>CM070621.1:52219786-53449657 GCA_036346255.1 Ampelocalamus luodianensis
ATTGACCACGCTCCGTTCTTGTTCTCCCGATGTCGTCGAAGCCGATATCTTTTGTGGCGCTTCTCGTCGGGCCTCGGTTGTGTCATATGCAAGAAGGCAAGGTAGTAGCCTATGCATCAAGGCAATTGAGACCTCATGAAATCAACTATCCTACCCATGACTTGGGTTGGTGGTTGTGATCCATGCACTTAAGATTTGGTGACATTACCTAATCGTGTCGTTGTGAAGTGTATTAGTGTAACAGACCCTAACTTAGGGTTTGTATTTCAAATGTAAAATTTTGAGGAGAAATAAAACTTTTGTTGTCTCTTCAAATCATTTGAAAGTTTCTACAATTTTCTAGCAATTTCCAAATTGTAGAATTTAATTCTTGTAATTGGAAATTGTTGTCAGCAAATTCTTAGCTTTCAAACTTGTGATCATCCTCTGAAACTATTTTCCTAGCATCTTGATCGTCCTATCTACCTCCTGAATTATTTCACAATTTTTAGATTTTGTTTGCTATTTCAAATGGCCAAGTCAACTCTGTTTGAAATCTGGTCAAACTCCTGGACAGCAGCTTGTGAATTTTCTCTAGAACCATGCAGTGCATAAAAGTTCTGGAAAAATTATACAAGGTTGTCCTCTGTCTCTAATAGCTACCATAAAAATTTCGAAATTTTTGGAGCTCAGGAGCTACCTCTAAAAATTCCCAAACCTTCTCTGTCTTTTAAATCAAATTCTAAAAGTCTTTGTTCCTCGGGCGAACCCAACTCGGGCTCGAGTCCGACTGTCACCACTTGACTGAGTCGCGTCAACTAGCTGCCAGCGCGCGGAAGTCAATTGATCGTGACCCGTCCGATGCAAATCGAAGCGATCCGCGTCTTGTGGCGATGCAACCAAACCTGTCGAATGCATACATCAATCTCGGCCGTCCATTTGGATCCAACGGTCGGCATCTTTCCGATAAGTCGAACCTGCGGCTCGCACCGCAGCTGCTATCGGCGGCGGTGGTCCCCACGCCGGCCGTCCTCGTCTTCTCGCACTCACGGGCTCGCGGCAGTGCGTGCATGCTTGCACGTACCTCGCCGCTGCCACCTATTTGCCTCGTGTCAGTCGGTGAGAGCATCGCGAGCTTCATAACCTCACGCACTCATTCGGTCATCGTTTCGCCGCTCTCTCACCTTCTCGCCCAAATTTTCCTCGTGGGAGAAGAACTTCGGCGTAAGCGCCACCGTTTCGAGCCGCCCTGAGCCAGCGACCGCGCGGTCGTGTTCCTCTCGCCTCGCCGCCTCCATTTTGCCTATTCCGGTCCTTGGCGTCGATGGATCACGGGCGTGTCGTAAATCTCGCCTCGGCGATCGGCTTGCGAGCTTGCTGGCGTTACGGTGAGTCTCAAGCCTCGGCGTTTGGTTCCACTTGATCGCAATGCTCCGCGATGCTCACGGTGGGATTCGTTTACGTCTTTGGTGCATCGGAAGCCGTGCGACGATTTTCTCCGAGCTCGGTGTTTACGCGCCCGTGGTGATCCGGCCGTCTCGGACCTCCTTACGTCGCCATCATCTTGTGCTTATTGTTCACTGGGGTCAAAGCGGTAGGCGCATCTTAAGGTCTTCGTAGCTCGTATCATCTTCTCGCGAGCGCATCTTCTTCTCCGCCTCCGTTACGCGCCGGCTCGCGCGGCATTCCGTGACTCCAGCGTCACCGTCGCCGAGTTCGCGAGTCCTTGCGAACCGAAGGTACCACTCACTCGTCTTGAAACTCATTGGTTTGCTAGATCACTGCGCGGCGCACTGCCGCGTGCGGTGCTTTCGGTGAACCGCCGGTGAAGATAGTTTAACTCTAATCATGTCTTCTTTGAGTCTACGATTTGTGGGCCCTCTCAGTAATCACGTTTAGAAATCGTTTAATCCAATCGTTATTTGTTCTGCGAGTCACGCCATGTGGGCCCCATCTTGTCGATTGTTAGTTGTGTAGCGCGATAATCGTTTTCTCTGTTGGAAACGTATTTCTTTGTGAGTAGGTTAAGTTTGCGGCGTTGATCGTCAAGGCGTATTCTTAGAATACGCCTTCGACGTCGCTTTACGCGAGCGGGCTATTGTCAGTGACACTTTCGCGGGCCCGCCCTCAGTCGATGTCACGGGGTTAGTTGGTGTCGGTAGGAAAGGGTATAAATGCTTTAGTATTTACGGAATGCTTTTACATTGCCTTTGTTAATTCAATTAAACTTGTAAAATGCATAACTAATTCAATTTTATCCAAATTGCATAAAACCAGTCTTTGTTAATTTTCATTTTAAATGTATTATTTACTAAAATTAGTTTCACCCATGTCTCTGTAGCAAAAATCTGTTAGCTAATAAAATGATGTCTTATGTATCTTCTAAATTAGAAAATGCATATCTTTTCCAATAATTGTCCAAATTCAATGAAACCAATTTTGTAAAATTTCATTTTCAGTATACTAACTATTAGGGTAGGTTTACACACTGTTTCTGATCATGAAAATTTGTTAAGTAATTAACTAGTGTTTTCATGTGTATTATTAACTTAGAAAATTCCTAGAAAATTCATAGAAAATTCATAAAAGCTTAAACATGAATTGTTCTCTGTTTTAAGAATTTGTAATATCTTATTTAGATCTTTGTGTGAATTTTGGCTGGTTTGATGTTGTTGTATGTTTGAGTTTTATCGGTGTTATTCGTTTCTTATTTCTTTGTTATGTTCGATCGTTAGGCCGATATTTGCGGCAACCACGAGGCGATCCTCACTGCTGTTGTAACAGCAGCGGCAGAGCAAGCGGTTTGATCATTCCTATCGATATTTTAAAGTCTAATATTTTGTTTCATTTGTATGTATGCATTGCTTAATTTGTGTTAAATTGATTAGTTAAATCCGTGGCTGCATATCCTGTAGACAAAATATTGATCTCTACTGAGCTTAGGTTATTTGCTGTGATTAGAGATGTTGGATGATCTCTTGTCACTTAGTAGATCAAGTCAACTTGTAGACATGCTTAGTTGTCGGTGAAGCCCTGGCGGTTATCGGCTTTAGTCGGTAACCTTGATCACCTAAAATTTACTATAACTTTATGTTTTAGCATTTTGCTATGTTTATCGCAAAACTAAAAATGAAAACAAAAATGGTTTAGACTTGGCACAATGGTAGGGCGGTGTGTGATCTGTTGGGTGTGGTTGGAAAGGTGCAGGAGTCAGTTAAGGCCAGAGTTACTTGCGCCACACGTCTTGAGCATTTTGCGTGCTAACCACACTAGAGTATATGGGACCTCTCTTGACCTAGTACTTTGGCGTGTGTCGGTCCCGGGTCGCGGGAGGTCGCGGGAGGGACGGAGGTGGGAGCATGGTAGTTGTCTAAAAGCTTTATCTGAGTGGGTAGTTGTCTTTTAGGCTTTACCATAAGCGTATGGTGTTTCTACCCATACTGCGGCTCGAGGTTGATACACATATTGGAAACGGTCTCGTAGGACTTAGTGTGTCAGCATACCTTCGGAAGTGTGCTTCGGCAAAAGCGATGCGAAGTGTGGGTACATTGGTACACCCTGCGGAGGTTAAAACTATTCGAATAGCCTCGTCCTAGGTTATGGACACGCTCGGATCGCGTAAGAACTAGACTACAACATTTAAATTAAAATTTGATGGGTGAGTGCGAATGCAGGATTCGTGCTATTGTTAATGGTGACTATTGGGATAGTCACTTCTAGGTTGTTTATCTTTCGCTTTTGTTATTATTACCCTTACGGTTATTTCAATCTTAAAAATGAATTGCAAACTTGCCTTTAAACTGTATTACCTTATTGCAAATGAAATTGGCTTTATGCAAATAAAACATATGGCCTCCACTAAACAAGCTTTGCATGTAGCATATGAGCAGTGCGCTGGATTCACACGTCGATCTTGCGGTACAAAGACAATCTTTGTACTGGTGCTTTGCTTAATGTTTTTGTTGCGGAGGAAGAAGGTGAGCCTCGGGGTCCTCACGTGAGTTGTCTTTGTCGCTTAGCCGTGGGTGGCGACTAGTCTTGGCGGTCGGTCCGGATGCCTTGTGGGTTGAAGGCACACTTGATTGGCTTTGTTCATAGCCATCTTATGGCACTTTTGCTTCATATCGCTCTTTTGTTATTTGTGTATCTTGTGGCACAATCGGCCTATATCCGTAATATCTTTGCTATTTGTTTATCTTAGTTTGTAGTGTGATGTTTGGACTCTATGTGTGGAATGTAGTTGATGTCTAATTTTGTACCGGGTGTGTATCTTGCTGCAGGAAGTATACATATCCAGAGATCGATTATTTGATTTGTGATGTTAGGACCGGTGGTTGGTTAAACATTACAAACCAAATAAGCCCAGTCCTCTACAAAGTTGGTATCGAGCCATTACATGCAGTAATAACCCAAGCATAGTCGTCCTTAGGATATTTTGAAAGTCTTATCTTCAAATCATCAAAGGTTTATGAAAACCTAAGCGATTCTCAGATTTTATTCCTTACCTATCTTAGCTTTCTACTCTCATCTTACTCTAATTTAAGTTTTGAAACTTGGTTTCTCTCTTCACCTTTCAAAAGATGAAGTTACTCTAGGTGGAATTAGTTTGGGAGAACCATAGAGAATTAGTTTAATTAAAAATTTGTGGGGGCATAAGGGTAAGGTATGTATGAGTTTGCTAAGTGTCGATCTTTGTCGATTGGTTTTGTAACTTAAAAGTCTTGTGCTTGTTTTGTCTTTGTTAGTAAGTTAATTGCGGAGGGTATTGACCCGTGTTTTCGGCTATTGCTAACTTGTCTTAGTAAAAGCAGGATGGCGGGAGAACACGTGGCGGTCGATGCGTTTGGTCATGATGAGGAGCTTCCCCTCCTCAGGCCATGGTGAGGTTCGCTCGGATCGGCGAAACCGCATGGACCAGCGCGCATCTTGGAGGTTATTGCTAGGAATACCTCCACTCCTGCCGATGGTGGCGGCCACCGGACTCGCGGGGACTTGCGAGTTCCTCCGTACACGCCGCCGACTTTTTCCGCTACGAGGACCCTCTTGATGCGGACGATTGGCTGCGCATGGTTGGCAGCTCAACATCGCTCGATGCGGCGCGAGGACAAGGCCTCTTCGCGTCCCACGCGGCGAGGCGCAACACTCTCATGGTGGGAGAACTATCTCGCCATGCGGCCGCGAGCCATGTGGTCGCGTGGGAGGAGTTCCGGTCGACTTACCGTCGGGCCCACATCCCGGATGGCTTTGATGAAGCTGAAGAAGAAAGTTCCTCGCGCTCAAGCAAGGCGCAAATCTGTGGCGGAGATACATGCGAGTTCAATCATCCGGCTCGTTATGCTCGGGAGGTGGCCTCGAGATGAGGCTAGCGGGAGAAATTTATGGATGGCTTGTCAGGAGGCTGCGAGGACAAGCTATCCATGTGTGAACTTCTCGGACTTTCGGGCCTTGGTAGATAAGGCCATCGTTGCGAGCATAAGGCAAAGCGTTGGCGAGTCCATGGCGCAAATGGGAGGCACATCGGTCTACTCACACGGCCTCGTTAGTCCTCGGTGGGCGGCACGATGGCCCGTTCTTTTGCTCCACGGCGCCGAGACCATCACGCACCAGCTCCTGCGCCCTGCAGGGCGTGTTTCAACCACGTGCGCTGCGATCCGGCCGACGAGCGGTCTCGCAATCCGCGGCGAGGTGATTTGTTTTATTGCCACAACAAGGGCCATTATGCGAATGCCTGCCTCGAGTGTTGCGGCAGCCTGCGTCCTAATGGAGGGCGCGGGCAAGGGAGTAGTCACCCACGACCCGGATTGTCGAAGACCCGAGTGCGGCAATGTCGAGTGAACCACCTTTCGGTGAGGAGGCTCGGGGCGCGGATGTCGTGATTGGTACACTTCTTGTTAATTCCGTCCTGCCTGCGGTATTATTTGATTACGGAGCATCGCATTCTTTTATTTCAAGATCATTTGCTGCTGCTAGTGGTCTTCCTTTGTGTTCCTTTGGGAGTTCCTTTGCTCATCCGCTCTCCGGTCGGAAATGAGAGGTGATTCTGATGTCGGGATGTTCCTATCATAGTTGAAGGAGTGGGATTTTTGGCAAATCTCATTACCCGCTCGGTTCAGCGAGTGCGGATGTGATTCTTGGCATGGATTGGTTGTCCCAACACTTGGGAGCCGTCGATTGTGCGGGAAGATTGTCTATCTTACGGCCCGACCGGGTGAGCAAGTCGGGTTTCGCCACGGCCGGGGCGTGTCTATGTGCATTAGAAGCAAAGTCGATCTTGCAAATTCAAGATGTTCCCATAGTGCTCGACTTTGTGGATGTCTTTCTGAAGATTTGCACAGGATGCCTCGGTTCGAGATCTGGAGTTTGCCATCGAGTTCTTTGCCGTACCGCTCCGATTTGAAGCGCGTGTCGGATGCCTCCCAATGAGCTAGAAGAATTGAAGAAGCAGCAGTGAGCTCCAAGCAAAGGTTTCATCCGTCAGTTCATCTCCTTGGGGTTGTCAGGTGATCTTTGAAGAAGAAGGACAAGACTTTGCGCATGTGTTGATTACCGTCCTCTCAATGAAGTAGCGGTGAAGAACAAATATCCTCTGCCCGCATTGATGATCTTTTGACCGGTTATGCGGAGCTCGGTGTTCTCAAGATTGATGACGAGATCGGGCTATCATCAAGTCGGATCGTAGTGAGGATATTCGAAAGCGGCTTTCACTACTCGTTATGGCATTGCAGAGTACAAGTCATGTCTTCGGTTTGACCAATGCTCAGCGTTGTTCATGAACCTTATGAATTCGTATTCATGGAGTATTTGGACAAATTTGTGGTGGTTTTATTGATGACATTCTTATCTATTCCAAAGTCAAAGCGAGCATCTTTGAGCATCGAAGATTGTTTGGGCAAGTTGCGGGAACATCGACTATATGCAAAGTTAAACAAATGTGAGTTAGTTGAAGGAAGTGGCATTTTGGGCCATGTTCTTTCAGTGGAGGAATATTGTAGAGATCGACAAAGTCGCGATGTTCTATCTTGAGGCCAGCCGTCGATCCAGCGATGTGCGGAGTTTTCTTGGTTTAGCGGGCTACTATCGCCGCTATCGAGAACTTCTCCAAGATCATAAGCGATGGTGAATTGCTTAAGAAAGGACAAGAAGTTTGTATGGTCCTCTGCTTGTGATGAGAGCTTTCGGGGAGCTCAAGCAGCGATTGACTTCAGCTCCAGTCCTTACTCTTCACGATATCCACAAGAGCTTGATATTTATTGCGATGCCTCTCGTCGGAGGACTTCGGATGTGTTCTTATGCGGGAAGGCAAAGCGATTGCCTATGCATCTAGGCATTTGAGACCTCATGAGCTCAACTATCCACCCATGATTTAGAGCTTGCTGCGGTGGTTCATGCACTCAAGATTTGGCGGCATTATTTGATCGGTAACACGTTTGTGAGGTGTATTCCGACCACAAGAGTTTGAAATACTTATTCACTCGGCGGATCTGAACCTCGAGCGAGAGAGATGGCTAGAATTGATCAAAGATTATGACATGGGTATTCGGTATCATCACAGCAAAGCCAATGTGGTTCTTGATGCACTTAGCGAAAAGTGTATTGCAATACTCACGATGATCCAAAGCGACAACTTTGCGCGCTTGCGAATTTCAGCGTCTCAACGGAGTGCGATTGAACATGGTTCCCTTCGCGCCTTGGTTGTGCAACCAACTTTGGTGGATCAAATCAAAGCGACCACGACTAATCGAGAATGATGGCGTGGGTAAAATCAAGCGAGAACATCGGGAATGGATCAGCCAAGTGTTTCACGAGAAGATGAGCGCGGTGTTGTATGGTTTGGGCAGCGTCTTGTGGTCCCAAAGGTCCGGAGTTGCGGGATTTGATTCTTGAGGCCCATGATTCGCCTTTGTCCATCCATCCCGGGCCACTAAAATGTACCAAGATCTGCGTCGAGAGATTACGGTGGACTCGCATGAAGCGAGATTGCGGAGTTCGTTGCGGATGTGACACATGTTGTCGTGTCAAGGCGAGCATCGTCCGGCAGTCTTCTTGACCCTTGCCTATACGAGAATGGAAGTGGGATTACGTAGGCATGGATTTTATCAACGATACGCCCGTGCTTCTTAGGGGAAGGATGCACTATGGGTTATAATTGATCGATTGTGAAGGTGGCCCATTTCCTTCGGTCGCGATCGAAGATTGATGTGAATCGGCTAGCGGATCTTTACATATCCGCATTGTGAGTGCATGGTGTGCCACGAGCGATAGTGTCGAATCGTGGCTCTCTTTTCACTTCCGATTTTGGCACAGCTGCAGGAGGCCATGGGTACCGTCTTTCTTTATTTCGACCTACCATCCTCGGAGCGATAATTGACGAGGCCAGGAGTCAATCAGTGCTTGAAGATATGCTCGTGCTTGTGTCCTTTCCTATGGGAAGAATTGGGAGAAGTGCCTACCACTTGCAGAGTTCTCCTACAACAACAGCTTCGAGGCTAGTCTCGGTATGGCACCGTTTGAGGCTTTGTATGGGGCGCTGCGAACACCATTGAAGCTGGTGAGAGGCGGTGAAAGCGATTCTTTGGTCGAGGTTCCATCAATGAGGCGGAAAGTCAAGTGCGATTGATTCGTGAGCACTTGCGCGTGCTTCGATCGAGCGAGAAAAGCTATGCGGTCGGCGTCGCCGTGGTGAGTTTCGGCCCAATGACTTTGTGTATCTCAAAGTCTCACCTCACGAAAGGTCATCGTAACCGGCGTCAAGGGCAAGTGGCTCCTCGGTATGTCGGACCCTACTGCATCATCGATAGAGTGGGAGTTGTTGCTTACAAGTTAGACTTGCGGCTACACTTGAGGGTGCATGATGTTTTCCATGTGTACCAATTGAAGAAGTGCCTCCGTGTTCGGTTGAGAAACACCATTGGAAAATATCGATGTGCGGGAAGATCTGTCTTATCGTGGCGCCCGTTCGTATCCTCGAAGAAGGTGAGCAGAACAAGGAACCGGGTGATCAAGTTCCTTAAAGTTCAGTGGTCGAACCACTCAGGATGAAGCCACTTGGGAGCGGGAAGATCGTCTCGGCGGACTACAGTCCTTCTTCTCCCGATGATCGAATCTGAGTGAGATTCTGTAAGAGGGAGATTTATAACAGCCCTAACTTAGGGTTTGTATTTCAAATGTAAAATTTTGAGGAGAAATAAAAACTTTTGTTGTCTCTTCAAATCATTTGAAAGTTTCTACAATTTCCTAGCAATTTCAAATTGTAGAATTTAATTCTTGTAATTGGAAATTGTTGTCAACAAATTCTTAGCTTTCAAACTTGTGATCATCCTCTGAAACTATTTTCCTAGCATCTTGATCGTCCTATCTACCTCCTGAATTATTTCACAATTTTAGATTTTGTTTGCTATTTCAAATGGCCAAGTCAACTCTGTTTGAAATCTGGTCAAACTCCTGGACAGCAGCTTGTGAATTTTCTCTAGAACCATGCAGTGCATAAAAAGTTCTGGAAAAATTATACAAGGTTGTCCTCTGTCTCTAAGTAGCTACCATAAAAATTTCAGAAATTTTTGGAGCTCAGGAGCTACCTCTAAAAATTCCCCAAACCTTCTCTGTCTTTTAAATCAAATTCTAAAAATCTTGTTCCTCGGGCCGAACCCAACTTTCGGGCTCGAGTCAGACTCGTCACCACTTGACTCGGTCGCGTCAACTAGCTGCACGCGAAGTCAATTGATCGTGACCGTCCGATGCAAATCGGCGATCCGCGTCTTGGGCGTGCAACCGACTGTCCGAATGCATACATCAATCTCGGCCGTCCATTTCGGATCAGCGGTCGGCATCTTTCGATAGAGTCGAACCTGCGCTCGCACGCTTTCTTTGCTATCGTGGTGGTGGTCCCCACTTGTCGGACCGTCCTCGTCTTCTCCGCACCTCACGGGCTCGCGGCGTGATGCGTGCATGCTTGCCACGTACCTCGCCGGCGCCACCTATTGCCCTCGTGTGCATAAAGTGAGCATCGCGAGCTTCATAACCTCACGCACTCATTGATCATCGTTTCGCCGCTCTCTCACCTTCTCGCCCAAATTTTCCTCGTAGGAGAAGAACTTCGGCGTCAGCGCCACCGTTCTGAGCGCCGCCCAGGCGGCGGCCGCCGCGATCGTGTTCCTCTCGCCTCGCGCCTCCATTTGCCTATTCGGGTCCTTGGCGTCGGTGGATCACCGAGGCGGTATCGTCGTCTCGCCTCCGGCGATCTCGGCCCGCGAGCTTGCTGGCGTTAAAGTGAGTCTCAAGGCTCGGCGTTTGGTTCCACTTGATCGCAATGCTCCGATGCTCACGGTGGGTTCGTTTACGTCTTTGGTGCATCGTGGAAGCCGTGCGACCGATTTTCTCGAGCTCGGTGTTTACGCCGTGGTGATTCCGGCCGTCTCGGACCTCGCCGTCGCCATCATCTTGTGCTTATTGTTCACGGGGTCAAAGCGGGTGAGGCGCATCTTAGGGTCTTCGTGCTTCGTATCATCTTCTCGCGAGGCGCATCTTCTTCTCCGCCTCCGTTCGCGCTTGACTCGCGTGCGGCGTTCCGTGACTCGCGTCACCGTCATCGAGTTCGCGAGTCGCTTGCGAACCGAAGGTACCACTCACTCGTCTTGAAACTCCTTTGGTTTGCTAGATCACTGCTGGCGGCGCCCTGCGCGTGCAGTCTTTCGCCGTGAGCCGCCGGTGAAAGATGGTTTAACTCTAATCATGTCTTCTTTGAGTCTCGATTGTGTGGCCCTCTCTGGTAATCACGTTTAGAAATCATTTAATCCAATCGTTATTTGTTCTGCGAGTCAACGCCATGTGGGCCCATCTTTGTCGGTTGTTAGTTATGTAGCAGCGATAATCGTTTTCTCTGTTGGGAAGCGTATTTCTTTGTGAGTAGGTTAAGTTTGCGCGTTGATACGTCAAGGCGTATTCTTAGAATCGCCTTGGCGTCGCTTTGTGAGCGGGCTATTACAGTCGACACTTTGCGCGGGCCCGCCATCGATGTCAGGGTTAGTTGGTGTCGGTAGGAAAGGGTATAAATGCTTTAGTATTTACGGAATGCTTTTACATTGCCTTTGTTAATTCAATTAAACTTGTAAAATGCATAACTAATTCAATTTTTATCCAAATTGCATAAAACCGAGTCTGTTAATTTTCATTTTAAATGTATTATTTACTAAAATTAGTTTCACCCATGTCTCTGTGCAAAAATCTGTTAGCTAATAAAATGATGTCTTATGTATCTTCTAAATTAGAAAATGCATATCTTTTCCAATAATTGTCCAAATTCAATGAAACCAATTTTGTAAAATTTCATTTCAGTATACTAACTATTAGGGTAGGTTTTACACACTGTTTCTGATCATGAAAATTTGTTAAGTAATTAACTAGTGTTTTCATGTGTATTGTTAACTTAGAAAATTCCTAGAAAATTCATAGAAAATTCATAAAAGCTTAAACATGAATTGTTCTCTGTTTCTAAGAATTTGTAATATCTTGTTTAATTGCTGTGTGAATTTTGGCTGGTTTTGATGTTGTTGTATGTTTGAGTTTTGTCGGTGTTATTCGTTTCTTATTCTTTGTTATGTTCGATCGTTGGGCCGATATTTGCGGCAACCACGAGGGCGATCCTCCGCCTTATTGAACAGGCGGCCGAGCAAGCGGTTTGATCATTCCTATCGATATTTTAAAGTCTAATATTTTGTTTCAATTTGTATGTATGCATTGCTTAATTTGTGTTAAATTGATTAGTTAAATCCGTATTTGCATATCCTGTAGACAAAATATTGATCTCTACTACTGAGCTTAGGTTATTTCTTGTGATTAGAGATCATTGGATGATCTCTTGTCACTTAGTAGATCCGGGTCAACTTGCTTAGACATGCTTAGGTGTCGGTGAAGCTGGGCGGTTATCGGCTTTGTCGGTAACCTTGATCACACAAAATTTACTATAACTTTATGTTTTAGCATTTCTGCTATGTTTATCTGCAAAACTAAAAATGAAAACAAAAATGGTTTAGACTTGGGCACAATGGTAAGGCTGGTGTGATCTGTTGGGTGTGGTGGAAGGTGCAAGTCAATTAAGGACCGAGTTACTTGCGCCACCGTCTTGAGCATTTTGCGTGCTAACCACACTAGAGTATATGGGACCTCTCTTGACCTAGTACTTTGGCGTGTATCGGTCCCGGTCGCGAGGAGGTCGCGGGAGGGACGGAGGTGGGAGCATGGTAGTTGTCAGAAAAGCTTTATCTGAGTGGGTAGTTGTCTTTCGGCTTTACCATGTAAGCGTATGGTGTTTCTACCCATCTGGCGGCTCGGGTTGATACACAATATTGGAAACAGATCTCGTAGGACTTAGTGTGCCGGCATACCTTGGAGTGTGCCCGGCAAAGCGATGCGAAGTGTGGGTACATTGGTACACCTGAGGTTAAAACTATTCGAATAGCCTCGTCTAGGTTATGGACACGCATTTCGGATCGCCGTAAGAACTAGACTACAACATTTAAATTAAAATTTGATGGGTGAGTGCGAATGGGATTCGTGCTATTGTTAATGGTGACTATTGGGATAGTCACTTCTAGGTTGTTTATCTTTCGCTTTTGTTATTATTACCCTTACAGTTATTTCAATCTTAAAAATGAATTGCAAACTTGCCTTTAAAGCGTATTACCTTATTGCAAATGAAAATTGGCTTTATGCAAATAAAACATATGGCCTCCACTAAACAAGCTTTGCATGTAGCATATGAGCAGTGCCGCTAGTTCACACGTCGATCTTGCGGGTACAAAGACAATCTTTGTACTCGGTGCTTTGCTTAATGTTTTTTGTTGCGAGGAAGAAGAGTGAGCCTCGGGGTCCTCACTTCATGAGTTGTCTTTGTCGCTTCGTGGGTGACGACTAGTCTTGGCGGTCGGTCGGATGCCTTGTGGGTTGAAGAGCTGCGATTGGCTTTGTTCATAGCCATCTTATGGCACTTTTGCTTCATTGTCGCTCTTTTGTTATTTGTGTATCTTGTGGCACAGTCGGCCTATATACATAATATCTTTGCTATTTGTTTATCTTCCGTTTGTAGTGTGATGTTTGGACTCTATGTGTGGAATGTAGTTGATGTCTAATTTTATGCAGGGTGTGTATCACTGCTAGGAAGTATACATATCCAGAGATCGATTTATTTGATTTGTGATGTTAGGACCGGTGGTTGGTTAAACATTACAAACCAAATAAAGGGAGTCTCTCAGTCGGATCACAAAAGCCTAAAGTATTTGTTCACCCAACGGACTGAACCTCGAGGCAAAGGAGATGGTTGGAGTTGATCAAGGACTATGACATGGGTATTCACTACCATCCGGGCAAGGCCAATGTCGTTGCGGATGCGCTTAGTGTAAAAGCGCATTGCAATGCATTGTTGCTCAAGAGCCTCGGCCCCCTCTGTTGGAGGTTCAGCGTCTCAACTTAGGTTTGGTTGAGCATGGTTCCCTCGCTGCCTTGGTTATCAGACCAACCTTGGTGGATCGGATCAGTGCGCTCGGTGATCGGATGTTGGAGTGAACCGTATCAAGGAAAATGTCAAGAATGGAGCAGCCAAGTGCTTCTCGAAGATGAGCTTGGTGTCGTGAGGTTCGAACAGCGCCTTGTGGTTGCAAAGGACATGGAGTTGCGGATTTGATCCTCGCGAAGCCCATGACTCTCCTTGTCCATTCATCCGGGGCCGCGAAGATGTACGGGATCTTCGCGGAAGATTTTGGTGGACCGAATGAAGAGGAGATCGCAAGGTTCGTTCTTAGAGTGCGGCGTGTGTCGTCGTGTCAAGGCCGAGCATCGTCGTCCGTGATTGCCGACCCTTGCCCATTCGGAGTGGAAGTGGGATTGGTCGGGATGGATTTTATCACTGGCCTACCGAGTCACAGAGGGCAATGATGCCATTTGGGTTATCATTGATCGGTTGTGAAAGTGGCGCATTTTCTTCGATCAAGACCAAGATTACATGCAGGTCACCTTGCGGAGCTCTATATCGCGAGGATAGTGAGCTTGCATGGGGTGCAGAAGAGCGATCATTTACGATCGTGGTTCCATCTTCACTTCGGATTCGGCATAGCTTGCAGAAGCTATGGGAACTCGTCTTTCTTCGGCCTGACATATCACCCCAAGCGGATGGTTAGACCAAGAGGGTCAGCCAAGTTTTGGAAGACATGCCGAGCTTGTGTCCTTTCCTTTGGGAAGCATTGGGAGAAGTGCTTGCCATTCGCGAGTTTTCTTACAACAACGGTTTCCAAGCGGTCTTGGCATGGCACCATTCGAGGCCTTATACGGGAGAAAGTGTAGAACCCGTTGAGCTGAGTGCGAGACCGGTGAAAGACCTTTCTTTGGCGGACTCGATTAATGAGGCGAAGGTCAAGTCCGACTCATTCGTGATCGCTTCGCACGGCTCAATCCGGGCAAAGAGCTATGCGGATGCGCCGTCGTCGTGAGTTGAGCTTTGAGCCCAATGACCGTTTATCTCAAGGTTTCTCCTCGAAAGGTCACGGCGTTTTGGTGTCAAGGGCAAGTTAGCTCCTCGATATGCCGGTCCCTAGTATTATCGAGAAGAAGAGCTGTTGCCTACAAGTTGGAGTTACTGCTGCACTTGCGGGGTACATGATGTGTTCCATGTGTCGGCTTAAAGTGCATCCGTGTTCCAACGAGAAGAAGCTCCGTTGGAAACTCTTGATGTTGGGAAGATTTGACCTATCGCGAGCACCTGTTCGCATACTCGAGAGGCTGAGCGAAGAACAAGGAACAAGACCATCAAGTTCCTTAAAGTTGATGGTCAAACCATTCGAGGATGAGGCTACTTGGGAGCGAGAAGATCATCTCGTCTGAACTACCCTCTTTCTTTTAAGTGAACCAAATCTCGGGACGAGATTTTTGTAAGGGGAGGTTTGTAACATCCCCATTTTGGCATGTGTTTTAAATGTAAGAAATTGAGGTAAATTAAAACTTTTCTTACATCCTTGTGCTTTTGAACTTTTACGAAAATTCTTGTAAAAGAATTTTGGGAAATTCAAAATCAAAACCCTCAATTATCTAAAGTCAACAACCTCCTTGGTCAAATCTTGTGTCAAACCCTTGGCAATAATTTTCCTGGTTCTAGGGTTGTAGTAACACCTTTGAATTATTTCATAATTTTTGGAAATTATTTGAAATATTTTAGAGGCAAGTCAAACCATGGTCAAACCTTGGAATTAGCCTTCTGGAATTTCTTGAGAACATTCCAGTGCACAAAAACCTCTGGGAATTTTACGAAAGGTTAATACTTAAGTCAGGAAGCTCCAGTTAAAATTTCATAAATTTTGGAGTTGATTTGATACCTCAATTAAATCCCCAAAGTTTCAGCCTTTAAAATTCAAAACCTAAGCTGGTTTGCCTTTGTTCCTCGGGTGCGAGTCGGACTGGGCTCGAGCCAAGCCCGACTCGGCCGAGTCAACTAACCGCACCGGTGGCGGGCGCGCGCGCGCTGGACCGTTGGATCTCCATCGAGCGGCTCACATTCGTGTAGGCATCCGGACCTCGGTTGCCCTCGATTCGCGACCGTTGGATTTCAATCGGGCGGTCGGCGTTGCCGCGCGTTTCAACTCGATCGCGGGTTAGCCCTTGGATGCGAATCGGATGGTTGGCCGTCGTCGCCTTCCTCGCTCGCTGCGGTATGCGCCATGGCGGGCCAGCGTGGCGCGATGCCACTGTCACCTCCGTCTTCGTCAACGACTCTGCGAGCGCATTAAATGCCCGTCACTCCACCGCCCGTTTGGTCGTCGTCTCGCTGCTCGTCGCTCACGGCGGCCGTAGCGGCGGCGAGGAGCAGGCGAACAACGGTGCCTCTCGCTCTTCACAGCTGCCAGCCCCTAGTCACCTCCTTTGGCTTCCTTTCTCTCCCCGCAGCTCTCTCTTGCACCCTCTGAGCTTGGCGAGCCCATACCACCAGCGCCCATCTCGCCATTGCAGAGCTTGGAGCTCTGTCGCAACAGTGCTCAGTGGCTCCCTCGCCCGATTCTTCCTCTGCTCCTTCCTCTTACCTCTGTGGTGCTTAACCCTCACCCTATTTTGGGTTTCCTCTACCTGACGTGAGGATTGGAGTTTTGGAGCTCATGACCCTTGAGCCCCTTCTTCTCGGTCTTAGGTAAGACCCCATTTCCCAATCCACGCCTCCTGGAGCTTCTGTGGTATTGCGAAGCTCATGGTACCACCGGTGTTCTTTGGTTTGGCCCAGTCGGCCCCTCGCGTTGAGGCATCCCCGCACCACCGCGATCCTCGTCGCGGGCTGCTCGTTCATCCTCAGTCCACCCCAACCACATCTTCATCTTGATGAACCACTGGTGAGCTTAAGCTCTTCCGTTTAGCTTTTCTTTGCAGTGGCCAGTGGTTCCCTGTTTGGTCGCGCCGCCGCCGCGCCGTTAGCCTCGGCTCGCCGCGACTACCGTATGGACTCGGTTGGTGGCGTTAAGTCCATAGGACCCCGTCATAGCTTTTGCACCCGTCCATTTGCGCGTAGCTTAGCCGTGTCATCGTTTTCGTTTTTGGCCGTAGCCTCCTCGCCTCTCGCCGCCGGCGCCATCGTCA
Source organism: Ampelocalamus luodianensis (assembly GCA_036346255.1). Lineage (NCBI taxonomy): Eukaryota > Viridiplantae > Streptophyta > Magnoliopsida > Poales > Poaceae > Ampelocalamus > Ampelocalamus luodianensis. Next base: position 52,236,368 of record CM070621.1, read on the forward strand.
GTCGCCATTGGCCTGCTCGGCTGGTGCCATTAGGTGCGCAATAGTGCTAGGATCCGTTTTGGCCCTTGGCCGCCTCGCCATGGCGATTATCGCCAGCGACGAGCCGAGCAAGCTCGCGGCTGGGAACTCCTCTGTTGTCGGGCGGAGCTCCAGGTCGGGGGCGACGTGGCTCATTAGTGGTCGTCCGATCTAGAGATCTACGGCCCTCAGCTCTCCACGTCGCCGCCCTCTTCTGCGCGCTCAGTGCCTGTGTCGCTCGGATTCAACCAGGGACGTCCGATCCGAGATCGACGGCTCTCAATCGTCCACGTCTCCGGGTGTCAGGAAAATCCCCGAAAATGCTAAGTCCAAAAACGGAAGAACTTTAGGGTCTTGTCATTTTTGTATCTCTGTAACTATAGATCCAAATTAGATAATTCCAATTTTGTTAGCTTCCTTATACCTTGAAATTAAATATAAAAATAATTGTAGACCACTATCAAACCTGGAAAACCTTTTTCAAAAATAGTAAACAAGTGAACTTAATACTGTTTTTCAGAACTTTTAGCAAACTTGTAAAATGCATATCTTTTTATCTATAGCTGATTTTTGTATGAATCCAATTGGATTAGCTTCCACTGATGGTTGATTTGCTAGGAAAATTGGTTTCACAAATTTTACTGTTTTTAAAAATCATAAGGATCATATTTTAGTTTAATACCCTAAACAATTTAGACAAATCATAACTCTTTCAATATAACTCCAAATGACCTGAAATTTTATATGGCTTATCACTATACCAGTAGGTAGCTACCATAAAAGTTTAAGCTTCAAAATCTTTCTAGAAAATATTTTTGCTACAATTACCTAATTATGGCGAAAATAGGTTTTTAGGGAATATCTTTGCACCACAAATCCAAATTAGGTTTTCCAGTTTCTATGTCTAGGTGTATTCCTATTTTACCTTGTACATAAATTTAAATCATGATTGGATAAATTTTGCTTGCTCTTTTGTTTAAGTGTTGCTCGTCTTATTGGTTGTTCTCGCTTCTTTTTGCTTTTAAGCAGGCCCGACATTTGCGGTAACCCCGAGAACGATCCTCCATAGCATTTGAGCAACGACAAGCGAGCAAGCAGATTTGATCATTTCCATTGATCCCATTACTTTTAAAGTCTAATATTTTGTTTAACTTCTATGTATGCATTGCTATTTTTTGTTAAATTGATTAGTTAGACCTCTAGTTGCATAATCTGTAGGTAAATGATTATCCTCTACTACACAGCCTAGGTTATTTCTTTGTGATTAGAGTTCGTTGGATGAGCTCTTGTCACTTAGTAGATCTGAATAAATATTGCTTAGCCATGCCTAGCATCGGTAGTATTGGGCGATCATCGACTTAGTCGGTGATCTTGATCACCTAAATGCTATTATTATTCCATTATGTCCAACCCTTGTGTTTTACCAATTTGCAAATCAAAAACTAAAAAAAAATTATATCTTGGCTTGGGCACAATGGTATGTTGGTGTGATCTGTTGGGTGTGAGTGGAATGGTGCCTAAGTCCCTAAGGACCGAGTTACTTGTGTCATTGATCCAAGCAATTATTGCGTGCTAACCACACGAGGGGATATGGAACCTCTCTTGACTAAGTACTTTGGAAGGTGTTAATTATGAAATTTGGTTGGTGGGTGTGTTCTTGTGTGTGTGTTGGAGGGAGCATGAAGCGGACGGTTAGTTTGTCTAATGTGTCTTTCTCTCGTGGGTTGCGGCTCTTAATTAGCATCGTCCATTGGAAAGCGTCTTGTTAGACTTAGCCATGCATACCAAAGGAAGTGTGCTAACCGTGGGTGGTGGAAGAGCGGTCTATCGTGTGGGTACATTGGTACACCCTGAGAGTTAAAACTCTTGAATAGCCTGCGTCCTAGGTTATGGACACGCTTGGTTATTTCCATAAGAACTAGACTACAACCTTTTAAAAACTTAAACTTGACATGGGTGGTATGAAGGGTACTTCATGCTATTGTTGTGGTGACTAATGGGTTAGTCACTTCTAGGTTAGTGTTGTCATCTATCTATTGTTATAATTGTCTCTCTTTTATTTGAACAATAAAAGTTAATTGCAAAATTGCTTTGAATCTATTACCCTATTGCAAATGAAAACTTGCTTTATCTTGAAAATAAGTCGAGCCTCCTCCACTTAAATAAAGCTTGCATATAGTTAAATTATAGTTACTGTTATCTTACACGTCAGTCTTGCAGTACAAAAATAATTTTTGTACACATACGCTGCTTAATATTAATTGTTGCGGAGGAAGAAGGTGAGCCCCAAGGGCCTCACTTTTGTGGTGTGTTCTTGTTGTGTTGGGACGATTAGCTTGGCGGTCGGTTGGTTGCCTTGTGGTAAAGGCACACCGATTGGCTTTTGTTTATCGCCATCTTATGGCCATTTTGCTTCTAACTGTGTATTTACTTATCTGTATGACTTTTGGCGGTCGGCCTCTCTTTATACTAACTCTCTTTATATTATCTATGTCTTTGATTGTTGCTTTGCTTGGCTCTATGTGTATGAATGGAATTGATGCATGATTTTGTAGCAGGTGTGTATCTGCAGTGCAGGAAGTATACATATCTCGAGGCTTAGTTTATTTAATTTGTCTTTGTTAGGACCAAGTGGATGGTTAAATAGTACAAGCCGAATAAGCAGGGTCCTCTGAGACGGAGACAAAGCCGAGCGGTCTGAGAGGCGGCGGAGGCGAGCTCCACAGCAGAAAGCAAAGATCATCCTTTGAGAATTCATACAAACACCTGACGGTATCAGAAGGAATCAAAAGTGTCTCGGCCAAGGTTTGTCGTGGCGGTCGGAATCGATAGAGCGCGCGCATGCGGCGGCCACGGCGTGGAGGAGCCGCATGGCACTCGGGAGTCGCGGCGCCGGGGCAGCCGGCGGATCGAGCGGCGGCGGCGGCGGCCATGGAGCGGCCGGTCGCGGCGGAGGCCGGCGGGCGGGACAGCGGCCGGATGGGGCTCGGGTGCACGCGGCTCGGCGCGGGAAAGGCGGGGCGAGGCGGTGGGCGGGAGGTAGCAGCAGCGGAGAGGCAGCGGCTGTCGATGCGGCAGCGAAGGAAGCGGCGGATCTGGATGGCACGGAAGGAGAGCAGCAGCGCACAGGAGTCACAGCGGCTCGGGGTGGCGGCGCAGCGTGATAGAGAGGAGGGCGGCACGGAGGCGGTGTGGCTCGGGCGGGCGGCCGGGCGAGGCCGTGGTGGAAGGGCCGGTGCGAGTTGGGGGCGGGCCGCGCGGCTGGCGGGAGGAGGAGAGGCACCGAGCGCGAGGCTGCTGAAGAGGGCCAACGGCTGGGGAAGAGCCGGCATGGGGAGGCCGCTCGGTGGGGATGGCGAGCGAGCGGCAGCGACGCGGCTCCCTTGCTCTTTGTGGAGAAAATGGGAATCGGGGAGCGCGGGTAGGAGGAATGGTAGGAAGGATGCTTGGAGCTCGAGGAGGTGTTATAGGCGTGGAGTGGTGGAGAGCTTAAGATGAGGGCGATGCACATGGTGGGACTCGGCACTGCTCTCGTGGGAAAAAGGGGCGGAGTGGGCGGTGAGGCCGCGCTGGCACTCATGCAAGCTGAGCGCGAGTGCTGCGAGATTAGGATTTGGATTTGGATTTAAGGTTAGCAAAATAAATTGGAGATTTTAGGTTACGAGCAGTCTTTGACCTAGGGTTTACTTTAGTAATATTTCTGAGGCAACATCTTAGGTTAACTGTTTTTATAATTCGGGTATTTAGAGTTTTTATTTCGGGGTTAGTGCCTTAAGATTTATGTTCTTAGGGTTTTTATTTCTCATTACTTGTCTTGAAGCAAAATAAATGTAAATCAAATAACTCACAAAAATTGAGACCAAGCTGAGCGACAACGAGACAATCATACAAAAGTTTAAAAAGTCTTGTATTTTTGCATTTTGGAAATTTTGGGATGTTACATAACATAACAAAACCTGGAGATGACTAACCCAATAGCCATCACAACTATAGCACGAATTACCCATTCGTACCACCCATGTCAAGTTTTAATTTAAAAGGTTGTAGTCTAACTCTTGAAAGACCTTGCCAAGCGTGTCCATAACCTAGGACGAGGCTATTCGAATAGTTTTAACCCTGCAGGGGTGTACCAATGTACCCACACTTCAAACCGCCTTTCCACCAGCCACGGTTAGCATACTTCCTTAGGTATGCAGGCACGGCTAAGTCTAACAAGACATTTCCAATATTGTGCGTCAACTACGAGCCGCTCGTATGGACCGCAGTCCATACGCTACATTGTAAAGCCGTAAAGACAACTACCCCGGGGTAAAGCTTTCTGGACAACTACAATGCTCCACTGCGGCGTAGTCAACACACGCCAAAGTACTAAGTCAAGGAGGTCCCATACCCTCTAGTGTGGTTAGCACACAAGAATGCTTGGTTTAGCGTAACAAGATGTTCGGTCCTTGTTGACTCGAGCACTATTCGATCACACCCATAATCACACCATCTTACCATTGTGCCCAAGTCCAAATCATTTTGTTTTCATTTTCGTCTTTATGATTAAATATAGCACCAAGGCTGAAATCATGAAGTCAATAATAAGTTTGGTGATCAAGGTTATCGACAAGTCGATAACAGCCCAATTCTACCGGTATCTAAGCATTCTAAGCATGACACGTAAAGACGATAAAAGCATAATTAAATCACGGGCTCTAATTCACGATATTAATAACTTATGTTTTGTGGCGAGCGATAAACAATTTAAGGACAACCATGCAATGGGATTAGCTACCTCTAATCGACAAAATAAATCTTGACACAAGAAGCATGCATACTTAGGTTTTGCAAACAAGATATTAGAATTTAAAAGTAGTAGGAGCAATATGATCAAATGATGTTACACTGCTTGCCTTGCTGGAGATCACTTATTTGCTGCAGAGGATCACTCACGGAATCAATGCGAACGTTGGAGCCTATCGAAAGAACGAGAAAATCCAATAAAAACGAAGAACACCAAAACAAACTCAACAACAAAAGACATCCAAATCTTATGAAATTTACCAAACAGCAAGGGTATGATTTTAGACAATTTTAGGAACAAGAATTACTTCATTTGGAATTAGCATGAAAAAGTTATAGTTAAAATCAGTTCTCTCAGCCTATTAATTCCCTTAATTAATTACTGGTACTGTTCATGGCGAAAATTTCTAGAATGATCTAGAACCTAAAATTTTTATGGTAGGTAGGATATGTTATCCTAATCACAGCAAAGTTGAGTTTATTGAATTTGGAGTTATAATGACTTAGTTATGATTTTTCTAAGTTGTAAACCTAGCATATCACATTTTCCAGAAACATATATATGCTCAAAACCTATTTTATGTTGAAGTATGATGACAGAGGGATTTTCTAGCATTGATTTTATATTCTCGTGGGCCGTAGATCTAGAATCCAACGGCGCTCGGGGATGGAGGCATTCGGGCTGTTGCGAACGCCACCCGCATCCACAGCCGTTGATCTGGAGATGAGCGGCCCAGAGCGCGAGTTCATTGAGGCGACCAACGGACACGAATCTCGGCCGTAGATCTTGAGATCGGCGATCCGGACGCCCGGGACTTCGAGAGGTCGAATGAAACCAGATCTAGGCGTTGATCGCGAGATCGACGGTAAATAAGGATTGAGTTGTTCACGGCGTGAGCAGGCGCTCGACGCGGGGCCCAGCCGGCGACTAGGGTCTTGCCCAGGGCTTTAACACACGTGCCTGATGCACGTGGACCCACTGTCGGCTACTTAAGGGAGGTTTTAGGACGAGGATTTATTAGAATCTAATGATTAGGAGTTAATGTGTCTGATGATTTGCCTGAAGTGATTAAAGTAATTGAGGCCCTTTGCGGTGACTCATGGGTGATTACAAGCGGCATTAAAATGCTCAAGCGCAATTAAATTCTAATGATGTGCACGCGCGCGGAAATGCGCCGGATTTAAGAGCTGGGTCCACATCGGTGGCTCAAAGACCTAGTTAAAGACACAATTAATTAACTAATGATTAGCAATCACGGGGCAGTGCGCTGTCCTAAAATTTGGCAGCGGGAGTTCTCCGGCGCGAGCGGCGTGTTCAGCGGCTTATCGCCGGCGACTCGTCGCGGCGGCGCCAACCAAGTAGTGAAATGGAATCGCAAAACCTTACAGACCTAGTGGTGGCAATCTCGTGGCGGTGAGGGCTCTGTCGCCGCTAGCGGAAAATGAAAAAAGGAGCTTTTCTTGCTAAGCACGAAAATAGCAAAATACTCATTGCAGTCAAAAAGCGTGTGCCAAGGCCTCTAGGGACTAATAAGCTACCTTAATGGAGAGAAGCTTCAAAGGTGGCGGGAAGCTTGTCCACGGTGGAGGCTTGCGGAGTTGGGAAGAAGGTTTGAAAAGTGCACCACTGAGCAAAGTGAGTGATACCCAAGCATCAACATAGCTTCATTATAGCCTATAGAAGCTACATGAGCAAATAATTTGAAAATGGAGCACTCACAGGTGAGGAAGAAGATGACCAAAATCGGTCGAATTTGAACAAACTCCAAATTGGACAATTCACGAGAATCAAACCCAAAATTAAGTGAGGATATGTTCAAGATAGTGAGGAGATAAACATGGTGTAAAGAAATGTGAGCGAGAACCCTTTGGAACACCAAATTCACCAATGGAACTTCACGGGTCAACAATGGTGGATTGTTGGTTTTAGGTGTTAAGCTCCAAAATTGAAAGTGGAGCTCAATGATAGTGTAAAGAGATACCGGGAGGTGCGTTAGGTGCTTATAAAGCTTTGAAAGCATTAGGGTTTGGACAAAGAGCTTTTAGGAGACATGGTGCAAAGCTCAAGACATGGCGAAAGTGAAAAAGGTGGAGATGATGGCATAGGGTATGGCCCGGTGAAACACCTCCCACAACCGTAAAGGTCAACTAGAGGCGGTGCAGGGAGCAAATTGACATCCCAAACCTCTCTCTTTGCTCCACGCCGCATGGAGGTAGGAGATGACTCACAATGCACTTGGGCAATTTTGGGCGTTGGATCTATCGCGGGCGGCTTAGATCTCAAAGCCACTGGCGCCCTTTTAAAAACAACAGAGGCGTGACCGTTGGATCGATCATGGGCGGTGAGATTAGATGCGCTCTTGGGTGACCGATCGGCACACTTATTTTAGGCCGTTAGATCTCGATTCAAGGGCTCAGTTGATAGGCTCTCTCTCGATGCCGAACAGCCCAATCATTTAAGGCCGTTAGATCAAGACCTAACGGTTGAAAATGTTTGCGGGTTTATAAAGAGACCTGGTGCGGTTTAGTTGGCTCAACCAAGTCGATTGACTCGAACCCGAGTCTGACTCCAACCCGAGTAACAGTACAAACTAGATTTGGTTTTTCAAAACAGAACAGGGACCTTTGAAGATTTATTCGATGTAGCAAAATAACTCCAAAATTTCTGAAAATTTTACAGGAGCTTGCTGACTCAAAGATTGACCTTGTGTAAAATTTTTAGAGGTTTTTATGCAGTGCATTTTTCTCCAAAAATTCGGCAAGGTTCTGATTTAGGGTTTGACTGAAGGTCAAACAGGTTTGACTGCCCTCTAATAATATTCAAACAATTTCTAAAAATTGTGAAATTTTTCAGAGGGGTCACAACCCATCCTTAGAACTTAGGAAAAGTATTTCCCGGATATGATCAAATGTTTGACATGAATGTTTCCTTGGAAGCTCAAGGTTTGGATCAAAAGACTTGTGACTATGTATTTCCATGACTTCTTGTACAAGAATTGTTTGGTACAATAGGAAATACATGATGTAAGAAAAAGTTTTAATTTCTACTCATTTTCTTACATCTGAAACACAAGTCTAAAATTGGGATGTTACAAGGCCAATGTTTATCCTCTACTACTGAGCCTAGGAATATTTGCTGTGATTTTGGGTTCGATGGATGAGCCCTTGTCACTTAGTAGCTTTCAGTATGTTGCTTAGCCATGTAGCTACCGGTAGAAATGGCGTTTATCGACTTCTCGATAACCTTGATCACACAAATTTATTATGATCTGTATGATTTAGCCTTTGTGCCATATTTACTTGAAAACTAAAAGCTGAAAACAAAATGATTTCGACTTGGGCACAATGGTAAGATGGTGTGTTTTGGGTGTGTTGGAATGGTGCGGGTCAATTAAGGACCGAACATCTTGTGAGTCCCGTTATCAAGAAATTTATGCGTGCTAACCACACTAAAGGGAAATGGGACCTCTCTTGACTAAGTACTTTGGGGGTATTAATTAATGAGTCGCGTGGTGGGTTGTATATGTAACTATATGCAACATGGACATGTTTGTGGGGAGGGGAGCACCCGCCGAGGCTGGTAACTCCTACTCCATGTATGGGTCCTTGTGATCCATATTTCGTCGGCAGATCACTAAGGGTTAACCCCCATACGTGCATCTCTAGATTAGCTCAATCCATTGGAAATGTCTCGTAGGACTTAGTCGTGCCGGCATACCAAAGGAAGTGTGCTAAATCAAGTGGCAAAAGGCGGTCTGAAGTGTGGGTACAGTGGTACACCCCTACGAGGTTATGTTGGACCAGGAAAGCGACTAGAGGGGGTGAATAGGAGCACGCTCAACTTTTCACAAGCGATCGGATTCAAGGCGATGTTTACTCAATAGCTATGAAAGCTATGAAGATCAATCAACAAGCACGATGGAAGACTTGTATTGAATCAATCAAAACCGAAGCAAAATCAACAAAAACTCAAATCACGAGTCTCGGGCGGTCGACCTCTCGAAATCGGGTCGACTTTTTGCCTAGCGGTCAGACCTCTCACAGGCGATCGACCAATTTACTGGCGGTCGACCGATTTGGCTAGCGATCGACCTCTCGGATGGGCGATCTGACCTCTAGCACGATGAGCAGGAAAATTAGCCCAAAAATCGAAACTAAAATCGGTCTAACTTTTGATCTACTCGGCCAAACTTGACCAAATTTGGAACACACCTTCCTAAGGATATTACGAACCTATTCCAAGCAACGATTGAGTAGATCCACATCAAAGTTTTGACCTTTTTCCATTTTACCAAAGGAGGGTTCAAAACCGAGCAAAAATGAAAACTTGATCTAGAGACTTGCTCGTGGGTGATTGATGATCAAGATGATCCTAGATGAGTTCCCACATGTGAGAGCAAGCTAGATCAAGAGAAGAAACTAAGTAAAAACTCCTGGATCAAAGAAAAACCCAAGATCTCAAATAGAGAGGATGAACACAAAAACGAAATAGAGGTTCATCTAGTGAAATCTTCCCTTGGATTGATTGGATAGAGGATAGATTGTTGTTTACAGCCACTCCAATCTAGGAGGACAATGCTCACCACATGAGCACTCAAATCAATCCATCTCTAGAACCCTAACCTCCCACTAATCTCTCCAACCCCTAACACCAAAAGCTAGAGTTTCCAATTGAAGGGTTAAGGAGGTCTTTGGCCACACCTCCTCTATTATAGTGGAGGCTAGATTCTAGGAATATTCCATTAAGGCACCCATTAAACCCTAACACACAATGGGTTAACACACATACGTATTTTAAAGCGTTGTCTTCATCTTGATTGACCTAAACCGCTTCACCATAAATGCGACCGTGCAGCGGTTTAGCCAAAAATCACCAAGGCGGTATTTGGTGAAATGCAAAATACCCTGTCTCGATCTTTCTCCAAAAGACCAAGTCAATCACGGTGAAGCAATCGCTTTGCTTTGCCGCGTGTAGGTTGATCAACGGCTCCGCGTCGTCAAGTCTCTCCGTCGAGATCCACCGCACCGCGAGCACTTGCGACTCCGCGCGCTGATCCACGATCGCCGCCGGCCGCGTTCGGTCATCCATGTCCATCCTGCGCTCGCTTGATGCACCGCCGGCGCCGTTCGGTCATCTATTTTGCCCGACCTCAAAATCCAAAGCCACTTCCATGGCGGTCGACGCTCGGCGGTAGCGATCGAACCGCCACAGCGCTGACTGTCGGACCGCTTCCACTGGCGGTCGGACCGCCCGACCACTCACAAGCAAAGCGATCGAGAACGGGACCGGTCGGCCGCCACCATGGCGGTCGGACCGCTGAGCTGACGACACAAGCACTTCTCAGCGCATGTTTCGCAAACCCTCAACGCCATTGTCAATTGTCTCATCATCCTAAGATCGTGCGCATATCCCCATGATATCCACAATCTCCCCCTTGATGAACACATTGGCAATTATCAAATGTAATAGGAGGTTTGAAAGCGAAAATAGTGCGATTTTGCACAAAGGCACAACTTGGTCCAAATGCAGAGAAAGCAATGGAAAAGACCAAGATGGCTTCAAAATAACACACATAAGTGAGATAAGGCAAAAGAAAGAATGAAAGCTTCAAAATCGAGAGAATGAAACAAAAATCTCACTTAAGGTCCATATGAAAGAACAATTGTTCTATTTGACCTTTGATCATTGTGAGTCTTCAAGAATTGCAATTCAAGTTCGAAAAGACACTAAGATAAAAAGAATGCAATTTCAATACTCCCCCTCACTATGATCATCAATTTACAAGAGAAATTTTCTAAATTTTCAATTGACCCAATTTCTCCAAAAAGCTAAAGCTCCCCCTTTGACAATGAGAAGCCATTTCTTCTCCCCTTTACAAAACTTCTCCCCATAACATCCTGAACTTCTCCCCTTAACCTGAAAGCTCTTTTTCATATTTTTGCCAAAACTTCTCCCCCTTTGACAATGGATTTATCAAGGAATCATCCCTTCCTCTCATCTAGAGATAACAAGTGCAACAATACGGAAGAAGCAAAAGAAAGAGCATGCATGAAGTGCAATGGGGTGGATTCAATTTTGTTTTGATTTTTCAATTTTTTAGTAAAAAGAAGCTTTGGGGATTACTCAATTGAACAGGCTAGCATTTCTACCATTCCTCAAGATACAATAAGCCTGACAAAGCTAGCAATATCATATTAAGATATGTATAGCAAAGCTAAGCTAGAGAGCTCAAAATATCACCTGTTGTTGGATTAAATTAAGCAACACTTCAACATTAACAAGTTCAACAACAGGTATCCTGAAGTGATAATGGCCATGTCAGAATGTCATTGTGAGATCCAGAAGCTAGCAAAGACCATCTTAGAGACAAAAAAAATCCTGAATTAAATCATTTAGCTCAAATTGTCTCAAAAGCCCAAATTTCTCAACAGATTTTATTTTCAATAAATATTGAAGTTGAGTAAAGGTCTATCTTGGTGAAGAAGATCCTGGACTAGGAGCCATCCAGAACTCTTCCCAAGCTTCAACCAATTTTCACAATTTGTTTTCTTAGCCATGTGCTAGATCTCAAGCCTTACATGACCATCCCAAGCAACAAAAGCTTAAAAGAGTGATCTAGGTCATCCAAAACTCCCCCTGGGTTCATGCCTAGTACAATGGCAAGCAGTCTCATGAGAAAGAATTGGTGAGATTAGTTCTTTCGCACAAAAGAGATCATTTTCATTGATTCATAGAGCAATTATAGATTCTTAAAAGAACAAGAAGCTCCATAAATGTTCAATTCTAGATCCAAGAGCTAACAAAGCAATTTTGATAGGGCCAAAGTCACAAAAGAATCACTAGTTGAGCAACTAGCTAAAAGATCCACAAATTGCAATTTTTAGTTCAAGTTGTTTAATAGTTCTAGCTCGATTAGCAAAGACATTCTGCACATGTGAAAGCATGATAATTCTAGCAAGTTAAAGAACTAGACACGATCTTTGGCGAATTGAAATACTAAAACTCAAGAGGGTAATAAGCAAAGCTTCATCAAATTAGAAAACGACGATAAATCTTATATTACAATGCATCTTTTGGATTTTTCATTTGTATGAAATATGATACAATGAGATGCACAAAAGACTTAAAAGCCTAAAAAGACCGAAAAGGATCCGAAGAAAATACCACTTGAAGAAGGTATCAGAAAAGATCCACAAAACGTTGGATGAACAAGGAAAGTTCAGATGAACAAGGAAAGCTCAAATGAACAAAGAAAGTTCAGATGAACAAAGAAGGTTCAGAAAAGAACCAACTCCCCATCAAACCAGCCCAAGGGATAGATTATCCCTAACTTGCTTCTCAAGGTGGCAAACCTTGTTTGGTCAAAAGGTTTTGAGAGGAGATCTGCCAACAGAGCCTTGGACTCCACAAAAACTAGCACAAAAGACTTCAAATTCCATAAGATCTCTAGGGAAAGCAACTCGAAAAGCTAGGGAGCGAAACACCAACACTAAAAAGACCTACAGGCAACTCAAAAACCTACTAAGGACTAGTGACTGGGAAACAAGCTCAACCTAGGCTGTGAGAGAAGTGCATCCTAGAAAACCATGGAACAAGAAGAGTGCCTAGAAAAGACACGTGCTAGAACAAAGCCTCCTATCTACCCTGATTCAACAAGCCCAACACGACACGAACCGGATGCTATGCAAGGTATACTAGGGATACCATACACAAAAGTAAGGTATAGAAGCTCGAACTGAGTCTGCTTGCAGCGGTGAGATGTAGTCATGATGGATGAAGATCCATTCCTTGAAGCTCCAAAAGTAGTTGCGCTCACCCATCATCCTCATCTCAAAATTCCTTCGTCTCCTAGAAGTGATAGCCAGCATTGAATGCACAAATGAAGAACCAACAGCTGGAATCTTTGACCACTTGTTGGACCACATGTTCTTCTTCTCAACTGAAAAGGCTACACCAAGGAGACAGAAAAAGTCTATGCCTTAGTCTTGGGTTAGTGAAACATTATCTAGGGAAAGCGATGCAAGACACATGAGTAACAAGGATAGCAGCAAATGATCCAAAGCTCATAAAAGCATATAATCAATAATTCAGAACATGAGTATGAAGATAAACAAATCAATTGCAGCACATTCTATCCAAAATATGACAAAGCTCAAACTATCCTTAATCCATAATAAGGCATAGGAGCAAGCAAACAAGCACATAGCATATCACACACCACATATACAATCAAAGATAAAGCATGCTGGTGAAAGCTATGGCAAGACTCATGCATCCACAATTAACAGTATGACACAAAAACCATGTAAGCATAAAGCATGTTAGAGAACAAATCATGATCAAGGTATGCTAACATGGAATCAAGTAAGAATGTGGATACATATAGCAAAAATCAACACGAGCAAGATTAATCATGTACAAAACAACACAAGGCTCATGAAGACAAATCCAAGCTTATACATCCATGAAAATAAAGAACAACAGTCTAATACATGGATACATAAGCAAGAATCAATCATGAGCAATATAATAAAGGTACAAGACAGCACAAGCTCATGATGACAAATTCATGCTCATACAACCATGGAAATAATGAGCAACAATATATTACATGGATATATAAGCAAGAATCAACAAGAGCAATATAACAAAGGTACAAAACAGCACAAGCTCATGTTGACAAAACCAAACTTATATACCCATGGAAATAATGAATAACAATCTAGTTCATGGATACATAAGCAAGGTACTAGCAAAGGCATGATAAAAGATATCAAAAGAATAACACATACCAATATGATACAAGTGAGCACAAAAGCACAACAAGCCAAGATTGAATAATCATGAAGGTAAATGCATGAAGGTATAAGATTGCTAACAAAACATGTGAAGACACCGATCATGAAAGCACATGCCTCTTGGAGGCCATTATTGAGGTGGAGAACCATCAAGAGCCCCAATCAAGTAATAAAGCAGAAGATCAGAATCTTTTAAGTCCATGTTCTCCAACTCGCATTCTTGGTACCTACACATGAGAAAGGCAAGGTGTCCAAACCTTGGATCCCAAAGGGTTAGAGAGCAAATGCTTAGGAACCCAAACCTTGGACACACCACCACTAGAGGCAGTCGAACCATTATGTGAGTTAGCATGATGCAAATGATGGTCCATGCAAGAAGATCCAACATCATCCTTGGAGGCGCGGTGAGTGGACAACATGAAGAGAAAGCGAGGTCCATCTCTAGAAAAGCGGCAATGGCCTTGCTTGAAAGCACCAAGATGAGAACCAACGAAGCATCAAAGAATTCACACAACCTGCCGTGGGTGTGTACCTCGATGAACAAAGCGAGGTCCACCTCTTGGAAAGCGGCGAAAATCACGCCTCGTGGCAACTCGTGGGACAAAATCATAACCATGAAAACCAAGTCCACGATCTTTGTCCAACACCACTAGAAAAGGTGTCAAAGAAGCCATCAACAAATTGAGTCTTCGTACTAGGCTCTTTAGTGTGCATATCATGAGAAAGACTATGCCCACTAGGAGACTTAGAAGCATGAGCTCGGCGTAAATGTTTTGCCTTGAAAATAGAAATCTACATGATGTCCATTCTTCCCACAAAATGAGCAATGGTGTAAGGTCTACTAGTAGACATGGTCAGAAGACGAAGCACCATTGTCACTCAAGAAGAAGTCTGAAAGAACTAACATCATGACTCGTCCTCGTATTTGCACTAGACTCACACATACCATGAGAAAGACTATGTGTGTTCCTAAAGACACGACGACGCACTCGATGCTCATGTTTCAAACGGCAAAAGCAAAACTCGAAAGTGTGTCCATCTTTCTTACAAAAGGTGCAATGATACTTCTCTTTTGAAGATGTAGTATCATTTGAAGAAGAAGCACCTTTGTCCTTTGAAAAACGTTGGACAACACAAGAAGAGTTCGAAAGAGTCGAATCTCCTAAAGAAGAGCTATTCAAAAAGATGGAACAAGAACCAACATCAAGTGACTCACTTTTAGCACAAAAGACTCCGACTCCGAATGCAAAGATTCAAGAGAAATCTTAAAAACATCAATTTCGGAGTGAAGACAAATACAAGAGTCACAAGACATAGCGCTCATATCGTCGCGCAAAGAATCAATCTCGCTCTTCAAAGAAATGCAAGATGTGCAAGAAATAGATGATGCTTTTGAATTAAGCAAGCAATTTAAAGCATCAATTTCATTTTCTAAACAAGCACAATTCTTGCAAGAGACTAAACCATCCTTAAGCAATTTTCCATATTCTAAGCACATGCTACAAGGCCCACTTCAATTTCAATAATCTCAACCTAGCATTTTCTAATTGCTCAAGGTGAAGGAATTAGTCAATTTAAGCTTCTCAAATTCAGCAAGCATGCCTACACAAGAATCACAATCATTTCTAGCCATAGATCTAAAATTACCTATTTCTAACTTAGCATTATCAAGCTCATTATGTAAGGCAACACAAGAATCACATGGCATAGAAGCATTTAATTTCAATAATTCATTTTCAGATTTTAGGCATGCAAGAGAGTTATTCAAGTTCTCCATGTCTACAAGTAATGAATCATAAGCATTCATGGAGGTTTTCAAATTGGAGAGCTCATGAGACAAATCACCCTTCTCATTTTCTAGCAATTTTACTTTCTTCCTAAGAGCATGCAATTTGTACTCATATGAAATCAAGCCATCAATTAGTTTTTCTTTGCCCACCTTGCTTAGCTTGAGTAGGGAATCATCCTCGGAAGAGTCATCATGATCATCCTCGAAAAGCTCTCCATCACGTTCATCCTCAATCTCTACGGCACATATGCCAATGGGCTCTTTGTAACACCCCAGCTCCACATGAGCCTAGAATGCTACAAGACTTACACTAACTAGAACAATCTATAAATTTTCGACAGAGCTTCCTTTGTAATAACAACAAAATCGTGGTAACAACAGATAACCATGGCATTTATTATCAATTCCATAATCCAGATCTTTCATGCAAATAAGATAACCATACGATTGTAAACAGTTAACTTCCGTCACATAACCAAGAGTAATCCAACCATCAACATCAAAAACATCCATATATAGTCACCACACAGTTATTTATTCTTAAGTGACGCTAATCAGCAATTGTATAAATAGTGTGAGGTAGTGCGTGCTTTCCAAAGTCTACTCCCTCCCATGCATGACGTTCTTGCCTGTTGTACCTATAACAAGACAAAGCAAGGGTGAGCCAAACGACTCAGCAAGTACCAACAAGGTTGCATAATCATAAAGACATGACAGCATAAACAACTTTAATCAACTTCATTCATGGCATTTCAAATATTAGAAATTTAATGATCATGCTATGCACTCTTTGTTCTTTATCTCTTTCGCATTTTACCGGTGTCGGGTATTCATCCGTCGATGAGTACCCTTGCTGTGCCCTTGCACGAGGGACCAAACCTATACATCACATGTATAGGGACCTTTGCCCGTCATCACAATGACGGGACCTCTGTATCCATTGCCCACATTCCATGAATATGGGGACCTCAAGCTGTCATTACATGGGGACCTCAACAATATACTCTTGATCACCACGTGACCAAGTCTCAATATGCACAAACATGCACAAGTACTACCACATCATACTTTCAATAACATAAATCAATATGTATCAGTATGTAAACAATAGCATCATGAAGGAACCTCGGTAAAACTTGCAAACATCAACACAACTAGAATCATCTCCACAACACAATCATATGGCAATGATGAACAACACACCATTCAATTATGACATGCAACCAATTCTACACATAAACCAGAATACTTGCCTCAACCGCGAGAGCAGCGGACGTGAAGTGGGTGCTGCCCTTGGGACCTCGCTGCCACCTGGACAAGAATAAAACCCCAAACTAAGACTAGCTTACTGGACCAAATCCATACTTAACATCACAATCGAAATCGCTAACTTTTTAACATTTTCAACTTTTCTAATTTCTAGCGATAGGTCACTGCAAACAGCATACTTCAAAATTCATAACTTCCTGCTCAGGGTCCAAATGAGATGATCTTGGACTTTCTGAAAAGATAATTGAGTTGCCTAAATAAACCTAGTTGGGGTGACCCTCTGATTCAGCCATCTTCTACCCCTACCAATCCCTTTAGTCAGAGCAGCTCAACAGCATTCAGTTTCTGGACAGAAATAAAGAAAATAGCATAACTTTCTCTACGTTCATCCAAATTTAGTGATCTTTAGTTTTCCTGAAAGCTAAGAGGATTAGCCTCATTTTTCGTTATGGTGAGACCCTCTGGAAACTCCTCTAACCATGTGTTTAGGTCAGGTTAATTAGCCTCTGCCCAATCAGTCACCCACCAGAAACCTACTAACACTAGAAAAATCATAACTTTGGCTACCGAAGTCCAAACGACTTGATTCTTGTCGGCAATGAAAGGTAACTACGATATCTACAACTTTCTAGGAGACACCCAGACCCAAATCTGACCATAACCTAATAAAAACAACGATCTTCACTGCTGCAAAATACCGACGAACTGGCACCCGAAAATAAAACAACTAGAAAAGACCTAAAGCGACAAACCACGGGTTACCCTTGCGAAGAGGAGAGCACACAGCGGTGATGAAGATCTCCACAACTCCGCTGCGGATCCCTTCTTCTCCCTCTTCTTCTCTTCTCTTCTTCCTCTCCTTCTTCCCCCTTCTCTTCTTTTCTCCTTCCCTTCTTTCTTGACCAGGCTGCAAGGGGATCCTTCTCCTCCTTGGCCAGCAACAATGGGGGTGGTGTGGGGAGGTGGAGGTGGGGAGGAGGTGGAGAGGTGGGGAGGAGGTGGAGAGGTGGGGAGGTGGGGAGGTGAGGAGTGGCGGAAAAGGAGTGGGGAGGGAAGGGGAAGGGGTTGGCTAGGGTTGGTGGGAGGAGCCCCTTGGCGGCCGGCCACCACATGGGCCTTGGCCGGGCCCAAGTTGCGCGAAGATGCGATTTTCCCCCTCTAAAAGCTGCGACGACTCCCAACCAAAAAGTCCCTCCGGCGTTCTGTTTGATCCTTCCCGAATAATCGATCTCTCCGAAACCAAAATTTAATCTTCCTCGATTCAAAACTTAACTCACTTTGGGTATTACATTCTACCCCCTTAACGAGATTCGGCCCGAATCTAAGCGTCTCTGAGCACAAGAAAGCGAGGTGAACACTTAACAAACAATGGATACACACGAAGTGAATAATTCGGATAAATCTCGCGCATGCGAATTCCAATTCCCATGTAGCTTCCTTTCGATCTGCTTTGTGACCAAAGTACCTTAACATACTTCAAGGTCTTGTTCCTTAGTGCCTTCTCGACTTTTCCAATATTCTTCACGGCTTGGACTCGAAGAGCAGATCTTGTTCAATGGTTAAAGGTTCCAATGAAATGTGATGTTCTGGATCTATGAAGTACTTCCTCAACATGGATACATGAAACACGTTGTGCACACCCCTCATGGACTCGGAGGTCAGGCGGTATGCCAACTTCCCAATCCGGGCCGAGGATGGCGAATGGACCAATGTACCTTGGGCTAAGCTTCCCTTTGGTACCAAATCTTACCACTCCTTTTGTGGGTGACACCCTCAAAGTACTGGTCACCCACTTCAAATTCTAAGCCCGTCTCCTTACATCGCATAGCTTTTACATGCGCTCTGAGCCGCTAATAAGTTACGCCTCACCAAGGCCACTCGTTCCACCGTCTTTTGTACCCAATCAGGGCCGAGCGCCTTCTCACCTGACTTCCCGGCAAAGGGTGATCTACACTTACGTCCATACAAAACCTCAAGCGGGCGGCCTTTATCTTTGGGTGATAAGCTGTTATTATAAGCAAATTACGCCAAAGGCAAGCGATCTTCAGCTACCCTTCCAAGATAGGACACGGGTTCTCAACATATCCTCCAAGGTGCGAATAGTGCGCTCTGTTTGTCCATCACATGCGAGGATGAAAAGCGGTACTCAAGCGGAGTTGTGTGCCCAAAGCATGCAAACTCTCCCAAAACTTGGATACAAACTTAGCATCCATCGAAATGATGGTTTTGGCACTCCATGCAATCTCACAATCTCACGTACATAGATAGGGCCAAATCACTATTTGAGTTAAATCGAGCAGACGAGAATAAAATGTGAGACTTGCTTGAATCGGTCCACTATAACCCAAATTGCATCCTTACCTCGTGGCGGCGGCGCAACAACAAAATCCATAGAGATATCATCCCATGGCCATTGGGGTACCTCAAAGGTTGTAATAATCCGCGGGGCGTTTATGTTCAGCCTTTACTGTGACAAACACCACAAGAAGCTACATAATTGGCAATATCCACCTTCATTCTTTTCCACGGAAATTCGCTTCAAATCACGGTACATCTTCGTCTCTCTGGATGAGCGAGTATCACGAGTGCGATGTGCCTCCTTTAAAATGTCATCCTTAACTCCTGCTTTGTGGCACATAATCGTCCCTTGAATCGCAATGCTCCAAACCCATCAAACTGAAATTCCCTTCCTTTCCCGAGTCCAAGCGCTTCGACCCTCTGCAAAAATGGGTCATTTCTTTGTCTTCTTGTACTACATTGTGGAATGGTGACCCCAAAATCATTGCGTCTCGGTATGAGCGATCCTGCATAGCATCTGATATCTCCATGCGGTCAAAATCCGCATAATAAGACAATCCAAAGTAGCGGTGCGCCTTGCGACTAAAGCATCACCACCACGTTAGCTTTGCGGGATGATCTTGGTGTGAGATCATAATCTTTGATCGGCTCTAACCATCTTAACTGTCTTAGATTCAAATCCCTCGTGTAAAAATGTACTTAAGACTCTTGTGATAAGTAAAGATATCACAAGATTCGCCATAAAGATAATGCCTCCAAAGCTTCAAGGCGAACACTCTGCGACCAATTCTAAATCATGAGTTGGATAATTGCGCTCATGCTTCTTGGTGTCTAGCGCATAAGCGAACCTTCCCATCTGCATGAGCACACAACCCAAACCAACTCGGGATGCATCAAGTACTGCGTGAATCGCTTCGGGCTCGGGAATAGTAAAACGGGCGATCACCAACTTTTCCTTCAAAGTCACGAAAGCTGCGCTCACAATCATCGTCCCACAAAAACTTCACATCTTTACGAGTGAGCACGGACAAGCGGCTTTGCAATGATGGAGAAATCTTGCACAAAAGCGCGGTAATAGCTTTGCCATACCAGAAAACTTCTCACTTCCTTGACATTGGTCGGTCTTGCCCATTCAACCACTGTGGAAATTTTCCTGGATCGTGATATACCTTTATCATTGATAATATGCCCCAAAAATCCCACTTGGACATCGAACTCGCACTTTTGAACTTGGCATAGAACCTATTTCTCTTAGTGTTTCCAACACCAACCTCGAGATAGCGCTCATGATCCACTTCAGTCTTTGAATAGATCAAAATATCATCAATAAAAACTACGACAAAATCATCCGGTACTCATGCGTTATCTGTTCATAGTTTCCATAAAAGCAATGGGGGCATTTGTTAGTCAAAAGACATAACTTTGAACTCAAAGTGCCCATACCTTGTGGAGAACGCGTTTTCTCAATATCCTCCTCTCGGTGGAATTTGGTTGTAACTTTTTGAAGATCTATCTTTGAAAACACCTTTGCCCCTCTCAAGCGATCAAATAAGTCTTCAATGCGAGGCAAAGGATATTTATTCTTGATGGTCATTTGGTTAAGAACACGATGTCGATACACATCGCCAACTACCATCCTTCTTCTTGGTAAACAATCAGGAGCTCCCCACGGAGACACACTAGGTCGAATAAGATCTTTCGCTTTTAGATCATCCAGCTGTTTCTTTAATTCCTCACTGGAATGGGCGCCGCGAGACATGCGGGGTCATGGAAACGGTTGAGCACCGGTATCAAATCAATCAAAACTCCACGGGGCGAGAGGGCATCCACAGCAACTCTGCTTTGGAAAAACATCTAAGAACTCCCGAACTACGGAACTAACTCTGAAGCCAAGAAGAACTTGGCTTCCCAATTAGAACAAAAGAAATCCACTCTTACGCAATTCGGCTCACGGGAAGCAGACTAGCCAACACGCAAAGGAGTAGGAAGGGGCACCACCACTGAAAAACCACCTCATGACCGGAAGGTGCCAGTGAGTTCTTGTCTTCAAAAGCATGATATAAGCTGCTCGAAAACTATGCAACAGTCCATACCCAAAATAACATCAAATGGCTCCATTTTGAGGACCATTAAATTAGCAATGAAATCTTCCCCATCAATGAGATCACACAACCGGATGGTGTGGAGCTAGCAAGAATTCCACGGAGAATTGACTGGCCCAGTGAGATAAAGCGCATACTCAAATTGGCGACTAGCAAACTCTAAAGATACAAAAGAAAGTAGCTCTGAATCAAAAGAACATAAGCCTCCTTTGAGTCCACTAAGGCGTACTGTCACCACATCGGGACGACTGCCGACTCTGCCGTCGGCATGGCATGAGAAGCTACTGCTCTCTGCTGAGTGCGGTAGGAACTCGACACCACGAGAAGGCGCGGCAAGCTGCGAGGAGAGTCTTGAAGGCCTTTGGGACGAGAAGCAGTCTTGAAAACCTTGGTGGCCAAAAGTACCCGTGGCGGCATCCTCGGAGATCTTGAAAATAGAGCGGTGACCCCAAGGCCCGAGTAGGTGTGGTGCTAACATCGAGTGACCCTCGCGAAGGCGCGCTTTGCTCTGGTCTTGTGGCGGTTACGGTTCCCATTTGATATCTTTGGCGGGATTCGGCAGGCAAACCAATGCCTTGTGGCCTCCAGGCCACAGTGGCGACAAGATCTGACCAAGAACACTCGGCCCCGATGCTCATTGCCACACTTGAAACATTTCATACCACCTACAGGCTGAGGCGCAACCAAACCCTCCACTGCGATGCAAGTAAAAGATGGCGTGGCCTTGTGGTTCTGGACTTGAAGGAGTCTGCGGCCCTTGAACTTCTTGGAGGCGGCAGAGATGACCCACTTCCTCCTCCAAAATTCTTCTTAGGCTGCCACTAGCTCCATCTGAACCATGGTACCTCCTGTACTGGTAGATCCTCCCAAAGTGCATCTCTAGCTCCATGCCTGGCTTGCTCTACCGGGGAGCTAAAATCACGCAATTCTAGCGCTCCCAAAACTTGTGGAACTCTGCACGAGCCCCTCTGAAACCTCTTAGCCTTTTGCCTCATCTGTTGCCCTGCTTAGGTACAAAGCGGATCAGTTGTTAAAACCGCTTCATACTCCGACAACGACATCTTACCACCTTGTAGCTCTGCTTGAGACTTCCATCCTCTCCACAAAAGATCTTTGGATAAAACCTCCTCAGCTGTTTCTACAACACTTCCCATGTGAGGGCCATGGCGGCCGTCCTAGGCGTCAAGACTCCTCCCACGGATGTCGCTTGCCCTTAGGTGAAATGCCTGGCTGCGCCCTCAACTCGACGACATCCCCAAAGCACCAAAGTGCCTCTCCATGTGGCGCGACGGTTGGCGCATCAGCTGGAGTGCCCAAACCATCAAAAGTGTCAAAGCGCGAGCGTTCAATGCGATCCCATAATGGCGCGCGGGTACTACGCGGGGCCACCATTGGGGCGACAGCGAACAGTGGAGGAGCTGATCCCGAGAGGCTGGCGATGCAACCTCTTCCTCGACCTCGCGGGACTTGCTTCACCGGCTTCTGAGTGCGAACCTGGCGGGGCATTGCACGGCCTCGCCGACACCACCTGGCCACGACCACGACCTCGCCTCTTGCCATCTAAGAACACTACAACCAAACTAACCACAGTGAGCAAAGAATAACTAGAACGAAACTCAAGAATAAACATACAATGACAATAGCGTAGTGCAATGCAAAAAAAACCCAATCCCACCTCTGTGCTTAGTGTGTCAAAATTAATATTTCGATGCCGCGGACCTCTGACCAGCTCGATACCAATCTGTAACACGACTCCACATAAGCCTAGAATGCTACAAGACTTACACTAACTAGAACAATCTATAAATTTTAAAGTGAGCTTCCTTTGTAATAACAACAAAATCGTGGTAACAACAGATAACCATGGCATTTATTATCAATTCCATAATCCGGATCTTTCATGCAAATAAGATAACCATACGATTGTAAGCGTTAACTTCGTCACATAACCAAGAGTAATCCAACCATCAACATCAAAAACATCCATATATAGTCACCACACGATTATTTATTCTTAAGTGGCGCTAATCGGCAATTGTATAAATAGTGTGAGGTAGTGCGTGCTTTCAAAGTCTACTCCCTCCCATGCATGGCGTTCTTGCTGTTGTACCTATAACAAGACAAAGCAAGGGTGAGCCAAGCGACTTCGGCAAGTACCAACAAGGTTGCATAATCATAAAGACATGACGGCATAAACAACTTTAATCAACTTCATTCATGGCATTTCAAATATTAGAAATTTAATGATCATGCTATGCACTCTTTGTTCTTTATCTCTTTACGCATTTCACCGTGTCACGGGGTATTCATCCGTCGATGAGTACCCTTGCACATGCCCTTTGGCACGGGGACCAAACCTATACATCACATGTATAGGGACCTTTGCAGTCATCACAATGGCGGGACCTCTGTATCCATTGCCCACATTCCATGAATATGGGGACCTCAAGCCTGTCATTACATGTGGGGACCTCAACAATATACTCTTGATCACCACGTGACCAAGTCTCAATATGCACAAACATGCACAAGTACTACCACATCATACTTTCAATAACATAAATCAATATGTATCAGTATGTAAACAATAGCATCATGAAGGAACCTCGGTAAAACTTGCAAACATCAACACAACTAGAATCATCTCACAACACAATCATATGGCAATGATGAACAACACACCATTCAATTATGACATGCAACCAATTCTACACATAAACCCGAATACTTGCCTCAACCGCGCGAGCAGGCGGACGTGAAGTGGGTGCTGCCTTGGGACCTCGCTGCCACGGACAAGAATAAAACCCCAAACTAAGACTAGCTTACTGGACCAAATCCATACTTAACATCACAATCGAAATCGCTAACTTTTTAACATTTTCAACTTTTCTAATTTCTAGCGATAGGTCACTGCAAACAGCATACTTCAAAATTCATAACTTCCTGCTCAGGGTCCAAATGAGATGATCTTGGACTTTCTGAAAAGATAATTGAGTTGCCTAAATAAACCTAGTTGGGGTGACCCTCTGATTCGGCCATCTTCTACCCCTACCAATCCCTTTAGTCAGAGCAGCTCAACAGCATTCAGTTTCTGGACAGAAATAAAGAAAATAGCATAACTTTCTCTACGTTCATCCAAATTTAGTGATCTTTAGTTTTCCTGAAAGCTAAGAGGATTAGTCTCATTTTTCGTTATGGTGAGACCCTCTGGAAACTCCTCTAACCATGTGTTTAGGTCAGGTTAATTAGCCTCTGCCCAATCAGTCACCCACCAGAAACCTACTAACACTAGAAAAATCATAACTTTGGCTACCGAAGTCCAAACGACTTGATTCTTGTCGGCAATGAAGGTAACTACGATATCTACAACTTTCTAGGAGACACCCAGACCCAAATCTGACCATAACCTAATAAAAACAACGATCTTCACTGCTGCAAAATACCGACGAACTGGCACCGAAAATAAAACAACTAGAAAAAGACCTAAAGCGACAAACCACGGGTTACCCTTGCCGAAGCGAGGAGGCACACAGCGGTGATGAAGATCTCCACAACTCCGCTGGATCCCTTCTTCTCCTCTTCTTCTCTTCTCTTCTTCCTCTCCTTCTTCCCCCTTCTCTTCTTTTCTCCTTCCCCTTCTTTCTTGACCGGCTGCAAGGGGGATCCTTCTCCTCCTTGGCCAGCAACAATGGGGGGGTGGTGTGGGGAGGTGGAGAGGTGGGGAGGAGGTGGAGAGGTGGGGGGAGGAGGTGGAGAGGTGGGGAGGTGGGGAGGTGAGGAGTGGCGGCGAAAAGGAGTGGGGAGGAAGGGAAGGGGGTTCGGCTAGGGTTGGTGGGAGGAGCCCCCTTGGCGGCCAGGCCCAAGTTGCCGAAGATCGATTTTCCCCTCTAAAACTGCATGCTGACTCCCAACCCAAAAAGTCCCTCCGCGTTCTGTTTGATCCTTCCCGAATAATCGATCTCTCCGAAACCAAAATTTAATCTTCCTCGATTCAAAACTTAACTCACTTTGGGGTATTACACTCTTTCTCCTTAGGCTCCATGCGTATCTTATCTCTGAAACTAGGACAATCAAAACTAAAGAGATCGCCACAAATATCGCAGGAGAATCCCTCTGAGCAAACAACACCATTATTGCATCTTCAAGCGTCTTGTCATGACTCACATCAGCGACAAAAGAATCATGCCAAGATGCAGAAAGCGCTCACAAGTCGGCACACTAGTCGCCATGCTCAAAGATCGGTTAAGATCACAAAGAGCAAACTTGGCTCTAATACCACTTGTTGGACCGGAAGGCAACTAGAGGGGTGAATAGAGCACGCTCGACTTCTTCACAAGCGATCGGATTCAAGGCGATGTTTACTCCAATAGCTATGAAAGCTATGAAGATCAATCAACAAGCACGATGGAAGACTTGTATTGAATCAATCAAAACCGAAGCAAAATCAACAAAAACTCAAATCCACGAGTCTCGGGCGGTCGACCTCTCGGAAATCGGTCGACCTTTTTGCCTAGCGGTCGGACCTCTCACACGGGCGATCTAACGATTTGCCTAGCGATCGACCTCTCGGATGGGCGATGCGACCTCTGCACGATGAGCAGGAAAATCAGCGAAAAGCGAAACTAAAATCGGTCTAACTTTTGATCTACTCGGCCAAACTTGACCAAATTTGGAACACACCTTCCTAAGGATATTACGAACCTATTCCAAGCAACGATTGAGTAGATCCACATTAAAGTTTTGACCTTTTTCCATTTTACCAAAGGAGGGTTCAAAACTGAGCAAAAACGGAAACTTGATCTAGAGACTTGCTCGTGGGTGATTGATGATCAAGATGATCCTAGATGAGTTCCCACATGTCACAGCAAGCTAGATCAAGAGAAGAAACCAAGTAAAAACTCCTGGATCAAAGAAAACCCAAAATCTCAAATAGAGAGGATGAACACAAAAACGAAATAGAGATTCATCTAATGAAATCTTTCCTTGGATTGATTGGATAGAGGATAGATTGTTGTTTACAGCCACTCCAATCTAGGAGGACAACGCTCACCACATGAGCACTCAAATCAATCTATCTCTATGTAACATCCCAATTTTGGGCTTGTGTTTCAAATGTAAGAAAATCAGTAGAAATTAAAACTTTTTCTTACATCATGTATTTCCTGTTGTGCCAAACAATTCTTGTACAAGGGATTATGGAAGTACATTGTCACAAGTCCTTTTGATCCAAATCTTGGCTTTCCAAAAACAATCTTGTCAAATCTTATGATCATCCTCTGAAAATATTTTTCCTAAGTCTCTGTGATGGCATGTGACCCCTCTGAAAAATTTCACAATTTTTAGAAATTGTTTGAATATTTTTAGAGGCAGTCAAACCTGTTTGACTCTTAGTCAAACATTAAAACAGAGCCTTGCAGAATTTTTGGAGATTTATTCACAGTATAAAAACCTCTGAAAATTTTACACAAGGTTGATATTTGAGTTAGCAAGCTCCTGTAAAAATTTCATAATTTTTGGAGTTAATTTGCTACCTCAAATAAATCCTTCAAGGTCTCTGTTCTAATTTTAAAATCAAGCGTGGTTTCTTTGTTGCTCGGGTTCGAGTCGGACTCGGGCTCGAGCCATTTGATTCAGTCGATCAACTAAGCGCACCGAGCCACTCTTTAAGCGCGCAATCGATCTCGACCGTTGGATCGAATCGCGCGGCGTGCAGCGTGTAAGACCGGACCTTCGGTTGCAAGATTGATTGTCGGCCGTTAGATTCCCATCCAACCATTGAGATCTCGAACCCTTGGACCATCCGGTTGCATTTTTGAATCGAGCCGTTGGATTAAGATCAACGCTCGCGTACTGCTCGTTGTAAATAAGAGTTTGCGGCGTGGAGCAATCGAACGTTCGTTTCTAATCATAGGGCTCATAACCTCCCGTTGTGTTTTAAAGCCCGTAGGCGTGGCACTATCTCGGCCGTTCGTGTCTCATCCAGCAGTTTGTGAATCGCCGAGCCTTTGCTGGTCATCTTCAACCTCCCTTGCGAAAGCAGTGCAAGGCATGGTGAGGTCAATTCTTGCTCCCTAAAGCCACCTAGCCAGCGTGTAGGGGTATGGGCGTACATTGAGCGAGCCATGCCTAATGCACGTCTTCACCTCCTTTTCCTGTCGGCGCACCTTGTGCTTTGTGTTTGCCGCCCAAGAGAGTAGTGCAAACCTAACCCTTTCATGGCCTTATAAGCACCCAAATGCCTTCACGGAGTTTCTTTAGACCACCATCAAGCTTCATTTTCAATATTGGAGCTTAACACCTCAAAAATGGCAAATCGCCATTGTTGACCCGTGGAGCTCCATCGGTGTTCTTGGTGTTCGGTGGTCCTCCTTCATGTTTCTTTGCCCAAACCTTATCCCTTTATTATCTTGAACATTTCCCTCACTTAATTTTGGATTTGATTCTGGGAATTGTCCAATTTGGGGTTTGTTCAAATTCGGTCAATTGGTCATCTTCTTCCTCATTTCGGTGAGTGCTCCATTTTCAATTGCTCGCTCATGTAGCTTCGTGAATCATTATGAAGCCATTCGATGCCTTGGTATCACTCATTTGGCTCGGTGTCGTTTTCAATCGTTCTTCTCCAAGTCGTGAGCCTTCACAGTGATCAAGCATCTCGGCCATCTTTGAAGCTTCGTCCTAAGGTAGCTTCTTATTAGTCCTTAAGCTTTGGCACCGCTTCCTTGGACCGCGTGGAGCTTTCGCTATTTTCATGTTTAGCGGTGAAGCTCCGTTTTCATTTTCCGGCTGGCGGCGTTCGATCCTCGCGCGGCGAGAATGCTACCATTAGGTTCGTCTTGCTATTGCGAATCCATTTTGGGTCTTGTTCACTGCGCCGCGCGGCGGTCGCCGGCGATTAGCGTCAAAACGATCGGGACTTTGCGGCGCGAGCTCCGTTTTAAGTCGACTCATTAGGACACATTAATTACCAATTATTAGTTATTAATTGTGTCTTAATCATTATTATTGAGCCAGCGACCGGTGGGCCCAATATCCTTAAATCAATCTACTGGTTCACTCCGCCTTTATTCGACATCATTAATGTCTAATCATTGCTTAATTAAATGAGTCGGCATTTAATGTTGTCGGAATTAACCTCTAGGTATTTATTGGTGGGCAGAGGATTAAAATCAAATTCGATGGTCTTTAGTGTCTAGTTAATGATCATCATTAGTGGCATTAATTGCATCATAGCCGTCCTCTCGATCGTCACGTGGGCGGTGCCGCGTCGCGTGGGTTAAACCGCGCATGTGTGCCTCAAGGTCGTGGCGGTGGTCCCCGCGTGTCGATCCATCTTTGAACCGATCTTTAGCCACCGTCGATCCCTTGATCAACGGCCTAGATCGTGAGGGCATTCGGACCCTCGGATGCCTTGATCATTCTTAGCCGTCGATCTTGCGATCAATGGTGAGATCGTGAGTGCAATCGGACAATCCGGTTGTTAGTGCGCTCTGGACCGTCCATCTGCGATCTGCGGGTGGGATTGGCCCAAGCAAGCGCGCCGTCGGTTGCATACACTCGTGTGGCCGTTGGATCTTGATCAGCGGTGGGTTTCTAGTGGCTTTGGCGGCGTCTTGGCTGTTTCGGCGTGTGAGCGTAGGATGTTAGATCAAGGGTTGGGGTTGTCCACGTCATTTTCTTTTTATTGGGTTGTTACGTATTTGGTAAGCATTTGTTTATCAGCGAAAATGATATAAAAACTTTAGAAACTCATAACTAATTCATTTTATTGCTTTTGGTTAATTCCAAGCTGTAATAAATCATGTTATCACTTTAGCTTATTATAAAAATGGATTTAAGCACGTTCCAGTAACAGAAAATTGTATAACTAGGAATAACTTGGTTTCTGTCATTTTGAATATTCCAGAAAATGAATAAAACTTTAGAAAATGCATATCTTGCTCTGTGTATGTCCAAAATGAATGATTCCAACTTTGATAAATTTGTTATTAACCCAATGTTAATATAAAAATGATGGTAGGTCAAGATTGTAATGAAACCTTGATTAATGATTTAGTACCTATTTTGACATTTAGAAATTTACGGAAGACTTATAAAATGCACAAGTAATTCTCTGTAAATGCAAAATATTTATGATAAATTCTAGAGAACCCCTCTGTTGGTATACTTCACTGTAAAATTAGTTTTGAACATATTTATGCTCCTGGAAAGTGCATTATGCTAATTTTGCATCTTAGAAAAATCATAACTAAATCATTTTAACTCCAAATGACCGGAAATTTTATATGGGTTACCTCTATACCAATAAGTAGCTACCATAAAAATTTCAGCAAAAATCTTTCTAGAAAATGTTTTGCTACAGTGCTAATTATGGTAGAAAATGTGTTTTTAGGTAATTTCTTTTGCACCACAAATCCAAATTAGGTTTTCAGTTTCTATGTCTTGGCATATTCGTATTTCACCTTGTGTATAAGTTTCGTCGCATTTGGTCAATTTTTGCTTGATCTTTTGTTAAGTGTTGCTAGTCTTATTGGTTGTTCTTGGTTCTTTTTGCCTTTCGCTTAGGGTTCGACATTTGCGGTAACCGAGAAACGATCCTCCGCAACAAATTGAGCAACGACAAGAAGGCAAGCAGTTTGATCATGTTAATCCCAGTATTTTAAGTAATTATGTTGATTACAAATTCTATGTATGCATTGCTACTTTGTTTTAATAGTTGGCCTAGTAGATGCATTCCTTAGCAAATGATTATCCTCTACTACCATGAGCCTAGGTTACTTGCTGTGATTTAGAGTTCGTGGATGGGCTCTTGTCACTTAGTAGTTGCGAATTAATTGCTTAGCCATGCTTAACCGGTAGAAATGGGCGGTTATCGACTTGTCGGTAACCTTGATCACCTAAAACTTATTATGAATTATGATTTCCACCTTGTGCCATGTCTACTTATGAAAACTAAAGCTGAAAGCAAAATGATTTAGACTTGGGCACAATGGTATGTTGGTGTGATTTTGGTGTGGCTGGAATGGTGCACAGTCAACAAGGACCGAACATCTTGTTACACTAAACCAAGCATTTTAGCGTGCTAACCACATTAGAGGTATGGGACCTCTCTTGACTTAGTACTTTGGCGTGTATTGCCCTCGGTCGCGGGAGGGATGGTGTTGGGAGCATTGTAGTGTCAGAAAGACTTCACAGTGATGGGATTTGTTGTCTTTCGACTTGCAATGTAGCGTATGGTGTTTCTACCCATCTGAGCGGCTCGTGGTTGATACACAATATTGGAAAAAGTCTCGTAGGACTTAGCCGTGCGGCATACCTTGGAAGTGTGCTTTGTGGCTTAAAGCGATGCGAAGTGTGGGTACATTGGTACACCCTGCGGGGTTAAAACTATTCGAATAGCCTCGTCCTAGGTTATGGGCCAGCAGCAAGGTCTTTCAAGAGTTAGACTACAACCTTTTAAATTAAAACTTGATGGGTGAGTGCGAATCGGGATTAGTGCTATGTTGTGGTGACTATTGGGATAGTCACTTCAGTGGTTACTTGTATGTATCTTTATTCTGTTATTTCAACATTAAAAACAGATTTGCAAACTTGCTTTTAAATGTATTACATTATTGCAAATAAAGTTGGCTTCATGCAAAATGAGACATACAACCTCCACCTAAATAAGCTTGCATGTAGTTTATGAATAGATCTGCTATTCCACACGTCAGTCTTGCGGGTACAAAGACAATCTTTGTACTCATATGCTATGCTTAATTGTTTTGTTGCAGAGGAAGAAGGTGAGCCTGTGGGGCCTCACTTTTGTGAGCTATGTTGTGGTAGCTTATGGGCGACTAGCTTAGCGGGCGGTCGGTTGCCTTGTGGGTGTGTGGCTAACCGGTCGACGTTTGTTCTAGCCATCTTATGGCACCTTTTGCTTCATTTGTCATTCTTGTATATTGTTCTATTTGGCAGTCGGCTCTCTTTGTAATAACTTTACTTTATGTATGTCGTTGTCAAACTTAGTGATGTATGTGTATGGAAATGATGTGTAATTTTGTGATGATGTGCATATCTGCAGTGCAGGAAGCATATGCCCATCGAGAACTTAGAATGTTTAATTAGTAATGCTTGAACCAATTGGAGGTTAAGTGTTACTAGCTAAATATTCCGGGTCCTCACACTCTAGAACCCTAACCTCCTACTAATCTCTCCAACCCCTAACACCAAAAGCTAGGGTTTCCAATTGAAGGGTTAAGGAGGTGCTGGCCAGCACCCTCCTCTATTTATAGTGGAGGCTAGACTCTAGGGAATATTCCATTAGGGCACCCATTAAACCCTAACACACAATGGGTTAACACATGCACGCATTTTTAAAGCGCTGTCTTCATCTTCGATTGACCTAAACCGCTTCACCATGCACCGACCCGCGCCGCGGTTTAGCCAAAAGTCACCAAGGAGGTATTTGGTGAAATTACCAAAATACCCCTATCTCGATCTTTCTCCAAAAGACCAAGTCCAATCCTGGTGAAGCAATCGCCTACTTCGCCACGTGTAGGTTGATCAACGGCTCCACGTCGTCAAGTCTCTCCCGTTCGGATCCACGGCACCTGCGAGCACTTGCAGCGACTCCGCGCAGCAGATCCAGCGATCGCTGCGAACTACCCGTTCGGTCATCCATGTCCATCCTGCGCTCCCCTTGAGTCCTCTGACCTCACCCGGCATCCTTGATCGTTCTGAACCTCAGCTCTCCAAGCTTAGTCCGAATCCTCCTCGCCGTTGACCATCATAGACCTACAAGCCACCTGCACAGCAATAGACAAGCAAACACGAATCCAGGAACAAGTTCTTCACAACTTGACCCACGTTAGCCAAAACATGCATCATGCAACACATATGCACTAATGAACATGAACTTGACCTAACAAACACACATCGCCGCCACGCGGTCGGCGAACCAAGTCACAACCGTCGGACCGCCACCTTGGCGGTCGGACGCGCTCCTACGGTCGGACCGCTGGCCAAAGGTCGGCCGTCGATCAGACAGCCAAATTCGGCAAATCCAACCTCTGGAAATTTCAAACCAATAGAACTTTTGCTGGAGGCTCCAAAATTATGGGACCAAGAGCGATGAACCTCCTCTCTTGCCTACACCCTCTATTTTGGCCCGACCTCAAAATCAAAGCCACTTCCATGGCGGTCGACCGCTCAGCGGTAGCGGTCGAACCGCCACAGCGGCGGTCGGACGCTGCCACGGCGGTCGGACGCGACCACTCACAAGCAAAGCGATCAGAGAACGGGACCGGTCGGCGCCACCATGGCGGTCGGACGCTGGTGATAGCACAAGCACTTCTCTGAAAACGCGTGTTTTCGCAAACCCTCAACGCCATTGCCAATTGTCTCATCATCATAAGATCGTGCACATATCCCCATGATATCCATAGGTTAAAACTATTCGAATAGCCTCGTCCTAGGTTATGGACACACTTGGGTAAGCTTTTCAAGAGTTACACTACAATCTTTTAAATTAAAACTTGATGGGTGGTATGAATCAGGGATTCATGCTATGTTGTGGTGGCTATTGGGATAGTCACCTCTAGGTGGTTACTTGATTATTTTATTGTTACTCACTGTTATTTCAATTCTTAAAAACAGATTTTAGTAATTGCCTTCAATCTATTACATTATTGCAAATAAAAATTGTCTTATGCGTCCAAACAACCATATAACCATGTCCTTTGATTTCAGCCCGCATGTAGCTATGCATAGGCTTGTTACTCATAAGTCTTGCGAGTACATTATTGTACTCATCAATATTGCTTGTTGTGTGCAGAGGAAGAAGGTGAGCCCCAAGGGCCTCACTTTTGTGAAATGTGTGGCTTTTGGGACGACTAGCTCGGCGGTCCGGTTGGTTGCCTTGTGGATTGAGGCACACTAATTGGTTTTGTTCATAGCCATCATATGGCACTTTGCTTCATTATTCTTGCTACCTTTATTGTCATTTGGTGGTTGCCCACTCTTTTGTAATAACTTATATTATGTATGTCTTTTGGTAGACTTGTTAATGTGATGTATGGAATTGATGCTTGATTTTGTAATGATGTATATGTGTTGCAATTTTGGGAAGCACATATCCATCAAGACACGGTGTATTTTGTTTGTGATGCTAGAGCCAATGGAAGGCGAAGTATTACAAGCTAAATAAACCGGGGTCTCACAGGGGCATTCTTGGTAATTCTTCTGGAAACACATCTGGATATTCACTAATGACTGGTACCTCTTCTAAGGAAAGGGTCTTCAGGCTGTTCACTAA
Source organism: Ampelocalamus luodianensis (assembly GCA_036346255.1). NCBI lineage: Eukaryota > Viridiplantae > Streptophyta > Magnoliopsida > Poales > Poaceae > Ampelocalamus > Ampelocalamus luodianensis. Next base: position 52,269,720 of record CM070621.1, read on the forward strand.
CAAATGTCCATCACGAACTGAGGTCGCTAGAAATTCTACCTTGTTTCCCTTGGTAACCTCGACTGTTATGGCTCTTCGGCCACAATCTAGCACGACTTTGTGCTTGGATAACCAATCCATGCCAAGAATGACATCTAAAGCATGGATATCTAGGACAATCAGGTTGGCTAGAAACTCAACTCCAGCTATGAGTAACTTAGCTCCTAAACATCCCACCTTAGTGCTTAGCTCTACTCTAGGCGACTGGACTAACAGAGTATGCTTAAGATGAACAACTTCCAGTTTATTCTTGGTTGCGAAAATTCCAGAAACAAGCGAATGCGAAGCTCGAATCAAACAAAGCGGTGCAGTGCGAGTTAACGAAACTTACCGGTCTGACGTCCGGTGCTTCTTGGGCTCCTTCTAGAGTGACGTGGTTGACACGGCCTCTGACCACAGACTGCGGTGCTCCTCCGACTTGACCGGCAACTTATGAAGCTCCTTGGTTGATGCCTGGCGCTAGCGTCTTGGATGGCGTAGCTCCAAGGTTGAAGCGTACTGGAGTGATTGTTCCCTTCTGCGGACACTGGTTGGCAAAATGTCCTAGCTGACGACAGGTATAACAGACTCTTGGTCCGCTTTGCTGATTGCTTCCTAGGTTGGGTTGACAGGTGCAGGGTTGCGGAAGTTCTGGGTAGCTGGACGGGGTGCTGAAGTGTAACAGCCCCAAAATTAGGGTTTGTATTTTAAATGAAGAAAAGTTTAAAATTTTAAAAACTTTTGGTTGTATCTCTTGATCATGCTCATGGTTTCCTAACTATTGTGCACAATTTTAAATTTTGGTGTTTTGTATTAAAGTTGTGTGGAAATTTGAAACTTTTAAACTTAAATCTCATTTCTTTTAAATTCAGAAAAATGTAAGAACAAAAGTTTTAAAATAATTTATTCAAACACTAGATTGTTTATCCTGATTTATAATTATTTTTGCCAAATTTTTAGAAGTGATTTTGCTTTCCCAAAATTCAAAACAAATCCCAAATGCAGATTTGAATATGATTTAATTCTAACAAATTTTAATATAGAAAGTGGTTGAAATTATTTTCCTAAGTCCCTTGTGAATCTCAGTGTCCACAAAAATTTTCAGGATTTTAGAATTTTATTTCTACCTCAATCGGCTAGTCAAACTTGTACATTTTTGGTCAACATGAAATCCTAAATCCTAACTTACCTCAACTGCTTGGGTGGGCCTAACCGTCATGGCTCTTTGCTCCATGGGCGAGCCGGTTTCCACTTGCACTGTTTTCCCGCCGAGCCTTGTTGCGGCCGGACCGGCTCGGCGCAAGCCCTCCTCCACGACCGGGCCCCACGGGTCAATGCTTCTTCTCCACCGCGCCAAGCCGTTCGCGGCGCACGGTACACGCGCGCGTCGCATGCGCCGAGCTGCCCGGGTTCTCCGACTCTCGACCGCATCTCCAGCGCGCATTAACACGGTCATGTCCTTCACGCCCAGCGTCACCTCTGTCCCGCCGGCATCGCCACGTCCATGCCTTCTTTGCTGCTGCACCGAGCTTGCCGCCACCTGTTCTCGGGTTTCCTCGCGAATACAACGCCCTCATCCCTATAAGTCAAGCAATGGCTGCCTCTCCTCCTTTCCTTCACTCCCTGCTACTCCTCCATTTTCATCTCTCCCGGGCTCCAAATCGAGCGAAGTCCCGAATGCCATTTTCGCCGATCGCGCCACCTCTAACCCTCGGCCACACCAATGAACTCGGTCACCTAAACGCGTCATGGCGTGTTCCACATCACCAGTCTTTGAACCCTCGGTCAATTTGAAGATAGCACCACCGGGCATTGCGCGCGACGGTTTCTTCTCGGCTCGGCGAAACCGCTTCCTCGCCACCGCCTCTTCTACAGCGAGCACGAGCTCGATTCCTCCCTTGTGAGCATCCTTATATACCCCTAAACCTTCCCGACCACTCACTTGCTCTCGTTCCTCCAGTCGCGCCGTCGAGAACCACCCGCGCCGACCATCGTCACGTCACCGGGCTACTCGGCGCTCCCGTCTTCACCGACCACCCAGGACCGTTCCAGGTACCCCACTAGTGCTCATGCTCCCTCCATTTTGATCTCAATTCCACCCGAGCTCTGCGGCCACATTTCACCCCCACGGCGCGCTCACCGCCGCCTTGCCTCTCCGCCACCTGCGACCACCATGGCTTCCTTGACACCGGCAGCCCATTTTGGCCTCGCCACCACCTCGCCGCGGCTCCACGCCGGCGACCACCAACCCCAATTCGGCCGAGCCTCCTCATCTGTCTCTCTGCTCTCTCTTTCCTCTCTATGACAGTGGAGCCCACTCCCTAAGCCAAAACATTTCTTTGCTAATCAGTTTTGTGAAGGTATTTAGACCACTCTTAATGGGTTAACAAATTGAAAGTTGAGTGTTGAAATGAGTTTAAACTCTGAAAACCAATTTCTTTGTTTGTCAAAGAAGCGATATCGGGAGAGTGTTTTGGCAATGTGTTGTAAGTAAGTTTGTAGGTCTTATGCAGGTGAAATGCATTTGTGTCTTTTGAATAGCTAATGGACTACTCAAAACTAATTGGCATTTGATTAAATGATCTTCCGAAGAAAATGGTTTGATTAGCACCTTAATTCCTGTAGGTTACTTAAGCGTATGAACTGAAAATTGTTAGCAATGTCGATGGTGAAAGTATAAGTATTGTTGGAAGGTTATAGCGGATCTCACTTTTTGTCGTTAGAGGTTGTCTTGGTTCATTTAGCGATGACAATCATCTAACAAGAAGCATCAAATCTAATAAGAATCTTTAGAGTAGTGAATGTTGAACTAGTAGGAGTGCCCCAAATCCGAAAATCATGTGTGGGTTTCATTTTTCAAAGCAGGAGAACAACCTTGATGTTTCACAGTAGTGTTACTCAAGATAGTAATCAGGAATGTTGGGTTTCAGTTAACCAATTGAACACTTAAGCTTTCGGGACAATCTTTTTGAAACCAAATATGGAGATGTTAAGCATGGATGATAGTCTAAAGCTTGTAATAAGGCGATAGACTAATTTTTGCTAAGTCAATAGTTAGTATTCTTGTGTTCTTTTAGACTTTGAGCACTTAACCAACAGTAGCACTAGGTCAAGATGTTATATAGTACCTAGTGGTAAAACATTAAGATTAGCAATCTTTGGTATGGTCTTAGCATAAAGTATTAAGATTATTGCCCTAGTTAAATCCAAAATAAATTGTTTACAACTTGAAATTTGGTAAACTTCACAATTACTTAACCAATTCAAATCATCTCCAAGTTCTATAATTTTGTGTCTTTAAATTTATCTAGAACCATAATCATCTTCTGTGTTGTTAAATTTTTGATCCTTTTGGCGTTACGTGTTTATTATTTGTTTTTCGCTTTGGCGGTTTTATCGCTAGATGACGTTGATATCGAGTGATCCTTTGCGACAAGTCAATTATATCAAGCAAAACAAAGGCAAGCAGTTTGATCATATCAGTTCATTCCCATTATTTTCAAGTCTAATATTTTGTTTAACTGTATGTATGCATGCTTTTGTGTCAAAGTAATTTTGTCGATTAGAGGTAGTTAATCCCATTGCATGGTTGCCACGAAATTGTTCACCCGCCACTACCTTAGGAATATTATTCTCTTTGGTGAATTAGAGCCGGTGAATGATTTAGGGCCTTTTATTTGTATTTACGATATGATGCTTAGCCATGCTTGAATACAGGTAGAATTGGCGGTTATCGACTTAGTCGATAACTTTGATCACACAAAAATTATTATAACTTATGATTCACATTTTTGCTATGTTTAATTGTGAAAACTAAAAATAAAAACAAAATGATTTCACGGGCACAATGGTAAGATGGTGTGATTCTTGGGTGTGGATGGAATGGTGCCCGGTCAATTAAGGACCGAACATCTTGTGAGTGAATTTTTATCCGGGCATTTCGCGTGCTAACCACACTAGAGTATATGGGACCTCTCTTGACCTAGTACTTTGGCGTGTATTGGCTCAAGTCGCGAGGAGGTCGGGAGGGATGGAGGTGGGAGCATGGTAGTTGTCCAAAAGCTTTATCTGAGTGGGTAGTTGTCTTTCGGCTTTACCATGTAGCGTATGGATTTCTATCCATACGAGCGGCTCGTAGTTAATACACAATATTGGAAAAAGTCTCGTAGGACTTAGCTGTGCCGACATACCTTCGGTAGTGTGCTTTGGCTTAAAGCGATGCGAGTGTGGAGTGCAGTGGTACACCTGCGGGGTTAAAAACTATTCGAATAGCCTCGTCTAGGTGATGGACACGCTTGGGTAAGCTTTTCAAGAGTTAGACTACAACATTTTAATTAAAACTTGATGGGTTGGTATGAGCGGCGTTCATACTATTGTTGTGATGGCCATTGGGTTGGTCATCTCGGGATGTCTTTTGTCACTACTTCTTGTATCATTGTTATTTACGCAAATAAAATTTGAATTGTTAAAAGCGCCTTCAAAACTATTACATTGTTGCAAAGAAAACTTGCTTTCGCTAAAAGTAAGTCGAGCCCTCCACTTAAATAAAGCTTGCATGTAGTTAAATTATAGTTCTGTTACCCTTACACGTCGGTCTTGCGGGTACAAAGACAATCTTTGTACTCAGTGCTTTGCTTAATGTTTTTGTTGCAGAGGAAGAAGGTGAGCCCCAAGGGCTTCCCTTTGTGAGATGTCTTCATGGTTTGACGACTAGCTTGGCGGCCGGTTGGTTGCCTTGTGGGTAAAGGCACACTAATTGGCTCTTTTATTTATCGTCATCTTATGGCTTTTGCTTCATTTGTGTAGTTTGTTATTTTATCTTGTAATTTCAATCATTTGTATAATTGTAGTGTTGATATTGTAACCTCTTCTTTGTATAGATTTGATACATGATTTTGTAGCAGGGTGTGTATCTGCATTTAGGAAGTATACATATCTGAGGCTTGGTTTATTTGAATTGTGATGCTAGGGTCAATGGAAGGCTAAGCATTACAAGTCGAATAAACCGGGTCCTCACATGAAGTTGGTGCGAGTGCCTGAGCAATTCTCGCGTGGAGCAGGTTAAGCGTGGCGAACTACCCTTATCTTCTGGCATGTGCGATGGTTCCTTCTTTGAGCCATCCGATGCTTACGGCTATCTTCCAGTTCCTTGCGTTTGTCCTCTAGAACAAAAGCTTTATTGACCAGCTCCTGAAAGTCAGGAAAAGTATAGGCGATCAGACTAACTTGCAGTCCAGTGTTTAGCCCCTTCAGAAAGTGACTCTGGCGAGCCTTGTCCGTGGCTACATCCTCTGCTGCATAGCGAGCTAGCTGGGAAAACTTGTTGAGATAGTCAGACACTGACATAGCTCCTTGTTTGAGAGCGCGGAACTCATCCTTCTTCAGATCAATAATACCTTCTGGTACATGGTATTGGCGATATGCTATAGAAAACTCTTCCCAGGTGATATCCTGTGGCGTCTCATGAGCGGCACAGAAGTTCTCCCACCATTCAGCAGTTATGCCCTCCATTTGATGACTAGCGTACAAAACCTTCTCACGGTATTTGCCGCTGGGTGATCGACTTCCTTTCAATAACCGAAGCCAATCATACGCTTCTCGGGGATCGTGTCGAGCGTTGGTAGACGAGTCCTCATAAACTCCGCAAGTTTAGACGGTCCATGGTGACCATGAGCAGCTGGGGCTCCATACTGTTGATTGTTGTTGTTGTTCTGATTGTTCATAGCCTGCATCTGATTCGTCATGGTGTTCATTAGTTGAGTCTGCGATGCAAAGAAAGCTCCAAAGTTTTACAGGTCAATCGGGGGTGCTTGTGGTGGAACTGCTCCTGCGGCTGGTTGCTCATTGCCTCCCGGCGCTGGGGTACCGGAACCACTTGCGTGATCGGCGAGTTTGAACCATCTGATGAAGCTCCATGGGTTAGATAAGGTAGCAAGCACGAGATGAGTTAAGGACTAAGCAGGGGGTAGGTTAAACCCAACAAAACACAGCTCAAGAAACTCAAACAAAATACTCTTATTAATTAAGGTCTTAGCATGGCTGCAACAAATGCCTAAGGGCCTTTGCAGCTCATACTCGCACACAAAAGAAACAACGACCTAAGCACACAAAACTACCGCATAAAGGGCGACTTACTAAACTGAAACTGGCTAAGCTTGACAAACTGAAACTTAAGACAAACTACTCAAGAAAGCCTCCACAGCCGCAGCGGCGCTCCTGCCGTCTATAGACTCGGAAGTGAGCCGGCATCTGGCAAGCGATCACGATGCCCTAGGGTCGTGCGGCGAGAGCAGCGTTCTGGTGCAAGCGGCTCGATGGGCTCTTACGGCTCGTGGCTCCATACGGCTCAACTAGACCTTCCTCTGGATCTTCTTCTTCGCCATCTTCCTCATGGTCATCCTGGTCGTAGAGGATTTCTTGCAGAATAGCGACCTTTTATTCAGCTTTCTGTAAGGTCTCATAGACATGATCCAGCTCTGTGATAGTCCTCTCCAATGCTTCCTCCTGGGCGGCTGCAAACTGAGCGAGGTGCATGACTGTGGCGTTGCTCTCTCCCTCTGTAGACGGGTAGCGTTGTAACATCCCCATTTTGGCTTGTGCTTCAAATGTAATAAAATGAGGGTAAATTAAAACTTTTCCTTCATCCTTTACTCTTGAAACTTTTCTGAAATTCTTGTAAAAAGAATTTTGGGAAATTCAAAATCAAAATCCTCATTTATCTCAAGTCAAAACCTTCTGGGTCAAATCTTTTGTTAAACCCTTGGAAATAATTTTCCTTGGTTCTAGGGTGGCTTAGTAACACCTCTAAATTATTTCATAATTTTTGAAATTATTTGAAATATTTTAGAGCAAGTCAAACCTTGGTCAAACCTTTGAAATAGTATCTGGAATTTCTTGAGAAAAATTCGGTGCACAAAACCTCTGGAAATTTTATGGGAGGTCGAAGCTCAGTTAAAATTTCATAAATTTTGGAGTTGATTTGATGCCTCAATTAAATCCCCAAAGTTTCAGATTCAAAATTAAACCCTAAGCGGTTTGTCTTTGTTCATTGGACTCGAGTCGGGCTCGGGCTCGAGTCACTTGACTCGACAGCAAGCCAACTAAGCGCACCGTGGCGGTCGGCGAGCGCGTCATCAGCCGTTAGATCTCCATCGGACGGCTCTCATTCGTGTAAGCATTCGGACAACTCCGGTTGCCCTTTGATTCTCAGCCGTTGGATTTCAATCGGGCGGTCGACGTTCGCCCGATGCCGTTTCAACGTGATCGCGCGCTAGCCCTTGGATGCAAATCGGGCGGCCACCCCTCGTCGTCCTCCTCGTGCTCGCTCGCCAGCCCGCTCGCGCTCGCTCTGCGCCATGGCAGAGAGGCTCGTGGGCAGTAGCGTCGCGTCCACTCACCCTCGACGCCAGCAGGCGGTGTGAATTAAATGCGCGTCGGCGAGCCACCCCGAAAGTCCTTCGCTCACTGCTCCGTCACTCGTGGCGGCCGTGAGCGGCGTGGACATCCGAGGCTTGCTGCCGTTGCTCCTGGCTTCCCCTCAGCTACTTAAGCTCTCATCTTCCTCCCCTGCCTTCCTTTACGCAACCGTGAGCTCTCCCTTGCACCCACCGCATTCGTGGAGCTCCCAAACGCCTGTTTTCTCTCGCGCCATTGTTGCCATGAGCTTCTCGGTGAAGGCCGTGCTCCGGTGGTTCCTGGCTCCCTCCTTGCTCTGTTGCTTCCCCTCACCTCGGTGGTGCTTAACAACCGCTCCTTTTTAGGTGGTTTCAACGGGAGCACCGGGATTTTGGATTTCTCCCAAATCGGCGCGGCGCCTCTTTTCGTCTCCGGTCTTGGTGAGTCCATCTCCCTCAATTCCTTCCTCTGCGGGAGCATCGGGCAGGCACGTGGGACCTATTTTGATGATGTGGTCGCTCTCTAGTTGTCGGGATAGCTTTCCCTCGTTGCGCTATTGTTGCCGTTGCGGAGCTTCGTCGCCGGAGCTACTCGGCCGCCTCTGCACCTCGCGTCCGTCGGTGGCTCCTGGTAGTCCCTAGATGCTCGGGCACCGCTGAGTGGACCGATCACGGAGCTCTTTGTTGCTTATCGTCGTCGTCATCTTTGCGTGCCGCCCGCCATCGCGTCGCCGCTCGGGTCCACCACCGTCGGTGTGGGTGGTGCGGAGGAGTGCGCAACGCTATTGCGCACCCATTCACGGCATTCGCTCGCGTCGCCGTGCCTTTGGTCGCGGCGTTTTGCGGTGAAGCCTTCGGCCGTGATGTCGGACGACAACGGCTGCGGAGCGGCGTGGCTGGTCTTCGGCCGTTGGATCGAGATCAGCGACCACGGAACCTCCACGTCGGCCCTACGTTGCTGCGGCGTGAGGAGTGTTTGGCGTGGTTCAATGCGGATCGTTGGATCGAAGATCAGCGGCTGGGATTGCGAAGGCATTCGTTGGTCGAATGCCCTCATCATTTGGACCGTTGGATCCGGGATCAGCGGCTCGGGTTCGTCCACGTCTCGGATGTTAGTGAAGTCCCGAGAGTGCTAAGTCCGAAATCAGTATCACATTAGGGTCTTCTCATTTTCATATCTTTGTCATCTTAGCTCCAAATTAGATGGTTCCAGTTTTGTTAGCTTCCTATACCTTGAACTTAAATAGAAAAATAATTGTAGACCATGATTAAATCTGGAAAACCATTTTCAAAAATAGTAAACAAGTGAACTTAATACTGTTTTCATAACTTTAGCAAACTTGTAAAATGCATAACTTTTAATCTATAGATCATTTTTGTATGAATCCAATTGGATTAGCTTCCACTGATAGTGTATTTGCTAGGAAAATTGGTTTCACAAATTTTACTGTTTTTAGAAATCATAAGGATCATATTTTAGTTTAATACCCTAAACAATTTAGACAAATCATAACTCTTTCAATATAACTCCAAATGACCTGAAATTTTATATGGGTTATCACTACACCAGTAGGTAGCCACCCTAAAAATTTCAGCTCCAAAATCTTTCTAGAAAATATTTTTGCTACAGTGCTAATTATGGCCGAAAATAGGTTTTTAGAGAATATCTTTTGCACCACAAATCCAAATTAGGTTTTTCCAATTCCTATGACTAGGTATATTCGTATTCTACCTTGTGTATAAATTTCGTTGCATTTGGATAATTTTTGTTTGCTCTTTTGTTTAAGTGATTGCTCGTCTTATTGGTTGTTTTCGCTCTTTCGCTTAGGATTCGATATTTGCGTAAACCAAAGCGACCCTCCGCAACAAATTGAGCAACGACAAGCGTGCAAGCAGTTTGATCATTTCCCATTTGATCCCATTACTTTTAAAGTCTAATATTTTGTTTAACTTCTATGTATGCATTGCTAATTTGTTGTTAAATTGATTAGTTAATCCTCTAGTTGCATAATCAGTAGGTAAATAATTATCCTCTACTACAGAGCCTAGGTTATTTCTGTGATTAGAGTTAGTTGGATGAGCTCTTGTCACTTAGTAGATTTTCGAATAAATATTGCTTAGCCATGCCTAGTATCGGTAGTATTGGGCGATCATCGACTTAGTCGATGATCTTGATCACACAAATACTATTATTATTCCATTATGTCCAACCCTTGTGTTTTACCAATTTGCAAATCAAGAACTGAAAACAAAAATTATATCTTGGCTTGGGCACAATGGTATGTTGGTGTGATCTGTTGGGTGTGAGTGGAATGGTGCCTAAGTCCCTAAGGACCGAGTTACTTGTGCCATTGATCCAAGCAATTGTTGCGTGCTAACCACACGAGGGGGATATGGAACCTCTCTTGACTAAGTACTTTGGGAGGTGTTAATTATGAGCTGGTTGGTGGGTGTGTTCTTGTGTGTGTGTGTGTTGTGGTGTTGGAGGGGAGCATTAGCAGGCCGGTTAGGCTGTCTAATGTGTCTTTCTCCCGTGGGTTGCGGCTCTTAATTAGCATCGTCCATTGGAAAGCGTCTTGTTAGACTTAGCCATGCCTGCATACCAAAGGAAGTGTGCTAACCGTGGCTGGTGGAAAGGCGGTCTATCGTGTGGGTACATTGGTACACCCCTGCAGGGTTAAAACTATTCGAATAGCCTCGTCCTAGGTTATGGACACGCTTGGTTATTTCCCACAAGAACTAGACTACAACCTTTTAAAAACTTAAACTTGACATGGGTGGTATGAAGGGGAACTTCATGCTATTGTTGTGGTGACTATGGGTTAGTCACTTCTAGGTTGGTGTTGTCATCTATCTATTGTTATAATTGTCTCTCTTTTATTTGAACAATAAAAGTTAATTGCAAACTTGCTTTGAATCTATTACCTTATTGCAAATGAAAACTTGCTTTATCTTGAAAATAAGTCGAGCCTCATCCACTTAAATAAAGCTTGCATGTAGTTAATTATAGTTGTTATCTCACACGTCAGTCTTGCGAGTACAAAAACAAGTTTTGTACTCATCCGCTTGCTTAATATTAATTGTTGCAGGGAAGAAGGTGAGCCCCAAGGGCCTCACTTTTGTGAGTGTGTTCTTGTGTTGTTTGGGACGATTAGCTTGGCGGTCGGTTGGTTGCCTTGTGGGTAAAGGCACACCGATTGGCTTTTGTTTATCGCCATCTTATGGCCATTTGCTTCAGCTGTGTATTTACTTCTCTTTATGACTTTTGGCTGGCGGCCTCTCTTTTGTAATAACTTTCTTTATATTATGTATGTCTTTAAGTTATTGTTGCTTTTGTTTCGCTCTATGTGTATGAATGGAATTGATGCATGATTTTGTAAGGTGTGTATCTGCAATTATGGGAAGTATACATATCTCGAGGCTTAGTTTATTTGATTTGTCTTTATTAGGACCAAGTGGATGGTTAAATAGTACAAGCCGAATAAACCGGGTCCTCACAAAGTTTGGTATCGAGCCATTAAGTAGTAGTAACAAGCTTGAATCGTCTTTAGGATATTTTGGAAAACTTAATTTCAAAATATCAAGTGATTTATGAAAGCTTAAGTAAGTTCTCAGATTTTACTCCTTACCTATCTTAGCTTTCTATCTCACCTTGCTCTAATTTGATTTTTAAAAGTTGTTTTCCTCTCTTTCCCTCTAAAGATAGTTGTTATCGATTAATTGGGTTTTGGGACCAATGAGTTTGGCAAATTGAAGTGTTAGCTGCCCTCTACAAGGTTTTGAAGCTTCGAAGTTGAAGATTTCAATTAGGAGGCTTGGATGCACGAAATGCTGACAGCGATCATTCAGTTCCGGACAGCAAGCTCAAAGGTCCTAAATAGGGTAGAAAATGAGAGGTTAATCAACTAAAACTTGTGGGAATAAAGGTAAGATGTGATGTAGGTGCTGAAATTTTATCTTCTCAACCCATTGCTCGTTCATTCAATACGGGTTAATGGCATCGAAGTTGAGACTTGGTTTGGTGTTTCCCTTGCTGTTTTGGAGCCTCTCGGAAACATTTAAAGTTTATATGCTTGTTATTTTGGCTTTCGTTTAGCTTTCGCTTTCAAAGAACTTCTAGATTTGAGGTTTCGTTGCTAACCCGATTTCCATGCAGGATGGTGGGAATTTTCGTAATGGCGAGTCGTGACTGGTTTGGATGAGGAGCTCCCGCCTCCTCCAACCATGGCCGAGGTCCTTCTTGAGATCGAGCGCAACCGTTGGGGCGGCAGGAGGGTCTCTTTGGATGTTATGCGCGCACCTCCTCCTCGACGGTGCCTCGGAGATCCGGCGAGGCGGACAGCGATCTCGTGGGGTTTGGCGAGTTTCTTCGCCGCACTCGCCCCCACGTTCTCGGCTCGAGGACCCATTGGGCGCGGATGGTGCTGCGTCGCACAAAGTTGAGCGTAAGCTTCGGCGTTTCGGTGCTGGACCAGGGCAGGCACTCTTTGCCTCCCATCGACTTGGGGCACTATCCTGGTGGGAGAACTTCTTGGCCATGCAGCCCGCCGGCCACGCTTGTCTCTTGCGATGAGTTCGGACGGCGTTCGTCGAGCTCACATCCTGCCGCTTGATGAAGCGAAGAAGAAGGAGTTTCTCGCGCTCAAGCAAGGCGTAAGTCGATGATGGAGTACATGCGAGTTCAACCACTTGGCTCGTTATGCTCCATCCGAGGTGGCCAATGATGAGGCCAAGCGAGAGAAGTTCATGGAGGTTTGTGAGGAGGCGCAAGACGGGCTCTCCATTGTGGACTTTGCAGACTTTCGGGCTTTGGTGGACAAGGCCATTGTTCTGAGCACAAGGCCAAAGCTTTGGCGAGTCAGTAAGCGCAAGTGGGAGGCCCAGTGATGCCGCACAGGCCGCCTCCCGTCCCGTGTCGGGCCTACCGGGGGCCCGCTGCGTGCTTCACTACCACCAAGGCCGCGGCAACGGCTCCCGCCCTCGCGAGCGTGCCCCGATCCGTGCGCTGCGAACCGCGAGCAGGTGGCCCGCAATCCGGTGCCGGTCACTTGCTTCGTGCAACCGAAGGGGCATTATGCCAATAGTTGCCCTAACAGGACTGGAGCGGCCCCTCGTCCTAATGGAGGACGCGAGCAGGGAGGTGGTCCTCCCCAGGATCAGAAGGTTGTCCCCGCTACCCAAGGCGTGGGTAGTGGCCGCGTCAACCTCATCTCCGCGGAGGAGGCACCCGACGTCGTGTTGGGTACCCTTTCGGTTAACTCTTTCCCTGCTACAGTTTTGTTTGATTCAGGCGCATCTCATTCGTTTGTTTCTGAGTCTTTTGCTGCTATGGGAGGTCTTCGGTTTACTCCATTGTTGGTCCCGCTGCTCATTCGCTCTCCCGGTTCGGAGTTGAGAGCTGAGTCTGAGTGTAGGGATGTGCCTGTTGAGATAGAAGGGGTAGGATTCTTGGCAAACCTTATCCTCCTTGATCGCGAGCTTAGATGTAATCCTAGGCATGGATTGGTTGTCTCAAAGCACATGGGACAAATTGATTGCGCTAGGAGGCTCATCTACCTCACAAGTCATCTGGCGGCGAGTTCGTTCGCTTCACCAGCTGCGCAGATCGCATCTCTTGGCGCTTGAAGCGGCCGACTCTAGATATTAGTAAAGTCGGTGGTATGTGACTTTGTTGATGTCTTCCCGGCGACCTTCGGGGATGCCACGGTTCGAGACCTCGAGTTTGTCATTGAGTTGGTTACTGTATCGCCCCAATTTCGAAGAGGCCTTAGGATGGATCCAATTGAGTTGGTCGAGTTGAAGAAGCGGTGGTGAGCTTCAAGAGAAGGGTTTCATCCGCCCTAGCTCATCTCCTTGGGGATGCTCGGCAATCTTTGTCCCGAAAAAGGACAAGACTGCGCATGTGCATTGATTACCGTCCACTTAATGAAGTAACGGTAAGAACAAGTACCCTTTGCCCCGTATCGATGATCTCTTCGATCAATTAACCGAGCTCGAGTTTTCTCAAGATTGATGCGAGTGGGATATCACGAGTTGGATTCGACGAGGATATTCCAAAGACGCTTTTTCTACTCGTTATGGCTTGTACGAGTATACCGTCATGTCATTCGCTTAACCAATGCTCCGCCTTGTTCATGAACCTCATGAATTCGGTGTTCATGGAGTATTTGGATAGGTTCGTTGTGGTCTTCATCGATGATATCCTTATCTACTCCAAGAGCGATGAAGAACACACCGAGCATTTGAGGCTTGTGTTGGGCAAGCCGTGAGCACCAGTGTATCGAAGTTAACAAGTGCGCGTTCGTTGAAGGAAGTAGCCTTCTTAGGCCATATTCTTTGGCGGGAGGCGTGTTTGTGGATCCTAGCAAGATCGCCGCGTGCTTTCTCGAGTCGCCCACCGGCCACCAGTTCGGAGTTTTCTTGGTTTAGCGGGATATTATCGCCGCTTTATCGAGAACTTCTCCAAGATAGCGAAGCCGGCGACGGAGTTGCTCAAGAAGGACAAGAAGTTCTCGTGGTCCGATTGCGAGAAAGTTTCCAAGCGCTTAGAAGCGATTGACCACCGCTCCCGTTCTTGTTCTCCCGGTGTCCGTGAGGCTTTGATATCTTTTGTGACGCTTCGCCGAGGCCTCGGTTGTGTCCTTATGCAAGAAGGCAAGGTGGTGGCCTATGCATCAAGGCAATTGAGACCTCATGAACTCAACTATCCTACCCATGACTTGGAGTTAGCGCTGTGATCCATGCACTTAAGATCGCGACATTACCTGTCCAGAATCGTTGTGAAGTGTATTCGGATCACAAGAGCTTGAAGTATTTGTTTACCCAACCAGATCTGAACCTTAGGCAAAGGAGATTGTTGGAGTTGATCAAGGACTATGACATGGGTATTCACTACCATCCGGGCAAGGCGAATGTCGTTGCGGATGCGCTTAGTCGCAAAGCGCATTGCAATGCATTGTTGCTCCAAGAGCCTCAGCCCACCCTTCTGGAGGAGTTTCAGCGTCTCAACTTGGGATTGGTTGAGCACGGGTCCCTCGCTGCCTTGGTTGTACAGCCAACCTTGGTGGATCGGATCAGTGCGCTCGCGATGACGCGTTGGGTGAACCACATCAAGGAAAATGTCAAGAATGGAACAGCCAAGTGCTCCTCGGTAGATGAGCTTGGTGTTGTGAGATTCGGGCAACGCCTCGTGGTTCCAAAGGACATGGAGTTGCGGGATTTGATCCTCCGCGAAGCCCACGATTCTCCGTTATCCATTCATCCGGGGCCGCCAAGATGTACGGGATCTTCGCGAGAGATTTTGGTGGACCCGAATGAAGAGGGAGATCGCAAGGTTCGTTGTCGAGCGCGACGTGTGTCGTCGTGTCAAGGCCGAGCATCGGTCCACCGATTGCTTTCACCTTGCCCATTCCGAGTGGAAGTGGGATTCGGTCGGGATGGATTTTATCACCGCCTACCAAGGTCACCGAGGGGCAATGATGCCATTTGGGTTATCATTGACCGCTGTTTTAAAGTGGCACACTTTCTTCCGATCAAGACCAAGATTCAGACGGTCACCTTGCGGAGCTCTATATCGCCAGATCGTGAGCTTGCATGGGATATCAGAATATCCCAATCTTGGGCTTGTGTTTCAAATGTAAGAAAATCAGTAGAAATTAAAACTTTTTCTTACATCATGTATTTCTGTTGTCACGAAACAATTCTTGTACAAGGGATTATGGAAATACATTGTCACAAGTCCAGTTGATCCAAATCTTGTTATTCCAAAAACAATCTTGTCAAATCTTATGATCATCCTCTGGAAATATTTGTCCTAAGTCTCTGTGATGGTATGTGACCCTCTGAAAAATTTCACAATTTTTAGAAATTGTTTGAATATTTTTAGAGCGATCAAACCTGCTTTGACTCTCAGTCAAACATTAAAACAGAGCTTTGCAGAATTTTTGGAGATTTATTCACAGTATAAAAACCTCTGAAAATTTTTCTCAAGGTTCATATCTGAGTTAGCAAGCTCCTGTAAAATTTCATAATTTTTGGAGTTAATTTGCTACCTCAAATAAATCTTTCAAAGTCTCTCGTTTATTTCAAAGTCAAACTTGGTTTCTCGTTACTTGGGTTCGAGTCGGACTCGGGCTCGAGCCAATTGATTCGGTCCGTCAACTAATCGCACCGAGCCACTCTTTAAAGCGCGTTGGATCTCCACCGTTGGATCTAAATCACACGGCCCGCGGCATGTAACCTTTCGGACCTTCCGGTTGCAAGTTTGAATGTCAACCGTTAGATCTCCATCCAACCGTCGAGATGCGCGAAACTTTCGGACCCTCGGTTGCATTCTTGAATCGAGCCGTTGGATTAAGATCCAACGCCGCGTGTCCGCCGTTGTAAACCGCGTTTGCGGCGTGGGGCTATCTGAGCCGTTCATTTCTAATCCGAGGGCTCGCATCCTCCCCGTTGTGTTTTAAAGCCCGGAGGCGTGGCGCCTTCGTAGCCGTCCGTTTTAGATCGTGGGGCTCTGAATCGCCCGAGCTTTTTGCGCTGGTCATCTTCAACCTCCCGCCGTGCGAAACAAAGGCAAGGCATGGAGATGTCATTTCATGCTCCCTACGGCTACCCTAGTCGACATTATGGGTCGTGGGAGACATTTTCGGCCATGCCATGCCCTAGTGCACCAGCTATTATCTTTTCCATGTCGGCCGCGCATTGTGCTCTGTGTTTTGCCGCCCGAAAGATGTGTGGTGCAAACCCTAATGCTTTCATGGCTTTATAAGCACTCTCAATGCTTCCTAGTATCTCTTTAGACCACCACCAAGCTTCATTCACCGTATTGGAGCTTAGCACCTCAAAAATGGCAAACCGCCATTGTTGACCCGTGGAGCTCCTTGGGTGTTCTTGGTGTTCCAGTGGTCCTCCTTCACGTTTCTTTGCCCTAACCTTATCTATTTACTTCCTTAAACATTTCCCCTCACTTAATTTTGGATTTGATTCTCAGGAATTGTCCAATTTGGGGTTTGTTCAAATTCGGCCGAATTTGGTCATCTTCTTCCTCAGCTCAGGTGAGTGCTCCATTTTCCAATTACTTGCTCATGTAGCTTCTGTGAATCATTATGAAGCTATAGTGATGCTTTGGTATCACTCATTTGGCTCAGGGTGTCGTTTTCAACCTTTCTTCTTCAGGTCCGGCGAGCTTTCACCGTGATCAAGCAACTCCGGCCATCTTTGAAGCTTCTTGTCACTAAGGTAGCTTCTTATTAGTCCTTAGAAACTTTAGCACCCGCATCCTAGGCTTGCAGTGGAGCTCATCGCGATTTTCGTGTTTAGCAGTAAGCTCCCATTTTCGTTCTTCCGGCTAGCCGGCGTTCTAGTCCTTCGCCGCCGGTGAGAATGCTACCATTAGATTCGTTGTGCTATTGCGAATCCATTTTAGTACTTGGTTGGCGCCGCCGCGGCCAGTGTCGCCGGCGATTTGCCGTTGAAATCACTCGGGTTTTGCCAGCACAGCAGCTCCCGTTTTCGTCACTTATTAGGACACATTAATTGCTAATCATTAGTTATTAATTATGTCTTAATCATTGTCGTTGAGCCACTGACCAGTGGGCCCAATATCCTTAAATCACTCTCTGGTTCAATCCCGCACTGTTCCGACATCATTAATGCTTAATCATTGGTTAATTAATATGTCGGCATTTAATCCCTGTCGGAAATCTCCTCTGGGTCGCTGACTTGTGGGCCCGAGGGATTAAAATCAAATTCCAGTATTCATTAGTGCCTAGTTAATGGTAATCATTAGAAGCATTAATCCTGTCCTAACCGCCACTCGATCGACAAGTGGGCGATGCACTGTGCGTGGGTTAAACCAGCGTGGGTGACTCGAAGTCACCGACATGCGGTCCCACATGTCGGCATCTTCCTTGAGCTGCGGTCAATATCTACCGTTCGTTTTAGATCTGCGCCCGGATCGTGAGTGCGTCGGACCCTCCGGATGCCTTGATCATTCTCGGCCGTCGATCTTGAGATCAGCGCCGAGATCGTGTGTGCTGTCGGACCTTCCGACCGTTGGTGCGCTCTGGACCGTCCATCTCGCAGACTGCGGTGGGTTGGCCCAAGCAACCGTGACCGTCGGATGCATACACTCGTGTGAGCCGTTGGATCGTGATCCAACGGTGGGCTCCGATTGAAGGCGCGGCGCTGCTGCGCGCGCGTGAGCCGTAGGATGTTATATCAAGGGTTGTCGGCGCCCACGTCGTATTCTTTTATTTGGGTTGTTACGTATTTCGGTAAGTATTTGTTTAACAATGAAAATGATATAAAAACTTTAGAAACTCATAACTAATTCATTTTAATCGCTTTTAGATAATTCCAAGCGTAATAAATCGTGTTATCACTTTAGTTTATTATAAAAATGGATTTTAGCATGTTCCAGTAGCAGAAAATTGTATAACTAGGAATAACTTGATTTCTGTCATTTTGAATATTCCAGAAATAGTTTTAATCTTGAAAAATGCATATCTTTTTCTGTATAAATCCAAATTGTGCAAAACCAATTTTGTTAAATTCGTCTGTTAGTATACTTTCATATAAAATAGGATTTGAGCATATTCATAATTCTGTAAAATGATTTGCATTAGATTTACAACTTAGAAAAATCATAAGTAAATGTGTATAACTCCAAAATTAGTAAATCCAACTTTGCTGTTATTAGGATGTCATAATCTATCTACTATAAAAATTTCAGACCTTAGATCATTCTGGAAAATTTCGCCATGAACAGTGTTAATTATTAATTAGATTGTTATAAAGCTGAGAAAGAGCATTGTGTTCATATCTTTTGCATGTTAAGTCCAAATTGCAAAATTCTTGTTCCTGTCACTTTATAAAATCATTCCCTAGCTGTAGTATAAATTTTATTAGTTTTGGATGTGTTTTGCTGTTGGAGTTTATTCGGTGTTCTTCGTTCTTATTTGCTTATCGCCTTTTCGCGTTAGGTTCCGAAGACAATATTATTAATCTTGATATTGAGCCACAGCAGCCATCAGACTCTGCACTTTAGCCAGGCAAGCAGATGTAGCATTCATTTGATCATATTGTTCCTACTATTTTCAAATTCTAATATATTGTTTGCAAATTCTATGTATGCATTGCTATGTTGTTTTAAACTATTGTCGATAGTTGGCCTACTAGATGCATTATCGGAGGGAAATGTTTATTCCTCTACCATCAGAAGCCTAGGTTACTTGCTGTGATTTTGGGTTCATTTGGATGGACCCTTGTCACTTAGTAGTTTACGTGTCTTTATGCTTAGCCATGCTTAGCTATCGGTAGAAATGGGCGATTATCGACTGTCGATAACTTTGATCACACAAACTATTACTATATGTATAATTCAGCCTTGTGCTTTGTCTAAATTGCAAAACTAAAACCGAAAATGAAAACAATTTAGACTTGGGCACAATGGTAAGATGGTGTGATCTTTGGGTGTGATTGGAATGGTGTCCGGTCAATTAAGGACCGAACTACTTGTGAGTATCATTATCCGAGCATTACGGTGCGTGCTAACCACACTAGAGGATATGGGACCTCTCTTAGTGAGTACTTTGGACTGTGTTAATTAATGAGTCGCGTGGTGGGTTGCATATTTGATTATATGCAACATGGACACGTTTGTAGGGAGAGAACACCCGCCGAGGCGGTGTATCTTGCTCCACGATGGGTCCTTGTGATCCATATTTCGTCGGCAGATCACTAAGGATTAACCCCATACGTGCGTCTCTTGATTAGCATATTCCATTGGAAAGGGTTCAGAGGACTTAGCCGTGTAGGCATACCAAAGGAAGTGTGCTTAATAGCTTGGCAAAAGGCGGTGCAAGTGTGGGTACATTGGTACACCCCCGCAGGATTAAAACTATTCGAATAGCCTCGTCCTAGGTTATGGACACGCTTGGATAAGCTTTTCAAGAGTTAGACTACAACATTTTAAAATTAAAACTTGATGGTGGTATGAATCGTGATTCATGCTATGTTGTGGTGGCTTTGGGAAAGTCACTTCTAGGTGGACACTTGTTACTTATGATTACTCATTTGTTATTTAAATGCTTAAAAACAGATTTTACAAACTCATTGCTCAATCTATTACAATATTGCAAATGAAACTTGCTTTATGCGTCCAAAGAACCATATAACCACATTCCTTTGAATACAACTTTCATGTAGCTATGTATAGGCTCGCTACTCGTAAGTCTTGCGAGTACATTTTTGTACTCACCGCATTGCTTGTGTTGTGCAGAGGATGATAGTGAGTCCGATGGACCTCACTTTTGTGAGTTGTCGTGGCGCGGTTCTGGCGATTAGCTTGGCGGCCTGGCCGGTTGCCCCGTGGTGTTATGTGGCTAACCTGGTCGTCTTTTGGTTTGAGCCATCTTATGGCAACTTTTGCTTCATTTATTACTTATTGGGTACTTATGTCATTTGGCGATCATTTTGTGTTGTAATAACTTATATTATGTATGTCTTTTGGTAGACTTGTTATATTCTTGTATGGAAATGATGCATGCTGGAATTGATGTATGTGTCGCTTGTTCGTGTGGCACATATTCATCGAGACGCGGTTATTCTATTTGTGATACTAGAACCAGTGGAAGGTTAAGTATTACAAGTTTAATAAACCGGGGTCTCACAGAGCTTGGTATCAGAGCCATACTGACCGCAGAAACCCCTAGCTTGGTCGTCCCTAGTATATTTTGAAAACTTACTTTCCAAATGTTAGTGCTTTCCTGAAAATCTTAAGTAAGTTCTCAGATTTTACTCCTTATCTATCTTAGTTTGCTCATCTCACCTTGTTCTGAACTGAATTTGAAAGCTGAGTTTTCCTCTCATCTTCCTTCAAAAGTTAGTTGTTAACCGAGTAGATTGGTTTTGGGTACACCATGAGAGTTATAAAATGAAAGTGTTGGCTGTCTTGGGAATATATGAAGCAATTGGAAGCTGCAAGTTTCGGCCAGGAGCTTAGAGGGAAGATCTGGACAGCAAGAGAATTTCGGGACAGCTAGCATTTAATTAGTAGGAGGTGCTGAAATGAGAGGTTAATTCCACTAAAACTTGTGGGAATAAAAGGGTAAGAAGTGATATGAATTAGCTAAGAGTCTAACCATTCTTTGGTAAATATCTCACCCTGTTCCTAGCTGTTTCGAATAGAAGTTAATGTTCTGAAATTTCCTTCCTGAAAAATTGATTACTCGTTTTTCCATACGAGTTGGTCATAATAGGAAGATGGTTGTTATCTTTATGATCTTGCTGTAATTTTGTGTGGTTACTTGAGCTTTTAAAAGGTTGTTTTGTTTAAGAGGTTAGTTGTCTTCTTTGTCTCCTGTTCCGGAGTTGTGTTTAACCTATTTTGTGGAACAGGATGACAAGAACCACCCGCAACAACACCGGCCTAATGGTTCCGATGAGGAGCTTCCCCTCCTCCACCATGGTGAGGTTCGCTCGACGAGCGGAATCGCATGGACCGCACTGGATCTTGGAGGTCATTACAGGAACACCTCGCTCCCGCCGCCAGGATCCGGAGGTGGTGGCCACCGCCTCGTGGTGGGCTTGCGGAGTTTCTCCGCACGCACCGCCACTTTCTCTCGATCGAGGATCCACTGACGCGGATGATTGGCTGCGTCTTGTTGAGCGAAGCTCAATATCGCCGATGCTAGGAGCGAGAGCGGGCACTCTTGCATCCCATCGCCTGAGGGTGCGGCACTATCTTGGTGGGAGAACTTTCGCCATGCAGCTCGCAGCCACGTTGTCTCGTGGGATGAGTTCAGACTGCTTTCGTCGGGCCCACATACCGATGGACCTGATGAAGCTCAAGAAGAGGGAGTTTCTTGCGCTTAAGCGGGCGCAAGTCTGCCTCTGAGTATCTTTACGAGTTTAACCACTTGGCTCGTTATGCTCGGGAGAGGTGGCCTCTGATGAGGCTAAACAGAGAAGTTCATGGATGGTTTGTCCAGGAGCCGCAGGACAAGCTATCTATTGTGGACTTTGTCGACTTCCGTGCCTTGGTTGACAAGGCCATCGCCGCCGAGCACAAGGCGAAGGCGCTGGGTGAGTCCCGCAAGCGCAAGTGGAGGCCCATCGGTGCCGCATGTGCCGCCTCACTCATCCTCGTGTTGAGCCCGCACGATGGCTCGTGCTTTGGCTTCACCACCGCCGAGGCCATCGGCGCCGCTTGCTCGCCCCCGCACCGTGTTTGACGTGCACTGCGACCAGCAAGCAGAGTTGCGCCCGCAACCCACCGCCGATGTTACCGCCGCCGCAACAAGAAGGGCCACTATGCTAGCGCTGCCCTCGGAGGATTGGAGCCCCTGCGCCCTAATGGAGGACGCGGGAATGGTCACACACCACCGTAAGGTGATCCGAAGACCCAGAGTGTCGGGAGTGGTCGAGTCAACCACATCTCTACCGAGGAGGCTCGTGAGGCACCGACGTTGTGTTGGGTACGTTCCTTGTTAGTTATCGCCCCGCTGCGATCTTGTTTGACTCGAGCTTCACATTCCTTTATTTCGAGATCTTTGTCTGCTGATTGTGACCTTCACTTTGTTCCTTTGGGGATTCCTTTGCTTATTCGCTCTCCGGGAGCGGAAATGAGAGCTGATCAAGAATGTCGAGGCGTCCCTATTAATATTGAAGGAGTGGAATTCTTGGCGAATCTCATCTTACTTGATTCGGCGCGCCTAGATGTGATCCTTGGTATGGATTGGTTGTCCCAACACTTGGGGCAAATTGATTGTGCCAGGAAGATGGTCTACCTCACTAGTCCCTCAGGCGAGCAAGTTGGGATTTCGCCGCAGCTGCAGGGGCCACACCTTTGTGCCCTTGAAGCTAATCTAGCCATGGAGATTCAGGATGTGCCCACAGTCTGTGACTTTGTGGATGTCTTCCCTGAAGATTTGCCTGGTATGCCTCCAGTTCGAGACTTGGAGTTTGTGATTGAGTTGTTGCCCGGTACCGCTCCGATTTGTAAGGCGCCATACCGAATGCCTCCTAATGAGTTGGAGGAGCTGAAGAAGCAGTTGGGTGAACTTCAAGCAAAAGGCTTCATCCGTCCTAGCTCATCTCCTTGGGGTTGTCCGGTTATTTTTGTGAAGAAGAAGGACAAGACCCTGCGTATGTGTGTTGATTACCGTCCGCTTAATGAAGTGACGGTGAAAAACAAATATCCTTTGCCTCGTATTGATGATCTCTTTGACCAGTTGTCTGGGGCTTGTGTGTTCTCCAAGATTGACTTGAGATTGGGGTACCATCAAGTCCGGATCAGGGCTGAGGATATTCCTAAGACGGTGTTCACTACTCGTTATGGCCTTTACGAGTACACCGTCATGTCTTTCGGTTTGACCAATGCTCCAGCTTTGTTCATGAATCTTATGAACTCGGTGTTCATGGAGTATTTGGATAAGTTTGTTGTGGTTTTCATTGACGACATTCTTATCTACTCCAAGAGTGAAGAAGAGCATGCTGAGCATCCGCAGATTGTATTGGGAAAGTCGCGGAGCATCAGTTGTATGCTAAGTTCGACAAGTGCGAGTTCGTTGAAGGAAGTGGCATTCTTGGGCCATGTTCTTTCAAAGCAGTGGTGTCGCGAGAGATCCTAGCAAGGTCAGCGATGTTCTATCTTGGGGCAGCCCAAGTCACCACCGATGTGAGGAGTTTCCTTGGTTTAGCGGGCTACTACCGCGCTTTATCGAGAACTTCTCCAAAATTGCTAAGCCCATGACCGAATTGCTCAAGAAAGAAAAGAAATTCGTGTGGTCATCTGGCTTGTGATTTGAGTTTTCAAGAACTCAAAAGGCGATTGACGGCGCAGTGCTTGTTCTCACGATGTGCATAAGAGCTTTGACATTTATTGTGATGCCTCGTCAAGGACTTGGTTGTGTTCTTATGCAAGAAGGCAAGGTTGTGGCCTATGCATCGAGGCGCTTGAGGCCTCATGAACTCAATTATCCTACCCATGATTTGGAGTTAGCGGCGATGGTTCATGCACTCAAGATTTGGCGGCATTACCTCATTGGTAACCGTGAGGTGTATTCGATCACAAGAGCTTGAAATATTTGTTCACCCAACAGATCTGAACCTCAGCAGAGGAGATGGTTGGAATTGATCAAAGATTATGATATGGGCATTCAAGATCACGGGCAAGGCTAATGTTGTTGCGGATGCACTCGCCGCAAGGTGTATTGCAATACCTTGTCACTTCAAGAGCAACAACCTACCCTTCTCAAGAATTTCAGCGGCTTAATTTGGGATTGATTGAGCATGGTTCTCTTGCTACCTTGGTTGTGCAACCGACTTTGGTGGAGCAAATCAAGGCTGCCCACAGACATGATGTTGGTGTGATCCTAATCAGCGTAACATCAAGAATGGGACAGCTAAGTGCTTTTACGAGGATGAGCACGGTGTTGTGTGGTTTGGACGGCGCTTGGTGGTTCCAAGGTCATGGAATTGCGGGATTTGATTCTCCGCGAGGCCCATGACTCCCTTTATCTATCCATCCCGGAGCTACCAAGATGTATCAAGATCTTCGACGAGATTCTCGTGGACTCGCATGAAGCGAGATTGCTAGGTTCGTGAGTCGGCGCGACGTGTCTTCGTCGTGTCAAGGTCGAACATCGGCCCAACAGCCTTCTTCACCTTTGCCGCACTGCAGAATGGAAGTGGATTCCGCTGGTATGGATTTCATCACCGGTCCGCCTGCATCTTCCGGGAAGGATGCTATCCGGTTGTCATTGATCGATTGACAAAGGTGGCACATTTTCTCGCCAAAGGCGTACCAATCTCGGTGTTAGTCACCGCGGACCTCTATGTGTCTCGCATTGTATGTTTGCATGGTGTGCCACGAACGATTGTGTCGATCGTGGTTCTCTTTTCACCTCTCGCTTTTGGCATAATCGCAAAGGCGATGGGTACACGTCTTTCTTTGATTCTCACTTATCATCCACAAACCGATGGTCGACGAGAGAGTCAACCAGTGTTGGAAGATATGCTCGCGTTCGTGTTCTTTCCTATGGGAAGAAGTGGGAGAAGTGCTTGCCATTTGCGAGTTCTCCTACAACAACGATTTCAAGCTAGTCTTGGCATGGCACCGCTTGAGGCTTTGTATGGGAGGAAGTGTAGAACCCCATTGAACTGGTTGGAAACTCGTGAGCGTCAGTTCTTCGGGCCGGATTCCATCAATGAGGCTGAAAGTCAGGTTCAGATGATTCGTGAGCATTTGCGCGTGGCCCAGTCCAGGCAAAAGAGCTATGCGGATCGTCGCCGCGGGAGTTGAGCTTTGAGCCCAATGACTTTGTTTATCTCAAGGTCTCACCCTTGAAGGGCCATCAGTTTTGGCATCAAGGGCAAGTTAGCTCCTCGACACGTTGGGCCTTATCGCATCATCGAGAAGATTGGAGTTGTTGCATACTGATTGGAGTTGCCACTTCACTTGAGGGTGCACGACGTGTTCCATGTGTCACACTTGAAGAAGTGCCTCCGTGTTCCGCTTGAGGAAACTCCGTTGGAAAATCTCGATGTGCAAGAAAATTTGACCTATCATGAGCATCCTGCTCAGATTCTCAAGAATCGAACGAAGGACAAGGAACCGTGTCATCAAGTTCCTTAAGGTTCGATGGTCAAATCATTCGAAGATGAGGCAACTTGGGAGCGCGAGGATCGTCTTCGTGCCAATTACCCATCCTTCTTCTCCGAGTAAACGTAATCTGGGCGAGATTCTTGTAAGGGGGAGGTTTTGTAACATCCCAATCTTGGGCTTGTGTTTCAAATGTAAGAAAATCAGTAGAAATTAAAACTTTTTCTTACATCATGTATTTCCTGTTGTGCGAAACAATTCTTGTACAAGGGATTATGGAAATACATTGTCACAAGTCTAGTTGATCCAAATCTTGTTATTCCAAAAACAATCTTGTCAAATCTTATGATCATCCTCTGGAAATATTTTTCCTAAGTCTCTGTGATGGTATGTGACCCTCTGAAAAATTTCACAATTTTTAGAAATTGTTTGAATATTTTTAGAGGCGATAAACCTGTTTGACTCTCATCAAACATTAAAACAGAGCTTTGCAGAATTTTTGGAGATTTATTCACAGTATAAAAACCTCTGAAAATTTTTCTCAAGGTTCATATCTGAGTTAGCAAGCTCCTGTAAAATTTCATAATTTTGGAGTTAATTTGCTACCTCAAATAAATCTTTCAAAGTCTCTGTTCTTATTTCAAAGTCAAACTTGGTTTATTGTTACTTGGTTCGAGTCGGACTCGGCTCGAGCCAATTGATTCGGTCCATCAACTAAGCGCACCGAGCCACTCTTTAAAACGCGCGTTGGATCTCCACCGTTGATCTAATCGCACGGCCAGCGGCGTGTAACCTTCTGACCTTAGGTTGCAAGTTTGAATGTCAACCGTTAGATCTCCATCCAACCGCCGAGATGCGCGAAACTTTCGGACCCTCCGCTGCATTCTTGAATCGAGCCGCTGGATTAAGATCCAACGCCCGTGTCCCTTCGTTGTAAACGCGTTTGCGGCGTGGGGCTATCTGAGCCGCTCATTTCTAATCCGAGGCTCGTGATCCTCCCGCTGTGTTTTAAAGCCCGAGGCGTGGCGCCTTCGTGGCCGTCAGATTTTAGATCGTGGGGCTCGAATCGCCCGAGCTTTTGCGCTGGTCATCTTCAACCTCCGCCGTGCGTAAAAACAGTGCAAGGCATGGAGATGTCATTTCATGCTCCCTACGGCTACCTAGTCGACATTATGGGTCGTGGGAGACATTTTCGCCATGCCATGCCCTAGTGCACCGGCTATTATCTTTTCCATGTCGGCCGCAGATTGTGCTCTGTGTTTTGCCTTGAAAGATGTGTGGTGCAAACCCTAATGCTTTCATGGCTTTATAAGCACTCTCAATGCTTCCTAGTATCTCTTTAGACCACCACCAAGCTTCATTCACCGTATTGGAGCTTAGCACCTCAAAAATGGCAAACCGCCATTGTTGACCCGTGGAGCTCCTTGGGTGTTCTTGGTGTTCCAGTGGTCCTCCTTCACGTTTCTTTGCCCTAACCTTATCTATTTACTTCCTTGAACATTTCCCCTCACTTAATTTTGGATTTGATTCTCAGGAATTGTCCAATTTGGGGTTTGTTCAAATTCGGCCGAATTTGGTCATCTTCTTCCTCAGCTCAGGTGAGTGCTCCATTTTCCAATTACTTGCTCATGTAGCTTCTGTGAATCATTATGAAGCTATAGTGATGCTTTGGTATCACTCATTTGGCTCAGGGTGTCGTTTTCAACCTTTCTTCTTCAGGTCCGGCGAGCTTTCACCGTGATCAAGCAACTCGGCCATCTTTGAAGCTTCTTGTCACTAAGGTAGCTTCTTATTAGTCCTTAGAAACTTTAGCACCGCATCCTAGGCTTGCAAGTGGAGCTCATCGCGATTTCGTGTTTAGCAAGAAGCTCCCATTTTCGTTCTTCCGCCAGCCGTTTCTAGTCCTTCGCGCGGTGAGAATGCTACCATTAGATTCGTTGTGCTATTGCGAATCCATTTTAGTACTTGGTTGGCGCGCATGCGCCGTGTCGCCGCGATTTGCCGTTGAAATCACTCGGGTTTTGCCAAGACCAAGACTCCGTTTCGTCACTTATTAGGACACATTAATTGCTAATCATTAGTTATTAATTATGTCTTAATCATTGTCGTTGAGCCAGCGACCGATGGGCCCAATATCCTTAAATCACTCTACGGTTCAATCCCGACCGTTCGACATCATTAATGCTTAATCATTGGTTAATTAATATGTCGGCATTTAATCCGCATCGGAAATCTCCTGCGAACGACTTGTGGGCCCGAGGGATTAAAATCAAATTCCGTATTCATTAGTGCCTAGTTAATGGTAATCATTAGAAGCATTAATCGCCCTAACCGCCACTCTCGATCGACAAGTGGGCGGTCTGCGTGCACGTGGGTTAAACCGGTAGCGTGGGTGACTGAAGTCACCGACATGCGGTCCCACATGTCAAGATCTTCCTTTGAATCTGCGGTCAATATCTACTGCTCGTTTTTAGATCTGCGGCCCGGATCGTGAGTGCATCGGACCCTCGGATGCGCTTGATCATTCTCGACCGTCGATCTTGAGATCAACGGCCGAGATCGTGTGTCTGTCGGACCTTCCGACCGTTGGTGCGCTCTGGACCGTCCATCTGCAGATCGCGGTGGGTTGGCCCAAGCAACCGCACCGTCCGGATGCATACACTGCGTGAGTCGTTGGATCGTGATCCAACGGTGGCCCGATTGAGTTCGCAGCGTGCGCGCTGTTTGCGCGCGTGAGCCGTAGGATGTTAGATCAAGGGTTGTCGGCGCCCACGTCGTATTCTTTTATTTGGGTTGTTCTGTATTTGGTAAGTATTTGTTTAACAAGCTGAAAATGATATAAAAACTTTAGAAACTCATAACTAATTCATTTTAATCGCTTTTAGATAATTTCAATCGTAATAAATCGTGTTATCACTTTAGTTTATTATAAAATGGATTTTAGCATGTTCGAGAGTGTAAAATTGTATAACTAGGAATAACTTGATTTTGCCATTTTGAATATTCCGAAATAGTTTTAATCTTGAAAATGCATATCTTTTTCAGATAAATCCAAATTGTGCAACCAATTTTGTTAAATTCGTCTGTTAGTATACTTTCATATAAAATAGGATTTGAGCATATTCATAATTCAGAAATTATTTGCATTAGATTTACAACTTAGAAAAATCATAAGTAAATGTGTATAACTCCAAAATTAGTAAATCCAACTTTGTCAATTATTAGGATGTCATAATCTATCTACTATAAAAATTTCAGACCTTAGATCATTCTCGAAAATTTCGCCATGAACAGTGTTAATTATTAATTAGATTGTTATAAAGTCGAGAAAGAGCATTGTGTTCATATCTTTTGCATGTTAAGTCCAAATTGCAAAATTCTTGTTCTGCACTTTATAAAATCATTCCCTAGCTGTAGTATAAATTTTATTAGTTTTGGATGTGTTTTGCTGTTGGAGTTTATTCGGTGTTCTTCGTTCTTATTTGCTTATCGCCTTTTCGCGTTAGGTTCCGAAGACAATATTATTAATCTTGATATTGAGCCACAGCAGCCATCAGACTCTGCACTTTAGCCAGGCAAGCAGATGTAGCATTCATTTGATCATATTGTTCCTACTATTTTCAAATTCTAATATATTGTTTGCAAATTCTATGTATGCATTGCTATGTTGTTTTAAACTATTGTCGATAGTTGGCCTACTAGATGCATTATCGTGAGGAAATGTTTATTCCTCTACTATCAAGCCTAGGTTACTTGTCGTGATTTTGGGTTATTTGGATGGACCCTTGTCACTTAGTAGTTTACGTGTCTTTATGCTTAGCCATGCTTAGCTATCGGTAGAAATGGGCAGTTATCGACTCGTCGATAACTTTGATCACACAAACTATTACTATATGTATAATTCAGCCTTGTGCTTTGTCTAAATTGCAAAACTAAAACCGAAAATGAAAACAATTTAGACTTGGGCACAATGGTAAGATGGTGTGATCTTTTGGGTGTGATTGGAATGGTGTCCGGGTCAATTAAGGACCGAACTACTTGTGAGTATCTGTTATCCGAGCATTACAGTGCGTGCTAACCACACTAGAGGGATATGGGACCTCTCTTAGCTGAGTACTTTGGACTGTGTTAATTAATGAGTCGCGTGGTGGGTTGCATATTTGATTATATGCAACATGGACACGCTGTAGGGAGGAGAACACCGCCGAGGCCGGTGTATCTTGCTCCACGTATGGGTCCTTGTGATCCATATTTCGCTAGCAGATCACTAAGGATTAACCCCATACGTGCGCCTCTTGATTAGCATATTCCATTGGAAAGGGTTCGAGGACTTAGCCGCGCTGTAAGCATACCAAAGGAAGTGTGCTTAATAGCTTGGCAAAAAGGCGATGCAAGTGTGGGTACATTGGTACACCTGCAGGATTAAAACTATTCGAATAGCCTCGCCCTAGGTTATGGACACGCTTGGATAAGCTTTTCAAGAGTTAGACTACAACATTTTAAAATTAAAACTTGATGGTGGTATGAATCGTGATTCATGCTATGTTGTGGTGGCTTTGGGAAAGTCACTTCTAGGTGGACACTTGTTACTTATGATTACTCATTTGTTATTTAAATGCTTAAAAGCAGATTTTACAAATCATTGCTCAATCTATTGCAATATTGCAAATGAAACTTGCTTTATGCGTCCAAAGAACCATATAACCACATTCCTTTGAATACGACTTTCATGTAGCTATGTATAGGCTCGCTACTCGTAAGTCTTGCGAGTACATTTTTGTACTCACCGCATTGCTTGTGTTGTGCAGAGGATGATAGTGAGTCCGATGGACCTCACTTTTGTGAGTTGTTTGTGGCGCTTACTGGGCGATTAGCTTGCGCGGTCGGTTGCCCGTGGTGTTATGTGGCTAACCTGGTCGTCTTTTGGTTTGAGCCATCTTATGGCAAACTTTGCTTCATTGTTACTTATTGGGTACTTATGTCATTTGGCCGGTCGGTGTGTTGTAATAACTTATATTATGTATGTCTTTGGTAGACTTGTTATATTACGTTGTACGGAAATGATGCATGCCCGAATTGATGTATGTGTGCCGCTTGTTCGGGAGGCACATATTCATCGAGACGCTGGTTATTCTATTTGTGATACTAGAACCGTGGAAGGTTAAGTATTACAAGTTTAATAAATCGGGTCTCACAAAATCAAGACGATCATTTCGATCGTGGTTCCATCTTCACTTCCAGCTCGCATAGCTTGCAAGAAGCTATGGGAACTCGTCTTTCTTTCAGCACAGCATATCACCCCCAAACAGATGGTCAGACCGAGAGGGTCAACCAAGTTTTGGAGGACATGCTCCGAGCTTGTGTCCTTTCCTATGGGAAGCATTGGGAGAAGTGCTTGTCATTCGCCGAGTTTTCTTATAACAACAGCTTCCAAGCCAGTCTCGGCATGGCACCATTTGAGGCCTTATACGGGAGAAGGTGTAGAACCCCGTTGAACTGGTCTGAGACCGGTGAAAGACCTTTCTTTGGCCCGAACTCGATTAATGAGGCCGAGGGTCAAGTCCAGCTCATTCGTGACCGCTACGCATGACTCAATCCAGCGGAAGAGCTATGCGGATCGCCGCCGCCGTGAGTTGAGCTTTGAGCCCAATGACTTCGTTTATCTCAAGGTTTCTCCTCCAAAGGTCACGGCGTTTTGGTGTCAAGGGCAAGTTAGCTCCTCGATATGTCGGTCCATACCGTGTCATCGAGAAGAAGGAGCCGTTGCCTACAAGTTGGAGTTACTGCTGCACTTGCGGGGTACATGATGTGTTCCATGTGTCCCGACTTAAGAAGTGTCTCCGTGTTCCAACAGAGGAGCTCGTTGGAAACTCTTGATGTTCGTGAAGATTTGACCTATCGCGAGCACCCTGTTCGCATACTCGAGGAGGCTGAGCGAAGAACAAGAAACAAGACTATCAAGTTCCTTAAAGTTCAGTGGTCAAACCATTCCGAGGATGAAGCTACATGGGAACGAGAAGATCGTCTCCGTGCAGACTACCCCTCTTTCTTTTCCGAGTGAACCAAATCTCGGGACGAGATTTTTGTAAGGGGGGGAGGTTTGTAACATCCCCATTTTGGCTTGTGCTTCAAATGTAATAAAATGAGGGTAAATTAAAACTTTTCCTTCATCCTTTACTCTTGAAACTTTTCTGAAATTCTTGTAAAAAGAATTTTGGGAAATTCAAAATCAAAATCCTCATTTATCTCAAGTCAAAACCTTCTGGGTCAAATCTTTTGTTAAACCCTTGGAAATAATTTTCCTTGGTTCTAGGGTGGCTTGGTAACACCTCTAAATTATTTCATAATTTTTGGAAATTATTTGAAATATTTTAGAGGCAAGTCAAACCTTGGTCAAACCTTTGAAATAGCCTTCTGGAATTTCTTGAGAAAAATTCAGTGCACAAAAACCTCTGGAAATTTTATGGGAGGTCAGGAAGCTCCAGTTAAAATTTCATAAATTTTGGAGTTGATTTGATGCCTCAATTAAATCCCCAAAGTTTCAGTTCAAAAATTAAACCCTAACTGGTTTGTGCTGTTCATTGGACTCGAGTCAGGCTCGGGCTCGAGTCACTTGACTCGACCGAGCCAACTAATCGCACCGCGCGATCGGCGGCCGAGCGCAAGGCCATCACCGTTAGATCTCCATCGGACGGCTCTCATTCGTAAGCATTCGGACAACTCGGTTGCCCTTTGATTCTCACCGTTGGATTTCAATCGGCGGTCGACGTTCGCTCGATGCCGTTTCAACGTGATCGCGCTAGCCCTTGGATGCAAATCGGCGCCACCTCGTCGTCCTCCTCGTGCTCGCCGCCCGCCCGCTCGCGCTTCTCGCGCCATGGCGAGAGGCTCAGGCGTAGCGTCGCGCCCACTCACCTCGACGCCAACGCGCGGGTGAATTAAATGCGCGTCGCCAGCCACCCCAAAGTCCATCGCCACCGCTCCGTCACTCGTGGCGACCGTGAGGCGTGGACATCCGAGGCTTGCCGCCGCTGCTCCCGCTTCCTCGCCTACTTAAGCTCTCATCTTCCTCCTGCCTTCCTTTACGCAACCGTGAGCTCTCCCTTGCACCCACCGCATTCGTGGAGCTCCCCAACGCCTCATTTTCTCTCGCCATTGTTGCCCATGAGCTTCTCGGTGAAGGCCGTGCTCCAGTGGTTCCTGGCTCCTCCTTGCTCTGCTGCTTCCCCTCACCTCGGTGGTGCTTAACAACCGCTCCTTTTAGGTGGTTTCAACGGAGCACCGGATTTTGATTTTCCCAAATCGGCCGCGAGCTCTTTTCGTCTCCGATCTGCGGTGAGTCCATCTCCTCAATTCCTTCCTCTGGGAGCATCGGTGTGGCACGTGGGACCTATTTTGATGATGTGGTCGCTCTCTAGTTGTCCAGATAGCTTTCTCGTTGCGCTATTGTTGCCGATTGCGGAGCTTAAATCGCCGCCGAGCTACTCCGACCGCCTCGCACCTCCGCGTCCGCCGTAGCTCTCGGTAGTCCCTAGATGCTCGGCACCGCTTGATCGACCGATGCGAGCTCTTTTGTTGCTTATCGCCGCCGCTCATCTTTGCCGTGCCGCCGCCATCGCCATCGTCGCCGCTCTGGTCCACCACCGTCGGTGTGGGTGGTGCCGGAGGGCGCGCAACGCTATTGCGCGCCCATTCTCGGCATTCACTCGCCGCGCGTGTTTTGGTCGCCGGCGTTTTGTCGTGAAGCCTTCGGCCGTGATGTCGGACGACAACGCCGCGGAGCGACGTGGCTGGTCTTGGCCGTTGGATCCAGAGATCAACGACTCGAACCTCCACGCCGGCCCTCCGCTCTCGCGCGCGCGAGGAGTGTTTCGGCGTGGTTCAATCTGGATCGTTGGATCGAAGATCAACGGCTGGGATTGCGAAGGCATTCGTTCGGTCCGAATGCCCTCATCATTTGGACCGTTGGATCCAGGATCAACGGCTCGGGTTCGTCCACGTCTCTGGATGTTAGTGAAGTCCCGAGAGTGCTAAGTCCAGAAATCAGTATCACATTAGGGTCTTCTCATTTTCATATCTTTGTCATCTTAGCTCCAAATTAGATGGTTCCAGTTTTGTTAGCTTCCCTATACCTTGAACTTAAATAGAAAAATAATTGTAGACCATGATTAAATCTGGAAAACCATTTTCAAAAATAGTAAACAAGTGAACTTAATACTGTTTTTCAGAACTTTAGCAAACTTGTAAAATGCATAACTTTTAATCTATAGATCATTTTTGTATGAATCCAATTGGATTAGCTTCCACTGATAGTGTATTTGCTAGGAAAATTGGTTTCACAAATTTTACTGTTTTTAGAAATCATAAGGATCATATTTTAGTTTAATACCCTAAACAATTTAGACAAATCATAACTCTTTCAATATAACTCCAAATGACCTGAAATTTTATATGGGTTATCACTACACCAGTAGGTAGCCACCCTAAAAATTTCAGCTCCAAAATCTTTCTAGAAAATATTTTGCTACAGTGCTAATTATGGCCGAAAATAGGTTTTTAGAGAATATCTTTTGCACCACAAATCCAAATTAGGTTTTTCCAATTCCTATGACTAGGTATATTCCTATTTTACCTTGTACATAAATTTCGTCGCAGTTGGATAAATTTTGCTTGCTCTTTTGTTTAAGTGTTGCTCGTCTTATTGGTTGTTCTCGCTCTTTCGCTTAGGATTCGATATTTGCGGTAACCCCGAAAACGACCCTCCGCAACAAATTGAGCAACAGCAACAAGCAACAAGCGTTTGATCATTTCCCATTTGATCCCATTACTTTTAAAGTCTAATATTTTGTTTAACTTCTATGTATGCATTGCTAATTTGTTGTTAAATTGATTAGTTAATCCTCTAGTTGCATAATCAGAGGTAAATAATTATCCTCTACTACCCGAGCCTAGGTTATTTTTGTGATTAGAGTTCGTTGGATGAGCTCTTGTCACTTAGTAGATTTTCGAATAAATATTGCTTAGCCATGCCTAGTATCGGTAGTATTGGGCGATCATCGACTTAGTCGATGATCTTGATCACACAAATACTATTATTATTCCATTATGTCCAACCCTTGTGTTTTACCAATTTGCAAATCAAGAACTGAAAACAAAAATTATATCTTGGCTTGGGCACAATGGTATGTTGGTGTGATCTGTTGGGTGTGAGTGGAATGGTGCCTAAGTCCCTAAGGACCGAGTTACTTGTGCCATTGATCCAAGCAATTGTTGCGTGCTAACCACACGAGGGGGATATGGAACCTCTCTTGACTAAGTACTTTGGGAGGTGTTAATTATGAGCTGGTTGGTGGGTGTGTTCTTGTGTGTGTGTGTGTTGTGGTGTTGGAGGAGCATTAGCGGTAGGTTAAGCTGTCTAATGTGTCTTTCTCCGTGGGTTGCGGCTCTTAATTAGCATCGCCCATTGGAAAGCGTCTTGTTAGACTTAGCCATGCCCGCATACCAAAGGAAGTGTGCTAACCGTGGTGGTGGAAAGGCGGTCTATCGTGTGGGTACATTGGTACACCCTGCAGGTTAAAACTATTCGAATAGCCTCGCCCTAGGTTATGAACACGCTTGGTTATTTCCCACAAGAACTAGACTACAACCTTTTAAAAACTTAAACTTGACATGGGTGGTATGAAGGGGAACTTCATGTTATTGTTGTGGTGACTATGGGTTAGTCACTTCTAGGTTGGTGTTGTCATCTATCTATTGTTATAATTGTCTCTCTTTATTTGAACAATAAAAGTTAATTGCAAACTTGCTTTGAATCTATTACCTTATTGCAAATGAAAACTTGCTTTATGCTGAAAATAAGTCCGAGCCTCATCCACTTAAATAAAGCTTGCATGTAGTTAATTATAGTTACGTTATCTCACACGTTGTCTTGCGAGTACAAAACAAGTTTTGTACTCATCCGCTTTGCTTAATATTAATTGTTGCAGAGGAAGAAGGTGAGCCCCAAGGGCCTCACTTTTGTGAGTCTGTGTTATGCGCTGCTTGGGACGCATTAGCTTGGCGGTCGGTTGGTTGCCTTGTGGGTAAAGGCACACCGATTGGCTTTTGTTTATCGCCATCTTATGGCCATTTTGCTTCACTGTATTTACTTCTCTTTATGACTTTTGGCCGGTCGGCCTCTCTTTTGTAATAACTCTCTTTATATTACGTATGTCTTTAAGTTATTGTTGCTTTTGCTTCGGCCCTATGTGTATGAATGGAATTGATGCATGATTTTGTAACGGGGTGTGTATACTGCAATTCTGGGAAGTATACATATCTCGAGGCTTGGTTTATTTGATTTGTACTGTTAGGACCAAGTGGATGGTTAAACAGTACAAGCCGAATAAACCGGGGTCCTCACAAGCGTGCTGGCAAATCTACGGCTGCAGCTTTGGGGTAATAACAGAAGACGGTGTCTTGAAGTTCCCGTGCGTAGATGTTGCAGATACGTAGCATGGCCAAGCGTGACGACTCCTGTATGCCTTCCAGCCAAGTGATCTTCCTTACAGAGATGTGCGAGGGTTGGCTTGCCTTGTCGTTCCTCCTAGCATAGATCGTCAGACGGCAGATCACTCCGCGGTCTTGTCCGTTCACAATCCAGTTGTTGCCGACGTACAACGAACGATCAAAGCCTCCAAGAACTTGTAGCAGCTTCCAAAACTCAACGGCGTATCCTCCCTTGCGTTCACCATAGCTCTAAAGACTAGGCATCTGTCAAAACAGACGAAGGGGGTAAGAGCAACATAAAAACAGTGGGAAGAGAAAGATTATAGCAATAGCTGAGTCGAGAGAGATATGAGATGAGTCAAGCAATTAATTAGTCTTGCAAGTTAATTTTTGCTTTTAGAAAATAATTTGGACACTCTAAAGACGGCCGATCTAACTAAGGTCAAGGCCTACAGTCAGTATGGCTCTGATACCACCTCTGTCGGGACCCAAAATTATGATTCCGGACCCTCTGTGTATAATGCACTAGTCCAGGATCACGCTAGTGCACACAGTGTCAACATAGGTGAATATCAATCCACACAAGCGATAAATTAAGTAAACGATTAGTTTGAATAATAAATACTAGTTTTGACCTTATGGTCGGGTTTACACTTATTGAGCCACACAAGGCTAACAGAGAATAAAACAGCAGCGGAACAGAAATAACTTTAGCGTAGATCCCATAAATTCACCACAGGCAACCAATTGGGATCCAGACCTTAACGATCAGCAACCTTCGACGGACTCCTCCTCGAAAGCAGGCGTAGACTCCTCTTCTTCTGTAGGTTTAGGCGCAAATTTTACAACAAGCATGAGTACACAACCGTACTCGTAAATCATACCACAGAATGCAATTTATAGATGCAGGCTTATTCCAAAAGAAAAGGCTTTCGTGGTTCTTTTGCATGAAAGCAATATTTGCAATTGAATACAATAATAAACTGAAAGCATAATTCAAAACAAATAGACAATAATAATTTAACATTTGTTTTCACAAAGACACAAAGCTAAACAGATTATTTCACATAGCCATATGACTTAGATCACATAGCTCACATCCTAACATTTTATGGAAACTACCCCTCGTGTGAAATCCCCGAGCATGTCCATGATCATGACGCGACTATTCGAATAGATTGATTTAACACTGTAGAGTTTGTACACTTTACCCACAAGATACAACTAGTGTAGCTAGCACCAATCGTAATAAAACATTCAGAAACTTCATCTCAAACATTGACATTCCCAATGTGCTTTCCCGCGAGACACCCACAAAGAATGCTAGTCCGACACACACATTTGGACGGGGATGCGCGAACCGTCCCGCGATGCAACTACCAGGTAGTCACCCCTCCACCCTATCACACAGCCTAACCTATCCACTTGAATATCAATGCCGAGAATCCATAAACTACTATGTTAGGCCCGTCCCATCAGGCATGTGGCCGTACAGTAAGGCTCAGTTCAATGGCGTACAAAGTTAAGTCATTCTCATTCACAAAGATTATCATTCCCATTCACACAGTCCACCATATCACACAGTATCCACCACTTGCCTCAGTCCAAATCCTTTACCACCCAGTTGGTTTTAGTGCAACACATGCTATCACGAAGTAATAACACATAGCACACAGTTTTACACAAAGTTCCATAGTCACTTAGTCAGATTTAATATTTGCAACTCAAATGAGATGTGAGACTCGTAGCATGGCTAAGCAATTGTACTCGTATATAACCAACCCATGTTGGTGCTATAATATTACCAACTAAAAAACCAATCTAGGGTGACAAGGGATTATGACATACAAAGCCAAGGTGTTATAACATATTGGATAATAACTATACCCAAGAGCATTTAAACACATAATTAAAATAGAATGCAATACTTGAAACAAAGTAATTTGAAAACTGAGTTCAAAACGATCAAAGGTATGACTTATCTTGAAAAAGGTCTAGGTACTGGTCTTGATCTTGAGGTGTGGTGCCGCCAGCCGGGGGCATAGAGGAGGGTAGTGGTGGTGGGCCGGGACAAGAAGATCCAAGTAGCATGTTCGGTTGGGGCGGCGGGAGGCAGTGTGCAACGGTGGATCTGGCGGTGGGGAGCCACCAGAGACATGAAAGAATAGGCGTTGGCGACTATGGCAGTGGCGGTGGCACACCAACGGTGCCAGCGAGGAGACGGCAGGAGGCGGTGGAGTGGAGAAGGCAGCCAGCGACGACAGTATCTATTGAGCTTGATGCGATCTGGGAGCCGTCTTAGCTAGAAAAGTGGGAGGGAGGTGGATCCGTTGGATGTCCACTGATTTTCCATACACAAAAAAAAAAAAAAATCATTCGAGTGATGTATAGAGACTCAAGAATTTTCCCCTCCCTTCCGCTATGCCATAACAACTTTGGGAATATATCTACTGCTTTAGCAGCTTTGGATTCTCAAATATTTTGTATCCTGTCACCTCTACTCCTTGAAATACAAGTATCTGCACATATACATAATAATAATAAACTAGTTGGAATCCCACCTGTTGCTGCGGGCATCGTGAAGCAGCGCTAAACAAGCAAAATCAGTATGACAATGTCAGCTACAGCTATCGTTCAACATGAAAATCAGATTACACATTTTCCCCCATCTATTCTGAGCAAATACCGATGAAATAGATAAGGAACTAGACCCGTCAATCTTTGGCCTAACTGAACCTTTTTGTTAAAAGAAACAAACGGTTACAATACTTTTAGACAGAAAAGTTTGGAATTGGTAAACCATAAAAAATCAGAGATCCTAGATCTCAAACATAGCAGAGTACATACTACCTGCAAGGTTAATGTGCATAGGCATAGAAGGGTTAATGCACAGCTGAAAATGAAAACAGCGTACATCAAGGAAGCCAACTGCAAATTAATTGATCTGCGAAGGGATAAGTACATGTTGGTATATGAATAAATAAGCAGCGCAAACCAAAACTATTCCAGCATATTTGGTGCTCTCTCAGGTGGACCATTGTTAGGTTCAGTGAATACATTTAAGGCTAAGATGGTGTAGGCATGCAATTACTGTAAGCAATAACAGAATTCATCTTTTTGTCAAAGCCCCAACCCGCTGAATCGTAAAACATTTTGCACCTCACATCAAATATTACTGAGTTGATTTTAGCTTTTTGATGAAAAAAAAAAGAAGCTCTAAGGCTTAATCACCATTTCTTAATGATTACAAAATGAAACAAGCATAAGAAATATAATCCAATACAACAATAAATGTTGTACATATTCGCGAAAGTTTATCGTTTTTTATTCACTGATTAACAAAAAAAGAATTCATCTTTAGAACTTAATCACCAAACTATTTGCAACATATTTTCACATAATTTTTGTAAGGCAACGTATTTCCACTTTTC
The DNA here is from genome assembly GCA_036346255.1 of Ampelocalamus luodianensis. Lineage (NCBI taxonomy): Eukaryota > Viridiplantae > Streptophyta > Magnoliopsida > Poales > Poaceae > Ampelocalamus > Ampelocalamus luodianensis. Next base: position 52,308,656 of record CM070621.1, read on the forward strand.
CACACTAGTTATAAGCTATCACTTCACGACGTACCTCGCACCTTTCTTTTCTTTCGCAGCTTTTCTTAGCGGTTTTTTTTTTTTTTTTGCACTCATTTTTCTTTCGCGGCTGATCTGAGAAGGTTGGGCTGGGCCCTTTTCGTGCCGAGCCTTTTTAAAGGAGGTTGGAGTATGGCTTACTTGGTCCGGGCTTCTCTCTGAAGCATGTGACGAGTTGGTCATACATGGGCCGGGCTTCTCTCTCAAGCATGTGTCCAGTTGGTCGTACATGGGCCGGGCTTTTTTAGCCCCTGAGGGATTTGCAATCAATCGAATGTTTTAAGGGCCCAGGCCCCAGGGCTCATGCTGAAGCTCCCTCCCTCCCTCTCATCAGTCATAAGGTCAGGGGAGCTGATTGCATATTAAAGGCCTGGTTTCGGTGTTAGGGAAAATATGCCTAGAGAGAGAAATCCCCGGTGGGATTTTCTTGGCCAAATATGGACCCCATGGAATATTTACCCATGGGAGGACTAATCCCATCAAGTTGGAAGAGATGGAAAAAAAACCTCAGAAAAAATATTGAAAAAGAAAGCGGCATGGGTAGTGGCGGCGTTGCCCGACCGGATCGGCAGCATGTGCGCAGGCTTGGCCAAGGCAGCACTACATGCGCGGCTGGGGTGGCGGCATGTGGCGACGAAATTAAACACGTCAATAGGCGTTTTTTTCATCTCGGGGATTTGGCCAGGGATTGACCAGTATTTCCCCTCCGATGTGTCATCCGAATGCACCTGCAAGCCAGACCAGTATATTACGTCATGGGTCGAATTTTCCTCGAGATTGGGCTAGGATCCCGGCCGGGATTGAACCTCCCAAACACGTCCTAAGGAAATTAAGAGTCGGTTCTGCGATAAGAACAGCGGAGGAGCACAACACGTACGTACAGACAAAAGATAACAGCAAATTAAGGAGCTCCAAACGGAGTTAAGCCTAACTAATCACCCACGTGCTCCTTTGTTTTTGTTTTATCATTTGCCTTTTGCTGTTAGGTGTGATCCATCATACGTCACACGAGTGTCATCAGCCCAAGATGCATGTCTATTCGTAACATTAATTTCAGATTCACCATTTTGACTCGTACTATGCGCTATGCCTATGGCGACTGAGGTTTAGGACTTCACCTACGACAAGCGCGCGCCGGTTCTAGTTGTCTCGCTCGCCTAGACCTTACATTGTTTTTTTAGGGCCGCCGCTTGAATCTTCTTATTAAAGAAACTCTCTCTCGTTTATCATAGAAAAATTCTACACATATAATCCACACCAACCAATCGGTTGTGGCAATGAACCAGTTGACCTAATCCAATGGTTGTTGTCTAGCCCATTTTCTATGTCGCTATTCGTACATATATTTTAAATCAGACACGGGGACGCAGAACGACTAAATACTGTTGCGCACGCATGTGCAAGATAGGTCACGTTGAGTATGCCCTTAGGCCATGTACAATATGAGCACGTGCTAGATTTGCTACCTCACTGTCACATCATGTGGGTGCTAGAATTGTTTTTTTGCTCCAGTGGTTAGCACCGGCCTTCCCCTCCTGGTGGGACCTACCATGTATTAAAGTGAATTAAAAATCCATCTTCCCCCAACTCTCTTCGTCTGATCCCCTCCCCCACCTCCTGCTTCCTCCCCTCCTTCCCTCTCCATCGCCAGCTCAACGGCGCTCGCTTCCCCCGTTCCCCCTCCCTTCTCTATATCTATCGTCGCCGCTCACTCCCGCCGCCACCGCTGCTCCTCACTCCCACCACCATCGGTGCCATCCACTCCAGATCGGTCGCCGCTCACTTCCCCTATTCCCCCTCCCTTCTCTATATCTGTCGGCGTCGCTCACTCCCACCACCGCTGCTCCTCACTCCTACCACCATTAGCGCCATCCGCTCCAGATCGACTGCCGCCCGCTTCCCCTGTTCCCCCTCCCTTATCTATATCTGTCATCGCCGCTCATTCCCGCCACCATCAGCGCCATCCGCTCCAAATCGGCTGCCGCTCGCTTCCCCCGTCCCCCCTCCCTTCTCTATATATGTTGTCACCGCTCCCGTCGCCACCACTGCTTCTCACTCCCGACACCATCAGCGCCATCCGCTCCAGATCAGCCGTCGCTCGCTCCTGCCACTACCACTCGTCTAGATCTGGAGGCAGCGTCAATCCGGCAATGTGGCCTTCGATCCGTGCACGGCGGCTTCAATTCGGCAACGGGGCCATCTATCCAGTGACGACGACCTCAATCTAGTGCGGTCGTCTCCGTCAAAGGCACATTGGTGCATAACGTGCGGTGACGACTTAGGTTGACAAGTAGGCTCGCACGAATTGTTTAGTCAATTGGCACTAGTGCATGTAGGTGGACTAGTGCGACGAATCTTTTGCTTAGCTCCGCTTGCTGCAGTGGGTGGCATCGGTGCCAAGTCCTTTCTCTGTATCTCAAACGATTGTAACTTGGCTGTGATTTCATAACACCAACTTTGGACCACATTATACATGGCCTTATGTATCTGGAATCAATGATGTTCCAGTTTTCCTTGAACTCTGTATCTCAAACGATTGTAACTTGATTGTGATTTCGTAACGAAATGTTAGGACCCGGAATTGTTAGATTCCAGACCCACTTGTGTTTACTGTGCTAGTCACATGATAAGTATCTAGCACACACATTCAACAATATTCATATCATATCCCATACATGCTTAAATAAAACAGAGTAGTACATAATATTAAACAGTCATGCATAGGTCTGTACGTCTAAGTTTTACACTAAGGGGCTGACCGTCCAAATAGTTCACATATCATAAAGTTTTGTAGCGAAAATAATGATAAAAGAGGCACAAAAAACCAGCAAGTATGCCTCGGTCCTCTCAGAGGCACCTGATGGTTAATTCCTGGTAATCGACGTCAACATTGCTAAAACCCACAACGTAAAAGTATGAGATCGACAGGTCGTCATTCACATCTTCTGAATTTGTTCAACAAGCAATTGTGACTACAAAGTTGTACACAGCAAGACTTTTAAGCAAAGATTATATAGTATGCAAGTTGAGACAAAGATGGCTAGCCTATCTTGTTTATTTTGCACAAAGCAAGTTTCCATTTGCAATAGAGTAATGAATTGCAATCGATAATTGTAAAAAATACTTGACATTGATAACCAAATAGTAATAAAGAATAAATAGCATAAATGAAACAAGTGGCTTGCTGCCATAAAGTCAAAACAACGGCAAAATCCTTTTGTCGAACAAGTTATGCATAGATTCCCCTATGCATAGATTCCCTATCCATAAATTACCCAAATCATTTTGCGAAAACATAACACTACTTATTGTGAGATATAATCAATTGGTGTCCATAACCGGAAACATAGCTATTTGAATAGATTTACACTTTACAGAGGTTGCACAACTTTACCCACACGACATAAACATCCCACCATGTCAACCATGTCACTCCATATCAAAGGTACTCGATTTAAGAGCTCCTGACAAAGCTTTTACATTACCGGTCCTAACAACAAACCGTGCTATGATACCTTATTAAGACATGGAGAGCTCTCCAAAATCCTATGAACTCATATGTTGTGTTAGAAAGCTTTGCGGTCCTCGCAAAGGCCCTTCGAACAATGGATACCTTCCATGTCCACACTAGCCCTATTTCAACCTACAATCTACCACCTGCGGTTTAATTGCTAGAACACAATAACTTATTATGCTAGGATCTCCCCATATGAGGCATGTGTAGTTGTACGAATTTACATGGGTATATGGCACAATAGATCAGTCCTTGGCACAATAGATCAATCCTTAAATGACCCAGGTGAGACAACCACAAACCACAATCTCATGCACCTACATTGGTTTCAACGTACACTCACCCAAATCTAAAACAAGATTATAATTTTCATTCACTAATCAAAGTAACAAAAGGTACCTCAACATATATATATACATGTGTTTCCCATAATTGAGCCATTATCAAGTTTTCTAACCTAGTAGAACTAGTATCGATATGTATGGCTAAGCATAAACTATTTTGCATCATCTATAATTCCACAATATACCAACAATGGATAACAATACTAGGATGAAAACAGTGAGGACATCAATTAATCAAGGTAGGATCAATGCAACAATTGGGTATTACTACCAACCTTTCCAACATATCAATTTTACCAAAATTACGCACATGCATAATAAATTTCAACACAACATACATAACAGTGAAAATATGGGATCAATATTGTGAAAGTGGGTGCTTTCCTTGCTTGTTGAACTCTTGGTCTTGCTCGCGATCGATCTCGAAAATTTTCAGAACACCAGTATTTGATCGATAAAAGCCAAGTAACACAAATAAGAGCCAAATAAATTCAAACATGGATAAATTTTAATTTTTTTTGCACATTATGAAAGTTCATAATTTTATAAAAATTTAACAAATAAATTTTAATTAATTTGGAGTTCAAATGCAAAAGTTATAAGTATTTGAATTTGGTTCGGTTAAGAAAATACAGAAAAAGAAAACAGAAAACACTGCGCATGGTTTTTTTATTTCTAATTTCCTTTCTAAAGGAAAAACTGGATTTATTGCATCATTGGGCTGACAGGTGGGGTTGGGTGCGCGGTGAAATGAGTTCATGGCGTGTCTATGGGCGGGGTGGGTCCCACGTGTCAGTGATTCAGATTTTAAAACCAGTTTAGTTTAAAATATAAATAATTACTCTACCGGTCCCACACGTGAGCGACTCACTAACTTAACTACTATCATTAGCGCTAATTTAATCTGCCCGATGGGATTCACCTCCCAGAGAGAGAGGAGGAGGTGACGACGGCCATGGCCAAGCTCGTCGGCGGAGCAGCGACGGCACGGGCCTGGGAAGCTACAAAATGGGACGGTGGCACTACAGTGAAGTGAAAGGTGGTGACAGCAACGCTTGGTGACCACTAGAGTGTCGGCATCGGTGTTGGCAAGCGGTGGGGTGGCTCGGGCTACGAGGAGTTTTGCAAAAGGAGCAAGTTCTCACCTAGGGGCTAGGCGTGCTAGGTTCAACAAGCGAACCCGATGCTAACTCACTTGGCACAGGAACTAATGGTCATAAGAATCATGCTGACGACATGCAGTCGTGGTGGCTCCATGGGCAGCTACGTTGAAGTCTAGGCAAATGACTCTAAGTCCAAAATCTAACTTGCACATTAGCACAAATCTAACCGGTCCACTACGGTCAGCGTTGATGAAGATGGTCAGAGGTGGTGCAGTGATGACGAACAGGAGCGGCGGCGGCGAGAAAGAAGGTACGAGAAGATGCGCAGTAGCTTGCATGCATGCAAAAAGATGGTCAAAACAGAAGGAATTGACATGAGACTCACAGGGACGGCGGAAATCTATGAAGATGGCGGTGGCAGCCAGAAACATGGAAGACACGCGGTCTCGACGACTCGCTGCAGAAACAAGGATATTGAGTGAGGGGCTTTCACAAGTGGGAGATGGAACATGATGTGACATGGATGACTTGAAAGGAGAGAACACGATAGCATGGAATGGGTGTGCGCGTCGGAGAGAAAGAAGACAACAACCATGCAACTCATGGCTCCAACTGCAAGAACAAGCACAAGAAAGTGATCAGCGAAGCTCGAGAAGGAAAAGGATGCACGTGTGGAGCAAGGAAGCTCACTAGGGCGACAATGGTGTGGTGGCATGCTTGCTGACACTCAGGAAGACAACATCGTTCCCAGCAAATCTAAGACGTCAAGCTTCGGTTCTTGGAGGGGATGCTGGAAATGGCGAGTTGGGTGAGATGATGCAAGCGGTTCGGCTGAAAATAGCAAGGAGAAAAGCGAGAGAAGGTTGTGATTTCTCGCGGGCGTAACGCGACAGAATGGACAGAGTGGCACACTCTCCCTCTCCACCCATACGGGACAAACAAAGATGATAAGATGGCATGATACGCCCGCAACGATGGGACATGGCGAGGTGGATGCGATGGCTTGCCAGGGGAGGCGAAACGGTGGGTGACACGGTCAAAAATCATGGGCGCATGTGCGTGCTCGCCACAGTGTGCACACGGTCGGGCGAGAGGTGGAAGACGACTCCTGCGGCTGGCCTGGGGGACCACTAGTCAGCGACGCGGTGAGTCGAGGGCGAGAGCAAAGCTTGTCTCCACGTTGACGCGCGCGACCACGTGAGGCGAAGGGAGCAGCACGAGGTGGAAGACGACCACCGACATGTGGGGGCCTGGGGCCACCGATCAGCGACAATGAAGGAAGGCAATAGAGAGAAAGCATATTCGACGGAAAGACGCTTTAGCGTGAAGGAAACGAAATTCAGAGAGAAGGGAGATGGCTTCAGCTGGGGACGGTGCGCGGTCAGTTTCTAGGTTGAAAGCGACGATGGGCTAGGCCGAGGCCAGTGTTATGCCCTAAGAAGGAGAATTGAAGTTTAATTCGTTTCCTAATAAATTTTATTCAGAAAACAAGTTTCAATTTTTAAAACTAGCAAACCAACCGAAAAATTATGAATTTTTTTAGAGTCCCTTGATACCATTTACTATTTAGCAAAATTATTTCTATGATTTCACCGGCTTTTAATATTTATGGAAAATTCAATTGCTGCTATTTTTAATAGAGAAATATTTTAATAAATAGCAAAAAACTACAGAGAAAAACTTAGAAATGCATAACTTAATATTTTAAACAGGGAATCTAAATTTTTGGTCTGTTACACGAAATGAAATATGGCTTGTTCATTAAAAAAAAAACTAGGCAAAGGGTCTGATTTTTATATATTCAACATTTGTGCAAGTTAGTTTTCACGACAGGATATAAGCACTACTCAAATGACATCATTTTTGGACCAGAGAGCAATTAATTACACATGTCGGGGAAGGGAGGCTCCAACAAATGAGTGAGATAAGAAAAGAGGGCTGGAAACGTTCCTATGTCCTTCGAACTATCTATTGAATACGTTAACTATGCTTGGGATTTATGTTAGCTAAGCTATATTGTAGGGTAAAAAACATTAGCATTGGCAAATATACTCTCTACCTACCAACTGTATGAAGCCCAACTCCTTTTCTTTTTTCTTGAAATCAGCCCAACTCTATTGCTATATTGCCTACAGGTTGTATGGCTGTACGGAGAAATTAGCAATTTGACGTGCAGCTCTAGTCTGTTGTATGCGCGTCCGATCTCAGCCGCTAATTGCAAAATCAACGATTTATCATGGCACCGTGGGCCCTCCACCTCCCATCCCAGCACCCCTGGGCCTGGGTGGTGTGGTACAGAACAGTACAGCACAGGTGCTTCTTTTCCGCGTTGGAATCACGGCCCAATGTCCGGGCGACAGGTGTCCCCCATGCTCCACTGACAGGTGGGCCCGCAGCCCCCGCAGCCCCCGCGGCACCACCGCCGTCGTCTATATCCTTCCTTCCTTTCCTCGTGTTGGGGCGCGTGTGCGTTTCACCGTTCAAGAAAAGGGGGAAACGAAATCCTCCTGGCCTTCCTCTTGGGGGTTGGGTGGCTACTTGGTGCTCTCTTGCCATTCCTGTGACTCCTCCAGACTCCAGAGAGAGAGAGAGAGAGAGAGAGGGCGTCTTCCTCTGTTCTCCGCAAGATTGGGTACCGTACAACAACTCATGGGTATGTGAAGCCAAGAACTGCTCCTCTCTAAGCTGTGCTTCGCAGCTCTTCTGTGTCGTTGGGATCCTCCTTTCTTTTGCTTTGCTCGGCCAGTTGGGGATTGCTGGATTGCTAGCTCTCCTTCCTGGCATACGGCGTTCTTGATTCCCTTCGTCGCCGTTCCAAGTCCATTGCCCTCGGTGGGTGCTCTTCGATCGGTAGTACTGCTTCGAGCTGAAGAAGGTTTCTTGTGCCCGGTCGAGCCTTTTTGTTTGTTCGCTTTATCGGTTTCTTGGAAACATCGATCAACTGCCGCGGACGGTTCTTGCTCAACTTTTCTGAAACCGGAAACCCCTCTCCTTTTTTCCCTCGCTCTTTTTTTTTTTTTTACTTTGCAATTGAGTTGGTTAGTTGCCGCGTGGTATCTGCGATAGTAAATTCGATTGTCGAATTCGATGCTTGTTCTTGGAATCAAAACCCCATTTTTTTTGCTGCTTTTCCCACCTCATGACACAATCATGTGCATGCGACCGTCTATTTTTTTTCCTAATTCTGTTTCCCAATTGCGTTTTAATTGGGAATTTCGAATGGTTGTTTCCCTGTGGAGCAGCATTAGCAGATGGAGAGCCGAGTTCTTCGTCGTGGGACAGTGACGATGAGTACCAGAAGTTTATCCAGAAGATGAACCCTCCAAGGTGCCACGAATTTCTCAAGAACCATCAATCTCAGTACTGCAAAGTTATCAGCCGCCAGATTGTTACTGACCAAGTGATACATATTTCCTGAATTCAGGGTCATGATTGATAACACATCATGCGCAAATGCAACTGTTGTTCATGTAATCCCCTGCCAAATTAAGGTCTTTTTCTTGGTGTGTATGCTCTTGTTTGCTCGCTGAATGTGATGGCTTCTTGTTCGACTAGTTTAGGTGGACAGCGCGAACAAGTATGGGATATTGTTGGAGGTAGTGCAGGTTCTCACTAACCTGAAGCTTATAGTGAAGAAAGCCTACATAACCTCGGATGGCAGATGGTTCATGGATGGTAGGATGCGATTTTGGAATGGTTTCTTTCAATTGCTTACTTCGGAATGTTCAAAAAAAATTTATGAGCTGTTAAATTTGTTCCATCAGTGTTCAATGTGACAAATCAAAATGGGCAGAAGATAATGGATGAATCTGTGCTGGATGGGATAGTAGATTATATCGATAAGGTAATTGTTGCGATCCTACTTTGGTTCTTTGTTTTCTTTTTTTGAACGTGATGTTCTTTGTTTTCTTCAGTGTGCTGAATTTGTCGATTGTTCGTGCAGTGTCTTGGGGCTGATTCTTGTTTTCTTCCTTCACGGAGAGACCTGTCGAGTGGAGCCATCATCTGACTACACTTTGATAGAGCTAACTGGAACTGACAGGCCTGGCCTGCTCTCTGAAGTGAGCGCTGTGCTCACAAATCTGGAGTGTAATGTGGTGAATGTAGAGGTGTGGACGCATAACAAACGAGCAGCAGCGGTCATGCAGGTCACTGACAGGAAAACAGGGTTGGCAATCACGGATACCGAACGGCTTGGCAGAATCAATGAGCGGCTTTGCAATGTGTTCAAGGGGAGCAACAGGAGCCGGGACGCCAAGACAACGGTTGCAATGGGAATAACCCACACAGAGCGGAGGCTGCACCAGATGATGCTTGAGGATCGAGATTACGAAAGGTATGGTAAGGACAGGGCAAATGTCAACCCCAGACCAATAGTCTCGGTGGTAAATTGGCTCGAGAAAGATTATTCCGTGGTGACAATTCGGTGCAAGGATCGACAAAAGCTTCTCTTCGACACAGTTTGTACCCTGACAGATATGCAATATGTGGTTTTCCATGGAAGTGTGGACACCGAGGGCCCCGAAGCTTACCAGGTACCTCACTGCAACATTTAAGCTTCTGTTTCCTACAGAGCTAGACATAGACATGTAACCTTTAGTTTGTTATCTTGCCATGGTTGAATAGGAGTATTGCATCATTTAAGCTTCTGTTTCCTACAGAGCTAGCCATAGACATTTAACCTTTTGTTTGTTATCTTGCCATGGTTGAATAGGAGTATTGCATCAGGCATATTGATGGGTCACCTGTCAACTCCGAGGCCGAGAGACAGCGAGTTATCCAGTGCCTTGAAGCAGCTATAGAACGGAGAGTATCCGAGGTAATTGGACAATAGCTACACCTTTGTGATTCCTTTTCTTTTGTTCCCATTGTGTATGTTACTTTATTAAGGGCGTCGAGGTTACTTGTGTGTTTTGCTTGCATAGCCTAGTGCAGATCAGGGAAAACTATATCGTTCGGAAAATTTCGACAAAATTTTTGAATTGAAATTTGAATTTTTCAGATGTAAAGATGAAATTTATCTAAATTTTGAATTAAAATATGAATTTGGATGAAAATTAGATAAATCCGATTTTTTTTGCCTGATATGAAATTTTATCGATCCCCACTGATACCGCTGGTTACCGGCGAAATTTCGCCGATAGAGTTTTCCATGGTGATAGGGACTTCAATGGTGTGATGCATCACTGTATGAGCTAAAATGTGGTTGGAGAGTTGGCATTTTGTATTGTCTGCCACACTTTACTGATGAGTCATTGTCAGTGTTTTGAGTCCTTTTTCTTCTTGATGAAGCACATGCTGTTTTCTCTGATGTACGAGAGTTCTGTTCACAACTAACTCATCTATGCGTGACAAACAATTTGCTCCCTACTGCTCTGTAATCTGCACTTCAATCCAGTACAATAATAAAATTATGGTAGGTATCAGATCACATGAATAACTACTAACTAAAGATGAACATTTCCATGCTTATTTTTGTTTTTGGATTTAGTTTGCTGAAATTTTTCAACAATTTCATATATCACCTGCAGGACCTGAAGTTAGAATTGTCAACAGGCGATAGAGTGGGACTGTTATCAGATGTAACACGGATCTTCCGTGAGAATGGCTTGACGGTCACAAGAGCAGAAGTGTCAACTAAGGGCGACAAAGCTGTCAACACTTTCTATGTCCGTGATGCAGCAGGGAGCTCAGATGTCGAGCTGAAGACGCTAGAAGCTATACGCCAGGAGATAGGCCAGACGGTGCTTCAAGTAAAGGGCATCCTGATCACCCCAAACCACTTCCGCAAGAGTCACCTACTAGGTTTCTCTTCAGCAGTCTGTTCAGACCGAGGTCGCTCTATAACCTAGGGCTGATCAGGTCCTGAGTTCGGACGCATTTTCTCAATCCACAATTCCACAAGCATAGAATGCATCCAAACAATACATCGTTGAGTTCGCAGTCACCAGCTTAGGAAAGGCAGATGATTCAAGATGCTATTGTACCAAGAGTTTCATCAGATGAAGACCGTTCATATGAAAGATGAGCAACCAAGCCGGCAGGTACAGGAGCAACAGTTGGTGAATACAGTAGGTTCTGTAGAAGTGCTCACCCATTGTACATGCATCCCATTTCCTAGTGTAGGGTTATAAATACCCCCCATTCCCGTCGACGTTTACAAGTACCTAGCCTGTTCTTTCTCATCCGCTGGTCTAAAAAATTTGTCTCCCTATCCCGTGACACCATGCAGCTGCTGTTCTAGTGTTTAAGCTGCCGATGTCACTGATGACTCGTGAGCCGGAGTAGGATTACACAATGCTGTCATCAGATGAGCCGGGGAGGGGATGGATGGTGGCATTGCTTTGCCCCTTGGGGATCTTCATGGGGTATGATATGAATGGTACGACAATGGCGTCCTTGAAGAAATCAGGGCCGGCGACGACGACGGTGACGCGGCTGTCATTTGCGGCTGGGGCGCACATGCCGAAAATGGGCACCAGCTCGGCAGGGGCCTACCGGCAAGTTGGTGCTCTCGGTTGGAAATGGAGTCCCCCCTCACCCTGCACTCGGAGGCAGAGGCGTATGGATGCCATCTTGTGTTGCCAGGCTTTGCTTAGCCGGGCGTTTTGGGCAAGGTCGCGCAACTTTTGGTCTCGCTGCTGTTTTCCTGCCTGTCATGTCTCTCTGCCCACTGCTGGTGTTCATTGTCTACTATCTGGCTTTACTGCTAGTTCATTTTGGTAAACTGGTATGGTAGTTCAGTGACATTCGACCTACGCGTCGGTACGGATCAGCCTGTTCATCGGTGCTACCAAATGTCGCAACAGATGCTCTGTCTGTGCACGTGCAACAGAGATGTGCCCATGTCTATCGATGTCTATCGAGCTTAACGAGCTATTATCGAGCATCATTCGAAATTGACATAGTTCAACTTCAAATCATTTTATTTATTGTTTAACTGGTTATTTTAAAAGCGGACTAACAAGACACTATCGAGTTGAGTCTCATTAACTTTTTTTATTTCAAATTAAATCATTTCAATTTTAACTAATTAAATGTTGTAATCGAATATATCGAGCCAATAACAATAGCAAGCTTTTTTTCCGTCCTGCCTTGAGAAGTTTTTTTTTTAATTATGGAGGCACATATTTGTCCTTTAACATTCTTTATAAATTTCGGGCATACAACAACCCGCTGTCCAATCTGAGTTTTCACATTACCAACCTGTCAGGTCCACAAGCCATTTGTGTCATTATAATAATTTTTTTTTTAAAAAAAATGTCTATGTTTCTAAAAGAATAACTTTTGTCGTACTTTGCCCTTTTGTTTCTTCTTTTCTTTTCTCATTTTTTTTCTTACTCCTCTCACCAATACTCCGCCACCTCCTCCTCGTTCTCTTCCACCGTAACCCGTCAAAAGCGAGTGGCTATACATGGTAGCGACCTATGGATTTGAAGATTCAACTGTTCCATGTTTGTAAAAAAAAATTGCAGTGACTAGAATAAAAGAAAAAGAAAATAAAAGGGCCACCTTAGAGTCTTAGATGTTAGAGATATATGTATAGTTTGTAATTCCCCGTTGTTATAAGGGGGTTCTTTGCATATTTACCGCATGTACCTGTGTATATATACTGGCCCATTGGCCTCATATTGAATACAAGCGCTACTCATAACATGGTATCAGAGCGAACCTAGGTTTGCCGTTGCTCGCTTGTCGCCCACCGACGTCGTCGGATCCGGAGGTTGTCGCCGACGTCATCTTGACGTCTCCGAACGGAGGAGCCGAGCGCCCGCCTCTCTCCTCCGGCGCTGGGAAGCACGCGGCTTCCACGCCGCCTCATCCGCCGCCCGGAAGCCGTCGCGCCTCGAAAGCGCCGGGCTGCTCCTTCCGCCGCCGCGCGCCGGGCTCCTCCATCTGCCGCGCAGCCGGCCGCCACCGCCGCCGCTCCACTCGACGCAACCCGCGTCGCCGGCCGAGCCGCCTCCGTCTCCTCCTCCGGCGCAGGGCCACCCGCGGCTTCCACGCCGCCTCATCCGCTGCCGCCGCCGGGAAGCTGTGGCTCCACCCGACGCAACCGACGCGCGCCGCTGCGCGCCGGGCTCGCTTCATCTGTTGCCGCTGTCGCCGGTACGCTCCATCCGCCGCCGCGCCGCCGAACGCTCCATCCGCCGGGAAGCGCCGCGCTGGGAGGCCGCGGGTTGCTCCTTCCGCCGCCGCGCACGGAGTTTCCTCCATCTCGCGCCGCGCGCGGAAGAAGCGGGGAACCCTAGTCCCCTCCTCCGGCGCATTCTTTCGGTTCGGCCGTGGGCCGTTTTAATCACCCAGAGAGAAAAAAAAAAAAAAACATCGTTTAACCGCCGCGCCCGTCGGCCGCTGTTAGACTTTGTTGTCTTACGTCGCGCGCCGCCCGGCGCCGCCTACCAATGGGTACCGCTTCTCCTCGTTGCGGTGATCTTCGATGGTGTTAACTACACCGACTTCGTGTCTCACATGCGCATCCACATGCGTGGTCTTCGTCTCTGGGGCGTCCTCTCTGGCGATGTTACCTGTCCGCCTTGCCCCACACCTCCGACGGAGCCGACGCTGTTGCGTTGCCCCAACAACCGACAAGGTTGTCGCCGAGACCGCCGCCTTGCGATGATGAGGCTATCTCGCCTACCAGAGGCTCGGACTTCTACAAGGATCGTCGACCGCCTACACTCGGTGAGTACGACGACGACGCCGGCTGCGCTGTCCTCATCGCGATATCGGCCTCGCTTCTCTTACGAGGTTGTGGGACTACCACCGCTTTCGGATGTGGACTCACCTTCGTCGCGCTTACGAGCCCTCGGTGATGCTCTCTACCGTCCGTGGTCCGCCAGAGCACTCTCTTCAGCAGGTGATGCTATCGTTGATGCTTTACGCCGAGCTCTGTCTCGGCGTCAGTGGACTCTCTCCGCCTTCGGCCGCCGCTCCGTCGATGCTTTGCCTAGCCATGCGTCTTGACACGGAGTTTCAGCGGATCTACGAGTTCCTTACTCGCCGCCCCGAGTTCGAGCGCGGCGTGCCCAACTCCTTGCACGCCACCCTCGTGTCACTCTCGGAGGCTCTTCATCGAGATACGTGCGGAGGAGACTCGCCGAGTGGTGCCGGCTCGCTACCACTCCTCCGTGCTCGCCGTCGCCCACTGCACCGACGGCTCCACGCGTCGACATCGCTTGCCTCCTCCGGCCGCCACGGTGGTGGCGGCGCTTACATCCGGCGGTGGTCGTCCTCATTGCTCCTACTGCAATAAGGTCGGCCACATTGAGTCCCAGTGCTATAAGAAGCAGCGGTATCTTTCTCGCCGTTCTTCTACTAGCACCGCATCGTGTTTCTACATCGACGTGCGCATCGACTTCTTGGCATTTTCTCTCACTGAGCAGGAGATAGCGGACTTCGACGCCGCTGCCGCCCAGTTCTCCTCGGCGTGTTCTGCGGGCTCGCTCATCGACTCTTCGCACCGAGAAACCACCTTCTACACGATCGGTACCTCCCGTGGATTCTTGATTCGAGCATCTTTTCACATGACTCGATCCTTCCACTCTCTTTCATTACACCCTTGATTCTCCGTCGGTGTTCTTACTGCGATGGTACATCTCTTTCGTCTCGGTCGAGGCCCTCTTAGCAACTCATCTTTTCATATTCCTTCTTTGCTTATGTTCCTCGCCTTACCATGCGACTTCTTTCTCACGCGACATCGATCTTGGTTGTCGGGTCATTCGACTCGACTCTTGTTGTGTTCAGGACCGCCGCACGGGAGCTCTGGTTGGTTCTGGCCCTCGGCACCTTGACTCACAGCGTCTCTGGGAGCTTGACTGGCTTCACCTTCCTTCCCGCCACCGCTGCCGCGATCTCTCGGCCGCCACTTCGCCTACCGGCTCTTTCGGCGGTGGCATCACCGTCTTGGTCATCTGTGTGGATCTCGTCTGTCGTCTATGGTTCGTCGTGGTCTTCTGGGGTCTGTCTCAGGAGATGTGTCTTTAGATTGTCAGGGTTGTAAGTTAGGTAAACAGATTCAGCTTCCTTATCCTCATAGTGAGTCAGTGTCTCAGCGTCCTTTTGATCTTGTTCATTCAGATGTTTGGGGTCCGGCTCCCTTCGTTTCGAAAGGGGGTCATCGATACTATATCATTTTTATAGATGATTTTTCTCGCCACACTTGGATATATTTTATGTCTTCTCGTAGTGAGGTCTTATCTATCTATAAACAATTTGCCACTATGATCTATACACAGTTCTCCACCCCTATTCGTGTCTTTCGTGCTGACTCCGCTGGCGAGTACCTCTCTCGTTACCTGCGCGGCTTCCATGAGCGGTACTCGCTCGTTCTCCGTCCCGGTGCTCATGCTCAGAATGGTGTTGCTGAGCGCAAGCATCGTCATCTCCTTGAGACGGCTCGTGCACTGATGATTGCCGCCTCTACTCCACCTCACTTTTGGGCCGAGGCTGTTTCCACTGCCACCTATCTCGTTAATATCCAGCCCTCTTCTGCTCTTCAGGGTGCGATTCCTGTTGAGCGTCTTTGTGGTCTTCTTCCTGACTACTCGCCCTTCGATCTCGTTTTGGTGTGTTTGCTATGTTCTTCTCGCCCCTCGAACGTACCAAACCGATCGCCATCGTTGAGTGTGTCTTTCGGGATCTGAGGCCGAGCACAAAGGATATCGGTGCTGGGATCCTGTTGGTCGACGGATGCGGATTTCTCGGGATGTGACTTTCGATGAGTCTCGTTCCTTCTACCCACGTCCTACCTCTCCTTCGGTTTCGGCTTCCTCTGTGGAGTCTCTGTCCTTTTTGACCTTTCCAGATACACCTATATCTGTCTTGCCCTCATCCACCCGTCCCACTGAGTCTCCACATATTTCTCCTGTGGCCTCTCCGCCGTTGTCGCCGCCTGCTTCGTCTCCTGCAGCTCCTCAGGCTCCTCCTACTACACTTGTCTACACTCGTCGACCTCGTATTGAGGATCTTCCAGATGAGCCATCTTCTCCTGATGTTCTCCCTTCTCCTGATGATCCATCTTCCCCTGATGGGTTATCTTCTCCTCGCTACGCTTTCCGCGATCGCCAGTCGATTCGGCCTCCTGCCCGTTTTGGTTTTTCTGGTGCAGCTACTCTTGAGCCTGTCTCCTATCGGGATGTCGTTACTCATCCCGAGTGGCGCATGCTATGGTCGAGGAGATTGCTGCCTCGAGCGCATCTTGGTACTTGGGATCTTGTTCCTTTTCCATCTCACTCTCGTCCCATCACGTGTAAGTGGGTCTATAAGATTAAGACTCGCTCTGATGGCTCTCTTGAGCGCTATAAGGCGCGTCTTGTTGCTCGTGGCTTTCAGCAGGAGCATGGTCGTGACTACGATGAGACTTTTGCTCCTGTGGCTCACATGACCACTGTCCGCACTCTTCTTGCGGTGGCGTCTGTTCGCCACTGGTCTGTTTCTCAGCTTGATGTCAAGAATGCCTTTCTTAATGGCGAGTTGCGTGAGGAGGTCTACATGCTTCCGCCACCTGGGTATTCTGTTCCTGAGGGCATGGTGCATGCGTCTTCGCCGTTCTCTTTATGGCCTTAAGCAAGCCCCTCGTGCTTGGTTTGAGCGCTTCTCCTCTGTGGTTACTGCTGCTGGTTTTTCAGCTAGTGATCATGATCCTGCGCTCTTTGTCCACACTTCGTCTCGTGGTCGGACTCTTCTTCTTCTTTATGTTGATGATATGATCATTACTGGAGATGATTCTGAGTACATTGCCTTTGTCAAGGCTCGTCTTAGTGAGCAGTTTCTTATGTCGGATCTTGGTCCTCTTCGTTACTTCCTTGGGATTGAGGTTACTTCCACCCCAGATGGTTTCTTTATGTCCCAAGAGAAGTATATTCAGGATCTTCTTGATCGTGCCTCTCTCACTGATCAGCGTACTGTTGAGACTCCCATGGAGCTTAATGTTCACCTCCGACCCTCTGATGGTGAGCCTCTTTCTGATCAGACTCGCTATCGTCATCTTGTTGGGAGTCTTGTCTATCTTGCGTTACTCGCCCGGATATCACTTATCCCGTCCACATTTCGAGTCGGTTCAGATCTGCTCCCACTCGAGTCCACTACGACCACCTTCTTCGAGTTCTGCGATACCTTCGTGGAACCATCTCTCATTGTCTTTTCTTTCCAAACTCCATTTCGTTCTGACTTGAGCTTATTCGGATGCTACTTGGGCGGCGATCCTCTCGATCGTCGGTCTATCTGCGCTTCTGTGTATTTCTTGGTGGTTCTCTTATTGCTCGAAGACGAAGAAAGCATCGCAGTGTCCGCTCGAGTGCAGAGGTGAGTTGCGCTATGGCTCTCTTGACAGCAGAGATTACTTAGCTACGGTGGTTACTTGAGGATTTTGGTGTTTCGTCACTACACCGACTCTCTCTTATCCGACAAGACAAAGTGCTATCAGATGTGCCGAGACCGTAAAGCATGAGCTTACCAAGCATATTGGTGTTGATGCCTCCTTCATGCGGTCTTGTGTGCATGACCAGGTGATTGCTCTTCAGTATGTGCCTTCAGAGCTTCAGATAGCGGATTTCTTTACGAAGGCCCAGACTCGCGCACAACACGGTTTCTACCTCTCCAAACTCAGTGTTGTCGATCCACCATGAGTTTGAGGGGGGGGGGGGTGTTAGAGATATATGTATAGTTTGTAATTCCCCGTTGTTATAAGGGGTTCTTTGCATATTTACCGCATGTACCTGTGTATATATACTGACCCATTGGCCTCATATTGAATACAAGCGCTACTCATAACATTAGAATGGTAGAAATCAAGTACTAAAAAATACAGCAGGGTGAGATGTGTCATGGAATGTGATGTGTTTGGCATCATTCCGTTCTGGATTTTTGACAAGATTTGAAGACCTTGTGCCATAGTACCACCAGAATCTCTTGCACATCGAGGCAAGTTAGGTACATGCAGGTCATAGCTAAGGTTTTAGCTGCAGATTTCTGTCATTAAGGTTTAAAAAGTACCCATTTACAGTGTGTCCCAACTGGCTTATCCTGCCGCTGCCATGGTTTTGCAGTAGCATATTTTACATCATCTCACATGCATGTCAGGGTGTTTTCAACCCGGTGAAAGTACATCTCAAGTAACAAACTGCCATCACTCCCAAGCATCGCTGAAAGTGGAAGGGTGTGAGGCTGTGAGCTGTGATGATCTGCAGTGAGCTGCAGCAACATTTCAGTGAGGCCTCAGATCTTGCTTCTCGCAGGGCACACAGAACTTCCGATCATCACTGAGCAGCGACAGGATATGAGCTGGAACAGATCTAGTCAATTACTACATGTTGGAGTTGTAATGTAGGGGCTTCAAGATTTGTGCAGCAAGCACTAATTGCCCTTTTTTAGCGATATTCTTTCACTATGGTTTTTTTTGGCAAACAAGCAAAAGATTTGCATGTCGATCCATTATATAAAAATAGAAAAACAGAACATGGTCTTTTACAGAAGAACAACGCTGAATATTCTTTCCCCATGGTTCAGGAAATATGAAGCACGAAAACAGGTCGGACAATATCCGCTCGAGCATGTAAAATGTAACTGTCTGATCAAATGGGTTGGAATTTTGAAAAAAGAGCCCAATTTAGAACTTTCATATCTTGTTTCTTTGGACTAATTTGCCATGGTTATCCGTCGGGCAAGGAAGAAATACTTTCCTCGTATTCAAGACTGGCTACACAATCTTTTTCGAATTCCCCTTTGTACATTCCTTTTCTTTTATGTTGTAAATTTTTGAAACACCTCATTACTATGTAACATATATACAGTCGGGACCGTCTTGGTCCTACTGTTTCTCCGGAAAATAATTGTGTATTACAGTTAATTGCAAGTTTAAGCAAGCGATATCTCGTAATGTACAAGTGGAAAGCTGATCTTTTTATAGAGTGGGGAACCGAAACTAGGTGGTGGGAATGTATGCATCTTGAGGAAGTACAGTGATAATTTATTGCTGAAAACATGTGGAATCCAACCAAACAAGCTGGAGCCTATCAGGGGGCAGCAATGTGTTGTCTCTCAGAACTCCTGTGTACACGTAGGACACTCGCTAGTCGCTAGTAGGCTCTGCTTGTAACATTTCTTCTGCACCTTGCCTTTGGTCTTCTCTGGGTGGGCACTGGCGCTATCGTTGCAGATGTCGGGACCGGATTTATATATTCGAAATTCTCTGTGTATTCTGAATTAATCTCATGATCAGTAGTTAGTTCACACAGCATACATTCCAAGTCATGCCGATTAAAGAAGATCGTCAAGGGAAAGAAGAAGGATAAATAAGAAAGAAAGTTAAAAGAACAACTTATTTTAGGTCTATAAAACCTTGTGTGTATGAACTTAATGTTATCTTGTGTTACATCTTGTGTAAGCTTATTAGGCCTTGAAATGCTTATGTCTATGAGCTACTAGTCTTATGGAATGCTTGTGTTGGATAATCCTTTGAACATCATTTGGAAGATTATTGTTGCTGAAACTACTTAAGTTTTAATTTGCTATCTTATCTACATGATTTGTGTTTATTTAAACTGGCTTGTTTTGATCTATCTCTGCAAAAGTGCTCCTGGTCTGCAAACCCATCTTTGGAGTGCCAGAAAATAACGGAACTACCGACATTTTTCACCGAAGTATTACCTTTGTAAGGTACTACCGGTCTTTGGTAAACGGTACTTCCGAATCTCGGTACTACCGGTATTTGAACTACGATACTACCGATTATCCTGACAAGAACAGTCAATTCAAAGTAATTTCCAAACCTGATGTGGCTGCTTTCTTTTGGTCAAGTTGATCCTTGTTATTCTTGTTAGCTACCCTCAAACTACTTTATTGACTTCATATACCATTTTGATCATATTGTGATATCTTTATCATTCAAGTGGTATTCTTTCAAGTGGTAGCACCTCTTCGATCATCTTGATCTCGACATAGAATTCACATTATTTTTAAGTGGTATTCTTCAAGAAATATCATCTTGTTCCTACAAGTGGTTACAAGTGGTATCAACTGACATTCTTTGCTGATCAATTTTTTTTTCCAAACCAAGCTCTCTCCGATACCTCCAACTCATATTTTTGCATTCTCTGTTGGCTTAGTTTTGTGTTGGATTTTTGGTGATTAATGCCAAAAGAGGGAGAATTTGAATAAGCTACTTTTGGATGCTCTTATGATTGATTTATGTGATATTGCCAAAAAGGAAAAGAATTCTCTAAGCTTTATACATACATATAGTCAAATAAGCTTTCGTTTTTTATCATATGTTGACTTATATCCAAATGTTGGTATTAATGATGGATTTGTCATCAATCACCAAAAAGAGGGAGATTGAAGGATCTAGACCCGCTATCATATGTGCTAATGAAGTATTTTGGTGATTAATGACAAATGCACTTGTGATACTAACACTCTTATTATTGTATCATGTTTAGTCTCAGCTTGGACATAAAAGCAAAAATCCAAACATGTATGTATTCATTAATGACAAATATATTTTGTGGGACTAACAATTCTATTGATCATCTATTGCTTAGTCTCGCTTGGATATAAAAATGAAAATACAAGAGATATGCATTCTACTTCCTCTTATTGCTTTCCTCGGATCCAAAATATAGGTTGAACTCGACCAAGGATCTAACTTGGATATGTGCATATGTTTTCTCTACACATTCGTGTATGCACACATCTAGAGGGAGCTCAAACTATGTTTTGTAGTTTCATTAGTATTGATCAATATTCTCTTTCCACACATATTAAGGATCTTTACTTTGAAATATATCCTTGAATATATTTAACTTGTGTAGTTAATATATTTATATGAGTATATGAGAGCATATGAGACTTGTGTAGTTCATAGATGCTCATATATCTTTGAATATATTTAACTGGTGTAGTTAATATATTCATGTGAGTATATACAACTTGTGTAGTTCGTATACACTCATGTTGGGTATATATATAACTTGTGTAGTTCTTATATACTCATACCAATTTATATTCAATTACTTACAATTGAAGTGATTATCATCGATTACCAAAGAGGAAAAGATTGTGGTATCTTATCCCAACCATTATGAGCTAATGGTATGTTGTGGTAATTAATGATAATCATATTTTGGAACTAACTGTTTCCTTGAGTTGGATGTGTAGGTTGAGTTCCATATGGTTGAAGACTTTAGATGATATCATGTGTTGATAGTCATCAAGTCAAGACTCGGGATAAAGAAAAATCATCATGTGTTGATGATGTTCTAAACAAGATCTCAAAGAAAAAGAATATCATCATGTGTTGATGATATTGAAGTAAAGAGCTTGAAGTAAAGGATGCATCATGAGTTGATGCATGTCAAGTTCAAGAAGAAGATGATCATGAGTTGATCATCAAGTCAAAGAGAAGAACCATCATGTGTTGATAGAAAAGCACGTTGAAGATGGCATCATAAGTTGATGCATGTCAAAACTTAAGATGAAGGATGTCATCATAGGTTGATGAGTATCAAGTTAAGATCTCAAAGCAAAGGGAACCATCATGGGTTGATTATTGTCAAGTCAAGAACTCGGACTTGAAGTAAGGATGTGTGTCATCAAGCTTCAAGTGGTGTGGAAAGCAAAGGTATGACTAGCTAGGGCTAAGGATGTGTTCCTAGTCTTTTACCGGTCTTAGTGTTTGGTTAAAGATCGGATTGCTAGTATAGGTTGCCGTACTATTAAGAGGGGTCTTAACTAGTAGCTTGAGTTAGTCATGTGTTGATAGCTCATTGTGCTTGCTCTAGCTCTCTTTAACATGTTGCATATATTTGCGAATGTGTTTTGCAAATAGTTGTGGTTCATGGTTAATTCCTGTAGCATGTGACTTTAATTTGCAAATATGTTTTGCAAATGGTCTAATTTCATGCACCTTATCCTTATGACATGATGCTATTTGTTTGTAAATGTGTTTTGCAAATAAGTGAGGCTCATGTTTTGTTCCTTGTAAGCATGTGATTTTAGTTTGCAAATGTGTTTTGCAAATGTCTTAAGTCCATGTACCTTTTAGTTATGGCTTTAATTCTAAAAGTTGGCAAATGCGTTTTGTAACTTGTTGAGAATCTTGCCTTCATGCCCTATGCGCATCTGGCATCAATTTGCAAATGTATTTTTGCAATTGAGTTGTTCTGTTGAAAGTCAGTTTGTGCTTGTCTCAGGTTTTGCGGTAATACTGGCATGTGTTGCGCGAAACTACCGATGTGTGGTATGGTGGTGGTTCCTTGGCGGAACTACCGCACTATTGAGCATGTGTTGCTCGAGGCGACTGGTAGTACGGTGGTCTGGCGGAACTATCGCACCCTCGGTTATGCACCGCCTTTGTGGCGGTACGATTTTTCCAGAGAGACACATTTTGTGTGTGTTTGTTCTTCTAGAAAAGCGGTAGTACCGGAGGTCTCTGTGCGGTACGTGTTTTCTAGAGAAGCATTTGTTGCTCTCTTGGAAGCGCGGTAATACCGGTGTTTTGTGCGCGATATGACTGGACTCGTGGAACTACCATTCATATGCTAGCGGTACGTAAATTCCAGAACGTATGTATTTTGTCCTTAGCCACGATTTCGAGCATGTGTTGCTCTCTCTCGGTTTTGCGGAACTACCGTTTATCGGAACTACCGCGTATTAGTTGGCGGTAGTACTGCACCTCTTTTCAACGGCTAGTTTTATAGCCATTACTATGCTGATTCTTTGCTTCCAACGGCTAGCTTGTGTGTATGTCTATATATAACCACCTTGGCCGTATAGGGGAAAAAGAGGCTGGTGCCATTATACATTCTCTAGAGCTAAGAGCAAGATCTCTCTAGCATTTTGTGCATGTGTTGCACATAGTGTGGCTAGAAAGCAAACCCTAAGTGTATGTGTTGCCTTAGGTAGTGGACAGAGTATCCATTTGAGCTTAGATATTTAATTGGTTCAAGTGGAAGTCCAAGACTTGTTACTCTTGGAGTTTGCTGACTCCTAGACGGCGTGGAGGCGTCGTGATTCGGTGATCTTCTCAAGTGAAGCCTGTGAGAAGACCCGAGCAGTTTGTGAGTGGTGTGGTGCTCGCCATCTCCGGAGTGGAGGAAAGAGTAACCTTAGTGGATTGAGGTATTGGTTACCTCGGAGGAAGGCTTAATTTGTGGAGCCGGCCTAATTGGTTTGGGTTTCCCTCAACGTGGATTAGGGGAGACCGGCAAGTCTCTGATCACCACGGTAAAACATCGTCATGTCTCTTGTGGTTTGCATTCTATTGCTCTACATTGTGCAATTCATATTTCTTGTATTAAATTGCTTATTCATTGTGTATGAATTCTTGCCTTGCTTTGTGCTTTTTTTACTGCTAAAATTCAATAGCTTACAAGTCTTTACTTAATTTGCAATATTCTTCAATTGACTTGTATTGTTGGTGCACCTAGAAGAGCCTAGTTGATTTAGGTTTTACTTGGGCAAAACTGATTTGATATTAGCTTCCGCATAAGAAAAGGTCTTAGCCTAAAGAAGTTTTAAAACCGCCTATTCACACCCCTCTAGTCGGCCTACTCGATGCTACACTACTCCTAAAAGCAGTTGGTATAAAAGTAGCATACAATTTGATATAAAACAATATACTTCTGAAAACATAAGTTCAATATGAGCAAAAGATTATGACTTATCTTGGCATTGCTCAGTTATCACACTTTGGTCTTTAAATCTTGCTCTTGCTCCTTGAAAAAAGTCATCTAAAAGAGAGAGAGACAGAGAGTGAACGAAACACAAATAAATCCAAAATAAATTCAAATAAAATACAAAAACAACAAACCCAACTCTAAAAGAAAGATCTTTATTTTAGATGAATTTAGGAATTTTAACAGACTAAAATGGAGTTCAGACGAAGGAGAACGGACTATCGAAAGTTTTAAATCTAAGAAAAAGAGAGAGAAAACACTATTTCAGGATTTCAGAATTTCAAAATTTTCTTTCTAAAGGAAATTCCGGATCACTACGTCAGCAAGGAAAAAACATTTCAACTGAAATTAAATTTCTAAAGGAAAGGAAATTCAATCACTGACAAGTGGGCCCATGGTCTATAGACCAAGTCCATGGAAGAAGGGTTACGATGCACAGTGCACCGGGTTTTGAGAATAGGCCCGACAAG
Organism: Ampelocalamus luodianensis; assembly: GCA_036346255.1. Classification (NCBI taxonomy): domain Eukaryota; kingdom Viridiplantae; phylum Streptophyta; class Magnoliopsida; order Poales; family Poaceae; genus Ampelocalamus; species Ampelocalamus luodianensis. The sequence continues at coordinate 52,332,803 of CM070621.1, forward strand.
TGGGGTCCACATGTCGGCGACACGTTCCATGGTGAACCAAGTTCATGGATACTTGAGTCTAGTGTTTGGCTTGGGATGACATGCAAGCAACACGTGGAGGCCACATGACGGCTAGGGTCGACACGACCCGAGGTGGCATGGCGGGCATGCCACATTAGCTCGGCGATGGCGGCGCACTAGGACTGAGGGTCGATGGTGAACGATGGCACGACAGCGATGGCGAGTAGCGGGATGGGTAGAGAAGACGACAGCGAACTCACAGGGTCTAGCGCTGAGGCAAGAGGACAACGGAGACGACTGGCGGCGAGAGATGAGCGACGACGAACTTCGGTTGTCAACGGCGATGGAGCTCTGGTGATGCTCCGGCGAAACGGACGAAAGGACAGAGTAGATCTGGACGACATGATCCTGACGGCGGTGACAACGAGGCTTGTAGTCCACTGAAAATGGGGAAAACGAGAATGAAGGCGAATGTAACACCCCAGCTCAACATGAGCCCGGAATGCTACCAAACTGACAACCTAACCAAATTAAACTAATGCTTTTCTCTAAAATTCGGCAAAACCTCCTTTGTATGGAGGGCTAAACCGGAGATTCAACAGTTTAATATAGCATCAATCACAATCAAATCCTCCAATATGAACGAATCATCAAAGGACATAAAAAAAGGCTAATCAACTAATACGTCAATGATCAGCATAACAACGAGGGTTAAATGAACTCAATCAACGAACGAATGAGAATATAAAGGGATCATCCATGATCACGAACAAAACATCCACCACGACGGGTGGTCACAGGTTCGAAACTAAGGTAATTAACAAGAATATAAATTGTGGCTAATTGGGTTTGATTATTCAGTGCGGTTTGTGTTTTATATGTCGTGCACCATGTCTACCCCTTCCCATGCATGACACTGCCTCGAGAGGTACCTAGCAAGCACAACACAACAAGTGTGAGTCCACGACTCAGTAAAGTGCAATAGTAAATCAAACATAGCATCATAAATGGTCAAAGGGAACAAACAATCCCATCATAAACATAGTATTATTACCACAACTCCATCTCTTATTATAACATCAGAAGTAGTCAAAGGGAATAACAAATCCATCGTGAACAACAACATAAGCCAAACAACCAAATCCATATCTTATGCAGAAATGCAATGATATGTCATGAATGCATATTCTTCACTTCTTAGCAATTACCGGTAATGCCGAGTAGTGTATCCGTCGATACATACTCTAAGCCTGTGCCCTCTAGGCACAGGGATCCAAAGCCCACACTTCACGAGTGTGGGGACCAAAGCCCGTCCAACGCATGGCGGGGATCCAATACATACTCAAGGCATGTGCCCTCAAGGCACAGGAATCCAATGCCATGATGCAGAATGTAAAGTATGATATCAACTCATCATGAAATGTAATGCTCCTCAACATTATCTAACTTAAAATTTCATCATTAACCATGGCATTCCTTAATTATTAAATAAAGCAACACCCTAATACTACTTGCACTTGTCCACTATCATTATCATGATTCCTCATTGTCATTGTTAGCAAGGTAGTCTCATTGCTCATCTTGTCCCATCATCATTACCATTAAGATATAGCCATTATCATGCAAGCAGCACCATATAAACAGTAACATATACGCATCATCATGTAACCATTAACATGCATCATCATGTAAACGCTCCCAAGTAGTAAGCATCGTCATTAAACTATAGCGTTTAGGCTCGTCAACTTTACCAAGCAACAATCAACATCAATCAACTAAGGCATTCCTCAAGTATATAATATAACAACTCATTAATAATACTTGCACTTGCCTCAATCGTGAGACGGAAGAGAACGATGGTAGGCTCTAGCCCCAGGGTTCACCTCCACCTGGGTCCGATGGCCGATGCGGTGACGCGGTCGGAGACGGCCAAGGCGAGGCGAGCGATCGCGACGTCTGCTTTGCACCGCCGGGGCGCCTTGGCGACGACGTGACATCCATGGTTCGACATACAAGACATTATCTTCTTATCAACATTAGCATTTAACAGATATCTAATTACCGAAACTACCAAAGTTAATTAGCTTCACAATAATTTTTTGTTACTTAAGAGCATTAGGCCCACTAACAGAGAGTAATTAGTTAACAAAGCCTGAACTCTCTAAACACAATAAGAATAAGTGTAGGTACATACTATTTCATACTTTAGTAATTGCTCCTCTATCCAGATCCCTATAATAAGTGGTTCTACACTTCATTTACCTGATCACTCATCATCGGAATAAAAGCAAGCACCCAAACCAGTAACATAAATCTTTCCATCTCTTTGCAAGCTCACTCCGAGCTCCACGATATGGAACAGGAGAGCATGACGTTCCGGAGGATCAGATCCTTGAGCGGCGTTTTGTCGAACACCTTCTGCACGTGGATGACAAGCCCGGACTTGGCGTAGGCGTCGACGAGCGCGGTGGTCACGCGGGCCTTGCAGGCGTGCCTAGTTTGGATGACGATCGGGTGGAACCGCGCACAGGCAGGGCGGCGGGCGGCCGAGCCGTAGGGGGAGGCAAGCACGTCCGGGTGCAGCACATGGCCGAGCCTGGGTGAGGCGCAGCGGAGCAAGCCGCCGGCACCGAGAGAGGCAGCGGGGAGAGTGGCGCCATGGGGTGAGGCACAGGCGGGAGCAAGCCGGCCGGGCACTGGAGAGGGCCAGCGGCAGGGAGGTGGCGCCATGGGGCCGGGGTTGAGTCGGAGGGCCGGAGGTGCCAAGGAGCCGGCAGCGTCGGCTGGGCCGAGTGGGGAGGAAGCGGCGCAGGGCCGGAGGCGGACCGAGACCGGCGGCGGTGAAGAGCATCTGGTGAGAGGCGAGAGCGGGCATGCGCGCGGGGACTTAGCGGCAGCGAGCCAAAGTGGGAGGGAGGGGAGTGAGGGCAATAGCAAGAGGCAGCGGCGGCACCAAAACAATAGGGGGCAGCGGCTTGGTGTAAAGGGGAGAGCGAGTTAACTAGGGTTTTGGGGTACCATTCCTCTCTCTTTTATTATCAACAATCGCGACCCTAATAATGGTCCATGGGCCGAAGCCCATTTCTATTCCCCCTCTAATCCTGAATTAATTCTTTCATTAATTATAATAAATTATTAAGTACTCAAATAATTAAACAGGATATTACAACGACGACAACACGACGACTCGAAGCTTTGCTCCTGGTGACTTGGTAGCGATTCTGAGAGCGATGGCTAGGGCTATGGGTCCAGAGCGGTTCAAAGATGCAAAGACCGAGGCGGCGGTGAGGTTAAAAAGGCGGCGACAAGGAGTTTAGAATGGATGCAGCGGCGAGACCGAACCGAAGACAAAGACGGGAATGGTGCGGACATGGACGACGCTGACAAGCGGGTCCCACATGTCAGCGGCTCGGGCGAGGCGCGAGATACGGGCACGATGCGTGGTAGTGGCGGGAGCGGGCTGGGCTAGTGAGCGCAAAATTGGGCTAGTGGGGCGGAAAGAGGAATGGCCCGGAAGAAAGTTTTGGCCTGAAAAGAAAATTGAAAATTCAAAGGATTTCTAATTTTTAGAAAAGGAAATAAATAAAACCGAGCTAAAAAATAGCAAATAAACTCCAAGAATCTCAAGAAAATTCAAAAAAAAAAAATACTCTGGAACATAAGGAACTCAAATAAAAAGGTTTTGAATTTAATTGATGTTTATATTATTCACATTAAATAGTTTTATTTTCTAAAAATTCAAATTAAGCTTTAAATTAACCAAAAAATTCAAATAATTATTTTTATTTTGAAAGGCTTCAAAAGAACTCAAAATTTGGGATGTTATAGCAGATCTGCCATATGCGTGACCGTACGACTTTGGGGCACGTTTAGCTAGTTGCCGCACCTTGCCACAAAAAAATATGTGCACCACTCTCACTTAGATTTGTGTTTTTCTTCATGGCTAGGAAGAAATGTAGCAAACAAATATGGGTAAATTTTTTGTAAGGATGAAAAGATTGGGTAATCCAGAGTTTAGGCACACATTTGTGATTTCTTTTGGGTAAAAAAAAAGGCGCTATACAATTGCTCAACTTCGGAACCAAAACAAGCCGCAATGCCCTTTCAAGTTGGGATCTAGATTTGGGGTTACCCTAACCTTACGGCTCCATTTGGAACGCAGGAGATTTTCCCCATTCCCGCGGGAATTGAATTGTTTCTTGTGAAATTTATGCGTTCTAAATAGGGTCTAAACACAACTGTAGATGCCCTTGACACTGTGGTTATGTGACTTCAATATTGAAGTAGTAAACCTGAACGGGAAGCTACTCGCTAGGAAACGAGTCCAAGTTAGTATTTGCTTGAATATTTTGTTCCATTTGGAATTCCAACTAGGAAGGGAAAAAAATATCAAAAGTAGAGTGCATAGCTAGTGCACTAGGTCTCGGAACAATAGCATATATCAAACTAATCCCTAGTTGACAACATGTCGTGCCATTCCATCAATAAAAGCAAATACAGCTGATGGCTAATGATCTAGGTATTGAAATGTTGGTGTATTGAACGCCTAAACTAATCGGCGTTGGCATATTCAGTTGTTGAATTCCGTGAATGCAACCTTCACAAGGCTGTTGAGTTCCTATCTCTTAGACTTTTAGTAGGACAACGACATCTTAACCGAAAGGAAAAGGTGCAAATAAAAGTACAGAAGTACTCCATAATGCAAGAATACTAACAAAGGCTTGATTCCTAAGTACAGGGATGGAACCAGAAATTTTTTACCTAGGAGCCATATATGGTAAAAACTAAACATCAACAGGTGCTAAGTATATTCACTAATAACTATATAGAGAATTTTATCAACTATAGGAGGATGAGAGCTCCCACTAGCTCTCCTGTCTCCGTCCTTGTCCATGTACCATGGGTTAGGTCATTTATTTATATGGATTTTTCACTATACTTTTCCGAGATTTGTACGTCTGACTCGCTGTAGCTTGTGTATACGCTTTTTCCGATATTTGTACTTATGTATATGCTTGTTCGAGATTTTTCGGTAACAAAGGTTTGATTCCACGTATCGCAGGTTAGGTCATTTATCTTGTAGCTGGAATGATTTGATCGGTATTTGGAGAGGCAACGTGATATATAAGAGAGAGCCTCAGAGTACACCTAGTTTAGATGTACTTGTCAGTTGTCATAGCACCAGTGGCTATGTACCATGCATACATACAAGTAGCCTAGCTAGTATCACACTAGCTAGATCGTGTACCTTGTGCCGTTGTGGTGGCTGATTAGATGAGCCTAGTCATGACCGCGACCGCTGCAACTTGTGCTACCTGCTCGTCGTAACCACATGGATCCCGATAGAGAGAAGGACGCAAATCCAGCTCCTATCGTTGGAAGCTTCCTCGCTCATTTTCGGCTGTTGTTTTGCTTGCTCACAAGAAAAGACGACTCCTTTGTACGATTCTATTGTGTACTACTCTCTTATCCCATTCATAAAAACAAGTTGTTTTAGAATACGGCACCTTTGGCTTTCGGTATTTTTTAAAATATTTAGATTAGATATATGAAAATTATATATGTAGATTCATCGTAAAAGTACTTTCACAGATTATAATTTTATTAGGTTTTTCAAATATATTATAATAACAATTAGTGATCAAAGTTGCATTTTGGAGATCACGTCGATGCCCAAATCTACTTGTTTTTATGAACCGGAGGAGTACGTGCGTAAGTATGTATGCAATCTTTCTGGTTGCTTGCACAATCACCTCGATCCGTATGATTCTGTGATGCTCTCTTTTCTCTGGAACACGTAATTATGTGCCGCTCTAAGATTTAAAAATAAAGGAGAAATGATAACGGAGAGAAAATATGGCGACCAATAGAGTTACTGTGGTTGGGACTCTTAGACCAGTCTCAATGGAGAGTTTCATGGCGTTGTTGCCAATCTCGCCATGTCATATGAAATGAAATGAAACTCGAATGAAATACCCACTCTCAATGGAGAGTTTCATTCTCTGATTTCATAGGCATTTAATTTCATGACTCAGAGGGAGTTGGTATTCGTGCCAAGAGAGTTTCATCTAGATGAAACCCATTTCTCCTCTCTCTTCTTAAATACACTGCCATGTCATCTAAAATGCCTATGTGGCAACACATTTAATGAGAATGAAACTCTAATGAAACTCCCACTGAGACTGACCTTAGAAACAAACCAATGCCAACCGCAAAACCCGCTATTTATTATATGGGACGGGATTGGACAGTGAATTTCATAGAAGTACCGGCAGTTCTTGATGTATTCCGGCCGGAGGCTATACTGCTGCTTTGATCCAATGGTCTCTTTGCATCTGTTTTCTTTGTAACATCTGTGTTGCTGCATTGGTCGACATGATGTGGAATTGTGGTTTCATCACATATTGTGTGCCATGCATGGGTGGCCCACAGGATGGTGATTGGTGACTAAGAACATATATAGGATGATAGTAGTAGGGAACAGTCAAGGCCAACCACTTAACTAACCTTGGATCTCATTGCCCAAAGCCCCTTTCCAAATCATAATTGTTTGGATATCCTACAGGATCTAATGCTACATTAGCACTTTGCACTGCTGCTTCAGATCCACCTAGCTAATGTGGGTATGGAATTTAGGGGTTAAAGGTTCATTATCAACAAATTTTTGCTCTATTTGTAAGGGATTTGAGTTTGAATTTGCAATCGCGTGATCGAGATTACATCCTCTCAAATAAAGTGATGCCAGAGTAGTCTAAACACACCTCTCGAACAATTCCCAAATTTTCGATCCCTGCTGTATACATTTTCACTAGGCATGTGTTTTTCTGTTCCTATGTTTTTCATTTCATGCGTTCCAAACAAGCCATAATTATGCTTAGGAGGCATTTGTACCGAGAAACTAAAGTCCGTCGTCCTGGCTCCAAGGAGAACCCAAACTATGATCAACAAACCACTAAAAAGCATGTTTAGAGGAGCACAACTGCTCATGCTATGAGCTTAAACAAGTATTATCAACTGCTGCAAAAGCTTTTTTTTTTCAGAATGCATACGACAACACAGGCCAAGATATTGTCAGCTCCGGTTCTTGCCCATTGATCTCCACTCTTCCACTGTTTCGTCGGCAAAATTTGATGGTTTTTTCCCACAAGATTTGTGCAATTCTAGCAATGCCCGTAGCAAACAGACTTGGGAACACACAGGAAAGCGTTCCAAGTACGGACCTGGCCTCTGTGTCGCCGAGACATGAGATCTCTTGTCATTCACATCATCATTCATTCATGCGGACAGTAGATAAAAGTGAGCTTTCCACCGTGTCGCGCTTTAAGCTGCCGACCAGATCTGGATCCAACATGCGCTTTCCCTAAGCATAGGTTTATCTGACATGCAGCATCAGATTCTTGCTCTTACACTGTCAAATGTAACATGTAGGTACTGATGACCTGCGGAAACTGACCTGTTTTACTTGTCATGGACCTCATGATTAGCATCTATTTGTAGCTACCGGTAATTGGAGAAGAGTGATATGCACACATTTCCATGGAAAATGAAAGCCACGAGAACAAGTAGAGAAGAAGAGAAATGAAGCTCGGGTGGAAAATGCTAGTAACCAACCGGTTACCGCCAGAGACGGAAATTTGCTGGAACCAAGAAACGGAACCCCAGACGAATTAGTAACATGCTTTATTCTGTTCATATTCTTTCACTTCCCCTATTATAAAATGTTCAGCCATGCAAATTTGTGCTAACATATAACAACCAATATCAGATATCATGTATTCCCCCTATTCATAAAAACAAGTTATTTTGGACATCGACACGGTTACCAAAATACAACTTGACTACTAATTATTATTGTAATATATTTATAAAACTCAATAAAATTATAATATTAGGAAAGTACTTTTAAGACGAATATAAAGATATGATTTTCACATATGTAATCTAAATATTTATAAAGATATCGATATCTAAAGTTTTAAAAGTTTGATTGCACATAATCCAAAATGACTCTTTTTACTAGAGGAGTACTATTCTTCTCCAACAAAAAACAAATGAGCAGGGATATTAAATCCAGCATCCTATTCCTATCTGCTCTGCAGGATTGCTTTCCACTATGCAATTCATTTTGTCAAGTTGCTAATAAGCTGGGAGCAAGTTCACTTCTTCGGGTACTAACTTTATCAAAATGCACATTAGCAAAACAAGCTGTTCATGCAGTATACAGTTTTGTTGGGTTCACATATTAGCTGATTTCCCAATCCCTTTTCAAATTGCAATTACATGCATGTGTGGGAAAACTTTCAAAAAGAAAAACTGAAGTGCGAAAATGGAACACGAAGATCTCATTTTGACTGCAGTCAAAATAAACATTGAAATATTGAACTATTTGGAACTTTACAACCAATCAAGCAAAGAAAAGTTATACCAAATTCTCTTGGTTCAGTGATATGAATTACGATCAATTCAATTTCTGCACATCAAAATGATTTTGATTTCCTTTCTCCAACTGAGATGAGTTCACACTGTATATAGAATATGGAAATGTTCATACAAAGAGAAAAGGATAACCTTCTTCACCAGTATAAAACACGATATTCTGAAAAGAATGTAACATGAGTAACTCTGCACAGCTGAATTGGCAATTGGCATTTCCTAACATCTCAAAAAATGACCATTGATCCAATAACTGTATCTCTTTTACAATATCTATCCAGATGATCTGGTTAGACTGCTAAAATTTCCAGTCCAAATTGTATGTAAAAATCTGCAACGGAATTATTTTCATCTCAAAATGAATCTCCTCCCACCCAAAAAGAAAATTTAACAGTTGACTTCTTTGATACTGTCTCTTGAGTATATAATCTACTTCTCTGAAAGATTTCTTAAATACAGCACTGAAAAGCAATCCCATGTAAGAAACTGAAGCTCCTAGCTTCAATGGCATGCAGGAGCAGATGGTGAACAGAGATTGCAGACTTTCTAATGCAACATACACTCCCTAACATATAGGTGCGAGAAATTGACATACCGCTCCCATATATACTTGTACCGGCGAATGGCCAACTTCAGCCAGGGTTTCATGTTCCCATTATAGTGCACGACAGCAGCACTCTCAATCAACCGGTCATCTATGTCTACATCATACCCTAGCCCCAAGACGTGCCATCTGCGGTCTAGAGGCTCCATCAGGCCATAAAACGTCAAAAGACCTGCAGGAAGTGTCCCTGTCCTCCAGAGCAATTGATCAGCATTTTGCTCTTGCCAATAATGATAAAGCGCTGTGGCATTTGCCTTCCTCCAAGCTATTAAGTCAAAGATGTTCATCCTAAAAGCCCACCCACAAGTATGTGGATCAATTTTGGAGCTGATAATTGGATGTGAGAAATTAAGATACTTGTGATACTGATGAAATGACTCTAAACAAGTCTCCACTGCTCCAATAACATTACCATGCAGTTCTATGGAAAAAAGCTGTGTCAAGTCCTTTTGCACCACAACATCATCATCAAGAAAGACCACCTTCTCCAAGTTGGGGAGTATTTGAGGAATGTAGAATCGCAAATGGTTCAACAGAGAAACAAACTTCGGATCATGGAACTTTATTTCTCTTTCAAGATTTTTCAACCCACCAGAGTAATAGAAACCCTGAGTTTCCATCTCCGATAGCTGCCTGACCAGAGGAGAAGCAGCAGCATTCAACCACGAGAACTCATCTATGCAGCGGACTTCAACTGTGCATCCTTTGAAGTCATTTATGAGGAACCAAGTTGACATGGCACCAAAATTTATCCTGTCTGTGACCACATGAAACACCAGCTGCTGAGGGTGGTTTGCATTTGAAACTGTAGAATTGACAACAACTGAAGTGGCCAGCACATTATCAGAGAATATACAGAAGTGATACAGATTATTGTCTACCAAACGTGTGGAGTTCCGGTGCTCTTCTGAGCGACTCCTATGTTTAGGGTTCTGAAGCCACTCTTCTGTCAGCTTCACAGTTAAACAGTGCAGATTCTTGGGGAGGGATTTTGCAGCTAACTGACCAAACTCGGCAGTCTGAACAACTGCTGCCTTTGCACGCTCCTCTAGTGCAAGGGCATGACTCTTCAGTGTCACTATTGTTGTGCTGATATCATAATGAGAGTCCTGCGCTTTGTATATTAACCGTGCTAACTGAGTTATTATTGGATGCGCTTCTTCTTGAGTGATGGCTCTCCCACTAACAGCCCCTTCAGACAGCAATCTTTGACAATTCCTTATCTGGGAACTAAGCTCCCATGCAAGCTGAAGATTGCCATGCTCTTTTGCAAGGATGACATAAGCCTTCGCAAGAGTCATTTGATTCGCTAATTGGCGGGCAAAAGATGTGCTGCTTAAAAGCTCTTCTGTGAAATTCACTTTCTCATGAGGGACTTCCTCAGTTTCTGAACCCTTATCCTGGAACAAGTAAAAAAGAAATACATAAGGAAAAATGCACATAACAGAGATTTTTATAGTGGAGAAAACCAAACAAGAAATATCTTGTCGTACTGGAAATAACAGAAAAAAAATCAGAATCTATCAGAAGGTAAACATAGTTTAACTCTGTGCAAGTTTTTAATTATTATCCTCTAATTCTCTGGCACTAAATGCGCATGTTACAGCTGAACAGCTATTGTCATAAAAATGTGTTTGTGTGCAGTACACAGGTTAGTGCCTTCTATGAAATAGTCAGCATCGCCAATATATTTTGGTGTCAAAAACCCGCACAAGAATGTAAAGATCATACTTTTGTATAGACAGAATTAACAGGAACTATTACCACTTACTATCAGGCATCAGCATAAGCTTAGGCGATTCAGCAATGAAATAATCTGGGCTGTTTGGTTGGTGCCCAATTTGCCCTACTAATGTGTGCCAAAATGTTGTCATGGCCAGTTGGCCACCCATGATATGGCCAAGTTTTGGCAAGAAAATGAACTAGGGCAACAAGCTGTACTTTTTTTCTTCAAATTAACAGCTTGAAAACAAATTGGAAAAGTTAAACACAACCAATCAAAAGATTGAAATTTCTCGTAGCTTGAGCTTTGATATCAAACTAGAGCAATTGAAGAGCAATATTTCTTTTTCATTGCCGCAAAAGCATAAGTACCTCATTAGATGTACTTTCAAACAATCTTAAAATCACAACAACTATTGAAGGAAGAGAAAAAGCTAGTTTCAAACTTTCGATAGCTTATTCCAATAAATACTATTTTTCATTTGATTCGCACACCACTCCAGAGAATGAAGACCTTTCTGTTCCTGTAGCTATTGTTGTGTCGTAACCTGCAAACTTGCTCCACTCACCTGAGTATTCATGTTCTTCATGTATTGTAAACCAACAATTTCCTCAGTTATCTCTTATCATTTATCCACTGTCAGGTACATTAATGAGGGGGCAACCGGGCAAAACATAGAAAACTTCTTGAAAAGATTTTTCCTTGAAATCTCCCCTTCCTAGGTATTAATTATTGTATCTGACCTATTTACCACAAACTTCCACTTCAAATTGGTACCATACTTGCTATTAAGACTTCTTCAAGCCATAAAACACTATGGGACCCCATTTAACTATTTAAGAGCTAATGTATCCCGTAAGTTCCCAAAAAATCTTGAATTTGTTCTGTCTAGAAAATTCAGATTCTGACTATCAATCTGAATCATATTAAATTTCTTACAATAAGACCTTTATCAGAAAGAAAATTTATAATTTGAAAATATCAAATAGATTCATTAGCAATCTCATATCCCTCGGCAGTATCCTGTTGTATTAATGAGATGTATTTAGCAATCTTCAAATGCTAGTTACCAGAGAGATTGGATGGTACAATGAAATGACATTAAGCAGGTACCACAGGTAGGCATTGCTCTCATAGGCACTGCAATGGCAAAGTCTAATCCAATCCATGTAATCTAAAATTCTAAATGCTACAAAATGTTAATGAATCCTAAAAAAAGATAATCTGACTGTTGCATTCCTAGCAGATAGACAAGAATAAACCTAGGAGGAGAAATACTTAAGCGTTAATGGAAGTCAATCAACATCAAAAGAAAAAGAAATCATGAGCCCCGATTCTATTCTTTGGGAAGAAAATAGCTGCCAACATGTAGTCCCTGAATAATACAACTAAACTTGTCAAAGTTTGACACCACACATAGTATTGAATATTGACTTAAGGTATGGATTAAATCTTTGCCATTCCATGCTGTCCTCCCATCAAAGAAGAAAGTAATCATCTTCCTAGTACTGGAATAGTATTTGTTATCAACAGGAAAGATGGGAAACCACCACCTGAGAATGACACTTCACCTAAGTACTTGAGCAGATCTCCAAAGAAGTACAAAGATAGCCTATCTATAATGCCACACCAACTTATAGAATTATACACCTCGGTTGCCGTTTCTAACAACCATTCATGATTAGCCATCAAGAACACTTTCTACCATGGACAACAACTAAAATTTCCATAAACATGACCAAATGACTGGAGAGAAAACACTAACCTTTAATGATCTAATATTGAATTATGGCAATCAAGATCTAGAAAAAAAATGTACTGTTGATCTTCCACAGCCTACCGAATCAACCACGCTTGCTCTCTAACATAGAAGCATTGCCCACTACGAAGTTAGCTAAAATTAAATTTGCATAATTACAACAAGAAAACGTGAACATTCTCCGCAAACGTCTAAAGATCTAAGACCATTACGCTAATCCAGATCCACTAAAGAGGTAACAGAAACAGGGCAACATGCATAAAAAGCATAAACTTTTCCACGATTTTTCAGAACTGACAAGAAAGCGGTGATCTTTCGAAAGATCTCATACAATTCAGCAAGCGGGGAATTACGCCAAGTGAAGTTTGCGCTACTCACTATGACGGGAGGCCGGAACTGCTCCTTCTGGTTGTGGTGCAGGACGAAGAGCATGAGCCCGACCACGAGGAAGATACCGACGAGCCACCAGATCCATCCCGGCAGCCGCCGCCGCGACTGGCGCCGGAACTCCGGTGCCCGCCTCCGCATCTCGCCGCACCGCGCCCTTCCTCAAAGCCTCTCCTGGCAAGTCCAACCCAAGAACCCCACACGCCCGCCTCACCGCCGACGCGCCAAACCCTCCTCCATGGCGCGGAGAACCCCACAAAGGCGCCGCCTTTGCGGCGGATCCGTGGTCTGGACGGATCAAGAACCAATACCCATCACCGCAGGCCGCCCGCTTCAAGAACCGCGTATACTGGGGAGAGCCAAGAACGCCCGCGGGGAGGGGGTTGGTGAGATCTGGGAGGGGCAGGAGGCGGAATGCGAGGAGCGGGTGAGGTAGGAGGCGGCAGGATTTAGAGAGAGAAAGGGAGAGAGAGATCTGAGAATGATGAGAGAGGGAGGGAGAAGAGGGGGAGGTAGTTCTTCGCCGGCTGACGTAAAAGGAAAGACAGCAAAAATTTTCCTCGCGCGTCATGCGTCTCCATTTCTCTTCTCCCCTCCCCTCCTCTCCCTCCCTCCTCCCAATTCGGGTTTGGAGATGCCAATTCACAACCCGCTATGCAGCCAGCAGAAGCACAGGCACAGCAGCAGCTGTATGGGTTAATCGCTTCATTTCCGTGCTTAATTAACTTGAGGAAAATTAGCTGTGCAGATTATCGACAACTTACGAGTGCATTGTGTTAAGGTTGTCTAATTGTGATGGTTACCGTAAGATCGATATGGACTATGATTGAACTTCAGAGACTTGGGAGATCCGGCGCTGCTAGGTGTGGTTTTTTCTTGGTCTTTATTGCACTCGTGTGTTGGAGATGTGGGTCAATTTGCTTTGTTTGCATGATCTTTCAGGTTACGATGTTAGATATTTCATAGTGTGTTTATTTGCTTTGTATTTTTATGTTACGTTAGATTGACAATGATGTGAGCTTTTGCTAATGGGTTAATGGTATAATCGCGTCCTATTCACAAGGCGTTAAAAATGGTAGAGGAGGTTAATAAAAGAGAGAATAGAAAGGTACAACAGCATGTGAATGCATGATGGGGCGCTACAGCTTAGCTAGCAAAGGTGTATCTTTTCAATACACTTATTAATTGTGCATGATTTAGCAAAGCGGCATCTTTTACTTTTCACATATACTAGTACTTCACTACTTTCCTCGTTTGATTTACCAAGTATAGCATTAAGTGCTGAACCATAGGCTTAGGCTTAAATTTTTAGTACTACAATAAATAGCTTCCTTGTAGAGAGGGGATGTATTAATAGTTTCCTTTGTGAGAGGATATTAACTATTAAGATCCGTTGCACATGTCATGTTTCAAACAAGAGGAAAACACACATGCTCCTTAGAACAGTCCAAAACTAGTAGTTATATATTATTGTCAATAAGAGCAATTTATTTATTTGCCACGGCAAATTTTCACGATTTAGATAAACCATCCCTTGAACCCCACATGCTAGTGACACTAGGAATGTCATATCATGGATTTGTGCAATTTACAATGGTACGCAAAAAAAAATTCCCGTCAATGTGATTCCTAGTTGCACTACCTACACATTGAGTTCCGTCCCTTGTGAGCATAATATGTTACAGTTAATTGTCACATGAATTTCTGACTAGAACAACTATTTTTTTAAAAAAAAAAACATCAAATTTTGCTTCTGTTGGGGAGGGTCCCCACGCTATCTTGAGCTGACGATAACCTCGTGAAGGCATGGCACATCGGGGGATCTACCCCGGACAAGGTATGGGGACCAACCCCGCACAAGGTCTGAAGACCAATCTCATCGAGATGTGACACATCGGGAATCCACCCTGGACGAGGTCTAGAGACCAACTACGGACGAGATCCGAGGACCAATCCTGGCAAGGCGTCACACATTGGGGGATCCACCTCAGACAAGGTTCGAGAATCAACCTCGGTGAGGCATGACACGTCGATGAATCCACTCTGGACCCGCCTCGGGTTGCCATGCGCTAAGGTCCCGTCGACACCTGCATAGATGTAAGGTCGACGATGTCATATATCTTGGACGTGATGGGACCCACTTGCCACGATGGACAAAAGTACTCCCGGAGCAAGCTAAGCCCCGAGGGTAACGATGTAACTTCAAAGATCAACCCCTCCTACTCTATACATAGGACCCCTTGTAAATGGGGAGTGTCGATGATCGGAACACAGGGTTCTCTATCGAACTTACAACGAGAAATAGTATGAGAACGCTATTAAGAACGAAGATCTTCTATTGCTGTGAATATACTATTTGTATAAGAATACAATGGATGTTACAGAATGATCGTAATGATCATAATCAAGAATGTAAGAAATTGAGTTTGAATATCTCTAAAGTACATGGGATGCCGCTTTATAGTTATTGAATGAGTGACAGTTAATGCTACTACAGGCGTATCTAATCTTTATGCATGTTCTTTAGTAGAGTCTTGAATCGTTGTGTCCTTTAGCCAACTGTTGAAAGTTGCTAGAGACACCAATAATTGCTTTCCTATTAAACGTGTGGGAAACTATCATGTCTTTTGATCAGTCCGCTGGTTGGGAATTGTCCAAACCGCACAGCTGGTCAGACAATATCCACAGCTAGTTGTCTCATGGCTCCAACTGGTTGTCAACCAGTTGGGCCATAATAAAGGGTACTAAACTTTCTTTAAATACTGGTTGTAGTTTCATAACCGTTACAGAGGTAGCCTCTGACATGTGGGCCTATTTTGACAGAGTCTTTCACTATGACCGAGAAGATTGACCTGGTAAAGAATCCTCGTTAGCAAGCCCCCAAGGCTTAAGAAAATAAAATATTTACTTAAAGTCTTTTTTGCCTCGAAATGTGTATCAATAAGATTTGATCAGGCACAATCATTCTAATCATTTAATGAAAAATATGGGAGAAAGGAAAAGATTATGGTTTTCTTGGAAACCATACCCGAAGTTTTTGGTGAGTGGCGAACGGTTCACGAGAAAGAGGATAAAAGTATATCCTTTTACTTTCACCACTATTCACTCTCATTGCAATCTCCATTTCCGCCTTATAGTCTCGTCATCTCGGTTCATCTTTGCTTCCAAACCTTTCTATCTTCAAAATTCTTTGTTCGATCTTTGATTATGGGGATTCTCGGAGCTTCAACTCTTTCTGAGAGTAGGATTAAAGAACTTGAAGATCAATGATATCTTCCGGCGTGATCTTTCATTGAGTGGAACCCTTATGGCATTGAAGATGCTCCAATTCCACAAGAAGGGTAAGATCATCATCTTTTCTTATTTTGTAAAGCTAGGTTTTCATCTGCCAAAAAGCGACTTTCTAAGAAATGTCCTAGATTACTTTAAGATAGAGCTCTTCCACCTAAGACTGAATTCTATCATAATCTTTAGTCTCTTTTGCATCTTTTGAAGCTTTCCTTGGCATTCCTCCTTTTATCCGTTTTCCTCTACTTCTATCAATTCACTAGGAATAATAGAGGACATGGGTTCTGTGGGAGAACATGCTTTAAGCTCTAGGACCAAATGTCCATAAACTATCCTCCACTTCCCATTAAGGATATGTGGCTGTTTTATTAGAAGGAATAGTTTTACTCTGACATCCTTGGAGGCAGCCGCATGAAATTCATTGGAGGTCCTCCACCAAGTTGGTCGACACAAGTTGTAAAGAAGGAGAAGACCTCCTTGAAGCTGACAGCCGAGGAGGAGAAACTGGTCAGTGCAGTTACTTCGTCGGTGACTGCGGGACTAATTGGTCGTAGGATAATCCACGACCAAATCTGGATCCTCTGTGTATATTGCACTAGTTCAGGATCATGCTAGTACACATAGTGGCAACATTGATAAAATACCATTCCATATGCAAAAATAACTAAGAAATATGCAATTAACAATAATTATCAAAGTAGTAACCTTATAGTCAAAGCTTACAATTAATTTCTCAGAAGGCAAATATCTCAAATAAGCTACATCGAAAGAAATATAATAACTTCAGTAGCCCATCCATATGCTCACACCAATCGATCAAGTTAGCGCAACTTAGTTCTCTATGATCCTTTAAGTAGTCCTTGTTGGCCAACGATGAGCTGATGTAGTCTTTAACAACTAAGCAACATTGCTTATAGTAAGAGTGAGTACATAGAGTACTCAACCAAGTTGTACCACATATTGAAATTATAGATGATAGCTTATTCCAAATGATATGTTTACTAAGGTTATTTTTGCAATAAGCGACATTTGCATTTCAATATGAATAATAGATTAAAAGGATAATGTGAGAGCCACCGGGAGATTTAACTCGTAATTCTTAACCGTCCAAATGGTCCTAGCATCACAAGAGAAATATCCCACTCTCGGTGTATTATGTACCTCCCAGGAGTGGTACACATACATCTTCACAAACATCAAGCTATACACAAGAAGATTACAATACTAAAGTTTTAATAGTTTACAACACAAAAGTCATACAAGTTTCAGATTACATACATAGGGTCGACCGGCCAAATAACACAATAAAATACCAAGTTTTTAGCGGAAACAAAAGCCATAAGATAGCAGCAACAAAATCCAACCAGCTACCCTTACCCACAAGGCAACCGACTGGAAACGTCGAGCTAGTCGTCAAAGTCAAGTCGGCCTCACAATGGCCAACCCTTAGGGGTCAACCTCCCCAAAGACGGATATTCCGGTTAAGTACAAAGTTGTACTCGCAAGACTTACAAAAACAAAACATAGTAGATGCATTCAAGTATCAAAGGAAGGCTACTACACTAAATAATTTTCAGCATAAAGTAATAGATTGTAAAGCAATTGACCATATCTATTTTTATTTGATTAAATAACAGCGAGACAACATTTTAGAGATATAATTAACATCCTAGATGTGGCTACCCAATAGCCACCACAACATAGCACGAATTACCTATTCGTACCACCCGATTTCAAGTTTTATCGAAAAGTTATAGTCTAACTATTTCAAAACCTAATCCAGCGTGTCCATAACCAAGGACGTGGCTATTCGAATAGATTATACCCTACAGGGGTGTACAACTTTACCCACATGGCAGACCGCTCCTTTGCCAAGCTATTAAGCACACTTCCGAAGGTATGTCGGTAGAGCTAAGTCCTACGAAATGTTTTCCCATGGAATGTATTAACTAAGAGCTGCCCATATGGGTGAAACCCTCCGTGAACCACCCTTGTGTGTGCAGACGGGGCTCCCACGAAGGACCCATATGCTGTGTCGAAGTCATTGGCCCAGCCTCAGCAACTGCCGATGCTCCTTAGGCGAGGGAACAACAAAGTACTAAGTCAAGATGGGCCCCATAATCCCCTCATGTGGATGCACACAATAATGCTTAGATCAGTGTGACACAAGATGGTCGGTCCTTGTTGACTCGGGCACAAACCACACACCCAACAAACACACCAACCAACTATATGCCCAAGTCCAAATCTTTTTATTTTTAGTTTTAACTTTCTAAATACAATACATACATGAGTACCCTGACCCAAGTAATTAGAGTGATGTTATAATGACCATCGTCAAGACGATGATCTCCATTCTCCTGTTCTAAGCATGGCTAAGCGTTACTGACTCGTATACGGTATATATATAGATGAACAGAACCCATCCATCGGGCTCTAACTCATCAGTAGAAAAATTAAGCTAGGCTTAGTGGTAAGGGATGCACATTTACCTATAGCTCATGCAACTACTAGGATTAACTATGTCTAACAAAATTAATCATCAACATAGAACATGCATACATATAGTTGCAAAATAAGATAATTGTATTGAACATAATAGGATCAACATGAAAATAAAGATCAAAGGGCTACCTACCTTGCTGGAGATCATCTAGGTGCTACATAGGATCACTCTCGTAGATAATCAAATCTTCGAAACCTATTGAACGATCGAGAAGAACGAATAAGAACGGAAACGCCAAAATTGACCAAAAATTCAAATTCATCAAAAATGCATGAAATTTACACAAATGGTAGAGTATGATTTTATATGAATTTAGAAATAAAAATCATTTAATTTTGAGTTGCATGTGAGAAACATGCCCTAATCATTTTCTGGCGGGAGAGAAATTGCAGAAAATACACTTTCGGTTACTGTAGTCGAAATTAATTGTTTTCGCAAAATTTTTCAGAAAGTTGGTGGAGATGAAATTTACATGGCAGATAGAGCATAACATCTTATGAACAACAAAAAAATTGAATCACCCCATCTGGAGTTTATATGAACTTTCTATGCATTTTCAAAGTTATGCCATTAGTGTACAAATAATTTGAATATCAAGATTTTCTGTAATAGCAACATATTTCAAACCTATTCCAAGTTAAAGTACAATAAAAATGTAAACCAACAAAATTGATTTCACTCAATTTGGAGTTAAAATGAAATACTTATGAATTTTTGAAGTTTAAACCATTCCAGTGCAAAAGTAATTCATTTCGAAATTTCTAAATGTATTAAATAATTGGAGCTAGCCATAGTAACTGACCAGTGGGACCGCAGTTGTAGTTGACCTAGTCAACACTGACCTAGTCAAATGGCCACGAGCCCACATGTCATTGATTTGGCTCATGGAATAGCGTATAGACCAAAAGTTCACAGCACAGTGCATGGGTCCATGGACTAATGAGTGGTTTACTGAGTAAACTGGGCCTGCGTGTTAGTGATCGAAACGGAAACTAGGTATTTACTCTCTCCTAGATTCCTGTTCATGGGGTCCGCACGTCATATAGACAAAGAGGTAATTAAACCGGACATTTAACGTGATGATTAACCTAAACGACAGAGATTCCATTTTAATGGCGCGCTACAGTGATGATCGGTGTAACACCCCGATTTTCAGAATCTGGATGTTAATATTTAATTTGGCGATCTAATAAATATTTGATTGTGTTTTAAAAATTTCCATGTTGAAGTAAAACATTGCTTTTAAAATCAAATCAAATTAATTAAAATGTTGCATTTAAAGTTAAATCGAGTTGTTTAAATAGTTACATAAAAATAAAAATAATACCAATAACAAAGAATATTAAATCAAATTGTTGAAAGACCGCATTTAAATTAAATTACTTTGAATTCTTGTCTTAGCGTGCATTTCAAAAATCATGATTCATGCATTAGTACCACCACTCTTTTTCAGTCCAACCGACCGCGGGCGAGACGCTTGCGTGTTCTTTCTCTTCCCCAACTTCTCTCCTCGCAATCACCACCAAAAATCAAGAATCCATAACGCATGTTATACCGTTGCGTTCGTTGTCTCGTGAGCATTTCACCTTAGCGGTTAGTTCGCGCATGCGAGGTTGTTTGAGCGAGTTGGAGAAAAGAGGGAAGAAATGCGCTGCGATTTATTTTGACTGTCAGTTTTTCCTCTCTCATCTGAGTGCACACTACAATTTCACACCTCCCCATGTATTTATTTTAGCCTAGCTGAACCAAAGCACCCACACCTCCCTACTGCCTCATTCCCCTTTTCTCTCCCCTACACTATCCTTTATTTTCTTCCCAACCGAAAGCCTTAGTGCCCATGTCTCTCGCTGCCATCCTCATCTCCTCCCCATTGTCATTTTCCCCCCACCAGAGCACTTGCACAACCATTTCTTCTCCCCGCTGCCATCCTTTTCTTCTTGTCCATCTGATGGCAGTGGGCCATTTCTCCCGACAGCTAACTCCACTGGCCACTGCCATCCCCTGCCACCTTTCCCATTCTTTACACAGCCATTTCTACCCCCATTATTCAATACTTTAACCAACCATTCAACCACCCATTCTACACAACCATCTTTCTCTCCACGCCATGTTCTTCTCTGTCACATCCCCAAGTTAATCAATGAGAATTAGTATGCATCTCATCAGCATGCATCATGTTTTGAAGCATTTGCATAAATTAGTGCACTTGGAAAATCTCAAACAAATATTAAACTTACATTTCAAATTTGAACTCCAACTAAAAACAGTAACAAAAACTTATGAACATCCTCTGAAACTAATTTACTCAAATACTATATTAATTATCATGAATTAATATAATTATTTCCAAATTTATGAGACTAGTTTCAACCCTCAGAAAATTCAAACATATTTCATGACCTATCCTAAGTTTGAATTTTTATTATACAAAATATATCTTGAAAATTAAGTTTTTATAATTTTTAAAGACACTACACCTTCCCATAAAACCCCCTGGTTTATTTCAGATTTTTAGGAATTTTATTTCTATTTTTAAACCTTGGTCAAAATAGAGAAGTTATTTTAAACCTCGGTCAAACCTTACACATCGCTCATCGCTCAGACTAACCCGACCCAAGCCACTTGACTTGGTAAAACCTCTAATCGCATGCGCGCCACGCACCGGACTCTGACTCGCATGATCTCACCATCCGATCGGAAATGAGCGGCTAGATCGCGTAGCCGTTCGGACCCGTCCGAACGTCCTCGCGAATTCACGCCATTCGATTAAGATCGAACGATCCACACGGGCCGCGCGTTCTTACAGTCCGAATGTTTCCCACGCACTCCAGCCGCCTAATTGAAATCATGTGGTCCACACTAGCGTACGTTTCGATCTGATTGAACCTAACCACCTAAACGTATCGACCGGACCAGGCTCAGACTGACGCCACCTTGTGTCGCTGCCACGCTGGGCCCACTCGTCAGGTCCTTCTTCCTCACACTGGCGCACCCATAGGAACACCGTGCCACATCGCGGCCGTGCTCTGCTCTCGCCCCAGTCACAACGTGAATCCACCGCCACTTCGGACCACTCCTGGAGCTTCACTGCGTAACGCCACTCCCATCTCGGTTATCGCCTGAGGATAAAACCCCTCCTCGCCCTCCATTTCTGCTCACTTCTCTCGGTACTGAGGAGGAGGAAGCTCCCGTGAGCTCTTTTCTCTGGTAAACTCCTCACCTCCGGTTTCCTTAGCTCCTACTTTGCATGTTGTTCCCATTTTGGCTTATGTGAGCTCTTGATTCTTTGTGTAGCGTTCGCAACGCCATCGTGCTCCCGGCGACCTCAGAGCGCGCACCTGAAGGCCATATTTGTGCAAACATTTTCCCCAGTGGGTTTTATCCTCACTTAAAAGCGTCACCAAGTGCCTCTATACCTAGGATTGATTTCCCCTAAATCAATTTCCTTGATGCATCGCAGGAACTCTCGGATTTTGAAGTTCCTCTTTTGTCGGCCAAGAACCCTACCTTCGTCTCCAACTTCAGCTTGGTGAGCTTTTCATCGATTGCTTATATTAACACCACCCTCGGACCGCATTTAAGCTCCCTTGACCTCTCATTGCCCTTCTTGTTGTCTAGGTAGCCTCCTCCACATTGACCTCCTTGCCGCTGTGGCCATTGTGGACGTCGAGCTAGTCTCAAGCTTGTCCGGCCCCTCTACCACCTTGGTAAGCTTTAGTGCACCTCGCTTTTGTTGTTGCACATGCTTGTATGCACACCGCAGAGATCATCCGACACATGCACATACACTATAGAGCTACCACCGCCCAACTTCGGCTCGCCGCTGTTCTAGGTCGGCTCAGCCACCACCACCACCACTACCAAGAGGTGCGCACAGCTATTGTGGTTTTGTTCATACCTTGGCTCGCACTGTTGTGTCCGGGAACGCCGGCAAGGCTCCAGTGAAGCCAAAGCTCTTGTTGTCGAACGCTCCGACCAGTTCAGTAGCTGAGCCATTAGGGCATAATCACGGTGATTGGTACTTAAGTGCAATCATTAGTCGTTAAATGCAAATCCTTGTCGGAAATCCCAGTGGTTAGCTGCATGATTAGCCATAAGAAAATGACATACAAGCCCCACACTTAAATGCATAGTGATCCTGGTCGGTGAACCCGTGGATCGGGCTCTTGGACCATCGGTTCATGCGCTATGCAAATGGACCGTGTCTATGACTGTTGGGCCCCACATGTCAGCACAGTTAAATCAGATATTAAAAATAAGAAAACACACTATTCAGGCCCCACTTGTCATTCATTGTGGCTAGCGCAGCAGTGAGTAAGAAAAGGAATAAAAGATTTAGAAAATCTGGAAATGGTTTATTTACACATTGAAAATTGGTATTAACTTAAAAAATGCACAACTAATTCATCTTAACTTCAAATGCAGTGAAACCAATTTTTGTATTTTTCATTTTAAAGTGAAATTATTTCTAAAAATGATTTCAATCTTACCTCTATCACAAAAGATATAGTTTGGGGAAAGTGATCCCAAAGCTAATTATTTTTATACTATAAAATGCTAATAACTTTAGAAATTTATAACTAAATCTTGAAAACTCCAAATGAGGTAAACTCAACTATTTTGGTCTTATATTTTTATTCTCTATTTGCCTATATAATCCTTATATCCCCCACTGATATACAAATTTTGGTCAAATAATTAAATTAAGTGAACAGTAACAGATTAGAATTAATTTGGATTTTTTTGAAAAACTGAGATTCAAACCTTTATAACTCCTACATACTAAATCCAATTGGAATAATTTTTTGACCTAAATTCATCTAAAATCATGACTTAGCCACTGTAGAAAAATCATGCATTTTTGAGCAATTTGTTTTTTGTGGTATTTCTCGGTGTTTATCGGTATCTTTATTCTTTAGATTCTAAAGCGATTGATATTGACTCATACACCACTGAGAGCAAGCAATTAGACTACCAGTAAGGCAAGAATCATTTGAACTTTCTTTTGTGTCATATTTGATCCCAGTTTTATTAAGTTAGTGCAATGATAATTGTTTGCATGCTATTTTGATAATGTCGCTATTTTTGTGATGTGTAGATTAGTTATCTCCTATTCATTGAGGTTATCCTTGAATTATTCCAGTACCACATGCTTAAGTTAGGTTGAGTGAAATATATTGTTCGGGTTTGCTTAGCCATGGAAGTCTAGAAACGATAGTTTGATTGTCGGGAATAACCCGACAATTATGGGATACACACATTTTATTATCTTATTTATTCCAGATCTTTGTATGTGTTTCGTAAGTTAAATTTTGTAATTTTAAAAGAGTTTTGAGGTCTGGATAAGTGGTTGCTAGTGAGAGTACCTTCGTGCACGAGATTGGGCAAGTGGTGGACTTGTTTGGACCCACAAGGACCGAATTTTGGTAACATCGTTGATTCAAGTAAAACTCGTGCTACCACACGTGGGATATGGGTACCATTTGGTAAAGTAGGGGAAGGATATATTGGTTTAGACCGCAGGTGGTGTGAGGACATAGAGACCGTGAAATCCTATGTTCCTTAGGAACCCAGTGTAATATATACTGTGCGGGTGAGCACGATTACTTATGTTGGTTTCACCCAACATACTAACTACCTTACACTGGCCCCTCCGACACAACATGTGTGCCCGCTTAGCATTTGCTATATGCTTATGTACTAAGTTGGGATTCATCTCGCATGGGTGGGCTGTCTCAATGGGATCTTCTTGCCGAAAAATACCGAATCTCGATTTTCTTGGCTGACACACCATAGAAAGTGTGTTAATTTCCAGTGGCTTATGGGCTAGTCGAGTCTTATGGGTAAAGTAGTACACCTCTGCAAAGATAAATCTATTTGAATAGCCGTGTCCACGGTTATAGACAATTGCTTGAGTTTGGGAGTTACTATTGTTAGACTATGAATTTAAATTATGGGTAAACTTGGTATCCGATATGAATGGGATGTTCATGCATTTTGTTTTATCAGAGTGGGCTTCCACTTTGTTGTTTGTTTGATTCATTTGTTATTCAATTTATTACTTTAACACATGCTTTACTTCTACTTCAAATATGATTTCAAAATGGCAAATAAAAACTAGTATGTGTAGGTTGTAAATTGTTGCGTCTTTTCGCAAAACTAAGCCACTATGAGCCATCCTTTGAATGACCTTATGCATAACTAATTTTACCTTTGTGTAAGACTTACGAGTACCTTTGTACTCAACCAGTTTGTCTACTAGTTTTCAGGTGAGGAAGACTTTGAGCCCGTTGAGCTCGTTAGCGTCGATTTAGGCGACGCTAACGAGTAGTGCTATTATTTAACTCCCAATTTGTTGCCGATGGGTTATAGGCATACCATGCTGGACTTTTGGTTTATTTACCTTGCTTTCACTGCCACTTTAAGTATTTTATTGAATTTGGCCGGTCGGCCACTTGTACTAGTTGTAGACTTGAACTATTATGATGTATGTCTTTTGAATTATGGATGTATGAATGTTGTATGGATGTGATCAATGCTGAATGTGAGTGTGAGGCATGTTGGTCGCTGATCTTGGGAGCCAACATGGTGTCATGCTTACTGTTCGTGGCTTCCAATTTAACTCACTAAGTGTAGTGCTTGGACCGTTGGAGAATCGATTATCATGTAGCGCTCGCAGAGGAACAACACGCATGATCGTCGGGGTTCTAGTTTTCGGTGAAGCCTCTCACGTAGATGGAGTTAAGTTGGGATCCATTCACAGGAGACCCAGAGTTATCTCCATAAGACTAGGAATGCCTTGGTCTTACAGAAATAACCTGGGGGTCACCACAATCAGCTTCGGATAAGGCAAAGGAGCTCCCGAGAGTGAACTTACCACGCTTGTCACCGGCGACTCCATCCACGACGGTGCTCACCAAGACCAAAAATGGAATCCTGGTGGCCAGGCGATGCTAAGGGTGGCCGGGACATGGCCGAAGGTGGACTAGAGCGGTGGCACGATGAGGTGAGGTGGCGGTGACATTCGGCCAACATGGCAACAATGAAATCGGTTGCGCCCTTAATGAACTAGCATGAGCGTGAGCACTAAGAGGGGTCAAGGAAGTGACCAGAGTGATGCAGAGAGCTAGGGGTGGCCAAAGTTGACTAGGCGGCGAGGACCAGCGGCGGGGCAAGCAATTCCACATGGAGAGGTTGGCTCGAGCTACAAGAAGGGCAAATAGCAGTTGGAGAAGTTCAATAGCGTCAAGGAGATGGTCTAGATGGAATTAATTGGAATGGAGCTCACCGTGTTAGAGTCGGGGAAGAAAGGGGAGGTTTCGGCCGAGATCGGGGGAAAAAAATCAAAATCCAGAAGTTCCTGTGATCCAAAACCGAAATTGAGTGAGGGGTAATGATAAAGGTGCTCTGGGACACAAGATGACGTGAATAGAGTGGAGAAAAACCCTCCGGGGTGGCCGGAATGCTATGGTGGCACTCGGCTAAGAATGAGAGCTTGAGCTCTAGTTGTGGTTTGAGCTTAATTGAGTAGGGAAGAAGGTAGGGGAAGGAATGGCGAGGAGGAAAGGGTGCAAAGGAGCTCTTGGCTGGCTTTAAATAGGCTAAGGGCCAAAGAAACAAGAGGAGAAGCTCCAGCATGGGCGGCGATGTGCTAATGGCCATTGAGTGATGCCGAGCGGATGTGAGTCGATGGGAGCAGGTGTGGGCGGAGCAGGCGAGTCAGCGAAACTAGGGGCACGTGTCAAAATCCGGGGGTGAGTCCATTGGGTGGCATGGCGCGCTAGTGTGTCAAACTGGCCATGGCGTGCGATAGCGTGGTTGCGCTATGCGTGGAGAAACTTGGTAGGTGGGGCGCGCGCGATGGCTTAGGAAAGAGGGTTGGTTAAGGTGGTTGGGTCGGGCAAGGTCAATGCCTCATTGATGATTTTTGAAAATAGGTTGAGACATTGTAATGACCTAATTTTCAAATTTCATAGAAAATAAATTTTATTTATTTTTATGGAATTTTCTCGAATTTTAAAAGCTTTTTATAATAATTTTAAAGCTAAAATAAATTTATTTGCAAAATTAAAAGCTAACATTGAGTTCAAAATAATTTTATTAAGTTCAAAATGAATAAGGGAATTTCTGTGAATTTTTCCATAATTTTTGGAATTATTTTGCTATTTTCTAAAGCTTATTTGAATTATCAGAAATTGAAACAATTGGAAAATCAAAAGAAAAAGAAAAATCTGGCTCTGGGCCGAAACATAAAGGCCTCGGCCCAAACCCATTCCCGCGCGTGGCCCGCACCGGCCCACACCACCGCACCCTCTTATCTCCACCGTCTGATTGAAATCCAACCGCCGTCGCGCCCCTCTCCCCCTCTCTTTCCCGCACAACGCAATCTCGACCGTTAATCCTTGTGGTCAGCCATGTGATAGGAGGGTATCCTTCACCTGTTCATTGGAGGTTATCCATACTATAACATTGACATTTTAAAATCTGATTTTAGTTATAATATGAAAATGGCCTTGGAAATTACTATGGATATTTAAACTGAAATTGCTATTTATGCAAAATAACCCCTGCCTTATTCACTTGTTTACCTTATGTATGCATTTTCATTCCATAGTGGGAGTAGCTTGCGAGCACGGTAGTAGTGCTCACTCTTGCTGAATAACTTTTATTCAGGAGAAGACTTCTTCCCCGACAGTGAGGACCAGGACGTTTAGGCCTTCGACTCCAAACGATTGCCTGTGGCGAATCGTGTGGCTCATTTATATTACTATGCTTCCGCAATGTTATTTGTTATTTGTTTATCAGACTCGGTTGTATTAAATATTTGATTACTAAATTTTTTTTACGTTTTCATGATATGATTGTGATATCAACTTTGTGAGACTGTGTACACTGGAAATCTTGGACCGGTGTATGAACACAGGGAATTCGGGATCCTTCGCTCCCGGGTTCGACAAAAGTGGTATCAGAGCCATATCGACTGTAGGTCGTGGCCTTAGGTAGAAATAGCAAAACCATTAAGGACTATTTTCCAAAAAAAATTAAAAGTATTTACCTGTCTTCTAGAGACCCACCCGCATCCTTTCTCTGTTAAAAGATTTCTAAACTCTTGTCTTTTCCAAATTTATAGATGGCCGAGAGACCCACCCGCATCTCCCACAGAATCTTTGCTGGACAATGGGCCGACATAATGTGGAAAATGATGCAGCATTTGGACTTCAAGAAGAGACCCACGTATCAAGGCTATAAGTATATAGTGGGACAACAGGAACGCTAGAGGGTGGAGGTTATCCTCTACTCTAATCTGGCACATGATACGGTGTTCCACATCTTCGACGCCCCAATGCGTCGGGAGACCTTCACTGACGGCATCCAGGACGCAACAAGGGTGGCCATTTGCAGACTCCGATATACCTATGACCATCGCCTCCAGGACACCGAGTTCCACTACTACCCGATGCACATCCCCACCCGGCTGGGCGGTGCTTTCGCTTTCGGTGATAAGGAGGATTCTCAAGATTACCCATCAGTAGAGCTAGCCAAGGCGATGGATTACGCCTATGGCAACACCGATGAGTGTACCTAGTTGGGAGATTGAAGCGTGAGGAGAAGTGAAGGCACTTGAAGCGGCGGCTCTCTACAAAGCGGGCCAAGCGATCACAAGAACTCCCTCGATTACACCCCATCCAACCCATAGATCCTTTTTCCTTTAGTTTCGTTTGTTAGCTGTGAATTATGAGCTACTAACCTTTGTGGTAGCCATAATCAATGAATAAAATAAAGCTGCTTTGAAAAGAAAAATTTGTTCTTTGCCTTGTGTTTGTGTGTTTTTGGGCTAATATAAATTTGTCCCCTTAGTGCTATCTTTTCTTCTATTTTCAAAGTCTTTGAGAATTCGTGAGATGGTGACCACCCGACCGAAGTGGCAAGACTGAGGCCGGGCAATGAGAACACCGACTATCGGAGAAACCTACCAGCGACCTCCCCGCTGCGCCAATGAAGGGCCGGCGGTGCCAAATGATGGCCAACCAGACTCATCTTATCGACTTGCTGGCTCAATTGCTTAGCAACTCCCAGAACGTGCAGGCCACAGTAGCAGTCGCCACCGCGACTCATGCACCAACGCAACCTCCTCAAAGGGTGACGATGTCAGAATTCATGCGCATGCGTCCCCCGACCTTTTCCAGTAGCACTGAGCCAAGGGATGCTGACGACTAGCTCTGTGCAATCGGGAAGAAACTGGATATCGCTCAATGCATCGACCGTGAGAGGGTCCTGTTCGCCTCTCACCAGCTTAATGGACCAGCTTCAGAGTGGTGGGACAACTATTGTATCTCCCACGCCAATGCTCAAGCCATCTGATGGGATGAGTTTGTGAGAGCCTTTTGCTATGCTCACATCCCCGCTGGGATGATGACCCTAAAGGAGAAAGAGTTCCATGCGCTCCGCCAGGGCAGTCGCTCGGTGAGCGAATATTTACACCGGTTCAATCAGCTGGCTCGCCACAACCCAGCCGACGTAGCCCAAGATGAGGATCGACAGGAGAGGTTCCTGGAGGGACTGAACGATGAGATCTCCGTGCAGCTAATCTTCCAAACCTTCACCGACTTCCAGCAATTGGTGGACAAGGCGATCTGCCAGGATGCCAAGCACCAGGAGATGGAAAACCGCAAGCGGAGGATGGCCGCTCAGAGGTTCAATGCAGGAAGCCTTCCTAAGCCTCGATTCACCCAGCCACAGCCACCGTAGTGTGGGAAGTTCCAGTCCTCCACGTCCAGAGTCCCAGTGCAGAATCAACGCCCCAACACCTCCAACTTCCGCAACACCTCATCTGGAGGACAATTCCAGCAGAAGAACTCCACTCCTCGTACGGGGTGACTGTTTCCATTGCAACGAGACGGGGCACTACGCCAACAGATGCCCAAAGAAGCGACATGTTAGACTTAGCCATGCACGCATACCAAAGGAAGTGTGCTAACAGTGGTGGTGGAAAGGCGGTCTATCGTGTGGGTACATTGGTACACCTGCAGGTTAAAACTATTCGAATAGCCTCGTCCTAGGTTATGGACATGCTTGGTAAGGTCGTGCAAGAACTAGACTACAACCTTTAAAAACTTAAACTTGACATGGGTGGTATGAAGGGGTACTTCATGCTATTGTTGTGGTGACTATGGGTTAGTCACTTCTAGGTTGGTGTTGTCATCTATCTATTGTTAATATTGTCTCTCTTTTATTTGAACAATAACAGTTAATTGCAAACTTGCTTTGAATCTATTACATTATTGCAAATGAAAACTTGCTTTATCTTTGAAAATAAGTCCGAGCCTCATCCACTTAAATAAAGCTTGCATGTAGTTAATTATAGTTCTCGTTATCTCACACGTCGGTCTTATGAGTACAAAAACAAGTTTTGTACTCATCCGCTTGCTTAATATTAATTGTTGCAGAGGAAGAAGGTGAGCCCCAAGGGCCTCACTTTTGTGAGTGTGTTGTTGCACTGTTTGGGACGATTAGCTTGGCGGTCCGGTTGGTTGCCTTGTGGGTGAAAGGCACACCTATTGGCTTTTGTTTATTGCCATCTTATGGCCCTTTTGCTTCATTGTTTAAATTAGTTACTTATGTGTTATTTGGCCGGTCGGCCTCTCTTTTGTAATAACTCTCTTTATATTATCTATGTCTTTCAGTTGTTGCTTTTGCTTCGGCTCTATGTGTTTGAATGGAATTGATGCATGATTTTGTAACGGGGTGTGTATACTGCACTGGGAAGTATACATATCTCGAGGCTTAGTTTATTTGATTTGTACTGTTAGGACCAAGTGGATGGTTAAACAGTACAAGCCGAATAAACCGGGGTCCTCACAAAGTTGGAATCAGAGCCATTCCGACCGTAGTAACCCAAGCTTGATCGTCGTTAGGATATTTTAGAAAACTTAATTTCAAAGTATCAAATGATTTATGAAAGCTTAAGTAAGTTCTCAGATTTTATTCCTTACCTATCTTAACTTTCTTCTCTCATCTTGCTCTGAATTGAGTTTTAAAGATTGTTTTCCCTTTCCTTCTCTCAAAAGATAGTCATTATCGTTTAAATTGGGTTTTGGGAACCAATGAGTTTGGCAAATTGAAGTGTTAGCTGCCCTCTACAAGGTTTTGAAGCTTAGAGTTGAAGATTTCAATTAGGAGGCTTGGATGCGAAAATACGGACAGCGACCATTCAATTTCCGGACAGCAAGCTCAAAGGTTCTACATAGGATAAAAAAAATGAGAGGTTAATCAACTAAAACTTGTGGGGATAAAAGGGTAAGGTGTGATACTAGTTAGCTAAGTATCTAACATTATTTTTTGCCTTAACCTTGCTCTTGAGTAGTGTTAGACTTGAGGTAGTGTGCTGAAATTTTATCTTCTCAAACCATTGCTCGTTCATTCAATACGGGTTGATGGCGGTGAGAAGTTGAACTTTGGTTTGAGTTTCCTTTCGGTTTTGGAGCTTCTTTGAAACATTTAAAGTTTGTTTACTTGTTGTTCTAGGCTTTGGTTAGGGTGATATCTCATTCCCTAATCGTTAGCTTTCGCTTTCATCAACTTCTAGTATTATTGCTTTGGTTTCTAACCTAAATTTCTTGAACCAGATGGTGGAGGTACTCGTAGCGGCCGTGGTCGATGACTGGTTTGGATGAGGAGCTTCGCCTCCTCAGACCATGGTGAGTCCTTCTTGGATCGGCGCAACCGTTCGGAGGACGGAGGGTCGGTGGATGTTGTGCGCGCAACACCTCCGCCCGACCGTGCCTCGGGATCGGGCAGGCGGACATCGATCTCGTGGGGTTTGGTGAGTTTCTTCGCACTCGGCCCCACGTTCTCTGTCGGGACCTGCATTACGATTACGGAACCCTCGTATATCTTGCACTAGTCCAGATCACGCTAGTGCACACTGGGGTTAACACAGTAAATATCGATCCACACAAGCGATAGATAAAGTAAGCGATTAGTTTGAATAACAAATAAGGGTTTTGACCTTATGGTCGAGTTTACACTTATTAAGCCACAGGGCTAACGAGAAATAAAGCGGCGAATGAGCGGAAAACTCGGCGAGATCCACCAATTCACCACGGGCAACCGCGGGATCGGACCTTAACGAACGATCGACCTTCAACGAACTCCTCCTCAGCGGCGTAGACTCCTCCATACAGTAGGTTTGGGCGCAAGTTTTACAACAAGCGTGAGTACACAACTGTACTCGCAAATCATACCACGAGAATGCAATGTATAGATGCGAGCTTATTCCAAAGAAAAGGCTTCGTGGTTCTTTTGCATAAAAGCAACATTTGCAATTGAATACGAATAATAGATTAAAAGCATAATTCAAAGCAAATAGACAATATTAATTTAATGATTATTTTCACAAAGACACACTGCTAAACAGATTATTTCACATAGCCATATGATTGAGATCACACGGCTCCCATTCCCACATTTTATGAAAACTACCCTCGTGTGAAAGCAGAGCATGTCCATGACCGCATGACGCGGCTATTCGAATAGTTTATTTAACACTCTGCAGAGGTTGTACACTTTACCCACACGATATAACCGGTGTAGCTAGCACCAATCATAACAAAACAGTTCGAAACTTCATCTCCAACATTGACATTCCCGGTGTGCTTACAAACCGTTATACATATCACATAGCCCATGCATAACACACCGTTGGGCGGGGACGACGAATCCTCCGTGATGCAACCACCAAGTAGTCACACCTCCACCCTATCACATAGCCTAACCTACCACGAACATCAATGCCGAGAATCCATAACACTAAGTTAGGCCGTCCCATACCGGGCATGTGGTCGCATGATGAGGCTCGATTCAATGGCGCACAAAGTTAAGTCCTTAATTGACCAAGGCAAGACTTCCATGTTCTAACTAAGCCACACAGATTATCAAACCCATCACATAGTCCACCATGTCACACGGTCTCCACCACTTGCCTCGGTCTAAATCCTTTACCACCAGTTGATTTTAGTGCAACACATGCCATCACGAGTAATAACACATAGCACACCGTTTTACACAAAGTTCCATAGACACTTAGTCATATTTAATATTTGCGACTCACATGAGATGATGATTCGTAGCATGGCTAAGCAATTGTACTCTTCTCTAACCAACCCACGTTGGTGCTACAATATTACCAACTAAACCAATCTAGGGTGACAAGGAATTATGACATACAAGGCCAAGGTGTGATAACAATTGGGATAATAACTATACCCAAAGCATTGAAATAAATAATTAAAATAGAATGCGATTTTGAAACAAGTAATTGGAAAATTGGGTTCAAGATGATCAAAGGTATGACTTGCCTTGGAAAAGGTCTATGTACTGGTCTTGATCTTGGGGTGCTCCTTCTTCCACAAAATTCCCAAATGAATCGCGTCTACTCCAAGCGAGACACAAACAAACAAAACAAATAAATAACAGAGGCAAAACAAACTCCAAAAATTAAATAAAAATCTCAGATAAATAGATCTTGAATTTAGACAAATTTAGAAATTTGAATGGGCTCAATCGGAGTTAGGATGCAAAAGTTATGGGCTTTGGAAGATTGGAAATCTAAAAGAAACCCTAAATTCGATTTTACGGAATTTCGAATTATTTCTTAACAGAAAAATCGGATTATTGCGCAATGCTGGCGTCAGCGAAGGAATTTCGGAAAAAGATAAATAAAAAGAAATCTCTGACATGTGGGACCCACATGTCAGAGGCTAGGCTCACGGAGGACTGGTCTCACAGAGCCTCGGAATCGAACCGGTGATCGCCGGCGTGTGCGTGCGTGGATCTTGACACGGCGCCACGCAGATGACACGCAGAGCAAGCGGGTGAGGTGGGCCGACACGGGCTGCCACGTCGGATCGAGCGGCGACAACGGCTCGGAACCAACGGCACGCGAGCGGCGGTGAGTGGTACCGGCATGTAGAGGCGTTGTGCGAACCCATCGGTGCAACGGATGCTCGGGGTGGGCGGTGGTGGTGGCGGCAGCAAAAGCGGCGGAGGGCGGGCTTGACGGCGGCGGCGCTCGGTGGCGCTCCGGCGAGCGAAGGCCACGGGAGGTAGAGGAGCTCCGTGCGATGTCAGCGGTGCGAGCGAAGCGCGCGCGGCGGACGGCGAAGAACGAGCTCGTCGGAGTTAGCGGCGGCGCGATTGATCTTCGAGCTCTGCGCGGCTAGGGTTGCCGCGAGGCGGCGGCTAGGGTTGGGATGCGAGACCGAGGCTACCTCCTTTATACCCGGAGGCTGGGAGAGTCGAGGCACGAACGCCCAAAAAGCAGCGTGGCGGCGGAGATCGTATCCCTAACGATTCGGGAGCGAAGACGGCGTGGCAAGCCGACCCACACGTCGGAGACACAGCTCGCGTGGTCCGCTGGCGGCGCGCGCGATCAAAAGCGCAGACACGAGATCGGCCGTTGGATCTTGATCGAGCGGTCCACAATCAAAGAAACATTCGGACAACTCGGTTGCCTTATGCGCATCTAGCCGTTCAACCTTGATCGGACGGTGGAGGATGCTCGCGCGCCGAAGGAAAGGAGAGGGAGAGCGACATGCGGGGCCCGCATGTGTCGGTCAGGCTTGTGAGCGGGCGAATGGCCTGAGGTGTGGCGCGGAAGAATGGGCGGAGGTTTGGATTTCGGCCGATGCCTTTCGAGATTAATAATAGGTTTTCTATTTTAGAAAATACCATAAATTCAAATAGGCAATAGAAAATAGCAAATGAACTTCGAGAAAAATTCTAGAAAAATCTAGAAAATATATCTGAGCACATAGAACCCAAATAAAATAGTTTTGGCTAATGTTCATGTTGGGATTATTCACATTAAATATTTTGATTGCAAAGTCAATATTAAGCTTTTGAATTAAATTCAAATAAATCCAAATGGTGAATTTTCCCTGCTAACTATTCAAAGGATTTTTAAGGCTCGAAAATTGGGATGTTACAAACCTCCCCTTAAAGGAATCTCGACCAGAGATTCAGGCTAGCTAGAAGAAAAGGCTAGGAACTCGGCTTCGGCTCTTCTTCACGTTCCCACGTTGCTTCTCCTTACAGTGGTTGCTCCACTTGGACCTTGCAAAAGCGAGCAGTCTTGCTACGGTGAGGCGCTCTGCGACATCAAAATCTCGACTATTGCTCCTTGTAGGTAAGATCCTCCTTGAGATCAATTGATTCAAGCGGGCTTGCTCTTACGCACACGAAGACACTTCTTCAAGCTGCGAGACATGAAAGACATCATGCACTCGCTAACGATGCGGTAGCTCAAGCGTAAGCAACTTCTCCGGCGTTCCAAAATCTTGAGCGGACCAACATACCTAGGGGCAAGCTTCCCTCGGCATGGAACCTTTTGACACCTCGAGTGGTGTAACTCGAAGATAAGCGAAATCTTGGGTTCGAAGCGAGATCACGGCGGCGATTATCGGCGTAGCTCTTACGCTCGGTGAGCTATCTTTAATCTTTCTCTTATCATGGCCACTTGCTCTTCGCTTCTGAATGATGTCGGACGAAAAGCGACCGTTCAAATTGTTTTCGACCAATTCAGCGGGGTTCTACAGCACGGTAGTATAAAGCTTCAAATGGTGACATTTGTAGGTCCGGCTTGATAACTATTGTTGTGCGAAAATTCGCATACGGAAGCTTTTATCCCATCGGGTGGCATTTGCTAGAGCACAAGCTCGGCATATCCTCCAATATCGATTGACTCTTTCGATCGCCCATCGCTCTCATGGATGGTATGCGATCTTGAAATTGGATGGTACCCAATGCTTCATGCAAGCTTTGCTAAAAAGCGAGAGGTGGCGAGATCCTCGATGCGACACTATCTTCTTGGGCACACTGCAAAGCGACAATTCGGCCATGTACAACTCGCAAGGCGATCTCGAGTATGTGGTTTTATTTGGCGAGAAATGGGCGACCTTGGTTAGGCGATCGACTATTACGGATCGAATCATAACCCGATTGGGTCTTGGGTAAACCGGTGATGAAATCCATCCGATTTCTTCCCACTTCCACTCTGGAATCTTCACGGTTGCAGCAAACTCTTTGGTCTCACGTGTTCTGCCTTCACTTTCGGCGGTGTCGCACAAGGCAACGAACTCTGCGACTTCTCGCTTCAAATTTGGCCACCAAAATTTAGTTTCACATCTGGTACATCTTGGTACTTCAGGTGAATCGAATACTTTGAGTCATGGGCTTCCTTTAAGATTAAGCATCTCGAGACCATCTATATCCGTGCAGATTCGACCATTAATCGAGTATGTCTTGATTATCCTGGTGAAATCTTTGAATTTCCTTACGCCATTTTGACCTTGATGTCGACAACACAGGATCCTTTGGTTGTGCTTCACGAATTTGCTTCTCGGAGTGTTGTACTTCCAAATTGGCTACAAATCCTTGAGACACAACTTCTAGCTTTAGCTTTTGAAATTCCTCATAAAGTTAGGCAACTTTCCTTTACTTCAAAGTATTGCGGTAACTCTTACGACTTAGGCGTGCGCAACTCGTTGGCTTTTAAGGATAGTAGTGGATTCCAAGATTATAATCCTTAATCAATTCCAACCATCTTCTCGTCTCATATTCGGATCCGGTAGGTAAAGATGTACTTGGACTCTTATGATGCGTGTAGACTTTCACGATTCTCGATGAGGTAATGGCGCTAAATCTTTAGTGCATGCACTACGACTAATTCGGATCATGAGTAGGGTAATTCTCTTCGTGAGGTCTCAATTGCCTTGATGCATAGCGGCGACTCTTCCTTCTTGCATCGGACGCATCCTAATCCTTGACGCGAAGCATCACAATAGATATCGAAATCCTTGCGAATATCCGCGAGAATCGATCGGGTGAAGTCAATCGTTCTTCAACTCTTGAAAACTTTCCTCACAGTGAGTCAAGTGAACTTTCTCCTTCTTCAACAATTGCGTAAGGGGCTTAGCAATTGATGAGAATCCTTCGATGAAACGGCGGTAATAACCTGCCATTCCCAAGAAACTGCGAATCTGAGTTACAGTTCTGGGCTGCTCCCAATGTAACACTGCTTTCACTTTACCGGGGTCAACTGCTACTCCCTCGGCTGTCATAACATGACCAAGGAAATCCACTTCCTTCTTCCAAAAATCACACTTACTGAACTTGGCATACAACTGATGCTCTCTGAGTTTCCCCAATATTGTTCTTAAATGTTCGGCGTGTTCTTCCTCCGACTTGGAGTACACCAGAATATCATCAATGAACACAACTACGAACTTGTCCAAATATTCCATGAATACTTTATTCATCATGTTCATGAAATAGGCAGGGGCATTAGTCAGACCAAAGGACATGACTAAGAACTCATAATGTCCGTACCGCGTTGAGAAAGCGGTTTTCGGTATATCCTTAGGACAAATCTTTAGCTGGTGGTAGCCTGATCGCAGGTCGATCTTTGAAAACACTCCGGCTCCTTTCATCGATCAAGCGGATCATCAATCCGGGTAGTGGGTACTTGTTCTTGATGGTAACCGTTGAGAGAACGGTAGTCAATACACATCCTCATACTTCCATCTTTCTTCTTGACAAACAACACTGGCGCTCCCATGGCGGCGAACTAGGTCTCACGAAACCTTTCTCAAGAAGTTCTTCTTTACGCTTCTTCATTTCTACCAATTCATGGTGGCATCAGATAAGGTCTCTTTGAAATTGGTGCTGTCACGGCACTAGGTCGATGACAAACTCAATGTCACGATCGGTGGCATTCCCGGTAATTCTTAGGAAATACATCGGATATTCACGACCACTGGTACTTCTTCTAAGGCGAGGTCTTGATGTTTACTAGCAAATGTCCATCACGAATCGAGGTGGCTAGAAACTCTACCTTGTTTCCTTTGGCGTCCTCTCTTATTGCACGACTCTTCGGCCACAATCTAGCATCGCTTTGTGCTTGGATAACAATCCATGCCAAGAATGGCATCTAGGGTTTGGGTATCTAGGACAATTAGGTTGGCTAGAAACTCAACTCAGCTATGAGTAACTTAGCTCCTAAACATCCCACTCTAGTACTTAGCTCTGCTCCGCGATTGGACTAACAGAGTATGCTTAAGTTGCATAACTTCCAAATTATTCTTGGTTGCAAATATTCCGAAACAAGCGAATGCGAGCTCGTAATCAAACAAAGCGATGCAGTCGAGTTAACTGAAACTTACCCGATCTGACGTCCGGTGATTCTGGGCTCCTTCGAGTGGCGTGGTTGACACGACCTCGATCACGGTTGCGGTGCTCCTCGGCCTTGACCGCAACTTGCGAAGCTCCTTGGTTGATGCTCGCGCGGTGTCTTGGATGGCGTAGCTCCAAGGTTGAAGCGTCTTTGGAGTGATTGTTCCCCTTTGCGGACACGGTTGGCAAAATGTCGGCCGGCGGCAGCGTAACAAACCTTTAGTGCGTTCTGCTGGTTGCTTCTGGATTGGGGTTGGCAGTGCGGGGTTGCGGAAGTTACGGCGGTGGGCGGGTGTTGAAGTTGGTGCGGGTGCTCGAGCGAAGTGCAGGGTGGAAACTGTTGAACTGCGCTGTCTTTGCAATCGTTCTTGCCCTCTCTTTGTGATTGATGGTTCCCTTGCTTTGAGCCATCCGGCGTTCTGGTTATCCTCGATTCCTTGCGTTTGTCCTCTAGAACAAAGGCTTTATTGACCAGCTCACGGAAATCG
Organism: Ampelocalamus luodianensis; assembly: GCA_036346255.1. Lineage (NCBI taxonomy): Eukaryota > Viridiplantae > Streptophyta > Magnoliopsida > Poales > Poaceae > Ampelocalamus > Ampelocalamus luodianensis. The sequence continues at coordinate 52,371,221 of CM070621.1, forward strand.
GGAAAAGTATGGGCGATCAAACCGACTTGCGATCGATGTTTAGCCCTTGAAACGACTGACAGCGAGCCTTGTGCGTGGCTACATCTTCTGCACGCATAGCGAGCTAGGTGAGAAAACTTGTTGAGGTAGTCGACAACGACATAGCTCCTTGAGAGCGCGGAACTCATCCTTCTTGGTCGATAATGCCTTCGGCATGATATGGCGAAATGTCAAGAAAATTCCTCCCGGTGATATCTGTGGCGTCTCATGGCGGCACGAAGTTCTCCACCATTCAGGTGGTGCCTTCCATCCGGTGAGTGGCATCTGAGAACTTTTCACGATCGGCTGACGCGGGTGATCGGTAGCTTTCTTTCAACAACCCTGAGCCAATCATCCGCTTCCGCTGGAGGCGTGTCGAGAAAATGTGGGTGGGCGAGTCCTCATGAATCTGCAAGTTTGGATGGTCCATGGTGACCATGAGCGGTGGGGCTCCATCTTTGGTGATTGTGGTTGTTGTTGTTCGGTTGTGCATGGCTTGCATCCGAGTCATCATCGTATTCATCGGTGATGCATGCCGCCATGAAAGCTCCAAAGTTTTGCAAGTCAATTGGGGTGCTTGCGGCGGAGCGCTCCTCTGGTGGTTGCTCATTGCCTCTGGTCTTTGAGTACTGGAACCACTTGCAGCAGTCGACGAGTTTGAACCATCCGCGAAGCTCCATGGGTTAGATAAGGTAGCAAGCACGAGATGAGTTAAGAACTAGGCGGGGTAAGTTAAACCCAACAAAACACAGATCAAGAAACTCAAATGAAATACCTTTATTAATAGGGTCTTAGCATGGTTGCAACAAATGCCTAAGGGCCTTTGCAGCTCATACGCATACACAAAAAAACAACGACCTAAGCACACAAAGCTACGCCTAAAGGCGACTCACTAAGCGGCTCAAGCTAAACTCAAAAGCGAAGCCTAAGCGAACTACTCAAGAAAGCCTCCACAACCGCGCGGCGCTCGGCGGTGTGGGCTCGGAAGTGGCGGCATCTTGGCAACCGATCGATGCCCTAGAATCGTGCAGCGAGAACAGGCGTTCGGTGCAACCGCTCCGCGCTCCTCGGCTCTGCATCATCCTCTGGATCCACTGGACCTTCCTCGGATCTTCTTGAGTCCTCCTCGGGTCTTCCTCTTCTTGAGGACTTGGTCGTAGAGGATCTCTTGCGAGTGGCGACCTTCTCTTGACTCTGCAAGGCTTCATAGACATGATCCAACTCGCGGATGGTTCTCTCCAAAGCTTCCTCTGGCGCCCTGAATCGGGCGAGGTGTCTGGACAGTAGCGTTGCTCTCTCATACGTGGGCGGGTAGCGTCTTTGGCAAGTCCACAGCTGCGACTACGGGGTGGTAACGGAAGGCGGTGTCTTGAAGCTCCGTGCGTAGATGTTGCGATCACGTAGCATGGCCAAGCCAGCGACGACTCGGATACCTTCCGGCCAAGTGATCTTCCTCACGAGAGGCGTGCGAAGGTTGGCTCGCCTTGTCGTTCCTCTGGCGTAGATCGTCGGCGACAAATCACTCCACGGTTACGTCCATTCATCGCATCCGGTTTGTTGCAGGCGTCAGCGGACGATCAAAACCTCAAGAACACGGAGCAACTTCCAAAGCTTCGGCGGCATACCCTCCAGGCGCTCACCATAGCTCGAAGGCGAGGCATCTGTCAAGACAGAGCGACAGGTAAGAGCAACTTTAAAGCAGCGGGAGAGAAGAGATCATAGCAAAAGTTGAGGCGAGAGAGATATGAGAAGAGTTAAGCAATCAATTAACTTTGCAAGTTAATTTTTCCTTTTAGAAAATAGTTTGGACACTCTAAGGGCGGCCAATCTACTAAGGTCAAGACCTACGATCGGTATGGCTCGATACCACCTCAGCCGGGACCTGAGTGCGATTACGGAACCCTCTGTATCTTGCACTAGTCGAGATCACGCTAGTGCACACAGGTTAACACAGGTAAATATCGATCCACAAGCGATAGATAAAGTAAGCGATTAGTTTGAATAACAAATAAGGGTTTTGACCTTATGGTCGAGTTTACACTTATTAAGCCACGGGCTAACAGGAAATAAAGCGCAAATGGGCGGAAAACTCCGGCGTAGATCCACCAATTCACCACAGGCAACCAAGCTGGGATCAGGACCTTAACGAACGATCGGCCTTCAACGAACTCCTCCTCGAAGCGGCGTAGACTCCTCCATACGTAGGTTTGGGCGCAAGTTTTACAACAAGCGTGAGTACACAACCGTGCTGCATAAATCATACCACGAATGCAATGTATAGATGCGTGCTTATTCCAAAGAAAAGGCTTACGTGGTTCTTTTGCATAAAAGCAACATTTGCAATTGAATCGAATAATAGATTAAAAGCATAATTCAAAGCAAATAGACAATATTAATTTAATGATTATTTTCACAAAGACACACGGCTAAGCAGTTATTTCACATAGCCATATGATTGAGATCACACGGCTCCCATTCCACATTTTATGAAAACTACCCTCGTGTGAAAGCACCGAGGCATGTCCATGATCACGGACGCGCTATTCGAATAGTTTATTTAACACTCTGCAGAGGTTGTACACTTTACCCACACGATATAACCGGTGTAGCTAGCACCAATCATAACAAAGCAGTTGAAACTTCATCTCCAACATTGACATTCCCGGTGTGCTTACAAGCCGTTATACATATCACATAGCCCATGCATAACACACACCGTTGGGCGGGGGACGACGAATCCTCGTGATGCAACCACCAAGTAGTCACACCTCCACCCTATCACATAGCCTAACCTACCACTGAACATCAATGCGAGAATCCATAACTTACTAAGTTAGCCCGTCCCATACGGGCATGTGGTCGCATGATGAGCTCAGTTCAATGGCGCACAAAGTTAAGTCCTTAATTGACCAAGGCAAGACTTCCATGTTCTAACTAAGCCACCACGATTATCAAACCCATCACATAGTCCACCATGTCACACAGTCTCCACCACTTGCCTCGGTCTAAATCCTTTACCACCTGGGTTGATTTTAGTGCAACACATGCCATCACGAAGTAATAACACATAGCACACCGTTTTACACAAAGTTCCATAGACACTTAGTCATATTTAATATTTGCGACTCACATGAGATGATGATTCGTAGCATGGCTAAGCAATTGTACTCGCCTCTAACCAACCCACGTTGGTGCTACAATATTACCAACTAAACCAATCTAGGGTGACAAGGAATTATGACATACAAGGCCAAGGTGTGATAACAATTGGGATAATAACTATACCCAAAGCATTGAAATAAATAATTAAAATAGAATGCAGACTTTGAAACAAGTAATTGGAAAATTGGGTTCAAGATGATCAAAGGTATGACTTGCCTTGAAAAGGTCTATGTACTGGTCTTGATCTTGGGGTGCTCCTTCTTCACAAAATTCCAAGACGAATCGACGTCTACTGCAAGCGAGACACAAACAAACAAAACAAATAAATAACAGAGGCAAAACAAACTCCAAAAATTAAATAAAAATCTCAGATAAATAGATCTTGAATTTAGACAAATTTAGAAATTTGAATGGGCTCAATCGGAGTTAGGATGCAAAAGTTATGGGCTTTGGAAGATTGGAAATATAAAAGAAACCTAAATTTGATTTTAGGAATTTCCGAATTATTTCTTAAAGAAAAATCGGATTATTGCGCAATCTTTGGCGTCGTGAAGGAATTTCGGAAAAAGATAAATAAAGAAATCTCGACATGTGGGACCCACATGTCGGAGGCTAAACTCACGGAGGACTGGTCACCGAGCCTCGAATCGAAACCGGTGGGCTGCGGCGTGTGCGTGCGTGGATCGCGACACGCGCCACGCAGATGACACGCGACAAGCGGCCGAGGTGGGCCGACACGGGCTGCCACGTCGGGCCGACGGCGACAACGGCTCGGGAACCAACGGCACGCGACGGCGGTGAGTGGTACCCGGCATGTAGAGGCGTTATGCGAACCTGCGGTGCAACGCCGGATGCTCGGGGTGGAGCGGTGGTGGTCGGCGGCGAGCAAAGAGCGGCGGAGGGGCGGGCTTGGCGGCACGCGGCGCTCGGTGGCGCTCCGTGAGCGACGCCACGGGGAGGTAGAGGAGCTCCGTGCGATGTCAGCGGTGCGAGCGAAGAGGCGCGCGGCACCGGACGGCGAAGAACGAGCTCGTCGGAGTTGGCGGGCGATTGATCTTCGAGCTCTGCGCGGCTAGGGTTCATTGCGAGCGGCGGCGGCTAGGGTTGGGATGCGAGACGAGGCAGGGCTACCTCCTTTTATACCCGAGGCTCAGGAGAGTCGAGGCACGAACGCCAAAAGCGGCGGCGGCGGCGGAGATCGTATCCTAACGGAGTTCGGGAGCGAAGGCGGCGTGGCAAGCCAGGACCCACACGCGTCGAGAGACACGGCTCGCGTGGTCGCGTCGGCGGCAGCGCGATCGAAAGCAGAACACGAGATCGGCCGTTGGATCTTGATCGAGCGGTCCACAATCAAAAAACATTCGGACAACTCCGGTTGCCTTATGCGCATCTAGCCGTTCAACCTTGATCGGACGGTGGAGGATGCTCGGGCGCCGAAGGAAAGGAGAGAGATCGACATGCGGGGCCCGCATGTCGGTCGGCAGCGCGAGCCGGCGGTAGCCGCTGGGGTGGTGGCGGGAAGAATGGGCGGAGGTTTGGATTTCGGCCCGATGCCTTTTCGAGATTAATAATAGGTTTTCTATTTTAGAAAATACGAGAAATTCAAATAGGCAATAGAAAATAGCAAATGAACTCGTAAAAATTCTAGAAAAATCTAGAAAATATATCGAGCACATAGAACCCAAATAAAATAGTTTTGGCTAATGTTCATGTTGGGATTATTCACATTAAATGTTTTTGATTGCAAAGTCAATATTAAGCTTTTGAATTAAATTCAAATAAATCCAAATGGTGAATTTTCCCGCTAACTATTCAAAGGATTTTTAAGGCTCTGAAAATTGGGATGTTACATTCTCAGTGCGAGGACCCATTAGGCGGATACTGGTGCGTCGGAGTTGTAATAAGCTTCGGCGTTGCTCGTGCTGGACCGGGACAAGGCACTCTTTGCCTCCCATCGGTGCGCAGGGGACACTCTCTGATGGGAGAACTTCTTGGCCATGCGGCCGCCGCCTGCTTGTCTCTTGGGATGAGTTCCGGACGGCGTTAAGTCGAGCTCACATCCTGCCGCTTGATGAAGTCAAGAAGAAGGAATTTCTAGCGCTCAAGCAAGGGCGTAAGTCGGTGATGGAGTACATGCATGCGAGTTCAACCACTTGGCTCGTTATGCTCCATCCGAGGTGGCCACCGATGAGGCCAAGCGAGAAAAGTTCATGGAGGGCTTGTGCGAGGAGCGCAGACAAGCTCTCCATTGTGGACTTTGCGACTTTCGTGCCTTGGTGGACAAGGCCATTGTTACGAACACAAAGCGGCGTTGGCGAGTCCCGCAAGCGCAAGTGGGAGGCCCGATGTCCGATGCACAGGCGCCTCTCTCGTCCGTGTCGGGCTGCCCGAGGCCCGTTCGTGGCTTCACTACCACCGAGGCTGCGGCACCGGCTCCTCGCCCTCCGCGGCCGTGCCCGACCACGTGCGCTGCGAACCAGCGAGTGGCCCCGCAATCCAGTGCCGCCGGTCACTGCTTTTCATGCAACGAAGGGCATTATGCCAATAGTTGCCCTAACGGGGATGCGGCGGCCCTCGTCCTAATGGAGGACGCGGGCGGAGAGGTGGTCCTTCCAGATCGAGAAGGTTGTCCCCGCTACCCAAGGCGTGGGTAGTGGCGCGTCAACCTCATCTCCGGAGGAGGCACGGGAGGCACCCGGCGTCGTGTTGGGTACCCTTCGATTAACTCTTTCCTGCTTTCTGATTTTATTTGATTGAGCGCATCTCATTCGTTTGTTTCGAGTCTTTTCTTTGCTTGTGGGAGGTCTTCTTTTACTCCATTGTTGGTCCATTGCTCATTCGCTCTCCGGTTGGAGTTGAGAGCTGAGTGCGAGTGTAAGGATGTCCTGTTTAGATAGAAGGGGTAGGATTCTTGGCAAACCTTATCCTCCTTCGATCGCGAGCTTAGATGTAATCCTAGGCATGGATTGGTTGTCTCGACATGGGACAAATTGATTGCGCTAGGAGGCTCATCTACCTCACTGATCCCGTGGCGAGCAGCTTCGCCGAAGGCTGCAGGATCGCATCTCTTCGCGCGCTGAAGCGAAGCGACTCTAGATATTAGTGAAGTCGGTGGTATGTGACTTTGTTGATGTCTTCCCGGCGACCTTCGGGGATGCCACGATTCGAGACCTCGAGTTACGTCGTTGAGTTGGTTCCGTGCATCGCCCGATTTCAAAGAGGCCTTACCGGATGGACCCAATTGAGTTGGTGGAGTTGAAGAAGCGGTGGGTGAGCTTCAAGAGAAGGGTTTCATCCGCCTAGCTCATCTCCACGGGATGCTCGGCAATCTTTGTCCGAAAAAGGACAAGGCAGCTGCGCATAAAGCGTTGATTACAATCCACTTAATGAAATAACGGTAAGAACAAGTACCCTTTGCCCGTGTCGGCGATCTCTTCGATCAATGCTTTGGAGCTCGAGTTTTCTCAAGATTGATCGAGTGGGATATCATCGAGTTCGGATTCGGAGGAGGATATTCCAAAGGCGGCTTTTTCTACTCGTTATGGCATGCGAGTATACCGTCATGTCATTCGGCTTAACCAATGCTCGGCCTTGTTCATGAACCTCATGAATTCGGTGTTCATGGAGTATTTGGATAGGTTCGTTGTGGTCTTCATCGATGATATCCTTATCTACTCCAAGAGCGATGAGGAACACACCGAGCATTTGAGGCTTGTGTTGGGCAAGCCGCGAGCACAAGGCGTATCACGGTTCGGCAAGTGCGCGTGCGGTTGAAGGAAGTAGCCTTCTTAGGCCATATTCTTTCGGCGAGGCGTAGGCGTGGATCCTAGCAAGATCGATGTGCTTTTCGAGTCGACCGCCGGTCACCGAAGTTGGAGTTTTCTTGGTTTAGCGGGATACTATCGTCGCTTTATCGAGAACTTCTCCAAGATAAGCGAAGCCGATGATGGAGTTGCTCAAGAAGGATAAGAAGTTCTGGTGGTCGCGATTGCGAGGAAAGTTTCAGCGCTTAGACGCGATTGACCACCGCTCCGTTCTTGTTCTCCCGATGTAAAATCCGAAGCTTGATATCTTTGTGGCGCTTCGTCGAGGCCTCGGTTGTGTCCTTATGCAAGAAGGCAAGGTAGTGGCTTATGCATCAAGGCAATTGAGACCTCATGAACTCAATTATCCTACCCATGACTTGGAGCTAGCGCGGTGATCCATGCACTTAAGATCGGCGACATTACCTAATCGTGTCGTTGTGAAGTGTATTGGATCACAAAAGCTTGAAGTATTTGTTTACCCAACCAGATCTAAACCTCGGGCAAAGGAGATGGTTGGAGTTGATCAGGACTATGACATGGGTATTCACTACCATCCGAGCAAGGCCAATGTCGTTGCGGATGCGCTTAGTCATAAAGCGCATTGCAATGCATTCTTTGCTCAAGAGCCTCGACCCACCCTTCTTGAGAGTTTCAGCGTCTCAACTTGGGATTGGTTGAGCACGGTTCCCTTCTTTGCCTTGGTTGTGCGACCAACCTTGGTGGATCGGATCAGTCCGCTCGTGATCGGACGTTGGAGTGAAGGCAGTATCAAGGAGAATGTCAAGAATGGAACGACCAAGTGTTTCTCGTAGATGAGCTTGGTGTCGTGAGGTTTGGGCAACGCCTTGTGGTTCCAAAGGACATGGAGTTGCAGGAATTGATCCTCCATGAAGCCCATGATTCTCCTTGTCCATTCATCACGGGCCACGAAGATCTACCGGATCTTCGCGAGAGAGATTTTGGTGGACCGAATGAAGAGAAATCGCAAGGTTCGTTCGAAGTGCGACATGTGTCGTCGTGTCAAGGCGAACATGTCGTCCATTGGGCGCTTGACCCTTACCAATTCCGGAGTAGAAGTGGGATTCGGTCGGGATGGACTTTATCACCTGGTCTACCGGTCTCCAAGAAGAATGATGCCATCCGGGTGGTCATCGATCGATTGACTAAAGTGGCTCATTTCCTCCCTATCAAGAGCGGACCTTTGAGTGGGTCTCCTCGCGAGCTCTACATAGCCCGCATCGTGAGTTTGCATGGTGTGCCAAAGACAATTGTGTGGATCGTGGTTATTTATTCACGTCTCGATTTTGGCATAGCACGCAGAGGCTATGGGAACTCACCTTTCCTTCACTCGGCATATCACCCCCAAGCGATGGTGGGGTGAAGGGTCAACCAAGTTTTAGAGGACATGCTTGAGCGTGTGTCCTTTCCTATGGGAAGCATTGGGAAAAGTGCTTGCCGTTCGCGAGTTTTCCTATAACAACGGTTTCAAGCGGTCTGCGCATGACACCATTCGAGGCTTTATACGGAGAAAGTGTAGAACCCCGTTGAAGCTGATGCGAGACCGGTGAGAGACCTTTCTTTGGCGGACTCGATTAATGAGGCCGAGTCAAGTCCCACTCATTCGTGATCGCCACGCACAACTCAATCCGAGCAAAAGAGCTATGCGGTCGCGTCGTCGTGAGTTGAGCTTTGAGCCAATGACCGTTTACCTCAAGGTTTCTCCTCGACGAAGGTCACCAGCGTTTTGGTGTCAAGGGCAAGTTAGCTCCTCGATATGTCGGTCCATACAGTGTCATCGAGAAGAAGGGGCTATTGCCTACAAGTTGGAGTTGCTGCTGCACTTGCGGGGTACATGATGTTTTCCATGTGTCCTAAGCGGTGCCTCAGTGTTCCAACAGAGGAAGCTCGTTGGAAACTCTTGATGTTCGGGAAGACTTAACCTATCGCGAGCACCTGTTCGCATACTCGAGAGGTGAGCGAAGAACAAGGAACAAGACCATCAAGTTCCTTAAAGTTCGTGGTCAAACCATTAGAGGATGAGGCTACATGGGAGCGAGAAGATCGTCTCGTCTGAACTACCCCTCTTTCTTTTTAAGTGAACCAAATCTGGGGACGAGATTTTTGTAAGGGGAGGTTTGTAACATCCCAATTTTGGCTTGTGTTTCAAATGTAAGAAATTGAGGGTAAATTAAAACTTTTCTTACATCCTTGTGCTTTTGAACTTTTACGAAAATTCTTGTAAAAGAATTTTGGAAAATTCAAAATCAAAAGCCTCATTTATCAAGTCAACAACCCCTTGGTCAAATCTTTTGTTAAACCCTTGAAATAATTTTCACAGGTTCTAAGGTTGCTTAGTAACACCTCTGAATTATTTCATAATTTTTGGACATTATTTGAAATATTTTAGAGGCAAGTCGAACCTAGTCAAACCTCTGTTTTAACCTTACGAAATTTTGAGACAATTCAGTGCACAAAAATCTCTGGAAATTTTATGGAAGGTTAACCCTAAGGTCGAGAAGCTCGGTTAAAATTTCATAAATTTTGGAGTTGATTTGATGCCTTAATTAAATCCCCAAAGTTTCAGTTCAAAAATCAAACCCTAAGCGGTTTGCCTTGTTCCTCAGTGCGAGTCGGACTGGACTCGAGCCAAGCGGCTCGGCCAAGGCCAACTAATTGCACCGGGCGGTCGGCGGCCGCGCGCGTCATCGTGCCGTTGGATCTCCATCGAGCGGCTCTCATTCGTAAGCATTCGGACAACTCCGCGCCTCGAATCTCGGCCGTTGGATTTCCGCCGCACGCCCACGTTGCCGATGCGCTTCAACGCGATTGCGCGCTAGCCCTTGGATTCAAATCGGACGGTGGCCATCGTCGTCCTCCTCTCGCTCGCGGCAGCTGCCATGGCGGACCAGCGTGAGTGCGCGATGCCCGATCACCTCCGTCTTCGTCGCGGCTCTCTGCGAGCGCATTAAATGCGTCACTCCACCCACCCTCGTTTAGTCGTCGTCTCAAGCGCTCCCATCGCTCACGGCGGCCGTAGCGGCGCGAAAACCAGGCGAACAACGGTGCCCTCTCGCTCTTCACAGCTACTTAAGCCCCTGGTCACCTCCTTTGGCTTCCTTTGCTCTCCCGCGACTCTCTCTTGCACCCCGAGCTTGGCGAGCCCATACCACCCAGCGCCATCTCGCCATTGCCGAGCTTGGGCTCTGTGCGCCGACGGTGCTCAGTGGCTCCTCGCCCGATTCTTCCTCCTGCTCCTGCCTTTTACCTGCGTGGTGCTTAACCCTCACCTTATTTTGGGTTTCTCTGAGGCGCGTGGGATGGAGTTTTGGAGCTCGCGGCGCCGATACCCCTTTCTTCTCGGTCTGCGGTAAGACCCCATTTCCCAATCCCTACCTCTGGAGCTTCTGCGTGGTATTGCGAAGCTCATGGTACCACCGGTGTTCTTGGTTTGGCCCAGTCGGCCTCGCGTTGAGGCATCCCCGCACCGTGGCGATCCTCGTCGCGGCTGCTCCGTTCATCCTCCGTCCACCCCAACCCGTCATCATCTTGATGAACCCACAGGTGAGCTTAAGCTCTTCCGTTTAGCTTTTTGCACTTGCAGTGGCGTAGTTCCTGTTTGGTCGTGCCGCGCGCCGTTAGCCTCGGCTCGCCGCGGCTACCGTTTGGACTCGGTTGGTGGCGTTAAGTCCATAGGACCTGTCATAGCTTTTGCACCCGTCTATTTGCGCGTAGCTTAGCCGTGTCATCGTTTCGTTTCGGCGTAGCACTCCCTCCGCCTCTCGCCCGCCGCGTCAGTCGCCATTGGCCTCGCGGCCGGTGCCATCAGTGCGCAATAGTGCTAGGATCGTTTTGGCCTTGGCGGCGTCGCCATGGCGATTCGGCTTGGCGGCAAGCAAGCTTCGCGGCGAGAACTCCTCGTTGTCGGGAGATCCGGTCGAGGCGGCGTGGCTCATTAGTGGTCGTCCGATCTAGCGATCTACGGCCTCGGCTCTCCACGTCGCGCCCTCTTCTGCGCTTTCGGTGCTTGTGTCGCTCGGATTCAACCGGGGACGTCCGATCTGAGATCGACGGCTCTCATAAATCACGTCTCGGGTGTTAGGAAAATCCCGAAAATGCTAAGTCCAAAAGCGGAAGAACTTTAGGGTATTGTCATTTTGTATCTCTGTAACTATAGATCAAATTAGATGATTCCAATTTTGTTAGCTTCCTTATACCTTGAACTTAAATAGAAAAGTAATTGTAGACCACTATCAAACACAGAGAACCTTTTTCAAAAATAGTAAACAAGTGAACTTAATCTGTTTTTCAGAACTTTTAGCAAACTTGTAAAATGCATATCTTTTTATCTATAGCTGATTTTTGTATGAATCCAATTGGATTAGCTTCCACTGATAGTGTATTTGCTAGGAAAATTGGTTTCACAAATTTTACTGCTTTTAAAAATCATAAGGATCATATTTTAGTTTAATACCCTAAACAATTTAGACAAATCATAACTCTTTCAATATAACTCCAAATGACCTGAAAGTTTATATGGCTTATCACTATACCAGTAGGTAGCTACCATAAAAGTTTCAGCTTCAAAATCTTTCTAGAAAATATTTTTGCTACAGTACCTAATTATGGCCGAAAATAGGTTTTTAGGGAATATCTTTTGCACCACAAATCCAAATTAGGTTTTGCAAGTTTCTATGTCTAGGTTTATTCCTATTTTACCTTGTGCATAAATTTTGTCGCAATTGGATAAATTTTGCTTGCTCTTTTGTTAAGTGTTGCTCGTCTTATTGGTGGTTCTCGCTTCTTTTGCTTTTAGCTTGAAGCCGACATTTGCGGTAACCCGAGAACGATCCTCCGCAGCAGCTTGAGCAACGACAAGCGAGCAAGCGGTTTGATCATTTCCCATTGATCCTATTACTTTTAAAGTCTAATATTTTGTTTAACTTCTATGTATGCATTGCTAATTTGTTGTTAAATTGATTAGTTAATCCTCTAGTTGCATAATCTGTAGGTAAATGATTATCCTCTACTACCTGAGCCTAGGTTATTTGCTGTGATTAGAGTTCGTTGGATGAGCTCTTGTCACTTAGTAGATTTCGGATACATATTGCTTAGCCATGCCTAATATCGGTAGTATTGGGCGATCATCGACTTAGTCGGTGATCTTGATCACACAAATGCTATTATTATTCCATTATGTCCAATCCTTGTGTTTTATTGATTTACAAATCAAAAACTGAAAACAAAACTATATCTTGACTTGGGCACAATGGTATGTTGATGTGATCTGTTGGGTGTATTGGAATGGTGGCTAAGTCCCCAAGGACCGAGTTACTTGTGTCACTAAGCCAAGCGCTTATTGCGTGCTAACCACACGAGGGGGATATGGAACCCCTCTTGACTAAGTACTTTGGGAGGTGTTAATTATGAGTTGGTCGGTGGGTGTGTTCTTGTGTGTGTGTGGTTGGAGGGGAGCATTAGCAGACAGGTTAGGCTGTCTAATGTGTCCTTCTCCCGTGGGTTGCGGCTCTTAATTAGCATCGTCCATTGGAAAGCGTCTTGTTAGACTTAGCCATGCACCGCATACCAAGGAAGTGTGCTAACCGTGGTGGTGGAAAGGCGGTCTATCGTGTGGGTACATTGGTACACCTGCAGGTTAAAACTATTCGAATAGCCTCGTCTAGGTTATGGACATGCTTGGTAAGGTCGTGCAAGAACTAGACTACAACCTTTTAAAAACTTAAACTTGACATGGGTGGTATGAAGGGGGTACTTCATGCTATTGTTGTGGTGACTATGGGTTAGTCACTTCTAGGTTGGTGTTGTCATCTATCTATTGTTAATATTGTCTCTCTTTTATTTGAACAATAAAAGTTAATTGCAAACTTGCTTTGAATCTATTACATTATTGCAAATGAAAACTTGCTTTATCTTTGAAAATAAGTCGAGCCTCATCCACTTAAATAAAGCTTGCATGTAGTTAATTATAGTTCTGTTATCTCACACGTCGGTCTTGCAGTACAAAAACAAGTTTTGTACTCATCCGCTTGCTTAATATTAATTGTTGCGGAGGAAGAAGGTGAGCCCAAGGGCCTCACTTTTGTGAGTGTGTTGCATTTGTTTGGGACGATTAGCTTGGCGGTCGGTTGGTTGCCTTGTGGGTGAAAGGCACACCGATTGGCTTTTGTTTATTGCCATCTTATGGCCCTTTTGCTTCCTCTCTTTTGTAATAACTCTCTTTATATTATCTATGTCTTTCGGTTGTTGCTTTTGCTTGGCTCTATGTGTTTGAATGGAATTGATGCATGATTTTGTAACAGGTGTGTATGCATTCAGGAAGTATACATATCTCGAGGCTTGGTTTATTTGATTTGTCGTTAGGACCAAGTGGATGGTTAAGCAGTACAAGCCCGAATAAACCGGGTCCTCACAAAGTTGGTATCGAGCCATTCGACCGTAGTAACCAAGCTTGATCGTCGTTAGGATATTTTGGAAAACTTAATTTCAAAGTATCAAATGATTTATGAAAGCTTAAGTAAGTTCTCGATTTTATTCCTTACCTATCTTAACTTTCTTCTCTCATCTTGCTCAATTGAGTTTTAAAGATTGTTTTCCTTTCCTTCTCTCAAAAGATAGTCATTATCGTTTAAATTGGGTTTGGGAACCAATGAGTTTGGCAAATTGAAGTGTTAGCTGCCCTCTACAAGGTTTTGAAGCTTCGAGTTGAAGATTTCAATTAGGAGGCTTGGATGCGAAATCTGGACAGCGACCATTCAATTTCCGGACAGCAAGCTCAAAGGTTCTACATAGGATAAAAAAAATGAGAGGTTAATCAACTAAAACTTGTGGGGATAAAAGGGTAAGGTGTGATACTAGTTAGCTAAGTATCTAACATTATTTTTGCCGCCTTAACCTTGCTCTTGAGTAGTGTTAGACTTGAGGTAGTGTGCTGAAATTTTATCTTCTCAAACCATTGCTCGTTCATTCAATACGGGTTGATGGCAGTGAGAAGTTGAACTTTGGTTTGGAGTTTCCTTTCGGTTTTGGAGCTTCTTTGGAAACATTTAAAGTTTGGAAATTGATGCTAGAAAATCCCTCTGTTAGCATACTTTAATATGTAATAGGTTTTGCACATATGTATTTTTCTGGAAAATATAATGTGCTAGTTTTGCAACTTAGAAAAATCATAAGTAAATCATTATAACTCCAAATTTAGTAAACTCAATTTTGCTGTCATGAGGATGTCATAATCTACTTGCTATAAAAATTTCAGAGCTTAGATCATTCCAGAAATTTTCGCCATGAACAGTACCAATAATTAATTTAGGGAATTTATAGGCTGAGAGAACTAGTTTTAACCATAACTTTTTCTTGATAAGTCCAAATGAAGTAATTCTTGTTTTTAAAATTGTCTAAAATCAACCTCTAGCTGCTGTGTAAATTTCATGGGATTTGGATGTCTTTTGCTATTGAGTTTTGTTTGGGGTTCTTCGTTCTTATTTGGTTTTATCGCATTTTCGCGTTAGGTTCCGAAGATATTATTGAACCTGAGAATCCTCCTCTGTAGCAAGAACAAATCCAGCAAGGCAAGCAGTTTGATCATGTTAATCCCAGTATTTTAAGTATTTATGTTGTTTACAACTTCTATGTATGCATTGTTATCTTGTTTTAACTATTGTCGATAGTTGGCCTAGTATATGCATTTCCTTAGACAAATAATTATCCTTTACTACCATGAGCCCAGGTTATTGCTGTGATTTAGAGCTCGTTGGATGAGCTCTTGTCACTTAGTAGTTTGCGAACTAATTGCTTAGCCATGCTTAGCTTCCGGTAGAAATGGGCGGTTATCGACTTGTCGATAACCTTGATCACATAAAACTTATTATGATTTATGACTTGACCTTGTGCCATGTCTACTTATAAAAACTAAAACTGAAAATAAAATGATTTAGACTTGGGCACAATGGTATGAATGGTGTGCTTATGGGTGTGGTGGAATGGTGCCCGAGTCAATTAAGGGGTGAACTTCTTGTGAGTACTGTTATCTAGGCAATTTGTGCGTGCTAACCACACTAGAGGGTATGGAACCTCTCTTGACTTAGTACTTTGGCGTGTATTGGCCGGTCGCGAGGAGCCGCGGGAGGGATGGTCTTTGGGAGCATTGTAGAGTCAGAAAGGCTTCCCGTGATGGTGGTTGTCTTTAGGTGGCAATGTAAGCGTATGGATTCGATCCATACGAGCGGCTCGTAGTCAATGCACAATATTGGAAAGCGTCTCGTAGGACTTAGCCGAGGCATACCTTGGAAGTGTGCTTTGTGGCTTAAAGCGATGCAAGTGTGGGTACATTGGTACACCCCTGCAGGGTAAAACTATTTGAATAGCCTCGTCCTAGGTTATGGACACGCTTGGGTAAGCTTTTCAAGAGTTAGACTACAACCTTTTAATTAAAACTTGATGGGTGGTGCGAATCGGGGATTCGTGCTATGTTGTGGTGGCTATTGGGATAGTCACTTCCAAGTGGTTACTTGTATTTATCATTAATTCGCTGTTATTTCAATTAATAAAAACTGATTGCAAACTTGCTTTTAAATGTATTACATTATTGCAAATAAAGTTGGCTTTATGCAAAATGAGACATATAACCGCCACTTAAATGAGCTTGCATGTAGCATATGAATAGGTCTGCTATTCCACACGTCAGTCTTGCGAGTACCTTTGTGTACTCAGTTATCTTGCTTAAATGTATTGTTGCAGAGGAAGAAGGTGAGCTTGAGGGGCCTCACTTTTGTGAGCTGTGTTGTGGTAGCTTGCGAGGCGTCTAGCTTGGCGGCCCGGTCGGTTGCCTTGTGGGTTGTGTGGCTAACTGGTCGACGTTTGTTCTAGCCATCTTATGGCACCTTTTGCTTCCGCTGTCTTTCTTGTATATTGTTCTATTTGGCCGGTCGGCTCTCTTTTGTAATAATTTTACTTTATGTATGTCCTTGTTGAACTTAGTGATAATTGTTGTATGGAAATGATGTATGATTTCGTGATGATGAGCGTGTGCTGCATTTCTGGGAAGCACATGTCCATCGAGACTTAGAATGTTTAATTAGTAATGCTAGAACCATTTGAAGGTTAAGTGTTACTAGTTAAATATTCCAGGTCCTCACACGAGCTTAGCTTCATACGCTTCTCCTCCATCTTTCTTCTCTACGATTTCTATAATTAGCTGAAGCGAAACAAATTCCACACAAGAATTAATTTCAGAAACAAAAATAGTTGGGCTGCCTGCATCAAGCTGAATTAGCACATGTCAGATTGGAGGAGACGATAACGTCGGAGGTAGTCGTCAAGGAAGTGGTCGGAGATGTTCTAACCTCCTCAAGGGAAATACCCACAGAGTCAGTCGAAAGGATTTCGATTGCTGTGGATGTGGTGGTTGAAGAGATCCCACTTGTTGAAGAGGAGACAAGTCAAATTGTACTGTTCATTGAGAAGACTCCGACCACTGAAGCCTCTCCTACAGTTGAAGAAGGGGTTGTTCTCGACCAGGCGCTGGTCAGGATTTAATCCTTTAGCCTACTGAACATGTAATTAATATTTACTATTCGAATGTTATGATTGAGTATTTGCCTTCTTCTTTGTTAAGATTTTTTTATCTTGGTATTTTTTGAATAGAAAACCATTCCTTCTACGCTCTCTTCTACTACTGGTGCCATGGTGGCATTAAGACCATCCTTTGGACCAGAGGATGTTCTGACCAGCTCGAGGATTGATCAGTTTACTATACAAAAGGATTATGAGTATTGTGAATTGGAGAAACAAATCAAGGATTTGAACAATAAGGTAATCAACTCTTAACTTAAATCCTTTGATTTATTTATTATACAGCAGAGTAACAACATCTCACTATTATATCTAATAGAAAACAACCGAGATGCTTGGTCTTTTTAAGGCCTTTATGGGAGATATGACCATCAGAGATACATATAAGGATGTAGAAATAGCCAAGCTTAAAGACTAAGTAAAAAACTCTTCCTTTTATTATTTGAAGAATTTCTATGATTCTAACTTTGCCGTTTTAGTCTTCTTAAGCAAGAGAAACATACTACTGGTTGGCTCATTCATGAGTGTGAGAACAAGTTGGTCTTCATTAACAACGCAACCAAGGAAATTAAATTCTAGCTTGTTCTCAAAGAGAGGATCCTTAAAGAAAAAAAAGAGGTTCTTTAGAAGGCTGCTACAGAGCGCAAGCATCATGAAAACCTCAACATGGAGCTCTTGAATGGCTTGAAGAAGTGCCAACTGGACTGCAACAAGCTTACGCAAGACCATGAAGCCTTCTTCAGAAATACAAGGAAAAATGCAGAAACAATTGAAGGAACAAAGTTCAATAACATGGAAAACAAAAATGGAAATGAAGCAAGTGGATGAGCTTCGATACAATCTCAGTTTAAACAATAAGAAGCTTATCAAGGAGAATAAAGCTCTTATTAAGGAAATTGAGAGTAAATAGGCAAATTTCACTGATATATCATATATATCATTTATACTGAATCAATTAAATGTCGTTGCAGCAAAATTAAGATGTGTAGAAATTACACTCAAAGGAGGAGCCTTCTGTAGAAGAACTGGTCGATGGCATTAAAGCTCAATTGAAGTTTATTGTCGACCACCTTCCAAAGGTGGCTCAGTCTATGAAGACTTCTCTTCAGTCTGTCATCGCTGTCAATGTAGGCACCTTGTTTATCAAGCTAAAACACTACTACAAAGACAAAATGGACTTGAGAAATTAATTCCTAAGTTGAGTCTGAATTCTGCACAAGAGATTCAATAAAAGAGAGAGGAATTAGCTTCTCATGTAGATAAATATATGAAAAATGTGAAGTTTCAATTCAAGGACAATTGGATGCTTTGTAATGAATATTTTCAATGAATGAAATGTTTTGTCTTGTAATTCACTGAGTTTGCTCTTTATTGTTTTTTTTATATATTACTAGCCCCCCACTGTGATGAGTTTGACCAGTGATATGGTAAACGTGTCACAGGGACTTAGTACTTGTGACATTGTTTAGAGGCTGACCTCCAGTGTAGCTTTCATAGTAAATGCAGTACAAACTAGCAGCAAGTCCTACATGAAGTTAGTCTAGTGTGTTTCCGAGCAGTGAGAATTGGCTTATAGGAAAAGTCTCTACTAAAAGTTATTTGAAGACCATACCAACGACTTTGTATAGCCCATTCAATAGCTAAAGTGATAGTCTATTCAGCGATAAAATCTACTAAAGGTTGAGACTTAATTGCTATTCCGGTAATAAAATGGATGTCAAACGATCTAAGTTCTACTGCCCACTTAGCAATCCGACCAGTTGACTCTTGATTGTGTAGTACACTTTTCAAGGCAAAGGACGATGGTACAGTAATCTTATGCGATTGAAAGTAATGTCATAGCTCACAGGAAGTAACTTTTGGACTTGAGGGTAGCACCCTTTGGTCCATGTAGCACATCTGTTACATAGTAAATAGGTCATTGGACCTTATCTCATTCTGCGATCAGTACAACACTGACCACATAAGGTGTAGTAGCCAAATATACCAATAAAGGTTCTCCAAGGTAGGGTGACACCAATATGGGTGGGTTTGCTAAATAAGTCTTAATATCCTCAAAGTATTTGTCAACCTCATTTGACCATTGAAATTTATCATATTTTTGAATTACCTTAAAGAAAGGCAACCCACGTTCACGTGATCGAGAAATAAAGCGACTAAGATCTGCCATTTGACGAGTTAAACCTTGAACCTCCTTCACAGTTGAAGGTGGTCAGAGAGTTTCTATAGCACAGATTTTTTTAGGATTGACTTCAGTATCTCTAGAATTAATAGGAAAGCCAAGCAATTTACTAGAAGAAACACCAAAAGTGCACTTTTCTTTATTCAACTTGATTCGTTTATTATTCATATTGACAAAGGTTTCTGCCAAATCAGACAGACGAGTATAGCTATTTACAACGAGGTCGTCTACATATGGTTCTAGATTATGCCCTATTTTGTTGACAAATGTCTTTTGCATAAGTCGCTGGTACATAGTGCCAACATTTTTCAGCTCAAACGACATCTTGACATAGCAATAGATACCGAAAGGGGCGATTAAGGAAGTCTTGTCTCCATCTTCTCTTGCCATGTTGATTTGAGGGTAACCTGAATAAGCATCCAGAAAACTCATCAATTCACACCCTGCAGTTGAGTCGACCAGCTAATCGATACGGGGTAAAGGGAAGTCATCCTTAGGACATGCAGTATTCAAATTAGTAAAGTCAACACACATAAGCCACTTACCATTTGCTTTCTTGACCATGACTAGATTTGCGAGCCAATTAGGATGGTCGACTTCGCAAATGAAACCAGCTTTCAAGAGTTTATCCAACTCTTTCCAGATGGCTTCTTGTCGATCAGGGAAGAATTGCTGGAGCTTTTGCTTTACTTGTCGTTTGTCAGGCCGTATGGCGAGCCTGTACTCAATTACCTCCCTTGGGACTCTAGGCATGTCCGATGGTTGCCACACAAACACATCAACATTTGCCCAGAGGAAGGTAATGATCTCGATTTCCTATTTCTTGTTCATTCCTGAGCCAATCCGAACTGTCTTGGACTGGTCATCAGGAGTAAGTGGTATTTCCTTCACTTTTTTATTTGGATGAGGAATTACCTTCAATAGATCTGCCTTTGTTGGCTTTTCAGCCTTGTTTGACCTCTCTACATCATTAGAATCTCTTAATGGTAATTGATCTACAATCTCTAATGATTTTCGATCATAATTAAGTGCAGTAGAATGATTACCTTGCACATAAATGACACCTTTCATACTAGAAATTTTTATACTCTAGTAGGCGTGGTGAGTAGTTGTCATAAACTTTGTCAGTGAAGGTCTACCAAGAATGGCGTTGTATGTTGACTGAAAATTTATAGCCTTGAACATAATTAATTACGTTCGAAAGTTATTATAAACTCCAAATGTTATTGGCAAGACTATTTGACCAATTAGATCACGCAAACCACAAACCATAAGAATCAATACAAATTGTCTGCTCTGATCTCCCAATTCTATCCTCTACGCCTCCCATCCAAATTCTACACGCCAGAATCTCTTCTACCCCAATTCCTGATCATGCACATTTTTCTATCTTCCTATGATCCACCATGAGTGAGCTCACATATGATCCATCCCCGGGTACAAATCTATGGATCTTGTAGCCCAATTGTCGATTCACTAGTGCAATGGCAGCCCTAATGTCGATGACAAGGCCATGTCATCTGCTGGTGAGGAGAAGACGGAGCCACAACACACCCAGACGAATGAGTCTACAACGTCCAATGACAACCCTCTCACCTTCGCTATTCTCTGCGATGTCGCCATCATGGGAACATTTCTCCTGCTGGTGTTGAGGTGAGCAGTTAAGTGAACGAGCTCCTAATTTTAGTCCAAATGTTCTTGTAATAAAAAATTAAGAGCTCTCTGATCTGACATGTCGCAATTGCTCTTTTCTAGTAAAATACTAAACCTTCATGACTCTAATCTGATGAGTTTAGATCTGAGAAGTTTCTACTAGGTATACGAAGCATTTCTATTTTAGTAATTAATGCATATCTTGGCTTTAAAATTTCTGATATGATTTCAGGATTGGATGAAGAGAAGTGATGGTTCTGAATATTGTTGCAGCTAACCGAAAAGACAGGAGATGAATGTATTTCAACAAAAAGAAAGAGTGAGTAATTGTACCCATCAAACTTTGGTGCACACTTAGGTTGGAGTTTTCTCTTTTCTTTTTGAAAAGTAATTTGGTTGAAGCTTTCTTGATTATAGCATATTTCCATACAAAATGTATTTGTTGCTCCATGGTTCATTCTAATCTCGCTAGCGACATTAAGAAGTTTACTTGCTTACTCCTTTTTGTTATTAATGTTAGGGCATGCAAGATTCCTTTGAGGTCAAGATTCAACAAATTGTGGATAAATTTTCTTGCTCTGCACCAGCTTTTTTAAATACAACAGAAGCCAAACAAGGATCCAAGTGAGAGCACGAGGGCTGATGCATTTTGTAGTTTTGTCTCTCAACGTTTTGATGGGATACTTGTGGATAATTAGAAGTAGGCTTCTTGACTCTAAATGTGACGAGCTCTTGTACGTAGTTCCCTAAAAAATGTCAGTTGATTGTTGCTTTTCATGTTAAAGATGAGATATTGGTTTATTTATGTGCTGGAAGAATTGCTAAGATTTAAATATGCGATGCACTTGTCATCGGAAGTCTATATATATATATGCTTGTATGTGCTCTATACGAAATGAATAATTATCGAAGGTCCTGACAAGCTTGACATATAAGACACCCAAGCATAGAATTAAAAAAACAGCACATCTCCGACATGCCTATAATAAATAGTAATTCACCCCTGAGAGGCTAGATATGCATCTAAATTGCTACATTGTTTGCTAGTACACGTGGAACAAATATGTCAGGACTCGGATTTACATATCCGAAACCCTCTGTGTATTCTGAACTAGTTCCAGATCAATAGCTAGCTCACACAGGAAACATCAATGAAATACCATCCATTTATCGATTTAACTAAAAAGATATCAAAATAACAAATAGTATTAATAATTGGACCTTATGGTCAACGTTTACTTAACTTTCCACACAGGGCTTAAAGAAACAAATAAACTATAACAGTGTAATGGAAAAACTTGGAAAGGCTAATAAACATGCTTACAGACAATCGAGTGGAGAACGCATCCTAATTCACAAAGCCTTCACAAAACTCCTCTTCGTAGAGCTCTTGAGCGGCTTGATATTTTTTCAATTGAGCAGCAAAGTTTAAAGTCATGAGTACATAAGTACTCAATAAGTCGTAGGGAAACAATATGCAATTAATATTTATGTAAGGCTTGAACAAAGGATTAGCTATATGGTTCTTTTGCAGAAAGCAATATTGACAATAAATACAGTAAATAAATTGAAATACATAATTGACATAAATAGTAAATAAATAAATAATTACTTTGAAACAACTAGTGATCCTCCTGTTTTCA
The DNA here is from genome assembly GCA_036346255.1 of Ampelocalamus luodianensis. Taxonomy (NCBI): domain Eukaryota; kingdom Viridiplantae; phylum Streptophyta; class Magnoliopsida; order Poales; family Poaceae; genus Ampelocalamus; species Ampelocalamus luodianensis. Next base: position 52,393,270 of record CM070621.1, read on the forward strand.
TTCACACTCTGACACATTTTTACAAAGAAACACTAACTCTCGTGTGAAATCCCTGAGCATGTCTATGACCGCGGACACAACTGTTTAAACAGTTTTAACTCTACAGAGGTTGTACAACTTTACCCACAAGAGATAAATCAACTTATAATGTCCAATCACACACACTTCGTAGGTGCACGACTAAGTGATTATCATAAGGCCTTTACAAAGCTCCTTCCCAATCCGATTCGCGCTAAGGTTTCAGCACTAAATGTCATCACGACCAGATAGAGCCCTCCTCTTGCGCCATTGTGAATATCCATCTTAGAATTCACACTTCCAAAAACAGAATTAGAATTGAAGCATTGCTAATGAATTAGCTAGGTCCATCCCATGTTGCACATGTGGTTGTACGATATGGCCAATTCAATGGCGCACAATATTAAGTCCTTGATAAGTTACTCAGGTGAGACTACCTTATCCAAAACAATGTGCCTCATGCACCCCCTTTACTGCACGATCACTCGTCTGAGCATAAATCATTTTGTTTAACTAAACCAATGACAATCCCTGTCATGGCACACAATTTTATAACAGCAGTATCGCATTGCAATCAACGCAACAGTGATGTCACACCATAATTCCATATATCATTAAGTCAAATTTAACATTATTGAATATGTGATCATGAGTCCATCGTAACTAAGCATGACTAAACATATCTATGATACCCATGTTGGTGATATAAGTCCAACTAATATTGATCATCCTATGGTGACAAATGATTCATGGTATTCAAATAATCAATGAAGGTGTAGTGACAAATAGGTGATTAACTATTCCTAAAAACAGTTGATATAAAGATAACATACAATTTGATATAAAAAAGATACTTTTGAAAAATCATAGGTCCAATATGATCAAAAGACTATGACTTGCCTTGGCTTTGGCCAGTTACCACATTTGGATCTTTAAAGTTTGCTTCTGCTCCTGCTCCTTGAAACAGATCATCTAACAAGAGAGAAAACAACACGCGAAGCACAAATAAATCCAAAAGAAATTCAAATAAAAACCAAAAATAGTAAAACCAACTCTAAAAGAAAGAGCTCGATTTTAGATGAATTTAGGAATTTGAATGGACTGAATTGGTGTCGGACGGAGAAGAACGGGCTCTCAGAAGATTTACCGGAAAGGAAAAAGACAGAGAAAAACACTATTCTAGATTTTTGAATTTTCTTTCAAATGGAAATTCCATATTACTACGTCAGCATGACGTCAGGAGGGAAAAAAGGATTTTTAGCTGGAATTAAATTTCTAAAGGAAAAGAAATTTAATACTGTCATGTGGGACCCACTCGGCAGTGACTAGATTCATGGTGAGCTGAGTCTATGGAAGAGTTCTCGGGTTCACCATGTGGACTGCCACGCGGCCGACACAAAGGCAAATAAGATGAGGTGGCGGCTGAGGTGGCGGCTGAGGTGGCAGAGAGAGAGGACAGAGGGGAAGAAAGAAGAGGGGCAGAGGAGGCTTGGCCGACGGCAATGGTGGTGGCGTCAACGACGAACGGTAGTAGGGTAGGGGCGGCCAACTAGCAAAATGGAATACTTAGAGGAGAGGATGCCAAGGGAGGTGGCGACGGTGAGGGAATCGGCGGGCGGCGGTGGCAACAATGGCGGCGAGGCGGCTCGGTGTGCGGTGGTCTCGGTGGTCGGTGGCGCTTGGAGGAAACCAAGGAGAGCACGGCGATGGTGATGGAGCAAGGAACTCAAGGGACACCTAAGGGCGGCTGTAGGGGGACCATAGCGGTGGCGAGAGGGAGATTGGCGGTAGGGAAAAAGAGGCGGTGGCGGCGGGGTGGCACAGTGATGGGGAGACCGAGAGGGAGGTGAGGATCGGAGGAGGACACACAAGAACACGTAGTGATTGTAACACCCCAGCCCCACATGAGCCAGGAATGCTACTAAACCAACACAATAACATTTTTAACATTGAAACAAATCTCCAAAATCTGACAGAACCTTCTTTGCTTAGTTACTAAACGAAAGGTCCCAACATTTAAATATAACATAATTAATTCATCCAACCTCCAGCATAGACAAGAGATAACCAAAACTATGCTAATCGTCACTACAACTTCCATAGCATGCTAAACAGCTAAAACATAAACAGAATGACAATCATAATCCTCTAATCAACTCTATTACAAATTATAGCATGCATAGTGAGTAATCATAAGAAATCCTTTATGCAATTAATCAACTACTAATCTATCAATCTATTAGTCCAAATGTGAGTAGTTCGTGCCATTGTGCAACCACTTCTATTCCCTCCCATGCATGCTGTTCTTGTAAAGGGGTACCTAAAAAAACACAACAACAAACAAGAGTGAGTCCAAAGACCCAGCAAGTACATTAAATGACAATAATAACATAGACTACTGTAATCATCAACATCCATATACCATTTCAAATAAAAACATGTCTTATGCTCATGCGATGCAAGATGCTCAGTGCACTTTCTCTTTCTCTTTAACTTTTGCATTTTACAGGAATCAAGTATGCAACCCGTCATTGCATACCCATGCTGTGCCTTCTGCACGGGGACCAAAAGCCTATACACCACATGTATAGGGACCTTGCCCATCACTTTAATGATGGGGACCTCTTATATTCATAGCCCACATTCCACGAATGTGGGACCTCAAGCCCATCATCTACATGACGGGGACCTCAGCAGATGTGCTTGGTCACCACGTGACTGTGGCACCTTTATGCTCTCAACATGCATATGCACCATGATAACATATGCATAAGCAGAATACATCATATTCTCATTATCATGTAAGCAATAACATCATGCGGTAGAACCATTTAACCATAACTAACAAAATCATCAAGATAAAACAGTAATTCATCTCATTAACAGGCAAGCAAGGCTATACTGTCAAGATACATCACAATCCCATCTTGCAAGCTTACATATATAATAGCCCGAATACCCGCAACCCAGATCATTCCTCATAATCATTTCATCAAATAAGTTCTTCAAAGTTGTGCATACTTGGTCCTCACAAGACCGGTCTCCACATGATATCAATATGCACATGTACCTATACTATTCATCATCAAAGTACCAAAACCAGTAACGACATTTATGGGTAATGCAAAGCCATACTTTGAACATTCACCATACTTGTTATGCACGCTTGTTCACAGCCATACGATACTAACATGCATCAACACGCATTCATATCCAAGCAAATCACAACCAAAATACAACCGATGCACTTGCCTCAACCGTGCGAGAATGGTGGACGCTGGCTTAAGAGGGTGCTGCCCACGAACCGCGCTCCCACCTGAACATAAAGGTATCCCAATCTAAGACCAACACGCTGGACCAAGAGCATAAATAATAACACAACAAAACTCGCTAACTCTCAAGTGTTAACAAAATCCCCAATTTCTAGCGATCGTTTTGGTGCTTACTGAAACAGCCAAATTCTAAAATACATAACTTCCTGCTCAGGAGTCCAATTGAGATGCTCTTAGACTTTCTGAAAAGGTAATTGAATTACCTAAATAAACCTAGTTGGAGAGCCCTCTTGATTCTGCCCTTAACTTCCCTACCAAACCAAACATCAGACGACAGAATTCTCGTCGGGTTCTCTGGACAAGCACGCTTAAACCACCATAACTTTTGCTACAAAAGTCCAAATCTTATGTTCTTTATCTCTATCAAAAGGTATGGAAATTACCTACATTTTAGTTATATTGAGGTCCTCTGATTTCGACCTTAACTAGCAGATTCATCCCATTTTCTACAGACTGTTCTAAACTGACACATTAACAGAGCAGCGATACTAAAAAATTCATAACTTCCTGACCGTTAATCGGATTTGGGTGATCTTGGTGGCCACTGAAAGCTAAGAACAAAATCTACATTTCTCTAGGAGATGAGATCCTCTGATTCGGCCTCTAAGGTCGCGGAAACAGCCACGTAACCTACTGGTCAGAACGCGATCTAATCGCAGCAGAGTTTCGATCCAATAAACGTAATCAATTTCGCATCTATTCTTAACCAAACCTCAAGAAACAGCGGGTGTTACCCTCGTAGAACCCCAGGAAGACGCTGAGCACAACCCCACGAAGTGGATCTCCTTCTTCGTGGATCTCCTTCTTCTCTTCTCCCTTTTCTTCTCCCTTCTCTTCTTTCCCCTTCTTCTTCCTCCTTGGCCGGCTACATTGAAGCTTCCCCTTTTTCTTTGGCCAGCAGCAAAGGGGTGGAGGGGAGGTGAGGAGGTGCGCAAGGGGGGTGGAGGGGAGGGGTGAGGGAGGTGGCGGCCAAAGGGTGGAGGGGAGGTGAGTAGGGGCGGCTAGGGTTTGGGGGAGGGGGTGGCGCCTCTCCCCCCCTTGCTGGCCGGCCAGCCCACATGGGCCAAGGCCCAGGGCCCGAGTTGCCAAACAAACGCGGAAAACCCCCTCTTATTTTCTGATTTGGTGATTCGCTGAAAGAAACACTCTCCCGATTCAATTTATTCTCTCCCGATTAATTAAATCTCTCCCGGCGATTCGCTTATCTCACTTTCGGGATATTACATTCTACCCCCCTTAAACAGAATTCGACCCCGAATTCTAACCATGCTTACGCCAAGAACTAAAATCACCGCTAAAATCTTACTAACATTGCTACGAACCTGCACAAACACATAAACTTCTGATCTTTGTATCAGTCGATCTCTTCACTTTGACAATGAGCACAACTTAACCAGGGACGCACAAAAATTCCCGACGGAAACCATAAGAGTCTTAATGCAACCAACTCAAAACCATCTTCCCTTAGAAGGGACTAATCCAAAGTCAATGGATTTAACAAGAAAACTTTTCCACTTTTCAAGTAGGCAGATAGAAATAAATGCCACAAAAGACAAAAGCGAAACACTCGAATAACCAAATTAACCATCCCCTTTCTTTTTCTTAATCGGTAAGATTCACACTTACTGACAAGAACCAACTCAAATTGAAATTGACATCAGTCATCAACACAAAGTTCAAGTAAGAACTAAGAAAACATCTCACTATCCAAGATCACACCCTTTACCACAATCTTTCTTTTAAGAAATCAACTTTCTCTTAAACCATAGGTTCCCAAATCATCGCATAACGCATTAACTCATTTCTCTTAAATTGGCAATCCCAAACCTATGCTCTACCGAACACAAAATCCACAATTATGCAGGTAGACTCTTCTAATCCACAATATCGTACTCTAGCCAACTTCCCATCGAATGAATTAATTGTCAAAATAATTTCCAACACAACTCAATAGGTTTCACCCACCATCACATCCCTTAATTCGTTAAGGATGAGCAATTTGAAATTCACATCACACACTTTCATATACTAGCCTCAAAGGATACTATCAATGATCATCCCACTACTCGGAATCCACTCTTATTCTACCATGTCTACACATAATCATTGGCATCCCAGGTTCTAACATGAGAATGCAAATCCTAAAATCAACCTCGAAGTCTCCTACAATGAATTTCTGGTATGATTGATAGGAAATCTTCCAATTCATTTACTAAAATTTTACATAGCTCAACAATAACCTCAATCATTAACATTCACGTTCCTCACTAATCCAGTAACCGCTCAAGGCATTTCATGTCACCAATCTTGGTCCTTCACTAAACCACACTAATCAAAATTCAACTACTTGTCCACAATATACCCACTCACAATATCCTAACCGATTGATCAGTTTCAAACATACTCAATCACTAACATCAATAAAAGAATATATAATTTCTTGACCAAGCTATCCTTAGTGATAATCTAACTCCCATAGAGTTACTCTGACCGAGACATACTTGACACTACTCACCTATTCCTGCTATCCCATTGATTAGCACAACGCTTAGGTTTCTCCACACCGCTATTCTCATTAGACTTCACCATCAAAACTCTTTTACACAATCTTACTAGGTATCCAATTGCGATACTCTAATAAATTTATCAAGAGCCCATACTTTCGAAAATCCCCAAATTCCAACATGGACAAAGGTTAATGATCAAAACTAACTCACTTTCTCTGTTTCTTCAAATAGCTTGGTTCCCAAAATCTCACCACTACCAAAAACTTGTCCACCATATTGCATTCTATAAGATTACGCAACACAAGATAGTTAATTCCTTTCTTAAAAGGAAGAAACAAACAAAAACTAATCTCAACACACAAGAACAACGTTGCTCTTCGGAGTGAGCAAAAGAACAAGAGAGACAGTCAAATAATAACGAAATCGGAAAACAAAATACAAGTCTGCTGATGAGGGCACATGTCCCACAAGAAGGAACTTTCAACCTCCAATACTTATGGTACACACTTTCTGTTAACAAAGGAAGCAATTTTCTTTGATTACAACATTACATGCCAACACAAACCAGAAATACCCTTTAAAACCAAATCACATAAATCACTTAAGATCCAATAGAACTTTCTAACACACCGCTTTGCTCCACAAATTTTCAGATACCACATAAATCGTGAACTCCAAAAGATCACGAATGCAAAGCTCAAAATATTTCATTTGGGGTGATACCCCGAAAGACGATCCAGATTACTCTCTTTCTATAAGAGTCAACAACACCCTCACAAGTCCCAATCCTTTGCAGGCAGTCTTACTAATTTCAAGAATAACACACTCTTAACAAGAATCATCATATTCTACTCTTCCACTATAAAGCTCTCGTAAACGCACCAAATTGTTCCATACTATTTTATCATCCCATCCTCAATTGACTGTATACCAAAATCTTATATTCTACTACAACAACCGCGTTATATTAGAGAAAAACTAATGCACGAATTAAAAGGTTATTCCAACATCCTTTCATCAAAGACATACTTTTACCTGATAATTCTACCATCATGTAAACCTTGTTCATCCGTTAAATCCCATCAACTTATCTCTTGGTGATGCTCATCACCAAACATTATTAGACATTAGTAGCACCTAGCAATTACTTATAATCACTAAGTATCCACAAAAGGTTACTCCAAGATTAGTACCCACTAAGACAAAAATCTAACTCCTTTTGAACTTAACCATCCCAAAAGGTTAGATTAAACAGTTGAGACACGTTAATCCAATTGACCAAACAAGTTTACCAAACGTATCACTCTTAGTCGTCGACTCAACTTCATGGACGTTCTACACCCTTATTAACTCTATTGATTAGAACTAGGTATAACCATACTATTAATCACTCCTCGAGAACTACTACAAGACACGCTCAAATTAATCACCTTCCTTTCAAGGATATTCGTTAGGTTCGATCATACACACACGCAGATTTAACATGATAACCGTATCATATCCATTAATTACTTTGGTTATAACCTCTCACTTAACCAAGACAAAACATCGCTAACGGTTTAACATCTTTTTATAAAAGAGAACCATCAATCTTCATCACTCAAAATACCCAAGAGAGATACATTGAGTGAAGCCCCACGCTCCAAAGGACTTGCAAAGAAAACTTTCATTAGGCAAAAACATCAACCGGATAAATGGGTCAAGCTCTCCAATGAGAAAGACAAAACTCCGAATAAAGGTCAAACTTGACAAACAACCAGTTCACCAACCGCAAGAATAACTCATCGGTTGGGAAAACAATATTTGCTTTACGGGACAAATTAAGCCAATAGAAACATAATTCAAAGCAACCCATCAACCGGAATGAACTAAAGCCCAAGGAAAAACTCATCAATCACCACAAGATAGGAGTTGACCAAAACAAATTTCAAAAGAGAGAACAACTCTTCTATATAAACTCACCATCAACGCATGTACTACGATCTCCAGTGTGGGCACTTCGCTAGCACTATACCACGATCGGCAGTGACTAGATTCATGGTGAGCTGAGTCTATGGAAGAGTTCTCGGGTTCACCATGTGGACTGCCACGCGGCCGACACAAAGGCAAATAAGATGAGGTGGCGGCTGAGGTGGCGGCTGAGGTGGCAGAGAGAGAGGACAGAGGGGAAGAAAGAAGAGGGGCAGAGGAGGCTTGGCCGACGGCAATGGTGGTGGCGTCAACGACGAACGGTAGTAGGGTAGGGGCGGCCAACTAGCAAAATGGAATACTTAGAGGAGAGGATGCCAAGGGAGGTGGCAGCACGGTGAGGGAATCGGCGGAGCGGCGGTGGCAACAATGGCAGCGAGGCGGCTCAGGTGTGCGGTGGTCTCGGTGGTCCGGTGGCGCTTGGAGGAAACCAAGGAGAGCACGGCGATGGTGATGGAGCAAGGAACTCAAGGGACACCTAAGGGCGGCTGTAGGGGGACCATAGCGGTGGCGAGAGGGAGATTGGCGGTAGGGAAAAAGAGGCGGTGGCGGCGGGGTGGCACAGTGATGGGGAGACCGAGAGGGAGGTGAGGATCGGAGGAGGACACACAAGAACACGTAGTGATTGTAACACCCCAGCCCCACATGAGCCAGGAATGCTACTAAACCAACACAATAACATTTTTAACATTGAAACAAATCTCCAAAATCGATGAACCTTCTTTGCTTAGTTACTAAACGAAAGGTCCCAACATTTAAATATAACATAATTAATTCATCCAACCTCCAAGATAGACAAGAGATAACCAAAACTATGCTAATCGTCACTACAACTTCCATAGCATGCTAAACGGCTAAAACATAAACAGAATGACAATCATAATCCTCTAATCAACTCTATTACAAATTATAGCATGCATAGTGAGTAATCATAAGAAATCCTTTATGCAATTAATCAACTACTAATCTATCAATCTATTAGTCCAAATGTGAGTAGTTCGTGCCATTGTGCAACCACTTCTATTCCCTCCCATGCATGCCGTTCTTGTAAAGGGGTACCTAAAAAAACACAACAACAAAGAAGAGTGAGTCCAAAGACCCAGCAAGTACATTAAATGACAATAATAACATAGACTATGTAATCATCAACATCCATATACCATTTCAAATAAAAACATGTCTTATGCTCATGCGATGCAAGATGCTCAGTGCACTTTCTTTCTCTTTAACTTTTGCATTTTACGTGCACGCGAAGTATGCAACCGCCGCATTGCATACCCATGCCTGTGCTTTCAGCACAGGGACCAAAAGCCTATACACCACATGTATAGGGACCTTTGCCCATCACTTTAATGATGGGGACCTCTTATATTCATAGCCCACATTCCACGAATGTGGGACCTCAAGCCCATCATCTACATGTGGGGACTCAATCAGATGTGCTTGGTCACCACGTGACTGTGGCACCTTTATGCTCTCAACATGCATATGCACCATGATAACATATGCATAGCGAGAATACATCATATTCTCATTATCATGTAAGCAATAACATCATGCGGTAGAACCATTTAACCATAACTAACAATCATCAAGATAAAACAAGAATTCATCTCATTAATGAGCAAGCAAGGCTATACCACAAGATACATCACAATCCCATCTTGCAAGCTTACATATATAATAGCCGAATACCCGCAACCAGATCATTCCTCATAATCATTTCATCAAATAAGTTCTTCAAAGTTGTGCATACTTGGTCCTCACAAGACCAGTCTCCACATGATATCAATATGCACATGTACCTATACTATTCATCATCAAAGTACCAAAACCAGTAACGACATTTATGGGTAATGCAAAGCCATACTTTGAACATTCACCATACTTGTTATGCACGCTTGTTCACAGCCATACGATACTAACATGCATCAACACGCATTCATATCCAAGCAAATCACAACCAAAATACAACCGATGCACTTGCCTCAACCGTGCGAGAATGGTGGACGCGAAGCGAAGAGGGTGCTGCCCCTGGAACCGCGCTCCCACCTGAACATAAAGGTATCCCAATCTAAGACCAACACGCTGGACCAAGAGCATAAATAATAACACAACAAAACTCGCTAACTCTCAAGTGTTAACAAAATCCCCAATTTCTAGCGATCGTTTTGGTGCTTACTGGAAACAGCCAAATTCTAAAATACATAACTTCCTGCTCAGGAGTCCAATTGAGATGCTCTTAGACTTTCTGAAAAGGTAATTGAATTACCTAAATAAACCTAGTTGGAGAGCCCTCTTGATTCTGCCCTTAACTTCCCCTACCAAACCAAACATCAGACGACAGAATTCTCGTCGGGTTCTCTGGACAGTACGCTTAAACCACCATAACTTTTGCTACAAAAGTCCAAATCTTATGTTCTTTATCTCTATCAAAAGGTATGGAAATTACCTACATTTTTAGTTATATTGAGGTCCTCTGATTTCGACCTTAACTAGCAGATTCATCCCATTTTCTACAGACTGTTCTAAACTGACACATTAACAGAGCAGCGATACTAAAAAAATTCATAACTTCCTGACCGTTAATCGGATTTGGGTGATCTTGGTGGCCACTGAAAGCTAAGAACAAAATCTACATTTCTCTAGGAGATGAGATCCTCTGATTCGGCCTCTAAGGTCGCGGAAACAGCCACGTAACCTACTGGTCAGAACGCGATCTAATCGCAGCAGAGTTTCGATCCAATAAACGTAATCAATTTCGCATCTATTCTTAACCAAACCTCAAGAAACAGCGGGTGTTACCCTCGTAGAACCCCAGGAAGACGCTGAGCACAACCCCACGAAGTGGATCTCCTTCTTCGTGGATCTCCTTCTTCTCTTCTCCTTTTCTTCTCCTTCTCTTCTTTCCCTTCTTCTTCCTCCTTGGCCGGCTACATTGAAGCTTCCCCTTTTTCTTTGGCCAGCAGCAAAGGGGTGGAGGGAGGTGAGGAGGTGCGCAAGGGGGTGGAGGGAGGGTGAGGAGGTGGCGGCCAAAGGGTGGAGGGGAGGTGAGTAGGGGCTAGGGTTTGGGGAGGGGTGGCGCCTCTCCCTTGCTGGCCGGCCAGCCCACATGGGCCAAGGCCTAGGGCCCGAGTTGCCAAACAAACGCGAAAACCCCTCTTATTTTCTGATTTGGTGATTCATTTGAAAGAAACACTCTCCGATTCAATTTATTCTCTCCCGATTAATTAAATCTCTCCCGGCGATTCGCTTATCTCACTTTCGGGATATTACAGTGATGCGCTTAGGAGGGCGAGAGGGCTCACCAGAGAAAAGATCAGGGTGCTAGTGGCGGCAGTCGGTTTTGGGGAAGAAGGGCATCAGTGACCTCAGACCTTGTCCGCGTTGGGTTCGGTCTGATCTGCGACCTCAAACCCCATCCGCGCCAGGTTCGGGTTTGGTCGAAGACGTGACCTCAGACCTTGTCCACGCCGCTACCCCAGAAGTCGTCTGCGGTGGGTTCGATCCAAGCTGTGACCTCGGACCCCATCCGCGCCACCGCTCTGGACCTTATCCTCGTTGTTGTCCCGGACTTGTCCAATATTTGAAAAATAGGCGTCAACAAATGATCACGAAATCAGCCCCTACCATCGAAGGCCACACCTCGATGAGTTGGGCACTCCTTAGTTTGTACATCTTGCCTCGGGCGAGCCGAGTACCCAGCGCTCGCATATGTCCTCCTCACCACTCAGTCCCCGGACTCTAGCCACAAATGTTTCTGTGCACACCCACTCGCGCCATGAGTGATCCCTCGGTGAGTCAATCAACATGCGCTTCAATGCACACCTCCTTTCCTCGCAGGCGACACGTCAACCTCGAGTACTTCAGGCACCTATGCTCCCTTCATCTAGTCACTAGATCAGTCGCCTAGGAAGGAACAACACCCTTCAATGGCTTCGCCTCGACATGGTACAACTCGGCATCGATGCCACTTTCTCGACCAAACCCATATCGGCTATATCGTAGTCTCCTCGATTATGTAATCCCCATTTTTTGATTGGTAGCTTTCCCTTCGGTGCAGTGTGCTCAGCCTTGAGAGCATTCCCTCCACCAAACATAGCTCCACATCTAGTGCTCCTCTCTTCATAGGCCACACCTTCATGAGCCGAGTACATGGCACCCTGACGCGTGCCACCCCACTTTGCGTGCCATGTCTCGGTGAGTCGAGCCGATAACACCCTAGCACATATCCCCTCACCTTGAGGGCTAAGCCTTGTCAGGTTGGCCCTAGACACGCATTGATATTGCACATCTTGACACGTTGACATCCATTGACCAATCACTTTTCAATGTGTCGTCCAACTTAGTGTCACTCATCGAACTAGTACAAATTTACGCGTATGCGCCTATCGCCTCGGACAAGCGGTCAATCCATGTACATCTTGACACGTTCGCACACAACGACCCATTCACTTGAGGGCTCAACTCATCTCGGACTAATAAGTTGGCCACACTCATTGTTACGTGTTCATGCGAGTCAACCTTGTGCACCTCGGCGAGGAGTGACACGTTAGTGAATCCACTCCAGACCCAGTCCGGGGTAGCTGCGTGCCGAGGTCCCGTCGAAAGCCGCATAGACGGATGGCCGACGATGTCATGTATCTCGGACGTAGCGGGGCCCACTTGACGCGATGGACGAAAGTACCCCCCGGAGCAAGCTAACCCAGAGGGCAACGATGTAACTTCAAGGATCGCCCCCTCCCACTCTAGAAATAGAACCCCTTGTAAATAGGGAGGGAGAGGCCATATGTAACTTCTACCACACATATACAGTACATTCGTAAGACCCCTTTTATGTGATTCTCGTTAAGCTTCTCCCTCGCATCCTCGGCGGTCAACGCATCCGACTGGGGGTGCCTACAAGTTTACTGTTCAATCCCGTATCGACGACAGCTTCTGAAAGTGAAAAAAATGTCAACAATCATCAAGTTCTTAATTACTGAAAGAGAAGGGGAGAATGTTTTCGATGCGTTAGTTTAGAAATGTGAGAATTGTTCTATGGGGATGTTTTATGACTTTCTTTTACAATGATAGCATTATTCTACGTTACTGTGCAACCAGTTCCATGCAAATACTAAGAAACATTCTCAGTAGTTTGAGCCAAGGAAATGCAAAGGAATTGAACGCTTTTCTTGGTTATGTCCGCAATGCTTCGAAAACGAAAGAAAAACACGACCCATGCAAACATTCACCAATCCCCCTTCCAGTTCTGTTAGAAATCACAGACATCCCAAACGATTAAACAATTACTACTCCCTTTGTTTCATCCGTTAATGGAAAATCCTCTCCATAATGTTAACCATCAAATGCTATACTTATCTCGTCCTCCCCATTTTGACTACTGTTGTTGGGGCTTAGCTACCGACAATTAAGCTATAGTTAGTCGTCCACTGGTTCGGATCCCAATTAAGCACAACCTGTTAATCTTGTGCGGGCTCTGCAGCACAACCAACCCGAGACCCTGCAAATAATTAGCACGTACGTCGGACTCGATCGGACCTCTCGTACAGTCAGGTGTGGATGAACACCCGGGGCTATTTGGTACACACTGATTTTTATTATAAGTTTTATGGTGATATAGTACCTCCGTGTTAAAATATAAGTCGTTCTAGGATTTATGTTGGTCAAACATTTTTTAGGTTTTACCATAACATATAAATAATTACACTAGTACCTTCATACTATATAATTACTTTTTATTAGAAATAATATATTTCATAGAAATTACTGGTCAAAGCGTCACATTGAAGACTATGTCAAAATCCTAAACGACTTACATTTGGACAAGAAGGAAGTATGCTCTATTCTTAATAGTTTGGAGTTAGGATGCATGGCTTGGCAAATGACAAAAGTTGTGCTGTGTTGTAGGCATGAGATGGATCACTGCATCGGGTTACAAAGTCTGAAGATGTGTCTGCTGAACGGGATATATGTTTGGTGCATATTGTCCTCTGTTGTCTTGAGTCTTAACCAAGGAATCAATGCAACAAATGTTGGTCACAATAGTCAATAGCAACCGAAAGCCAGCCAGTGCTTGTTTTGAGGTTATTGACAAGAGAAACAGCTAGGGATCGATATCAAACAGATCCGAATTATCTGTTTTATTCAGCATCCGTATTTGGATGGTAGCGAATATAGTAAGCAAAAACGTATTCAAATTGCAAAACGAATACAAATCTAGATAGTATCCGGATTTATTTGTCGAAGACGAATGTGAATATGGTATACAAAATAGGTGTAAATCGAATACACGAATGCATATAATATCCGGATTCGTGGCAATAACCGTATATATCTTTTAGGTATCTTTTGCATTTGACCTCCAAATTGGGCATATTATGTATGCATTTGATTGTGTTGACGAGGCTAGTCACGGTGGACTCTAATTTGGCATTTGATTTTGTTTTCATTTGGCACACCCCAATAAAGCTTTTTGCATACTCTTTTTAGCCAAATTGTTATGTTTGTAACCAATTTATTTACAATCTCTCTAAAACTTGTTAGGTTTAGTGGTAAATGACAACAATAATAAATGATTACATGATTGTCGATGGTTTAGTATCGATCTTATGAATGAATATCGGGGCTTTCTAAAGCAAAACCAAATAGAAAAGGACACGGAAATTTTATACAGTTCGCCTTCTCACGAGAGAATAATAACCCTACTCCTATGTTGCTATATTGATTGTGTTTACAACAAGAAGAAAGTCACTAAAACTAGGGCTTAATGACTTCTATCTTTTGTTGTTGTTGTTGTCGAATCTCTTCATCGCTGATCACTCGATCGTCTATCCCTCTGCCCACCAACTTTACTCTTTACATAGCGGATGAAGGGGTACCAGTTGTCCACGTCAAGAAACGCCTTATCGTTTGATGCAATACACACGTTTAAGGGCAGTTATTGTCAGAGACATACCCCACGCTGTTTTGCCGTTATGTCAGAGACAGAGGTTTAATACGTGCAGTTATCTTACGAATAATGTGTCGAACCCGGGAGCGAAGGATCCCGAATTCTCTGCGCTCAAACATCGGTCCAGATTTCCAGTGTACACAGTCTCACAAAATGGATATCACATTCATATCACAAAAACGTAAATGACATTAAATAAATAATTATTTAATACAACTGAGTCTTGAACAACAATAACAAATATCAAATGATAAACACAATGAAACATATAATAGAGGTGAGCTACACGATGCGCCACAGCAATAAATCTGGTCAAGAGGCCTACTCGTCCGGATCCTCACCGTCGGGGAAGAAATCTTCTCCTGAATAAGATTTATTCAGCAAGGATGAGCACAACTTCCGTGCTCGCAAGTCACACCCAATATTGAATTAATATGCATGCATAGGGTAACAAGTGAGTATGGCAGGAGTTGTTTTGCATAAACATCATTTACAGTGTAAATATTCATAGAAATTTTCTAAGGCAGTTTTATACCAAGATTAAAATCATATTTTGAAATGACAATATTACAATGTGGATAACCTCCAATGATTGAGTGAAGGATCCCCTCCTAACACTTGGCTTCCCGCCCAAATTTTCATAAGGATTAACCATCCTCGAGATTTAATAAAGCGCTTAAAACCAAAAGCAATACTAACTTTAAGTGGCCTCGCTAGCATGTCCATGATCATGACGCGCTATTCGAATAGTTTCTACTCGCAGAGTTGGTACAACTTTACCCACACGAGGTGACATGCTCGTTATGTCGGCCAATTCACGCTTCCGTAGGCGTGTGACAGAGCAATTACCATGAGGCCTTTACAATGTTCTGTCCTAATATATTCATGCCCGCTAAGGTTTCGCCCCTTTGGACTAACCGTCCTCCGAAAGCCCCCTCTTGCGCCAAGTGGGAATAAAACGTCTAACCGACACCCACATAATCACATAACATAAATACACTAGAACATCACAAATTAATTAGCCAAATCCTGCCCATACAAGACATGTGGTAGTACGATATGGCTTAGCAATAAGCGGCTCAAAAGACCGATCCTCAATTGACTTGGGCGTCATTCCTACAAACCATGAGCCTTAATCTTAACGGATCAACCCTGCATAAACTCGCACTCCACCATTCCGACCATTTCACCAAGTCCAAACCCATTTTTGATTTTATTTTGAATGAAACTCCATTTATAAACCCATGTGGTAAGACAATACCACAATATCAAGTTTGAAACAAATTTGTAGAAATTTGGTGTAAACCCTCCCAAATTCTGTAAGTGTGAACTAAGCTTGGCTAAGCATATATTTAATTTTGGTAATATCTTGCCTATGGTATCAAGGTAGTCAGATACAACATTCAAATTGGCTATACAATAACACATGGAATTAACTATATGTAAAACAGGATATTAAAATATTTATAACAACTTATGCATGCGATAAAGAATTTAAAAACTGAAAATAACTTAAAATACTGGGGGCAATATGGTCAATGGTGTAACTTTCCTTCGTTGTTGTCTTGGAATTCTAAATCTTCAGATTGGTCGACCTCTCCGGAGTCGTCAAAATCTAAACGCGAAAATACGACAAATTCAAATTCAAGTAAATTCAAAAACATAGATCAAAATAACTTCAAATTGAAATATTTTGGTTTAGTTAGCTAGATTATGATTTTATATAATTTTGCAATTTGAATCACCCAATTTGGAGTTCATATGCAAAAGTTATGAATTTTAGAAGTTTTAAACCTAAATCTGAAATTTAATTGATTTTCCCGAATTATTTTTCTACTGAAAAATCTATTTATTGCGCAATCTCGACGCCAAAGAATGTAAATTCAGAATTTAAAAGAATTAAAATTATTTCGACATGCGGCCCCACGTGTCATAGACACGGTCCATGGTGAACCGGGATTATAGCTTTTGGCTCGGGGTGTCTTGGTGTGGCGCCACGTGGCGCTCACGCGCGTGATGACTTCGGTGTGGGTCTGACGCGGCATCGACATGGCGTCTACGTGGCCGAGCCACGTAGGCACGAGCGGCGCCGGCGTCGGGACCGAGGGTCACCGGCGTTGCGGTGCGCGGCGGTGTCCGGCGAGGGTATCAGGAGAAAGGGGGGCGATGGTGAGTATGTTGCGCTCACCCACACGTCGAGAGGAGGTCGGAGGTGACCGGCGGCGTGGAGGAGGCGGCGGCGCAGGTACGGTCGTCGACGAAGCAGGGGTTCCGGCGATTCTCCGGTGGAGTGGGTGCACGCACCGGGATCGCGGGGAGGCGGCGATGGCTATGGAGGCGTCGTCGGGGACGAAGCTTCAACGACGGCGGCGCAATCGGCGGCGAATGCTTGCGGCTTGGCGGCGACGAAGATCGGAATTGCGACGAGCTCACGGCGAGAGAGAGGAAGTGAGTGGGGGTGTCGGGTTGAGTGAAAGGAGGGGCGCTGGGGGCTCCCTTTTATAGGGCGAGAGGTGGCCGGGAGTGGCGGGGCGACGTGGGAGCGTTCGCCGGCGGTTGCGGGCGCGGCGGCGGTTTCGGTTATAACGTGCGCGAGAAGGTGAGAAAAGGTGGGGATCGTGTGCGGCGACGGGGGCGACCTCGTGCGCACGTCGCGGGGAAGACGAGGGAGGTTGGAGGCGGCGGTTGCGGAGCTCGGGTGGTTTCGGAAATGGTGGGGCCGCACGAGGAAGAAGGGGAAAGGAGGAAGAAAGACACGGGCCGTTGGATTTTGATCCAACGGTCACGTTCATTTGTGGTGATGTGGAGGAAGTGGGGTGCGGCCGGCTGTTGGATGTTAATCCAACGGTTGGAACTTGATGAGGGTAGAAGAACATGGGTGAATCCTGGCCATTAGATCCAGATCGGAAGGTTCACATTGATCGAGTCATTTGGACCTCGCGAAGATTGCGTGAATTCTGTCCGTTGGATTGAAATCCAACGGTGGATGAGCTTCGAGGTGGTTTTAACGCGCGTGTGCGTGTGAGGCTGACGGGTGGGGTCCCGGTGTCAGTGAGATGGGGGAGAGGGCGTGGCTCGGGCCGCTTTGGGCCGCGCGCGGAGTGGAGTTTGGGTCAGGGTTTTTAGGTTTCGGCCCAATGCCAATTTGAGGATTTCTTTTTGATTTTCTATTTGATTTAATTCTGGTAATTCATATAAGTTTTAGAAAATAGCAAAATACTTCCAAAAATTATGGAAAAATTCACAGAAATTCCCATACTTATTTTGGACTTAATAAAATTATTTTCAACTTTATGTTGGCTTTTAATTTTGTAAATAAATTTGTTTTGGCTTTAAAATATTTATAAAAAGCTTTTAAAATTTCAGAAAATTCCACAAAACTTTAAATAAATTTAATTTATACTAAATTTGAAAATTGGGCTATTACATAATGACACATATTAACTACTGCATGTATTAAATACAGCGCACAAATATCCTTTGTCGATTGGGCCCATTTGTCTGTAGGCTTTATCGCTCATAGGGTGACCTTAGTAAGAACGAGCATGAGATGATCGTAGTAGGACTTACGACTATGAGGTGATTGTAGTAGGACTTATGATCAATAGGTGATTGTACAAGAACTTATGACCATGAAGTAATTGTAGTAAGACTTACGACCATATAGGGTGGTCGTAGAACAACTTACGACCACTAGGCGTGTATGATCTCCTTCATTGTTAATATTTTGGAGTACCTTTGAAGGTTGTATAAGAGATATTATTATCTATTATACTAAAAATAATTAACTTAATTAATTAATAATTATTAGATCCTTGTCAATGATAAACCAAAAAGGGGTAAATATTATTATAAACGGTGCCAACTCGTTAAACTTTATTATGTCAGAGGATATTCGGATCGACTTAATTGAATAGGTATTCGATTCATATTCGTTATAATATTCTATTCATAGTCGAGCATATTTGAATTCATATTCATTTAAAAATATGAATACAAATATGGAAAGACAACTATTCGATTCAGTATTTGATCCGTTGACACCCCTAGAAACAACTAGGGTTGGACAACTCAAGATTTGCTTGATTTTGCTAATTGGTAGAAAATTGCGAGGTGATTGATATTGTTTTAGCTAGTTTTAGGTAATCGTAATTCGAAATTTAAAATATTAACCACGTAAGATTTGCTTTATTTTGCTAATTGAAAATTAGCTATACGTTATTTTCTATGAATGACGGAGATATGCTACAGTAAACCTCGCTTTTGTAGAGCTCATAGATTTCACGTGGCATTGTACATGTGTAATTTTTAGAGGATTGTACATGTGTACGTAGTTTGTGGTCATTTAATTCTATTAGCACTACTACTGATCGCACTTTTGGTCCCGGCCTAAGGGCCTCTAGTCCGATTATAGAGCCGGACTAGGAAATCGGACTAAATGTCTCACCTTTAGTCCCGGTCCCAAGCTCGGGACTAAAGCGACGATTTAGTCGGTTGGTAATACCAACCGACTAAAAGGTCCGCTGCATCGGGCCACTGGTCGCCTTTTAATCCCTTGGTATTACCAACCGGGACTAAAGGTGTTTTTTCTTTTCTTTTTTGTTTCCATTTCAATTCATTATTGATTTTGGTTTTACAATTACATTAGGTTTTCAAATGCGTATTCTTCGCTGCTAATATATGTATACGTGCACATATAATTTAGTTTGGAACATTATTACACACAAATAAAGTATGAAACTATATATATTATGGAGCTATATATATGTATAATATATATATATATGCACAAAAATTTACAAAATTATTCATGCATCCTTGGTATTTACAACACAAATGTTGTCCTCCACTTAAATGTCATACAAATGTTCGTCTGGTTTGGCTTCAATGGTTCATCTCAGGTTAAAGTAGAACTCGGTCAGGGCTTGAGGACATGCTCATTAAGAAATCTGCGATTGTCTCTTGAATTCCTTTGAGGCGGTCCATATCCAACACTGCTCCTTCAACCATATCTCCTTCAATTTGCATTAAACGAAAGAAGTATTAATATACATAAGATTTATTTAATAGCAACAAATAAATAAAATGGATTTATTATATATACTTGTTACGCATTTCTGCATCTGTAGATGGGTTCTTTTGCATACACCATGAGGAACTCGCAAACGTAGTATCCACACAAATTGTTGCTCGGTGTACGCCGTGAGAACCCATGCGATATAAAAGATTACTCGTCATCCGCGCGTGAGTCAAGCATGATAAGGTAAAGACGCGGGAGCTAGTACAACTTACATCCGATCGGTGTGGATCGTGAAGTGGCGCCAGATCCGGACGGTGTATTGAACGAACCAAGCCCAAACCCTGCCCAATAATTGGATCGTTAATTAACTATTGCAGAGTTAAAGAGCAGGAATAAATATTTACTTCACAATTTTCAGTTGTTTTATGTTGTGACGGATTTTAGCCGTTAGTATAATTTATTTACTTGATATTATTATTTTTTACATAATTATTTATTCATATTCTAAATTTCAGACAAAATCGGTGTCAACACACACACTAAGATGATGTAAGTTAATGTAACCAAAGAATGAGCTAACAAGATATAAGTGAAAACTAAATATATAGCTCATGTTGTAAAATTTATAGAAAGATGCTAGCTTGTTGCAATTGATATCTAGGGCACAAGATTGCACAAAACATCAACTAAACTCGAGAGGACAATGCTCAAGCTAGCTGAATGGTGTTCGGTCACCACTTTTGTTTTACTTCTATTTTTCTTTCTTTCTTGCTTGCTAGTAACCGAAACCGAGAACCAAGAATCAGTGAGCTAAGACCAAGTTCAACTCTCTCGGTTTTGGAATTAAACGAAAGTAAATGTGCCGCCCATATGCAAACTCAAATAGCTAGTCTTGCATTATTTGGGAGAATATTGTTTGCCTTCAAACCTCGGATGCGGGATGCCGGAGGAGGCGCCGGCGACGCGGGGAGACGACGCCGGGCGCGAGGGAGAGGGCGGGTCGCGCGGAGAAGACGGCGGGAGCACGCCCGCGGACGGCGCGAGGTCGGCAGAGCGGCCGCGCTTGCGAGGAGACAGCGAGGAGAGGGCGCGATGGGAAGTGGAGGAAGAATGGAAGACGAAGCTGTTGCTTACTTGGGGACCTTTAGTCCCGGCGGTTTTACCAATCGGGACTAAAGACCTTTAGTCCCGGGTGGTATACGGACCGACTAAAGGTTGGACCTTTAGTCCCGGTGGTTCCACGACCGGGACTAAAGGTGAATTTTGCGCGCGGGACATATTTTCAGAGAACCTTTAGTCCGGGTGGTGCCACGGCCGGGACTAAAGGTGAATTTTTGCTGGGACATATTTTCAGAGAACCTTTAGTCCCGGCTGTGTTAGCAAACGGGACTAAAGGTCCCCACTATTCAATTATCACACAGAGAACCTTTAGTCCCGGTCAGTAGTTAGCAACCGGGACTAAAGGTCCCCACTATTCAGTTCCCGCCACTATTTTCCAGAGAACCTTTAGTCCCGGGCTGGGTTTTGTATTAAGTTTATTTGTATAAATATGCTAATTCTTGTTAAATGCATAATAAATTAAATATTAGGCATAAATTTTTAAAAAAATAATAGTTTTTTAAAAATAAAACTATTGGTTTTCGATAGGAAATTTGTTTTTGCATCATTTTAACGTTAATCTTTTGGTTTTCCATCATTCATTGTCCAAATGCGCGACAGAGAAATCCACCATCAAATAGGAATTTCATTGGAACTATAGGTGAGATTGGAACTACTACTGCTACTAGTACTTTATTCGCGACTTTTGCGGTTTTACTCTTCTTGTCTTCTTGATTAGCCTTTGTGCTACTTTGATCATCTTGTTTTAGGCCTGTTTTAAAGTGCAGTAAATTCTGACTAACCGTTTTTAAAACCCCAAAAGCAATTTAATCCTTATGTAGCAATACCCCACTAAGGAGAAATTTCCATTTTTTCCTTTGCATAGTAGTTGCACTTTACCATTTCCTGACATTATATGAGTTTACCCCCTTATGTTTGCAGATCATACCAAAAAATTTGCATGCGTTTTGGAGACAAGATCCGGAAAGATAAAATTGAAAGCATGTAATGGAAGCATTTGCATGATTGTAGTCACCGGATATCCGAATAAGTTAGTCCTCAAGCGGGTTGGGAGGCATTTGTCGGCACTAATGATATAAGGTCAGTGTGACTTCCTCGTATTCGATACAATGGAAACTTTCGTTTGAGGTTTTAATCTTGATCCAAGTTTCCATGTGATGACGCCTAATCCAAGCTTCATTCTTCCACGAGGCGGGATCGTAGGAATTCCTTGTGTACTCGACATACGGCTCCACCACGGAGGAGTTTTGAAGAACTGTAGTGCGCTTTATTGAAATAATCGTCCCCGCATCGATATATGTTTTATTCCCTAGTGTTCCCTTTCCACTAAGTCTCCCCTCGTGTCGCGATTCAGAACACCAATCGGGTCAAGGTCGGAATGAAGTCAACACGAACTCAATGACCTCCTCGTCCCGTAGCCCTTGGCGATGCTTCCTTCGCCGAGCACGCTGGTGAACATATTTCTTCAGACTCCCATGAACCTCTCAA
Organism: Ampelocalamus luodianensis; assembly: GCA_036346255.1. NCBI lineage: Eukaryota > Viridiplantae > Streptophyta > Magnoliopsida > Poales > Poaceae > Ampelocalamus > Ampelocalamus luodianensis. The sequence continues at coordinate 52,415,674 of CM070621.1, forward strand.
AGGGAACATGTTGTGTAGGAACACAGACCGAGAATATTAATCTCCTTGACCAGTGAACTAGGAGGTGTGTCATGATATTAAAGAAGGATGGAGGGAACACCAACTCAAAGTCGACAAGACATTGAACCACATCATTCAGAGTAGCTAGTTCCATTGGATTGATTGCCTTCGAGAAATTGCATTGAGGAATGCACATAGCTTCACGGTGGCAGACGTACATGTGGAGGTAGAATTCCTCTTAAAGCAACCGGAAGCAATTGCGTCATAAGCACGTGGCGATCATGGGACTTTAAGTGTAGGAATTTCTTCTCGGCATTTTTATTATACGCTTTATATTGGAGGAGAATCGGATGGGACCTTGATGTTGTTTAGGCATTCAAACATGCTTTCCTTCTCTTCTTTGCTAAGAGTGAAGCTAGCAGGTCTTAAGTAATGGCGCCCATCGTCTGCCTTCTTCTCGGATGCAGTTGTCTCGTTCTTTCATGTGCTTTGCAAGTCCTGTCGTGCTTCGAGTGAATCCTTAGACTTTCCATACACATCCATGAATCCTAGCAGTTCACACAAAGATTCTTTGTCGTGCATCACGTCGATCGCGTTGCGGACCTCTAGGACTTGCCAATAGGGTAGCTCCCAAAATATGGACTTCTTCTTCCACATGGGTGCGTGTCCCTTAGCATCTTTTGGAACGTGTTCGCGCCTTGTCCCTTTCCAAAGACTACTTGCACATCCTTGACCATATCAAGTACATCCTCCCGATTCGGTTGCGAGGCTTGGTTGGTGGTCCGCCTTACCTTTAAAATGCTTGCCTTTCTTTCTTAGTTGGTGATTCATAGGAAGAAAACGACGATGGCCAAGGTACGACCTTTCGACATTTTTTCAAATATATACCGTCAATGTCATCAAAACAGTGTGTGCATGCATTGTATCCCTTGTTTGTCCGTCTGAAAGATTACTTAGAGCAGCCAATCATTGATTGTTACGAACAACAATGCTCGCAGGTCGAAGTGTTCTGCTTGTACTCATCCCACACACGCACACCGGTTTGCTCCATAAAAGCGGAGTTCCTCAACTAATGGCCTCGGTAGACATCGATGTCGTTGCAAAGTTGCCTCGGGCCTTGGATGAGCACCGCATCATAATGAACTTCCGCTTCATGCATAACCATGGAGGAAGGTTGTAGATACATAGAGTAATGCAGGCCAAGTGCTATGACTAGTGCTCGTCCCCAAAAGGATTCATACCATCCGCATTTTAAAGCGAACCTTAGGTTTCTTGCGTCATCCGCAAACTCCGGAATTCTCTCGCCTATTGCTCTCCACCGGGACCCATCACAGGTGTCTCAACATGTTGTCTACCTTACGGTCTTCTTTGTGCCATCGCAACAACTTTGCATGGTCCTTGTTTCAACAGACGTTTCAGCGTGGTATTATAGGAGCATACCACATAACCTTGGCAGGATTTTCTTCTGGGACGTTCTTCGCCCTCAACATCGCCAGGTCATCTCGCCGATCTTATATCGCGACGCTTTGCATACGGGCATTCATCCAAATTCTCGTAGTCCTTGCCATGATACAGATGCGATCATTACGACATGCATGTATCTTCCGGATTTCTAATCCCAAAGGGCGACGACTGCTTTGCTTCGACGTAGTGGCGTGCAATTCGTTAGGCTTCGAAGCATCTTTTTGGATCTTGATAATTGCCCAAATGCCTTGTCGGATACACCATTCGTGCCTTCCATTGTTGCAACTCGATGTTGTACCCAACTTTTTGCCCATCTTCTACGGACGGTATAGTAATTTCTTGTGATCGTCTAGCATGCGGTCAAACTTAGCCTTCTCCTTTTCACTTTCGCAATCTCTTTGTGCATCACGAATGACATCACCAAGAGCATCATCTTCAGCGAGTGTGTCTTCTCGCTTTCGCTCTTCTTGATTTCGCCCATTGCAAGATCATCAAGTCACCAGATTGAACAATAATGTCGTCGGGTCCAATTGTTCTTCTTCACCTTCTTCCATTATAACCGGTTTCTCCGTGCTTGGTCCAACAAATATAGTTTGGCATGAAACCCGACTTCAACAAGTGTGAGTGAAGACTCCTTGAGCTAGAATATTTCTTCAAATTCTTACAGGGCACATGGACAAGACATGAAACCATCCCGCTTGTTTGCCTCGGCCACTCTTAAGAAATAATGCACACCATCAATGAACTCTTTGAGCGGCGATCGGCATTGGACATCCAATGGCGTGTCATCGTCTGCATTATATGACATATCACATAATTAAATTTCTCATTTTGTAAACAAATGAAATTAAAAATACACCAAAATTCTCTATTTCTCTAATGAACTAATTGAGTAACATGCCATGGAACACCATCATGTGTCATGGCAAAACAATTTTCAGAATTTTGGATCATTAATTTAGCCTACAAAATTCATGGAATAATAATTAAATAAATAAGCATAAAATAGGTATAAATTCAACTTTGTCCAAATAGCCTCAAAATTTTTATATGGACTGTTCACAGTGTAACTTAGTGGAAAAACAAATTTCATGATTTTTGAAATTTATTGTGGCCTACAAAAATCATGAAAGTTCCATTTATGAATTAATTGGCAATTTTATAACATATAAAAATTATTCAAATTTCACATTTCATATTTTTCATAGATAGTATACATGTCAGAGAGCATACACAAAAACTTTCAGAATTTTTGGAGCTCTAGATTTAATTATACAAAATCACAAATCTGTACTATTCAAAAATCGAAAATAAAAGAAAAATGGACGGCGGTGCGGTAGATGTCAAATGGACGGCAGGGTTAGCATCAGAGCTTACGCGAACACGCCGTGAATACGGTTGAGTGAATGAACGCTCGCGGTGGTGACAAAGCAGCGCGCGTGTCCCGGCGACCACGGCGTTCCGGCTCCTGTGACGATTAACGCCAAACAGAGTTTAAATAGAAGGGACATTTAGTCCCGGTTGGTGTTACTAACCGGGACTAAATGTCAACCTTAGTCCAGGTTGGTACTACAATCCGACTAAAGATTTAGTCCCGGATTGTAGTACCAACCGACTAAGGTTGACATTAGTCGGTTGGTAACACCAACCGGGACTAAAAGTCCTCCCGCAAAGCTCGCTACGAGCCGCGGGGACTTTTAGTCCCGGTTGGTGTTACCAACCGGGACTAAAGATATTTTTGGTCCCGGACGCAATTTTCTCCGAGACTATTGTCCATTTGGCAGTTCGACCAAAGGTCTGTTCTGTAGTAGTGTAGTGTGAAAATGGGGAAACATCCGAATTGCATATAAACTTATAAACACCGAAGATCTAGCTCTGTAATTTCAGGGTGATCATTAAAAATACCGGCCACCTGAAAATAAGTATAAAAAAGAGAAAGAAATCGCTATACATAAAATCTTTTGTGGATTTCAGAAGATTTTGTAACCTTTGGATGTGATTGAAGATTCGTGCGTCTTAACCTCCGTCTCCGATTCCGGCGAAAACTGTTGTCCCCGTGTCGACCGAGCATGCGAGAGCTACGTACGAGTGTCGTCGTCTCCAACAAAGCCACCTCGCCGCAAAGGTTCAGGGAATATGTGGTGGTGCAAGGAAGGAGGCGGCAGAGGTTCGGCGGGAGGAAGAGACTACGAGGGTCATGTACCGCGTGCGCGAGGTTGGCTCCTGCAGAACTAGGGTTAGCGGAGAGGATGGATATAGGCAGTTGGACTATTGAAGAGGAGAGATCTGGATAGTTGGATCGTCATCTGATCTGATGGTGTTAAAATTCAACTTATTTCTTAGAAAAACATTCGACTGTGTAGTAGATACAGTAAAACAAATAATGTCAGACTAAAGGTTGGGCTACAACTAGAATTTTCAGAATACCACACTAACCAAATAAAAATGTAACAACTATTCGATGATTTGTGACAAGATGTGAAGCCTAAAATTGGTCAGAAAATGATTATTCTGTTACAGCTTGGTCTATCCATTGTAACCTTAAGAGAGTAGAGACCCAGCAGGTAGATAGTGGGAAGTACATAGGCTGTTGGCGGGACCTGCTTGCAAGATGCTACTGAACACTTGTTACGGCCTGCCCCCATATGAACGAGTTAACTGGCCATCCAATAATGGAGCACATATGGCAGGGTATACATCAGATTCCTGTGCTGGGCCAATCAGGTCTTCCTCGCTGGGCCACCGCGTAACTGCGCCTAATCACTCTACGGCCTAGCGATTAGTTGACGTAGGAGGCTCAGCGCACGATGGAAACACGACTAATGCCTTGGTCTGCCAGGTTTCTTAGTCACAAGTTGGTGGCCGACCGAGGCCCGTGTCGTGTTGAGTCGCTCGACCAGAACGCGATTGAGGCTAGTTGCAGATCAGGCTGGTAACTGAGCCTAGTTGCGTTCTAGCCCAGTGGCAGTATGCTAATTTTTTAAGAAATAATTTAAATAAAATTAGCTTCAATTTTACAAAATTAATTAGTTGGAAGAGTTGATTATGAATAATTGTCGATGATTGAGACCAGGGTCCCCTATCAAGCTTATCAGGAAAATAATATGAAAGCACAATCGGGACGAAGACCTTTATTGTTGATATGGGGGTGCCCGATCTTTATGACTTAGAATCTGGTATACACCGTGAAACCTAACGAATCGATGAGGCCAATCGATGCCAATAAAACGACCTACGATGTATGAACTCGCTGAACCACACGCTATGATAGCTCCATTTGACCACAACCAAACTAGAGATGACCTCCTTGTAATTCAATCAAGAACAAGCAAGGAAATCAACAAGAGAATCGCACAATTCCATGGGTGCAGCCAGTGGCTTGCACAAACTGTAGAACGATGTGAAATGCAATATGATTTTTCTTCAAAATTCGTGGTGCTACAGTGCGGCACAACCCCTAGAATGATGCAATATGCAATCAAAATTCTTCACTATTTTTCTTCAATCTGACACCCCCCCACACACACATGGGCTAAGCCTAAACTAACTCTATTTGGCCCAAGTGGCTAAATTAGCTTTTAACCCCAATTTGAAACTAAATTATATTAAAACATGAAAACTAGTTCTAAAATATATACATGGCCAATTTAGGATCGCTCAAATCACATGGCATGCAAGCCCATTATTTAATTCCATGTGAACTTCTCAATTGGGCTAGATCGCTCAATTCAGCCTTTTATGTGGGAGAGATGGAGGTGGGCTTAGGTGGCTGCATGGGCCTCCCTCCTTTCTTAGCTTGACCGCATGGACCCCTCATCTCCTTGGCTTGGCTGTCGCATGGGCTCCCTTTTCTTCTCTTTTGGGCTAGCCTCCCATTCCTCCCTCTGGCCCGCACTATTTCTAGGGTGTCTAGCATATCTACATTCACATAAGCAAAGCTGTAGTCACATTATTTCAAGCGAAATATAATTTTGAATATTAAGTTCAGTTTTAACTTTGTGATAGTGTTTGGACTCTTGATGTGTAGGTATGTATGTCATAAAGCTGGGATAAACCTCCTCATCCTCCCCTTCTTCAAGAAAAACCGTTCTTGGATTTCAATAATATGAAAATGTATTAAACAAAGAGAACAACGTATATGCATGATATATATATATATATATATATATATATATATATATATATATATATATATATATATATATGAATGATTGGTTTTAGTTTTCCTGTTGTATTGCACAATGCATTTGGCACAAGGATAGACACATATATATGGTAAAGTGGCAACACACATATGATTATTCACATCATCCCCCCTCCCATGAGAGAAAGTAGTCCTCGACTCGTCTAAGCATGTATGCAAATTATGAATGGACAGCCCCAAATCATTTTCTAATGTAAACAAGTGTCTCATAGGATCATATTTCAATTTTGTAATATCAATTTCATGTATAATGTGGACGAGAAAATTGTTTGTCCCTTTCTAAATAGTAAGCACTAAGATTCTTACTCAAATCAAATCAATGTTATTAAAACACGACACACTAGATGGCTTGCCCAAAACATGCATTTTCAATTCATCAAGCTTATCACAGGTAATGCATATTCGATGAACATGAAACTTATTGACTACACCATAATCTCCAATCATGTTGAATTTATAAGTGAAGGTGTAGGTACTAGCTAGTGATTTTAAACATACAATTTCAGAAACTCTCTCAATTACACTAGATAGCTCTATAGGTTCATCGAACATGATATAGCATAAAGAATTACCATGTGATAGTCTAGTAAGAACTTCATCATGAGTAATCAACTCTACATTATGTAAATTAAGCATATCAAATTCACAATGTAGAATTTCCAATTGAGCATAAGAATTCTCACTAGTACTCACAATTTCTTCATGAACTACCAATTCAACACCATTATTGTTACCTTTGACGTCCTCCTCAGTTGATGTAGGTGCTGTAGGTATTGTATCTTCACTACTACAGAAAACCTCATCACAGACGGTTCGGAACCGTCTGTGTAAAAGTACGTCTGTGATAACAAAGCGTTATCACGCACGGTTTTGAGCCGTCGTGATAAAGCTATCACGCACGGTTCGAAACAAGAGCCGCTGTGAAAATAGTATCACAGACGGTTCGGAACAAGAACCGTCTGTGATATCAATTATCACGCACGGTTCTTGTTCCGGAACCGTCAGGATACTGTTTCCGCACGGCTCTTGTTCCAAACCGTCTGTGATAGCTTTTTATTGCAAAAAAATATTGCCATTTTTCATGGATACACTCATACACATACATTTGTCATTTCAAGCCTCCCAAGCATGGATTCATTGATACACATACATAGATTCCCAACTCCTAAGCCTCCCAATAAATTTCTCAAGCTATGGATTCATGGATACACACATACACTCGATCATACACAAGTACCATGTAGTAGAATCTGGAGGAAAATCTAATGTAAACTGGATATGAATCTAACACAAGTACCACAAGCTCATACATACAAACTGGATCTGAATCTAATAGAACCTCATATACAAAAGTACCAACAGACATCGACGTCGGAGGAGGACTGGAGGAGTTTCGCGTCGCGTCGAGAGGACTAGAGGAGGTCGGCGTTGGTGTCGGCGTCGACTCTCAACCGTTGGGGAGGAAGACCATGTCGAAGGTTGGGGCTCGCGGAGCAAGGGAGGACCGAGCACCGGAGGTGTAGCAGGGGCCGTGGAGCCGCGGAGGACCGGAGGAGCAGCTACCACCGAGCTCGGAGGAGGCTGCCGAGCAAGGGAGGACCGAGCCAGAGGAGGACCGGATCTGCGGAGTGCGAGATCGAGCGCCAGAGGAGGTCGGCCATAATATATAAGGACATATTTTGCCTCCGCGCACGCTGCTCAAAATTTTCAAATTCCCGCTGCTGCGAATCACGCGGTTTCATACAAAACCGTCAGTGATGACAAATCACGAGCGGTTCGTATCACGAACCGTCAGGATAGTAACTCATCACGCACGGTTCTTACGAACAAATCGTGATAGTATTTCATCGCAGCACGGTTCAGATAAGAACAAATGCGTGATTTGGATTTACTATGGCTTGGAATTTTTCTTACTCTCGATTTTACCATGACTTAGAATTTTTCTTACTCTCGATTTTACCATGACTTGGAATTTTTCTTACTCTCGATTTTACCATGACTTGGAATTTTCTTACTCTCTGATTTTACCATGACTTCAAATTTTCTTCTCGATTTTACCATGACTTAGAATTTTCCTTACTCTCGATTTACCATGATTTTCCTTACTCTAAGCCATGGTATACCATGACTTGGAATTTTTCTTACTCTAAGCCATGGTATCTCTGATTTTACCATGAATTGGAATTTTCCTTACTCTAAGTCATGGTATACCAATCACAGAGTAAGAAAAATTTTAAGCCATGGTAAAATCAGAGAGTAAGAAAAATTCTAAGTCATGGTAAAATCAGAGAAGTCATGGTAAAATCAGAGAGTAAGAAAAATTCCAAGTCATGGTAAAATCAGAGAGTAAAGAAAATTCTAAGTCATGGTAAAATCAGAGAGTAAAGAAAATTTTTAAGCTATAGTAAAATCAAAATCACAGACGGTTGTTAATCCCAACCGTCTATGATGAGGTAGTTATCACTGACGGTTGGTATCACGAACCGTCTGTGAAGTATCATAGACGGTTCGTTATACTAACCGTCTGTGATGAGGTGTCCTCATCACAGACGGCTCCTTCTACCAACCGTCTGTGATACTTCACAGACGGTTGGTAGAAAGAGCCGTCTGTGATGAGGCACTATCACGCGGTTCTTATTATGAACCGTCGGAAGTATCCTGACGGTTGGTAATAAGAACCGTCGTGATGAGGAACTATCATAGACGGTTCTAAAGGGAACCGCTCAGAGAAATTCAATCTGACGGCTCCTTTGGAACCGTCTGTGATGAGGCGTCCAGTATGACATGTTTTGTAGTAGTGCTTCATGATCTATCCACGGGGCAGTAAGCATCCCATCTCCATCCATGGTTATCACCTCATTGTTCTTGTCCAATGATGCGGGTTGTTTAGCGTTCAAGTCCTCCAATTCTTTATCAATCCACAGAATGTGAGAAGCAATACTACAAGTAGAGAGTAATAGGTTAGTCTCAATAATATCCTCATTCTTCCTATCTTGTAACATCCTAACCCAACATAGAGCTTAAGATGCTACCAACTACTCTATTGACTCAACTAATTTCAACATCTTAATAAACATTCAACCAAACATTCATTCATGAAGGACATAAAACTGATAATCAACACCATCATAGTCTATAATTACTCAACAAGAGCGTAATATCTATCAACTGAGTATTAATCAATTTGTGAAGCCTCCTCTTCAACAACTAATCCAAAACAATCCAATATTACTATGCTCAAGCAGCTAATGATCGAATAGCTACCACTAAATCATCACTGACCAACCAAACAATAAAGATGATAGAATAATTCAATCAAACCTTCTAATCCATCAAACGAAATTAAATGAACTTGAATGATGAAAAATTAAGAACATAAATGGATCATCTATGATCACAGTTAAAATCATCCACCACGAAGGATGGTCACAAAATTGAATATAAAGAAATCATCAAGACCATAAATTGTAGATAATTGAACTAGTTTAATCGTTATGGTTTGTGTATATGTGAAGTGCACCATGTCTACCCCTCCCCATGCATGCCGCTGCCTCGAGAGGTATCTAGAAAGCACAACATGCAAGAGTGAGTCCACGACTCAAAGAAAGTGCAATAGTAATAAATATCATAACATCATAAGTAGCCAATGGGGGTAATCAATCCCATCGTGAACAACAACAATATATATCACAAATCCATCTTTTATGCAGAAATGCAATGAACATATCATGGATGCTCTTTCTTCATCTTCTTTGCAATTACCGGTAATGCCGAGTAGTGTATCCGTCGATACATACTCAAAGCCTGCCCTCTAGGCATAGGGACCCAATGCCCACACTCCACGAGTGTGGGGACCCAAGCCCGTCCAATGCATGATGTGGATCTATGCCCGTCCAATGCATGACGGGGACCTCAAAGGAACAATCTTTGGCTACCATGTAGACCAAGATTGTAATGTCTCAAAATTTGGCTTTTCAAAAATCTTTTGAGTAGTTTAGGTCCCTGGAAAATTTCACCAATTTTATTTCAATTAATAAAGCTTAATTGGGAATTTTCTAAACTAAAATATTTAATTTGACTAATATAAACATGAATTAAATAAAAAATTGTGTTATTTGGCTTCCTTGTCTTTCAAGGAATTTTGGGTATTTTCTGAGATTTTTCCGGATTTATTTGCTATTTATTTGATCTCCTCGATTTTGCCTTTTGTTTTAATTCGAAATTCAGCTTTTCTCTCCTGCCACGTGCTACAGTAACTCACGATTTACTGTTCATCTTCGCCTCGAGAAACCGAACAGAGCTCGTAACGTGCACGTTGCGAACTGAAAATTTCAAAAATCATATCTTCCTCCACGGTGCATATAAAAGCGAGCCGCTTGTGCTCACGCGTCCGTATTGACCTCCTCTTCCAATCCTCAATTGGTTTTCCAAACCGATCTATTTTCGCCGCAATCTCCGAAAACTAAGCTCCAACCGAGGTTCTTCTCCGCGAATCGCGCTTCATCCGACGCCCCGTACGAACCGTCGCGGCGTTGGCTTCGCATCGCCGTGTTCTACGTCATGGTTCCTTCCTCTTCGCCAAGATCACCGAGCATCGCCGCCCATGTCAAGCCCTAAAGCGAAACGTGTTCATCGCGTTCCTCGCCTCTTGGTGAGTTTTTCAAAATCCGACGCGCCATCTTGTGCCCTCGTCGATACCTATTTTTCCCTCTTGTAGATTCAAGTTTCATCTACCGTGCGCCGAGAATCGAGCGTTCTCTCGCCTCTTGTTCGCCGTCCTTCTCCGCCAATTACTCCGCAACCGCTGATCCCCGCCTTCAACTCCACCACCGCTGAGTTCGCGCGCGCGTTCTACGCCGTGCTCACCTCCCTTTTCGCAGAGCATCGTCGCGAAGTGTTACGCGCGCGTGAGGTGCCGCCGTCGGCGTTCTTCGCGTCGCCGCCGTCGCATGGAGCAAAATCTTGATGTCCGACGCGCCATCATCTCCGGCTCGTCGCTTCCTTCCGCTTTGCCCTTCGCCGGTTGGTTCGCCTCGCTCACCATCCTCCTTGCATCAAAATTAGCTCTGTTGAAGCAAAGACGTTTTGTTGTTTTTACATGTTCGTAGCTTCGTTTCTCTGTTGGTTGGTTGCTACTAGTGGCTCTCTCAGATCTATGACTAATGGACCCCATTTGTCATCCAACTAAATTAAGCCATTATATCTATCTCTCTTACATGTTGACCCCACATGTCATCCACCCACATTAAAATCCTAATTATTTATCTCTCTTACACGCGGGTCCCGTATGTCAGTCAACCTTGGTCAAACCCTAGTTCATGAGCTTGGTCCACCGTGGACTAGCATATCTCTGTGGACCTGGTCCATGGACCAGTGGCCCACATGTCAACCTCTAATCCTATTTTCGGGAATTAATTTAATTCTTGAAAAATCCTTTTATCTTATTGGTCCCACTTGTCACTCTCTCTACCTTATTTCCGGAATTATTTTAATTCTAGAAATCCATAAATATCAGTCAGTCCCACCTATCATACACTCATTCTTTTTCTAATATTTTCAAAATAGAATATTCTGGGAATATTCTGTAGAGCTTTTTCATCATTTCATGTGAATTCCAATCTTCCGAGAGACATATCTTCTTCATCCGAATTCCGATTGAACCCATTCAAGTTTCTAAATTCATCTAAATTCAATATCTACCTTCCAGTACCATTCAATTTCAATTTAGAGTTTATTTTATTTGCCTTTTGAATTTATTTTGTTTCGCGCTTTCTTTCTCGTTAGACGCCGAAGTCTCGGAATCGTCTGAAGGAGCTAAAGATCAAGCAAGTAGAAGATTGAAGATAAATTAAGATCATCATTTCTATAGCAAGGCAAGTTATACCTTTGATCATATTGAATCCCAGTTTTCAAAATTACTTTGATTTAAATTATTGCATTTACTTTAAGTAATTATTTAAATGCTTTTGGGTTTAGCTATTAATCCAATTTGTTATATCCACTTTGTCTATTGTATGTCATAATCTTTTGTCACCCTAGATTGGTTCATATTTAGTTGGTGCTATGGTATTACCAACGTGGGTTGGTTAGTACGAGTAGATTGCTTAGCCATGCTACGAGTCTCACATCTCATGAAAGTTGCAATTATTAAATGTGACTAAGTGACTATGGAACTTTGTGTAAAACTGTGTGCTATGTGTTATTACTTCGTGATGGCATGTGTTGCACTAAAACCAACTGGGTGGTAAAGGATTTAGACTGAGGCAAGTGGTGGAAGTTGTGTGATATGGTGGACTTTGTGATGGGAATGATAATCTTTGTGGCATAGTTAGAACATGGAAGTCTTGCCTTGGTCAATTAAGGACTTAACTTTGTGCGCCATTGAACTGAGCCTTACTGTACGACCACATGCCTGGTATGGGACGAGCCTAACTTAGTAGGTTATGGATTCTTAGCATTGATTACTCAGGCTATAGGTTAGGCTATGTGCCAGGGTGGAGGTGTGTTTCAGCCTCAGTGGCGGCTCACATCGCGGGACGATTCGTCGCTTCCCTGTCCAACGATGTGTGTTATGCCAAAGCACTTCGTTAGGGTTGGCATAGCGGTTTGTAAGCACATCGGAGTGTCAATGTTGAGATGAAGTTTCGAAAGGTTTTGTTGTGATCGCTCCGATCCAGCTTGATTGCATCTTGTGGGTAAAGTGTACAACCTCAGAGAGTGTTAAACAATCTATTCGAATAGCCACGTCATGGTCATGGACATGCTCGAGGATTTCACATGAGGGGTAGATTTTCATAAAACCTTTGGGAAGGGACAATTGTGTGATTTAAGTCATATGGGTGTGAAAGAATTTGATTAGGCTATGTGTCTTTGTAAAAGAATCATTAAATTAATATTGTATATTTGTTTTGAATTATGCTTTCAATCTATTATTTGTATTCAATTGCAAATGTTGCATTTTGCAAAATAACCACGTAAGCCATTTCCTTTGGAATAAGCTCCGCATCTATACATTGCATTCGTGGTATGACTTGCGAGTACTGCGTTGTGTACTCACGCTTGTTGTAAAACTTGCGCCCAAACTTACGTAAATGGAGGAATCGTCGGTCAACAAGGTCTACTTCAGGATCGAGAACAACTAGGTCGCGCACTCCCACCGATTGCTCGTGGGCATATGGATGGGCTTCACTAAAGTTATTCCGCTTGCTCACAGCCTTCATTGAGCTATTCGCCTTCTGAGGCATTAATTGTAAGCTTTGACCTTAAGGTCTTTACTCTGATATTTATTGTTATTTGCCTATTTATTAGTCATCTTTGCATATGAAAATGATATTTCATCGATGTTGCCACTGTGTGCACTAGCGTGATCCTGGACTAGTGCAGTATACACAGAGGGTCCAGAATTGTATTTTTGGGTCCCGACAAAGATACAGAAATATATACCATGATGCAAAATTGAAATCACAATATGGACTCATCATGAACAAGTAATGTTCATCAACATTATCAAACATAAAGCTTCATCATTAAACCATGGCATTAATCGATTATGAAATAAAGCAACTCATTATTACTATCTGCACTTGCCTCAACTGTGAGATAGAAGACAAAGGGCAGAACACTCTAGTTCCGAGGTTCACCACCACCTGGTAACTAAGAATGATACTATACATCAAACAAACATGCTTAACAAGATATTACTCACCACCCTCTACATCGTCTTCCTATAACCCAAGATTAAACACTTTATCTACTCAAGCTAGTCAACATACTAATGTAAATCTATTATGGACAGCAGCATTTAAAATATCATATCTTTTGCTCAAACTCAAACGATGTGATCTCAGATCCTATGGAAAGGTAACAAAACCTTCACAATAGTCTAGTTGATGAATCCTCCAATTCAGCCAAAAACTTAGGCTAAAATTCAGATGAAAATCTAGTATATAATTTGTCTAGCGTAACTAAACAGCAAAGTAAAGAAATAATCATAACTTTTGATTGGATTAACCAAAATCCAAGATTTTTATCATTCTAGAAGGCTAAGATTATAACCTTTAAAAGTCTAGTTGGCATGAAACTCAGATTTTGTCTTTAACAAAAGTAGCACACAGATCAAAACTATGTTTCGAACCCGACTTACAACTGATAGTCAAATTAAAACATACATAACTTTTGTTCTACAAATCCAAAAAATGTTCTTTAACAATCTGAAAGCTGATGGAATTATCTCTGAGAATTAGTTTTGGGCAACATTTCTGAATTAGCTCCTAACATAATCATATTTTAATAAACAAAGTGATTGTTAATTTCGCCGGACATTCTGGCAAAGCAGAAAGAATTCATCATATCTTTTAAACCAGTAACTCGAATTGAGTGATCTTACATAACTCACATAACTCTAGGAGATGAGATCCTCTAATTCGGATTTTAAACACATGAAAACAAATACACAATAAATCGGGATGAATCGATTTACTCAGAGCAGACTTCGATCCACTTAACGAATCGGTTTTGCATCTACTATGATCCAACCAGAGAAGAACATCGATTATTACCCTTGTAGAACCATAGGAGATTGCTGATCGAATCCCACGTAAAAGATCTCCTTCGTCTGCTTCTTCTTCCCAACGGCCGACAGCAGCAACAGCAGGGAGGATGGCGTATGGGAGAGGAGGAGCAATAGGGGGGCAGATGTTATCAGAGCACTACAGCAAGTGGCTATCATGAGCAAAGTTGGCACTATAGCATATTTAGGGTTTCCCCCCTTTTGGGCCTTGGTGCTGTAGGCCAAGAGCCCATGGCCCAGTCTTTTTTGAAGAAATTTCAAAAAAAACCCCTTTAACTATTTTTGTTTTCTCTCTAACACGTTTCAGAGTATTACATATCCTCTACCTCTTATTTTTCTATTGGCGCACTTCTCTCACACTATCAATTGGGACGCTCAACCTCACATATGGTGGAATTACACATCCTCTCCTCTTCATCAAGAGCATAAATCACAAGTTTTTCATATTACTAAAGTATTTATGATTAAGTGTTGCAGCGATATTAGAATTCAAACCTCATTTGAAGTATGCCTTCTGCCTAAGTGCACTAGTGATACCATCACAACACATTGCACAATTTATCTCAACATAGTATTGTGAGGACCCCAATTTATTTGGCTTGTAATGCTTAACCAACCACCTGGTCCTAGCATCACAAATCAAATAAATTGATCCTCGAGATATGTATACTTCCTAAAGCAAAGATACACACCTGTTACAAAATTAGACATCAACTCCATTCCAAGCATAGAGTCCAAACACCACACTACCAAACGGAAGATAAACAAATAGTAGAGTTATTACGCATAAAGGCCGACAGCCACAAGGTACAAAAACAACAGAGAGAAGACAATGAAGCAAAAGTGCCATAAGATGGCTATAAACAAAGCCAATCGCGTGCCTTCAACCCACAAGGCATCCGATCGACCGCCAAGCCTAGTCGCCCACTAAACGGCAACACACTCACGTATGAGACCCTTGGGGCTCACCTTCTTCCTCTCGCAACAAAACATTAAGCAAAGCACCGAGTACAAAGATTGTCTTTGTACCCGCAAGATCCGACGTGTGAACTAGCTGCACTGCCCATAAGCTACATGCAAAGCTTATTTGGTGGAGGCCATATGTTTCATTTGCATAAAGCCAATTTTCATTTGCAATAAGGTATACGCTTTTAAAGGCAAGTTTGCAATTCATTTTTAAGATTGAAATAATGAAGAAGGATATTAATAACAAAAGCGAAAGATAAACCACCTAGAAGTGACTATCCCAATAGTCACCATTAACAATAGCACGAATCCCATTCGCATCACCCATCAAGTTTTAATTTAAATGTTGTAGTCTAACTCTTGAAAAGCTTACCCAAGCGTGTCCATCACCTAGACGAGGCTATTCGAATAGTTTTAACCTCGCAGGTGTACCAATGTACCCACACTGCATCGCCTTTAAGCCAAAGCACACTTCCGAAGGTATGTTTGCACAACTAAGTCCTACGAGACTTTTTCCAATATTGTGTATTAACTACGAGCCACTCGTATGGATAGAAACCCATACGCTTACATGGTAAAGCCGAAAGATAACTACCCACTCAGATAAAGCTTTTGGGCAACTACCATGCTCCCACCTCCATCCTCCCGCGACCTCCTCGCGACCCGAGCCAATACACGCCAAAGTACTAGGTCAAGAGAGGTCCCATATACTCTAGTGTGGTTAGCACGAAATGCTGGATAAAAATTCACTCACAAGATGTTCGGTCCCACTGACCGGCACCTTTCCACCACACCCAAAAGATCACACCAATCTTACCATTGTGCCCTGCGCCTAAATCATTTTTGTTTTCATTTTTAGTTTTGCAATTAAACATAGCAGAAATGTCAAACATAAAGTTGTAGTAATTTTTGTGTGATCAAGGTTACCGACTAAGTCGATAACCGCCCATTTCTACCGATACTAAGCATGTCTAAGCAATTTGACCCGGATCTACTAAGTGACAAGAGATCATCCAAATGACCTCTAATCACAAAGAAATAACCTAGGCTCGTAGTAGAGATCAATATTTTGTCTACAGGATATGCAACTACGGATTTAACTAATCAATTTAACACAAATTAAGCAATGCATACATACAAATTGAAACAAAATATTAGACTTTAAAATATCGATTATCATGATCAAACCGCTTTCGTCCGCTGTTGCTCAATTTGTTGCGAGGGTCGTTTCTGGTTGCCGCAAATATCGAATCCTAACGATTGAACAAAACAATAATAAGAACGAATAACACCGCAAAAATCAAAGATCACAAACCAACACCAATTTATACACAAAGGCTAGACTATCACAAAAGAATGACAAATACTGCTACAGAGATGCTTCAAAAAGACATGCTTTCAAGTGATAGATCTATCCACTCACTTATTTATTAGGCTAACCACAAAATCAATCTTCTTATATGATTTAAACTTTGGACAGACTTTGATGGTGATTGTGTGCACATCTATTATTTAATCATCAAGTTAACACATCAAAAACAACTATTATTAGTTGAGTTCACAGAACCTACAAGAAGCTATTAACAACATTAACTAGTCAAGTATCCAACTATGAGATGCTAAACAAAATTCTAATTAAATTTAGGCTAGAATAAAATTCAGCTACTAACACACCTAAGCATCACATCATCATAAGAAAGGTTATCACAATTCAGATGCTACTACACCAAATCTTAATGTACTGATAAAGCAAAAGTACAGAGACAATAACATGATCAGCTAACTATCCCTAATGATCAAACATGACAACAAGAGCTTTGAAATATAAAGATACTAACTAAATGATTTCATGCTAACCTCTACAACAAAAGGGAGTCATCCAACACTAAACAAGGATCCAAAGCATGAGTATGAAACTAAAATCTAGTTACTGACAACAGAAACGACCACAGGAAATAATTACAGAGAACAACACTAAAAACTTTCAAACTCCCAAAACCAAAATGATCATGCATGAGAGTGAACTAAAGAACATTCCTAATCATGATTAGAAACTAAAGAACTGGTTTTGAAGGAGTGGGCCCCACTGACAGAGAAACAGAGAAGAACACAGCCGAAGAACAGAGAGGCTCGGGCTGCTCTGGACCTGAACTTGCCGCCGGCGAGGAAGTGGCGGCGCGGGCTGTGCGACGGCCAAAATGGGTCGCCCAGAGGTTACTGAAGCTAAGGGTGGTCGCGGGTTGGTCGGAGAAGCACGGTGGCGGCGCGGCGACGGAGCACGGCGGCCGGCAGTGGGGGTGACAAGGTGCGACTGCACCAGAGAGGAAGACAATGAAATTTAGCGCGCATGAGCATCAGTGAGGCTCCAGGAACTCACCGGTGAGCTTGGCGACGACGGAGAGGCACCGAGTGGCTCGGCGACGAGCCCGCGGCGGCGCAAGGCGGTCAACGGTGACAGGAGCCTGGGGTGAACGAGGACGTGTGAGCGAGTGGAAAAGAAAGGTGGAGTCGGTGATGCTCACCGAGCAAGGAATCGAGTTGGAGCTCACCGAGAAGATACGGTGGCGAAGAGGCGCTGCCGGACTTGGAGAAGAAAGCCCACGCGCAGCTTCACTGCACGATGAAATCCAAAAATTCCTTGAGGGGTTTACTTCCAGGAGTTGGAACACACCGTGACGCCGCCGGCCGTGCTCGGAGATCACCGAGCAAAGAGAACGCCGAGAGCGTCGCGCGGCGGCGCCACGCCCCGGAGCTCGGTGGAGAAGAAAGGCAATGGAGACGTAAAACGAGGTAGGGAAACCTCGTGGGCTTTTGTAGGAGCAAAGTAACGCAATGAGGTGAGGCGTGGCGGTGAAAAGACCGTGAGGCGAGGTGGCAGCGCGGCATGCAGCGGCGAGCCGGCGAGAGCGCTGCGGCGTTGCTATACCGAGCTGGCGAAACGACGTGGCGGAAACAAACCGCAGTGGGACCGCCGTCGGCCGATCGTCGAAGCGGTGCGAACCGGTGGTTTGACTTGATCGTAAACGCACCGACCATTGGATCTCAAATGGACTACCGAGATTGGTGTATGCATTCGGACAGTCGGTTGCGACGCGACGTGGATCGCTCGATCTTCATCGGACGGTCACGATTGATTGGACTCGGCGGTGCGATTAGTTGACGCGACCGAGTCCATTAGTGCGGTCGGACTCGAGCCCAAGTGTGGTTCGGGCCCGACAAGCGATGTTTTCGTAATTCGATTTAAAAGACAGAGAGATTTTGGGAAATTTTTAGAGATAGCTCCAGGCTCCAAAATTTCTGAAATTTTTATGGAAGCTAACTGGAACAGAGGACCACCTTGTGAAATTTTTCCAGGAGTTTTCATGCACCAGATTTCTCCCAATAAAATTCACAAGCTGCTGAATGAAGTTTGACCAGATTTCAAACTAGGTTGACTTGGCCATTTGAAATAGCAAATAAAATCTAAAAATTGTGAGATAATTCAGGGAGGTAGATAGGATGATCAAGATGCTAGGAAAAATAATTTCAGAGGATGATCACAAGTTTGAAGGCTAATAATTTGATGACAACAATTTCCAATCACAAGAATCAACTTCTAGAAAATTGAAATTGCTAGGAAAATGTAGAAACTTTCAAATGATTTGAAGAGACAACAAAAGTTTTTATTTCTCCTCAAAATTTTACATTTGAAATACAAACCCCAAGTTAGGGCTATTACAAATCTCCCCCCTTTACAGGAATCTCGCCCCGAGATTCTGGTCACTGGGAGAAGAAGGATGGGTAATCTGCTCGGAGACGATCTTCCCGCTCCCAAGTGGCTTCATCCTCGGAGTGGTTTGACCACTGAACTTTGAGGAACTTTATCACACGGTTCCTCGTTCTTCGTTCAGCTTCTTCGAGGATACGAATGGGACGCTCACGATAAGACAGATCTTCCTGCACATCGATATTTTCCAATGGTGTTTCTCAACTGAATACGGAGGCACTTCTTCAATTGTGACATGGAAAACATCATGCACCCTTGAAGTGTAGCTGCAACTCCAATCGGTATGCAACGGCTCCCACTTTCTTGACGACGCGATACGGTCCGACATATCGAGGAGCTAGTTTGCCCTTGACACCAAAACGACGATGTCCTTCGAGGTGAGACTTTGAGATACACAAAGTCATTGGGCTGAAACTCAACTCACGGCGACGCCGACCGCATAGCTCTTCGCTCGATCGAGCCACACGCAGTGCTCACGAATCAATCGCACTTGACTCTCACTCATCGATGGAATTCGACCAAAGAACCTTTCACCGCCACTCGGACGGTTCAACGGTGTTCAGCAGCCGCCCATACAAAGCCTCAAACGGTGCCATACCAAGACTAGCTCGAAGTCGTTGTTGTAGGAGAACTCGCAAGCGGTAGGCACTTCTCCCAATTCTTCCCATAGGAAAGAACACAAGCACGGAGCATATCTTCAAGAACTTGGTTGACTCGCCCGTCGACCATCACCGAGGATGATAGGTCGGTGAAAGAAAGACGGGTCCCCATGGCTTCTCAGAATCGTGCCATAGCCGAGAAGTGAAAAGAGAGCCACGATCGACACAATCGCTCGTGGCACACCATGCAAGCTCACAATGCGAGATATAGAGATCCGCCAATCGACCGACGACGAGAGTGGTGGCATCGGTAGGAAGTGCGCTACCGCCAATCGATCGATAACAACCCGGATAGCATCCTTCCTCAAGAAGCACGGGTAGACCAGTGATAAAATCCATGCCTACTAATCCCACTTCCACTCGTATA
Source organism: Ampelocalamus luodianensis (assembly GCA_036346255.1). Taxonomy (NCBI): domain Eukaryota; kingdom Viridiplantae; phylum Streptophyta; class Magnoliopsida; order Poales; family Poaceae; genus Ampelocalamus; species Ampelocalamus luodianensis. The sequence goes on from CM070621.1 coordinate 52,435,669, forward strand.
GGCAAGGGTCGAGGAGACTCGCTGACGCCGATGCTCGGCCTTGACGCGACAACATATGTCACATCCGCCACGAACACCGCAATTTCGCGGTTCATGCGAGTCCACCGTAATCTCCGACGCAGATCTTGGTACATTTTAGTGGCCCCGGATGGATGGACAAAGGCGAATCATGGGCCTCTCAAGAATCAAATCCCGCAACTCGGGACCTTTGGGACCACAAGACGCGCCCAAACCACACAACACCGTGCTCATCTTCGTGAAACACTTGGTCGATCCATTCCCGATGTTTCGCTTGATTTTTCCCACACCATCATTCGATTGTCGTGGCCGCCTTGATTTGATCCACCAAGGTCGGTTGCACAACCAAGGCGACAAGGGAACCATGCTCAACCAAACCCAAGTTGAGACGCTGAAATTTCGCAAGAAGTGCAGTTCTCGCTCTTGGATCATCGAGTATTGCAATACACCTTTCGCTAAGTGCATCAAGAATTACATTGGCCTTGCCAGATGATATCGAATACCCATGTCATAATCTTTGATCAATTTAGCCATCTCCTCTCGCTCGAGGTTCAGATCCGCCGAGTGAACAAGTATTTCAAACTCTTGTGATCGGAATACACCTCACAGCGGTTACCGATCAGATAATGCCGCCAAATCTTGAGTGCATGAACCACAGCAGCAAGCTCTAAATCATGGGTGGGATAGTTGAGCTCATGAGGTCTCAACTGCCTGGATGCATAGGCAACTGCCTTGCCTTCCTGCATAAGAACGCATCCAAGTCCCTGACGAGAGGCATCGCAATAAATATCGAAGCTCTTGTGGATATCAGGAAGAGTAAGAACTGGAGCTGAAGTCAATCGCTGTTTGAGCTCCTGAAAGCTCTCATCACAAGCAGAGGACCACACAAACTTCTTGTCCTTCTTGAGCAATTCACCATCGGCTGCGATCTTGGAGAAGTTCTCGATGAAGCGGTAGTAGCCCGCTAAACCAAGAAAACTCCGCACATCGCTGGATCGACTGGCCGCCCCAAGATAGAACGTCGACCTTTGGGATCCACAGCTATGCCTCCAGTGAAAGAACATGGCCCAAGAATGCCACTTCCTTCAACGAACTCGTGATTTCTCGAACTTCGTGATACGGTGGTGCTCGCAATTTGCCCAAAACAATCTTCGATGCTCAAGATGCTCGCTTCATCTTGGAATAGATAAGAATATCATCAATAAAGACCACCACAAATTTATCCAAATACTCCATGAATCTTGAATTCATAAGGTTCATGAACAAAGTCGAGCATTGGTTAAACCGAAAGACATGACGGTGTACTGCATACAACCCATAACGAGTAGTGAAAGCCGCCTTGAGAATATCCTCGATCCGATCTCGACTGATGATACCCCATTCTCAAATCAATCTTGAGAACACTGGCTCCACCAATCGATCGAACAGGTCATCGATGCGGGGCAAAGGATATTTGTTCTTCACCGTCACCTCATTGAGAGGACGGTAATCAACACACATGCGCAAAGTCTTGTCCTTCTTCTTCACAAAGATCACCGGACAGCCCCAAGGAGATGAACTGGGACGGATGAAACCCTTTGCTTGGAGCTCACCAAGCTGCTTCTTCAATTCTTCTAGCTCATTGGGAGGCATTCGATACGGCGCCTTCGAAATCGGGGCGGTACCGGGCAGCAACTCGATGACAAACTCCAGGTCTCGAACCGGAGGCATCCCGTGCAAGTCTTCAGGAAAGACATCCCCAAAGTCAGATACTATGGGAACATCCCGACCGCAAGGTCGCTTCGCTCTAATACACATAGATGTGGCCCCCTGAGCGCGCGAAAATCCGACCGCCGCTCAAGGGTGGTGAGATAGACAATCTTCTGGCACAATGGATTTGCCCCAAGTGTTGGGACAACCAATCCATGCCAAGAATCACATCCGCACTCATTGAATCGAAGCGAATAATAAGGTTTGCCAAAACCCCACTCCTTTAACTATGATAGGAACACCCGACATTGTAGATCGCCTCTCATTTCCGACCCGGAGAGCGGATGAGCAAAGGAACTCCCAAAGGAACACGGTGAAGACCACTAGCAGCAGCAAATGATCTTGAAATAAAAGAATGCGATGCTCGTAATCAAATAATACCGCAGCAGACGAGAATTAACAAGAAGTGTACCAATCACGACATCCGCGCCCCGAGCCTCCTCGGTGAAAGGTGGTTGACTCGACCGCCGCCGCACTCGGTCTTCGGATCATCTTCTCGTCGTGGATGACCACTCCGCCCGCGTCCTCCATTAGGACGAGGGGCGCATCGCAACACTCGAGGGCAAGCGTTGGCGAGTGGCCCTTGTTGTGGCAGCGAAACAAGTAACCTCGGCCGCCGGATTGCGCGAGGCCGCCTGCTGGCCGATCGCAGCGCACGTGGCTCAAACACGCCGCGGTGGACGAGGAGCTGGTGCGGATGGCCTCGGCGCGGTGGAGCAAAAGAACGGCCATCGTGCCGCCCACCGAGGACGAGTGAGGTGGTGTGAGTAGACCGATGTGCCTCCCATTTGCGCTATGGGACTCGCCAGCGCTTTGCCTTATGCTCGGCAACAATGGCCTTATCTACCAAGGCACGAAAGTCGAGAAGTCCACAATAGATAGCTTGTCCCGCAGCCTCGGACAAGCCATCCATAAACTTCTCCTCGCTTAGCCTCATCGAGGCCACCTCCGGAGCATAACGAGCCGATGATTAAACTCGTATAGATACTCCGTTCTGATTTGCGCCCTTGCTTGAGCGCGAGGAATTCTTTCTTCTTCACTTCATCGTGCCATCGGGAATGTGGGCCCGACGAAAGCCGACGAACTCCTCCCACGCCGACCACATGGCTCGCAGTCGCATGGCGAGATAGTTCTCCCACCATGAGAGTGCCGCGCCTCAAGCCGGTGGACGCGAAGAGTGCCTTATCTCGTGCTCGGCATCGAGCTATGTTGAGCTTTCGCTCAACCATGCGCAGCCAATCATCCGCATCAAGAGGGTCCTCGAGCGGAGAAAGTCGGTGGTCGCGTGACGAGGAACTCCGCAAGTCCTCGCGAGTCGGTGGCCTCCGCCCACCGCAGGAGTGGAGGTATTCCTAGCAATAACCTCCAAGATGCTGTCGTCCATGCGGTTTCGCTCGATCGAAGCGAGCACCTCACCATGGTCGGAGGAGGGGGAAGCTCCTCATCATGACCAGACTGCTGATCGCCACGCTGTTCTCCCGCCATCCTGTTTCACTAAGACAAGTTAACAATAGCCGGAAAACACGCAGTCGATAACCCACCGCAAATAACTTACTAACAAAGACAAAACAAATACAAGACTTTTAAGTTACAAAACCAATTGACAAAAATCGACACTTAGCAACTCATACATATCTTACCCTTATGCTCCCACAAATTTTAATTAGACTAATTCTCTATGGTTCTCCCAAAGACCGATTCTACTGTAGCAACTATCTTTTGAAATGAAAGAGGAAAACCAAGTTTTAAACTCAAATTAGAGTAAGATAAGAGTTGAAGGCTAAGATAGGTAAGGAGTAAAATCGAGAATCGCCTAGGTTTTCATAAACCCTTTTATACTTTGAAATTAAGCTTTTTCAAAATATCCTAAAGACGACTATGCTTGTTGCTTACGGTCGAATGGCTCGATACCAACTTTGTGAGGACCCCAATTTATTTGGCTTGTAATGCTTAACCAACCACCGGTCCTAGCATCACAAATCAAATAATTGATCTCGAGATATGTATACTTCCCAAAGCAAAGATACACACCCGTTACAAAATTAGACATCAACTCCATTCCAAGCATAGAGTCCAAACACCACACTACCAAACGAAAGATAAACAAATAGTAGAGTTATTACAGACAAAGGCCGACAGGCCACAAGGTACAAAAACAACAGAGAGAAGACAGCGGAAGCAAAAGTGCCATAAGATGGCTATAAACAAAGCCAATCAGCGTGCCTTCAACCCACAAGGCATCTGACCGGACCGCCAAGCCTAGTCGTCCACGAAATGGCAACACAACTCACAGAAGTGAGACCCTTGGGGCTCACCTTCTTCCTCTGCAACAAAAACATTAAGCAAAGCACCTGAGTACAAAGATTGTCTTTGTACCCGCAAGACCGACGTGTGAACTAGCGCACTGCCCATAAGCTACATGCAAAGCTTATTTGGTGGAGGCCATATGTTTCATTTGCATAAAGCCAATTTTCATTTGCAATAAGGTAATACAGATTTTAAAGGCAAGTTTGCAATTCATTTTTAAGATTGAAATAACAAGAAGGATATTAATAACAAAAGCGAAAGATAAACCACCTAGAAGTGACTATCCCAATAGTCACCATTAACAATAGCACTAATCCTGCATTCGCACTCACCCATCAAGTTTTAATTTAAATGTTGTAGTCTAACTCTTGAAAAGCTTACCCAAGCGTGTCCATCACCTAGGACGAGGCTATTCGAATAGTTTTTAACCCTGCAGGGGTGTACCAATGTACCCACACTTCAGACCGCCTTTAAGCCAAAGCACACTTCCGAAGGTATGCTGGCACAGCTAAGTCCTACGAGACTTTTTCCAATATTGTGTATTAACTACGAGCCGCTCGTATGGATAGAAACCCATACGCTACATGGTAAAGCCAAAAGACAACTACCCACTCGGGATAAAGCTTTTGCAACTACCATGCTCCCACCTCCATCCCTCCTGCGACCTCCTGCGACCCGGAGCCAATACACGCCAAAGTACTAGGTCAAGAGAGGTCCCATATACTCTAGTGTGGTTAGCACGCCGAAATGCCTGGATAAAAATTCACTCACAAGATGTTCGGTCCTTAATTGACCCGGGCACCTTTCCAGTCACACCCAAAAGATCACACCAATCTTACCATTGTGCCCGCGTCTAAATCATTTTTGTTTTCATTTTTAGTTTTGCAATTAAACATAGCAGAAATGCTGAAACATAAAGTTGTAGTAATTTTTTGTGTGATCAAGGTTACCGACTAAGTCGATAACCGCCCATTTCTACCGATACTAAGCATGTCTAAGCAATTTGACCCGGATCTACTAAGTGACAAGAGATCATCCAATGACCTCTAATCACAAAGAAATAACCTAGGCTCACGAGTAGAGATCAATATTTTGTCTACAGGATATGCAAACACGGATTTAACTAATCAATTTAACACAAATTAAGCAATGCATACATACAGCTGAAACAAAATATTAGACTTTAAAATACTGGGATTATCATGATCAAACTGCTTGCCTGGCTGCTGTTGCTCAATTTGTTGCGGAGGGTCGTTCTCGGGGTTGCCGCAAATATCGAATCCTAACGATTGAACAAAACAGCGAATAAGAACGAATAACACCGGCAAAAATCAAAGATCACAAACCAACACCAATTTATACACAAAGGCTAGACTATCACAAAAGAATGACAAATACTGCTACAGAGATGCTTCAAAAAGACATGCTTTCAAGTGATAGATCTATCCACTCACTTATTTATTAGGCTAACCACAAAATCAATCTTCTTATATGATTTAAACTTTGGACAGACTTTGATGGTGATTGTGTGCACATCTATTATTTAATCATCAAGTTAACACATCAAAAACAACTATTCTTAGTTGAGTTCACAGAACCTACAAGAAGCTATTAACAACATTAACTAGTCAAGTATCCAACTATGAGATGCTAAACAAAATTCTAATTGAATTTACGCTAGAATAAAATTCAGCTACTAACACACCTAAGCATCACATCATCATAAGAAAGGTTATCACAATTCAGATGCTACTACACCAAATCTTAATGTACTGATAAAGCAAAAGTACAGAGACAATAACATGATCAGCTAACTATCCCTAATGATCAAACATGACAACAAGAGCTTTGAAACATAAAGATACTAACTAAATGATTTCATGCTAACCTCTACAACAAAAGGGAGTCATCCAACACTAAACAAGGATCCAAAGCATGAGTATGAAACTAAAATCTAGTTAATGACAAATGTAAACGACAACAGAAATAATTACAGAGAACAACACTAAAACTTTCAAACTCCCAAAACCAAAATGATCATGCATGAGAGTGAACTAAAGAACATTCCTAATCATGATTAGAAACTAAAGAACTGGTTTTGAAGGAGGGGCCCCACCGACAGAGAAACAGAGAAGAACACACCAAGAACGAGAGGCTCGCTGCTCGACTGAACTTGCCGCCGGCGAGGAAGTGGCGCGCGGTGGCTGACGGCCAAAATGGGTCGCCTGAGGTTACCGAAGCTAAGGGTGGTCGCGGGTTGGTCGGAGAAGCACGGTGGCGGCGCGGCGCACGGAGCACGCGCCGGCGCAGGGGTGACAAGGTGCGATCGCACCGCAGAGGAAGACAATGAAATTTAGCGGCGCATGAGCATCGGTGAGGCTCGTGAACTCACCGTGAGCTTGGCGACGACGAGAGGCACCGAGTGGCTCGGCGACGAGCCGCGGCGCAAGGCGGTCAACGGTGGATGGAGCACGGGTGAACGAGGACGTGTGAGCGAGTGGAAAGAAAGGTGGAGTCCGGTGATGCTCACCGAGCAAGGAATCGAGTTGGAGCTCACCGAGAAGATACGGTGGCGGAAGAGGCGGTTTTCAACGGACTTGGAGAAGAAAGCCCACGCGCAGCTTCACTGCACGATGAAATCCGAAATTCCTTGAGGGTTTACTTCCCAGGAGTTGGAACACACCGTGACGCGGTGCGGCCGTGCTCGAGATCACCGAGCAGCAGAACGCCGGAGGCGTCGCGGCCGGCGCCACGGCTCCGGAGCTCGGTGGAGAAGAAAGGCAATGGAGACGAAAGCGAGGTAGGAAAACCTCGTGGGCTTTTGTAGGAGCAGTAACGCAGCGAGGTGAGGCGGTGGCGGTGAAAAGACCGTGAGGCGAGGTGGCGGCGGCATGCAGCGGCGAGCCGGCGAGCGCTGTGGCGGCGTTGCGGCCGAGCTGGCGAAACGACGTGGCGGAAACAGCCTGCAGGTGGGACCGCCCTGTCAGCGACTGTCGAAGCGGTGCGAACCGGTGGTTTGACTTGATCAGAAACGCACCGACCGTTGGATCTGAAATGGACGGCTGAGATTGGTGTATGCATTCGGACAGGTCGGTTGCGCACGCGACGTGGATCGTTCGATCTTCATCGGACGGTCACGATTGATTGGACTCGGGCGGTGCGATTAGTTGACGCGACCGAGTCCATTAGTGCGGTCGGACTCGAGCCCAAGTGTGGTTCGGGCCCGACAAACAGTGTTTTCAGAATTCGATTTAAAAGACAGAGAGGTTTTGGGAAATTTTTAGAGATAGCTCCAGGGCTCCAAAAATTTCGAAATTTTTATGGAAGCTAACTGGAACAGAGGACCACCTTGTGAAATTTTTCCAGGAGTTTTCATGCACCAGATTTCTCCCAATAAAATTCACAAGCTGCTGAACAGAAGTTTGACCAGATTTCAAACTAGGTTGACTTGGCCATTTGAAATAGCAAATAAAATCTAAAAATTGTGAGATAATTCAGGGAGGTAGATAGGATGATCAAGATGCTAGGAAAAATAATTTCAGAGGATGATCACAAGTTTGAAGGCTAATAATTTGATGACAACAATTTCCAATCACAAGAATCAACTTCTAGAAAATTGGAAATTGCTAGGGAAAAATGTAGAAACTTTCAAATGATTTGAAGAGACAACAAAAGTTTTTTATTTCTCCTCAAAATTTTACATTTGAAATACAAACCCCAAGTTAGGGCTGTTACAAGTATTCTTGGACAGCTTTGCATCCTTGTGTAATGCTCTCCAAATGGCGAAGTATTTCTTATTCATAAGAGGATGACACAAATTCTGTTCTCATCGCCATATTTAAATCTATCCAAGATGTAATGAGTTGTTTCTCAAATAGTTGTTGCCACTAACTATACACATGAGATAGTAATGTGCTCAACCAAAGTATGTGTTTCGGCCACCACTTTTTCTTTTCTTTTCTTTTCTTTTCTTGTCTTTTCTTTCTTTCTCTTTTCTTTCTTCTTCTTTTTTGTTTTGCTAGTAGCTGAACACTTAAGAACTCAATTCAGGGAGTTTTCTCAAAGTACCAACGCTTGGTTCTCTACAAGTAATTGCAAATTAATGTCTAGCCCCAAAGCAAACTAAAAAAGCTAGTCTTATGTAGGATCAAATTATTTGCAAAAGATTGAAATAGCTAGCAATGGATGTAAGTGATTTTCATCAAGTAATATTACGCAAAACAAGGATATAAGTGAAGTGTACATTCGGTTAATGCACAAAGAATAGCAAGCCAGTAATATGGTCTCACTGAATAGTACCTGATGAACCACAGAGGTGCTGATTTGGCCTGATCTTTTGATGAGAAGGTAAATTCGATAGAAGTCGCTCAACTCTCACGATCCTAGCTATGAACTCGTAAAGCTCGAAACCACGCAATCACTGAACTACTCGGTAATTCATTATCAACCGTGCACAAATACCTGAATGACCTGATCACGAAGATCAATTCCTGCATACACTGAAGAAGCACGCAAGAACAAGGTAAAACACAATCTGATGTATTGCAAATATGAATTGAAAGTGTATTGATAAGTGGGGTTCCGAAGAAAATATCGCTGTTGATATCGTCGAACAAGAGGACAAAGTATAAAGTAGCAACACTAAACTTCAATCAACAAAACCGACAAAACCCTAAGGGCGGCGGCCACTATGTATAGGAGGAAGAGGAGAAGAGAGGGGCGGTGGCACTGTTCATGGGCACTGTTCACAGATACTGTTCACATATGAACAGTACCACATGAACAGTATGGGCCTAGGGTGGATGCCCTATGGAGGTGCGGTATGGCCCAGGCCGGGCTGCCTAGGGTGGCCGGCCAACATATGGGCCAAGTTGGTCAATGCATTACATAGCCCGTGGCCCAACAGTAAGTGACACAGCACCATGACATGTAGACGTGGCACCATGACATGTAGACGTAGCTCGGCTCATAGGAGTAGAAGTAGCTCGGTCCAATTGGAAAATATGTAATTGCATTAGCCGAAAGTGCAATTAGAGAAGATGTGGTTCAAGTAGAGGATGCAGTACAGCGGGTCGAAGTAGTGGTTGCATCCTCAGGGTTGATGTCCTCATCAGTACCCATGTGTATGAACAGTGCCCAATGATGATTTGTCCTCATCGCATTGCAGTTGACTCTTGATTATGAAGAACACTTCTTAAGGCAAAGGATGATAGTACTTTAATCTTATGCGATTAAAAATAATATCGTAGCTTATGGGAAGCCATTAATAGAGCATAAAGTAAATTTTGGACTTGATAGTAGCGCTCCTTTGGTCCATGTTGCACTTCACTTACATAGTAAATAGGTCGTTGGAACTTATCTTGTTCTGCGGCAAGTACAACACTGGCAACATTAGGTGTAGTAGCCAAATATACCAACAAATGTCCTCCTAGGTAGGGTGATACCATTATAGGTGGGCTTTCTAAATAAGTTTTAATATCCTCAAAGGCTTTGTTTGTCTCATTTGACCAGTGAAATCTATCATGTTTTTTAATCATCATTAAAAAGGGAACCCACGTTTACCTGATCGAGAAATAAAGCGACTAAGTACCACCATTCGACAAGTTAAACCTTGAACCTCCTTCACTATTGAAGGTGGTTGTAGAGATTCAATGTCATAGATTTTTTCAAGATTGACTTCAATACCTCTAGAACAAACAAGGAAACCATGTAATTTACTAGAAAAAAATACCAAAAGTACACTTGTAGTATCCCAAAATTTCATTTCTGTTAAAAAGAAAATTTAATTAATTTCCTTGAATTTTCTAGACTTTTTTAAAAAATTCCCTATTTATTTTAAAGACAAAATAAATTATTTGCAAATATGAATACCAATTTTGAGTTGAAAATATTTTAATTAAGTTCAGAAAAGCTCAGGGAATTTCTATGAATTTTTCAAGATTTTTTTTAACTCTATGTGCTATTTTCTAAAAGCTTATTTGATTTAACTCAATTTCTGTAATTCAAAAATCATTAAAAATCCGAAAAACCCTTTCGTGCCGAATATCTCACCTGGGCCATTCCTTCTCTCTCTCTCTCTCTCACCCAGCCCATTCCTCCCACGCAGCCCGCGCCAACCCACCCTGCCCTCGCTCGCTCTCCCTCTCACCTATAGATGGAGCCCACCTATCAGCTTCTTCCCCACCTCCTTCCTCCCTGTGCCGACCGCCATTAGTGCGTGCCCTAACTCATCAAGCCAGTCATTTTTTCCCGTTCTTTGCGTGCACTTGATGGCATTCAAAGCCACGTTCACCCCGCACTCAATTTCCCCTGTTTCTTCCCCCCTTAAACCTCCTTAATTCGCAATTATGTGGACGCCACATCGGCTTGAAACCGCCGTGCACGTCCCCGCTGCCTTAGCCATCCCCTCGCCCTATAAAATGCACCCTGACACCACTACCCTCCCTCAACCCATTCCCGCAACTCACCGTGCCTCCCTTAGTCTCTCGTTGTCAGATTTTGGAGTTCTTCGCCACCATCCCGAGTGCGCCATCGCCGATTGCATCGCCGCCATTGAAACTTCATCGACATCGCCACACAAAGCCGCACACCGTGTTCTACCTCATGTGCACGCTCTCACCGCCAGAACACCACCGGAACACCTTTGCTGCCGGAGCCCAAACCGCGTCGTCGCTCTTCTTCCTCGTCGCTAGACAACCCTTCATGCACCTCTGTTGTAAATGTGCGCATTAGGTCCAACATCCCATCCTCGTTCATTTGTGCGCATGCACGTCCGCCGCTGTAGCATAGAATGCTGGCGACCATAAGGTCCCAAGCGCCACCCCTCTGGCTAGAGTGATGTGGCAAGCCACGTGGCACCATCTGGTAGCCACATGTGCGCGACATTAGTTCCTTTTGCCCAGTTAAAGCCTTCTTGTGGACTTAGTCCATGGACCATGGGCCTACTTGTTAGAGACTTATTAGGTTTTCCTACACAAAAATAATTCAATCAAAAATGAAAATTAGTCGTTGACATCATGCTTGTGTAGTATTTAGATTTTTCTTTATAAAAATAATTCATTAATTCTGAAAATTGAATTTAGGGTAATTTCTTAACAATTCAAACTTCCGAGGACTCGTTCTCCTTCATACGAGCTCCGATTCTAGTGATTCAAATTCCTAAATTCATATAAAATTATAATGTAGCTAAATAAACCAAAATTATTTAAATTGGAGTTCATTTAAATTTTATTTGAATTTGACTTATTTTCGCGTTTAGACTTCGACGACTCCAAAGAGCTAGAATTCTGCGACGACTCCGATCAACAACAATTTGACCCAGGCAAGTAACATCTGTTGATCATATTTGAATCCCAGTAATTTAAATTATTTAAATCCTATTTTAAATTATTATTTCATTACTTATCTATATTCAATTTAATTTAAATCCCCTTTTTAATTATTATAGTTATTCCTAATTCCTTTGTATGGCCAAATTTGGTCATTTGAATTAGTTATACTGTGTCACCTTAGATGAAAAACCTAGTTGGTACCATAGTATGAACTAGGAACCATTTGGAAATTATCATGCAAAGATATGCTTAGACAAAAATGTTTAGTTTGGGAATTTAGCTAAATATTCAACTTAGTTTAAAAATGAGTTATGGCATTGTTTTGCCATAGAAATTTGCAAATGATTTATGAAAGAAAATAAATTAAAAATTGGTTTGGACTTGGGTGAACTGGATACTTGGTGGGTGCAAGTTTATGCAGGATCAATTCGATGAACGATTGATGGCAGAATTATATTGAAGTCACCTAGTCAACTAAGGACTAGTCTAGAGTCGCTTTGCTAAGCTCCTTCGTACTACCATAAGTCCGATCAATAGGATGGCCTAACTAAGTGACTTGCAATGTTTCACCATGGTTGTGTCATTTTGAGGTGTGGGTGTCGTGAAGACCTACTTTTAGTACCCACATGGCGCAAGAGGGGGTTTTTGTTTGGCGTAAAACCTTCAGTAACAAAACCTTAGTGGGCACATTTACGTTGAGATAGTTTAGGGTAAAGGATTTGTGATAGTTGCTTAGTCGCACGTCTACGGAAGAGTGTCTTGGCCGACATATTAAGTAGACTATCTCTTGTTGGTAAAGTTGTACCACCTCTGTAGAGTGTACATCTATTCGAATAGCCATGTTCACAGTCATGGACATGCTGAGCAAAGCCACTCAAAGTTAGACTTTAGTTTTTGATTTAAAAAGATTTAAAACCATGTTTTTGGATAATGTATCCAAATGAGAAAATTGGGCAGACAGTTAGTGTTAAGAGGGTTATTCCTTCACCAATCATGTAGGAGGTTTATCCTACACACAAATGATGAAACAAAATTTAAAATAAATTTCTAGATATAGTATAATTGCCTTGAAACTTAGTAAAGATATTTAAACTAAAAATGTTACTTTATGCAAACTTAGCCATATAAGCCATCATTTGTTATACCCTCATGCATTATATTCTATTAATTGGGTGTAACTTGTGGAGTACATTTCGTACTCACCTTGTTTAATAAATTATTGATCAGAGGAGGAGTACTACGCTGGTGAGGACTTGGACAACTAGGCTGCACCCCAGACGATTGACTGTGGCGTATCGTGTAGCCTACTACTACTTACAATGAGATCATGTGCCCTTTTGTAATAAAACTCTAATAATATAAATAAAATGTGTGATATGGACTTGTTATCATTTTTGTTGAACTGTGTGCACTAGCTTTTCCTAGACTAGTGTGAAAAATACAGAGAATCCGGGATCCTTCTACTCCCAAGTTTGACACACTTTTCTGGATTCAACCTAGTCCCTTTTTATTCAAATTAATAAAGGTTTCTGCCAAATCAGAAAAATGATCGAGATTTTTGTACTCTTTACAATGATATCATGTACATATGCTTCAGATTACTCCTATTTGGTTTATAAAGTTTTTCGCATAAGGTTTGATGTACGTGGCACCAATATTTTCATCAAACGACATATTGATGTAGCAGTAGATGTTGAAAGGGGACGATGGAAGTCTTCTCTTCATCTTCTCTTGCCATATTTATTTGATGGTAGACTAACTAAGAATCTAGAAAACTCATCAATTTGTATCTTGAAGTTGAGTCGACCAGTTGGTCGATGCATGGTAAAGGGAAATCATCCTTAGTACAAGCAACTATCATCGGCTCGAAGCACACTTTTGCAGACTGATCCGCTTAGACTTCGAGCATTGGGGAAACAGGGCAACCGAATGAAAAGGGGCTAAGGCAAGGTGCTTGAAGAGATTGCTATCCAAAGGGGGTGCAGTATACGCAAGGTTTAAGCCCTACTTATGGGTTCTATAGAAAGGATTAGAAGATCCTAAAGTTAAAGTAGTAAAGTCAACGCACATACGCCACTTACCTTTTATTTTATTGACCATGACCGGATTCATGAGGCAATCTAGGTGGTCAACTTCCCGAATGAAGCCAGTGTCTAAGAGTTTGTCTAACTCTTGCCAGTGAGGAGCGAATTGCCTAGCTTCGCTTTCTTCGCTCGTTTATCGGGGGTGACTAACCTGTGCTCGATTACCACCCTTAGTACTTGGGCATGTCGGATGGTTTCCACACAAACACATCTAAAAGGTAATGAGCTCAATTTCCTATTTCTCTTACATTCTTGACCCAATCCGCCTTCGCCTTGGTGGTCTTTCGATAAGTGGGACTTGCTTTAGTTTTTCATTTGGCTTAGGAATTGTCTTCATCCACTTTGCTTTTGTAGGTTTGATAACCTTACTTGGCTTTTGTGCATCATTAAGATCTCTTAATGGTAACTGATCAATAATCTCTTTAAGATTGCAATTGAGTGCAGTAGAATGATTACTTTGCATGGAGATGACACCTTTGGACTAGGAATTTTGATACTTTGGTAGGCATGATGAGTAGTGCCATGAATTTAGTTAGTGATAGTCTACCTAAAATGGTATTATATGCTTACTGAAAATCTACAATTTTGAAAGTGAATAAATATGTTCGAAAGTTGTGAGAATCTCCAAAAGTTACTTGTAACACTTTTGACTAATAGGTGTTATCGAAGGACTAGGTACTATCCGAAGAAAGAATTTGTAACTATTTTTATCTTATAACAAGGTATTTGCATCTCATCTAAAGCATTTATGAAAAGTAAGTCGAAAGAACTTCCACCGTCGCACCAATTACTCTTCCTACTTTGCAATTACTTATTATAGGAGAAATGACCAATGGAAGTTTACGAGGTGTAGACATACCTTTTGGACAGTCATTCTTATTGAATGTCAAGACCATGTCCGACTACTTTTGATATCTAGGCTTCCTTGGTTGAATGTCAATGTTATTGACCTCCTCCATGTGGATTTGAACCGCATTTTTATGGATAGATAATGACCCTTCAAGATGATGTTTACGTGGTTGTCGAGCTTTTGGTATGTTTTTGTTCACCTATGTCATCATATTTGGTGTTGTTGGTACCACCACTTTTGGGTAGTGTAGCTTTTGCCCTTATCCAATAGAAGTCATCCATGTGTTTCATTAGGTGCGACGATTACGAATCATGACCAGCATGTTGTGTAATGGGCACCAATGGCCATTCCCACTCGGTCACACAGAGCCCTTGTATCTAGACTAGTCATTTGAACGACTGACTTGCTTCCTCCAGGGACCCTTGCCCATGTTGTAGGTTGCTCAACAGCAGCAACCTCCCTTGATGCATGCCTTATTTTATTCTTATTTTTGGCATTTCCTTTGTGGTCATCACATATGGTTGATTTCTTGAATTCTTTCTTGTCAGAACCTTCCATACCTAGTTGTCATGATGTATGGCCTTTGTCGACTATACGGTTCCACTCCACTGCTTCATGAGCATCAAAGTAATGATCAGCCATGTCAAATAATTCTGACAAAATTCTTGGCGGGTGGAAGTTTATGTGTTTTTGTGAACCTCTTGTATTGTACCACCTGTTTAAATGCTCGAATAACATAATAATCAATAATATTAGGAATGGTAGTGCGACTTCTACAAACCTTTTAATAAATCGATGTAAATTTTCTCCACAAGTTTGACGAAGATGATGTAAATCATCCTTTTTTCCTTGCTTGGTGTAATAATTTTTAAAATTGTTTATAATGGCTTGGCATACATTTTCCCAAATGTACATAGAACTTTCCAATTGGTTGAATAACCATATCCGAGCAAATCCATTAATATACTAGGTAAGTCATCACCGCTCATAGCCTGGACGACGGTAGTGTAGATTTAGATAAATTCAAAGGGATTATGTGTCCCATCAAAGCTTTCCAAATATCTTGGCTTGAACTTTTCAGTAAGGGTAACTTGTGTTAGCCGGTGAGAAAGCCTTGGACCTGTGTATGACCCCAATCATGGTTCGACATTATGACCTTCATAACAATTATCAGTAGAACAAGGTCTTCTATGACCACGGTTAGAGAGCTCACCTAGGCCTACTCCGTCGAACACAATCCGCCAAGGCGGATCATCTTCTTGACTGTGGTTATTTCTGTGACGGCGATGTCTCTAGGCAGAGTGGTCTTCCCTGGAGCTGGTTTGAGATCTTGATGATTGCGAAAGGCTATGTACTTCTGCAACAGCCTCTTGCAGGTCAGCAACCAATGAATGAATGACTAGAAGGTCATGTCCATTGTTGTCTCCTGTTTGATGGTTAGCAATAGCACTTCAAAGTATGTGAACACGGTTGATGGGAGTCTCTGCCTGTAAAGGTGATGGTATAAAATTTAAATCTTTTACTGTCGTCCTTAGGGAGGCCTTGGGTGTAGTTGGTGGATGCTGATCACCACTTGCATTAGTGATATGCCTCTTCGATGTCCCCGGTGCACTGTCATGGTACTGGCTACATGCCTTCTCTATTGCTTTCTGTTTGGTGGCCATGAGTTGATTGTTGCGTTGTTCCTACGCTAAACGTTCGGTCTGCTATTGGGCCTCACGTTGTTCATGTGCTGCCCATTGCTCATCGGTCTCGTTGGCGCTGATGACTGCACATGCACCAAACTCGGAGCAAATAGAGCATGAGAATGTCCCATCCTCATTAGAGGACGGGTAGTAGTTGAGATCTTAGAGTCGATGTTCTGGAGATCATTCTGCCATAACCTCAACATTAACATTGTCAATGCGATCATCATCGATCGCCACGTTATTGGCAACATGTTGACTTGTATATCTAGTTGAGACAGTAGGAATGTACTCACCTTCGAATTTCTTAGGGACGGAGTGGAATCTCTACCGTCTTAGACCAGTTGAGAGCAGAAAGATTCTTCCTCGGGAATGTACTCGAGGTAGAAATTGCACTCGCATACCTCCTCAAGGATGTAGTCCTCATCCATGAGGTCGATGTAGTCAACAAGATCAAAGGTGTTCCCCTCATCCATTGGTAAGGACGTGAGAAGATCACGACAGTGATCTCTAGCTTGATGGCGTCCTCCTTCAAGTGCCAACGGTCGATGATCGAGACCGAGGGTCCCCTATCTAGCTTACTAGGAAAATAGTATGAGAGCATAATCTAGATGAAGACCTTTATTGCTGTGGACACAATGGGTATTTGTATAAGAATACAATGAGAATGATAATGTTGAGAGCGTAATGACTGCGCTGAGTTGTGTTATAGAATATGGGATACCCTTTGTAGCTTTTGAAGGGTGGAAGTTAATGCCGCTAAAGGCACCTTATGTCTTCAC
Source organism: Ampelocalamus luodianensis (assembly GCA_036346255.1). Classification (NCBI taxonomy): domain Eukaryota; kingdom Viridiplantae; phylum Streptophyta; class Magnoliopsida; order Poales; family Poaceae; genus Ampelocalamus; species Ampelocalamus luodianensis. Next base: position 52,452,475 of record CM070621.1, read on the forward strand.
GCCGTGTTCCTCCGATGAGCCTTGAATCGTCATGTCTTTTAGCCAACTGTCGTAATTTTCCAGATGTGCCAATAACCGCTCTTACATTTGTCACACATGAAACTGCCATGTCTCCTGACCAGTTTATTTGTCAGGGATGGCCGAAATCGTATGACTAGTCATGTAGTGTCCATGACTGGTGGTTTCATGGGTCAAACTGTCTATGATTAGTTTGGCCGTAACAAAAGAGAATAGACTTCCTTTTAATTCTGGTCATATCTTCATAACTGTTATAAAGTGAGCCCTTAATATGTGGGCCTACTTTCACAGCATGATACGGGGTCGCCCGATCTTCTCGACGTAGGATCGAATACTCACGTGGCCCTCTCGAATTGTAGTGATCTTCTATTGCCAGTGCAAGGATTAGCACTCTATAATTCGCAAGAACACACACACACACCGATTTCACCAACCACCAAGTGAAATCACCGTGCTCCCAATTCCCAGCGGAAAGGTTGAACGATCTTGATTAAACTCCCAATTCCCCTTCAAGTTGGTTCGGCCAACAAGGAAGAACAAGAGCAAAACTTTGCAATCTATTATTTATGATAATAATGGTCTACCGATACAAGAGGAACCTCGGGGTATTTATAGTGCAGCCCCTAAGTCACACAACAAAATTAGGGCTGGTGCAACCAACCGATTCGACCAAGGATTCCAAAATAGATACTGTTCACACCGAGTACTGTTTACATTGAGTACTGTTCACATCTAATACGGTTCGTGCCAATTACTATTTCCACCGAGCACTGTTCTCGCCAAGCACTATTCCGCCGAGTGCCATGGTCATTGAGTCTTGCTGCCGAAGTTAATCGTTCAAAGCCTTGTCGAGACTTGGTCGTAACCTCGCCGTAGCCCTTCCGTAATCGGTCATAGAACTCGGCCAACTGGTCGTAGATCTTCCAGAACTGGTCGTAGGCCTTTGGAAACTGGTCGTACATCTTCGGGAACTAGTCGTAGAACTTGAGACCTGGTCGTAGAGCTCGCAAACCTGGTCGTAGAACTTGTAGACTTGGTCGTAGGGCCGCAACCTGGTCGTCTGACCTATAGGCACAGTTGTAGAGCCGTAGACTGATCGCACACCTAGACGAGACAACATAAGGTGACTTCTTTTGATCTTCCAGTGTCCTCCTCCATTGCTTTGCATCTGAAGTCTTCACAATGTTAGAATATGAGAATACACAAAGTATTTGCATGAGGTAGTAGCCAATTCTCAGTATAGTCAATAGGATATTCATTAATAAACAAAAACACCTGTTGGTTTAGAAGCTTGGTTCGAGCCCTGGTTATTGGACCGGTTGGTGCTTTATGTACAGTCTCATGCAACACTTGGAGAGTGGTCGTAGGGATGTCCTCATCATCATCCCTCTCTTGAAAAGGAGTCGTTCTCAACTTTGTGTCGTCTTGCCCAAAAAATGATGACAAATCAGCAACATTGAAAGTAGCACTGACCGTATAGTGTTGCTTGGAAGCTCAATCTTATATGCATTATCGTTGATCTTGGCAAGTACTTTAAAAGGACCATGACCACGTAACATCAACTTGGATTTACGCTTCTCTGGAAAGCGTTCTTTACAAAGATGAACCCAACCTAAATCTCCTGGTTCAAACAGCAGTTGCTTCCTAGTCCTGTTAGCCTTAGAAGCATAAGAACGGACCTTCGCTTCAATGACCTCTTTAGTATTTTCATGGAGTTTCTTGACAAAATCAACACGCTTAGAAGCCTCCATATTAGCACGTTCTTGCAATGGAAGTGGTAGCAAGTCAAGTGGTGTGATCGGTTTGAAGCCATACACCACCTCAAATGGACACAATTGAGTAGTCGAATGCACCGCCCGATTATAAGCAAATTCAACATGGGGTAAACAATCTTCCCATTTCTTTAAGTTCTTCTTGATCATTGTCCGCAGCAGCATTGAGAGTGTACGGTTCACCACCTCTGTTTGGCCATCGGTGTGGATGACAAGTTGTCAAAAAGAGCAACTTTGTCCCAAGCTTGGCCCACAAGGTCTTCCAGAAGTAGCTCATGAACTTCACATCACGATCTGAAATAATGGTGCGAGGTACACAATGCAATTTCACTATTTTCCTGAAAAACAAGTCAGCTACATGCGACGCATCGTCGCTCTTATGACAAGAAATAAAGTGTGCCAACTTAGAAAACCTATCCACAACCACAAAAACAGAATCCCTCCCTCTCTTAGTCCTAGGTAATCCTAAAACAAAGTCCATGATAATATCTTCCCAAGGAGCACTAAGAACTGGAAGAGGGGTATACAAACTATGTGGATTGGGTTTAGACTTAGCCTTATGGCATGTAACACATCGTTGAACAAACCTCTCAACATATTGTCTCATCATTGGCCAATAGAAATGACCAGCCAACATCAGGAAGGTCTTCTCCTGACCAAAATATCCCATCAATCCTCCTACGTGAGATTCTTGCAACAAGAGCAAACACACAGACGAATTTGGAACACGTAGCTTGTTAGTTCGAAATAGAAACCCATCATGGAGATGATACTTGTCCCATCCTTTCCCATCTTGGCACTTAGAAAATGGCACTGAAAAGTCATGATCGGAAGCATATAATGCTCTGAAACTCTCTAATCCTGGATCCTTACTTCTAATTGAGTTAACAGCACATTCTTTTTAGACAAAGCATCAGCTACCACATTCTCCTTACCTTTCTTGTATTTAACAATATATGGAAAAATATCAATGAATTCAACCCACTTAGCATGCCTACGGTTCAACTTAGTTTTTCCTTTCAAATGTTTTAAAGCCTCATGATCAAAATGGATGACAAATTCTCTAGGCCATAGATAATGTTGCCAAGTCTCTAACATACGCACAAGAGTATACAATTTTTTATCATAAATAGGATAATTCAATTGAGCACCACTAATTTTCTCACTAAAATATGCTACGGGTTTGCGATCTTCCATCAAAACACCACAAATACCGATTCCACTAGCATCAAATTCAACCTCAAAAGTTCAATATATTCAACCTCAAAAGTTCTATTGAAATATGGTAAAACAAGCAATGGTGCTTTTGTCGAACGTTTCTTAAGTTCAGCAAAAACTTTATATTGTGACTCTCCCCATTCAAAAGGAACTCCTTTTTTAGTTAATTCATTAAAAGAGGCGGCAACGGTGCTGAAATCCTTTACAAAGCGACGATAAAATCTAGCAAGCCCATGGAAGCTACGAATTTGAGTAACATTAACAGGAGTCGGCCAATCACGGATAGCTTCAATCTTTGATTCATCTACTTCAATTATATGAGCTAAAACAACATAGCCTAAGAACACCACCTTACTAGTGCAAAAAGTACACTTCTCAAGATTGGCAAACAACTTTTTAGTTCTAAGCACCTCTAGCACTTGCCTAATGTGTTCAACATGGTCATCCAAGGTGCACTATATATCAAGATATCATCAAAGTAGACTATCACAAATTTTCTAATGAAAGTTCTCAAAACATGGTTCATTAATGGCATGAAAGTACTAGGAGCATTAGACAATCCAAAAGGCATCACTAACCATTCATACAATCCAAATTTTGTTTTAAAGGTTGTTTTACACTCATCACCTGTTTCATTCTAATTTGATGATATCTACTATGCAAATAAATCATAGAGAAAATAGTAGAACCACTCAATTCATCAAGCATATCATCTAACCTAGAATAGGATGACAATAACGAATGGTAGTATTGTTGATAGCTCTACAATCTCGCACATTCTCTATGTACCATCCTTCTTGAACAAGAATAACAGAATAGCACAAGGACTACTTGCCGTTGAATTTCTTTTGTCTCCTTCGAATTTGTATGGTACGATGGTCGGTTGGGAAGAGGTGCACCAGGAACCAAATCGATTTGGTGTTCAATGCCTCTAATGGGCAGTAGACCAGTGGGCACCTCTGCAGGAAACACATCCTCATAAGCCTACAAGACATGGGAAATTTCACTAGGAAGAGATGTTAAGTTATTAGTAGAAAGTAATGCATCTTTGTATAACAACACAAAGTGCATCAAAGTGGATCATCTCTTATTTCTCTTAAATCGATTTGGTGGCTACCATGACTAACTTTTGATCTCCCTCAGTCTTTCTTTTTCCACTCGGTTTTGGCTTGTGGCTCTCACTCTCTTTTTGTGGAATGTCACTCTTTTGCTCTCTCCCTCTTGCACTCTTTACTTGAGTCTCTATCTTTTGCATAGTATCATTTACAATATGAGAAGGAGTCAGTGGTCGAAGCACCACTTCTTTGTTGTTCCACATGAACTTGTATTGATTTGTTCGACCATTATGGATCACAACATGATCATATTGTAATACCCTAAAATTTATTCGAATGGAATTAGTCGGGAGAGATTAAATAAATCGGGAGGGAATAATTAAATCGGGAGAAGGTTTTTTTTAGCAAAGCGATTGAACAGGAGAAAGAGGGGGTTTTCTGTGTTTTTCCTTGCAACTTGGGCCTGGGCCTTGGCCCATAGGTGGCCGGCCAAGGGGGGGGCTCTAACCCTAGCACCTCCCCCACTTCCCCCACACCTCCCACCTCCTCCCCCATTGTGGCCACCACTTTCCCTCACCTCCCTCCACCCCCTTGCGCACCTCCCTACCTCCCCTCCACCCCCATTGCTGCTGGCCAAAGGGAAGAGGAAGCCCCATTGCAGCCGACCAAGGAGGAAGAAGAAGGGGAAAAGAAGAGAAGGGAGAAGAAAAGGGAGAAGAGAAGGAAGATAGGAGAAGGAGGATCATCTTCGGGGCCTGTTCGTCGTCGTCCAGCACGTCGTCAAGGGTAACGACGGGTTTCTTGCGATGTGTGATAGTCATTAGAGGCGATTGCTATTAGATCGATTGGATCGGATTAATTCTGTTCAATGTTCAATTCTGTCCAGAATGTTGCGCGGCCAGTTTCATGTGTTTAGAGGCCGAATTAGGAGTTTTGGTCTGCTAGAGTTATGTAGATTATGTTCTTAGCTTTCAGTGTCCACCAAGATCACCCAAATCCGATTAACGGTCAGGAAGTTATGAATTTTTTAGTATCGCTGCTTGGCAGTCTGTAGGAATCTGGTTAAACCTGCTATTTAAAGGGAGAATCAGGGGATCTCAGTATAACGAAAAATGTGGGTAATTGCCATACCTTTTCAGAGAGATAAAGAATGCAAGATTTGGACGTTTGTAGCAAAAGTTATGGTGGTTTTAGTGTACTGTCCAGAGAACCTGACGTGAATTTTGATGTTCTGTAGTTTGGCTTGGTAGAGGTAGTAATTAGCAGAATCAAAAGGGCTCCCCAACTAAGTTTATTTGGGTAATTTAGTTACCTTTCCAGAAAGTCTAAGAACATCTTAATTGGACCCCTGAGCAGAAAGTTATGCATTTTAGAAGTTTATTGTATATTTATGCTTGTATGCTGTGACTGTTTGAGTTTGGCTCATAATAGCTATGCATGGATGTTATTGTGTTGAGTTCTAATTTATCTTGTTGAATGCAAGTACTCTGTTTGAGTGAACAATTATGACTGTTTGATAGAGGATGCTAGTACTTTGATGCGTAATAACCATGCAAGGTTGATAGTGTGAAATGTATGATTAAGGATGGTGAATACGTGAGATATGATTAATTGTTATTCATGAGGGATTGTTCATGTTTGCTAGTAGTATGAATATATGTGCTATTCATGGATGCTAGAATGGTATGAATACCAATGATGAGGAATGCTAGAAGTATGAATAAGTTTATTCATGTTTGAAGTTGTTGTGAATACATATGTATGATGGTTAAAGTTTTGATCATGTGCGTCGTGCTATCATATTGGAGGCTTGGTCACGTGGTGACTATGCTTATTTGAGGTCCCGTCATGTAGATGATGGGCTTGAGGTCCCACATTCGTGGAATGTGGGCAATGAGTAAAGAGGTCCCCATCATTAAGATGATAGGCAAAGGTCCCTATACATGTGGTATATAGGCTCTTGGTCCCTGTGCCGGAGGAACGCGGCGTGGGTATTCATTGACGGATGAACACCCCGCATTACCGGTAAAATACGTAAAGAGATAAAGTTTAAAAGGTGCATTGCATTGGTCGCATTACTTAAGCATGAAGGCTATGTTTAGTGTAATGTTTATTTTGGTATATTGATGCTATGAAAGTGAACTTAGCTTTAGTATTGTTGATACTTCTTTGAGTCTTTGGGCTCACTCTTACTTTGATATGTTTTAGGTACAACTAGCAAGAACGGCATGCATGGGAGGGAGTAGATGTTTGGATGCACTCACTACCACTCATCCTTAAGGCGACTGCAATTTAGTTTTATTCCAATATTAAGTAAACTACTTGAGAATCACTTATGGATGGTTTTGAGTTTAAGATTACTTGTAATAATGAGAATAGCACGTTTTTTTTATGTCATTTAGATTATCTTGCTTGCTCGAATGAACTTGATTATGAAGATATTGATAAATGTCATGATTAATTGTTGGAACCTCGGTATAGTTGACTATACAAAGGAGGTTTTGCCGAAAATCTGTAATTGGTCCTAGTTTAGTTTAGTTTAATTTAATTTTAGTAGCATTCCAGGCTCAACGCTGAGCTGGGGTGTTACACATATTGCCATGGTCTTCCGAGTAGTAGGTGACATACGTTCATGGACACCACATCACATTCCACAATGTCGCGATAAGTACCAATCTCGAACTCAACATCCACGGTGTAACCAACACTCATTGACCCATGCTCATGCAACCATTGGATCTGATATGGATGTGGGTGTGTGGATATCATGGGGATATGCTTATGATCTTAGGATGATGTGTCAATTGGCAATGACGTTGAAGGTTTGCGGAAACACGAGTTTTCGGCAAAGTTCGAGTTCTGTCGAGCCTCAGTGTCGACCGCCCCGTGGCGATCGACCGCCATGCCTCAAGTGGTGTATCGGGTGAACAAGCTGGCCGTCCGGCCGAGCGGCGGTCGACCGGCCGGCGATGCGCGATCGGCCGCTACCACCGAGTGGTCGACCGCCATGAAAGTTGTTTTGGAATTTGGTGGGCCAAAAATAGAGGTGTAGGCAAGTGAGGAGATTCTCGCACTTGGTCCCATAATTTTGGAGCCTCTAGTCAAAAGTTTTATTCGTATTAAATTTCCAGAGGTTGCGGATTTGGTGTTGAAATTTTGGCTAAGTCCTTTGGTGGCGGTCCGCCGGCCTTACGTTGGCCGTCGACCGGCCAAAGCCGGGCGATCGACCGGTTTTCACTTACGTTGTCACCGTGTGGTGGCGATGGTTCTTGATAAGGTCAAGTTCATGGGTTTCATGTCATATGTGTTGCATGATGCATGTTTTGACTAACGTGGGTCAAGTTGTGAAGAATTTGTTCCGAATTCGATTTTCTTGTCTATTGTTGTGCAAAGTTGCTTGGTGGTCAACGACGGTCAACGGCGAGGATGATCGGACCGGGCTTGAGAGCTGAGGTTCAAAGCGATCGGCGATGCCGGGTGAAGTCATTGGACTCAAGTATGGTGCAAGATGGACAAAGGTGACCGAGCAGGCGATTCGGTGCGGATCGTTGAATCAAGCGGCGCGGGTGGTGCAAGTGCCATGGTGGTTTCGGTGGGAGCCGGATGGGAGAGACTTGCCGACATGATGAGAGCCGTTGGATCAACCTACGTGGCGAACAGCGAGTGCTTCGCACAATATGAACACGGTGCTTTAAAATGCGTGCATGTGTCACCCGTTTGTTTTGGGCCTTAACGGAGCCCATTAGGGAGAGTCTATTAGAAACCCTAAGCCTCCACTATAAATAGAGGAGGAGGTGGCTGCACCCCCGACCTTTCGACGTTTCATTGTTTAGAAACCCTAATTTGCTTAGGAGAGGAGGAGAGGAGGTTAGGGTTCTAGAGAGTTGGATTGGATTTCGTGCTCATGTATTGAGTCTTTGTCATCCATTGATGGAGTGGTTGAAACCAATACCATATCAAATCAATCCAAAGAAAGTTTCTTCAAGATGAGGTCAATTGCTTTCTTTCTCTCTTTTGATGATTTGAGTCTTTCTTTGATCCGCGAGTTTTGCTTAGTTTACGGACGTGATCTAGCTTGCTGTGACGTGTGGGAATACATCTAGGATCATCAATCACCCACGAGCAAGTCTCAAGATCATATTTTTGTTTTTACTCGGTTTTTGACCTAACTTCGTTCAAACTGTAAAAAGTCATAATCTTGGCAAGAATTATCACGATCGTTGCTTGGAATAGGTTCCTGACATACTTAGGTAGGTGTGTGTCAAATTTCACGAAGTTTGGATGCACGAATCAAAAGTTTGATCAATTTGCGTTTCGGTTTGTCGGGTTGTTTTCTCTGTTCATCGAACCAGCGGTCTGACCGCCCGAGGAATCGGTCTGACCGCTTTAGCCGGTCTGACCGCCAGGCTAACCGGTCTGACCGCCCCTGTGAGAGGTCAGACCGCCCGAGCCTTCGTGTTTTGGTTTTGTGTTGATTTTACTGGGGTTTTGAGTTGATTCAATACAAGTCTTCACATGCATGATTGATTGATCTTCATAGCTTTCATAGCTATTGGAGTGAGATTCGTATTGAATTGAATTCGGAGAGAAAGAGATCGTGCTCTATTCACCCCCTTCTAGTCGCCTTTTCGGTCCAACAAGTGGTATCGAGCCGGTTAGTTCAATCTTGATCTTAACCGGTCACCGAACTTTGGCGATGGATAAGTACTCTTCCAAACCGCATATCTTCGATGGGCACGACTATGCCTTTTGGAAGAACCGCATGCGTGTCTTTCTTGAGAGCGAACCACGAGGTATTTGGGAGGTCGTTCGAGGTCCGCTTATCTTGCTCGAGGTTGCACATGACCAAGCTCTTTTGGCTAATGACCGTAAGGCAAAGAATTTTCAGTATGGTGGGCTTAGTAGACAGGAATATGACAGATTTGCAATCTCGAGATCGCACATGAGATTTGGAAGACCCTCGAAACCTATCATGAGGGTTCTTCCCAAATCAAACAAGTGCGTCGGCAGTCTATAAAAGAGAATATAACAAATTCGAGATGCGTCTGGTGAGAGCATCGATGACATTTTCGATCGCTTCAACACGGTGATAAATCGGATGAAGTCTGTTGGTATTGAATTTACACGAAAATGCCATCCATCTCCCGCTGCAATCAACACCAGGAGTGGGAGATAAAGGCTACCGCTATTCGGGAAAATGTCAACTTCGTGATCGACTTTGGAGCTGCTCTATAGCAAGCTCAAGACTCATGAGATCGAAAGTCGACCATTCTAAGAAGGGTAACATGGCTTTGGTAGCGCACCGCTCAAAGAGCCTCGATGGGTCGTTTGAGTCCTCTTCAGTTTTTACTTGCTTCTTTATCCGCAATTCAAGAAGAGGATCTTGAGAGTATTCGAGCCCGAGATGGCGCTTTTGATTAAGAAGTTCACACGGGCCTACAACAATATGAGAAACAAAAAGAGAGGCGGGCTGTGACTTGTTATGAGTGTGGAGAGCTTAATCACATCCGGCAAATTGCCCCAAGCTGAAAGGTAAGAGCAACCACAAGGATGAAAAGCCGACTTGGAAGAAGCCTCGGGGCGCAAGTCCAGTTTGATGATGCCAAGCTCGGGAAGGCTGCTCACCGGGTTCTTGCCGCTCTTGGAGATCGATCCTTGAGTGATGTGGACTCGGAGGCGAGGAGGACAAGGAGGAGGAGCTCCTCAAGACAAGAAGGGAAGGCCAAGGACTTCACGGGCATGTGCTTCATGGTCGACTCACGACATCGATGACAACAATGAGGTATCTCCTTCTTATGATGTTCTCTTTGCTAGATGTGAAACTGTCTATGAGCAAATGCTAGGTCGAGGATAAAGCTTTAAAGTTCATCATGACTAAGAATGAGGAGTTAGAGTCACAAGTAAAGAAACTCACATTAGAACTTGTGAATGCTAAGAGTCTTGAATCGATGAATGTTCATCTGCTATGCTTTACATTACGAATTTGCTAAAGCGCAATCAACTCATGATATTGCTTTGCAACAACTTGAAAATGCTAGAACCGAGCTAATTGAAGTTAAATCTGCTCCTTGTGAAAAATGCTTAAAGTCTAGCATGTTGGTTGTTTCTGATGTGGTTGAATCTAGCTCTTGCTCATCTCGCTTAGAACGTGAGCGTGAATTACATGATGTTGTAGAAGCGGCTAGAGCTAAATATGTCAAGCTTAAGGACAGTATTAATTCTGCTACTTGTGCTTCATGTGAAGCTCTTAAGCTTGAAGTTGCTCTTTATAAGGAGAGGTTTAACGCTAAAACTTGTGATTCATGTGTTAACCTTAGAAAAGAAACTGCTTACCTTAATGACACATTAGAAAGATTTTCTCTGTAAGAAACATTTAAACATGATTCTTGACAAGTCAAAAACTCCTTATAAGAAGCAGGGATTAAGATACAACTTTGCCGAGGATAAATCTAATGGTATTCAAATCTTGAAAAATGGCTTAGTTGAATTTGATACCCAACCTGCAAAGATCACTTTCAAATCTGAGTTTTGCCCAACCATCTGTTCGATCAAAAGGTGCTTCTCCGGTGGTACCAAGTACCATTGCACCTATTGCAAGAAGGATGGGCATTTGGTTGAGTTCTGTTGGCGTAAGTTGAAAAATTCTAAGAAAAATCTTGCTAGAATGTCATCTAATCAACCTAGAGATTTTGTGAGACATGGTAATTTAGAAAGGAAGAAACCTGGTCTAGGATTTATTTCACAAGCTAATCACGCTCATGCTCCTAGACAGGATAACTCTCATGTTAGAGTAACCATTGCTCACAACAGAATTTCAAATAGAATCAAGGATAGCACTTCTACATTGCATACTACTCGCAGACGTGTGTCTCAGTACTGGGTTTCCAAGTCATGTTTAACTAACCCCAGTATTGAGACACTTCATTCTTCTGTGCCTTGATTTTCAGGATCGCCGCGGAAGGAAGGACACATGGTTCGTCGACTCCGGCTGTTCACGCCACATGACCGGAGACTCAAAATGGTTCACCTCCTTCACGCGGTCGATAGGTGATGTCCTCATCACTTTTGGAGACAATACTCAAGGGCGGATTGAAGGAACAGGAACAATCAGGGTGAACGACAATTTCATCCTAAAGGACGTCACCCTTGTGGACAAGCTTAGGTTTAATTTACTCTCTGTCTCACAGCTTCTTGATGATGGTTATGAGACTATATTTAAGAAAAATGCTTGTTGGGTGCTTGATTCTATTTGGTGAGCTCGTTTTGGGATTTATAGAGTTGCTAGGATCTTTGGAGTGATTTTTCCGAATCTTTGGCTGGTTCTCTTAAATGTTTGTTTACACCTTCTTCTGAGTTCTGGCTTTGGCACCGACGTTTGGGGCACATTGGTTTTGATCATCTGACGCGAGTTAGCAACCTTGATCTCGTGAGAGGTTTGCCCAAACTCAAAGTCGTCAAGGATGCTGTATGTGCGCCCTGTAGGCATGGCAAGCAAGTTGCCGCCTCACACCCTTCAGTGACTTTGGTCATGACTGACGGACCGGGACAGTTGCTTCATATGGATACTGTTGGTCCTGCTAGGGTTCGGTCAATTGGTGGCAAGTGGTACATTCTAGTCATAGTTGATGATTTTTCGAGATACACTTGGGTGTTCTTTCTTGCTTCGAAGGATGAAGCTTTTGGTCATTATCGTGATCTTGTTCTTCGTTTGGCTTTTGAATTTTCTGGTGCCTTGAGAGCGATCCGCAGTGACAATGGCACGGAGTTCAAGAATGCCTCGTTTGCCTCTTTTTGTGCTGGGCGCGGAATTGAGCATCAGTTCTCTTCTCCACACGTCCCTCAACAGAATGGCGTTGTGGAAAGGAAGAACAGAACCTTAGTCGAGATGGCTAGGACAATGCTAGATGAGTATAGCACACCGAGGAGGTTTTGGGCCGAAGCTATTTCTACAGCTTGCCATATTGCAAATCGTGTCTTCTTGAGACCGTCTTTGGGCAAGACTTCATATGAGCTTCGTTTTGGTAGAAAACCCTCTGTTTCTCATTTTCGAGTTTTTGGAGCTAAGTGTTTCATTCTCAAGACAGGAAACCTAGATAAATTTGAATCAAGGACTTTTGATGGTTTATTTCTAGGTTATCCTGCACATTCGAGGGGTTTTCGGGTTTTTAATGTTGAAACTAACATTGTCCAGAGACATGCAATGTCACTTTTGATGAGACTAGCCCAGAGCTAGATCCGACATTTCGTGTGATACAGTGTGAAAGCATTTTTGTGGAGGAAGATGATGACGAAGCTGATATTTGTCCTCCACCTGCTGCTGTTGAGGCTCCTGTCCAAGTTCCAGAACCTGCTACGACTGCTTCACCTCCAATTGAGGCTCCTGCTGCATCTTCTTCATCAGCAGTACCTACGGAGGTTGAGGAGATATTGTCTCCCCCGGGCGCTCCACTTCATATTCAGAAGCATCATCCTCCGGATCAGATGATTGGTAATCTTAATGAGCGAGTCACTCGCTCCAGGTATCACGATCCAAGTCTCTACTCTCATTCTGCATTTGTTGCTTCTTTCGAACCCCGCGATATATCACATGCGTTATCTGATTCTAGCTGGGTTAATGCCATGCATGAGGAGTTAGAGAATTTTGAGAGGAATAAGGTCTGGAATCTAGTAGAACCTCCTAGTGGTCATAATGTGATAGGAACCCGTTGGGTGTTCAAAAATAAACAAAATGAGGATGGTTCTATGGTTAGAAACAAGGCTAGATTGGTAGCTCAGGGTTTTAGCCAAGTTGAGGGTTAGACTTTGATGAGACATTTGCTCTGTTGCTAGATTGGAAGCCATTCGATTCTCGCTTGCATTTGTCGCTTCTAAGGGCTTTAGATTATATCGGATGGATGTTAAGAGTGCCTTTTGAATGGTTTTATAGAGGAGGAAGTATATGTTAGACAACCCCTGTGCTTTGAGAATCCCAAGCATTCACATCATGTTTTCAAGCTATCCAAAGCCTTGTATGGTCTTAAGCAAGCCCCTAGAGCACGGTATGATAGACTTAAGACCTTTTCGCTTAAGAATGATTTTGAGATGGGTAAGGTAGACAAGACCTGTTCATCCTTAGGCGTGGCAATGACTTCTGCTTGCTCGATTTATGTAGATGATCTTATCTTTGGTGGTTCTTCTCATGCTCTTGTTTCCAGCTTTTTCGAGACCATGTCCAGGAATTTGAGATGAGCATGATGGGAGAACTCAACTATTTTCAGGGCTTCAAATCAAGCAATGCAAGGAAGGGATCTTCATCCATCGACGAAGTACACCAAGGATCCGCTCAAGCGCCGAGATGGGTGATCGCAAGCGATCGCCACTCCCATGGCGATTTCGATCGCTTTGGATCCGGATGAGGAAGGAGAAGCCATGGATCAACGTGAGTACCGCAAGCATGATTGGCTCCTTCGCACTTGACGGCCTCAAGACCGGACATCCACTTCGCGGTTTGCCTGCATGCGAGGTTTCGAGCGTCTCCGAGACTTCCCATCGCCAAGCCGTTAAGCGCATCTTCGTATTTACACTCTACCCTCCAAGATGGCATTTGGTATTCCCGCTCTTCGTCCTTGTCCATTCGGGGTTTTCGATTCGATTTTGCGGTCGTCGGCTAGATAGGAAGAGTACCTCGTGCACTTGTCACTTCCTAGGCACTTCTCTTGTCTCTTGGTCTTCTAGGAAGCGGTCTTACTGTTGCACAATCCATCTGAAGGTGAATATGTAGGCTTTGCTAGTTGTTTGTAGTCGATTTTGTGGATGGTGTCCACTCTTAAGGATTTTGGGTTGGCGTTTGATAGTGTTCCTCTTTTCTGTGATAATACTTCTGCGATTAACATTGCTAAAAACCCTGTGCAACACTCTAGGACCAAGCACATAGACATTCGCTATCACTTTCTTAGAGATCATGTCGAGAAGGGTGATATTGTGCTGCATTTCGTGGAGTCCAAGGCTCAGTTGGCTGATATCCTCACCAAGCCTTTAGATCCAACTAGGTTTGCAACCTTGAGAAGTGAGTTAGGGGTAATTTATCCCTACGGTTTGGTTTGAGGGGGAGTTGGCTCTGTTCTGAACTTTTCTTGTTCATTTGAGCTTTTCTGTTTTTCTGATACCTTCTTCTAGTGGTATTTTCTTTTGATCTTTTTAGGATCTTTAAGTTTTTGTGCATCTCATTGTATCATATTGCATTTATATGAAAATCCAAAAAGATGCATTGTAATATAAGCTTTTCTGCTTATCTTTTAAAATTGATGAAGCTTTGCTTATTACCCTTTTGAGCTTTAGTATTTCAATTCTGCTCAATGCCATGTCTAGTTCTTTGACTTGCTAGAATTATCATGCTTTCACATGTGTAGCTAAGTCTTTCTTTGAATGAGCGAACTTTAAGACAACTTGAACTAAAAGCGCAATTTGTGGATGTTTTAGCTAGTTGCGCAATTAGTGCTCCTTTTATGACATTGGCCTGCAAAATTGCGGTGTTAGCTCTTGAATCTAGTATTGATCATTGCTTGAGCTTCTTGTTCTTTTAAGAATCTAAATCGCTCTTGTGAACAATGAAAATCAAAGTTAAAGATTGTCTTGTGCTTAAAATGTGCCAAACTATTCTCACGAGACTGCATGTCATAAACATGAACTTGGAGATAGTTTGATGATCCAAACGATCTCATGGGGACTGCTTGTCACAATTGACATGAACCTCAAGATTTGTCGCCCTGGTAGAAGCTTAGGAAGAGTTTGTGGATGGCTCCTAGTCCAGGATCTTCTTCACTAAGATATACCTTTAATCAACTTCAATATTCATTGCAAATGAAAAATTGTTGAAAAATGGGCGTTTGAGACAATTTGAGCAAAATGATTCAATTTAGGACTTGTTTGTCTCTTAATGTGGTCTTTGTTAGTTTCTTGGTCTCACATTGACATTTTGACATGGCCAGTTTCATTTTAGGATCTCTGTTGATGAACTTGCTAGATTTGAAGCGTTGCTTAAAATGCTAAAATTTATTGCTTTATATTGAGTCTTCTTGCTTTAGCTTTGTTATATATGTTTTATCATGATCTTGCTAGCGCATTCGGGCTGATATGTTGTTTGTGCAAAATTAGAAATGCTAGCTTGTTCTTTTGGGTAATCTCCAAAGCTTCTTGTAATCCAAAATTGAAAAATACAAAAATATGAAGTCACTTCATTGCATTTCATGCATGCTCCTTCTTATGCTTTTTTCCTCATTCTGCATTTGTTATCTCTGGACGAGAGGAAGGCGTGATTCCTTGATGACTCCATTGTCAAAGGGGGAGAAGATATTTCAAGATGTGTAAAGGGGAGAGGATTTGAAAGTATTCAAAAGAGGGAGAAAATTGGAGAATTTGAAATTTTCTGAAATTTGAGGATCATAGTGAGGGGGAGTTTCTTATTTGCATTCTTATGGTCTTATTGCTCTTTCTGAACTTGAAATTGCAATTCTTGAGCCTCACCATGATCAAAGGTCATTTCGAACAATTGTTCTTTCATATGGACCTTAAGTGAGATTTTTGACTCTTCTTTGGAAATTGAAGCTTTCTTGCTTTCTTTTGCCTTATCTCACTTGTCGATGCTGTAACAGCCCCAATTCTATAAACAGTAATAATTTGCATTATGAACAGTAATGGAACACTGTTCATAGCATTACTGTTCTTAATCACCAGTTGGGAGTTGCTGTTACCAAGTAAAACCTTCCTTTTAGCCAAAGACTAAAAACTTATTTAAAGTTTTCAAGGAAATACAAGATAAAACTTGTATTATGACTGGAAAGTATTTTTAAAGCCTAGATAAATTATCTTGGCGAAAATATCTTTGTTGCATTTTAGAAATTATATTGACTTAAAGAAAAATAATTGTCTTTAAATGAATACTTTGGGCTAAAATAAATATTTATGTATTTTACAAAGTGATTATGTGATTTTAAAATTTATCCGGGAAATATATCATCCCAAGAGCCTCGAAAGAAAATTTCATGATTTTATAAATTTATTTGCTATTTTTAAAATCTCACCAAACCTTTTAAGCATTTGAATAGGTTCGTCAACTAAACCGATGCTCAATCCAAACTCTAGCATCAGAGCGACTCGAGCCATGTGTCCGGTCCAACCTAATCAACTTGGTCCGGCTCACACGCTCGCGTGAGCCCAACCCCATGCGTGATGAGAGCCGTTGATTTCTAATCGAAGCGGGCGGGGTCGCAGTGTCCCACGAGCCGCCCACGCGTGCGATTTGATCTCCGCCGTGGATCTTGATCTAACGATCGAGATCGATGTATGCAATCGGACAACTCGAGCCCTTCTCGATCTCCACCGCTCATTTCCGATCCAACGCCTCCTTTTCGCTTTAAACTTAAAGCGCTTTTATTAAGGCCGACCGATTCAAATCCTACGGCTTTCCTTTTACCGCGTGCTATTAAGGCTGCACTCCTGCGGGCCGTTAGATCTTCATCGTGTGGTCCAGCGGTGTATGCATTCGACGACTCCGGATCCCCTCACGATCTCCGCCAACCATTCTTGATCTAACCGCCGCTCGTTTCATTTTGAAATCATAGGCGCGCTTATCGGGCTTGGATTTAAATCCCACGGCGATCCTTTTGACCGAAGCGCATTTAAGGCCCAAATTTAGTGGGCCGTTGGATTTTAATCGAGGGTCCGGTGAGTGTATGCAATCGACCATCCGGATCCCGTCAATCGACCGTAGAAGTTTAATCGGACGGTCGCATCGGTGCATCTAAGGGATGACGTGTATCTTTTGAGCTGGGCCATTGGATTTCAATCCAACGCCCCTATTTGAACTTAAAACCCCGAAGTCCTTTTAGGCTCTGTTTTAATCTCGATCGACCGATCTAGATCGCACGGTCCATATTAAAAGATACCGATTAAAACCTTTTAACCTCTCTATTTATCACAGCCGCCCATTTCTAATCGGACGACTGATATTCTTTTGAGGCTTTAGGAGGCGCGCGCGGCTGTGACTGCCAGCGGGACCCACATGTCAGATGATTCTTATCATCTTCCTTGTCTCTCTGCGCGCAGATCTCTCTGTAAACAGAGGAGAGGATTTATCCCAAAGTTTATGCAACTAATTTTTGGGATAATTAGCCCTAAATGGACACCTCATCAACTCTAGATCTTTCCATCTTGCCCTGTAGCTCAACATCCATATATAAACCCTAGCTTTTTGCTGTTACCATTGTTGATCACTGAAGTTCATCCTCCATTGTTGTCCAGTGGAGTTTCTTGCCCTTGTCCATTGCTTATCCATCTTAAGCACTGGTTTTACCTTGCACTAAGGTTTTGACCTCTTTTGTAGGTTAAAACCGAAGGCTATCTCTCTGTTGAGCAAAATCAACTTTCTCAACTTTTGGTGTCTTTCCTATTCTGGTAAGCTAAAACCCTAGTTTTTAACATTTTGAGCATCCTAAGGACCTTAGGAGATCATATGCATCATTCTTTTAAATATCAGTAGCTTCAAATTGCTTCAAACTGAAAAGTTGTTATTATAACTTTTCGGTTTTCCATATCTTTTTCAAGACCTAGGGTTTCTTCTGTTGACTTGTTATCCTAGTTAGGTCTCAGCTAAACCCTAGTAGCATAACAAGTTGATCTTTCAATTCTTGTCATCATCTATTTTTGCCTCATAGCAAAGATATGTCTCTGTTCTCTCTTGTCGGCTCAACCGACAAAAATAGGTTTCTTTTTAATTGATGTAATCTAATCGATTAGGGTTAGAATAGGGTTAGCTTGTGATATTAATTACCCTAAAAGATCATGCTAAGTTTCATTTCTGAACCTTTGCTTGATCTATCTTTATTTTCCCAAAATCGCTATCTACATCTGCTTTTGGTTCTTTTCAAAATATGAAAACTGAAACTTTGAACTAAGCCTTAGTTTCTGCCATTTGAAAATACTAGGTTATAATATGGGTTATTCTCACTATTATGGGTAGTTATGACTTAAGCATACTGCTAATCATGCATTTCCAGATTGATCATGCATATTTCTTCCATTTTGTACTTACTATCGGTTTTGGCATTTATTGAATCTTATTGTTTCTTTTAGAATCTGGTTTTGCTAAAGTGGGTGAATTTATTTCTGAACATCCTGAGCCTGCAACAGAAGTATACTATTATCAAGGCAAGCTTCCTCTCTGCACCATGTTGATCCCAAATTCTATACAATAGCTTTTACAAATCCAGTGATATCTGTGCATGCTATTTTTCTGAAAATACAAACTGTGATCTGTTAGTAGTTAGATATGACCTAACATGATGGATTACCTCAATTGTCACCATACACTCAACCTTAGCATAGTAATGTATACTATAGTATATTTTCAGTTTTGGCTTAGACATGCAGTCTAGAGACTTTAGAGTTTGACAAGAATACCTTGTCAAACATGGGAATCACAAATGGCTTTCGGTTATTTGAAACTCTTTGTCCAGTTTACTTATTTCAGAAATGAGTTTTATATTTAACTTGATCTGGACAAGAGGAAGCTAGTGATGGTGCTTTTGTGCACGAGATTGGGATTTGTGGTGGACTTGTCCGGTTAATTAAGGACCGAACTCGACTATTCAATTCAAGTCCCCACGCACTTCCACATGCAAAGTGTATGGGCGCTGTTTGGTTAAGTAAAATGTTAAGACTATTGGGTTGGAAACAGAAAGTAAGAATATATGTATTGACCTTGTATGGCATAGATGCTTAGGTCTTATGACTGCGTTGTATGCCATGTGAGCTTGTATGTCGAAGATCGATGTTCTTAGAAGGGTGAGGCGTATATGTGCTCAGTAGCATATACGCACCTTAATGGTGCCGATTGCATCCTAATATGGGTAGTGAGCCCATTCGCATTTAATTGTTTGGATCGGCACATCGACGCAACATGTGTGCCCTGTTAGCGGATGCTATCGATCGTTGTTTAAGCGAGATCGGTTCACACATGGGGTCCAACTCAATAGTGTTAGCTTGTTGAAAATACCAAATCTTAGTTTCCCGGTCGGCATACCAAAGGAAGTATGTCATCATTCGAGGCATCCAAGGCAACGGGCTAGCTAAGTCATGTGGGTAAAGATGTACACCCCGCAGGTATAAATTGTTCGAATAGCCGTGTCCACGGTCATGGACGATAACTTGAGTTGATGTCACCTGTATAGAAGTTTTGATTTACAAAACTGGTTTGATTTTATGGCTTTGCATGAGGGATTCATGCACTCGCATCGCTTACAATTATGTCATTTACTTACTGTTCTAATTAAACTTTGATTTATTAACTTGCTTTATCAAAATTTAGCATTTGTAGGTTAGGATGTATTGCTTTATGCAAATCTGAACCTTTATACCTTCCTGTTGTAACCTTATGCATGTATAAATTTCTATTCCTTTGCATAGGATCTAACAAACACCTTCTTTTAGTAGTTTGTGTAAGACTTGCTGAGTACCTTCCGTACTCAAGGTGCTATCACCTATTGTTGCAGGTGAGGATGGTTACCTTTATGAAGTACCCGTTAGCGCCGATTAGGGTGACGCTAACGAGTAGAGCTACTTCTTTCCTCCACGCAATTGCCTGCGGGTGGATGAGGCCATTGGTGGATGTTACTATTTTGTTTTGCTTCCGCTGTTAGACTTTTGGAAGTGACCAAGTCACTTAATATTGTGGTACTAAACCGAATGATGTAAACTTATGTTTAATTATGCAAATATATGACTTGTATGTGTATGATGCAATGTTGTTGAAGGATATATATGCAATGGTCGTTGATCCTGGGAACCATTGTGAGATATATATATCCGGGAATCCTGATTATTGGATCGGTTGCTTGTTAAATTTATACTCCTAGCATGATCTTTAATAAAGGGGCAGTACTGTTCCTTCATTAACAATTGTGCTACAGTATGAATTTAATTAAGTACATTTCTAATAACCCGGGGAGCCCACAGATGCTATTCTGAAGCCAGCTTGGTCATTTCCATTGCTTTCTCTTGCATTTGGACCAAGTTGTGCCTCTGCGCGAAAACGTTGAGTTTTTACTTTTCAAACCTCAAAACTTGCATTTGTGGGGAATTGCCAATGTGTTCATCAAGGGGGAGATTGTGGATATCATGGGGATATGCTCATGATCTTAGGATGATGTGTCAATTGGCAATGACGTTGAAGGTTTGCGGAAACACGAGTTTTCGGCAAAGTTCAGGTTCTGTCAGGCCTCAGGCGGTCAGACCGGCCATGGTGGCGGTCAGACCGGCCATGCCTCAAGTGGTGTATCGGGTGAACAAGCTAGCGGTCCGACCGGCCAGAGCGGCGTCGACCGGCGATGTGGCGATCGACCGCTACCACCGAGCTGGTCGACCGCCATGAAAGCTGTTTTGGAATTTGAGGCTGGGCCAAAAATAGAGGGTGTAGGCAAGTGAGGAGATTCTACTGCACTTGGTCCCATAATTTTTGGAGCCTCTAGTCAAAAGTTCTATTCATTTTAAATTTCCATAGAGGTTGCGGATTTCAGTGTTGAAATTTTGGCTAAGTCCTTTGGTCTCGGTCTGACCGGCCTTCTTTTGGCGGTCGGGCCGCCAAGGTCAAGCGATCGACCGGTTTTCACTTACGCCGCCACCCGTGGTGGCGATGGTTGCCGATAAGGTCAAGTTCATGGGTTTCATGTCATATGTGTTGCATGATGCATGTTTTGACTAACGTGGGTCAAGTTGTGAAGAACTTGTTCCCGAATTCGATTTTCTTGTCTATTGTTGTGCAAAGTTGCTTGGTGGTCAACGACGGTCAACGGCGAGGATGATCGGGATGGGCTTAGAGAGCGAGGTTCAAAACGATCGACGATGCCGTGAAGTCATTGGACTCAAGTATGGTGCAAGATGGACAAAGGTGACCGAACGCGCGGTTCGGCGATCGTTGAATCAAGCGCGCGGGCGGTGCAAGTGCCATGGTGGTTTCGGTGGGAGCCGGATGGGAGAGACTTGCCGACATGATGAGAGCCGTTGGATCAACCTACACGTGGCGAACAGCGAGTGCCGCACAATATGAACACGGCGCTTTAAAATGCGTGCGTGTGTCACCCGCTTGTTTTGGGCCTTAACGGAGCCCATTAGGAGACTCTATTAGAAACGCTAAGCCTCCACTATAAATAGAGGAGGGAGGTGGCTGCACCCCCCGACCTTTCGACGCTTCATTGTTTAGAAACCCTAATTTGCTTAGGAGAGGAGGAGAGGAGGTTAGGGTTCTAGAGAGTTGGATTGGATTTGTGCTCATGTATTGAGTCTTTGTCATCCATTGATGGAGTGGCTGAAACCAATACCATATCAAATCAATCCAAAGAAAGTTTCTTCAAGATGATGTCAATTGCTTTCTTTTCTCTTTTGATGATTTGAGTCTTTCTTTGATCCGCGAGTTTTTGCTTAGTTTCGGACGTGATCTAGCTTGTCGTGACGTGTGGGAATACATCTAGGATCATCAATATCATCAATCACCCACGAGCAAGTCTCAAGATCATATTTTCGTTTTACTCGGTTTTGACCTAACTTCGCTCAAACTGTAAAAGTCAGAATCTTGGCAAGAATTATCACGATCGTTGCTTGGAATAGGTTCTGACATACTTAGGTAGGTGTGTGTCAAATTTCACGAAGTTTGGACGCACGAATCAAAAGTTTGATCAATTTGCGTTTGGTTTGTCCGCTGTTTTCTGCTCATCGAACCGTGGTCCGATCGCCGAGAATCGGTCGACCGCCACTGTCGACCGCCAGTTAACCGGTCTGACCGCCCCTGTGAGAGGTCAGACCGCCTGAGCCTTCGTGTTTTGGTTTTGTGTTGATTTTACTTCGGGGTTTTGAGTTGATTCAATACAAGTCTTCCGCTGTGCATGATTGATTGATCTTCATAGCTTTCATAGCTATTGGAGTGAGATTCGTATTGAATTGAATTCGGGAGAAAAAGAGATCGTTCTCCTATTCACCCCCCCCCCTCTAGTCGCATTTTCGGTCCAACAGGGTGCTTCTTGTATTTCAATCCGAGTTTAGTACAAAGCTCTTTACTAGCCAAATTGTGACAACTGCGTCCATCAATAATTACCCTGCAAAATTTGCCATCCTTGCTAACCTGAGCTCTTGTTTGAAACAGATTGCAAATTTTGGTTGTACACTCATTCGCCTCCTCCTCTTGTCCCTCACAATGCGCATCATCATATTTCTCCAAATCAGCGAGAGACTCACCTTCTTCTTCACTAGTAGTCTCCATTATCCATCATAAACATTATCTTGTTATTTGGGCAGTCCCTTTGCATATGACCCCGACCAAGGCACTTGAAGCATTGTATAGCACTACTCTTCGCTGTGGATCCCACTGACGAGGTGCCACTAGCTGCAGGATATGAAGTCTTCTTTGCATTGGGAATGGCTTCCACTTTCTTGCTAGCTGATGGCCGAAAGCTAGAACCACCACTCGGAGTTGTGTTTTTGCTAGCTGGTGATTTGGATACAAATTTATCGCCGCTGGCTGGTGTACGGCAAGAAAAGGAAGAAGATCTTGTAAACTTAGCATCCTCTTACAATTGTCGTTCGGCCTTTGTAGCTTAATGTACCAACTCATAGAGATTGTTATAAGGCTGAAAATTGACAATATGTTTCACATTGTGATTCAAACCTAAGAAAACACGCCATGGTTTGCTCGTCTTGCTCTTGAACCTTGGCTTGTATGATGGCTAACTCCATCTCCTTATAGTAATCCTCCACATAGTGTGATCCATGCTTCATATTCTGCAATTTATCAAAAAGATTGTGTTTATAATGATGAGACACAAAGCGTGCTCGCATCTCATGCTTCATCTCTTGCCATGAAGTGATTGGGTCTTCGCCATTCCCGGCTCATTGATTGATGACTTGCTCCCACCAATCCAAGACATAACCTTCAAACTCAAGAGAGGCCAATTGTATTTTTCTTTCTTCCGAGTAATTATGCATTCAGAAAATCTTATCAACCTTCAATTCCCATGTAAGATACTGCTCGGGATCAGTACCACCTGCAAATTTGGGTATCGAGAACTTGAGCCTACCCAAACCATCATCGTCATTGTGTGGTCGACGAGAGTTGTCATTGCGACGTATTGCAAAGTCGTCATCCCAGTCTTGCCCAAGTGCAGCACCTCCTCTGCCCCCGCCTGGGCCACGATCACGACCTTCGTCCTGGCCATGACCACGTCCTCCGTCTTGGCCACGATCACAACCTCTGGGTGCTCCAAAAGCTCCTCCCTGTCCCCCCTGCAGTGGTGGTCGTACGGCTTCGGCTACCACTCGATGATGGGGTTCAATAGGTGCCTGGATAGCAGCTTCACCTCTTTGAACGCTTGCTTCTTCGCCTCCATCGCAGGCTTGGATAAGCCTAGTGAGGGCTCCAATGTCCTCCCATAGTTGACGTGCATTTTGATTAGCTTGTAACTCCAAGTTTTGTACTTCTTGTGCAATATGATCAGCAAAGGCGTCATGCTTCTCATGGAGTTGATCAAGCCCTTTATGCAACTCGTGGTGAAAATGCTCACGAAACGCCCCAAATTGGTATTGCTTGACGACCGCTTTTGGGTCATTCACCTCAACTCCATATTGTTCAGCTCCTCCTGGCATGGTCAGCTGTGCAACAGAAACACCAAAACAGTAGCTATATATATCTGGATGTTGTGTGGACAAAACACTCAAACTCACTCTCTCCTCTCCCAAGCAAAGTTCTTACATTTCCGAAGTGAATTAGGACCAATGAACTTACACTTGGTAGAAGTTTCGATCAACAATTGTGATGATCAAGCGAATTTAAGAGTGTTTCACAATTGCACAACAACAGATATTTAGTGGAGCTTGGTATGGAAGTATATAACCTATGCAATCTAAAATTCAAGTTGTTGTAATGCTAAGTAATAATCCAAGCTAGAATTCTTTGCCTAGGTGTTGATCCAAAAGATTTAAGCGAAGTGTATGAATGCACACGCAAAGATAAATGTGACTTTAATGCAATCAATGGAATGAGCTAGTGAGAAGCAATCTGAAGATTGAGAAATAAATAGCTCATTTTGCACCAAGTACTAGGAGAGACACTAGCCAATTGCAAAGATATAAGTGTAAGGGCACAAGATTGCTCAAAGAAAATAAATACACAAACTAAAATAATGGGCTATGGTGTAGTCTTCCCAAAATTCAACCACTAAATTTTTTCCCTTCTCTCTTTCTCTCTTTTGAAACTCAACCGCAAGAACTTGCAAACTTCCTCATCCTTGGTTCACACGACAAGCGAGAGGAAAAATAGGCAATGGTAATATGCGGTTCTGATCTCTCTCTTTTTCTTTTTATAATTTTTTTCTTTTCAAGTTGTGGCTTTTTCTTGTATTTGGCTGCCTTTTCTTCTTTGCTCTTGAAGTGGTCGAATTATCTCTTGATTGCACAAGCCTCACAATTCAACAAGTGTAAATAAGCCTACGAGCATCCCTAAGACAATTATCAAAAGCTAGTCTCAAAGATGAATAGATATTAGTGAAGTTACTGTAGCCAAACCAAAACAAACATCCTAGTACGGGTCGAAGAAGAACTACAACCACGACCACGATCACGGAGAGAGAAAGACGGGATAGGGTTTATGTGGACTCAAAGACAAAGCGACGCAAAGGACACAAAGATCAGCACATAAACAAAATTTCTAATGGACTAAAACCTAACGAAACTCACGAGAAATAACAGATTGAAAACTAGGGTTTGGAATTTTTTGTGTTGCAATTTTCGTGTTATAGACTCTAGGAAAAGAACAGCAAGAAAAACCAATCTATTGCTAAAGGTAAATAATACTACCGAGTAAACGGAGTTCTGATACCAAGATGATACGGGGTTGCCCGATCTTCTCAATGTTGGATCAAATACTCATGTGCCCCTCTTGAATCATAGTGATCCTCTGTTGCCAGTGCATGGATTAGCACTCTATAATTCCAAGAACACACGCGCCGATTTCACCGACCACCAAGTGAAATCACCGTGCTCCCAATTCCCAGTGGAAAGGTTGAACGATCTTGATTGAACTCCCAATTCCCCTTCAAGTTGGTTCGGCCAACAAGGAAGAACAAAAGAAAAAATTTGCAATCTATTATTTCTGATAATAATGGTCTACCGATACATGAGGAACCTCGGGGTATTATAGTGCAGCCCCTAAGTCATGCAACCCCTAAGTCACACAACAAAATTAGGGCTGGCGCAACCAACCGATTCGGCCAAGGATTCCAAAATAGACTCTAAATCGAAAAGATACTATTCACACCAAGTATTGTTTACATCGAGTACTGTTCACACCTAATACGGTTCGTGCCAATTACTGTTCCGACCGAGCAATGTTCCTGCCGAGTACCATCGTCATCGAGTACTGCCTCCTGCCGAGCACTATTTAAAACCTGGTCGTAGACCTGGTCATAACCCTACTCATAGCCCTTCCAAAACTGGTCGTAGAATTCGGTAAACTAGTCATAGATCTTCCAGAACTGGTTGTAGGCCTTTGGAAACTGGTCGTACATCTTTAGGAACTGGTCGTAGAACTTGAGACCTGGTCGTAGAGCTGGCAGACCTGATCGTAGAGCTTGTAGACCTAGTCGTAGAGCTGGCAGACCTGGTCGTATAGCTTGTAGACCTGGTCGTAGAGCTGGCAGACCTGATCGTACAGCTTGGTCGAGATAGCATAAGGTGATTTCCTTTGATCTTCTAGGGTCCTACTCCATTGCTTTGCATCTGAAGTCTTCACAATGTTCGAATCTGAGAATACACAAAGTATTTGCATGAGGTAGTAGGCAATTCTCAGTATAGTCAATAGAAGATTCATTAAGAAATAAAAGCATCTATTAGTTTAGAAGCTTGGTTTGCGCCATAGTTATTAGACTAGTTGGTGCTTCATGTACAGTCTCATGCACACTTGTAGTAGTGATCGTAGGGATGTCCTCATCACAGTGAATCTGACTGTAACCGAAAATGTTGACCTTGCCAAGAATCCTCATCAATAATTAGTGATAAAAATCTAGAGTTTGCTCACATCAGTTACTTGTCAATAAATCATGTTTTAATCATTTTATGTAGATGATCACCCTTTTCAGCTTTTACATAAATAACCCAAAATTTGGCAAAATATTTTGTAAGCTTCGATGTGAGCGAGACGAGAATGGAGCATCAAATAAGAGGTTGCAAACCCGACATAGGACTTGACCATGAAGGTCTGAATTACATGGCATGTAGGGTCTAGTTAGCTTTATATGTTTGTCTGGCTATTCCTACAGTACAAATGGCTACATGCATGAACCTTCGACTCAAACTATAGCTACCATACAAACACGCCTTTTGGAAAGGAAAATACTTGATAGATGGAAATTAAGTCAGGCTTGTGGACATATGTCTTACTCCCTGTTGCGGGGGGCGGGCCTCGTAGTACTCGGCCCAACGGTATTTTTTGGGCCAGTCCTCATCCATAATAATCTTCGGTGCAACAGGGGCATCAGGGACCATTGGTGCCTTTCCCCTGTCTTCCCTGCTCCTGGTTTAGTAAGTTTCCAACGAGTAAAGGCCTCGGGCGCAATTGCGTAGTTCAACATGTATTTCTGTTGAATGAATGCATTGTCGTACTTCATCGGGTCATTGATCCATTGGAAGAAGTAGCAATGTTCTGAGGGATGGCATGGATGGATAGAGTCAGCGATATTTAAAATGCAACATATAATGTGAAATATTGATGCATGGCATTCACTTATGTGGTAATCCCCACACATGTAGTAAGCCTATGCGGCAGTACTAGGATGTGTAGATTGAAAGATCTATGCTTGGTTACCGCAGTCACACTACGGGTGTGAAAACTCTAATGATATAGGAGCATCCTTGCAAGAACTAGCACGATATGCCTGTGCCTTCTTGGAAGCCCATTTTCGCTTCTGGAGCATGTCCCCATAGTCGGACATGCCCAAACAGAGTAGAGTGACCTCCTATACCTCTCTTTTCCTGTACCTCTCTTCTCCCTCCCCTCTCCCTGTTTTTCAAACTAGCTCGAAGGAGTCATGCGTGTAGTGGTGGAGTATGCCCCCATTTTATAGGCAGATAGGGTGTAGCATTGAGGGAGTAAATTTTGGTTAATGGAGGTCACTCACATCCGCCAGAAGGAATCTTTGGGTATATGATAGCTCAACAAGATGTCAATTCACATGGAAAAGCTGGAACCAGGGTTTGGTCATTTCGGTCTAAAAAGTAGAGGGCAAAGTGTTGCCACTTCGGTTTGAAAAAACACGGGTCGGAGTGTTGTCTACTTAGTGTGAAACGGATGCGGCATGCTGTTGTCAATTCTCATTGAGTAGGGGCGGATGTCTTGATGTAATAGCAAGATTCATGTAGCAAGCCCTTTATGTTGTGGTGGTGACTAGGGGAGAATGAGCTGGAATTGAGTAGCATGCCCCTCTGTCATGGTGCTAACTAGAGGAGGTAGGACCGAGAATTATGTTGCATGCCCTGTCGTCGTGGTGCTGACTGAGGGACCCAAGCACCACAAGAAATGGCATAACATGTGGAATTATAAAGCTTACAATAGTACAACAATTCCATCATCCACATCGATACTAAGGTGTAAAATAAAAGACATACCACACATGGTACTAATGATCTACCTATCCATCTCCCTGTCAACACCCCGGACCATGTCCCTATCTCTATCGTTGCTCTGCTTGGGCGGATGGACCCCTGTTGGTCGCTGTCTAGGTCCCGGAGGGCTCCATCACTCGGGTGCTCGGATGACCCTATCAACAAATGGTGCAAAAGTAGAAGGTGTGGCGTATGGATCCCTGACCTGCTTGGGCTGCGTCTTGGGCGGCATGTTGAATAGCTGTGAACTTGTAAGCATGTCAGGGTGTATGGTTGAGTCATCGATGAGGTAGTCCTCCATGTCACCCTTGCCATTGGGATGCATGTATCGGGGGTGCAAACTGATGTGTACTTGTTTTGCTAAAGTAGTAAAATGTTAAACACACGATGCTTTTTAAGTTTTCAATTATGGCAAAAACCAAAAGCGATGGTGGAAGGTACCTGACGTAGGCATCATCATGGGAGGGACCCATGAGTCAATGCCGTGTGAGGTGCCTACTCAGACGATGGTGGACCTATGGTGTGAGATGCAAGTTTGGTTGGCTGCGATAATACGTAAAACAATACACACTATGTTTAAAGCATTACCTCCTATGGGGAACTGGTACAACGAGAATGCCATTGCCATGACTAGCCACTTGCCTGGTCTAGCGGGGGAGCTGCTGGGTGTTGCGATGGACGTGCCATGGCTCCGGGGGCCTGCTGAGTAGGACGCTGTGAGGACGATCCCACAATGTCATGTAGCTATCTGCAGGAGGCCAAGTTGACGATGCTTGACCTCCTACCAATTGGACCTCCTCCCATGTGACATCCAGGCCCTGACAGTTGCTGTCCCACATGGAGTGTGCATCTATACTAATATCCACCTCGAGGTGATTCTGCAAAATGCAACATCAAAGTTACTAACATGCAAAATGTAATTTACATGATGAAGTACATGATAGGGCATGTACTACCAAGTGCAAAGAAATGGTAGCTTGTCTGGGGTATAAGTGGCTGTCCTGAGCCAGCTCAACCTGTGGTGGATCGACAACACGTACCAAACGAACCCATGTGAGTGGCATGTACCACTGTAGGTACTCTGTACAACACTGGGTTGTAGGGAGTTACCTCCTCAACTACATCCTCCAAGGCCCTCTCCCACTACACAATCCAAGGAGCCATGCGCTCCCCCAGTTCATATGCCTGCCCCTATGCACCCTTCCTAGAGTACCTGTGAAGAGTTCAGGTTATATAGTAAGTCACAGTAAGATCGTAGAACGCATACAAATTACATAGACAAAACACTACGAGTACTTCATGGCTAGGACCAACTATCCCAACAGAACTGGGAACTACTGTCGACGTCCAAACTGCCTCTTGTTCTTGAACTGCTTGAAAAAATGGCCCCCCAGGTGCTGCATGCACTAACGGTTTCACATGTCACACCATGGAAAAGGCTCATCTGGATCTTCTTACAATTTTTTGATGGCCATAATCAACCCGACATGTCAGTCATGTATTATGCAAACACTTGGGCGTTCATCAACAACCCCAACCTTGAGGTGCCTAAAGAATCACAACCAAATATCCATGTTTCACTCTCCACAAATGCAACAAGCATGGAAAATATTTTATTATTGGTATCCACGCTGATTGTCGTCAATATCTACCCCTTGTACTTCCTAGTCAAGAATGTTCTATCCACACAAATGAGAGGGTGGCAGTGACGGAAGGCATCAACACAGACACCAAATGCAAGGAAAGCCCATTGCATTACCATGTACCCCTTGGATTTTTTCAAAACCTTATTCTTCACAGCGATGTATGTTCCAGGGTTTTTGTCCCTTAGCACCTCAAGTAGTCGAGGGAGATTGTCATAGGCCGACTCAAACATGCCAAACCTTCTCTCCATTTCCTTCTACTTTGTCCACCACGCCTTCACATAGTTGATCTTATACTTGTACCTCTGCTCAAGGGCTAGCATGATGTGTTGCAATTCCATGTTCTTCTTATCCACAATCTCTCCTTACATGACATTTGCAATGAAAGATGAAGTGAGGTTGCGGTGTTCTGGCAGTACGTTTCTCAAAACACACGAGTGGTCTTCCACCTTCGACACGATCTAGTGCATTTCGTACTTCGGCTTATAAGCGTGAACATGCCAAGGACACCCATCTTTCTCACACTTCACAGTGTAGTGCTCTTTGTTTGATTTGACAACGTTAAACTACCTTTGCATTGACATCGTCTACAATTTGACAACATCTTGAAGAGCTAACTTATCTGCAAACATGGCATTAAGACGCAACACATTCTTCCCATAATCCCACTGGGAGTCATGGTCATCACTCACAAGCATGGCCCCTAGGTCATGTCTATTCCAAGCATCAGGTACCGGTGCATCGGGGACATCATCATCATTGGAAAAATCATCACTGTCCTCATCCACTTCCAAAGATTGTTCTTTGGCCCTAGCCCTCCGGTCTTCCCACTCAGTCATCCATAATGAATTCAATGTCCTCCCCTTCATCCGCCTGTCCACTGGGAACAACACGCCTTCCTACCGCCACAACTGCATCTGCACCACAATCCTATGTCCCACCATCCTCAACTTCCACCTACACATCCGCACTACTCTCCCCCACTTCAAGGGTACTGCCAAGTGTACTCGGACAAGCCTGCACTAACAACACCCTTTCATAGCCACGATGTATGCACGCTTCCAACTAGGTCTTCCATAACATTGTTTGCTCCATGGCCCTCAACTCCCAACGGACCATTTTCAGCAAACAGCTCCACACGGCTCCACAAGCATTTAATGATGACACCATATAGTGGTGGGTCCAGCAAAAAGCTGCATTTCAGCCAATGCAACACCTCCTAGATTTTAATATTATCTAGGTTTGGGTGATACAATGTGGTCTGTGAAAAACTGCTCAAATCAACCCCACATGGCCCCTCACGAACTTCTCCCTGCTTGTAGAACACTCTAAAAAATGTTGACCTAACATACCTGCCACACGACTCAAGATATTTATAACAGATGCTAATTAAGCATGGTACGTCAAGTATAATGAAAACCAAATCGTAATGTGAATATCAAAATACTATATATTTCAATTAAATTGTAAAAATATGACTACAAATGTTTAATTAAATTAAAAAATTATAACTAACCTAAAACTGGTTTCCCTAGGTCTTGCGGATCTAAACATAAGTAGCCTAGGTCTTCCAATAACCGATCTACTAATGGAGGGACCCTAACATTTTGACACTATGATAAATACATAAATATCCTGCATTGTAACACTATATGCAACATTAACCCTAAACTTTCCGATCTACAACTACAAACCCTAGTTCTACCACTAAGCTATGTTTATTGTTGCTAAGCTAACATGCTTTTATCGAAGTGACCAATAAATTACATGAACACAACGAACACACCACAAAAGGACGAGTAAATGGAAACGTGCCGAACTGAGGGCAGAGTCTTGTCCTCCTCCCATCTCCACTCCTCTTCCTTCTTCTCCTCTCCTCTTCCCCCCTCTCTTCTTCCCTGTCGCCGGCACTTTACCCCCTTCCCCTCTTTCTGTCGTGCGAGCGGACTCAGGAATCGCTATATTGGCCCTCAATCGCACCACGCTATCTGGGCCTCCTTGGTGTCAGGGGCCTGCAAGTCGTGTGACCGAAACGCGATTGGGCGACGTGGCTCGACGTCGTCTGCTCGTTGCGTAACTGAGTGTCGACAAGTCTCAGTCGCGCGATGAGTCCGCGCTTGTGGGCCGGCTGGGCTCAAATCGTAGTCTCACCGCATAATTGGGTCTAGTCACCTAGTGGGTCAACGACTGAGGGTTATTTTTTTAAAAAAATAAGTTTTGGTTTATTTGTGTAAAATGATTAAAAATGGTATATTTTTTAAAAATCCTCTCTATGCTTCTCAATCATAAGCCAAAGCAGGGCATTAAACCCTCTATAGCATTTTCCAAACCATCCTTCTCACTAATATATCGATCCAAAACAGTAGCTATACATGACCTCTCTCTCATCTAATGTATACAGTAGCTAACAACCAGACGTGACGTTGCCAGCGGTTGCCTTGCCAAATTAGCAGCCAGACTCTCTAGGCTGAGGCCACCGAGAAATTGAGGTGCACAATCACAGTGCTAAAGCAATTCATTATTTCTCTCTAGCGTTTTCCAAACCGTCATTCTCACCGATGATCCAAAATAGCTACATATGACCTATTCTCCGTTCTCCACCAACCGAACATAACATTACCTACGCTAGTTTTGTTCAATTGGAAGTCAGACCACCTAGATATGTAGCCGAGAAATTGATGTACACAATTATTCGGTAATTGTTTCTTGATTTTTTTTTTCTTGCTTGCCTACACTCTAGTGTCGGTGTAATGAACGATACATATGCGTACTTAAAACACTCGGGCCCCATCCCAATGAAAACCCATCCAAACAAGGCCATAGAGGATATGAATGTCCGGTTAAACGATCAGTCAGCGGCAATAATAGGAGGAACTGTGGGTGAGAGTTGAATCCTTGACCATAATTCTCAACTTGTTGTCTTGTCTCGAGAAATGGAACCCAATAGGATAAAAGAGTACATTGACTGATTGCATATCGGTGTTGAAGTTGGACAGAACATAGCCACACAGGTACCTTAACAATCCAAGACATGACAGGTTAGATGAATTTTAGTATCAGCCAAGTCTCTTTAAGTTTTTTGGTTTGGCAGTTTAGAGACAAATGAACCAAGTCGGAGAGCAGCTCTCCTCATCATCCAATTGGCCGATCCAGCGCTGTTCCCAACAGTGACGGATTCAGAATTTACGAGATGGGTGTTCGAAGTAATAAAAAATATTGCTCAATGCAAAATATAAAGGTTCACAGTAGCAAAATACAAAGTACAAATTGCTCATACTAGAGACAACATATTAAATAATTTAGAAATAATTACAAAATAAATAAGAAAAATTGCAATCTAACTCTATCCCACAAAGATTTTAAATCTACAAATTTCCTCTTCATCTTTGAATGCTCTACAGTCTACATTTCAAAAGACACAATTTACCTCTTACAAATCAACACAAGAACA
The DNA here is from genome assembly GCA_036346255.1 of Ampelocalamus luodianensis. NCBI lineage: Eukaryota > Viridiplantae > Streptophyta > Magnoliopsida > Poales > Poaceae > Ampelocalamus > Ampelocalamus luodianensis. Next base: position 52,485,308 of record CM070621.1, read on the forward strand.
ACACTGGAAATTTAAGATTTAGGAATTGAATCAGAGATTGAGAGTGAGATGTACCTGTGTCGCTGCCACGGGATGCTCAATTGCTGCCTACTCTTTGTCTGCCACTCCTTGACCCGCCGGACATCGGACACCGTCGCGTGCTCCTTGCCCCGTACGACACCGCCGTGCCCTCCATGTCCGGCCGACCGCTTGCCCTACCAGTCGCCACCACGAGCACCCTGCCCCGCTGGCCGCTATGCCCTCCATCTCCTCATTGCTTGTTGGCTCACCGTGGGCCCTTGGCCCTTGCCAAGCACCTCCCTGCGCCACCACTTGAACAGAGCGAGCGAGGAGAGGAAGGGAGAGAGAATGAGTTATTCAGCTGGGGTGACGGTGACTTGGCCAATTAGTTGCTGTTGGCTACTTGGGCTAATAATAGGTTGTTGGGAACTTGAGCCATGCATAGGAGAGTATTGAGTCGGAGAGGAGGTTGTGGGATGGGCTTCAATTACTTTGTGGGTTGAAACTTGGGCTAATAATAGGCTGTTGGGAACTTGAGCCGCGTGGAGGAGGGTATTGAGTCGGGGAGGGAGGTTGTGGGATGGCTTCAATTACTTGTGGGTTGAAATACAACATATTGAACCCAATATTGTGTGTATATATATATACCGATTTTTTTTCCTCCAAAGGTAGATAGATCCCTTGATTTATAGGGCTAATCACTCCGCGTTTGTTTGAGCCCTTGATTTATATGGCTAATCACTTGATTGCTTAATTAGACCATGTCCCAATGTAGATCCGCCCTTGCCTCCCAACGGCAAATACTTGAAACAAATTTGGTATTGCCTGCAGAGGAAAAGAAGGATCTGTCTCGCGGTAGGCACATGAAAAGTAACAAGCACATGGAAAAGCATGCAAATTGGAGGGTTTGGTGAGCCACGCTGGGGGCACAGCTCCATATGCATGTGCATGGTGTCTTGGCAATTTTATTAGTTTGTGGTTATAAAACTGAAAGAACCATTATGATGGTTGCAGAGCTTCTTTAGTTAGGTTGGGAGTTTGCTTCAAGATTAAGGCCCTTGAGAAAGCAGGAAAAAGACTTGATTAAATGGGGAAATGGAAAAGCTTGCATCTTACCGAATAACAAATGCTCCCTGAATATTGAGAAGGGGCCAATATTGCGAACTTTTTTGTTGTTGTTGTTTGTCCAGTATTTGTTGACTTGTATTTCGTTTCAGTGTGATGTGGACTCCAACATCCATATATGTAACTAAGTACAGGGAGGATCATCTGCAGCTAAAGCTACAAATGCAGTGGAGGCATTTACTTATTATGCTCTCTTTTAATAGTTTAGGCTCTCTTCTAATAGTGGTCCCTTGGTATTCAGGTTGTAAAATCCGAAATGGAGACGTTTTGGATGGTCTAATTAAGCAATCAAGTGATTAGCCATATAAATCAAGGGCTCACACAAACAGAAAAGAAATGCTCCCTTTGTTGTTGATGGTTTCAATCTAGAGTGTCGATTTTTTATCCAATGGCCTTCACGCACCAAAACACAAAAAACATGAACTGTTGAACTTTTATTGACTGTAAACAGTAAATAGTTCGATTTTATTGGCCGCAATAATTTGATTTTACTTGCTAACTCCGAGGATGTTTAGAGAGAGAGGGGATTCTAGTTTTGTGTATATAGCTAGCATTTTTTGAAGGCTTGTATACAACTCAAATACGTGATAGGGTGGGGTAGTACCAATTGAAGAGAAGGTTGCCCAACATCACTTGAGATGGTTTGAACATCTTCAACGGAGGCCTTCTGAGGCACCGGTACGTAGTAAAATTTTAAGACGTACTGAAAACGTAAAAAAAGGCAGAGGTCGACCAAAACTAACGTAGAGGAAGTAGTTAAAAGAGATTTGAGAGATTAGAATGTAGTTAAAGAATTATCTTTGGATAGGAGCGTATGGAAGTTAGCGATCCATGTACCGGAACCATAAGAAAGTTTAGGGGTTGTGTTTTTAGACTCTCGGCTCGATTGGCAGGATGTACACCTTAGGGTTTTAGCCTTGTAGGTTATTATTATTATTATTTATTTTATTTTATTTTTTATTTATAAGACTCTCGTCTCTTTGATTTTGAGGATGTTTTATTCCTAGTCTATTCCAATTTATTTGGGATCAAAGGCTTTGTTGTTGTTGTATACAACTCAAAGATAATTGAAAAATATAAAAATAGAGTTGACCTGCTATTCAGTGGGCCAAAATCTTTATAGAAGGCCTTGCCTGTGCAAGCTTGAATTTAGTCCACCCAGTTTTGGCCCAGCCCGGACCATTTCTTTGTTTTCTCGTCAACTATTCTTCTTTTAGCAAAACAGCTTTCTTTCTTTAGACTGACCAATGACCATTCATGGTTTCTAGCTAGCTTCGACAAAAGTCCAAATCCAACTAAGCCCAAAGAGATTGAATCCTGGGGCATTTTTCGCATATCCCTGATACCCAACGAAGTCAACATCACTGCCATAGGATTCAATGAGGTTTTGCATTTAAGCCTCGAAGAACTATAAAGATACAAAAGAGTAGTTCTAGCTCCGCCAATGGTGCCAACATGGCATAATAGGAGCGAGAGATTCATGGTATTGCATTTTGAGGCACAATATGACGTGGTACCGACGTACCGTTCGAAACTTCAAAACCCAAACGCTGCAATTAACAACATTACACGAACCGCAAATTCGCAACCATATACATGGTCAATATCTAAAACCATTGTAGCTTTAGAATCTGTCAGGTTCTTGATATGAGTGTTGCCAAAAGTTTGATGAAAGATGTGTTGAATATTACTTTTAATAGAAGTTTTGGTAGTAAGGAAGTACTCCAGTGGGAGGATCTAAAGACCTATCTTATGGAGGTTGAGCTTAATAATGTTATGGATAAAGTGATCTAGTGTTTTGAGAAATCTATTATTAAGTCTTTATACAGATATTTGGTTTTTGGGGTGTGATTTGCAGGAAATTGCAAAAGTTATGGAAAAGTAAGTTTTCTTTGAAAGTCAAAGTCTTTATGTGGTTGTGCTATCATGACAGAGTTCAGACTCTTGATCAACTTAAAAAAAGAGAGTAGAAAGGGGAAAATAAATGTATTTTGTGTGGTTTTGAAGAAATTATTAACCATCTTTTGTTTTCTTGCGTTTTGGCAAAATTCTTTTGGTTCTGTATGAAGGAGATGCTAAGTTGGGAGAGGATGCAAAGCTCTTTAGATGATTTCCAAATGAACTGGTTAGAGAATAGGGGAGCTAATTATTATTATCTTGTTCAGTTTAGTTTTACAGCTTCGATTTGGAATATTTAGAAATGTAGGAACAGAATGGCTTTTGACAGGCATTTTTCTAAGCAGCCAATGGAAGTGATCTTTAATTTTCTATCTTGTTTGCAGGACTGGAGTGTCCTAATCAAAAAAGGTGATAGAGACAAGATTTCTGCTGATTTCTCAAGATTGGTCTAAGGGCTTTCGTAATCTGGACTTTTCTGTATTCAATCCTGTAATAGTCTAGTTCTAGTTATGGTTGAGTCCTATTATTGGTTTGACATTGTAAGTTGGTGTTCCCAGCAGGTTGTTGTTGCTGCTGAACCTTTTATTTTGCTTTTTATCCAAAGCTGAGTTTCTCCCTTGTCAAAAAAAAAAAAAAAAACAATGTTGCTTCTAAGTCTAGTTATCCATTTTGAAACAATTAAGAGTCGCCTTAAACATCTCAGTAGAGCGTCTTGGCCACTAGGTAGGCCGCGCAGGCAACGATCGGCGCAGCCACGAGCAGCTTCCATTTGTCCCCGGACGCGCCTTCCGCGCTGCCCGGACAGCAGCGTAGTAGCGCTTCAGGTTCGCCTCGAACATGGCGCGGGGGACGCGCGCGCCGCCGAGCCCGGGGCCCTTCATGGTCCGGCACGTGAGGGCCCAAACGGTGCCGCAGAGGAAGGCCGCGGCGAGGAGAGCGAGCACTAGTAGCGCGTACACCGCGACGCCGTGAGCCGCCATCGGAAGGCTCGGGCCAGAGGTCTCGGCCGTGGACTCTGCTCCTCCTCCACTGTGTTGGAAATATGTTCTAAAAGCAATCATGAAGATAATTATATTTTGTTATGTTCATAATTTAATGGATAATATGTTATCTTGTTCCTCAAATAATAGTGGTTAATATTTATTATCAAGTATATGACTTGATTGTGAAACTCTATATTTGTTAGACCACCGATCTAGGAGTTGTGCCGTGAGTTGTTTCTCCGATGTATACTTGAAGATGTTGGTCGCTTGATCGCTATCTTGGTCGTGGTACGTGAGAATTTGGAGCATCAAGTGATGTGCCGGTACGTGAGATTCTTGATGTGATTGATGTGTATGCAAGCTTTTGTTCTGGGTGATTAAGAGCATCACCTTTAGGCATTGTGATCTCGAATATAAAAAGTATACACGAAAAAGCCGTGCATCCGGTGCTCTAAGATTGAACGCCTGCGTCGAGGCACCGTCCGACGACGTAGGTGCAGAGCGGCGGCGGTTGGGCATACACGCATGGTGTGTGTGATTAGATGAGTTGATTGCTAGTGGTCGTTGTTCTCGTGGAGGTGCTCGCCATGTCGTATGGGATTAGGTGCTACTGACTTGAAGAGATTACGCCGTATCGTGACATGCGATCGTGTCGCTAGCGGCGACTGAGTTTTTCGAATCGTAGTTTTCAAGACGTGAACTTCTAGCGTTGATCGCCACCGAAAGTGATTTTTGCGGTGCGGTAAGAAAAATTCTTTCACAATCATTCACCCCACGATTGTAATATTCGATCCTACAAGTGGTATCGAGCGAGGTTGCTATGGCGTCAGAGAGGTATGTGAATCGTCCCCCCATGCTAGATGGTACCGATTTTGCTTTTGGAAGTGTCGTATGCAAGCTTATATTGAGGCTCAAGGTAGTGATGTGTGGAATAAAGTGTCTAGACCTTATGTGGTTCTGTTATTGTTACCGATCTAAATAAAACGATGTTGATTTAAATGCCCAAGCTCGTAACTTGTCAAGTTTCAAGGAATTTCGCAAAGAATTTGATCGTAGCTCATATTAATTCTGCCCACTTAATATGGAAGACTCTTTGCGATTATCATGAGGGAACCACTAAAATTAAGAAAGTGCGTAAAATCTTTATCAAAAGAATATTCTGATTTTACTATGAAGTCCGGTGAATCTATTGATGATCTTTTGCTCGTTTTGAAAAGATATTAAGTAATTTGCGTGGAGTTGATGTTATTCCTAATGATGAAGATAATGCCACTAAAATTTTGAGATCTTTAGGTTCCGAGTGGTTAATGGTTGTCACAACTATCAATCAAACTATCGATCTAGATACTTTAACCATGGATGATCTGCTTTCTAGATTGAAAACCTATGAGATGGAAGCTTTGCCATCTAAGATTGATAAATCGCATCTTTAGCACTTGTGACTAACCCCAAGTGTGCTACTTACGAGTTCTTTTCTTTGTCTGCTTTGTCTTCTTTTCGAGGAACAGTCAACAGCTCACAAGAGGATTTGGTGTTAATCTCCTCACGGGCATACAAGGCACTCAACAACATGAGGATGAAAAGCGAGGTGGCGCTCTCGCTCGATCACGTGCTATGAGTGTGGCGAGCCAGTCACATTAAGTCGGAGTGTCCTAAGCTCAAGGGTAAGGTGATCAAAGAAAACAAGAATTACCGTCGTCGGCCATCCAAGAACAACAACACCAAGGGTGGCAATTTCCGTAAGTCGGGTCGAAAAGATCATATCGGCTATCGAGCATCTTGATTTGAGTGATGTGGAATATGAGAGTTGCGGCGACATCGACGACGCGTTGATGATCCTAAAGATAAGAAGAAAAACAACAACGACTTCACTGTATGTGCTTCATGGCAAGAAACGACAACGACAACGACGGCAAAGTGATCCCGATGAGGTAAGACCATCATATGATGAGCTTGAAGATGGTTTGATTAAACTTGCTATTGAATTAAAAAGACAAAAAGAAACCGAGAGAAAATAATAGTCTTGTTGAAAGCCTAACTTCAAATTAATCAACTTAGAGCTTTTATTCCGATGATGAATCTTGTGAGTCTTGCCAAGTTTTATTTTCGAATTGAGAGCGCTAGGTCAATACATACTAAATTTGATGAGTTAAGATTAGCACATGACTCTGTGATGAAAAGTTAAAACTTGCATATGATGAAATTGAAAAACTCAAGTCTAGTTCTACTTGTTTAGAGTCAAGTATGTCAAATGCTCAAACTAAAACTTGCTCTAAGTGTGAATTGCTAGAAGCTAGACTCAATACTTCTCAGAAACAATTCAACATTGCTTTATCATGAGATAACTTTGCTCTAACTGTCCTAAACTTACAATAGAGATAGAAGCTTTGACTAGACAACTAAATGATTTTGTTGAAAAGAAAAGTTGGCTCATCTAGTGCTTCTAAGAAGATTGTGAATGAATCATCACATGCACCGATTGTCCTACTCTAGCTAAAGAAATTGAGTATCTGAAGGACACTTTAGAAAGATTTGCTTTTGGCAAGAAAAATTTAAATATGATTCTAGACAAGTCAAAAGTAAGTGTTAAAAATTATGGTTTAGGATTTAATTTTTTGAGCATGCCAAGAATAATCCTCCTACGGTTGCTAAGTTTCTTGAACTCGAAAATTTGAAGTAAAATCAACCAAAACAAACCGTGTTCAAATCACGGTTTTGTGCAAAGCTCCTCTAGTAATGTTGTTGGTGCCACTTATCATCTCAAAAGAATTCGATTATGCTAAATTTTATTGCACCTATTGTGATAGAGATGGACACTTGCATGAATTTTGCTTTAGACGTGTTAAGAAAGAGAAAAGGAAAGATTGAATGCTTTAAGACAAAAGCGTGCATCTTCTTTTTGTTGTTCCTAGAGCTAATGCAAAGCTAGGTTTGTAGATAACTTTATGATGATTTTCAATCTGTTTCACGTTGGTTTGGGTTACAATTCAAATAATGTTTATTCAAAGATTGCCCGCATTTCAAGGCAATTAGACAGCTTCTTTTGGCATTCGATCGCTCACGCATACATGTTTCGTTCTAGTTTTGCTTTGTTCATCGTATATCTCAAGATCGATTCCTAAATCTTATTTCACTAACCCCAGATTGTGAGACCGATGTTTCGTGATGTGATGTAAGAACGTTGACGAGGTCGAGAACATGAGCTTGATTTGGTTCCGCTTTTCGTCATTACTTGATTGGAACACCGATGGTTCTTCACTTTCTTTGATGGCTTCCAAGAGATTTCACTTTCTGAGAGATCATGTGGAAAAGGTGATGTTGCTCTACACCTTGTTAAGTTTGAATTTTGATTTGCTCTTTTGCGAAGTGAGTTGGGTATGTTGCATCCTATGGGCTTATTGTGAGGGGGAGCTTGTGGTTTAACAATTCAGAAGCTTTGTTTATTATACTTGTCAAACAATTCTTCAAGTCCAAGCTATTGAAATCAAATGAGTTCTAGAGCCTTCTTTATCATATTTATTCATGTGCTGTGTAGCTGTGTTCTTGACTGGTTATAATTAATTTGCTACATTAGAACTAAAGCATGACATGGCTGAAAACTTTGACTAGATTGATTATTGTTATCACTTTGTGATGTCCATCGAAAAGGATGAGCTTGTTTATGATTCTTATTTTAAATCTTGGATTTGAAGCAAGTATGTCTCTCATTACAATCCTATTATGCTCACTCAATTTGGCATGTTATAATAAAAAAAAAATTAAAAAATAAATAAATTGAAAAGATGTATGCTTCAAGCATGCCATACATGTCTATGTATTCAAAAGAAAAAAAAATGCACACAAAAGTGCTCCAACGAAAAGAAGTATGCTTCAAACATGCCATCCTTGAAAAGAAGTATGCTGCAAGCATGCCACATGCAAAGAAGAATTGAAAGTGGAGCAATAGGTTGTTACATAAGACTGATAGCTCATCTAGATTTAAAGTTTGCCTCACTGTTAGGCTTTAACTTTTCATGATGATATCTCTTTGTGGTGTTTATAATCTGTTTAGTCATTGTTGAGATGCCTGTCATAAATTTAAATCAAATTTAAATCACTTAATCATTCTAAAAGACTTGTCTTGACTTTGCTATATGGTATATGATTTTATATGATCCAGATAGCTCTACTCAAAAAGATGGCTTGGTTAATTTACTAAATCAGTGCAAAATGACTTGGATAATCTACAAAGCTTCTTGATTCTTACTCTCCTTGCTCCTTTTTGGAATTATTCATTCTCTGAAGTTCTTGATGATTACATTGCCAAAGGGGGAGAAAAATAAGAGAAATTTGCTTCGCTTCCCTTGTGTTGAGGGGGAGTTTTTCAGCTCCTTGTGTTAAGGGGGAGCTTTTCTGGCTTTTTGGTTTTTCGGCTTCTCCATTTTCCTATTACTCATTATGCAATCTTGAAATATTGTCAATGTATTCATCAAGGGGGAGATTGTTAGACCATGTGGTCAGGACTAGAATATTTTAGTGATGAATAATTGACAATGTTAGTATCGATGTTATTTGAGGCGTAAAGCGTGTGGACTTATGTCGGTCAAGTTGGAAAGAACTTGTGCCGGGAAAAGATGGTGTTTTGGTCTTTGCATGTGTAGGATAACTCGGAGGCGATCGTGGTCTACGGCGGTGACCGGGAGATGGCTTGGTGTGAAGTCATAGTCCACAGGGTCAAGGATGCCGAGGAGACTCGGGCTCGAAAGGCGTGTGGAGATCAAAGATGGATGATGCGTGTTGGAGCTACGAAGGTGTAATCCGGAGGCTACGACACGTGATAATTTTGGGGTATCCAAAATTGATTTTATAATCTGATATAAAAACTCACGTATTGGGCCTTAGATTTTTAGTGGGCCGTACATGAAATTAAGTGATCATGTGTATCACGTATAGGGTCCTAGGGTTATTTATATGGGACGTGATTAGGGCCGGCGGGGTGCAGCTGTTCGTATTTTTCTCCTGGAAAGCCGATCTAGGAGTTGTGCCGCCGTGAGTTGTTTCTCCTGATGTATACTTGAAGATGTTGGCTGCTTGACTGCTATCTTGGCTGTGTACGTGAGAATTTGGAGCATCAAGTGATGTGCTGGTACGTGAGATTCTTGATGTGATTGATGTGTATGCAAGCTTTTGTGCTGGGTGATTAAGAGCATCACCTTTAGGCATTGTGATCTCTGAATATAAAAAAAGTCTACACGGCAAAAGCTGGTGCATCCGGGTGCTACAAGATTGAACGCTGCGCCGAGGCACTGGTCCGGGACGACGTAGGTGCAGAGCGCTGACGGTTGGGCATACACGCATGGTGTGTGTGATTAGATGAGTTGATTGCTAGTGGTCGTTGTTCTCGTGAGGTGCTCGCCCATGCTGTATGGGATTAGGTGCTACAGCTTGAAGAGATTACGTCAGGTCTGTGACATGCGACTGTGTCGCTAGCGGCAGCTTGAGTTTTTCAATCGAGTTTTCAAGACGTGAACTTCTAGCGTTGATCGCCACCGAAAGTGATTTTTGCAGTCTGGTAAGAAAAATTCTTTCACAATCATTCACCCCCCTCTGATTGTAATATTCGATCCTACAATATTTATCTTTGCGATTATTATTCTAAAATGATCCCTAGTCGGAAACATATGAGGACACATATGAATAGACTAGCATATGTATTGGTTGATGATCATATTTCACGGATCATAGATATGAAGACATCAAACCAATAATATGACACATGTTAGTGAACATGGGGTTGGATCGATCCACCATGAGACACTGCGAGAACGTTGTATTCTTCTATGTCATCAGTTGGTTTCATTTACAATGTGTATGCTATATCCTTAGACTTGAGATCGTCGCATGCACTCAAGATATATAGTGACTTACTTAGGAGTTGCCAAACGCTACTCCGTAACTGAGTAGTTATAAAGGTAGCTTTCGGGTTTGTCATGATACATGCGTTGAGGCATGGTCGATCAAGATAGGATTTGCCCCTCCATGCAACGGAAGAGATATGTCTAGACCTCTCGAGTGATCGGATTCCAGAAATGCATGACCATACTATTCATGGTTAAAGAGTTAACCATAGTCGGGGAATTCGAATCACGTGATCGAGAAAGAGTTGTCGAGCTAACCAACAAGGATGGCACGTACTCGCCTTGAGTTTAACCGATATCGTGAGGTAAAGAGAAATACATATGAGATTTGTTGAGGTTCGTCCGATATGATCTTTACGTATACTCGGGAGTCGGCATGTCCTGCTAGGGGCCACTACCGATTAGTGGACGAGTAGGAGTACTCGGGCCATGTCCAAGTGTACGTGAACCTATAGGGTCGCACGCTTAAAGGGCCGGGACACGTTTTGGATGGTGATCCGAATTCTTATAAGCCACGAGTTCCTAATGGGCCTCAAGTTCGAGACCCATTATGGATGCCTATAAATAGAGTGGAGGTGGCATAGGGTCAAGTGTGATTTTCGGAATTCCCGAAACGCTAGACACCACACCTCCTTCGCCCAAAACCGCGCAGCCGCCGCTAGCACTCCGGCGCGCGGTGTTTCTGCCCCGTACGTGTGGATACCTTGGAGGCGTTGCTGCGAGGCTTCAACGCTAGGACGATCCGCAACTTGTGACGGTCACGAGGAGCACTTGGAGGAGGAGCGAGGCCAGTACGTCTACAACCGCACCAACGTGCTACATCGACTCTTCTTCCGCTGCGAGTCTGCGCGTCTAGCGGTAATCCTGTGATCTATTACTAGCGGAGGTTTCTTGGTTGCACGGTAGATTTTTAAATTGCGTTAGTGTAGCCTACCCGTGTTCCTTCAATGGTATCAGAGCCATCCTGTCTAGTTTTAGATTCGGATTAGATGCATATTATGATATGTGGGAGTCATAGATGTGATATATTACTGTTTCTGTTGGTCGTTCTATATGATAGATTGTTTTTGGCGATAGTCAATCTAATCATCCATGTGTGGTGGTCTCAAGACGGGTTCATGATCATTATTCCATGATCGTGTTTTCATGGTCGAATCACGACTTGCCTCTACCGGTAGGTTTCCGCCATCGGGGCAGACAGTGATTGTAAATCCATGGAGCACGCGAAAATCAATCTGATTGATCGAATCGGAGTTGCGATCGGAAAGGGTTAATGTGATTAATCTGATGCGTTTTGCATGGACAGAACTGTAGATTGGAACCGCCGAAAAGGACCTTGGTATATAAAGAGGGCTTCGCCCTTCTAGTGCGGGTTGCCCACCCCTATGGACTAAGATCTAAACTTGGTTTTTGGTATTGCTAGTTTACATCATCCGTTAGATAGAATGCGATTCTATGCATAACTTATTTTTGCAGGATTTGTGAATAGTATGGCCCACAAATGTATGAGATGCATGAATGTGTGTACTGTTCATGGCCTACGTGTCATGCTTATTGCAGCCCAAGGCTGTCTATATTTGTATAACGGCCTGCGTGTCGACTTGTGATGTTTCTTCAATCCTTGTAATTTTTACTAGTGCTATTAGGAGTAATGGCTTAGTAGGAGTACTTGGTGGAATTGGCCACTTGGAGACATGGCGAACAGGAAGCACGGCGATGGAGATCACCATGTGGAAGGGTCATACTATATCACGATGCAATGTGATTGTCGATGAATGCCTTTATATTCCTGTTTGTTTCTATACATGTTATTTAGTTGCTCCGAATGCTTTTAACATGGTAGAAGTAAAATTCTCTCACATAATATTAAGCTAAATTGATGCCCTCCCAATTAGCTACACCATCTAAAGTCATGTATTTTAATGGTAGGTCTTGCTAAAGCAGAGTGCCATTAACTTTCCTTGACTGGATGAGTTTGTGTCAGACACTTACACGTATAGCATTGGTTAAACTTGACAATGTTATTATAATGGTTATAGACATTGGGGCATAGGGTTGGGCACCGGGGCATAGAGATGCTGCCCAACAACAAGAGTCATATAGAGATATGATTAGCAAATGGTTGCTTACCAATTTCATAAATCTTCTAGCCGTGATGCCAAAGCTCACTAGTAGATTAACTGATTGTGGGTCTTGAATCACTAAATGTCATAAGAGGGATATGAAATTTAGTGGGAGTATCTTTATTAAATTGTTTAATAGAAGTTACTTTTCTTGAACATATATCTTAGTTTTTTTTTGCGTATTTTATGTTGTAGATCATGGCACCAATTGCTCTACCTACCTCCAGTTTTGCTTTACGTTCGATTCTTGATAAAGAAAAACTGAATGGAACAAATTTTGTGGATTGGTCCCGCAACCTAAGAATTGTTTTTAGGTAAGATAAAAAGGAACATGTTCTAGAGGAACCAATTCCAGAAGTGCCTGCTGAAAATGCTACTGCTATTCTTAAAAATGCCTATAAGAAGGCATGTGATGAGTCCCTTGATGTTAGCTGTCTCATGCTTGCTGCCATGAACTCGCACCTTCGTAAGCGGTTTGAGAACATAGAGGCCTACGATATGATCGTGGCGCTCAAAGGTATGTTTGAGACACAAGCAAGAACCGAGAGATATGAGATCTCAAGAATTTGTTTGTGTGTAAGCTAGCCGAGGGTAGTCCGGTGAGCCCTCATGTGATCAAGATGGTTGGTTACACATAGAGCTTGGAAAAACTTAGTTTTCCCCTTAGCCAAGAGTTGGCTACTGACTTGATTCTTGCGTCGCTTCCTGCAAGCTATGGGCCATTCATTCTGAACTTCCATATGAATAGCTTAGACAAGAATCTCACTGAGCTGCATATGATGCTCAAGACTGCAGAGGACAGCATTAAGAAAAGCAACAGTCATGTGATGATGGTGCAAAAGAGTACAAGCTTCAAGAAGAAGGCTAAGACTTGGGTCAAAGGAAAGGGTAAGGCTAAAGCTTTGGATGAGATCCATGCTAACAAGCCTAAGCCCAAGACTAAGTCCGGCCCGACTCCAGAGAATGAATGCTTTTACTGCAAAGAGCGAGGCCATTGGAAGAGGAACTGCAAGAAATACCTGGCTGATCTGAAAAAGAATGGTGGGACTAAGCCTTCCACTTCAGGTATTAATGTTATAGATGTTTTTCTTGCTGATTCTTCCGTTAACTCATGGGTATTTGATACCGGATCGGTTGCTCATATTTGCAATTCGATGCAGAGTCTAACAAGGAGTAGGAGCATTGCAAGAGGCGAGATGGATCTTCGCGTCGGGAATAAAGCAAGGGTTGTTGCATTAGCCGTCGGGACCTTGCCATTACATTTACCTTCAGGATTTATTATGGAATTAAATAATTGTTATTATGTTCCAGCCATGAGTAGAAACATTATCTCTGCCTCATATTTGTTGGCAGAGGGTTATAAGTTCATTATTGAGGACAATGGTTGTTCTATATTTTTGAATAAGATGTTTTATGGCTATGCTCGTATTATGAATGGGTTGTTTATTTTAAATCTTGATGATGCACCTGTCTATAATATTAATGCGAAGAGGCTTCGGCCTAATGATATAAATTCTACTTTTATTTGGCATTGTCGTTTGGGTCACATAAGTGAGAAATGTATGAAGAAGCTCCATGATGATGGACTTCTAAACTCATTTGATTTGGAATCATTTGAAACGTGTGAATCTTGTCTACTTGGAAAGATGACCAAGGCGCCTTTCACTGGACGAACTGAGAGGGCGTCTGACTTGTTGGCACTCATACATATAGATGTGTGTGGGCCCATGAGCACGACAGCTAGAGGTGGTTTTCAGTACTTCATTACTTTCACCGATGACTTTAGTAGATATGGATATATATATACTTAATGAGGCATAAGTCAGAATCCTTTGAAAAGTTCAAGGAGTTCCAAAGTGAGTGTAACATCCCAATCTTGGGCTTGTGATTCAAATGTAAGAAAATGAGTGGAAATTAAAACTTTTTCTTACATCATGTATTTCCTGTTTGTACTAAACAGTTCCTGTACAAGACTTATGGAAATACAAAGTCACGAGTCTGTTTATTCAAATCTTGATCCTTCAAAAACATTCTTGTCAAATATTATGATCATCTCCTGGAAATTGTTATCCTAAGTTCTTGGGATGGTTTGTGACCCCTCTGAAAGATTTCACAATTTTTAGAAATTATTTGAATATTTTTGGAGGTCAGTCAAACCTATTTAAATTCTGGTCAAACTGGGGACCAGCACCTTGTGGAATTTTTGGAGGAAAATGTATAGCACCAAAACCTCTACAAAATTTACACAAGGTCAATAACTCAGTTGGCAAGCTCCTGTAAAAATTTCATAATTTTTGGAGTTGTTTTGCTACCTCTAATAAATCCCCAAAGTCTCAGCTCATTTTAAATCCCAAATCTGGGATTCACTGTTCCTCGGGTGCGAGCCAGACTCGGGCTCGAGTCAAAGCCCAGTCACCCGTTTCGGTCGAGCCAAGTCCATAAGCGACTTTGGGTGCGTATGCTCTGGGCGTTGGATTGAGATCCAACGTCCACGACCTCCCCACCGTTTCTTAGTCTTGGGCGATCTCGAATGCTCCGGACCGTCCGATTAAGAGTAGGGCTCACAACCGCCCTCTCCTCTGTTCTTCTTCTTCCTCTGACTCCCCATACCTGCGCGTGCGCTGTGGCAGGTGAGTTGCGCGGCGTTGGGTCATCTCGCGGGCCCCATTAACGGCCCCGAGCCTCGCTTTGCCCATGTCGGTGTGTGCACGACCTTACCGCCTCCCTCCTCGTTTTCTCGCGCGGCTACACCTTTTGTCCCGTCGCCATTAAACCACCGTCCGGGTGCTCCGCTGGCTCTGAGCTACTTGAGCACCTCCGAGGCTTTCCTCTAAGTCCCTTCCACCTCCGGTCGCCTCCCAAACATTTTCTGTCAAGTTGAGCACCCAGCCTCACCTTAAGCTCATTTACACCATTTCGGCGCGTGAGCTCCATCGGCAACTTGGGTCCTCCGGTGGTCCTCTTGCCCGATTTTTGTTTCCCGAGACCTCGGTCATCGCAGCCGGTCCCTAACTCCTTTTGGGTTGTTTTCAGAGCAACTCGAATCGAAGTTTCGCGGGTTGCGGCCAAAGGGGCTTCATCGCCCGGCCCGTAAGCCTCCTCCATTCCATCGTAGTTCGGACCACCTTGTGGTTCGTGCGAACCCATCTCGACCGTTCTTTTCGTTGTTGGTGATCGAGTTCCGTGTCGCCGTCATCTTCTCCGCCTCCGGTGAATCGCTCGCCGCCAAAGACTTCTCCGACCTCTCCGACCACCCGCACTCTGGTGAGTCCATTTTAGCCCCGTAGAGCTCGAGTACTTCATAGCTTAGCGTGTAGTGGGCCTTTTCGCCGTTTTCGGTTTTCACCGAAACAACTCCTCCGCCCCTCTCGGCCACGGCGTCACGTGCTCGCTCATTGTTGGGAACACCTCCGATAGGTTTGCAATAGTATTGGGATCATTTTAGCGTGATTGATTCGTGCCGCCGTGGCCTTGGTCGTCGGCGACGTGCCGGTGAGTGAACCGCGGAGCTCTGTACCTTGTCGCACTTTTGTCAAGTCACTAGACCTCCTTGGGTTGATCCTAGCCGTCCACGACCACCCTAGGATTAGATCTGAGCCTTGGGATTCTTCTTCAAAAGCCTAAGCCTTAGGACCTCCTCCTCGATTTATCTCCACCGTTTAGGACCACCCCGGGTTCAATCTGAGCCGTGGGCTCGTTTCTGTAAGACGTTATGTCTTCGGGACCTCCTCGTGCAATCTGAGCCGTTGAGGACCTCTTCGAGGGTAGATCTTGACCGTAGGTCTCTGTTTGCAGAAACCTTAAGTGCTCACGACCTCCCCTGGTTGGATCTCAGCCGTCCAGGACGTCCCGGGATTTAATCTGAGCCGCTAGGACCACTCCTGCGCAAAAAGACCTCCCCTTGGTCATTTTGCAAAGACCACCCCTAAGACCACCCTCTGGGTCCTCTCTGTAAAAGACCACCTCGGGTCTTTTATAAAGAGAACCTCCGGACCTCCCTCCGCGTCGATGTGAACCATTCAGGACCTCCCTAGGTCTAATCTGAGCTATCCAGATCTTCTTCCGTTGAAACCCTATCGCATAGGACCTTCTCGCTTAGATCCTGGCCATCCATGACCTCCCTTGCGATATCTTAGCCGTTCAGGACCTCCCCCTGGAGATCTTGACCATCTAGGATCTCATCCTTTAGATCCGTAGCTTTAGGACCTCCTCCTCAGGTCTCAACCGTTAGATTTAGATCTAACGGGCTAGACCTCCCTCCGTAGATTTAGCCGTAGGACCTCCCTCCGGAGATCTAGACCGTTGGGACCTCTCCCGAGAGATCCTGACCGCCCCGACCTCCTTCCTTGGATTTAAAGCCTTAGGACCTCCCTTAGAGCTCTGGACCGTCAGATCTTAATCTAACGGTCACGACCTCCATTAGGCGCGAGGAGTTCTCGGCGTGCGCGCGTGCATCACTCGTCGGGACCGTTAGATCCAATCTTAACGGCCACGCCTCCTCGGCGCTTTGAGATCTTTCGCGCGCTGTGCATGCACTGCTCGTCGCCGTTGGATCCAATCTCAACGGCCCAGAACTCCTTAGAGCGGGAGGAGGTCTTTTGTGCGCTGTGCTTCGAGGTCCGTGGGCTTGCGATGCAAGATCAACGGCCCACGACCTCCCCGTATTCATTCAGTTCATTTGGACCTCCCGAGAGCTCAAATTTTCTAAGTTTTTGGATTGTTCAAATTTCAAACGTGCATAACTTTGTCATTTTAACTCCTTTTTGAATGATTCCAATTGCTTTAGCTCTGTTATAGAATGAACTCCAATCTGAGAATGAATTTAGGCACTGTTATGTAGCAGGAAATGATATAAACTACATGATCTTGTTTAGTGAAAAAGGTTGTCTAGAAATTCATTGAAAATTTGTAAAATGCATAACTTATTCTCTGTAATTCCAAACTGAGCAAACTAAATTTTGTTAAAACCCACCAGGAATGTACTGTAATGTAGAATAGGTCTTCATATGATCCTTGCCACTGAAATTAATGATCTACTAGTTTTAGAACTTAGAAAAATCATAACTAATTCATTTCAACTCCAAATTGTGCAAACTCAGATTTGCTGTTGTTAGGATGACCTTATCTACCTACCATAAAATTTTCAGGTTCCAGATCATTGTAGAAATTTTTGCCATGAACAGTAGCCGTAATTAATTTAATTAGGATTTTTCAGGCTGAGAGAACTTAGTTTAGCCATAACTTTTTCATGATAAGTCCAAATGAAGTGATTCTTGATTCTAAAATTGTCTAAAATCAACCTCTAGCTGCTGTAGAAATTTCATGGGATTTGGATGTTCTTTGCTGTTGAGTTCCTTTTGGTGTTCTTTATTCTTATCGGGTTTTATCGCCTTTTCGCGTTAGGTTCCGAAGATTATATTGAACCGGAGAATCCTCCTCTGCAGCAAGAACAATTGCAGCAAGGTAAGCAATTTGATCATGTTAATCCCTGTATTTTTAAGTATTTATGTTGTTTGCAAATTCTATGTATGCATTGCTAGTTTGTGTTAAACTATTGGCGCTAGTTTACCTAGTAGATGCATTTCCTTAGGCAAATGATTATCCTCTACTACCATGAGCCTAGGTTATTGCTGTGATTTAGAGTTCATGTATGAGCTCTTGTCACTTAGTAGTTTTGCGGATTAATTGCTTAGCCATGCTTAGCTTCCGGTAGAAATGGGCGGTTATCGACTTGTCGATAACCTTGATCATATAAAACTTATTATCACTTATGATTTCAGCCTTGTGTCATGTTTACTTGTGAAAACTAAAACCTAAAAATAAAATGATTTAGACTTGGGCACAATGGTATGTTGGTGTGCTTCTGGGTGTGACTGGAATAGTGCCCGGGTCATTAAGGACCGAGTTACTTGCGCAACCGTACTGAGCATTTTGTGTGCTAACCACACTAGAGGGTATGGGATCTCTCTTGACTTAGTACTTTGGTGTGTATTGGCTTCGGGTCGCAGGGAGTCACAGGAGGGATGGTGTTGGGAGCATTGTAGTGTCCGAAAGGCTTTCCCCGTGATGGCTGGTTGTCTTTCGGCTTGCAATGTAAGCGTATGGGTTTCTATCCATACGAGCGGCTCGTAGTTAATACACAATATTGGAAAATGTCTCGTAGGACTTAGCCGTGCCGGCATACCTTCGGAAGTGTGCTTTGTGGCTTAAAGGCGGTTTGAAGTGTGGGTACATTGGTACACCCCTGCAGGGTTAAAACTATTCGAATAGCCTCGTCCTAGGTTATGGACACGCTCGGATACGCCCCGTGAGAACTAGACTACAACCTTTTAATTAAAACTTGATGGGTGGTACGAATCGGGGATTGTTGTGGTAGCTATTGGGATAGTCACTTCCAGGTGGTTACTTGTATTTATTATTGTCTCGCTGTTATATTCAACATCAACACAGATTTGCGAACTTGCTTTTAAATGTATTACATTATTGCAAATAAAGTTGGCTTTGTGCAAAATGAGACATATAACCTCTACTTAAATGAGCCTGCATGTAGCATATGAATAGGCCTGCTATTCCACACGTCAGTCTTACGAGTACCTTTGTGTACTCAGTTATCTTGCTTAAATGTATTTGTTGCAGAGGAAGAAGGTGAGCTTGAAGGGCCTCACTTTTGTGAGCTTTGTTGTGGTAGCTTGCGGGGCGACTAGCTTGGCGGTCCGGTCGGTTGTCTTATGGGTTGTGTGGCTAACCGGTCGACTTTTGTTCCAGCCATCTCATGGCACCTTTTGCTTCCGCTGTCATTCTTGTATATTGTGCTATTTGGCCGGTCAGCTCTTTTGTAATAACTTACTTTATGTATGTCCTTTACTAGACTTGTTAATGTATGTTGTATGAAAATGATGTGTAATTTTGTGATGATGTGCATGTGTTGCAATTCTGGAAAGCATATGTCCATCGAGGCTTAGAATGTTTAATTAGTAATGCTAGAACCATTTAGAGGTTTAGTGTTACTAGTTAAATATTCCGGGTCCTCACAGTGAGGTACAAAATCAACTTGGCAAGACAATCAAATTTTTACGATCTGATCGTGGAGGTGAATATTTGAGCCATGAATTTGGTGATCATTTGAAGCAATGTGGAATTGTCCCGCAGCTTACACCACCGGGCACTCCACAATGGAATGGTGTGTCCGAGCGGCGTAATCGGACCTTGTTCGACATGGTTCGATCAATGATGAGCCAATCAGATCTGCCATTATCTTTTTGGGGTTACGCTCTAGAAGCTGCCGCTTTCACTTTAAATAGGGTACCATCTAAATCAGTGGATAAGACACCATATGAGATGTGGACTAGGAAGAGTCCTAGTTTGTCTTTTCTAAAGATTTGGGGATGTGATGTTTATGTTAAACGTTTGACGTCTGATAAACTCACACCCAAGTCAGATAAATGCTTCTTTATAGGATATCCTAGGGAAACCAAAGGATATTACTTCTACAACCGAGAAGAGGGCAAAGTATTTGTCGCTCGAAACGGTGTCTTTCTAGAGAAAGAGTTTCTCTCGAGAAGAGCAAGTGGGAGAATCGTGCAACAAGAAGAGGTTCGAGATACTCCAGTTGGGGAGGACTTGGCTGCAGACTCCCTAATAAGGGAAAATATGGTTGGGGAACCCACAATCGGAGATACCCTAGCCAAGGAAGCACCAAATCTACGAAGGTCAGATAGGACACGCAAAGTACCTGCTCGGTATTCGCGTGATATATTGTTGTTGGACAGCGATGAGCTTATGTCTTATAAGGAAGCAATGATGGGCCCAGACTCTGAGAAATGGCTTGGAGTCATGAAATATGAGATAGACTCCATGGGAGACAACCAGGTTTGGAATCTAGTCGATCCGCCTGATGGTGTTAAAACTATTGAGTGCAAATGGGTCTATAAGAAAAAGATTGACATGGATGAAAATGTTCACATTCATAAAGCTCGACTAGTCGCAAAAGGGTTTCGACAAGTTCAAGGAGTTGACTACGATGAGACTTTCTCGCCGGTAGCGATGCTTAAATCTGTACGGATTATTCTAGCTATTGCTGCATAGTTTGATTATGAGATATGGCAAATGGATGTTAAAATGGCTTTCCTTAATGGAAATCTAAGTGAGGATGTGTACATAACACAGCCTGAGGGTTTTGTCGATCCAAAGAATGCTAGTAAAGTGTGCAAACTTCAGAAATCTATTTATGGGTTGAAGCAAGCATCTCGGAGTTGGAACATACGTTTTGATGATGAGATCAAAAGGTTTGATTTCGTCAAGAACAAAGAAGAACCTTGTGTTTACATGACGGTTAGTGGGAGCGCACTTGCAATCCTAATATTATATGTGGATGACATATTATTGATTGGGAATGACATTCCTATGCTGGAATTCGTTAAGGCCTCATTGAAAAATAGTTTTTCTATGAAGGACCTAGGAGAAGCAGCATATATCTTAGGGATAAAGATCTATAGAGATAGATCAAAAAGGCTAATTGGATTAAGCCAAAGTACTTATATTGACAAGGTGTTGAAATGGTTCAACATGCAGGAAGCCAAGAAAGGGTTTTTGCCTATGTCACATGGCATAAGTCTTAGCAAGAGTCAGTGTCCTTCGACCACTGGTGAGCGAGACCGTATGAATGGTATTCCATATACTTCAGCTATTGGATCTATCATGTATGCCATGATATGTACTCGACCAGATGTATCATATGCTCTAAGTGTTACAAGAAGATACCAAGCTGATCCCGGTGAAGGTCACTGGACAGCTGTGAAAAATATTCTAAAGTACTTGAGAAGGACTAAGGATGCGTTCCTAGTTTATAGCGGTGATGAAGAGCTCGTTGTAAATGGTTACACCGATGCAAATTTTCAAACCGACAAAGATGATTATCGTTCGCAATCTGGGTTTGTGTTCATTTTGAATGGAGGAGCAGTGAGCTTGAAAAGTTCCAAGCAAGAGACAGTTGCTGATTCTACGACGGAGGTCGGGTACATTGCGGCTTCTGAAGCTGCGAAGGAAGGTGTTTGGATAAGGAATTTTATTGCTGAATTGGGTATGGTCTCGAGTGCCTTGAGCCCAGTGGATCTCTATTGTGATAATAATGGAGCCATTGCGCAGGCTAAGGAGCCTAGATCCCATCAGAAGTCCAAGCATATACTCAGGCGCTATCATCTTATTCGCGATATTGTGGATAGAGGAGATGTAAAGATATGCAAAGTACACACGAATTTAAATGTTGCTGATCCGTTGACAAAGCCTCTCACACAGGCAAAACATGAGGCACACACAAGAGCTATTGGTATTAGATACTTATATGATTGGCTCTAGAGCAAGTGGGAGATTGTTGGAAATATGCCCTAGAAGCAATCATGGAGATGATTATATTTTATTATGTTCATAATTTATTGGATAATATGTTATCTTGTTCCTTGAATAATAGTGGTTAATATTTATTATCAAGTATGTGACTTGATTGTGAAACTCTATATTTATCTTTGCGATGATTGTTCTAAAGCGATCCCTAGTCGAAAACATATGAGGACACATATGAATAGACTAGTATATGTATTGGTTGATGATCATGTTTCACGGATCATAGATATGGAGATATCAAACCAATAATATGACACATGTTAGTGAACATGGGGTTGGATCGACCCACCATGAGACAACTGCGAGAACGTTGTATTCTTCTATATCATCGTTGGTTTCATTTACAATGTGTATGCTATATCCTTAGACTTGAGATCGTCGCATGCACTCAAGATATATAGTGACTTACTTAGGAGTTGCCAAACGCTACTCCGTAACTGGGTAGTTATAAAGGTAGATTTCGGGTTTGTCATGATACATGCGTTGAGGCATGGTCGATCAAGATAGGATTTGCCCCTCCATACAACGGGAGAGATATGTCTAGACCTCTCGAGTGATCGGATTCCAGAAATGCATGACCATACTATTCATGGTTAAAGAGTTAACCATAGTCGGGGAATTCGAATCACGTGATCGAGAAAGAGTGGTCGAGCTAACCAACAAGGATGACACGTACTCGCCTTGAGTTTGACCGATATCGTGAGGTAAAGGGAAATACATATGAGATTTGTTGAGATTCGTCCGATGTGATCTTTACGTATACTCGGGAGTCGGCATGTCCTGCTAGGGGCCACTACCGATTAGTGGACGAGTAGGAGTACTCGGGCCATGTCCAAGTGTACGTGAACCTATAGGGTCGCACACTTAAAGGGCCGGGACACGTTATGGATGGAGATCCGAATTCTTATAGGCCACGAGTTCCTAATGGGCCTCAAGTTCGAGACCCATTATGGATGGCTATAAATAGAGGGGAGGTGGCATAGGGTCAAGTGTGATTTTCGGAATTCCCGAAACCCTAGACACCACACCTCCTTCGCCCAAAACCGCGCAACCGCCGCTAGCACTCCGGCGTGTGGTGTTCCTGCCCCGTACGTGTGGATACCTTAGAGGCGTTGCTGCGAGGCTTCAACGCTAGGACGATCCGCAACTTGTGACAGTCACGAGGAGCACTTGGAGGAGGCGCGAGGCCAGTACGTCTACAACCGCACCAACGCGCTACATCGACTCTTCTTCCGCTGCGTGTCTGCGCGTCTAACGGTAATCCTGTGATATATTACTAGCGGAGGTTCCTTGGTTGCACGGTAGATTTGTAAATTACGGTAGTGTAGCCTACCTATGTTCCTTCACACTGCCACGCCGGCAGCGGCGTCCGGGAGATTCTCAACGGACACGGCACCTGCCGCGACCAGCCGCCCGTAAAGGTCATCCAAGAGCTTCCACACCATTTCCAGCCATGGCTGCGAGGCATTAACCATGGATCCGACCACGCCGCGTTCTTTGCCTCGGCGTCGGCGGCGTCCGGGAGTTTCTCGACGCCCATGGCACCCGCGGCGACCAGCCATCCGTAGAGTTCATGAAAGAGCTTCGCCGCCATTTCCAGCCATGGGTCGGAGGCTTCAGCCGCGGGCCCAGCCGCACTCTTCGCCGCCGCCGCGGGGACAGGGAGATTCTCGAAGGCCACGGCTCTCGCGGCGACGAGTCAGGCCCAGAGGTGGTGCAAGAACCACGCCACCGACGCACTCGCGGCTTTGATCACGGCGTCCCTTGTCACGGTGTTACACATCCATGTGCAGGAGCACTCATGGAGGTGAACACAGTTTCGGTGGACATTGGACAGAGGAAGAAGAAGGCACAAAGGAAGAAGAAGCGGCGGGCCCGGCGTCCAGAACAAAGAAGATAGAATTACTTTAGAGCTTTGTCTGTCGGTTGCGCCTGAATGCATGCAGTGAGTCCGGTCTATGAACCAAATGGGACCACTCGTCGATTGTAATGGAATTGGCTATGTATACTCGTAGCAATTCCGCAGCGGTATGAAAAGAGATATACGCTATCCTTCCTCCGCTCCGTAGCTTTCCTTTACGTTATGTTCTTCCTACTGTTCCCTCGTCTACTCCGAAAGAATTCCTGAAACTCCATCTGTAATGCTCCGATCGTCTCTCCAATTCTCTCTAGAGACGTTGGCCATTACAATTTGGTATCAGAGCACCGATCCGACGACACCCTGTTGATCTGTAAAATCCCTGAGAATCGGTTGGTTACCACCTCGGTGCCGTAATTCCACTCTTGGGTTTGATCAGCGAGAAAGTCATCACGGCGCCACAGAAACCCTCCCTGCAGACCCGACAGGTTATCATGGCCGTAGAGGAGAGCAGCGAACAACTGCGGGCGACTTTGGGGGAGATCTTGTCCCGTTTTGATGTCCAGGCGGAGAAGCTAGAACAGATGTCTGCCGACGTGAAGAACCTGGGACATCAAGTGGAGATCCAACAGGAGTGTTTGGATGAGGTGAAGCGTCGACAAGTGGATTTCCTGCGCCCGATTCCCCCGCCTCCGATTCCGCCGCCGCCCCAACAGCAACCACTTCCTCCATTAAAGCTTCCTCGAGACCACGGGCAAGTAACTGCGGCGTTTCCCCCAGGTTCATTAGGAAACAACGGACCTCCCTTACTGCCACAACCTACTGGCTCTTCTGCTGTCTATGGCATGATGGCCAACCCAGCATCGCCTGCGGATATGGGAGGTTATACAAAGCCTCCGAAGTTGGATTTTCCAAAATTTTTGGGTGAGAATCCTCGTTTGTGGTTGGATCGTTGTCGAACATACTTTGAGATGTATCGAGTGCCTGTTCCATTGTGGGTGGCCACTGCAACATTGTACATGGAGGGGCACGCCGCTTTATGGCTGCAGGTTTTCAAACGACAGCACACAATGCATGGTTGGGATTTCTTTTGCCAAGCTGTTGAGGAGGAATTTGGAGGAGATGAATATGACACTCAGATGAACAAATTACTGCAACTCAAGCAAACTGGCACAGTTGCGGAGTATCGGATTGCATTCGAAGCAAGTATGTACCACTTACTATCATTGGACGCGTCCCTGAATAGCAAATTCTTTGTCACACAGTTCTTGTTGGGTTTGAAAGACGAGATTCGGGGAGCAGTGCGTTTACAAGCACCCTCAAGCGTCACCCGAGCGGCGGTGTTGTCCCGGATCCAAGAAGAAGAAATAGAAACATGTCGGCCGCGTCACCGAGTAATACATCCAGCAAGGTCGTTGTTACCAGTTGCAACAACACCTTCAGTACCTGGGCTGGGGCGTTCGGAAAACAAGCGATCAGTGGGAGAGGATTTTGGGCGTGAGCGTCAACTGCGGGATTTTCGGCGCGCCAACGGACTATGCTTTAAGTGTGGCGAGAAATACACTAAAGAACACATGTGCAAGAAAGCGATGCAGCTGCTCACTATTCAAGTTGGCGATTTTGGTGAAGTCATCTCGGAGGATACCTTGCAAGCTTTGGACTCTATTGAACAACCACATGAGGAGGAATGTTTCCGATTGTCCTTGCAGGCATTATCTGGTATAGATGAAGGGGAGACAGTACGTCTCCGAGCACTAGTTGGAAACCAGGTGATGCTAATTCTCGTGGATTCTGGCAGTACGCATAGCTTCGTAAATCGGCAGTTCCTGAATCGAACGGGTCTCAAAACACATCCTCTACCAGCAGTGACAGTCAAGGTGGCAAATGGTGAACTGCTACAGTGTGATAGCATGGTGCCGGGGCTGCCCTAGTGGATTCAGGGAATTACCTTCAGAACGGATATGCGTGTGCTCGACTTGGGTGCATATGATGCAGTGTTGGGAATGGACTGGTTGCAATCTATGAGTCCAATGAATTGCCACTGGATTCACAAAACACTGTCCTTTGAATATGAAGGTGAAAACGTTTGCCTACAGGGCGTGCAGACGAAACAGCGCGCGACATTGCAAGAAATGACATCCGAACAATTACAAAAATGGTGTGTGGGCAATGAGGTTTGGTCGATGGCGGTCCTGGAGCATCCATCTTCGGCCGTGGAACAAGCTGCCAGTATGCCAGACACAGTGCAGTCTCTGCTGCGACAATATGAGGATGTGTTTGCTGAACCGACTGGTTTTCCACCTCATAGACAGTATGACCACGCCATTACAATGAATACAGGTGCCTCACCGGGGAATTCTCGACCTTATCGCTATTCTCCTTTACAAAAGGATGAAATTGAGCCACAAGTGGCGGATATGCTTCGGTCAGGAGTCATTACCCCGAGTATGAGTCCGTATGCATCGCCTGTCCTGTTAGTGCAAAAGAAAGATGGAAGTTGGCGCTTTTGCGTGGATTATCGGCGACTTAACAAGGATACCGTCAAGAACAAGTTTCCATTACCAGTCATTGATGAATTATTGGATGAGTTAGCAGGTGCTAAATTTTTCTCGAAATTGGACCTCCGCTCGGGGTATCACCAGATTCGGATGCGAGAGGCAGATGAGGAAAAGACAGCGTTTAAAACGCATCACGGTCATTATCAATTCTGAGTTATGCCGTTTGGGTTGACTAATGCGCCGGCGACATTCCAATGTTTGATGAATTCTATTTTCGCTGCTTATGTCCGCAAGTGTGTGATTGTGTTCTTGGATGATATACTGATCTATAGCCGAACACTTCCATATCATCTGGAGCATTTGCGCCGGGTGTTAGAGATTTTGCGTCATCATCAACTATTTGCCAAGATGTCAAAGTGTTCGTTTGCAATGACTCGCATAGCGTATCTGGGACATATTATATCTGGCGAGGGAGTGGAAACTGACCCAGAGAAGACTAGTGCAATGGAACAGTGGCCCAAGCCGACCACTCTCACGGAACTGCGGGGATTTGTGGGCCTCACCGGTTACTACCGCAAGTTTGTTCAGAATTATGGACTCATTGCAAAACCACTAACAAACTTACTGAGAAAAAAGGGGTTTGTGTGGACAGAGCAGGCCGATTTAGCTTTTTTGCAATTGAAACGCGCCATGACCAATACACCAGTTCTTGCTCTTCCAGATTGTGCACTTCCGTTTGTGGTAGAGACTGATGCTTGTGCGTCCGGGGTTGGAGCAGTTTTGATGCAGCAAGGGCATCCGATTGCCTATCTAAGCAAGGCATTGGGTCCACAAAACCAGAAGCTGTCTATTTACGAGAAAGAATTCTTGGCGGTCATCATGGCAGTGGAAAAATGGCGTTCCTATTTGCAGTGCGGCCCTTTTATCATTCTCACAGACCATAAAAGTTTATGTGCATTAGAGGATCAGCACTTGGGTACTGAATTGCAGCGCAAGGCAATGGCTAAATTAGTTGGTGTTCAATTCCGTTTTCAGTATAAACGTGGAGTCGACAACGGCGCTGCGGATGCTTTGTCCCGAGTGAGTCATTTGTTGTCGTTACAAAGTATTTCCAGTTGTCAGCCTGATTGGATACAGGAAGTTTTGAACTCTTATGTCACCGATCCAGCGGCACAAGCTTTGTTGGTTTCCTTGGCTGTCAAGAGTCCAGACAGTAATGGCTATAGCTTGGACCATGGCTTGCTGAAGTATAAGGGGTGCATTTGGATTGGTGCGAACTCGGCTCTCAGGACAAAGTTAATTAGTAATTTCCATTGCTCGGCAATCGGAGGACATTCGGGAATTTTGGCAACTTATCAACGCATCAAGAAGCTCTTCTTTTGGTCTGGCCTCAAGAGCGGGGTGGAAGATTTTGTTAAACAATGCTCTGTTTGTCAACAAGCCAAACATGAACATCATCATCCATCCGGATTGCTCCAGCCGTTACCAATACCAGACGGGGCGTGGCAAGACTTGACCATGGATTTTGTGGAAGGCTTACCCAAATCCGAAACTTATGATGTGATCTTGGTGATTGTTGATCGCTTAACTAAATATGCTCATTTTCTTCCACTTCGGCATCCTTTCACAGCGACCCAGGTGGCCAAGACATTTCTGGACAATGTTGTGAAGCTTCATGGCGTACCACGCTCCATCATTTCCGATCGCGACCGGATCTTCACTAGTAACTTTTGGAAGGAGTTGTTTGAGCGATTGGCACCAAATTACGAAGATAAAGATCGCATACCACCCCAAACAGAGCCGGTCGACCAACGAGCAATTAAAGTGTTTGGAAATGTATTTGTGTTGTGCGGTGCATAATTGTCCTAAGAAATGGCGATCATGGCTTGCTATGGCGGAATTTTGGTATAACTCTAGTTATCATTCGTCCTTGGGATGTTCTCCATTCAAGGCATTGTATGGAGTTGAGCCGAATTTCGGAGCCATGCCTAATATTTCACTTTCAGTGAGTACAGAAACTGAAGAGGTGTTGCATGATCGGCAAGCTTACAATGATATGCTTAGAACACAGTTGGCTCGGGCTCAAAATCGTATGAAGTTACAGGCGGATAAGCATCGGCAGGATCGGCAGTTTCAAGTGGGAGAGAAGGTTCTGCTGAAACTTCAACCGTATGCCCAACAATCTGTTGTCAATCGACAGTTTCCCAAATTGGCGTTTAAGTATTTTGGCCCATTTGAAGTTCTGGCAAAGGTTGGAGCCGTCGCCTATAAACTCAACTTGCCAACTGACTGCTTGATTCATCCAGTATTTCATGTTTCTCAATTGAAGCCGTTCACTCCTGATTACTCACCAGTTTTCAAGGATGTTTCAGTGCTGACTGATCTGACAATCGGAACTCCAGAACCGGTGGAAATTCTCGAAAGGCGTTTGGTTAAAAAAGGGGGTTCGGCTGTTCAGCAACTTTTGATTAAATGGTCCACGTTACCGCTGGAGTGTGCCACTTGGGAAGATTATCATGTGCTTCGTCATCGTTTTCCGGCGGCGCCGATTTGGGCTACATCTCAAGGAGGGGCGAGTGTTACACATCCATGTGCAGGAGCGCTCATGGAGGTGAACACAGTTTCGGTGGACATTGGACAGAGGAAGAAGAAGGCACAAAGGAAGAAGAAGCCGGCGGGCCCAGCGTCAGGAACAAAGAAGATAGAATTACTTTAGAGCTTTGTCTAGCTGGCTGCGCCCAGAATGCATGCGAGTGAGTCTGGTCTATGAACCAAATGGGACCACTCGTCAGTGTAATGGAATTGGCTATGTATACTCTGTAGCAATTCTGGCAACGGTATGAAAAGAGATATACGCTATCCTTCCTCTGCTCTGGTTGCTTTCCCCTTTCTGTTATGTTCTTCCTTCTGTTCCCTCGTCTACTCCGAAAGAATTCCTGAAACTCCATCTGTAATGCTCCGATCGTCTCTCCAATTCTCTCTAGAGACGTTGGCCATTACACACGGCCGCCGGTAGCATCTCCGGGTTAATGCCTTGGCCGCGTACACCGCGTCAGTGACGACGGCCGAGAGCTTGGCCATGGGGACGACCATGGTTAATGGCTTGCTTTGCTGTCGCTGCTGCTGTTTCGTTTTTAGAGTGGAGATGGCAAGTCAGAGCCTCAGACTAGGAGTCGATCGGTCAACACTCACACACAACTACACAAGGACGACTGAGCTAGGAAAAAGGAACAGCGAAAAGGCAACCAAGGCGTCTCACTCGGACGGTCACTGAACAAAAAGCAGCTTTGCTTAGCGATGCTGTACTTTCGCCGGTGGCTTTGACTTAATCCCTCCCTTTCACAAATATTAGTCCAACGTACGTACCTAGAAAATAAAAAAAATTAAGTAGTAATTTGATAGTGTTGGATCATATTTGCTCTTATTAGATAAACATAATTACTTAAATAATAAGTCTCCGTGGTACACGCGCCAGACTAATATTGTGAAACAGATGGAGTATGTACCAAAAAAGCAAAAATCGAATCACCTCCATCGATAGGAAGCAACGTATATGGGCGCGCGCGCGCGTGTTTTTAGCTGCTATACATCAACGCGGAGTGTGGAGCCAATTTTAGGGGAAGGGATGGGGTGGGGAGGGTGAGATTTAGTGAAGAAGAAGATCCACAAGATCTAGATCCAGTGGTAACAAATTGACTAGTTTTGAGGAGAGAAATCAGTTGAATATACGGGCAATGATTTTTTTGGAAATGTTCTTAACAACTAGTGGCTAGTCCAACGTGTATGTTACTGTTGCCTTGAGGCTAATGGCTAGTTCGAATCCAACTATCCAACTAACTAGGTGTTAGATGGTTTATTGGTGGATTTCTAAAATTTCATCTTGTGACCTATCATTTGCTAATACTTCAAACATTTTGTTATGGGGTATAACGGTTATCCGACAATAGTATGCTCAACATAATTTCCTATTTTGTTCTTATTAATCATCCCTAACGGGCTAGGAAAAAATATTTAATCTAGTTTGCTCATGTGCTACACAAACCATGATATCAGACTATAATTAGTTATCAGGATATTTTGCTTACATTGCTCAAAAGGTGATTGCCTAAGTAGTTGTCTCTATGTCAAGAGTGATTAGTATTCACAAACATATCAAGTATTTCTTTCATTAAATTATTTAGAGTAAATCGCGCAAAAACCTCGTATTTTGTTCCATCTGTGTCAGCCTCAAGTTTAAGCAAATGATCCAATCAGTTAACACGTCTACTCTGCACAAAATTGTCACTTCGCCCTAATTTTAAGAATTTTTTGTCCACATGCGCTGCCACATCATATTGAGTTTGACGTGGCAAACAATGCTTCTTATCATATATATCCCTTGCTCAATTTATTGATTCGATTTTTGAGCCCGACCTACCACCAATCTCCCAACGCCCTCAGTACCAAAACGTACATAAATCAAATCAAATCAGCCTCCTTCCAAGAAGCAACCTACTAATTAATGTAGGAGTACGTAGTGGGATAGAAGAATTAATTATGCCCTTTTGCTAGAGCAGCTAGGCCATTTTGGAGTGGTACATACAATTTTTCTTGAACCATAAGGGCTTCTTTCGATGGGAAGAAATCAACCAGGATCCGGACGCAATACACATGAGGAACTATTACCATGATTTTTTTTTTCTCCCGGCCTACTTGAAGGAGAATTTCTGTGTAGGGATTTTCCAGCCCATCCCGGCCCATTCCGACCCTACGGGGTTAAAAAAAGCGCCACACCTAAAATGTCTCTTTGAAATGCAGGAATTCATAGGAAACATAGCAATCCCTTAAAAGTCCTCATCGGATCCCTACCTGCCAAGCAAGGCTTACATTTGGAACACAGGAATTAATTTTTCATGATTCCTCCAGGAAAAAATGGGTTTCCTATGAATTTTTCTTTGCAAAACTGCTATGTTCCATAGATGGTATAAGGGCATCTCCAATAGCACAATCTCAGTCGTCGGCTAGCCATGCTAGGTAGGATTTGGGCTTATCTGTATGAGATAAGGAGGAGGGAAAGCATGCTGGATGCACAGGCCATCGTTTCTGCAACTGACGGCCTCTTCACGTGAACCAAGGACGAGCGGACTTAAAAAAACGCGTTGGAGAGGAGACGTCCGCTAGCGACGCGGTTTGTGGGCACGGATTCTAACGTGGCGATAATGGCGACTAGATGACGAAGAAGCGGCCAAGACTGGCATGACGACTAGTGTACTGGCCAACGACGGATTTGGCCAGATCTAGACGCTAGTTGCTTGGATCCAGCCAGATCTAAACACGACGACGAGGGATGCAGGGGGGAATGGAGTCGTCCGGTGCAACATGGGAAATGGTGGAGGCTGGCGGAGAGGGGGGTGGAGAGTGGTGGCGGCAGAGGGGCAGGGCGGTGTTGAGTTGCTCAGGCTGGTCGGATGCAGAGGCCGGGAGAAAGAAGGAAGGTGGGTTTGTGTTGTATTAAAATATATGCTGACAGGTGGACCTGGCAAAAATAAATAAAAAATGTAAAACTTGGTGAGGTAGAGTGTGTGGTATAATTGCTAGACAGTTTATCGGAGATTTTGTCTAGTATTGTCTCTAACTGATGTGAAGGTGATGCGGAGAAATTAGAGACAATCCTATTGTACATGCCTTAAGTAGTTTCAATTACTGGGAGGATTGCGGATGCCACATACTAAGAACAGTGAACAGCACAATAAACATGTTGTAATTATCTACGTTGGGAAGAATGAGATACCTACGGATTGATTAGCTAGCCCTCTCACAACCACTGCAACAGTTGTTGTTGTTTTTTTTTTTCCGAAGAACCACTACAACAGATTTGATGTTCAATGACAATGGCAAAACATCACAGAAACCTTGATTTTGTCATAGATGACACTACGTGACAAAAATATTTCATCATACTCGTCGTCATGGAATGTGTTGGTGATATGCCCTAAAGGCAATCATAGAGATGATTGTGTCACGTTTATGTTTATGGGTTATATAATAAATGTTATTATATTCCTTAGATGAATTATCATTTATCAAGTATGTGACTTATTGGTGAAACTCTTTAACTTATATGATGTCATTCTAAATGTATCCCTGGTCGGATGTCACTAGTCGGGACAATAGTGACTTATCGATCAGAACATGTATTAATTGATGACCATGTTTCACCGATCATAGATATGAGGATATCGAATCAATAATGTGAACACATGTTAGATAACATGGTGTTGAATTGACCCACTAGTCCAGCTGTGGCCGTCTGATCTGGAAACGCTTCAAGGACCAAAACTGCAGTAGTAGCAGGCATCCCGAGAGGATGGAGCCGTCCCGCGACAGCGATGCACTTGTCGACCAAGGCGCGTGACGTCGCGCCACAAGCACTGGCCGGACAAAGCGTAGGAGGGGATCTCGTCCACCGGCGAGTCCGCCAGCTCACGTGCGTACCGGACGTAGTGCTTATCGACGCTGTCGCCGTGGGAGCTCAGGAACAAGACCCACCCGTACAACCATAGAAGGTAGGCCTCGGGCTGCAAGAAGACACGTACATGTCAGCAAGGTTTACATACGAATTGATGCGAGAGGACAATACTTACGAAGACTTATGTATAACTGGTAGATCCACCTCAACGTCGGCCCGTGCGGGCTGCTGAACTCCGCATACCCGCTGCCCGGCGGCAGCACATCGCGGAACTTTGCTAGGAGGTCCGTGCGCCACGTGGCCGGGATGTCGTGCGCCGCCATCGGAGCGCCTGCGCAGGGCAACCCAGTCAGGTAGCTCATGTCCTGCAGCGTCGGCGCCATCTCCCCGCAAGGGAGGTGGAACGTGTGGGTCTTTGGCCTCCAGGGGTCAACCAGCGACGTCAGTAGGGCCCGGTTGTATGGAAAACGCCTAGACGTACGACCAAGACCACGGTCTGGTCGTCCTCCCACATCGCCTCCACCATCCTCACTAGTGGAAGGAGGCCTGCCGCTCTCAAACTACGTCGAAACGATTAAGAACAAACGTGAGTCCACGCAAAGTAGTCAGACCGCGATTGAGTGCATGAAGGTCAGAACTACACGTACCTCGGAAGCTAGTCTCGGTGCAGCCTACATGCCCTGATGGGCGTGCATAGCCGCAACGCGCCAAGCTCTATCGGCGCCTCGCTCTCCAGGGGAGCACGGTACTGAGGCGGCTGTGGTGATGCGCGTCAATCACCGGGTCAAGCAACTCGTAGTGGCTCGCGTCTACCATACCTGAAAATGCAGCAATAAAAAAAGTTCATATTTTTTCCATGCATCTTTACATAGCCTATGTAGCAACTACGGATTTTGATGAGGACATCACTCCTTCGGATACACACACTACACAAAATCCTACGGATCCAGTTGCGAAGCTACAAGGCCCTATGACAAGAGCTCGTGCACGTCACTTAAATTATGAGGTGAGCTCGTTTCTAGGTGCTAATAATTTATCTATGCAGAATGGTATACTACCTAATAATTGTGATCTGTTGTTACTTAGGAATAATGGATCCCCAAGGTCTACGACTGTGTCTACAAGCCCTACGACCGATCTCCGCGGCGCTACGACGAAGTCTCAAGATCCTCGACTAGGTTCGCCAGCGCTACGACCAGCACCAACAACGCGCACGAACCACATCTCAAGTCACGACCAGTCTACAAGCCCTACGACCCGCCCCGCGGCGCTACGACCAAGTCGACTAGGTTCACCGCCGCACGACTGACCACTCACCAGCGCTATGACCACATCTCAATCTCTCGACAAGGTTCGCCAAGACTACGACCGGACCGATCGGCGCTACGACTAGGTCTCACGCCTACGACCGATCATTAGGTGCGCGACACCGCTTTGGGCCTAATAGGGCCTTGTAAGCGTGTCGGGGTCAATGCCTAGGTTGTGTACGCCTCTCCCATGGTTGCACAACCCTAGGTCAACCCCTCACGTTACCCCTATATATATACAGCAACGCCACGCTTTAGGGTTGGGTTTTCTTAGATTATTCTCGCCACTTTGCGGTTTCACCGTTTATCGGTTTGAGAACCCCACATTGTGAACTTCATTCATATTCGCAATACAATTCAGATTGCATTTTCCTTGTTCTTGTGAGTTGCTTCGATTGCTTGCGGGAACAATAACCCTCGTGGTAAGGTCGATCGCATGCGGCGTGGTTGATAACGACGATGCGTGCGTGGTGTAGCGATTGCGCAGGTGACGATCCGCTGGTCGAAAGCCTCAAAGCGCCAACGTCCTCACGGCGAAACCAATCGAACCTATCGGAAGATCGGGACACCGTGACTCATCATTTGGTATCGAGCGAAGGGTGCTCGTTAGGTAATCTCGTTTATCCCTTTTGTTAGTTGTTTTCCATCACCTATAGTCCGTAAAATTGCCCTACAAAAGTTTTAGATCTTAGTCTTTCCGCTGTCCAAACCACGTTGTGCCTTTCGCAATTTTGTTTTGTGATTCGCGTTGTTGAGTTCGAGTCCATCGTCGGTGTCTTTGTTGCTGGTCTAGTCGCCGTGATCTAGTTTCTAGCGCCGAGTCTTTGCCGCTTTGGTCATCGTGTATCTCGGCTTGTCCTTTGTTGCATCCGTTGCAATTAGGGTTTGTCTGCTATAGCCAGAATTGAGTCACCACCCCATCCGACCACTTACTCGTGACACCACCCCATCCGACCACTTACTCGAGCCAATATTCCCATCCGACCACCTACTCGGATTCGACCACCCAGTCGAATTCGACCACCTACATCGAGTTCGACCATCTCGTCGGATTCGACCACCTACTCGAGTTTGACCACCTTCTCGGGTTCGACCACCTGCTCGAGTATTCGCCCCCGACAAGTCTATCTGTTTCTAGTTTCTCTCATACACCCCACGCACTCATCATATCGTGCCCGACCCAACCAAGACCGAGAAGATATTCCATAGCCAAAGTTCAGAGAGAGAGAGAGAGAGAGAGTTTTGAAGAGTTTGTGACATGGGAGATTCCTAGGCCTGAAAAAGGGTTTTGAAGAGTTGTGAGTCAAGGTCACTTGCGCAAAAAAAAAAAAAAAAAAAAAGAGGAACCCTAGGTTGGGTTTCGTTAGTCAAAAAAAGAAGAAAGAATCAAGAAAAAAAAAGAGAATAAAAAAAAAAGAGAAAGAAAAAGGACCACCCTAGTTGGCTCACGACCACCCTCAGTTGGTCTACGACAATCCACCAGAGCTCCACGACCACCCACAAGAGATATCAGTTGCCTTGCAAATTTTGTTCTTTTGTATTTGTATCTACCCTATCTTTCGGCCTGCTTGAGCTAGTGCTAGGAGCGCGTTTGGACCAGCAACTGTGACGAGTACTGTGGACTTTGATTTAACATTGCTAATATGATTTCATTGTTGCTGCTCCTTGCTACTAAACATTGCCTGTCCGAGCTCCACGTACTTTTGGCCCTCAGATTTGGATCCTCGCATTCGCCTCCGCCGCAGTCATACATCCTACCCTCTCCGATCAGACCACCTGCTGCAATTTGGTAAGAAATTCATAAGAGCTTGGTAAGACGCTTGAGAGTCTGTGATTCCACCTTCCACCACCTAGTAGTTGGTAGGGATAATACATTTGTGTTGTCTTTTGTCTCCTACTAACAATGGCAGGTAAGGAATTGAATGCGCAAGATTGTGTTGTGAGGAAGAGCTTACAAGGGTGTTGGATGAGCACCGCCATGCTATTAATGATGACATCGAAAGGAAGTTTGCGAGACAAATGCTACACTACAACACTCAATGCTAGCATTGCAACACTCAATGCACGTATTGATGGTATGACCAATCAACCGCGAACAATGGTCGTGTGGATCCTCAAGGTGCGATCCACGACCATGAGATCGACAACGATAATGAGATGCGCAACCGCGATGCCCTTGATGCACGATAACGGAACCGATTGAACTTCAACCGTCAAGGTATGAGAGGTAATAACTTTCCGCAACATAATGCACGTGATAATGATGATCCATATGCTAAAGTCAAGTTCACTATACCATCTTTTGCGGGTGCTTATGATGTGAAGTATATTTAGATTGGGAGATGACGGTGAGAGAATGAAATTTAATGCTCACTTAGTTCCCGAAGTGCATAGAGTTAGGCAAGCTACAAGTGAATTTAAAAATTTTGCCATCATTTGGTGGAGTAGAGTATGCAATGATGGATTAGCGCCTACTACCTAGGATGCTTTAAAGGTTGCTATGCGTAACAGATTTATTCCACCCTCTTTTAAACGAGACTTGCGTAAGAAATTGCAGCGCTTAAACCAAGGCAATAGATCTGTAGAAGAATATTATCAGGAGCTACAAATTAGTATGTTGCGTTGTGATATTATTGAGGATGAAGAGGCTGCTATGGCACGTTTTATGGAGGACTAATACGTGAAATTCGGGACATAGTTGATTACAAAGAATATGATAGTGTTCCTAGATTGTTCCACCTTGCTTGTTTGGCGTAAAAGAATTGCGTGGTCGGCGGCAGAGGCCAAGGAACAATTTTGGAAGCACGTCTACACCACGATCAACATCGTGGCACGTTAAAACACCCAACCTTCACTACACGGCCGCGCCCTCCTCGAGTAGGGCGCGCTCAAAGAACACCTCCGACACCAACACATGCACCGAGGTAAACAAATCTACTAGTGTGCGTGCTCCACCAAGAGTTCTTCTTGGTTGCTTCCATAGGTCGTCGATCGGGATTATTTGCCATCGTTGCAAGGGAATGGGCCATGTCATGAGGACTACCCAAGTCGTGAGCCTACCTTGCCACCGAAGACGGAGGTTATGTAAGTGCTAGTGATATTGAGGATGAGTATGTGTTGCGGCTAACATTGCAGGTGGAGGAGACGAGACAGATAGTGATGCTGATGATGTAGAAGAACAACTAGCTGCTGTTGACACAGAGACTCATGTGAGCCTTGTTGTGCAGCGAGTGCTAAGTGCACAACTGGAGAGAGCGGAACAAAATCAGCGGCACAACTTGTTTCAATCCGCATTCCTCGTGAAGAGAGAGCTGCAGAGTCATCATTGATGGAGGGAGTTGCAATAACCTTGCAAGCTCTGAGATGGTCGAGAAGCTTGGCTTGACCACACAACCACACCTACGTCCCTACTACATCCAATGGTTCAATTCGTGTGGTAAGTTAAAGGTAAACAAAGTTGTGAGAGTGCAATTTTCAGCTGGTAATTACAAAGATAGTACCGACTTTGATGTAATGCCTATGCAAGCATGCTCGTTGTTGCTCGGTAGGCCTTGGATATATGATAATGATGTTTTGCACCATGGTAGAGCTAATACCTACTTATTCTCACATAGGGGTAAGAAGATTAAGTTGTTGCCTTTGACACTCTGAAATTGTGAAAGATGAAGTAGAGCGTGCTAGCAATGAAAGAAACACCAATGAACATAATTCGAAAATCAGCAAGTAGCGAAACATGTTTACCCACCTAAAAGGAGAAAGTGGCGCCTAGTTCCAAGGCCGAGGAATTAAATTGAAAGGGTGTGTCATGCTTGCCACTAAATCTGAGCTTGCTGAAATTTGTGATAATGAGCTGCCATGCCATGCTTTGATATGCAAAGATGCTTTATTTTCACTTGAAGATATATCTAGCTCTTTGCCCCTGCTATTGCTAATCTTTTGCAGGAGTATGTGGATGTATTTCAGTGAGATACCCGTGGTTGCCCCTATTCGAGGGATAGAGCATCAAATTGATTTGATTCCGGAGCGACTTTGCCAAACCGTCTTGCATATAGGACCAATCCGGAGGAGACTAAGGAAATTCAGCGACAAGTCCAAGATCTTTTGGACCGTGGGTATGCGTTGAGAAAGCCTTAGTCCTTGTCTTGTTCTGTTCTTTTGGTTCCTAAGAAAGATGGAACTTGGCGTATGTGTGTTGATTGTAGAGCCATTAATAATATTACCATAAGGTATCGTTATCCTATTCCTAGGCTAGACGACATGCTTGATGAGTTGAGTGGCGCTATTATTTTCACAAAGATTGACTTGCGAAGTGGCTACCACCAGATTAGAATGAAACCGGAGATGAATGGAAAAGCGCTTTTAAAACTAAGTTCGGACTATATGAATGGTTAGTGATGCCTTTTGGTCTAACTAATGCACCTAGTACCTTCATGCGATTAATGAACGAGGTTTTACGTCTTTTCATTGGGAAATTTGTGGTGGTTTATTTTGATGATATCTTGATTTATAGCAAGTCACATGAGCTACACTTGAATCATATACGTGCTGTTTTTAATGTCTTGAGAGATGCACGTTTGTTTGGTAACCTTGAGAAGTGCACCTTTTGCACCGATCGAGTTGCGTTTCTTGGTTATGTTGTGACATCACAGGAATTGAGGTGGATGGGGCAAAGATCGCAGCCATCCAAAGCGGCCGACGCCACTCTCGTGTCACAGTGCGGAGCTTCCATGGACTTGCTGGATTCTATCGACGTTTTATGCGGGATTTCAGCACCATTGCTGCACCATTGAATGAATTGACAAAGAAAGGAGTGCCATTCCAATGGGGACCTGCGCAAGAGAAGGTATTCCACTTATTGAAAGAGAAGCTCACCCAAGCACCCCTACTCCAACTCCCTGATTTTGGTAAGACTTTTGAGATTGAATGTGATGCTAGCGGGATTGGGATAGGTGGTGTATTGATTCGGGAAGGTAAACCAGCTTGCATATTTGTTGAGAAACTAAATGGGCCTAGTCTGAATTATTCTACCTATGACAAAGAAGCGTATGCTTTAGTTCGTGTGCTTCAAACTTGGCAACATTATCTATGGCCCAAAGAATTTGTTATACATTCGGATCATGAATCGCTAAAACATATTAGAAGCCAAGCTAACCTAAATAAACGACATGCTAAATGGGTAGAATTTATTGAGTCGTTTCCATATGTCATAAAGCATAAGAAAGGTAAGGACAATGTGATTCTTGATGCGCTTTCTAGACGTTATACCAT
This sequence comes from Ampelocalamus luodianensis, assembly GCA_036346255.1. Classification (NCBI taxonomy): domain Eukaryota; kingdom Viridiplantae; phylum Streptophyta; class Magnoliopsida; order Poales; family Poaceae; genus Ampelocalamus; species Ampelocalamus luodianensis. The sequence goes on from CM070621.1 coordinate 52,524,113, forward strand.
GTTATCTCAACTTGACCATAAGATTTTTGGTTTAGAGGCCATTAAGGAGTTATATGCTACTGATTTGGACTTTAAAGAAGTGCTTGAGCTTTGTAAAGGAGGAGAACATGGAATAAATATGTGATAATTGATGATTTGATCTATCGTGCTAACAAGCTATGCATTCCAGCTAGCTCCGTTCGTCTTTTGTTGTTGCAGGAGGCGCATGGAGGAGGTTTGATGGCGCATTTTGGAGCAAAGAAGATAGAAGATGTGCTGGCCGCCCACTTCTTTTCGCCAAAGATGAGGCGCGATGTTGAGCGCTACGTGGCTCGCTGCACTACATGCAACAAAGCTAAGTCCCGTCTCAATCCACATGGACTTTATATGCCTCTCCCTATTCCTAGCGCCCCTTGGGAGGATATTTCTATGGATTTTGTTTTAGGATTGCCAAGGACAAAGAGGGGGAGAGACAGTATATTTGTAGTAGTGGATCGATTTTCTAAAATGACACATTTTATACCTTGTCACAAGAGTGATGATGCTACAAACATAGTTGATTTATTTTTTCGAGAAATCATTCGCTTACATGGAGTGCCCAATACTATTGTCTCGGATCGCGACACAAAATTTTTGAGCTACTTTTGGAGATCACTTTGGAACAAATTGGGGACAAAGCTGCTGTTTTCTACTACGTGCCATCCCCAAACTGATGGACAAACGGAGGTTGTCAACCGCACGTTATCCACCATGTTGCGGGCTGTTTTAAAGAAGAATTTGAAGATGTGGGAAGAGTGTTTACCGCACATTGAGTTTGCTTACAATAGGTCGGTACACTCCACCACCAAGGTAAGTCCGTTTCAAGTAGTGTATGGTTTTAACCCCCGTGCTCCTATTGATTTACTACCTTTGCCTACCTCTAAACACATTAATTTAGATGCTAAGAAGCGTGCTGAATTTGTTCTTAAGTTGCATGAAACAACTAAAGAAAATATAGAGCATATGACTAAAAAGTATAGGGTTGCTGGAAGTAAAGGTAGAAAAGAAATAAAATTTGCACAGGGTGATTTAGTTTGGGTGCATTTGAGGAAAGACAGGTTTCCAGAGTTAAGAAAATCAAAATTGATGCCTAGAGCTGATGGACCATTTAAGATAATTAAGAAGATAAATGACAATGCCTATCAATTGGAGCTACCTGTAGATTTTGTGGTTAGCCCCACATTTAACATTTCAGATTTGAAGCCATACGTGGGAGAAGTAGATGAGTTTGAGTCGAGGACGACTCCAATTCAAGAGGGGGAGGATGATGAGGACATCACTCCTTCGGATACACACACTACACAAAATCCTACGTATCCAGCCATGAAACTACAAGGCCCTATGACAAGAGCTCGTGCACGTCACTTAAATTATGAGGTGAGCTCGTTTCTAGGTGCTAATAATTTATCTATGCAGAATGGTATACTACCTAATAATTGTGATCTGTTGTTACTTAGAATAATGGATCCCCAAGGTCTACGACGAGTCTACAAGCCCTACGACTGGTCCCGCGCGGCGCTACGACCAAGTCTCAAGATCCTCAACTAGGTTCGCCAGCGCTACGACCAGACCATCCAGCGCTACGAACCACATCTCAAGTCTACGACCAGGTCTACAAGCCCTACGACCAGTCCTACTAGCGCTACGACCAAGTCGACTAGGTTCGCCAGCGCTACGACCACATCTCAATCTCCTCGACAAGGTTCGCCAGCACTACGACCAGACCAGTCAGCGCTACGACTAGGTCTCACGCTCTACGACCAGTCATTAGGTGTTGCGACACCGTTTTGGGCCTAATAGGGCCTTGTAAGCGTGTCGGGGTCAATGCCTAGGTTGTGTACGCCTCTCCCCATGGTCGCACAACCCTAGGTCAACCCCCTCACGTTACCCCTATATATACAGACACGCCACGGTTTAGGGTTGGGTTTTCTTAGATTATTCGCCACTTTGCGTTTCACCGCTTATCGGTTTGAGGAACCCCACATTGTGAACTTCATTCATATTCGCAATACAATTCAGATTGCATTTTCCTTGTTCTTGTGAGTTGCTTCGATTGCTTGCAGGAACAATAACACTCGTGGTAAGGTCGATCGCGTGCGAGCGTGGTTGATAACGACAGTCGTGCGGGTGTAGCGAATTGCGAGGTGACGATCTGCTGGTCGAAAGCCTCAAGGCGTCAACGTCCTCACGACGAAACCAATCGAACCTATCGGAAGATCGGGACACCGTGACTCATCAGATTTTCTTTACAATTTTAATACGTGTTATGCTATTTTTCTAGTTCAAATGGTATTTTCGACACTAACAAGATATTTACCGCGCACTAACACAATAATAATCGTGCACTAACAAAATAATAACCGCGCACAAATGAAAAGGTAAATAATTACTCCACTTAGCTACTTTATACATTTTTGCAGATTCATAGCTGGCATCTTCCTATTTCTGTAGAAATATCATAAATCGTTCGAGTGTTGCAACATTCCTAACATGTTCACGACGAACTACATAATTTCATTATTTCTGCAAATATTCTCATTGCTCTTTCGACCTACTTAGCTACTCCGGATTTTCTTTACAATTTTAAAATGTGTCAAGCAATTCTTCTAGTTTAAAAGAGAATTCCTGCATTAATAATATAACTACCGGCTACACAACTCAAAGTATGTACTACACAATTTGACTACATTTATCTAACCTACTCAATTCTATGTCACTATTTTTGTTTGCTAACCTACAAGGTTTTGACATAACGTACACAGTTTCAGAAAAATGTACCTGCAAGATGATCGATCGGATCTGATGCTCTGTCAATCTCTCTCCTCCGCGACGAACTGGTAGAGCTTCGCTACTTTTTTTCTCCCTCTCGTACTCTCTTTTGTTTTTTCTGGAATTAAAATGAATTCTGGACTGATTTTTTGCCCTTTTTATAGCCGGGTCCCTATCGCCAGTTGAACTAGCGACACGAACCTATCGCCAGTTGAACTGGCGATGGGACCTGTCCAACATCCTGTCCCAGTTCAACTCGCGATAGGTATTTGGACCGACGACTGGGGGGCGACAGGGTCCCTATCGCCAGTTGAACTGGCAGCAGGGACATATTTTTGTAATTTTTGGGGGCGACCATTTTTTTTTGTAAATATCTTTTAAAATTATATATATATTTTTAAATTCAACTTATAAGTATGAGGGAGATCTTACTTGTAGGACTAGTCTTTTGAGAGGAGAAAGCACAATACCACATAAGGTTGTTGCTATAAGGTTTGTATGTGGCAGCCCATGGACTTAGTTGTGTTCAGCCTGTTTGGATCTATGGCCTGGGGAGTATACCCTATTGGACCTAGGCATGTGGCTATGGTCCGATCTAACAATTGGTATCAGAGCCCATGCGTCTAACATCTCCTTAGATTTTATGGTTGCGAAAGTACACAACTAATGTGTGAGGGGGCAGAATATTGAAAATAGTCCCACATCGGTTGTGGGAGGGAAAAGACACAACTTATAAGTGTGAGAGAGACCTCACCTATAGGACTATTCTTTTGGGGGAGAAGGCCCAATACCGCTTATAAGGCTGTTCCTCTAGGGTTTGCATGCGGCAGCCCATAGGCTTACTTGAGTTCAGCCTGTTTGGACTTGTGGCCTTTGGAGTATACTCGGTTGGACCTAGGCATATGACCAGAGTCTGATCTAACAATAATTGTTACATAGAGCCATTGGACTACTAAACCAGCAATCGATCCCGGGCTCGCAAAACCAATGTCCTGATCCCAGGTTGTCGGGCCGCTAACCCACAAGCCCAACTACAGAGCAACAACTAAGGGGTCTTGAGCCATCTCCCCCCAAAAGACTAGGATGATAGGTGGGTGTACCGTCACTCATCTCTCCCAAAAGATTAGCATGATAAATTGTCGGGACAAAAAAAATGCAATTATGGACCCTCTGTGTATTTTGTACTAGTCTAAGATCACGCTAGTGCATACAGTGTCAATATAGATGAATATCGATCCACACAAGATGAATAATAATATAAACAATTAATTTGAATAGCAAATAATGGTTTTGACCTTATGGTCGAGTTTACATTTATTAAGCCTCGCGGCGCTAGCAATAATTAAATAAGCAACAACGGAACAATAAACTTCAGCAGAATCCCATCGATTCACCACAAGCAACCGACTGGAATCAATACCTAGCGATGAGCACCTTCGTAGTACTTCTCCTCGAATGTAGGCGATGACTCCTCTACTTCTGTTGATTTGATTTAGTAAGTATGAGTACATAACCATACTCGTAAGTCATACCACAGAATGTAATGTATACATGATGGCTTATTCCAAATGAATGACTTCTGTGGTTCTTTAGCATCAAAGCAACATTTGCAATTGAATATGAATAATATATTAAACAAACAATATTAGTTTAACAGTTGTTTTCACAAAGAACACAGAAGCTAAACAAGTTATTCACATAGCCATATGACTTAGATCACATAGCTCCCATCCCAAATGTTTTATGAAAGTATAACCCTCGTGTGAAATCCCCGAGCATGTCCATGACCGCGGACGCGGTTATTCAAATAGATTGTTTAACACTCTGCAAAGGTTGTACACTTTACCCACATGATATAACTGGTGTAGTTAGCACTAATCATAACAAAATATTTCAGAAACTTCATCTCAAATATTGACACTCCTGATGTGTTTTACTATCAGTACTAACCCATTGAGAAAGTTAGTTTGACACACATCGTTGGACCTGAAGACGACGAACCGCTCATAAATGTGAACTATGTAGTAGTCCACACCTCCGCCCATCACTGAGCTCCTAACCTACAACCTGAGTAATCAATGTTAAGAATCCACAACTTACTAAGTTAGGCTCGTCCCATCAAGTATGTGGTTGTACAAAAGGCCCAATTCAATAGCGCACAAAGTTAAGTCCTTAATTTAACAAGGCATGACTTCTAATTTTTAACTATACCACAAAGATTATCATTTCCGTTCACAAATCTCCACCATATCACTTAGTATCCACCACTTGCCTCAGTCTAAATCCTTTCTCACCCTGTTGGTTAAGTGCAACACATGCTATCACAAAGTAAAAACTCATAGCACACAGTTTCATACAAAGTTCCATAGTCACTTAGTCAAGTTTATAACTACAACTCAAATGATATGTGTGACTCATAGCATGACTAAGCAATCTACTCGTATCTAACCAAACCACGTTAGTGCTACGATAATGCCAACTAAATAATGAACCAATTTAGGGTGACAAGGATCATGACATAACAATAGACAAGGTGGATAAACAAATAAGATAATAACTAATCCCAAAAGTATTTAAATAAATACTTCAAGTAAATACATTAACTTGAATCAAAGTATTTTTGAAAACTTGGTTCAATATGATCAAAAATATAACTTGTCTTGAAATAGATCTTGGTATTGGTCTTGGTCTTGGCGCACTCCTTCTTCTTTGAAAACTCCCGAAGTAGCAACGTCTACTCGCAAACAAAGTAAACAAACAAAAATAAATAAAACAGAAAGAGAACAAACTCCAAAAATTAAATAAAAATCTTAGTAACATATAGCTCGAATTTAGATGAATTTAAAAATTTGAATGGGCCCAAATGGAGTTCAGATGAAGAAGATATGACTCTTGATAGATCTAATCCAAAGAAAATAGGATTAAGTACATTGTTCACCCGTCAACTCTTGCCCTAGTTTAAAGTTCATCCCTGAATTATAATACACTACAACATGAACACCCCTTTAGCAATGTATATATACATTGGTAGAAGTCCAAATAAATATTGTTAGGGTCTATACCAACACATTTAGTATGTATTGCCATTGAGGCCGTTGCGAGAGTCTATTACAACAGATAAACAAGTGTTGGTAATTGATATGAATAGGCGTTGCAAAGTAGCAACGGATATTGTCAAGTTGTAACTACACTTGTATGTGTTGGTACTTACCATGCATGAATGACTTTTACTATTTTGACAATGGTTATAATTATATCGTCACAATGCATAGAAGCGTTGGTATTTACTATACAGATGATTTTTGCTATTTTGGCAACAAATATAATTAGATTGCTGCAACGATTATAAGTGTTTAGAAATCAAAGTAAAAAAATCATTATCGATCGTAGCATGGTAAAAAAGAACACTCATATATTAAAAAGATATTGTTGCATTACATAGAGAACCATCCACATAAGACATGATATAAATATTTTGCTTGAACATCATTTCTTAACTTAATGAAATCTAAACATAATGAAAATCGTCTGCCTATGTCACCATTCTCCACCTTCATTCAACATATCATCCATTTATCTTATCAACCTACAATGAAAAATTGGAGTCCATTAATGCACCATTAGGAAGAAACAAAATCACAATATTAAAGTAACAAAACTAAAAGGAGCAGTGTATTATATTATTTTGATGCTCAACCATGCTCATGAGTTCCAAACGGTAGAGAAGTGAACCAACCTTGTGAAAAACCACATTTCTAGGTTCCAAACTTTCCTGTGAAAAAGCACATTTAACAACTTCCAAAGTAGCTTCCGTATCCATCCATAGTAGATAGCATATGTTCGGGCATTTTCCGGAAGAAGAATGGAAACCCTTAAATACTTTAGAACTGAGCATCTTAGACTCCTCAAGAAAGAATTGCAGAAGTTCTTCTCTCAATGAATGAAGGTGGGATGGGGGAATTATTCCATGTCCTGAAAAATAGATCATGTGAGAACATCTCATGGAGTTTTATCTTCTTATAAGAGCATCCTATATAGCAAGTTCATATGTATTCCTAGTTCTGCAAATAATCCTGTTAGGAAGTATACAGATATCCTTATGAGAATGACACAACGCCAACACCTTATGGCAGAGTTGAACTCTCCAATTTCAGAAAATCAATTTAAGCTTTACACACATAGTTTTCCTAGCACATTATACAATTTGCAAGGTTCTAGGTCCAGCAAAAGCCCAATAGCATAGGGAAAACATAGTTTATAGTCCAACTACTAACCTAACATTGAATATATGAAATGGAAAATTATTTGCCATGAATGGTACAACTACTAACCTGGAGGAAATGCTAGGCCCTGAAAGCAATATTTCAGATAAACAAGCATTCTGTAGCTGTTTCAACAAAGGCATTATACAGTAAGATGTTAGCTTTCTATATAGTACTAGCAATATTCTAACAAAAAATAGAACAATTTCAAGTACAACACTAGGAATATCTAACAAAATTAAGCAAGTTCAACCACGTAATAATGTGTACTTGCCTCCTTCCTTGGCATGTATCAATTGTTTTTACAGGGTATCAACAAACCCTCTATTTTGTGCACACTCCCACACACAAAAAATGGAACCAGAAGAAACTAAAATGTTGGCAATGAAACATGTATGAGAAGGCAATACAGATGTAACACCCCAGCCCGGCCTGTGCCTAGTATGCTACTAAACTAACAATACAACAAATTAAAAACATGACACTATACTAAAATCCGACAGAATCTCCTTTGTTTGGCTAACTATTCTTGGTGTTTCAACAGGTATAAGTATCAAAATCAAGGAATCCAACTCGCAGAATAAACAATAGGTACTCATGGTATACTAACTGACTAAAGCATAATCACAATTATCTAAAAGAATATGCTACTCATCATTATTACAAATAATCCAACGCGTAAACATAACCATAATCAATCCCTTAAGCAGGTTGCTCATTTATTAACATACGATCTGAAATTTAATCAACTATCAAAGTTTAATGGCAGTGTGCGTGCGAATATAAAACTACTCCCTCCTATGCATGTCGTTCTTAGATTGGGTACCTAAAACAACAACAAGGGTGAGTCCACAGACTTAGCAAGTACATATAAAAGACATACAAAACAAAATTATAACATCAGCATCCACTTCCAAAAGCATATCATTAAATCATTCCACATGCATATGCAATGCTCAAGGATCCTTTCTCTTTATCTCTTTTTGCATTTTAACATCCTCAAAACAACCGAGCAATATAGACTGCCAGAAACCGATCTAATACCGACAACGCCTAATTACACAATTAAACAACTAATCGAAAGGGAATTGGGCTTTACCCTTGATGAACCGCTGAAGAACACACTAACCACCATGCGGTCAGTCTCCTTCCCTCCTTCCCCTTCTTTCTTCTTCTTCCATCTTCTAGGCCGACCACCACAAGGAAGGTCTCCTTCCTCCAATTAGCCGGCAGCGAGGAGACACACCATGGGGAGGATGCACAACCATGGTTGCTGGTTAGCAAGGGAGGAGGTGCAGGGAGCTAGGGGTGGTAGCCAAGGGGGGAGAGGGGAATAGGGGGGTGGCGGCCAAGGGGGAGAGGAGGGGAGGAGTGGGGGCGGCTAGGCTTTGGGGGAGGGTGGCGCCTCCCTCCTTATGGCCGGCCACCTCTAGGCCTAATGGGCCAAGCCCAGGCCCAGGTTGCCAGGCTTTAGTAGAAACCCCCCTCTCTCAAAGCTGAATTAACTATTTTCTATTTGGTCATTTTCTTAATTCAGATAACTCTCTCCCGATAACTCTTCCTAATACTTTTGGGGTATTACACTCTACCCCCTTTAAACAGAATTCAACACCGAATTCAACCAAATTATCTTTAGAGATATTCTAACTCCCAAGGATTACTCACTAAAGCCATGTCATTCTTGACAACAACTCCACCACCCTTGTTGTCTCTTTAATTGCCGTAATAATTAGATTACTTTATGAATTCCCTCTCATTAAACCACACCATCATAAATCACCTACACAACCTCACAAAGTTAATTACCCAATCGCGATACTCTAATAAATTTATCAAGATTTCATACTTTCAATAATCCCATCATTCCAACATGGACAAGAGTTCTTGGATTATAATTTGCCATAGGTTCCACTACTTGTAGCACTAATCAATTGTATTCCAATGACAATCTGTCGACAATCAAGACGTCGATCTTATGAAAAGAAAAGGAGAAAGTGACATGGGAAATCTAGGGAAATAATGGGACTGCTCTTTTATTAATATGAACTGGGTTTTACAGGGTATGCTCTGAGAACACTGCTTGTTCCTTTACAATGTCAGACCTACAACACGAATCTAAGGCTTGTGCTTTAGTCTGATGGCTCTATCTTGTCTTCTTTTTCCCCGACCCGTCCAGGCTCCATTTTTAAATAGCCCTCGAAGAGGTGGCAGTTACTTCCGGAGAAGACGTCTGATGTGAAGTGTTGCGTTGGTCGGAGTCAAGTGACGGTTGATAAAGAACCAAACGTTCGGCGGTTATATGTCTATGAGATATATAACCGCATGGAGGTTGTTCGTCAGTGCTTCTGGATAAGAAACGTCGTATGGTATGGAATCTGCACGTGCTCCATTCGTCATACGGTAAAGAATATACTTGGAATCAGTTCCAAGTATCAATTCATACCTTTTACGAGCAGTTCTCCTGGTCGGGAGCTTGGCTTAGGCCTACGTCCGACCAGGGTACCCATTATGTAACCTCTGGAATCTCTACGACCAGTGAGGTCGTGCACCTCAGGGGTTACGACCACGAAGACGTATGGTCTTTTATATATTAAAAATAATATATAGAGGTTTTAATCCTCGTTAGCTAACCCCCGAACTTTAAATGAATAGGTCGTGTGAACACTTTTCTTCCGATGAAGTCGTATCGGGCTGAAGCTTTATTAAATGCAAGGGCATTTGAAGCGGTTTGTATTCACTTTAAAGTTGAGAACTTCTCCTTGGGAATCGAAGAGTTTTTGTGTCCGTTGGACTAAAAAAATTCCTGTCCGTTGGACTTTTTTGGGTAACTCCTTATTGTAGTTAGAAATTCTAAAGCTTATAAAAATCCCTTTGTAGACTTAGGGTTTTTTTACTTCCTGCTTTCCTTCTTCATCTCTCGAGTAAAAATTGCTTCCGACCTCCTTTTCTTTCCCCACCCGAAAGAAATGTGACCATGTCGGACCAAATCACCAACTGGTCGGTTTTTGACTTGAGTGAGAAGAAGCTAGAGAGCTTGGAGAAGATCGAGATGCTTCCCAACAAGGATCTGATTTCGTGGAGATATGCGGTTGGAAAACATTCCCCGAGTAGTAAAGATGGATAAATCCCTGTTTTTCTTGCATATGTTGAATGCGGATTTAGGCTACCGATTCACCCCTTCCTTCCCAAAGTTTTGGAGTATTATGGAGTTGAATTGGTGAATCTTGCTCCCAATGCTATCGCCAATCTCAGTATCTTTATTTACCTCTGCGGAGTGTACTTGGGGATTCCAGCAGATCTGGATCTATTCAGGTACTACTACAGGATGACAAAGTCTGGGAAGATGATTGGGACGCCTGGAGAGTGCACCTTGCGCCTCCATGATGGAAAAGCCGATGAGTACATATTTATGTACTCAAAGTCTTCGTGGTCGTCGTGGAAGAAGAGCTGGTTCTATATGAAGATCACGAAGAAAGACAGCCTTTATTATTCTGGTAAGAAGGCGGTCGAGAATCCGAGATGGCGCTCCTCTACAGAAAAAGAGGGAAAATAAAAAGATGGGCTGAAGCAATCAAGCTTCTTAGTGTCACGGGTCTAACATCTTGGCACGTAGTGAAGGATTTTTTCACGCGCCGAGTTAGTCCTTTGAAGGCCCGAGCACACCGGATGCTCTGGTATATTGGTCGTGACGATACGACCAAAGATTCCAAAGAGGGTAAGCCATGAATGATTTCGACCAGTTTACCTATCTTAGTTGATTATTTCCGTATCCTTAAATCTTTTATTTTACCTTTACAGCTCCATCTTTTGATGAGATTAGAAGCCGGATCAAAATGATCTATGCCGGAGAACCTGGTGACAAGGTTAGTTTTCCCTGGATCTTAGCGGCTGTTTCCGCTGAAGAGAGAATTGAAAGACTTAAGGTAAGAATATCAATCGCTGTTTGTTGTCGTACATATTATTTCTGATCGGTACACCATAAATCCTTTTTGATGTGTAGTCGATTGGGTTGAGGATCAGTAAGGTCACTAAAAGATATGAGCCAATTGATGATCCGACCACCCCTTCGACTATACAGGATGTCAACCTTCCAGAGGTAGGAGACCGAACATAAATAATATTTTGGACAAGTGATGTTCATCGCCTAACTATCCTTGATGATGTATTTAGGCGGTTGTCATACCTTCCAGTAAGGTAGCTATGGACCCATCAATGTCTACTGAGGCTACTGTTTTGGAGGTCGACGAATCTACACCCACTGATCCTGCGATCAGGAATCCTATCCTTGACCAAATGGTCGTGGATATTGCTTCTGATTTCCGATTAGTGGATGTGCAGGATCTAGCCAACCCTACCGGTTTAGAACCGGTGAAATCGGTTGAGAAGAAGAGGAAGGCCAGCGCAACGGACTTTGCTTCGATGCGTTACAAGGTTAAACTCAGAAAATCGACCAGGTATATATTAAATGAAGAGGTCGTATATATACTTACCTTGGATGTCTTCGATGTATTAAAACCTTGATCTTCCTTACCATTTTTTTTTGTAGATCCTCTGGTGTTCCAGTCGTGTTCGACCAGAGCACCCCTTAGGAAAAAGTTCCTAGGGAAGAGGTGGTCGTGGAGGTTCCTAATCAGGATACTCCTAAAGCTAAGACTACTGAGGATGAAGTGGTAAAAGAAGCCCCCGAGCAGGTTTCAACATCTGCTCAGGATCCTCTAGTAATCCTTACTCCTTCTCCGGAGATAGTCATCTCCAAAGATCCTCAACAGGTTCCACCTCCTCCGGGAAATACCTCTCAGGTTAACAAGTTTCCTTTTTCCCCCCGATTTATCGAGGATAAGGAACTTGATGAGGCCTGGAGGAAAATATCGGACCGTCAAGCTGAGATTGGTCCAGATACAATTTTTTCGAATACAATGACATGGCAATTCGGGTAAGTGTTCTACGACCATCCTTACAACTCTTTCTTTTGAAGTTTCTTTGAAAACTTATCAAAGAAAGGGATTTTGTTTTTGTAGCACATGGTCGAGAAATATGCTATGGTCGGAGGACCGATCGAGCGAGTAAGATCTTTGGAGCAAAAACACTCCGATCTGAGAAGTAAGAACATTTCTCTTTTAGTTTGACTTCCTAAATTTTATCATCTTGTTTCTCTCTTATAACTTAACCTTCTCTTACTATCATATTTGATAGATTTAGAGAAAATTAAAGAAGAGATCGTGGCTAAGGAAGCCATAATAATAAAACTCAAGGAAGAAAATCAGGGTAAAGACCGGTCGATCGAGCATGCGATGACCAGGCAAAAAGAGGTTTTCGACTCTTGTGAGAAGAAAATTAAAGGTAATTGGTCGTAGACTTAACCAGTACTCCATGACTCCAATTTTAAAGTGTGTGTTAATTTTTATCCACTCGTGCGAGAAAAACTCAAGCACTTGAGCAGCGTAAAAGACTCTTGAGTTTGAGCGTTGCCAAGGGGCTGAACTTGATCGGAGTCTTGAAGACAAAGTCAAGGCTCTGAACAAGATGCTCTTCGACCTAGGGTCGGGAGCGCAATTGCCCATTTTAAGAGATCCTGCGGAGAGAATCAATTTTCTCGGTCATCAACTCGAAGATCTCAAGGGAGTGATTACACTCTTTCGAGAGAACCATGCTAAGACAATGAAGGAAGCTATCGCAAATGGAGTTAGTGTTGCTTTAGCAAAATCAAGGCTTCCACCCTGTGTTAGTCTTAGAGTCATTGAAGAAGACTTCGACTGCTCTGAAAATGAAGCAACAAGACTTCTCGAGGAAGTTAGACCTCTCGAAGAGAAAGTTGCTGAGGAAATAGAAGTCGGATCTTCATCATGCTGCGACCAGTCTGGTGGTCCCAATAAGTAAATGGATGTAATATTAGACTATGTAAAATGAAACTTACCTTTTATCATCAATGAAGTTCTTGTTTTGTCTTATCAATGTTATTAAATACTCTTGTATCTCCTAGCCCCCGACTGCTTATATTAGTAGATGAACCTTACTAAAAGCGATGAGACCAAGAAATTGAGTAATAACAATGACCATGGTAGAAGTCTTGATAATGTTTTACGAACGATCCAGTGAATACTAGGAAATCATGTGGTCGGATCCAGCGGATGATTTCGACTAGTCTAGATCTTGTCCATTATCGAATTACTATGAAATACCACTTGTAGTCTGAAGATATAACAAAGACTGGCTTTGATGATAAGAAGATATGCATTAAGAATGTATGCAAAAAAGGAAATGAAAAGATAAGTACCTTTGTTTATAAATTATTCGAATCTGGTCGTATCGAATCTCAAGAATTGAAGATTTGTAAAATATCTCGCGAAACGTGCTCATGCTCAAATCCGACTGGCAGCGAGGATCGTAAGAAAAGGACCGTCACTAGGAAGCTCCTTCCAGTGGGTAGGACCACGTGTAGAGAGGAGAGACTTCGACCAGGAGGCTTTCCGTGTCCCGACCAGTAGCCAAACTTGAGTAGAATAGAATGTTGAAATATAATAATAGTCTTCAAATTCGAGAAATAACGAAAACCATATAAATTGTCTGAGTTGGTACTCCTTATACTCGTATGTGTCTTTAAGAAAAGAGTATTTGGTTGTGCGTGTGTATCATTGAAGCAATTATCACGACTAAAACCGGTGTGGTATGTGACATTTAAGTCAGCACCCATGAGTATTTGAGATCCATTCGAAAGGAATATCGGAGAGAATGAGTGTCTTCTCCGACCAACCAGCAACAATAAAGGCATATGACCAGATGCGACGAATAAGTATAAACAACCATACTTATTGTTTAAAAGAAAAGGAAATGCATCTTTATTGAAATATGAAATGAAATAAATAAATGAAATTAAACAAAGAACTTACGCAATTGATCAATATTCCAAGAATTAGACAAAATTTGCCCATCCGACATAGCTAATCGTACCGATCCTGGTCGGGTGACTTCGACCACAGTGTATGGACCTTCCCATTTAGGTGAAAGTTTATTGCGACCCGCTTGGTTTTGGATTTTTCTAAGAACCAAATCACCTATAGCTAGGCTGCGAGGTTGCACCTTACGACTGTGGTACCGACGCATGGCTTGTTGGTAGATTGCTGATCGTAGCAAAGCTTGATTTCGTCGTTCTTCAAGGAGATTGATGTCGTTAAGTCGTCGTTCACACTGATCACTCTCGGAAAAGCAATCAGTTCGAGCAGAACCAATTTTGAGTTCTGGAGGAAGCATGGCTTCAGCTTCATAAACCATAAAGAATGGTGTTTCACCGGCCGCACGACTAGTTGTGGTACGAACGACCCATAATACAGAAGGAAGTTCTTGAACCCAAGCCCATGACCGTTGAAGTAACTGGTCGAAAACTCGCCGTTTGATTCCTTGCATTATGATACCATTGGCTCGCTCAACTGCTCCATTGCTCTGTGGATGAGCAACAGAAGCGAAATGTATCTTGATACCTAGGTCTTCACAGAATTCCTAAAAATTGCGTCTCAAGAACTGGGTACCGTTATTGGTGATTATACGACTGGGTACACCAAATCGTGTAATCACGCTATGTACTGTCGGCTATGTAATTTTTACAACCGGCTCTTTCGACATTAGTGAACGTCAATCATGACGAAAGGAACTCAAACTGCTCATCCGAGCTCTTTGCATCATGAAGCTTGGCGGTTGACATTGTACGCACTTCATCACGAGCTCTTTGCATCATGAAGTATCCTTGCCTAAAGGCTTTACCAACCAAAGTTACTCAGAGGAATGATGAGCTCCACAGACTCCTCCATGAATTTCGGTTAGCAATTTAATGCCATCCGAGTGAGATATGCATCTCATCAACACTCCATGAGATCCTCGCTTGTACAAGGTACGTTCAATTAGAGTGTATGATTTGGCTTTTCGTGCTATACGATCGGCCTCTACATCATCTTCTGGAATTAGGTCATGCTGAAGATAATTGTAGATCGATGTCATCCAATCTCTACCATGATCGTGATGGCGCCAACCATCATCGACCTATGGAGCATCCATGTTTGCAGAATCAAGGTGTGCAACCTCCTTGCGAACATCTATGTCCTCGGAAGGCTCGACTACCGAGGGTGAATCGAGTTTCTCGAAAAAAACTCCGGGTGGGACGGATGTCCTTGTGGAAGCCATCCGGGCCAACTGGTCTGCCAGAAAGTTTTCCTTTCTAGGAATGTGTTGGATCTGAAAACCGAAGAAATGCTTTTTGAGTTTCCGTACTTCCACCAGATATGATGACATCTTGATACTAGAGCATTGATACTCTTTCCCTACTTGATTGCTACTAGTTGAGAATTGCCTTTCACTAGTAATCTGCGAATCCCGAGCGAACGAGCTGCTCGATGCCCTGCCAGTAAACCTTTGTATTCTGCCATATTGTTAGTAGCTGGAAAGTTTAACCGAATGGCGTACTTTATTTGTTCGCCAGTAGGGGAAATCAAGACGACCCCAGCCCCGAGCCGTGTAACATCAAGGAACCGTCGAAGTACATTGTCCACTCATCGTGGTGCTCGTACTCGGGCCCTTGGGTGGGTTCAGGGTTTGTCCATTCGGCAATGAACTCTGCTATTGCCTGGGACTTGATTGCTGTTCGTGGGATAAAATGGAGATCGAACGCCCCAAGTTCAACCGCCCATTTTGCTATTCATCCTGACGACTCCCTGTTTCCTAGGACTTGACCAAGAGGATATCCAGTGGGTACGACCACTTTGTGGGCCTGAAAATAATGCCTAAGTTTCCTCGAAGCCATAAGGAGGCCGTAGAGCAACTTTTGTACCTGTGGATATGTGAGGACCCCAGTTTATTTGGCTTGTAATGCTTAACCAACCACCTGGTCCTAGCAGCACAAATCAAATAAAGCGATCCTCGAGATATGTATACTTCGAGCGGTATACACACCTCGGTACAAAATTAGACATCAACTCCATTCCAAACATAGAGTCCAAACACTACACTACCAAGCGGAAGATAAACAAATAGTAGAGTTATTACGGACAAAGGCCAGCAGCCACGAGGTACACAAATAAACAAGAACGGCGGCGGAAGCAAAAGTGCCATAAGATGGCTATAAACAAAGCCAATCGTGCCTCCAACCCACAAGGCATCGACAGGACCGCCAAGTCTAGTCGTCCACGAAGCGGCAACACGACTCACGAAGTGAGGCCCTTGGGGCTCACCTTCTTCCTCTACAACAAAACATTAAGCAAAGCACACGAGTACAAAGATTGTCTTTGTACCCGCAAGACGACGTGTGAACTAGCGACACTGTTCATATGCTACATGCGGGCTTATTTAGTGGAGGCCATATGTTTCATTTGCATAAAGCCAATTTTCATTTGCAATAAGGTATCTGATTTTAAAGGCAAGTTTGCAATTCATTTATAAGATTGAAATAATGATGAGGATATTAATAACAAAAGCGAAAGATAAACAACCTAGAAGTGACTACCCCAATAGTCACCACAACAATAGCACGAATCCCGTTCGTACCACCCATCAAGTTTTAGTTTAAATGTTGTAGTCTAGTTCTTACGGGCGTATCCAGGCGTGTCCATAACCTAGGGCGAGGCTATTCGAATAGTTCTAACCTGCGGGGTGTACCAATGTACCCACACTTCGGACCGCCTTTAAGCCAAAGCACACTTCCGAAGGTATCTTTGCCTGACTAAGTCCTACGAGACTTTTCCAATATTGTGTATTAACTACGAGCGCTCGTATGGATAGAAACCCATGCGCTTACATGGTAAAGCCGAAAAGACAACTACCCACTCAGGATAAAGCTTTTGGACAACTACCATGCTCCCACCTCCATCCTCTGCGACCTCCTGCGACCGGAGCCAATACACGCCAAAGTACTAGGTCAAGAGAGGTCCCATATACTCTAGTGTGGTTAGCACGCAAAATGCTCGATGCGGTGGCGCAAGTAACTTCGGTCCTTAAGCGGCTCGGGCACCTTTCCGGTCACCCAACAGATCACACAGTCTTACCATTGTGCCCAAGTCTAAATCATTTTTGTTTTCATTTTTAATTTTGCAATTAAACATAGCGAAATGCTAAAACATAAAGTTATAGTAAATTTTGTGTGATCAAGGTTACCGACTAAAGTCGATAACCGCTTGATTCTACCGATAGCTAAGCATGTCTAAGCAAGTTGACCGGATCTACTAAGTGATAAGAGATCATCCAGTGATCTCTAATCACGACAAATAACCTAGGCTCGGTAGTAGAGATCAATATTTTGTCTGAGAATATGCAGCTCTGATTTAACTAATCAATTTAACACAAATTAAGCAATGCATACATACAATTTGAAACAAAATATTAGACTTTAAAATCTTGGGATAAACATGATCAAGCCTTGCACATTTCTTTGTTGCTCAATATGTTGCGGAGGATCGTTCTCGGGGTTGCCGCAAATATCGAACCCTAACGATTGAACAAAACAGCGAATAAGAACGAATAACACCGGCAAAAATCAAATAATCAAACACAAACACCAATTTATACACAGAGGCTAGACTATCACAAAAGAATGACAGATACTACTACAGAGACCCACTCACTTATCTATCAGGCTAACCACAAAATCACTCTTCTTATATGATTTAAACATTGGATAGACTTTGATGGTGATTGTGTGCACATCTATTATTTAAGTATCAGGTTAACACATTAAAAACAGCTAGCTATTCTAAAACCACTATTGACAGGTGAGAGCACAGAATCTACAAGAAGCTATTGAAAGCATAACTAGTCAAGTATCCCATTATGAGATGCTACATAAAATTCTAATTAAGTTTGGGCTTTAATAAAATTCAGCTACTAATACACCTAAGCAACATGCCAACATATTGGAAGGTTAACCATAACAGTATGCTATCACTACAAGGCCTTACCACACCGGTGAAAGTAGGAAAAATAAATCTGAGAGACAACCACTAGTTCCAATAACAACTTCTTAGATCACTCATGCCAACAAGGGTTTTAAAATCTAGAATCACTAACTAACATAATTCCTTACCAAACACTACTTCTTAAGCAATTTATCAAGTCTAACAGGACCTAAATAGCATAAGCATGAAACCAATTTTCAGTTTACTGACAACAGAAAAACGACAACGAGGAACAAGCAGAGAACTAGAACTAAAATGCTTTCAAACCTCCAACACCCAATTTTGATCATGCAATGAAAGTGAACTAATGAACAATCATAAACATGATAAGCGGTGACTACAAAGCTTGAGAGGTGGGCCCCCTGTTAGCCACAACGACAACGAGGAGCACAAGGAAGAACAGAGGCTCGGACACGGATTCGACACCGGTGAAGGAGTGGCGGCGCGGGTGTGCGACGGGCAAAATGGGTTGCGGAGGACCACGAAGGCGATGGTGGTCGCGGGTTGGCGGAGAAGCACTAAGGCGGGCGGCGACCGCCGCGCGGCGGCGATGGAGGTGATAAGGTGCGGCTGCACGCAGAGGCGAACAACAAGAATTAGCGCGCATGGGCATCGATGAGTTACCAGGAACTCACCGGAATGGCGGAGCTCAAGAGGTTGCGGAGATGGCCGGCGGCGAGCGGCGGCGATCAAGGGGTCACAGGAGGAGCAACTTGAGCAAAAATAGAGGAAAGAGAGATGGAGGTAGCTCGGTGAGTGCACTAGATGGTGCTAGCGCGAGCAATTGCTCTAGGAACTAACTCACGGAGAAGAGGGCGAAGGTCCCAACTTTCTACCAAGAAGAGGACACCAAAATTCAACGGCCCCTGCGAATAAAACTTCAAATTAGTTGAGGAAGACATGATAGGAGTGCGGAACACGATCGGCGAAAAGGAGAAGATGAGCTTCGCGGTTGTGGTGTTGACACGGTGGTGGCGGCGCGATGCGTGCACGAGCTCGAGCTCAACTATGAATTGAGCTCGGAAGGAGCAATGGTTGATAGGGATTGCTTAATGGTGTCTAAAGAAGGAAGAGGAGCTTTGGGTGAGCTTAAGTAGGGGCGGCGGAGGAAAATGGCGGCGGCGTTTTGGCACCGTGGAGCTCAAGCGGTGCCGACAAGCGGCGAGCGGAAAAGTGGATGATTGGCGCTGCTCGGGCATGGTCTCTCGGCGGAAGATGCGGCGAGAAATCGCGCGAGAAAATCGGAAGCGGTGGCGAGGCAGCGGAGGCGAGGTGGCGTTCATCGCGCGCCACCCGCGCACTCGGCTCTTGGCGCAAGGTAGGGGCGACGACATGTGGGGCCCATTGTTAGCGGCACCGATGAGCGGTGCGGACGAGGCGCGCGGTGTGATTAGGTGGTTTGACTTGATCGTGAATGTGTCGGCCGTTGGATCGAGATGGGCGGTCGAGATTGATGTATGCATTCGGACAGTCGGTTGCATGCGCGCGCGTGGATCGTTCGATTTGCATCGGACGGTCACGATCGATTGGTCTGTGTAGCAGTGCAGCTAGTTGATGCGACGAGTCAATTGGCGCGGTCGGATTTGAGTCGGGCTGAGTTCGAGCGACAAACGATGTTTTCGATTTTTGATTTTAAAAGCTGAGAGAGTTTAGGGAATTTTTAGAGATAGATCCCGAGCTCCAAAAATTCCGAAATTTTTATGGTAGCTACTTGAGACAGAGAACAACATTGCATAAATTTTCCAGAACTTTTTATGCACTGAAAAGTTCTACAGAAAATTCACAAACATGCTGACCTAGGATTTGACCAGATTTTCAACTAGTTTGACTTGGCCATTTGAAATAGCAAATAAAATCTAAAAATTGTGAAATAATTCAGGAAGGTAGATAGGATGATCAAGATGACAGGAAAAATATTCCCAGGGGATGATCACAAGTTTGAAGGCTAAGAATGTGCTGACAACAATTTCCATTCACAAGAATTTAATTCTAGAAAATGGAAATTGCTAGGGAAAATGTAGAAACTTTCAAATGATTTGAAGAGACAACAAAAGTTTTTATTTCTCCTCAAAATTTTACATTTGAAATACAAACCCTAAGTTAGGGCTGTTACAGGATACCTTTCTTTTGGTCCATGCAAGACTTCACTTACGTAATATATCGGTCGTTGAACATGGTCTCGTTCTACGACCAGTACACCACTAATCGTTTGTGGCGTTGCAGCCACGTAAATTAGCAATGTTTCTCCCAATCTTGGAGAGACTAAAATTGGGGGACTCGTAAGGTACCGTTTTAGTTCTTCGAAGGCTCTGCTTGCCTCTTTAGTCCATTCGAAACTCCCATGTTTCCGGAGAAGCTTAAAGAAAGGTAGTCCTTTTTACTCGACAATGCACGATGTTGTACCAGATCTGATGCGCTGCTATAAGCGGCGACATCCACAATGCAAATGTTATGACATGTCATGAATGATATAATTATCATAAACCACAAGAATTTAACCACGAATGTCAACAATATACTCATCATGAATACTTCCTCATAATCCACATGTGTCTCATTAAGCACAATACCATTGTGTCATAAAACCATTACCACATAACCCCACGATTCACCAAGATCAAAATCGATCGATCTAAAGGAATTCTACCACATAGACCACAACATGATCATCATGAACGTAACCACAAGGAATTATCAACATGTCCACCTTGAGTTTATTTTCATATTCCGCATTTGGCTCATTAAGCAAATTACCACAATACTACCCAAACTCATCCAAACATAGCAATTGATTAATATCTTGCTACCACATTCATACTTAGAAAACATGTAACCATGGCATATCGTTTAACATTACGTCAATCATGCATAGTGCAAGTAGTAAGAACAACGGGTTAAACCGTAGCACAACCGCTACATTTACTTGCCTTCCACGATGCGACGCGTTAGCCGGCAAAGATGATACTCCTAAACCTGAGGCTTCACCTCCCTTGTAGACCCGCTAGAACTTGCTGAACCAATCCCCACGCAAGATCTTCTTCTCCTTCTTCTCCTTCTTCTCTTCCTCTCTTTCTCCTTCTTGCATAAAGGCGCAGCTGGACAGGGGGCGCAGGAGGACAACACTGGCGCAGGGGAGGCGCAAGGGAAAGGAGGAGTCGGCCAAGGGAAGGAGGGAGAGGCTACAAGAAGGGAGGAGGGAAAGGGAGGGGAGGCGGGCGGCTAGGTTTGGGAGGTGGCACCTCCCCTTTGGCCGGCCAAACTAGGCTAGATGGGCCAAGGCCGGGCCCAAGTGGATGAGAACAAGCGGAAAAGCCCCTCTCTAATCTTGATTTGACGAACGAAAAATAAACTCTTCCCCGATTAAATAATTCTCTACCGATTTGTGAGGACCCCAATTTATTTGGCTTGTAATGCTTAACCAACCACCTGGTCCTAGCATCACAAATCAAATAAATTGATCCTCGAGATATGTATACTTCCCGACAGTATACACACCCCGTTACAAAATTAGACATCAACTCCATTCCAAACATAGAGTCCAAACACCACACTACCAAACGGAAGATAAACAAATAGAGAGTTATTACAGACAAAGGCCGACAGGCCAAGATACATAAATAACAGAAAGAAGACAGCGGAAGCAAAAGTGCCATAAGATGGCTATAAACAAAGCCAATCGCGTGCCTCCACCCACAAGGCATCCGACCGACCGCCAAGTCTAGTCGCCCACGAAATGGCAACACACCACGTAAGTGAGGCCCAAGGGCTCACCTTCTTCCTCCGCAACAACGTTAAGCAAAGCACTGAGTACAAAGATTGTCTTTGTACCCGCAAAGCCCGACGTGTGAACTAGCAGACCTATTCATAAGCTACATGCAGGCTTGTTTGGTGGAGGCCATATGTTTCATTTGCATAAAGCCAATTTTCATTTGCAATAATGTAATACAGTTTAAAGGCAAGTTTGCAATTCATTTTTAAGATTGAAATAACAGTACGGATATTAATAACAAAAGCGAAAGATAAACAACCTAGAAGTGACTATCCCAATAGTCACCACAACAATAGCACGAATCCCAGATTCGTACCACCCATCAAATTTTAATTTAAATGTTGTAGTCTAGTTCTTACGGGGCGTATCCGAGCGTGTCCATAACCTAGGACGAGGCTATTCGAATAGTTTTAACCCTGCAGGGGTGTACCAATGTACCCACACTTCAGACCGCCTTTAAGCCAAAACACACTTCCGAAGGTATGCTGGCACGGCTAAGTCCTACGAGACTTTTTCCAATATTGTGTATTAACTACGAGCCGCTCGTATGGATAGAAATCCATACGCTTACATGGTAAAGCCGAAAAGACAACTACCCACTCAGGATAAAGCTTTTCGGACAACTACCATGCTCCCACCTCCATCCCTCCTGCGACCTCCTGCGACCCGGAGCCAATACATGCGTAAAGTACTAGGTCAAGAGAGGTCCCATATACTCTAGTGTGGTTAGCACGCAAAATGCTCGATGCGGTGGCGCAAGTAACTCGGTCCTTAATCCGACTGGGCACCTTTCGATCACCCAACAGATCACACCAGTCTTACCATTGTGCCCAAGTCTAAATCATTTTTGTTTTCATTTTTAATTTTGCAATTAAACATAGCGTAAATGCTAAAACATAAAGTTATAGTAAATTTTGTGTGATCAAGGTTACCGACTAAAGTCGATAACAGCCAGCTTCTCGATAGCTAAGCATGTCTAAGCAAGTTGACCGGATCTACTAAGTGATAAGAGATCATCCAAATGATCTCTAATCACAGCAAATAGCCTAGGCTCGAGTAGTAGAGATCAATATTTTGTCTACAGGATATGCAATTTCTGATTTAACTAATCAATTTAACACAAATTAAGCAATGCATACATACAATTGAAACAAAATATTAGACTTTAAAATATGGGATTATCATGATCAAACCGCTTGTTCGGTTGCTGTTGCTCAAGTTGTTGCGAGGTCGTTCTCGGGTTACCGCAAATATCAATCTAACGATTGAACAAAGCAGCGAATAAGAGCGAATAACACCGACAAAACTCAACTATGCAACAACAAACAAACATACCAAAATTCACACAGCAGCTAAAGCATGATATAACAAAATTTTAGAAACAGAGAACAATTCATTTTAAGTGGTTATGAATTTTCTAAGAATTTTCCAAGTTAACAATACACATGAAAACACTAGTTAATTACTTAACAAATTTTCATGAGCAGAAACAATGTCTAAAACCTAACCTGATAATTAGCACACTAAAAATGAAAATTTACGAGTTGGTTTTAATGGATTTGGACAATTATTGAAAAGATATGAATTTCCTAACTTGGAAAAATACATAAACACCATTTAATTAATTAACAGATTTTTGCTACAGAGACAAGGTTGACACTAATTTTAATAAATAGCACAATTAAAATAAAATGAACAAACATGGTTTCATGCGATTTGAATAAAAATTGAATTAGTTATGCATTTTACAAGTTTAATTGAATTAACAGATCAACAGAAAACACAAACCAGAAAAATACTAAATCATTTTCGAAATCTATAATGCATTTATACCATTTCGCACCTTACGGCCGGCTAG
Source organism: Ampelocalamus luodianensis (assembly GCA_036346255.1). Classification (NCBI taxonomy): domain Eukaryota; kingdom Viridiplantae; phylum Streptophyta; class Magnoliopsida; order Poales; family Poaceae; genus Ampelocalamus; species Ampelocalamus luodianensis. Next base: position 52,547,720 of record CM070621.1, read on the forward strand.
CCCCAGCCCGGCAGTGGGCTCGATAAATCTTGACGAGAATGTCGACCGGCGTACCAAGTGACGTCGAAGGCGTATTCTAAGAATACGCCTTCGCTTACCAGTGCAAACGACATACTCTCACAAGAAATACGCTTCCAACAGAGAACGCGTACCAGAGCTACACAACCCTAATCGACAGCATGGACCCACATGGCGTTGACTCGAGAATAAATAACGGCCGGATTAAAGGATTTCTAAACGCGATTAACCAAAGAGGGCCCACAAGTCAGAGACTCAGACTAAACCAGACTAACGTTAAACTAACTCCACCGGCGGCTCACCGGCCACCGCAGGAGGCGGCGCGCGCGCAAGAATCGAACTTGCTAACGGAGGGTTTCAGGCGAGTGAGTGATACCGGGTTCGAAGATCTCACGAACTCGATGACGATGACGGACCACGGGGATGCCGTGGCGAGGCGTGGCGGAGGCGAGAAGAAGATACGGCCTCCGCGGAGATGACGCCTTGCGGCGGCGAGCTGCCGAGGTGTGCACGGCCGCCTTGACTCTAGGAAGGATAAGCCCACGACCACGACGACAATGGAGCTCCGAGGCGGTCGGAATTGCTGCGGCGGCGCTTCACCGAGCTTGAGAAGAAACGCACACGGCCTCGGTGATGTACCAAAGAACAAGAGAAGGCTACGGTTAAACTCAGTGAAGTATTGCGATTCTAAGGGATTATCTTCCGAGGTTTGAAACTCACCAGAACGCCAAAGAGCTACGAGGGACGAGGCTGCCGGAGGCGAAGACGAAGATGAAGATGTCGCCCCCAACGACTCCGTGGATGAAACGAGCTCGGGCCGGGAAAATGGACGCGGTGTGAGAGAAGAACGCGACGGGAGTTCGGGAGTGCTCAAGCGGCAGCGAGGTGGTGGCGCTGCTCTCGGTTTCTTCTCCGGCCGAAAGAGGAAAACGAGCGGAGAAGGCGCGAGAGAGGGGTAGAGGCGAAATGAATGAGCTCGGTGGGTAGATGAGACACCGCGATGCTTTCAGACGGACACGAAGCACCGAGGTGGCAGCGGCGAGGGACGTGGCAAGCATGCGCGCACGCCGCTAACCGGTGAGGTGCGGAGAAGACGAGGCGGACTCGACAGTGGGTCCACTGTCGGCGATCGACAGCGGTGCGAACCGGTGGTTTGACTCGATCGATGTCGCACCGACCGTTGGATTTGAAATGGACGGCTGGGATTGGTGTATGCATTCGGACAAGTCCGGTTGCGCGCGCGACGGCGGATCGTTCGATTTGCATCGGGACGGTCACGATCGATTAGACTCGGCGGATGCGATTAGTTGACGCGACCGAGCCAAGTGGTGCGTGTCTGATTTGAGTCGGGCTCGAGGTTCGAGCGAAGACAATGTTTTAGGTTTTGATTTAAAAGACAGAGAGGTTTTGGGAAATTTTTAGAGATAGCTCCAGGGCTCCAAAAATTTCGAAATTTTTATGGAAGCTAACTGGAACAGAGGATCACCTTGTGAAATTTTTCCAGGAGTTTTCATGCACTAGATTTCTCCCAATAAAATTCACAAGCTGCTGAACAGAAGTTTGACCAGATTTCAAACTAGGTTGACTTGGCCATTTGAAATAGCAAATAAAATCTAAAAATTCTGAAATAATTCAGGGAGGTAGATAGGATGATCAAGATGCTAGGAAAAATAATTTCAGAGGATGATCACAAGTTTGAAAGCCAAGAATTTGCTGACAACAATTTCCATTCACAAGAATTTAATTCTAGAAAATGGAAATTGCTAGGGAAAATTTGGAAAACTACCAAATGATTTGATGAGACAACAAAAGTTTTTATTTCTCCTCATAATTTTACACTTGAAATACAAACCCTAAGTTAGGGCTGTTACACGATTAAATTTAATTAACCCGATTCTTGACTTCTCACACTTCCGGAGTATTACAAGAGGAAGGAGAAGAAGGAGAAGAAGGAGGAAAAGGAGAAGAAGATCTTGCGTGGGGATTGGTTCAGCAAGCTCTAGCGGTTCTACAAGGGTAACGAGATGCCTTCCCCGCTGTTTGATCCATAGTAGATGCGAAACCGATTAGAATTTGTTGGATAAAGGTTTGGCTGCAGAAGATTCGATTCTGTCCAGTACCTTGCGTGGGTAATTTCGTGTAGTTAGAGGCTGAATTTTAAGATTCCATCTCCTAGAGTTATGTGGGATCTGTCGTTATCTTTCAGTAGCCACGAAGATCACTCAATTCCGAGGTCTGAGTCAAAAGTTATGGTCAATTTAGTATCTGCTGCCAGAAATCTGACGAGAATAATCTGTCTGGTTATTTCCTAAAATATGAAAGGGAAATTGGTAGAATCTGAAAGTTCACACAACTAGGTTATTGTAGATAATTCGATAACCTTTTCAGATTGATAAAGAACGATCCATTCGGAGTTACCAATTAAAAGTTATGGTCATTTTAGTTTTGCTGTTCGAACGTGTAGGCAGTTTCTGTACTGAAAGTTCAAACAATGGTTAGCCTATTATTTTGGCCGAATTGGATTATCGTGTCAACTAGAGTATTGTAGATTAGTCAGTTAAGAATCTACAGAAATTGGGTTTACCTCTTTTCGACTTCCAGTTCATGAGTTATGTCAATTACCGTGCTGCTGTCCAGAAACGGTATATGGCAGGAAACGTTGTTTTTCAGTTTCAGCTTTGTAAACTCGACTTGAGACATCAGGGAAGCGGTGTAGAACGCCGTTTAGTAGCGCTGGGTATATTATGTCATTATTGAAATTATTTTACTTGTTTAGGAGGTGAAGCCTCAGGTTTAGGAGTATCACCTTGGCCGGCTAACGCGTCGCATCGTGGAAGGCAAGTAATTGTAGCAGTGTTATTACCGTTTAATTGGTTGTTCTTACTACTTGCAATCTATATGATTCTCGTATTTTGAAGTATTATGCCATGGTTGGTTGACTTACAAATGAGGTGATAACAGCAATTAATAATTGAATGTTTTACTTCGGATATCTTGCGTGTGGTCATGAGGTGGTTGCTTTATGTGCCGAATGTGGATCATGGATGTATTTTCCATAGTGGCTGTGTGGTGGTAATAAAAGTTAATCTTGTTGGTGCCCTTATGAGGATGACACTTATGTGGTTTATGAGTATCATATCATTCATAACATATCATGACATTGCATTGTGGATGTCGCCGCTTATGGCCGCGACCGTACCGGTACAGCATCGTACATTGTCGTAGTACGATGCACACTCTTACCTTGATGGGTGAGAGTGCAGTGGAGCATGGCATGCATTTGCATTAAAATTGTGGATGGAGGAAATGCATACTTATGCCAAAGTGTGAAATCTTATGAGGCAGGACTCATGTTAGTCCATGTGGTTTATTGAATGAGAAAGTGGAATGTGGTTGCGGTCAGGCAATAATATAAAATTGTGATGTAGCTTGCTTGCTATTTGAATAACACATTACTCAATTTACTTGCCGAGATTTTATCTCACCCTTGTTGTTTCTTTTCCCTTCGGGTGATTCTTAAGCATTCTGGGATGGGTAGAGCGGCACTACAATAATGCACTCAATTCATAGATTTATGCTGTAATAAAGTTGAGAGGAAACTAGCCTAATGACTAGCTATTCGCGAGTGTTCTTTTGATTTCTTAATGATGAATTTGTGGACTGCTCTTGGATTAAATTGCTAGTGGTTGTTTTAATTTATTGAACTCTATCCGTTATTATTGTGTCCATTAGTTGTTTATGCTTCCGCTTATGCTCAATTGTAGAGTGGTTAGTGGCATTCCAGGGTAATGTGGGTCCTGGGGTGTTACAGTTGGTATCAGAGCCTAGGCTTTAGGTTCTAGGAGAAGTAAGAAAATTGGCACACTTGCACATGTAGGATGGGGAAGGGTTTGCATATCTTGCATATACCTTGTTGAATTCTTTAATTTATTGCTTGTGCTTCACTTGTCTGAGAATAATATTTTTGCTTGCTTGTGGGTTGCGGTGGCTGCAGGAATGCCACCTAAGGGTAGTGGCGTGTTCGTCTTTGCTCGCAGAGCCTAACCGCGATTGAGGCGAGGATGCTCGGCCAGTGGCGGTACCCAAGAGGAGCTGTTGGGCGTGATCGGGGCCATGCAGCAGAGTTGAGGCTTTGAAACAGGCGGGTGGCCCTGGTGCGTGATACCGCTCCGTGTACGAGGTTGCGCACTGGAGCAAGTTAGCGGCATCTCACTTCGTGAGTGGGTAGGGTTGGTGGGCAGCTTTGTGCGGCGGCCACTCCTGTTCGAGCCGTGGCCGGCTGTCCCATGTGGAGAGACAAGATGGAGGCTTTTGAGGTAGTGGTTTCGATCGCGTGCGCTATGTGGCAAGCTGCGAAGGGAGAGGCCCAGATCTGGTGGAAAGGAGTGCGATGCCTTCGCCGCAGTGCACATGGACTCCATCGTGGGCGAGTTCGTCCGGCGATTGAGAGGCGGTTCTATCCGAGACCTTTCGGACAAGATGAAAATTGACACAGGCAAATACACACAAGACAAGCGATGCAGTGGCGGTATGAGGTGGGCTTCAATCGAGTTGTCCGCTTTGTCCCACATGTGGCTCGGGGCGATGCGGAGAAGGCGACGATTTAGTCGGGGCTTAGGCCTTCGATCCGCCACCTGGTGCCTTTCGATCCTGATTTCCGTACTGGTGGAGCGAGGCCTTGGGGATCGAGATGCGGCATGCGTGCATGGAGGACACTCGCAAAGCCTCGGGAGGAGATCGGCCTCGAGGTCATAGCGAGAGGAGGGCCGTCAGGGGCCCTATGAATAAGAAGGCAAAGGGGCGTCGTCACCGCCCTCTAGTGGTAGTGCGAGCGGACCAGCTCTCTGGAGGAGCTCTGCGATGCGTGCCACTTGGCCGGGGTGGGCTTGGTGTGCTTCGTTGTGGGGATCCGCACAAGCGGAGTGACTGCTCTTGGAAGAGCGGTGTACTATCGTAGTCAAAACCACAAGGATGTGGTGTGCGGAGAATCCCAAGGGAAGCTGCAGTGGGAGTTGGCGCCTACACCTTCGGCGGGATTCTCTCGCCCTGATGGCACCGTACAGATGATGGCTGCGGCTCCTACCCTGCAGTTCCTACCCGCGGTCCCTACACCGCATTACCTGCCGGCGCCTTCATCGACTGTCTTGGCGCCCCCACCTGGAGGATACTGGGTTCAGCAGCCTACTACTCCATCGACCCCGGTACCTCAGTGGACACCTGCGCTGACCTACCAGAGAGTGGGAGATCCTTCTTCTTCACTGTCCTGCGGCATTCTCCATGCCAACATCGGATGGCGAGGATCGTAGAACATTGTGCAGTACCTTATCTGTTGACTCTTTCGATGCTGCGTACTTTTTTGATTCGAGCTAGTTTCTCTTTTGTCTCGGAGAATTTTGTTGGAGCGGGGGCTTTGGTGCGATTGATTGGGAGGGCGGTGGTTGTTAGTTCTCCTAGTGGGCTTATTTCGAGTTCCGTGTTTGCCACTGGTTGTGTGGTGATTCTAGCGGATGAGGAGTTCGTGGCGAATTTGGTGGTTATACCCGAGCCCTTCGATGTGATCCTTGGCATGGATTGGCTCACGCGGTATCAAGTGTTATTTCTTGTTTACGGAAGACGGTCACCTTGTGTTCTCTGTCTGGCATGAAGTTGTCTTCCAAGGAGTGCTCGTGGTACTCTCTTGTTCTTGTGCGATTGTTTCCTAATCGCGGATGCGAGAAGTCGGGGTTGTTGTGGGCTTTGGTTGAGGTCACGAGGCGCCTTGAGGTTAGAGGACATACTGGTGTCTGCAAGTACCGGATGTTTTTCCAGTGAGCTCCCGACTTGCCACGAGCGCGGAGTCGATCTTCCGTATTGAGCTTGTTCAGTGCGCGGCCTATTTTAAGTCCGTCTTAGGATGGCACCGGTTGGCGGTGGAATTAAAGAAGGTTGGATGAACTCTTAGCTAAGGGGTTCATTAGGCCGAAAGCACGTCACCTTGAAATTGCTCAGGTTACATTTGTGGGAAAGAAGGATGGCACCAAGAGGCTTTGTGTGGATTATCGAGCACTCAATCAAGTGACAATCAAGAACAAGTATCCTCTGCCTCGTATTGAAGATCTCTTGATCCGTTGAGAGGTGCCAAAATATTTTCCAAGATTGATTTGCAGTCTGGTTACCATCAACTGCGGATCAGGGAGGAGGATATAGAGAAGACAGCATTTAGCACAAGGTATGGGCACTACGAGTATGTCGTTATGTCTTTTGGACTGACTAATGCCCCTGCTGTCTTTATGGAAGCTATGAACAGGATGCTCCATGAGTACAGGATTCTTTTGTGGTGGTCTTCATCGGCGACATCCTGGTGTATTCCAAAACGGAGGAGGACCACGAGTTGCATCTCAACCTGGTCCTAGATACTCTTCGGAGGAATAAATACTATGCGAAGCTAAAGAAGTGTGCTTTCTGGTTATCCGAAGTAGGATTTTTGGGTCATACCATCAGTCAGCACGGTATTACAGTGGATCCGAAGAATGTGGCAGCAGTGGTGCAGTGGCGGAGGCCAACCAATGTGTCAGAGATCAGGAGTTTCCTTGGTCTTGCTGGGTATTACCGGCGCTTTGTGCAGGACTTTTCTATCATTGCTAAACCAATGACCCGACTCACGCAAAAGGGGGTTCCTTTTGTGTGGACGGACGCTTGTGAGGTGGGTTTGGACTTTGAAGAACAAGCTGGTGAATGCACCTATCCTATCCTTGCCGGAGTGGCAAGCGCTTCTGATGTACACGGATGCTTCTCGGATTGGACTCGGTTGTGTCTTGATGCAAGAGGGCGAGTAATCGCTTATGCTTTTAGGCGATTGAAGACTCATGGCGAATTATCCCACTCATGATCTCGAGTTGGCGGCGATTATGTTTGCTCGAAGTCATGGAGGCATTACTTGTATGAGAGCGATGCGATATCTTCACGATCACAAGAGCCTTAAGTATATATTCACTCGTGAGAGCTAAATTTGAAGCGCGGAGGTGGTTGGAGTTAATCAAGGATTATGACACGACTATCGATATCACCACCGGTAAGGCTAATGTGGTGGTCGATGCCCTAGCGGGACTACATTTAATCCATTGCATGAGGCGAAACATAATAAATCTTTGGGCATCTCGCTAATTACTAAAACAATTACGTTAGAAGATCATTCATCTTTATTTAGTTCATGTGGTAAGTGTGTGACTAGCGGACTACTTCCCCTATGCATGTCGTTCTTGGCTCGGGTACCTAAAACAACAATAAAAGCAAGAGTGAGTCCTGAGACTCGCCAAGTACATAAAGAAACTATAACATCGGCATCCATGTAAAGGAGATCAACAATAGAACATCTCATATGCAAATGCAATGCTCAAGGTCCTTTCTCTTTATCTTTCTTTGTGCATTACCGGTAATGCAAAGTATGCAGCTATGCTTGCATACCCATGCTGCTTGCGCGCGCATGAGGACCAATTGCCCAATACTCCATTAGTATTGGGGACCTCATCACCCACACTCCACGAGTGTGGGGATCTCAGTCCGTCACATTCATGACGAGGATCTCAAAGGAAACATACTTGGTCACCACGTGACCAAGCCTCAACATGATCTCAATATGCACATGCTCATCATTTAATCATCATCAATTTACCACAAAGCGATAACATCATACCACAGCGAGCATAAACATATTTGGAGCATCCACCAATCTTAAACCAACATCATGCCATCAATCTTACTATACTATCACATATCGAAAAAGCACACAAACACCAATCAATCGCAACCACGAATCAAACAATGCACTTGCCTTAACGCGTGCGAATGAAGAGCGTGAAGACGGTGCTGCCTCGGTACCAATCCCCACCTAATACATTATGAATATAAACTAAGACCATAGTAACAAAAAATATGGATTAAATAAGCGAACTCATCAAGTAGCAAATTGCAACGCGATCCCGACTCCGCTTTCTTAAGTACTGAAATGCCCTCTGTGAACAGTCAAGTTCTAAAATTCATATCTTTCCGTATAGTGGTCCAAATTAGGTGTTCTTGGACTTCATTGAAAGGTAATAAAATTTCCCAACTAAACCTAGTTGGTGAGCCTCCCTGATTCAGCCATCTAAAATCACTTTTAAGCTGATTAACAAAACATCAATTTCACGTCACCCTTTCTGGACAGAGCACTAAAACTAACATAACTTTCAGCTCGTTTACCCAAATTTCACGTTCTTGTGCTTCCCTGAAAGCTACGACAATTATCTACAACTTTCGTTATACTAAGATCCTCTCATTCTCTCTTGGACTGATCGCATAGGTCAGCTCACTAAAACCTGTCCAGAAACTGACAGGGTTGCAGAACAGACGCACCAATAAAATCATATCTTTTGCTACAGAGGTCCAAAAATTACGTTCTAGCACTTCATTGAAAGCTATTGATGTCCTCTACAACTTCCTAGGAGACGTCCAAGACTAAATCCGCACTTAACTATATCAAAACGTCCCTCTAACATGATCTGCACTTAGGCAACAGATTTACCGACATAGAACAATTAGCGCTAAAGCATCTAAAGCGAGGAAAGCGAGGTTACCCGCGAAGAACCGATTGCCGGGCACGGCGATCACCCTCAGCGAACTCTCCCCAAAGATGGTCCCAATCCTTCCTCTTCTTCCTCCTCCAACAGCCGACCACCTGCGATCTCCTTCTTCCTCCTGAGTCGGCGGCGTGGAGAGCGGACATTCTTCGCCGCGAGCAATGGAGGCGTGGTGGGGAGGGTGCAAGGACCAGGAGGGGGTGGCCTGAGGATGCGCACAAGGGAGGAGGAGGGTGGCGGTGCCTAGGGAGAGGAGGCGCAAGGGAGGGGAGGAGAGAGTATGGGTGGCTAGGGTTTGGGGGCAAAGGGTGCCTTTGCCTTGGCGGCCACCACCTGCCTTATGGGTATGACCCAGACCCAGGTTGCTAGGAATTCACTGCTAACCCCTTCTCTATTTGTTAAATTGGTTATTTTCTATTAGGTCCTTCTCAGATTCGATTTTCATTACTCGTATCCTTTAAATCTTTAGGTTTTCTCGAATCCTATTATGGGTTACAGGGTACCTCGGGTAGCGTTGTCCTTGGTCTCAAGTTTGAGAAGATGGGTATTTCTTTACTGTCTTCTTTGGATCTGCGCGAGCGAGACACGAATGATCATCGATGCGCCATTCTGGCGCGTTCGTGAAGCTCAACAGCCACGATCGGCTCCTTTGAGAGTGCGGAAGAGGATCTCGGAGGCGTTCGAAACTTTAGTGTGGATGAACGCAGTGCGGTTCGTTTCAAAGGGCATTTGTGTGTACCCGAAATCACCGGTGAAGGATGATATTCTTCGTGAGGCTCACGGACCCCATATTCGGTACATCTAAGAGAGACCAAGATGTATCGTGATCTGAAACAAATCTTTTGGTGGAAGCGGATGAGGTGGATATTGCTAAATATGTCATTTGCATGTGGCGTTTGTCAATAGGTAAAGGCCGAGCACAAACGTCCTGTGGTTTGTTGCTGACCCTTGAGGTACCTGAGTGGAAGTGGGAGCATATCACTATGGACTTTGTGGTTGGGTTGTCGCGCTCGCCCCGAGGGCGAGATGCGGTATGGGTCGTGGTGGACAAGGCTTACCAAGTCCGCACACTTCATTCCGATAAAGACGACCAACACAACGCAGGACCTAGCCCGTTGTACATCCGAGAGGTGGTGAGGCGCACGGTGTACCCAAGTCCATTGTTTACGACCGAGATGCCAAGTTTGTCTCTAAGTTACGGCGAGTCTTGAGTGCGTTGGGCACGACAGTTTCCTCGATCTGACTTTTCACCCTCGAGACGGATGGTCGATCGAGGCGGACCATTCGGACCACGGAGGACATGCTTAGTGCTGCGTACTATCTTGGAAGGGCGGTTGGGAGGACTATCGGCTTTGGCGAGTTCGCTTATAACAATAGTTATCGGCGAGTATCAAGATGCCTCCTTTTGAGGCTTTGTATGGTCGGTGTGTTTCCCCTCTTTGTTGGGATGCACGGTGGGTGAGAGGTCGTTGCTTGAGTCGGATCTTGTTCGTGAGACCGTGGAGAAAGTGCGGGAGGTTCGTCGAACTGTTGGCTGCTGAGCCAACAAAGAGTTATGCGGATGTTCGCGCGCGAGTTGGAGTTTGCGGTGGGTAGCCTTGTGCTCCTTGGTGTCTCTAACCAAGGGTATTGTTCGTTTTGGTACCCAGAAGCTTAGCCCGCGGTACATCGGTCCTTTTCGATGGTTGCTCGGGTGGGTAGTTTGGCTTATCGTTTGGGTTGCCAAACTCTTTGAGTGGTGTGCACAATGTTTTCCATGTGTCTATGTTGAGGAAATACTTGCGGGATCCCGAACACAAGATTGACTGGAGCAGTCACACAGTGGAAGCGAGATCTCTTTGTGGAGAGTCGGCGTCACGTATCTTGGATCGTCGGGCGGGTCTTGAGAATAAGACCATCAAGTATGTGAAGGTCCTTTGGGCGAATTAGTCGAGAGAGAGGCTACGTGGGGCCGGAGGATCTTTGCGAAAGAAGTACCCCGAGCTCTTGAGGTGGTGAGTACTCCTAGTTTGGGTTGCTCTTTTCTTGTTGTTCTTTTCTTTGTGAGTGCGAAGAGTTGGATTAGAGCGAATCCTTTTAAGGTGGGAAGAATGTAATACTCGGAAGTGTGAGAAGCCATTAATCGGGTTAATTAAATTTAATCGGTAGAGATTATTTAATCGGAAAAGAGTTTATTTAGAAATCATCCAAAACAAGAAAGAGAGGGCTTTTCCGCTTTTCACACCCACTTGGGCACAGGCCTTGGCCCATTTGGCCTTGTAGTGGCCGGCCAAAGGGGGGGAGGTGCCACCCTCCCCAAACCCTAGCCGCCCGTCCCCTTTTCCCTCCTCCCACTTGCAGCCGCCCCATCCCCCTTTCCCTTGCGCCTCCCCTCTGCCCAGGGTGCTGCTCCCTTGCGCAAGAAGGAAAAAGAGAGGAAGGAGAAGAAGGAGAAGAAGGAGGAAAAGGAGAAGAAGATCTTGCGTGGGGATTGGTTCAGCAAGCTCTAGCGGTTCTACAAGGGTAATGAGATGCCTTCCCCGCTGTTTGATCCGTAGTAGATGCGAAACCGATTAGAATTTGTTGGATAAAGGTTTGGCTGCAGAAGATTCGATTCTGTCCAGTACTTTGCGTGGGTGATTTCGTGTAGTTAGAGGCTGAATTTTAAGATTCCATCTCCTAAAGTTATGTGGGATATGTCGTTATCTTTCAGTAGCCACGAAGATCACTCAATTCCGAGGTCTGAGTCAAAAGTTATGGTCAATTTAGTATCTGCTGCCAGAAATCTGACGAGAATAATCTGTCTGGTTATTTCCTAAAATATGAAAGGGAAATTGGTAGAATCTGAAAGTTCACACAACTAGGTTATTGTAGATAATTCGATAACCTTTTCAGATTGATAAAGAACGATCCATTCGGAGTTACCAATTAAAAGTTATGGTCATTTTAGTTTTGCTGTTCGAACGTGTAGGCAGTTTCTGTACTGAAAGTTCAAACAATGGTTAGCCTATTATTTTGGCCGAATTGGATTATCGTGTCAACTAGAGTATTGTAGATTAGTCAGTTAAGAATCTACAGAAATTGGGTTTACCTCTTTTCGACTTCCAGTTCATGAGTTATGTCAATTACCGTGCTGCTGTCCAGAAACGGTATATGGCAGGAAAGCGTTGTTTTCAGTTTCAGCTTTGTAAACTCGACTTGAGACATCGAGGCGGTGTAGAACGCCGTTTAGTAGCGCTGGGTATATTATGTCATTATTGAAATTATTTTACTTGTTTAGGAGGTGAAGCCTCAGGTTTAGGAGTATCACCTTGGCGGCTAACGCGTCGCATCGTGGAAGGCAAGTAATTGTGCGATGTTATTACCGTTTAATTGGTTGTTCTTACTACTTGCAATCTATATGATTCTCGTATTTTGAAGTATTATGCCATGGTTGGTTGACTTACAAATGAGGTGATAACAGCAATTAATAATTGAATGTTTTACTTGGATATCTTGCGTGTGGTCATGAGGTGGTTGCTTTATGTGCGAATGTGGATCATGGATGTATTTTCCATAGTGGTGTGTGGTGGTAATAAAAGTTAATCTTGTTGGTGCCCTTATGAGGATGACACTTATGTGGTTTATGAGTATCATATCATTCATAACATATCATGACATTGCATTGTGGATGTCGCCGCTTATGGCCGCGACCGTACCGGTACAGCATCGTACATTGTCGTAGTACGATGCACACTCTTACCTTGATGGGTGAGAGTGTAGTGGAGCATGGCATGCATTTGCATTAAAATTGTGGATGGAGGAAATGCATACTTATGCCAATGTGTGAAATCTTATGAGGCAGGACTCATGTTAGTCCATGTGGTTTATTGAATGAGAAAGTGGAATGTGGTTGCGGTCAGGCAATAATATAAAATTGTGATGTAGCTTGCTTGCTATTTGAATAACCTGTTACTCAATTTACTTGCTGAGATTTTATCTCACCCTTGTTGTTTCTTTTCCCCTTTCAGGTGATTCTTAAGCATTCCTGGGATGGGTAGAGCGGCACTACAATAATGCACTCAATTCATAGATTTATCTTTGTAATAAAGTTGAGAGAAACTAGCCTAATGACTAGCTATTCGCGAGTGTTCTTTTGATTTCTTAATGATGAATTTGTGGACTGCTCTTGGATTAAATTGCTAGTGGTTGTTTTAATTTATTGAACTCTATCCGTTATTATTGTGTCCATTAGTTGTTTATGCTTCCGCTTATGTTCAATTGTAGAGTGGTTAGTGGCATTCCAGGGTAATGTGGGTCCTGGGGTGTTACAGATAAAGAACCAACCGTTCGGCGGTTATATGTCTATGAGACATATAACCGCATGGAGGTTGTTCTTCAGTGCTTCTGGATAAGAAACATCGTATGGTATGGAATCTGCACATGCTCCATTCGTCATACAGTAAAGAATATACTTGGAATCAGTTCCAAGTATCAGTTCATACCTTTACTTAGTAGATTCTCCTGGTGGGAGCTTGGCTTAGGCCTTCGTCAGACTGTGGTACCCATTATGTAACCTCTGAAATCTCTACGACCAGTGAGGTCGTGCACCTCAGGGGTTACGACCACGAAGACGTATGGTCTTTTATATATTAAAAATAATATATAGAGGTTTTAATCCTCGTCACAATCATTTCAAAGAATTCTCTAAGAGAAGTCATAGGTCGAAACCAATTCACCTTCTACTGTTCTTCACATAAACTGGTTCCCAAAATCTCACCACTACCATATACTTGTCCACCACCAACCAGTCGTCATATTACACTCTATGAGACTTGACAACACAAGAAGGTTAAATCCTTTCTCAAAAGGGAAGAAACAAACAAATACAAGCTCAACACACAAGAAAACTTCGCTCGTCAGAGTAGGTATGAGACCAAGAGAAACAATCAAATAGAAATGATCTCGAAAAAGAGAATACGAGTCCATAGTCGAGGGCACAAGTCACACAAGAAGGAATTTTCAAACCCCCATAAATCATAATAAAACATTATTATGGAAACCCAAAAAACTCTTAAGCTGTAACGACAGAAAAGTTGCAGATTACAATTGTTAACTCCAACCTCAAATACTTATGGTACTCATTTTCCGTTAGCAAATAAAGCAATTTTCTTTGATTATATCATTACATGTCAACCCAAACAAGAAGTGCCTTTAAAATTGAATCACCTTAATAACTTAGGAACCAAATAGAACCTTCCAAAATGTCACATTGCTCAAACTAATTTTCATCTACTACATAAATCATGAACTCCCCAAAGGATCACGAATGCAAAATTCCAAACATTTCATTTATCCGATATTACGAAAAGCAATCAACTCACTTCCTCTCTAGAAGAATCATCACCACTCCAACGCGTTACAATCTCTTGTAGACCATATTATTAACATCAAGAATAATTCCCTCCTAACAATGTTTGTTAACGTCAACTATTCCTTTATAAAGTCCCTAAAGGCTTACCAAAATGTTACATATCCCTTTATCATCTCATCCTCAATTGAGTGTATACCAATTTCTTACACTCTCACTACAACAACCACTCTATTTTAGGGGGAACCTGCTACACAATTTAAAAGGTTACATCAAAGACATTCTATTATCCGACAATTTCACTATCAAGCAAACACAGGTCACCTATTAAATCCCATCATAAACCTTTCCAAAGAAACACGGTATATTATGTCATAACATTTTTGTTATCTCAATAGGATTGCAGCAGCCAACCCGTTGTAGAGTATATCTAATACACCAACCGCACTATCGGAGCAAGACCTCTTTTAGTAAGGGCATGCAGCCACAAGACATCCTCATGAAACACACGTGAATAAATCACTTTCAAATTTCAACCCTTCACCTATTCGGAATGCTCACATTTATTTAGTACACACTAATTCTAATCTAGAGGTTATCATAAACCATGGATGATTATTCAATCATGGACGAATTGATAGTCCTTTATCTATTTGTACTCCTAGAGCATAAATAAGATCATCAAATAGCCAAATAAAGAAAAAATTCCATATTATTACCTACTAAGACAACAGTCGAACATATCTTATATTTCTCTTCCTACACAATTAGATTAATCTGTTGAGACCAAATAATCCAATAAATTTAGCAAACTAAACAATTCTAAGGTTCAACCATATCATTAATATTCCACACTTCTTAATAACTCTATTGATTCCAATTAGGTATAGCCATACCCTTAACCATAGTTCATCAAGAACTACTACATGGGACCATCAAATTAATCAACTTTCCTTCTAGGGATCTTAATTAGGATCGATTATACACCACACTACAGACCCAACTTGATAACCCATATCATATCCACTAATTTCTTTGATTATAACCACTCACTTAACCACGAGAAGACATCGCTAAAGGGTTTAGCGTTTTCTTTCATAAAAAGAACCTTTCAACTTCACCACTCAAAATACCCAAAAAAGTTATGTCGGTGTTTTAGAACCGATCTTACGTAAAGATTATTTGATTCGGGGGTCTCCACAATTGATGATGCAGACAAAAGAGACACATGGATTTTTATACAGGTTCGGGTCTTCTCCAGTGAGAATAACAACTCTACTCCTGTGTGTATTGTACTGGGTATCCTGGTTACAATCAGTGGAAAGACTTGCGCTAATACTGCTACTGACTATCTCTAAAAAGCCCCCATTACCTCCAAAAGACACCTATTTATACTATGCTTCAGTGGCGGTTGTCATTTCAGGTCAATAGGCGCTCATTATTACGTAATAATGAGAGTAATTACCGGAGTAGTAACCTCCCCACGTTGTCTGACGGTTATCAATCAGAGATAATGGAGAGTTATCATGTAGTTATTCCAAGTATAACTACGTATCTTGACTACTCAGATCTTCACAGTTAATAGGGCCTACTGTCGAGTGGACCCAGTTATCTGTGAAGAAGTCGTAGCAAGACTGGTCGTAGCAGAACTTACGACTAGGGGGTAGTCGTAGAAAAGCTTACGACTGGATACTGGTTGTAGAAAGACTTACGACGAAGCTAATCGTAGGAGAACTTACGATTACGTGGTAGTCGTAGAAATACTTACGACTATGGGGGTGGTCGTAGAAGAACTTACGACCACCTGGCATACTTCTCTTTTACAATAGTAATGGGTATACCATGTGACGTCATATTACATGATTAAGGAATAATCAAATGAGGATTATCAGATCCTCGTCATCTAGCCCCCCAGCTTCAAGTGAAAATAACTTACTTGGTCGAGGAGTCATAGATGGTCCTACAACCACTAGGATGCTGTAGAAAAATCGTTGAAGGAAAAATTCTTCAACATGTGTTTCTCTCGACCAGAAATAAGCTTGCTCTAGACAGTTTGTTGGAAATCTCACGATTACAAGATAGTCGTAGAAAATCTTACGACCTTGGAGTAATCGTGGCCTTATGATCGGAAGTAAAACTTTTTGATCGACATTTCTTTTGATCAGAAGGATACTTGGTCAAGAAGGTAATTTTACTTGAGGTGTGAAAAAGAGCCTCAGTACTCTCGAACAGGTGATTAAAGATCTGTCCGCTAGAGCAATTCCCGAAGCGGTGGAGACCGTTGGGTTCTCACGGCGTTTCGTTTCAAGCATACGGTTATAAAACGGACTGCAGGAATGAAATTAGGGTTCTTACTTTTTTCTCTAATTCACCCTGACTGTTCGTCGTTTCCTCATCCCTTCCGCCGCCGGCGACACTATGCCCTTTCTTGAAGCTTTTTCAAATCCAAATCTTTCCTCCTTTAGAAAAGATGGCTAGGACTGTCTCTGAGTGGGCTGAATCGGAAATGGACGACGCGAAGATGAATGCCTTGGTTGCCGCCGAAAAAATTCCCGAGGGGCTACTCGTGAAGTGGATTGCGGCGGATGGACAACACTGGCCGTCGGGGGAGGAAGGTCAAATCCCCGTCTTCCAGGCGTATTGTGAGTGTGGCCTCCGATTGCCTGCTCATCCCTTCCTCACACTCGCTCGCATCTATTCATAAACTACATGCAAGCATTTTGGGGTGGAATTAGTGAACCTTGGCCCAATTCCATCACAATGCTGAGTGTATTCGTGTATTTGTGTGAGGCGTACCTGGGGATTTTGACAGACCTTGTGTGAGGACCCGGAATATTTAACTAGTAACACTTAACCTCCAAATGGTTCTAGCATTACTAATTAAACATTCTAAGCCTCGATGGACATATGTTTCCTGCACTGCAACATATGCACATCATCACAAAATTACACATCATTTCCATACAACAATACCACTAAGTTCAACAACGACATACATAAAGTAAAGTTATTACAAAAGAGAGCCGACCGCCAAATAGAACAATATACAAGAATGACAAGTGAGCAAAAGCGCCATAAGATGGCTAGAACAAAAGTCGACCGGTTAGCCACACACCCACAAGGCAACCGGCCAGGCCAAGCTAGTCGCCATAGCTACCACAACACGGCTCACAAAAGTGAGGCCCTTGAGCTCACCTTCTTCCTGCAACAAAACAATTAAGCATAGGCGAGTACAAAGATTGTCTTTGTACCCATAAGGCGACGTGTGGAATAGCGCACCTATTCATAAACTA
Source organism: Ampelocalamus luodianensis (assembly GCA_036346255.1). Lineage (NCBI taxonomy): Eukaryota > Viridiplantae > Streptophyta > Magnoliopsida > Poales > Poaceae > Ampelocalamus > Ampelocalamus luodianensis. The sequence continues at coordinate 52,564,954 of CM070621.1, forward strand.
CATGCAAGCTTATTTAGGTGGAGGTTGTATGTCTCATTTGCATGAAGCCAACTTTATTTGCAATAATGTAGTACCTTTTAAAAGCAAGTTTGCAAATTTATTTTGTTATCAAAGTAACATGAAGTAAAGATACATACAAGTAACCACACGAAGTGACTATCCCAATAGCCACCACAACATAGCACGAATCCCCGATTCGTACCACCCATCAAGTTTTAATTTAAAAGGTTGTAGTCTAACTCTTGAAAGACCTTGCCAAGCGTGTCCATAACCTAGGACGAGGCTATTCGAATAGTTTTAACTCTGGAGGGTGTACCATGCACCCACACTGCACCGCTTTAAGCCACAAAGCACACTTCCGAAGGTATCTTTGCACGGCTAAGTCTACGAGACATTTCCAATCTTGTGTATTAACTACGAGCCGCTCGTATGGGTAGAAACACCATACGCTTACATTGCAAGCCGAAAGACAACAAATCCCATCACGGGTGAAGTCTTTGGACACTACAATGCTCCCAACACCATCCCTCCCGCGACTCCACGACTCTGAGCCAATACACGCCAAAGTACTAAGTCAAGAGAGGTCCCATACCCTCTAATGTGGTTAGCACGCTAAAATGCTTGGTTTAGTGTAACAAGTTGTTTGGTCCTTGTTGACAGGGCACCATTCGATCACACCCAAAATCACACCATCTTACCATTGTGCTCAAGTCTAAATCATTTTGTTTTCAGTTTTAGTTTTCATAAGTAGACATAGCACAAGGTGGAAATCATAATCATAATAAGTTTGATGTGATCAAGGTTATCGACAAGTCGATAACCGCCCATTCCTACCGAAGCTAAGCATGGCTACGCAATTAATTCGCAACTACTAAGTGACAAGAGCCCATCCACGAACTCTAAATCACAGCAAGTAACCTAGGCTCATGGTAGTAGAGGATAATCATTTGCTAAGGAAATGCATCTACTAGGCCAACTATTAAAACAAAATAGCAATGCATACAGAGAATTTGTAATCAACATAAATACTTAAAATACTGGGATTAACATGATCAAAGCGCTGCTCGCTTGCTGTTGCTCAATTTGTTAAGGAGGGTCGTTCTCGGGGTTACCGCAAATGTCGAATCCTAAGCGAAAAGGGCAAAAAGAACCAAGAACAACCAATAAGACGAGCAACACTTAAACAAAAGAGCAAGCAAAAATCGTCCAATTACGACGAAATTTATACACAAGGTAGAATACAAATATACCTAGACATGGAAACTGGAAAAACCTAATTTGGATTTGTGGTGCAAAAGATATCACTTAAAAACTCATTTTCGGCCATAATTAGCACTGTAGCAAAAATATTTTCTAGAAAGATTTTGAAGCTGAAATTTTTATGGTAGCTACCTACTGGTATAGTGGTAACCCATATAAAATTTTAGGTCATTTGGAGTTAAAATGATTTAGTTATGATTTTTCTAAGTTCTACAACTAGCATATATCATTTCTCAGGAACATGAATAAAGACAAAGCCTAGATCAAATTAAAGCATGTCTACAAAGCTAAATTTACCAGGTTGAGTTTGCTCGATTTGCAACTCTGAGAGAGGAAGTTATGTGGTTTACAAATTTTCCATGAATTTCTAGACATCATTTTGCATTAAATAAGATCATCTTGTTTAAATCATTTTCTACACAACAGGGCCTAAGTTCATTCTCAGTTAAAGTTTATACTATAACAAAGCTACAGAGCTGGAATCATTCAAAAGGAGTTAAAATGACAAAGTTATGCACTTTTGAACCTTGAGCTTTTCCAGTATTACTACGGGATGGCTCGTCAAGCCAAAATTGCTGGAAGTTGTGGTCTAAAGCTCCACGACAGGAAGTCGAAGGAGTATATTCAGATGTTTACCCGATCGTCGTGGCCGGGGTGAAAGAAGAAGTGGTTTTACTGGGAAGTCACAAAGGAAGATAGCCTCTCGTTTATCGAAAACGCCGCCGAGAGGGCCTCTTCCTGGGATTCGACTCCCAGTAATCTTGACCGGATCGCCCCCTACATTCAAGCCATCAAAGACTTGAAGACGGGGGGGGGTGGCTTACCGAATGGCACGTGGTGAAGGACTTCATCACGCGCCGCATTAGCCCCCTGAAGAGACGAGTTCCTCCTATGTGGAGGTACTCAGGAAAAGAAGACCCGACCAGGGATTACCAAGATGGTAAGCGGAAAACTTTCTCTTGCCTTTAGCCTTGGCTAATCCTAACCTGGTCTGTTGATTGTGCTGCTTGTCCATGCGGATCTTCCATAGGCGGAGATTAACGCTCGCGTCAGGTTCATCTGTGAGAAGAGTCCGTCTAGTGTAGCAGCTCCTCAAATTCTTGCAGTTTTAACCGCAGAGGAAAAGGTGGAACGCCTAAAGGTAATCGCGATTTGAAGTCGTCCTTAGGCACCTGTTGTCGTAAAATGATTTACGACTATAGGATTTGTCGTAGAAAAACTTACGACTTGTGGGTTGGTCGTAGCAGAACTTATGACCAGTTAGTGATCGTAGAAAGACTTACGACCACTTTCTTTTTCTGATTTTCAACAGAAAGTAGGCATGGAAGACCGCCAAGATGACGAGGAAGCCGATCTTGTGGTCATTGGGGTGACTACGCAGGCGAAGTCAGCAAAATCTCCCCCAACCAAGAAGCGTCGACTTGTAAAGGCCGGCGACAAGAGTGGTTCGAGTTCGGCTCCTCCTGCTCCTTTTGCTAAATTCGCCGCGGACATGGCTGAGGCGAGGAAGAAAGCAGAAGAAGCAGCCTTCGCCCTTAAGCGCAAAGCCCCTAAGGTTAAGGTAGCCTTCTATTTCGACAACAAGACTTTCGCAGTTTTTGCTTCTCGTGGCTTCATAAGGCAGCTAGAAAAGGAGAACTAGAAGAGCTTAATGTCTTTTGTGAAGGAAATTGCTGCTCCAGTAGGACCTGAGGCTGAGGGGAGCAGCGCTCTTAAGGTGATCGAGACAGATCTCGGCCACTCGGGGAGTCAGGGAGAGGAGACTCCCGTTCCCCTGATTGAATCTCGACCAAAGATGATCGAGAAGAAGTCGAAGAAACCTTCTGTTGGGAAGGTTGCTCCTAAGTTTCGAGTTAGATCCAGCGCGCAGAGGTATGTGAAAAACAGAAGTGTAAGAACCGCATTTACTCTTTGTTTTTCACAAGTTGACTTACTTCTGCGTTTTGTGATCTTAGCCCAACGCCTTCAGCCCCTAGGGATGCTTCTATGGAGAAGCCCGCTGTCACCTCTTCAGCCAGCGAAGGTGTGACTACGGAAGTAGCTGAAGCTCCAGCTACTATTCCCACAGTGGAGGAAGTCGTTGTTGTAGATGTTGCTACGACCACTAAGGTAGTCGTAGGGATGGAAGTGGGGGCGAGAGAGGCCACGAGGGAGACACCGGAAGTCGTTGGTGGTGAGAGTTCCGACCACCGTGCCGGTAAGGAGGCTACCGAGGACGTTCCGTCCGGTCCTCCAGGTGGTGCTCCCGTCACCGAATCAGAGGAAGAAGAGTACTTTAACTTTTGCTCTGATTTCTTTGGCCCTGCTTCTATCGTAGGATCTTCCGCTTACCAGTCTCGCGACCAAGTTCCTCACCCCAGCAGCATTCCCAATTGTGGGGATGTGTTCGATAATGAACGTCTCGAAAGGGTTTGGTGGAAATGAGTTGAGGAGATGGATGGGCTGAAGGATCCGTCACGCATAGTCTCCATGTTTGCTTGGTCAAACATGAATGTAAGTATTCATCGATACTCACGTATGTATGGTTTTATCTCTGTCTCTTATCGTTTTTCTCCCCTGTAGAGAGCCGTGGAATAAGTTGCTATGATACAAGAGAAAGCAGTGCTCTGCGAGCAAGCAGAGAGATGGTGAGTGACCGATACTCGTAATCGTTTTTAATTTGACTACTTGTTTAGCACTCGGTGGGAGTTGTCGTAGAAAGTCTTACGACTTAATACTGATCGTAGAAAAACTTACGACCAGGAGTAATCCTAGAAAAACTTACGATCACACGTCAGTCATAGAAATACTTATGACTGCTTGTCTGTGTACTCACGTCTGATCTTAACTTTTTCAGGTTTAAGAGTGACGAAAAGACCCTAGCTGATTCGCTCGACTTCGAAAAAGCCAAGACGAAAAAGCTAAGGGATGATGCCACCGACCTTCTGAAGAAGCTTCAGGAGGCTAAATCTGCAACTCAGGAATTGTAGGAAAAAATAAACAGTACATGGAGTCACGACTGCTTTTAATCTTGATCTCCACCTTCTTAACCTCTCATTCTTTTACAGAAAAAGAAAAAAAACAAGGACCTTCAGGCCGAGGTGGGGACTCTTCGGATCGAGGTCCAGGTAAAGTCCTCGGTCGTCTATGAGATCTCCCGCATCGCGAAGGAGAAAGATCAAGAAATTGAGAAGTTAAGTTCTCAATTAGCGGGTAAGTAGAACTTTACCTGCTATTAATCCGTTTTATCTTCTCGTTGAATCGTTTCATATAATCAATCCTCACTCCTTTCAGAGTGATTAGTTGAAATAAAGCGACTCCACGAGGCTTCAACTTGTACCCAGGGGGAGATGAAGTCGATGAAGATCAATCTTCAAGACAACATTTCGCTTTTGAACAATGTACTAGATGGGCTTCGTGTTGGAAAGGTCGCTCCTCGCGATGGCACGATGGCTGCTCATACGAGTGCCATTGGGGAGCAAGTCGGCACATTGAAAGAGTTGGTGTCTACTCTGAAGACCAATCAGAATGACTCGATAAGGGAAGCGATCAAAGGAGCAGTGAGCTTCGTTTTAGCAAAGCTTAAAGCCCGTGACCCCAATCTTAACCGTCATTCTGTTGAAGCTGACTTCGATTGTTCCGAATCTGAAGCAGAACGGTTAATCGAGGAGATGCAGTCGGTCGGTGAGACGGTCGCGGAGGAGATGCAAATAGAGTCTCCCTCGTGAGAGTAGTCTGTAGTAGGAATCTGTAAAGACAAATCCTTTTGGTGATGTGTAAATATATGATCCTTTCTTCTTTCTTGCAAGTTATCTTGTAGAGTAGTTAGTAACTCGTAAGATAATGAAAAGGAAGAGATAATCGGACTAGATATGTGTAATTCCTCCTTCCTTCTTCTTTTTCCCTACAAATCATCTTGTAGAGTAGTTAGTAACTCGTAAGATGATAACTCGAAAAAAACTAACACTAAGAAATGAAGTCATGTTTATAACTTTATCCTAGCCCCCGACTATTTACTTAGTTTATTGGAATAAACTAAGGAAATAGTAAAGAAAGGGTTTCGGAAAACAGAGAGGTTTGTTCGACTTATAGTTCTCAAGTATCGATTATCTTGCACTAGTCGAAAGAGTGGAAAACGGATCGACGCTAGGAAGTTCCCTCTAGTGGGCAGGACCACGTGCAGAAAGAAAAGGCTTTGACTAGGTGATGTTACCATCTCCAACTAGATTAATCAAATCAATAACGACAACTTGAGTAAAACAAACATATAGAGTACCTTAAAAATTCATTCGACTTTTTTCGATGTACCCGATAAGTTTGTCCTGGTAGCAAGAGTAGGAAATGGGACGACACTAGGAAGTTCCTTCTAGTGGGCAGGACCACGTGCAGAAAGGAGAAGCTTCGACTAGGTGTGTTTCTTCCTCCGACCAGTTAAAACCGATCAAGTTTACCAGAAGTGGTCGAACGAATATCTAAAGTGCGCTCTTCTTAGAGTATTTTTCAAAAATGAATAAATAAACTAAGGTGACATGAATTTGCTTTGAAAAATTTTCGACCATGTTTCTGAGCCCGAAAAAACTTTGTATTGGTAGCAAAAGCTAGGAACAAGGTGATACTAGGAAGCTCCTTCCAGCGGGCTGGACCACATGCAGAGAGGAGAGACTTCGACTAGTTGTTATGTCCTTTCTCCGACCAGTGTAAGGAGAAATGAGCATATGAAGAATGGTCGAAAAAATTATAAAAGGAAATTTTAAAGAAAGACAATAAAGATAGAAAGAACCTGATACTTTATTGTCATAGAAGTTTGTTACACGTAGAATTTGCGTAACTGGTCAATGTTCCAAGAGCTTGAGAGAACGCGGCTGTCCTCCAATGCAAGTCGTACCGATCCTGGACGCGTAACTTCGACCACGGTGTAAGGACCTTCCCACTTGGGGGAAAGTTTGTTCCGATTAGACTGGGATTGGATAAGCCTCAATACCAAGTCACCTACAGCAAGGCTGCGAGGTTAGACCTTACGATCGTAGTATCTGCGTAGGGCTTGTTGGTAGACTGCTGAACGGATTAAAGCCTGGTCCCTTTTTTCCTCGAGCAAGTTAATGTCGTCTGCTCGAAGTTGTTCTTGGAGGGAGTCATGAAATTTTTCGACTCGTGCTGACCTGATCTTTAGTTCTGGCGGAAGTATGGCTTCTGCGCCAAAGACTAAAAAGAAAGGTGTTTCTCCTGTAGCTCGGCTAGCTGTCGTACGAATTGCCCATAATACTGAAGGTAATTCTTGTACCCAAGGCCCCGAGCGCTTGACAAGCTGATCGAAGACTCAAGTCTTAATTCCCTTCATTATCTGGCCATTCGCTCTTTCGACCGCCTCGTTGCTTTGGGGGTGGGCAACAGAAGCGTAACACAGTCGAGTTCCCAACTCGTTGCAAAATTCCTGAAATTTTGCGCTCGAAAATTGTTTATCATTTTCTGTGATGATTCGACTTGGTACTCCAAATCGAGTTATCACGCATCTCATCATGAACCTTTTCGCTGCTTTCGTTGTTATCCCAGTCACAGGTTCGGCTTCTATCAATTTTATGAATGTGTCAATAGCCACAAAAAGGAATTTGAATCAACCTGGAGCTCTGGGTAACGACCCTAGGATATCGAGACCCCAGGTCGCGAAAGGCCAAGATAGAGGGATTATTTGTAATGCCTGAGGTAGTCGGTGTATTTGTCTGCTATGAAACTGACATTGAAGAAATTTTTAACCAGCTCCCTGGCATCGTAGAGGGTTGTTGGCCAATAAAAACCTTACCGAAGGCTTTATCGACCAGTGTTCTGTGAGAAGCATGAGTCCCACAGATGCCTCTGTGGATGTCGTGAAGGAGTTGTAATCCTTCGCTCTGCGGAATACATCGCATGAGCAACCCTTGAGTTCCTCTTTTATAAAGGATCCCTTCGACCAAAGTATACATTTTGGCCTTTCGGGATAGTCGATTTGCTTCGAGATCGTCATCGGGTATGGAACCCGTCTGAAGATACTTGTAGATGGGAGTCATCCAGGTATCTTCGTACTCTAAAGAGGCTATTTCTATAGGAGACGTCTCTAGTTCTTCAACTAGAGACAGCTTCTGAAGTTGCTCGAGAAAAACCCCTTTCGGTACTGAGGATCGGGAAGAAGCTAGACGAGCTAGTTGGTCTGTGAGGAAATTATCCTTTCGAGGGATGAATTGTACCTCAAAGCCCAAAAATTGCTTTTCTAACTTTCGAACTTCCGATAAGTACCGAGACATAGTTGGATTAGAGCACTGGTACTCTTTTTCAACTTGATTCACGACTAGTTGAGAGTCTCCTCTCACGAGTAGTCGTCGAATTGAGAGCGCTCTCGTGGCTCGTATGCCAGCTAGCAAACCTTCGTATTCTGCCACGTTATTAGTGGCCTGAAAGTTTAGTTGTATGGCATACTTTAAGGTCTCTGGTAAGAGATTCCAGGACCACCCCAGCCCCCGAGCCACTTATCGTAAGTGACTCGTCAAAGTACATTATCCACTGGTCGTGGGAATCATACTGGGGATCCTGAACAGGTTCAGGATTTCTCCATTCGGCGATAAAGTCTGCCAAGATCTGGGATTTAATGGCCGTTCGGGACACGAAATGGATGTCGAACTCCCCAAGTTCGACTGACCATTTTGCCATGCGTCTCACTGTTTCCCTATTCTGGAGGATCGCTCCCAAGGGAAACTCGGACGACACAGCTAGTTTGTGCGCCTGAAAATAATGCCACAGTTTCCTCGAAGACATGAGGAGGGAATATAAAAGTTTTTGAACATGAGGGTAACGCTCCTTAGGTCCGTGTAAAACTTAGCTAACGTAGTAAACTGCTCGTTGTACGTTCTCACGTTCTACGACCAGTACTGCGTTTACTGCCTGTGGCATGGCTGCTAGATAAATTAAGAGCATCTCTCCTGGTTTCGGGGAAACCAGAACAGGAGCACTCGTAAGATACCTCTTGACCTCCTCAAAGGCTATGTTAGCCTCTTCTGACCACTCGAAGCCCTCATGTTTCCTTAGAAGTTTGAAGAAAGGCAGTCCTTTCTCTCCTAGACGTGCGATGAAACGACTTAATGCCGCCATGCATCCTGTGAGTTTCTGGAGTTCTTTTTTCGTGGTCGGGGGGCGCATCTGACTGATGGCTTTTATCTTTTCAGGATTTGCTTTGATTCCTCGTGTAGAGACCAAGAATCCAAGCAATTTCCTGAAGAGACCCCGAACACACTCTTCTCGGGATTAAGCTTCAAGTGGTATTTTCTAAGGTTGTCGAATGTTTCCTGCAAGTCTGTGATGTGATTGAGCTATTTCTGCTGCTTTTTATGACTAGATCAACAACGTAGGCTTCTAGGTTTCGGTCTAGTTGAGCAGCAAAAGTCGTTAGCATCAAACGCTGAAAAGAAGCCCCAACATTTTTTAAACCGAATGGCATTTTAACATAACAAAATATTCCAAATAGTGCAATGAATGCGGTCTTCTCTTCATCTTCTCGACACATATTGATCTGGTGGTAACCAGAGTATGCATCTAGAAAACTCAACATTTCACATCCTACAGTAGAGTCAACCAACTGATCGATATGATGTAAAGGGAAATCATCTTTTGGAAAAGCTTTATTAAGATCAGTAAAATCTACGCACATACGCCATTTGCCATTAGACTTTCTAACCATTACAGGATTGGCCAACCACTCTGGGTGGTTGACTTCTCTTATGAAGCCTGCTTTAAGCAACTTGTCCAATTCTGACCTAATAGCATCTCGTCGATTAGGGGCAAATCTCCGTAACTTCTGTTTTACGGGTAGTTTATCAGGCCATAATGTAACACCCCAACTCTCAAAGAGCCTAGAATGCTACTGAAACCAAACTATTCTAGCACAACTACAAATTTTTGGCAGAATCTCCTTTGTTTAATCAGCTAAACTGAGAGTTCAACAATAACGCATGGCATAACAAAGTTCTCATAATCAAATTACTCTATCATGCATGATAAACAAATGATCCAACCAAGTGGCAATCTCATTATTACAAATAGCGACTACTCAAACCAAACCATCTATGGGTGATAATCAAATAGTTTATTTATTTCTAAATTGAAGCTAAGTAGCAAACGCCTTATGAGTGTGAGGTAGTGAGTGCATCCAACAACTACTCCCTCCCATGCGTATCGTTCCTGCCATTGGTACCTAAAACACATTTAAGCAAGGGTGAGCCCAAAGACTCAGCAAGTATCAACAAGGCTATAAAACAAGAACATTAACATAGCATCGATAATCCACAATAACATTATACTAAATATAGCCATTTTTCTCATGATATGCAATCAATGCAATGCTCCTTTGAACTTTATCTCTTTTCGTATTTTACCGTAATGCGGGGTATACAACCGTCATTGTATCACAGTTGCACTGTGCCCACAGCACAGGGACCAAACCTATACACCACATGTATAGGGACCTTTGCCCATCATCTGAATGATGGGGACCTTTTTGCTCATAGCCCACATTCCACGAATGTGGGGACATCAAGCCCGTTGTCTACATGACGGGGACCTCAACTGTATGTGCTTGGTCACCACGTGACCAAGGCACCTGTATGCTCTCAACATGCATATGCACCATGATAACATTCTTCATATGCGGGAATTCAACATATTCTCATTAACATGTAGCATTAACAACATGCGGAAAATCTTTAACCATAGCGGCGGTCATCAAGTTAAGCGGTAACTCATCTCATAAATAGGTATGCATGACTAAAGCGAACAAGACACATCACAATCACATCATGCGTGCATACATACACCATAGCCGAATACTTGCCTCAGCGATGCGAGCGGTGGATGCGACGAGTCTTGCCCTGGAACCACGCTCCCACCTGAATATAAAGATACCCCAATCTAAGACCAACATTCTGAACTAAGAGCAAAAGAACAACACAAATGAACTTGCTAAACTCCCAAGTGTTTTCCAACTCCCAATTTCTAGCGATCAGTTGGCGCTGCTGTGGGTATCAACTTCTAAAATACATACTTTCTGCTCACGTGTCCAAATAAGATGTTCTTGGACTTTCTGAAAAGGTAATTAAATTATCTAAATAAACTTAGTTGGGGAGCCCTTTTTATTCTACCATCTACTGCCCCTAGCAAGCCAATCTATCAGACATCAGAATTCACGTCGGGTTCTCTGGACAGTACACTAAAACCTCCATAACGTTTGCTACGAGAATCCAAATATTGCGTTCTTTATCTCTATGAAAAGGTACATAAATTACCCACATTTTTTGTTATATTGAGGTCCCCTGATGCTCCCTTTAATTAGCAGTTCTAACCAGTTTTCTACAGACTGTCCAGAATCTGACAGAACAACAGGACAACAATACTAGAAAATTCATAACTCCCAGACGGTTAATCGGATTTGGGCAATCTTGGCGGCCAACGAAAGATAAGAACATAACCTACAATTCTCTAGGAGACCAAAACCTCTGATTCGGCTTCTAACCATATGAAATTAACCCCGCAAGCTTCTGGACGAATCTGCACGAACAGCAGACAGATTGCAACCTAACCAAAAACTACTCGATTACTCTTCTATGAATAATTACCCAACAACAACAACGCGTTAACCTTGATGCCTCTGAAGGTCGCAAACCACGGATGGTGATCCCTCTTCCTTCTCTTCTCCCTTCTCTTCTTCTCCCTTTCTCTCCTTCTTTTCTCCTCTTTGCATAGAAGGGGGGGTTGCTACAGTATTAGGGGTGTGGTACTGTAGCAACTAGGGTTTCCCCCCCCTCTTTTTATTGGTGGCCAGCCCCTCATGGGCCTCCTAGGGCAAGGCCTGAGGCACAGGTTGCCAAAAAACTGCAGAAAACCCCTTTATCTAATTGCTGCTAAATCTATTTTATATTTTGTCCTTCTCCGAATTCACATAATCTCTCCCGAATAATCTTTCGAATATTCTCGAATACTTTTGTGGTATTACACATAAGGCTAGCCTGTGCTCGATCACTTCCCTGGGGACTCCAGGCATGTCGGATGCTTGCCACGCGAAGACATTTGTGTTTGCTTGGAGGAAAGTGATGAGGGCGTCTTCCTATTTGGGGTCGGAAGAATCCCCAATGCGAACAGTCTTCGAAGGCTCCTCCGCGTCCAGAGGAACCTCTTTGACTTGGTCGTTCGGCTTTGGTGCAGCTTTAGGCTTCGACTTGCTAGTCGAAGGCTGACTTTCATCTCGAGTTGGTAGTTGTCCAACCATCTCGAGGGAAGGACGGTCGCAGGAGTACGCCATCTTCTTGTCACAATATATTGTCATTACTCCTTTGGGACCTAGCATCTTAAGACATTGATACCCATAATGAGTAGCTATTAAGAATTTTGCCAAAGTAGGTCGTCCGAGTATGGCATTATAGGCCGTATCAAAATCAACCACCTCAAATGAGATCTTCTCTGTCCTGAAATTGCTTGGTGAGCCAAACGTTAAAGGAAGAGAAACTTGGCCAATTGATTTGGCCGAAGACCCCGGTACGATTCCATGGAAAGAATATCGTACCGGCCTTACCTTTGTCTTGGGCACCTGCATCTTATACAGGGTACTCATAAACAGTATGTTTAACGAGCTTCCACCATCAACTAAAACTCGATTTACTCGACAATTATTGATGGTGGGTTCGACCACGATTGGGAACCGACCTGGTCTAGTCGAAGGGATCGGGCAATCACCTTTCTCGAAAGTAATGGTGACTTTCGACCACTTCGGTAATTTATTGACGAGAGGTGAGTCGATTGTGTTTACCTCACGCTCGACAGCTGTTAGCTGTCTCCGTGACTCCTTTGTCGATGATCCTCCATAGATGTGATCGATGGTGTGTTACCGATCCTGGAACGGCATCTCCTCGTCATCCGACTCCTTCCGTCCACTTGTTTGGCCTACCTATTCAAGAGTAGAAAGTGGCCCCTTGCTAGAGTAATAGTCTTCGAGTTTTCATAGAAAAAATCGGCAGTTACGAAGGTCATGCCCTTCTTTTTTGTGAAAAGGACACCACCTGGGTTTGTCGTTCCTCCGATCTTGGCACTTACCTTTACCTTGATCAGGATTCTGCTTGGGGTTGCGTGGCTCTTTGTCGCTTACGGCCAGGACCTCCTTAGAACCGGCAGTAGGAGATTTATGTTTCTTTGCCTTGTTCTTAGATTTCTTAGCCTTTTTGTCCATTTTCTTACCACTTTCGCCTGCCTCCTGAGGGATATTATCTTCATGATCGATAGTGTTGTTCCACTCGACTGCTTCAGCAGCAGTCGCGTATCTATCGGCCATGTCAAAGACTTCGGCGACGGTAGCGGGAGGATGTAAAGTGATGTCCTCTGTTATTCTTCTGCTGTAGACTCCCTGCTTGAAAGCCCTGATCACGGATGATTCAGAAACTTCTGGAATAGAATTTTGAACCTGACTGAAGCGTCTGATGAATTGGCGTAGAGTTTCATGATTGTTCTGTCTTATCCGGTGTAGGTCGTCCTCCTTTCCAGGGCGGTTGTAGGTGCCCTAGAAGTTCGCTAGCAAAAGGTCGCAGAGGTGCTGCCACGAGTAGATCGATTCGAATGGCTGGTTTAAAAGCTATGATCGAGCCGATCCTTCGAGTACAGTCGGAAGGTAATTTGCCATTACATGCTCTCCTCCTGCTGCTACTCGAATAGCTGTAGTGTAGATATGCAGGAATTCGATGGGATTTTGGGTTCCATCGAATTTCTCCATGTTCGCTGGTCGATCAGCGAGCGACGTGACGCGCTCAAGATCGGAAAACGCCCGACATCCCGAGATAACTTCTTGCCTCCTTCTTTGCAAAAAAGAAGGGTTAACGTCACCGGGTGATCGTACTCGACGATACCCAATCACGGGTGGGCTGGACCTATGATAAGCCTTAGCTTTACGAGGGAAATACTCCTCGTATTTCGCTTGCCGCAGCACATTTTGTCCCTGAAGTGGTGAAAGATCACCTCTCCTGGGGCTTGTCGGTCTCCAGATGTCCAACGAGCCTTCCTCAGGTTGGGAGAACGACGTGAGCGAGGGTCATGTCGTCTCCCATGCGACGAGTTATCCGAACGGCTGGCATAAGATGGAGTCGTACTTCTACGACTTCCTGGTTGCAGTTGACGAGGACGCTCGAGTTTCGCCATCATGCTGCGAAGCCTTTGTGCGATCTCTTCTGCAAAGAGATCGTACCCTGGTGCTCGAGCGAGCTCTTGGGTCGGATTTTCCATGAAGTCGTTGATGTCTTTGGAGCTCTTGAGCTTCCTTATTTGGAAATAAGGCGCTCGGGAGATTTTTCTGAGTGCTATTTTTATCCGTCGGGTTGTCTCAGAATAGCCTACATCAGACCCCTGAGTTGGTTTTAATGGAGTGCAAGAATGTTGAGGATGTCCCGCACATTCATTAAAGTGTTCGTCTCGTTCGCCAGCTGTGGTGTCCCTGCCATTGCCACGAGGGGATGAAGAGTGTGCCCGTCGGGGAGCATCATCAATCCTGCCTCTGGGAGAATTATTCTTATCAGGGGGGATCACAAAGACTTCCGTAGACGACCTCCACTTGCGCTTCAGGCCTCCTCGCTTGAGGAGTAGTCGAGTGACACCATCTGGCGACTTAGAGTAAACCCCTCCAGGTAGGGGAACTCCGGGTTATAACCGTTTCCGTCTGCAGGTGTGTCCTGCGACGGGATGGTTGGACTTCGAGGAATAGCGTGCTCGATCCCCTTCTCTGCGGAATTATCCGGAGAAAGAGGACCATCAGGTGTCGATGGATCTCTGGAATAATGGCTTCCAGAACTTGTCTCGCCAAGTCGTACTGCCTTAGGGGGACTCGAACACTTGGAGGAATGACTCTCGTCGTGTTGCGAATCTGTCCTGGGGCAGCCCCGTTTGTGGTCGTGCTGACCCTTGTCCCCTGAGGAAGCTGGTTCCTCAGCTGGGCGTACTGCTGTGGGGGATGAGGATCCCTCTTGAACTCCGGTGGTAATGCAGTCTCCGAGATCTGATAGAAGATCTCTAGAGGCGGCAATACCGTCAGATGATTCGATACTCGGCTCGTAATCGAAGCCGGAATCCGTGACGATGTCTGCGTAATCGGCCAAGTCGAACCAATTCTCCCCGTTCCATTCTCCTACCATGGTAGCATCAAAGAGAAAAGAAAGAACTATTGCAAGGAATTACCAGAAGATCCTCCCCATGGTCGGTGCCAACTGTCGGTGTTTTAGAACCGATCTTAGGTAAAGATTATTTGATTCAGGGGGTCTCCACAATTGATCACGCAGACAAAAGAGACACGGGAATTTTTATACAGGTTCGGGCCTTCTCCAGTGAGAATAACAACCTTACTCCTGTGTGTATTGTATTGGTTATCAGTGGAAAGACTTGCGCTAATACTGCTACTGACTGTCTCCCAAAAAGCCCCCCCATTACCTCCAAAAGACACATATTTATACTATACTTCAGTGGTGGTTGTCGTTCCAGGTCAATAGGCGCTCATTATTACGTAATAATGAGAGTAATTACCGGAGTAGTAACCTCCCCACGTTGCTTGACTGTTATCAATCAGAGATAATGAAGAGTTATCTATAGTTATTCCAGGTATAACTACGTATCTTGACTGCTCAGATCTTCACAGTTAATAGGGCCTACTGGCGAGTGGACCCAATTATCTATGAAGAAGTCATAGCGGGACTGGTCGTAGCAGGACTTACGACCAGGGGGTAGTCGTAGAAAAACTTACGACTGGATACTGGTCGTAGAAAGACTTACGACCGAAGGTAATCGTAGGAGAACTTACGATTACGTGGTAGTCGTAGAAATACTTACGACTATGGGGGTGGTCGTAAAAGAACTTACGACCACCTGGCTTACTTCTCCTTTACAACAGTAAGGGGTATACCATGTGACGTCATATTACATGATTAAGGAATAATAAAATGAGGACTATCAGATCCTCGTCAGGAGTAATCGTAGAAAAACTTACGATCACACGTCAGTCATAGAAATACTTACGACTGCTTGTCTGTGTACTCACGTCTGCTCTTAACCTTTTCAGGTTTAAGAGTGACGAAAAGACCCTAGCTGATTCGCTCTTTCCACTGATTGAGTCAAAGCTTTCACACATTAAAAGACTTGCAAAAGGAAACTTTCATTATCCAAATCATCAAGAAATAAATACGTCATGTTTTCCAATAAGAAAGACAAAACTCCAATATAAAGGTCAATCTTGACAATTAACCACGTTCATCAGCAACAAAAATAACTCAACAGTTGGGAAAACAGTAATTGCTTTAAGGGACAAATTAAGCCAATGAAAACACATCAACCCTTCTCAAAGAAACCCATCAACTGCAAAGAACTACTGACCCGAAATAAATTCATCAACCACTATTGGACAAGAGAACAACTTCCTAAAGATACTCACTATCGACGCCTGTCTAAGACATTCGAGGTAACCACTTCGCTATTCTCATAACACGAAAGATGGTGTGACCTGGTAAAGCCCAGGGCCACAACCACGACCCCAACGTCTCAACATGTGCTACTATCACTCATAATAATCATAGAATCATATTATAGGTATATAAGATCATCTCATAACAGGAATCATCAATACAATATAACAGAAGCGTAAATGCAATGCTTGTCCCATCCCATCCTACTGTGCACCAATGTGTCAGGTTTTTAAGTTCATTAACCATTACAAAATTTTAGCAAATTAAATTGCCTAAGTTGTTAACCCATTTACCACGGACCTATAGCCCGCTCTGATACCAATTGTAACACCCCAGCCCGGCCTGGGCCTCGAATGCTACTCAACTAACAATACAATAAATGAAAAACATGACACTATACTAAAATTTGGCAGAATCTCCTTTGTTTGGCTAACTATTCTACGTGTTTCAACGGGTATAAGTATCAAAATCAAGGAATCCAACTCGCAGAATAAACAATAGGTACTCACGGTATACTAAGTAACTAAAGCATAATCATAATTATCCAAAAGAATATGCTACCCATCATTATTACAAATAATCCAACGCGTAAACATAACCATAATCAATCCCTTAAGCAGGTTGCTCATTTATTAAGGTACGATCTGAAATTTAATCAACTATCAAAGTTTCAAGGCAGTGTGCGTGTGAACAAAAAGTTACTCCCTCCCATGCATGTCGTTCTTGGATTGGGTACCTAAAACAACAATAACAACAAAGGTGAGTCAACAGACTCAGCAAGTACATATAAAAGATATACAAAACAAAATTATAACATCAACATCCACTTCCAGAAGCATATCATTAAATCATTCCACGTGCATATGAAATGCTCAAGGATCCTTTCTCTTTATCTCTTTTTGCATTTTATCGATAATGCAAAGTATGCAACCGTCCCTGCATACCCATACCTGTGCTCGCAAGCGTAGGGACCAAATGCCCAATACTCCGCAAGTAAAGGGACCTCAAGCCCACACTCCACAAGTGTGGGGACCTCAGGCCCGTCATATACATGACGGGGACCTCAAAGATATGCATGCTTGGTCACCACGTGACCAAGCCTCAACATGATCTCAATATGCACATGCACAGTTATTCTATTCATCATCAACATGCCAAAAGCAATAGCATCGTATATGAATAGAACATAATCATACTTTGAGAATTCACCATTCTTAATACACATATCATGCTAGCAACCATGCATCGCTATCATGTATCAAATACACGCAATCATGATCAAGCATTCACAACCAATGTATCAAACAATGTACTTGCCTCAACCGTGCGAGAACGAAGGACGTGAAGAGGGCGCTGATCATGGAACCAATCCACCACCTGAGATAAGTTAACAAGCATCCTAAGATAACAATACTGAACCAAAACAAGCTAGAGACATTTACGGAAAAAACTATACTCTCTCGCGCAACTCCAAAATCCTGAACAACAGTTTGTCCCCTCGACAGACAGTCATAATAAAAAATTCATATCTTTTAGTACATAGATCCAAATAGGGTGTTCTTAGACTCTATAGAAATATTATCAAATTCCCCATCTAAACCTAGTTGGTGAGCCTTACAGATTCGGCCATCTACTACCCCTACCAAGGTCATGAACAGAACAGCTAATTCACATTAGGTTTTTGGACAGAGATATTAAAACTATCATAACTTTCAGAATAATGATCCACATTTCGTGTTCTTTAGCTTCCCTAAAAGCTAAGACAATTATCTACATCTTTCGTTATAGTGAGACCTCCCAGAAATTTCTTTATCTATCCACTTAAGTTGTAACAGCCCTAACTTAGGGTTTGTATTTCCAATGTAAAATTTTGAGGAGAAATAAAAACTTTTGTTGCCTCTTCAAATCATTTGGAAGTTTTCCAAATTTTCCCTAGCAATTTCCAGTTTTCTAAGAAGTTAATTCTTGTGATTGGAAATTGTTGTCAATAAATTCTTAGCTTTCAAACTTGTGATCATCCTCTGAAATTATTTTCCTATCATCTTGATCATCCTATCTACCTCCTGAATTATTTCACAATTTTTAGATTTTGTTTGCTATTTCAAATGCCCAAGTCAAACCAGTTTAGAAATCTGGTCAAACCTCTGGACAGCAGCTTGTGAATTTTGTTGGGAAAAATCTATTGCATGAAAACCCTGGAAAAATTTCACAAGGTTGTCCTCTGTCCCTAGTAGCTACCATAAAAATTTCTAAATTTTTGGAGCTCTGGAGCTACCTCTAAAAATTTCCCAAACCTTCTCTGTCTTTTAAATCAAAAACTAAAATCACTGTTCCTCGGGCTCGGACCCAACCTCGGGCTCGAGTCCGACTCGCACCGCTTGGCTCGGTCGAACCAACTAGTTGCACGTGCGCGCTCGATGGTGTCGGCCGTCCGATCTGAATCGAGCGGTCCACGCGTGCGTATGCAACCGACTGTCGAATGCATACATCAATCTCGGCCGTCCGTTCTAGATCAAAGGTCGGCGCGATATTGATCGAGTCTAACCGCCGGTTCGCGCCGCGCCGACTTGGGTTCGCACCGCTTGGCTGCTTGTCGCCGACATGTGGGCCTCACTTGTCGACCGTCCTCGTCTTCTCGCGTCTCACCGGAGCTCTCGGCGCTTCGCGCATGTGTGCCACGGCGCTCGTCGCGCCACGTCGTGGGCGCGTGTCCCCCTCGGAGGATCGCGAGTCCATCTACCCCTGTGGTCATCCATTCTTCCTCGCATTCATTCGTGACTTCTCCGTCCATCTTTTAGCAGTAGGAGAAAAACCGGCGGCACCACCACCTCACTGCCGTTCGAGCAACGGCGACCCGCCGTCGTGCTCCTCTTGCCTCGCCGCCTCCATTTTGCCCATCCAGAGCCCTCGGTGTCGGTGTATCGCCGGGCGTGTTCGTCGTCTCGCCTCCGGTGATCTCGGCCCATGAGCTCATCTGCGTTCGGTGAGTTTCTAGTTTCGGCCTTTGGTCCTTTAGGATCGCAATCGACCACGAGTCTAAGCGTGACCTTGTTTCACTCTTTGGTGCTTCACCGGAGCCGCGACGCTTTCTTCTCCGGCTCGGTAAAGCGCGCCGTGTCAATTCGGCGCCACCGTCCTCCTCCATCATCAAGATCGTGGGCTTATCGTTCTGGTGTCTCCGCGATCTCGAGGAGGTCCTTCCCGAAGCTTCTCGTCGTCTGTAGCGTCATCTCCGCGAGCACCGCACCTTCTTCTCCGCCCCCGGCCGTCGTGAGCTCATCTCCGGCAGCCATCGGGATCCGCAACACCGTCACCGAGTTCGCGAAGTCCTTGTGGACCTCAAGGTATCGCTCGCTCGTCTTGAAACCCACTAGGTCGCGTAATCGGCTGCACGGCCGCGCCGCCGTCCCCGCGCACCGCCGGTAAGCCACCGGTGGTAATTGATTTAGCGCTAACCCCTGTTTTAGCTGAGTCACTGATTTGTGGGCCCTCTCTGGTAATCATGTTTAGTAAACTCTAATCCAACCGTTATATTTCCCTCGAGTCATTGCCATGTGGGCCCATCTTTGTCGATTGTTGGTTGTGTAGCTCTGTTGTCGTTTTCTGTTTGGAAACGTATTTCTCTGTGAGTATATGTTAGAAGTACACTTTGATAAGTCAAAGCGTATTCTTAGAATCGCCAGCGTCACCTTATCTTGGCGGGCTGTCTGGTCGGCACTCTCATTTGGCCATTGTCGTAGTGAAATTTGGCGTGCGTCGGTAGAAGTAGTATTAAGTGCTTTAGTATTTCGAAATGCTTTTACATTTGCTTTGTTAATTCAATTAAACTTAGAAAATGCATAACTAATTCAATTTTTATCCAAATTGCATGAAACCAGTCTTTGTTAATTTTCATTTTAAGTGTACTATTTGATAAAATTAGTTTCATCCTTGTCTCTGTAGCAAAAATCTGTTAATTAACAAAATGATGTCTTATGTATCTTCTAAATTAGAAAATGCATACCTCTTTCAATATTTGTCCAAATCCAGTGAAACCAATTTTGTAATTTGTCATTTTTAATGTACTAATTATTAGGATAGGTTTTATACACTGTTTCTGTTCATGAAAATTTGTTAAGTAATTAACTAGTGTTTTGATGTGTTTTTAGCTTAGGAAATTCATAGAAAATTCTTAATAACTTAAAATGATTTGTTCTCTGTTTCTTAAATTTTGGTTATATCATGCTTAGGCTCCTGTGAAAAGTTTAGTGTGTTTTGTTGTTGTTGTATTGTTTGAGTTTGGTGGTGTTATTCGTTTCTTATTTCTTTGTTTTGTTCAATCGTTAGGATTCGATATTTGCGGCAACCACGAGAACGATCCTCATAACATATTGAGCAACGGCGGCCGAACAAGCGATTTGATCATGTTTAATCCCAGTATTTTAAAGATTAATATTTTGTTTAATTGTATGTATGCATTGCTTAATTTTTGTTAAATTGATTAGTTAAATCCGTGTTGCATATCCTGTAGACAAAATATTGATCTCTACTACCGAGCCTAGGTTATTTCTTTGTGATTAGAGTATTTGGATGATCTCTTGTCACTTAGTAGATCGGGTCAACTTGCTTAGACATGCTTAGCTATCGATAGAAGCTGGCGGTTATCGACTTTAGTCGGTAACCTTGATCTATAAAATCTGCTATAACTTTATGTTTGACATCTTTCTTTGTGTTTAATTGCAAAACTAAAGCGAAAACAAAAATGATTTAGACTTGGGCTGTGGTATGATTGGTGTGATCTGTTGGGTGTGGTATTGGAATGGTGCAGAGTCAACAAGGACCGAACATCTTGTTACAGAACCAAGCATTTTGCGTGCTAACCACACTAGAGTATATGGGACCTCTCTTGACCTAGTACTTTGGCGTGTATTGGCTCAGGGTCGCGAGGAGGTCGCGGGAGGGATGGAGGTGGGAGCATGGTAGTTGTCAAAAGCTTTATCACGAGTGGGTAGTTGTCTTTTCGGCTTTACCATGTAGCGTATGGATTTTCTATCCATACGAGCGGCTCGTAGTTAATACACAATATTGGAAAGAGTCTCGTAGGACTTAGGTGTGCGGCATACCTTGGAAGTGTGCTTTGGCTTAAAGGCGATGCGAAGTGTGGGTACATTGGTACACCTGCGGGGTTTAAAACTATTCGAATAGCCTCGTCTAGGTTATGGACACGCTTGGCAAGGTCTTCCAAGAGTTAGACTACAACATTTAAATTAAAACTTCTTTGGGTGAGTGCGAATGCGGGATTAGTGCTATTGTTGTGGTGACTATTGGGATAGTCACTACTAGGTTGTTTTATCTTTACTCTTTTGCTATTATTATCCTTTTACGTATTTCAACATTAAAATGAATTGCAAACTTGCCTTTAAAGCGTACTACATTATTGCAAATGAAAATTGGCTTTATGCAAATGAAACATATGACCTCCACCAAATAAGCTGCATGTAGCTTATGAGCAGTGCGCTAGTTCACACGTCGGTCTTGCGGGTACAAAGACAATCTTTGTACTCGGGTGCTTTGCTTGATATTTTTGTTGCGAGAGGAGGAAGGTGAGCCTCGGGGCCTCACTTACGTGAGTTGTCTTTGTCGCCGTGGGTGACGACTAGTCTTGGCGGTCGGTCGGATGCCTTGTGGGTTGGAGGCACTGCGATTGGCTTTGTTTATAGCCATCTTATGGCACTTTTGCTTCATTGTCGTTCTTGTTATTTGTGTATCTCTTGGCACTGTCGGCTGTATGCGTAATAACCTCTTCTATTTGTTTATCTTCCGTTTGGTAGTGTTGTGTTTGGACTCTATGTGTGGAATGGAGTTGATGTCTAATTTTGTCTGGGGTGTGTATCTTGCTGCAGGAAGTATACATATCTCGAGATCGATTTATTTGATTTGTGATGCAAGACCGGTGGTTGGTTAAGCATTACAAACCAAATAAATTGGAGTCCTCACAAAGTTGGTATCGAGCCATTACGACCGTAATAACAAGCATAGTCGTCCTTAGGATATTTTAGAAAAGCTTATTTTCAAATTATAAAAAGGTTTATGAAAACCTAGGCAGATTCTCAGATTTTACTCCTTGTCTATCTTAGCCTTCTACTCTCACCTTACTCTAATCTGAGTTTTGAAAACTTGGTTTCTCTCTTTCCTTTCAAAAAGATAGTTACTACCGGTTGAATTAGTTTTGGGAGAACCATGGAAGATTAATCTAACTAAAAATTGTGGGAATAATAGGGTAAGGTGTTAAGTGAGTAGTTATGTGTCTGATTTTCTTTGGTCAAACTTTATCTGCCTTGTGTTGTTTTCGATTTGCTTTCATGAATTTTGGGCTTTCTTGCTCTTAGAGTTGTTGCTAACTTGTCTTAGTGAAGCAGGATGGCGGAGAGCAGCGTGGCGGTCGTGGTGGTCATGATGAGGAGCTTCCCCTCCTCAGACCATGGTGAGGTTCTCGCTCGGTCGGCGAAACCGCATGGACAGACAGCGCATCTTGGAGGTTATTGCTAGAGAATACCTCCACTCCTGCCGGTGGTGGCGGCCACCGGACTCGCGGGGACTTGCGAGTTCCTCCGTGCGCGACCGCCGACTTTCTCCGCTTTGAGGACCCTCTCGATGCGGACGATTGGCTGCGCATGGTTGGCGAAAGCTCAACATAGCTCGATGCGAGCGCGAGACAAGGCACTCTTCGCGTCCCACCGGCTTGAGGCGCGGCACTCTCATGGTGGGAGAACTATCTCGCCATGCGGCCGCGGGCCATGTGGTCGCGTGGGAGGAGTTCAGTCGGCACCGTCGGGCCCACATCACGGCGGCTGATGAAGGCGAAGAAGAAGGAGTTCCTCGCGCTCAAGCAAGGCGCAAATGCGTGACGGAGTACATGCGAGTTCAATCATCGGCTCGTTATGCTCCGAGGAGGTGGCCTCGGATGAGGCTAAGCGGGAGAAGTTTATGGATGGCATGCGAGGAGCTCGGGACAAGCTATCTATTGTGGACTTCTCGACTTTCGAGCCTTGGTAGATAAGGCCATTGTTCTTGAGCATAAGGCAAAGCGTGGCGAGTCCATAGCGCAAATGGGAGGCACATCGGTCTACTCACGCCCGACCTCGTTCGTCCTCGGTGGGCGGCACGATGGCCGTTCTTTTGCTCCACCGGCGCCGAGGCCATCGCACCAGCTCCTCGCCCACCGCGGGCGTGTTTCGACCACGTGCGCTGCGATCGGCAACGAGCGGCCTCGCAATCCGGCGGCGAGGTTACTTGTTTTATTGCCACAACAAGGGCCATTATGCGAATGCACGCCCTCGAGTGTTGCAGCGACCCCTCGTCCTAATGGAGGGCGCGCGGGCGAGTGGTCACCCACGACCGAAGATTATTGAAGACCCGAGTGCGGCGGTCGAGTCAACCACCTTTCGGTGAGGAGGCTCGGGGCGCGGATGTCGTGATGGGTACACTTCTTGTTAATTCTCGTCCTGCTGCGGTATTATTTGATTACGGAGCATCGCATTCTTTTATTTCAAGATCATTTGCTGCTGCTAGTGGTCTTCTTTGTGTTCCTTTGGGAGTTCCTTTGCTCATCCGCTCTCGGGTGGGAATGAGTGATTCTGATGTCGGGATGTTCCTATCATAGTCAAAGGAGTGAGATTTTTGGCAAATCTTATTACGCTCGATCCGGCAAATGCGGATGTGATTCTTGGCATGGATTGGTTGTCCCAACACTTGGGGCAAATCGATTGTGCCAAGAAGATTGTCTACCTCACGACCCTTGAGTGACGGTCGGATTTTCGCGCGACTTCACGGGCGCAACTATGTGCATTAGAAGCGAAGCCGACCTTGCAAATTCAGGATGTTCCCATAGTATCGACTTTGTGGATGTCTTTCACGAAGACTTGCCGGGATGCCTCGGTTCGAGATCAGGTTTGCCATTGAGTTGCTTCCGTCGCCCCTATCTCGGCGCCGTATCGGATGCCTCCCAATGAGCTAGAAGAATTGAAGAAGCGGCTTGGTGAGCTCCAAGCAAAGGGTTTCATCCGTCAGTTCATCTCCTTGGGGTTGTCAGGTGATCTTTGTGAAGAAGAAGGACAAGACTTTGCGCATGTGTGTTGATTACCGTCCTCTCAATGAGGTGGCGGTGAAGAACAAGTATCCTCTACCCGCATTGATGATCTGTTCGATCGGTTGGTTGGAGCCAGTGTTCTCAAAGATTGATTTGAGAATGGGGTATCATCAGTCGAGGATCGGATCGAGAGGATATTCGAAAGCGGCTTTCACTACTCGTTATGGGGCATGCGAGTACACCGTCATGTCTTCGGTTTAACCAATGCTCGACTTTGTTCATGAACCTTATGAATTCGAGTATTCATGGAGTATTTGGATAAATTTGTGGTGGTCTTTATTGATGATATTCTTATCTATTCCAAGGTGAGCGAGCATCTTGAGCATCGAAGATTGTTTTGGGCAAATTGCGGGAACATCGACTATATGCGAAGTTCGACAAATCGAGTTACGGTTGAAGGAAGTGGCATTCTTGGGCCATGTTCTTTCAGTGGAGGCATATTTGTGGATCCCGGCAAGGTCGGCGATGTTACGTCTTGGGGTCACCAAGTCGATCCAGCGATGTGCGGAGTTTTCTTGGTTTAGCGAGGCTACTACCGCGCTTTATCGAGAACTTCTCCAAAATCGCAAAGCCAATGGTGAATTGCTCAAGAAGGACAAGAAGTTTGTGTGGACCTCTGCTTGTGAGGAGAGCTTTCGGGAGCTCAAGCGGCGATTGACTTGACCCGATTCTTACTCTTCACGATATCCACAAGAGCTTGATATTTATTGCGATGCCTCTCGTCGAGGACTTGGATGTGTCCTTATGCGGGAAGGCAAGGCGGTTGCCTATGCATCGAGCGATTGAGACCTCACGAGCTCAATTATCCCACCCATGATTTAGAGTTGGTTCTTTGTGGTTCATGCACTCAAGATCGGCGGCATTATCGATCGGTAACGGCGTGAGGTGTATTCGATCACAAGAGCTTGAAATATTTGTTCACCCGGCCGGATCTGAACCTCGAGGCGGAGGAGATGGCTAGAATTGATCAAAGATTATGACATGGGTATTGATATCATCTGGCAAAGCCAATGTGGTTCTTGATGCACTTAGCGAAAAGTGTATTGCAATACTTTGATGATCCAAGAGCGACAACTGCACTTCTTGCGAGAATTTCAGCGTCTCAACTTGGGTTTGGTTGAGCATAGTTCCCTTCTTTGCCTTGGTTGTGCAACCAACCTTGGTGGATCAAATCAAGGCGAAGACGACAATCGATGATGGTGTGGGCAAAATCAAGCGAATATCAAGGATGGATCAGCCAAGTGTTTCACGAGAAGATGAGCACGGTGTTGTATGGTTTGAGCGGCGTCTTGTGGTCCCAAAGGTCCCGAGTTGCGGGATTTGATTCTTGGGAGGCCCATGATTCGCCTTTGTCCATCCATCCGGGGCCACTAAAATGTATCAAGATCTGCGTCGAGATTACGGTGGACTCGCATGAAGTGCGAGATTGCGGAGTTCGTTGCGAATCGGCGTATGTTGTCGCGTGAAGGCGAGCATCGGCGTCAGCAGGTCTTCTTGACCCTTGCCCATACGAGTGGAAGTGGGATTACGTAGGCATGGATTTCATCAACTGGGCTGCCCGCTCATCTAAGGAAATAGCGCCATTTGGGTTGTCATTGTGAGCTAAAAGTGGCGCATTTCCTTCCGGTCAAAAGTCGGCTCGGGTGGAACCTCTGGCCGAGCTCTATGTATCAAGGATTGTGAGCTTGCATGGTGTGCCCAAGGCGATTGTGTCGGGCCAGTGGGCCTTTGTTTACCTCTCGGTTTTGGCATAGTCTGCGGTGGCCATGGGAACTCATCTTACTTTCAAGACGGCCTATCATCCTCGGGCCGATGGTCGAGCGGGCGCGTCAATCAGTGCTTGAAGATATGCTCGTGCTTGTGTTCTTTCCTATGGGAAGAATTGGGAGAAGTGCCTACCACTTGCGAGTTCTCTTATAACAACGACTTCGAGGCTAGTCTCGGTATGGCACCATTTGAGGCTTTGTATGGGAGGCGATCTGAACACCTCTAAAGCGGTGGCGGTGAAAGGCGGTTCTTTGGCCCAATTCCATTAATGAGGCGAAAGTCAAGTGCGATTGATTCGTGAGCACTTGCGCGTAGCTCGATCGAGCGAAGAGCTATGCGGATCGTCGTCGCCGTGGTGAGTTTCACCCAATGACTTTGTGTATCTCAAAGTCTCGCCTCGAAGGACATCGTCGTTTGGTGTCAAGAACAAGCGGCTCCTCGATATGTCGGGCCATATCGCATCATCAAAAGAGTGGGAGCTGTTGCATACAAGTTGGAGTTGCCGGCTACACTTGAAGGGTGCATGATGTTTTCCATGTGTCACAATTGAAGAAGTGCCTCCGTGTTCGGTTGAGGAAACGCCATTGGAAAATATCGATGTGCGGGAAGATCTGTCTTATCGTGGCGCCCGTTCGTATCCTCGAAGAAAGTGAGCGCGAGCGAGGAACCGTGTGATCAAGTTCCTCAAAGTTCGATGGTCAAACCACTCAGAGGATGAAGCCACTTGGGAGCGGGAAGATCGCCTCGGCGATTACCCATCATTCTTCTCCCGGTGATCGAGAATCTCGGGCGAGATTCTGTAAGGGGAGATTTGTAACAGACCCTAACTTAGGGTTTGTATTTCCAATGTAAAATTTTGAGGAGAAATAAAAACTTTTGTTGCCTCTTCAAATCATTTGGAAGTTTTCCAAATTTTCCTAGCAATTTCAGTTTTCTAAGAAGTTAATTCTTGTGATTGGAAATTGTTGTCAACAAATTCTTAGCTTTCAAACTTGTGATCATCCTCTGAAATTATTTTCCTATCATCTTGATCATCCTATCTACCTCCTGAATTATTTCACAATTTTTAGATTTTGTTTGCTATTTCAAATGCCCAAGTCAAACCAGTTTAGAAATCTGGTCAAACCTCTGGACAGCAGCTTGTGAATTTTGTTGGGAAAAATCTAGTGCATGAAAACCCTGGAAAAATTTCACAAGGTTGTCCTCTGTCCTAGTAGCTACCATAAAAATTTCAGAAATTTTTGGAGCTCTGGAGCTACCTCTAAAAATTTCCCAAACCTTCTCTGTCTTTTAAATCAAAAACTAAAATCAACTGTTCCTCGGGCTCGGACCCAACCTCGGGCTCGAGTCAGACTCGCGCACCGCTTGGCTCGGTCGAACCAACTAGTTGCACCGCTGGCGCTCGATGGTGTCGGCCGTCCGATGCAATCGAGCGGTCCGCGCGTGCGTATGCAACCGACTGTCGAATGCATACATCAATCTCGACCGTCCGTTCTAGATCCAGCGGTCGTGCGATATTGATCGAGTCTAACCGCCGGTTCGCGCCGCGCCGACTTGGGTTCGCGCCGCGCTGCTGTCGCCGACATGTGGGCCTCACCGCCGACCGTCCTCGTCTTCTCGCGTCTCACGGAGCTCTCGGCGCTTCGCGCATGTGTGCCACGACGCTCGTCGCTGCCACGTCGTGGGCGCGTGTCCCCCTCGGAGGATCGCGAGTCCATCTACCCCTGTGGTCATCCATTCTTCCTCGCATTCATTCTCGTGACTTCTCCGTCCATCTTTTAGCCGGTAGGAGAAAAACCGAGGCGGCACCACCACCTCACTGCCGTTCGAACAACGGCGACCCGCCGTCGTGCTCCTCTTGCCTCGCCGCCTCCATTTTGCCCATCCAGAGCCCTCGGTGTCGATGTATCGCCGGGCGTGTTTGTAAATCTCCGCCTCCGGTGATCTCGGCCCCATGAGCTCATCTGCGTTCGGTGAGTTTCTAGTTTGACCTTTGGTCCTTTAGGATCGCATGTCGACCGAGTCTAAGCGTGACCTTGTTTCACTCTTTGGTGCTTCACCGAGGCTTCGCGGCGCTTTCTTCTCCCGGCTCGGTAAAGCGCGCCGTGTCAATTCCGGCGCCACCGTCCTCCTCCATCATCAAGATCGTGGGCTTATCGTTCTGGTGTCTCCGCGATCTCGAGGAGCTCCTTCCGAAGCTTCTCGTCGTCGTAGCGTCATCTCGCGAGCACGCACCTTCTTCTCGCCCCGCCGTCGTGAGCTCATCTCGGCGTGACCATCGGGATCCATAACACCGTCACCGAGTTCGCGAAGTCCTTGTGGACCTCAAGGTATCGCTTCGCTCGTCTTGAAACCCACTAGGTCGCGTGTCGGTGCACGGCCGCGCGCGTAATCCCGCGCGCCTTGCCGCCGTAAGCCACCGGTGGTAATTGATTTAGCGCTAACCCCTGTTTTAGTTGAGTCACTGATTTGTGGGCCCTCTCTGGTAATCATGTTTAGTAAACTCTAATCCAACCGTTATATTTCCCTCTGAGTCATTGCCATGTGGGCCCATCTTTGTCGATTGTTGGTTGTGTAGCTCTGTTGTCGTTTTTCTGTTTGGAAGCGTATTTCTCTGTGAGTATATGTTAGAAGTACACTTTGATAAGTCAAAGGCGTATTCTTAGAATACGCCGAGCGTCACCTTATCTTGGCGGGCTGTCTGGTCAAGACTCTCATTGGGCCATTGTCGTGGTGAAATTGGCCGTGCGTCGGTAGAAGTAGTATTAAGTGCTTTAGTATTTACAAATGCTTTTACATTTGCTTTGTTAATTCAATTAAACTTAGAAAATGCATAACTAATTCAATTTTATCAAATTGCATGAAACCAGTCTTTGTTAATTTTCATTTTAAGTGTACTATTTGATAAAATTAGTTTCATCCTTGTCTCTGTAGCAAAAATCTGTTAATTAACAAAATGATGTCTTATGTATCTTCTAAATTAGAAAATGCATACCTCTTTCAATATTTGTCCAAATCCAGTGAAACCAATTTTGTAATTTGTCATTTTTAATGTACTAATTATTAGGATAGGTTTTATACACTGTTTCTGTTCATGAAAATTTGTTAAGTAATTAACTAGTGTTTTGATGTGTTTTTAGCTTAGGAAATTCATAGAAAATTCTTAATAAC
This sequence comes from Ampelocalamus luodianensis, assembly GCA_036346255.1. Taxonomy (NCBI): domain Eukaryota; kingdom Viridiplantae; phylum Streptophyta; class Magnoliopsida; order Poales; family Poaceae; genus Ampelocalamus; species Ampelocalamus luodianensis. Next base: position 52,593,757 of record CM070621.1, read on the forward strand.
TTAAAATAATTTGTTCTCTGTTTCTTAAATTTTGGTTATATCATGCTTAGCTCTCTGTGAAAAGTTTAGTGTGTTTTGTTGTTGTTGTATTGTTTGAGTTTGGTGGTGTTATTCGTTCTTATTTCTTTGTTTTGTTCAATCGTTAGGATTCGATATTTGCGGCAACCACGAGAACGATCCTCATAACATATTGAGCAACAATGACGAACAAGCGGTTTGATCATGTTTAATCGGTATTTTAAAGATTAATATTTTGTTTCAATTGTATGTATGCATTGCTTAATTTTTGTTAAATTGATTAGTTAAATCCGTGTTGCATATCCTGTAGACAAAATATTGATCTCTACTACTGAGCCTAGGTTATTTCTTTGTGATTAGAGTCATTTGGATGATCTCTTGTCACTTAGTAGATCCGGTCAACTTGCTTAGACATGCTTAGCTATCGATAGAAGCTGGCGGTTATCGACTTTAGTCGGTAACCTTGATCTATAAAATCTGCTATAACTTTATGTTTGACATCTTTCTTTGTGTTTAATTGCAAAACTAAAGCTGAAAACAAAAATGATTTAGACTTGGGCTGTGGTATGATTGGTGTGATCTGTTGGGTGTGTTGGAATGGTGCAGAGTCAACAAGGACCGAACATCTTGTTACATCAACCAAGCATTTTGCGTGCTAACCACACTAGAGTATATGGGACCTCTCTTGACCTAGTACTTTGGCGTGTATTGGCTCAGGGTCGCGAGGAGGTCGCGGGAGGGATGGAGGTGGGAGCATGGTAGTTGTCAAAAGCTTTATCACGAGTGGGTAGTTGTCTTTCGGCTTTACCATGTAGCGTATGGATTTTCTATCCATCGAGCGGCTCGTAGTTAATACACAATATTGGAAAGAGTCTCGTAGGACTTAGTGTGTAGGCATACCTTGGAAGTGTGCTTTGGCTTAAAGCGATCGAAGTGTGGGTACATTGGTACACCTGCGGGGTTTAAAACTATTCGAATAGCCTCGTCTAGGTTATGGACACGCTTGGCAAGGTCTTCCAAGAGTTAGACTACAACATTTAAATTAAAACTTCTTTGGGTGAGTGCGAATGCGGGATTAGTGCTATTGTTAATGGTGACTATTGGGATAGTCACTACTAGGTTGTTTTATCTTTACTCTTTTGCTATTATTATCCTTTTACGTATTTCAACATTAAAATGAATTGCAAACTTGCCTTTAAAGCGTACTACATTATTGCAAATGAAAATTGGCTTTATGCAAATGAAACATATGACCTCCACCAAATAAGCTGCATGTAGCTTATGAGCAGTGCCGCTAGTTCACACGTCGGTCTTGCGGGTACAAAGACAATCTTTGTACTCGGTGCTTTGCTTGATATTTTTGTTGCGAGAGGAGGAAGGTGAGCCTCGGGGCCTCATACGTGGTGTCTTTGTCGCCGTGGGTGACGACTAGTCTTGGCGGTCGGTCGGATGCCTTGTGGGTTGGAGGCACACCGATTGGCTTTGTTTATAGCCATCTTATGGCACTTTTGCTTCATTGTCGTTCTTGTTATTTGTGTATCTCTTGGCACATCGGCTGTGTGCGTAATAACCTCTTCTATTTGTTTATGTTCCGTTTGGTAGTGTTGTGTTTGGACTCTATGTGTGGAATGGAGTTGATGTCTAATTTTGTCAGGGGTGTGTATCTTGCTTTGCAGGAAGTATACATATCTCGAGGATCAGTTTATTTGATTTGTGATGCTAGGACCAGGTGGTTGGTTAAGCATTACAAACCAAATAAATTGGGGTCCTCACATAAGTCTGATTACTAGAAACTTTTAGAATCGTAGCAGATTTACAGAACAACAGCGCTACGAAATTCAGTACTTTTGAATTACTATTCCAAATGACGCGATCTTGTACTCTACAGAAAGGTATCGACGTCGCCTACAATTCTCTACAGATCAAATTTCGTAGTTAACATCCTCAAAATAGCCGAGCAATACAGACTGCCAAAAACCAATCTAATACCGACAACGCCTAATTACACAATTAAACAACTAATCGAAAGGGAATTGCGCTTTACCCTTGAGGAACCGCTGAAGAACACATGAACGACCACGCGGTAAGTGTAGTACCCCGTTGGTGTGACGCGCTAGAAGTCGGAAGGGAGTTTGGTTCGGGAGAGTATTAAACGGAATTTTGGGAGGGACTAATTGGAAAGAGTGTTTTGCTGCAGTTGTAGAGGGGGGAAATCGCAGTTTTTCAACAACAGGCTTGGGCCTTGGCCCAAGAGGGACCAAGGTGGCCGGCCAAGGAGGAGGGCTGCCACTTCCTCCCCCAAACCCTAGCCGCCTCCCCTCCCCTCACGCCCCCTCCCCCTTGCGGCTGCCACCTCCCTCACCCCCCCCTCCTCCAACCGGCGACCCAACCCCTCCTCCCGACCTCCCTCCACCCCATTGCTGCTGGCCAAAGGGAAGAGGAAGCTCCATTGCAGTGACCAAGGAGGAAGAAGAAGGGGAAAAGAAGAGAAGGAGAAGAAAAGGAGAAAGAGAAGGAGAGAGGAGAAGGAGGATCTTCCTCGGGGCCTGTTCGTCGTCGTCCAGCACGTCGTCAAGGGTAACGACGGGTTTCTTGTGATGTGTGATAGTCATTAGAGGCGATTGCTATTAGATCGATTGGATCGGCTAAATCCTGTTCTCTCTTCAATTCTGTCCAGAATATTGCGCGGCCAGTTTCATTTATTTAGAGGCCGCATTAGGAGTTTTGGTCTCCTAGAGATACGTATATTATGTTATTAGCTTTCAGTGGCCACAAAGATCACCCAAATCCTATTAACGGTCAGGAAGTTATGAATTTTTAGTATCGCTGCACAGTAATTCGTAAACCACGGTAGTGCTGTGGTAATCTGGTTAAAACTGCTATTTAAAAGGAGAATCAGGGGATCTCAGTATAACGAAAAATGTGAGTAATTTTTGGACCTTTTCATAGAGATAAAGAACACGAAATTTGGACTTTCGTAGCAAACGTTATGGTGGTTTTAGCGTACTGTCCAGAGAACCCGACGAGAATTCTGTTGTCTGATGGATTGGTTTGATAGGGGTAGTTAAGTGCAGAATCAAAAGGGCTTCCCAACTAGGTTTATTTAGGTAATTCAATTACCTTTTCATAAAGTCTAAGAGCATCTTAGTTGGACTCCTGAGCAGAAAGTTATGCATTTTAGTATTTGGCTGTTCTCAGTGATCACTAAAGCGATCACTAGAAATTGGAGGTTTTGTTAACACTTGAGAGTTTAGCGAGTTCTGTTCTGTTATTATTTATGATTTTGGTCCAGCATGTTGGTCTTAGATTGGGGTACCTTTATGTTCAAAGTGGAGGGCGCGGTTCGAGGCAGCACCCTCTTGGCGTCCACCGTTCGCACGCAGTTGAGGCAAGTATTCGGGCTATTATATATGTATGCTTGCTTGATGTGATTGTGACGTATCCTAATAGCATAGTCATGCTTGCACATTTATGAGATGAGTTCTTGTTTTACCTTGATGACCGCTAGATATGGTAAAGGTTATTGCTTACATGATAATGAGAATATGTTGTATTCATGCTTATGAAAATGTTATCATTGTGCATATGCATGTTGAGAGCATCTGAGTGCCTTGGTCACGTGGTGACCAAGCACATGCGATTGAGTCCCGTCATGTAGTTGTGGGCTTGAGGTCCCACATTCGTGGAATGTGGGCTATGAACAAAGAGGTCCCCATCATTGAAGTGATGGGCAAGGTCCCTATACATGTGGTGTATAGGCTCTTGATCCCAGTGCTGGAAGGCGAGGCAAGGGTATCTGGCGACGGTTGTATACCCTGCATTACCGGTAAAATACAAAAAGAGATAAAGTTCAAAGGTGCATTGCATTGGTTGCATATCATGAGATAAATGACTATGATTAGTGTAATGAAATTGTGGATTACTGATGCTATGTTTGAGTTCATGTTTATAGCCTTGTTGATACTTGCTGAGTCGTTGGGCTCACTCTTGCTTTAATGTGTTTAGGTATTAACGGCAGGAGCGACGCGCATGGGAGGGAGTAGATGTTGGATGCACACACAACCTCACACTCTTAAGGCGTGTGCCACCTAGCATCATTTTGGAAATAAATAGACTATTTGATTATCACCCACAGATGTTATAATTTGAGTTTCAGTTTACTTGTAATAATGAGATTACCAGTCCTGGTTGGTTCATTTGGTTATCATGGATGATAGAATATTTTTGATTATGAGAACTTTGTTTATGCCTTATTTCATTGTTAAACTCTCAGTTTAGTTGTTTAAACAAAGGAGACTCTGCCGAAAATTTGTATTTGTGCTAGAATAGTTTTATTCCAGTAGCATTCCAGGCTCTTTAGAGAGTTGGGGTGTTACAGTTGGTATCAGAGCGGGCTGTAGGTCCGTGGATGATGAAATATTAAAACTGACACACTAAGCATAGTAGGTGGGGTTGGGTTTCTTTTGCTTTGCGCTGCGTTACTGTAGACTCTTTGGCTACTCTAGTGTTGTAGTTACTATTTAACTGGTTCATGTGATGTTAGTTATTCTATGTGCTTATTGTTTGTTTGATCTGTTGTGGTGTTTAGAGATGGCAAGAGGTATAGGTCGTGGTCGTGGCCGGCAGGGTGCCGGACGAGGCCAGGCAACGCCCCCGCTAGAAGCTCAAAACTCCGTGGTGAGAAGCTAGCCTGTGGGGTCGGAGGTGGTCGTCGCAGATGCAAGAAAACCGAGCTCCACCGCGCACATTGCCGCTCAATGGCGGCCTCAGTGGTACCCGGCGATTACTATGGGATTGCATCAGTGGAATGCCGTGCGCCTGGATACCTTTGACGGGTTGGGCACGCCAGTGGATGCTGCCAACTCGCTGCGTCACATGGAGAGGCATTTTGGGGCACTCGGGATGTCGTCTGAGATGAGGGCACAGTTTGTGGCCTTCCGGCTCAAGGGCAGCGGACATCCGTGGGAGGAGTCTTGTCGGCTAGGACCGCGCCCATGGCCCGATCACTTGGGAGTTGTTTGTGGAGCGATTTGGAGGAGGTTTTACCCGGCATATTTTGTGGAGAGAATGGAGTCTCGTTGCAAAGTTACAAGCAAGGCAAGATGTCGGTGTCGGATTATGAAGCGGGTTTAATAACTGATCCGCTTTGTTCGTGGTGGCTCAGATGAGGCGAGAAGGCCAAGAGGTTTCGCAGAGGGCTCGAGATAGGAGTTTCGCGGTATTGGGAGCCTTTGAGGCTGCGTGACTTTAGCTCCCTGGTAGAGCAAGCTCGGGGCATGGAACTTGAGATGCAGCTTGGGGAAGATTTACCAGGTACAGGAGGTACCATGATTCTGGAGAGTGCAGGTGGCAGTCAGAAGAACTTCGGAGGAGGTAGTGGGTCATCTTTGAAGCCTGTTCCTAAGAAGTTTAAGGGCCCACAGAATTCTTCCAAGTCCAGGTTTTCAAGGCCACAGTCATCCTCTACTTCTCGACCTGTGGCGAGTGTCCCAGATTGCGCCCAGTCCAAGGGCAAGGTATGAAATGTTTCAAATGTGGCAATGAGCATCGTGCTTTGGAGTGTATTTGGTCTGGATCTTGTCGCCACTATGGTCGGGAGGGCCACAAGGCATTGGTGTGTCGGCGGAACCCTGCCAGTATAATCAAGTGGGAGCCAGAACCAGTGTCAGCACCAGAACAGGCAGCTTCATCTCGGGGTTCAGTGCAGATGTTAGCGGCCACTCCTACTCAGTCATGGAGTCAGCCGCAGTCTTATCTTCCTTATCCTGGAGGAATTCCACCACCGGGGTACTTTTGGCCACCGGTCCCTTCGGCACCGTTCGATCGCGGCACCTTCAAAGCACCTCTGCGGCGCCACACCCCATATCTGGGTCTTTGGGCTCCTACCGCCCCCGGCGATTTCTTATGGCATGCCGATGGCCAGAAGTCGGTGAGGTCGTCCCGATGTGGTGACAGTGCGCTCCTAGTGGACTCAGTGGAGGCATTTGTACTTTTTGATTCAGGAGCTACTTTCTCTTTTGTATCGATAGAGTTTGCTAGCAGGGCCAATTTGAGTATGCAATCTATAGCTCGATCGATTTAGTTAATTCTCAGGGAATCATTTCTAGCTCCTGATGCATCTGGTTGTGTGATCTCCTTGGATGGGGAAGGATTTATTGCTAATCTAATGGTCATGAAGATGGAGCCGTTTGATGTTATTCTGGGTATGGACTGGTTGCATAGCTATCGAGCGGTTATATCCTGTTTCTGGAAGACAGTAACCTTGCAGGCACCTTCTGGGCAGGAGGTAGTATTTCAGGGGAGTGCCCCCTCTTACTCTCTTTGCGTGCTGGCTAGTCTGTATCTTGGTAGTCAAGCCACGAAGAGTGGGTTTCTTTTGTCTCTGGTGGGGAAGTCGAGTTCCTCTTTGACTGCAGAATTAGTTTCGGTGGTTCGGGAGTTCTTAGATGTTTTTCCAGCGGAGTTGCCAGGGATGCCCCTACCACGTCCAGTGGAATTCCGAATTGATTTAGTACCGGGTGCCCGACCGGTTTCTATCACTGCGTCTGACCGCACGTCCTTCGGGAAGAACTAAAGAAACAATTGGATGATCTAAGGGCGAAGGATCTTATTCGACCTAGCGTATCCCCGTGGGGAGCTCCGGTTTTGTTTACCAAAAAGAAGGATGGTAGTTGGCGTATGTGTATCGATTACCATGCCCTCAACCAGCTGACCATCAAGAATAAATATCCTTTACCCCGCATTGAAGATTTATTTGATCAGTTGAGAGGGCAAAGGTATTTTCAAAGATAGAGCTTCCGTCGGGCTATAATCAGATTCATGTCCGAGAGGAGGATATTGAGAAAACGGCGTTCTCTACGAGGTATGAGCACTTTGAATTTAAAGTTATGTCTTTTGGACTAACGAATGCCCCTGCTGCTTTCATGGAGACTCTGAACAGGATGCTACATGAGTATTTGGATGATTTTGTCGTCGTCTTTATTGATGATATTTTGATCTATTCAAAGACTGAAGTTGAGCATGAACGTCATCTGAGGCGGGTGTTGGAGACGTTAAGAGAGAATAGATTTTATGCCAAGCTTAAAAAGTGCGAGTTCTGGATGTCATAAGTGGGGTTCTTGGGGCATATCATCAATGATAAGGGGATATCAGTTGATCCAAGTAAGATTTCCACAGTGGTAGAATGGGGAGGGCCGACCAACGTCAAACAAGTGAGAAGTTTCCTTGGTATGGCAGGCTATTATCGGCGTTTTGTGCAGGATTTCTCCATCATTGCGAAGCCGTTGTCCAGACTCACACAGAAGGATGTGAAGTTTCGGTGGGATGATGATTGTGAACGCAGCTTTCAGTCTTTGAAGGAAAAGCTGGTGACTGCTCCTGTTCTCACTATTACTGAGCCTGGGAAGCGATTCATAGTCTATTCCGATGCTTCTCGAGTTGGTTTGGGTGTGTGCTCATGCAAGATGGTAAGGTTACGCTTACAGCGTCTAGGCGTTGAAGAAACATGAGCGAACTACCCAACACATGATTTAGAGTTGGTGCGGTGGTGTTAAGCCTTGAAGCTTTGGAGGCATTATCTCTATGGTGAGTCTTGTGATGTCTTTACTGATCACAAAAGCCTTAAATACATCTTTACGCAGAGGGACCTGAATCTAAGGCAGCGCAGATGGTTAGAGCTGATCAAGGACTATGATCTCACGATTTAGTATCATCCAGGCAAAGCCAACGTGGTGGCTGATGCTCTTAGTCGCAAGGCGACGCCTGCTACATTGGATTGTTTAATTGCGGATTTTGACCGCATGGGGATATCTTATTGCTATGCAGGTACGGCTCATGCCGAGACTCAGTTGATCTTAGAGTCAGCCATTCCCGAGCGTGTGCGGGAAGCACAACAGAATGACCCGTTGTTACAAAGGGTCAGGAAACGTCTGGATTTGGGCAAGGAAGGAGATTTTAGCTTGGATGGGTTTGGAGCTTTGCGATTTAAAGGTCGCTTGTGTGTGCCGCAGAAGGCAGGAGTTAAGGATGACATACTAAAGGAGGCACATCGCACACCGTATACTGTTCATCCGGGTGAGACAAAGATGTAGCGTGATCTGAAGCAGAACTTTTGGTGGAAACGAATGAAAGTGGATATTGCTAATTATGTAGTCTCTTGTGGCGTTTGTCAGCAAGTGAAAGCGGAGCATAAGCGTCCAGCAGGGTTATTGTAGCCATTAGAGGTCCCCCAATGGCCATGGGATGATATCTCTATGGACTTCGTTGTTGCGTTGCCTCGTTCACAGCGAGGTAAGGATGCGGTTTGGGTTATAGTGGATCGATTCAGCAAATCTGCACATTTTATTCCCATCTGCACAACCAATTCAGCTAGTGACTTGGCTCCTATCTATGTACGGGAAATTGTAAGGTTGCATGGAGTGCCAAAGACCATCATTTCTGACAGGGATGCCAAGTTCGTATCCAAGTTTTGGGAGAGTTTGCAGAGTGCAATGGGCACACAACTCTGTCTGAGTCTGACTTTCCATCCTCGACAGATGGGCGATCAGGCGCACAATTCGGACCACGGAGGACATGTTGCGGTCTGTGTCACGTCCTCAGTGCGTACTTTTGTTGCTTAGTTTCCACTTTCTGGTTTTATCTCATGAAGTTTGGCGTTTAGATTCGTGGTGAATCTCGTTAAAGGGGTAGAATGTAGTACCCCGTTGGTGTGACGCGCTAGAAGTCGGAAGGGAGTTTGGTTCGGGAGAGTATTAAACGGAATTTCGGGAGGGACTAATTGGAAAGAGTGTTTTCTTGATTGTAGAGGGGGAAATCGCAGTTTTTGGCAACAGGCTTGGGCCTTGGCCCAAGAGGGACCAAGGGTGGCGGCCAAGGAGGAGGGGCTGCCACTTCCTCCCCCAAACCTAGCCGCCCCTCCTCTCCTCACGCCCCTCCCCCTTGCGGCTACCACCTCCCTCACCTCCCTCCTCCAACCGGCGCCCAACCCCTCCTCCCTACCTCCCCTCCACCCCATTGCTGCTGGCCAAAGGAAGAGGAAGCTCCATTGCAGCCGGCCAAGGAGGAAGAAGAAGGGGAAAAGAAGAGAAGGGAGAAGAAAAGGGAGAAGAGAAGGAAGAGAGGAGAAGGAGGATCTTCTTCGGGGCCTGTTCGTCATCGTCCAGCACATCGTCAAGGGTAACGACGGGTTTCTTGTGATGTGTGATAGTCATTAGAGGCGATTGCTATTAGATCGATTGGATCGGCTAAATCCTGTTCTCTGTTCAATTCTGTACAGAATATTGCGCGGCCAGTTTCATTTATTTAGAGGCCGAATTAGGAGTTTTGGTCTCCTAGAGATACGTATATTATGTTCTTAGCTTTCAGTGGCCACCAAGATCACCCAAATCCGATTAACGGTCAGTAAGTTATGAATTTTTTAGTATCGCTGCCTGGTAATTCTGTCAGCTTCTGGCAGTCTGTGGTAATCTGGTTACAACTTCTATTTAAAAGGAGAATCAGGGGATCTCAGTATAACGAAAATTGTGGTTAATTTCTGTACCTTTTCATAGAGATAAAGAACAAGAAATTTGGACTTTCGTAGCAAAAGTTATGGTGGTTTTAGCGTACTGTCCAGAGAACCCGACGAGAATTCTGTTGTCTGATGGATTGGTTTGATAGGGGTAGTTAAGTGCAGAATCAAAAGGGCTCCCCAACTAGGTTTATTTAGGTAATTCAATTACCTTTTCAGAAAGTCTAAGAGCATCTTATTTGGACTCCTGAGCAGAAAGTTATGCATTTTAGTATTTGGTTGTTCTGAGTGATCACCAAAGCGATCGCTAGAAATTAGAGGTTTTGTTAACACTTGAGAGTTTAGCGAGTTCTGTTGTGTTATTATTTATACTTTTGGTCCAGCATGTTGGTCTTAGATTGGGGTACCTTTATGTTCAGGCGGGAGCGCGGTTCCAGGGGCAGCATCCTCTTCGCGTCCACCGTTCTCGCACGGTTGAGGCAAGTATTCGGGCTATTATATATGTATGCTTGCTTGATGTGATTGTGATGTATCCTAATAGCATAGTCATGCTTGCCTGTTTATGAGATGAGTTACTGTTTTACCTTGATGACTGCTAGATATGGTAAAGGTTATTCCTTACATGATAATGAGAATATGTTGTATTCATGCTTACGAAAATGTTATCATGGTGCATATGCATGTTGAGAGCATACAGGTGCCTTGGTCACGTGGTGACCAAGCACATACAGTTGAGGTCCCCGTCATGTAGTTGATGGGCTTGAGGTCCCCACATTCGTGGAATGTGGGCTATGAATAAAGAGGTCCCCATCATTGAAGTGATGGGCAAAGGTCCCTATACATGTGGTGTATAGGCTCTTGGTCCCTATGCCGGAGGGCACAGGCAAGGGTATACAGCGACGGTTGTATACCCCGCAATACCGGTAAAATACGAAAAGAGATAAAGTTCAAAGGAGCATTGCATTGGTTGCATATCATGAGATAAATGACTATGATTAGTGTAATGAAATTGTGGATTACTGATGCTATGTTTGAGTTTATGTTTATAGCCTTGTTGATACTTGCTGAGTCGTTGGGCTCACTCTTGCTTTAATGTGTTTAGGTATTAACGGCAGGAGCGACGCGCATGGGAGGGAGTAGATGTTGGATGCACACACAACCTCACACTCTTAAGGCGTGTGCCACCTAGCATCATTTTGGAAATAAATAGACTATTTGATTATCACCCACAGATGTTATAATTTGAGTTTCAGTTTACTTGTAATAATGAGATTGCCAGTCCTGGTTGGTTCATTTGGTTATCATGCATGATAGAATATTTTTGATTATGAGAACTTTGTTTATGCCTTATTTCATTGTTAAACTCTCAGTTTAGCTGTTTAAACAAAGGAGACTCAGAAAATTTGTATTTGTGCTAGAATAGTTTTATTCGGTAGCATTCCGGGCTCTTTAGAGAGTTGGGGTGTTCTGATGAAGTCTCCTTCCTCCTTCCCTTCTTTCTTCTTTCTTCCTTCTTCTACCATCTTCTAGGCCGGCCACCACAAGGAAGGTCTCCTTCCTCAATTAGCGGCGGAGGAGACACACCATGGGAAGGATGCGCAACCATGGTTGCTGGTCAGCGAGGGAGGAGGCGCCGAGAGCTAGGGGTGGCGGCCAAGGAGGGAGAGGGGAATAGGGGGTGGCGGCCAAGGGGGAGAGGGGGGAGGAGTGGGGGGCGGCTAGGGTTTGGGGGAGGGTGGCGTCTCCCCCTTATGGTTGTCCACCTCTAGGCCTAACGAGCCAAGGCCCTGGCCCAGGTTGCCAGGCTTTAGCAGAAACCCCATCTCTCAAAGCTGAATTAACTATTTTCTATTTGGTCCTTTTCTTAATTCAGATAACTCTTCCTAAAACTTTTGGGGTATTACAACAGATGCATTTCTTACACCACTTAGATACAAATTATTATGTATACGTGATTAAAATCTAGTGAAGAAATATCCATATGAAGAATGCATTGCTCAACTCGCTGCAACCATGCTTTGCCACTATAGTGCTCTACTAGTGCTTGCATAATCTATAGAACAGATTGGCATAAATGTATATTCTTTTGCAGATTTCTGTGCTGACACTAGTAAATCCTTGATGTTACTCACCTTAGGGGGCAAAGAACCAAGCATATCCTTCAATATATAGGGTTCTAGTACCTCCAGGAAAATACCTTTTGGCATACAAAAATAACTTATATAGCACCATTATAATAATGTTATAATCGCTGTCAAAGGATAAAAAGGAGGGATATAAACAACTAAATTTATTTCAGCATTATAAAAGCACATAAGGGCTAAATCTCATGAATGGCTAAATGTAAAGTGTAAATTACAAACTATCCTTGCTTTTCCCAATAATAATGAGGATGTGTTTTCCTTACCATCTTCAATTCATTTATTTCTTTTCCATTGCTACTTCTGTCAAGCATCTCAAAGACGTTTCTCAACTCCTTGCACAATTGTTGCGCTGCAATGGAATCCCAAAAAAACACATAAATGTTATTCCAAGAGGCTATATGTTAGACTAAACCAAGTATTTGACTTAGCACCTAACCGTTGCTCTAATAAAATACTAACAGTTGTTTCGATTCAAAGATCAACAACACCTCAAGTTCAAGACATCAGTCTTATAGGGAACTCATTCGCCTCAAAATTAACTTGGGAGCTTAATCTCATAGACTTTCAAGAAAACTTTAGAAAGAGAGGGAGAATAGAACAAGATATTCAACAAAATATCCTACAACATCCCTCAATGATTAGTTGATCACCTTCTAGTTCAATTAGGGGTAAACAACTTATGTGGAGTTTATTGCTTGCATCCACCACTTGATCTGCAAAACCAAAGAAGGAATATGGTATATTATTTCCTTGTTCAAAAGCAAATGCAGAAGGCAGATGTGTCCACTATAAAATACAGATTGATACTCCAAACTTTTGAAGAATGGCTCTTTCATTAGCAAAATTGGAATGCATATCAAAAGCATCTAGCATTTTTCACCACGATATCATGTATAACATATTGTAGATGTTTACCCTGATGAAAATTTTTCCTAGAATCAAAACCAGAACAAATATACGGTTATTAGATACCATGTCACTCAAAGTCAGACACGTACCACCAGAAAATTTCATTGGGTCAGCAATTAGCTAGGTAGTCGGATGTAATCTAAATTCCACAATGAACCACTAAAATGACCACAACCTTGTAATTAGCACGAATCTAAGCACTCACAATTCAAGTTAAGACAATAGTGCATGGAGATTTGTAATTTTTTAAAGCGACCAAATCTTTATGCTGTAATTTAATGTGTATATGTAAGGTCATACAACAAAGAGCTATAATTTTTAAACTCATGAGCCTCGGCGATGAACACAAACACAAGATATGCCGGCAGAGGAAGCTCTACTACTAACTATTATTGAAATCGCAACCAACTTGAAATCATAATGCACAAGTCTATATAACAAGTGGCAATGACAGAAAAGAAAGGGAAATCTTAAGAGCTGTTTAGTGAAATGTTATGACCTGCTATCTATGTACATTATGATGCACAAGTCTATCATAATACATGGTAATTAGAAAACAAAAAGATTTGATTCATGGGTCGGATAAAGCACAACCTTCGCTAGTGAAGAAGGTGTTGTCCCAGGCCAAGCTCTTGCGGAGGTTAACGCCAGCCTTGGCCTTCCATTGCTTCGGAGACTCTGGTCGCTTAGGGACTTGCTTCGTCCCACCATCAAGATCCAAAACTAGCCCTACCGCTAGAGAATCGCCAGTGGGCTCCAAATTAGAAGCTTCGGCACCCAACCCTGAAAATCGTAGCAGCGGCATGTCAGATCCCCAAATCGCAACCGCTAGGATCACCAATCAACCACCCAAATCCCCACAAATCCCCCAAAATGGAACACACAGAAATACTTTTGTATTTGCAAAGGAGGTAATTGCACAACCAGATCTGGCACAAGCGTCGGGTGCTGGCCGGTCCTCTGCCCGCCGCTCGGGTGCGCCTTCATCGCTGCCTTGTCCGCTTCTATTCCCAACGGCCCGCCTCATACAGTGCGGGTGTGGAGTGTGTGTAACATCCCATGGTTATGTTACCAAAATAAAATAAAATAAAGTTAATATTTTATTGGATTTTCTGAAATTTGATAGAGTTTCATTGCTTTATTTGAATTTTTGAAATTTTAAAAGTCAAAACTGAAATTTATTTGAAGGTCTCGAAGTTTTATTTGATTTAATTTGAAAAATAAAAATTTACTTAATTTCTAGAATTTTCTGGAATTTTAAAGCTTTTTCCAAAGTATTTTTGAAGCCAAGATAATTTATTTGCAAAATTAAAAGCCAACTTTAAGTTGGAAATAATTCTATTAAGTCCAAAATAAATAAGGAAATTTCTATGAATTTTATCATAATTTTTGGATTTTATTTGCTATTTTCTAGAAGCTATTTTGATTTATCTCCTTTTCTAAAATTAGAAAAATCAATTGAAAATTTCAAAACCCTATTGGGCCGAAACCACGTCCAGCCCATTTCTTTTTGCTGCATGTGGCCCATTTGGCCGGCTCTCCCGCGCAACCCCCCCACCCGGTGCGCTCGTCGCCTTCGCCGCCACATCGCCGCGCCGCACACCCGCCACATCGCCGCGCCGCCTTCGTCCCGAACGTTGCCGCTGCCATTTTGCTTGCCGCCGGCCAACGCCTCGCGCCCATCCGCGCATTGGTAAGCATCGCACTCCCCACCTCCCCCTCCTCGCGTTGAGCCCCTCGGCGGAGCTCACCGTGGCACGTAGCGCCGGCGTGCTCGCGGCCGAGCCATCGCCGACTTTGGGTGACGTGGCACCGCCACGTGGACGCCACCGCACGGCCACATAAGCGCCACCTCACCTCCTCGCCTACATGGCCTGCCCGCGTGTGAGCCGACGTGGCAGCCCTCGTGGCCATCAAGCTCAGCCGCCACCTCGTCTTTTCTGCCCTCGTAGCATCCCCGTGTCAGCCCAGTCAGCACCACGTGTGCAGACGTGTGTCATCTCACACCCTGAGCCAAATCCAAAACTTTGTTGACTTGGTCCATGTGCACCGAGCCTCTACCAAGTGGGTCCCACTTTGTCAGCTCAGCGTTTCTTTTAATTCTTTTCGACTGAAAATCCTTGCTGACGTAAGCCTTGCGCAATAAAGCTATTTTCCTTTAGAAAAATAATTCCCAAAATTCAGAAAAACCCTAATTTTATCATTTTATGTATTTTCAAACTTCCAGAGCCCATATCTTTTGCATCCGAACTCCGATTGAGCCCATTCAAATTTCAAAATTTATCTAAATTCAAGATCTAGCCAAATAAACCAAAATTATTCAATTTGGAGTTAATTTGAATCTTATTTGAATTTAGTTTGAATTTAGCTTATTTTCGCGTATAGATTTCGACGACTTCGGAGAGTCAGATTTCGACGCCGTTTGAGAGCAACTATTTGAGCAAGGCAAGTTACATTCTTGATCATATTTGCACCTATTATTTAAAATTATTTAAATTCGGTTTCAAATTATTACTGCATGCTTGTTTATATTCAGTAATTTAAATTTCTATTTTTAAATTTATAGTTATGCCTAAAATCCTTTGTATGACCAATTTTGATAATTGAAGCGAGCATATTGTCACCCTAGATAAAACCTAGTTGATACAATAGTATGTACTAGGATCATTTGGAAAATATTGTGCTTAGCCATGCTTATAGACCAAACATGTTTCATTTGGGGAATTTAAGCCAAAAATCAACTATTGTTTAAATTGTACCTTTGGCATTGGTGTGTCATGGGAGTTTTATAAATGACTTTGGAAAATAAAATAAAATGATGGTTTGGACTTGGGCGAATTGATTGTCTGGTGGGTGCAGGTTTATGCACGGGCTCAACTGGGTAGGTTGAGGCCTGTGGTTCTGGTTGTCGCCTGAGTTAGTTAAGGACCGGTCTTGAGCCGCATCTTGCTAAGCCACATCGTACTACCACATGTCTTGTATGGGCAGGACCTGGCTGAATAATTTGCAAAGTTCCATCATGGTCGTTCCTGTGATGCGGTGAGTAGTCTTTCATGACTTTTGTTAGTCCCACTTGGTGCAAGAGGGGGCCTGAACTCTACGGACGGGTAGTCCAAAGGGGGCGAAACCTTAGCGAGGGTGGACTATGGTGGAATGATGCGTTGTAAAGGCCTCGTGATGATCACTTAGTCGCACACCTTCGGAAATGTGTCAAACGGACATTAAATGATTATCTCTTGTGGGTAAAGTTGTACAACCTCTGCAGAGTGTAAAACTATTCGAATAGCTGTGTCCACGGTCATGGACATGCTGGCAAAGCCACTCAAAGTTAGACTTTGATTTCAAAATTTTTTGTAAAACAGTTTGACATGGATGGGTGTCCATGAGAAAAGTTATGGGTTGAAACCCCTGGTTGGTGCCCGTGTTTATGTTGGTGATAGGTTGGTGCCTACGCTATCTTTATCAATTCAAAATCAATTTTAGATTTTATAAAACCTGAGCTTTTGAACTTAGTATGGTATTGAAAGTCAAATGCTGTTCTTGCACAAATAACCCTATAAGCCTTCATTTGTTACATCCATGTATGTATGTCATTCTGTTATTTGACGGGTGTAACTTACGAGCACGGAAGTTGTGCTCATACTTGCTTAATGCAAAAAAAATTCAGAGGAGAAGGACTTCGCTTCAGGTGTGGATCATGACGACTAGGCCGCTACCCCAGTCGATTGCCTGTGGCAGATCAACTGGACTCCACTACTTCTTCATCGTCTTCCGCTGTGTTTATTTAATGTTGCCCTGTAAGGCTATCTTGTAATCAACTCTATTGTTATTTAATAAATTTTAGCGTTTATGGTTGTGTTATCGCATTTGTTTGCTGTGTGAGCTAGCCACTGATCATGGGACTAGTTCGATTATGTATGAAGATGCAGGATGCTACTCCGGTCTTTACAACGTGAGAGAGATGAGAGGAGGGAGGTGGGTAGCGTGGGTGGGAGCGCTAGTGGGAGGCGGGTAGCGTGGGTGGGGAGAGGGAGAGCGGGCAGTGCAGGTGAGGAGAGGCGTGCGCTAGCGCAAGTGGGAGGTGGGTGCTGCGAGAGTGGGAGAGTGAGGCGGGTGAGGGGCAAGGGGGTCGCGGCGGCGGGCGAGGGGCAGGTAGCGGCAGGCGAGGGTGGTGCGGAGGCAGGTGAGTGGGCGATGGAGGTGGAGGATGCGGGCGAGGGGCGTAGCACATAGTTTCGAGGGCGGCTCGGGGGAGATGGGCGAGGGCAAGGGATGCGGGTGAGGATGAGGGTGGGTCGGTGGCAGTGGGCGAGGGCGGCGTAGTAGCGACGAGTGGGGAGCGACGTGGATTTGGGGGAAGGGACAGGGCAGCGTACTTTTTGGAAGGAAGGAAGGGGATTTTTTTAGAGATGATGAAGCGGAAGGGACTAACCGACTAAGGGAAGAGGGAAGTCAGGATAAGATGAGTTTAGAGGGGAGCAGTCGGACAGTTTTATTTGGATATGGGAGGTGGTGGGTTAAGTTGGTCCTGCAATGCATGAGCTTTCCGTTACGAGTTATGTGTTGTTGTATGTATATTTTTCTTGTAGTGATACCAGGTAAAACGCATACTCCAAGTATCAATACCGTGCAAAAACTATCATTTATTCTCTTTTAGAGCTGTTTTGTGCCACTTGGAACAAAACATTTCTCTGTTGCTCTTCTGACTTGGAATAAACCAAAATGTTATCAATGAACACAACTAAAAACTTGTCCAAATACTCCATGAATACTTTATTCATCATATTCATGAAATATGCAAGGGCATTAGTCAGACCAAAGGACAAGACTAAGAACTCATAATGTCGACGACTCTTGGACTCCTTCGATGAAGTTGATCCTTCTGACTGAGATGTTCAAAGGTTGGCTTGCTTTGGTGTCCCTCCTGGCATTGATGGTCAAACGGCATATCACACCACGGTAGTGGCCGTTCTCCATCCAGTTGGTGCCACGGAACGATCGAATCCTCCAAGCACTTGCAACAGCTTCGAAAGCTCTGCGACAAGTCCTCCCTTGAGCTCACCATAGTTTAGAAGAGGAGGCATCTGTCACGACAGACAAGAGGGTAAGAACCAATTTAAAATAGCGGGGAGAGAAAAAAACTTAGCAATAGTTGAGTCAAGAGAGATACAAGGGGAGTTAAGCAAGTCATAATCTTGCAGTTAATTTTTGCTTTAGAAAATAGTTTGGACACTCTAAATGCGACTGATCTAACTAAGGTCAAGACTTATAGCCAGTATGGCTCTGATACCACCTCTGTCGGGACAAAAAATGCAATTTTGGACCATCTGTGTATTCTGCACTAGTCTAGGATCGCGCTAGTGCACATAGTGTCAACATAGATGAATATCGATCCACACAAGACGAATAATAACACAAATGATTAATTTGAATAACAAATAATGGTTTTGACCTTATGGTCGAGTTTATATTTATTAAGCCTCGCAAGGCTGGCAATAATTAAAGAAGCAGCAGCGGAACAAATAAACTTCAGCGGAATCCCATCGATTCACCACAAGCAACCAACTGAGATCAAAACCTAGCGATCAGCACCTTCGTAGTACTCCTCCTCGAATGTAGGCAATGACTCCTCCACTTCTGTTGATTTTATTTAGAAAGTATGAGTACACAACCGTACTCGCAAGTCATACCACAGAATGCAATGTATACATGATGGCTTATTATGAAGGAATGGCTTCTGTGGTTCTTTTGCATAAAAGCAACATTTGCAATTGAATATGAATAATAGATTAAAACACAACTTAAAACAAACAAACAATATTAGTTTGACAGTTGTTTTCACAAAGAACACAAGGCTAAACAAGTTATTCACCCAAGCAAGTCCATGACCACGGATGCGGCTATTTGAATAGATTGTTTAACACTCTGTAGAGGTTGTACACTTTACACACACGATATAACTAGTGTAGCTAGCGCTAATGATAACAAAATCTTTTAGAAACTTTATCTCAAACATTGACACTCCCAATGTGTTTTACTGTCGGTACTAATCCACGAAGAAAGTTAGTTCGACACACACTGTTGGACCTGAAGACGGCGAACCGCTCATAAATGTGTACTACGTAGTAGTCCACACCTCCATCCATCATTGAGCTCCTAACCTACAACCTGAGTAATCAATATTGAGAATCCATAACTTACTAAGTTGGTCCCATCCAATCAGGTATGTGGTTGTGTGAAAGGCCCAGTTCAATGGTGCACAAAGTTAAGTCCTTAATTGACCATGACAAGACTTCAAATTTCTAACTATGCCATAAAGATTATCGTTCCTGTTCACAGAGCTCCATCATATCACTTAGTATCCACCACTTGGCTTAGTCTAAATCCTTTCCCACCCTGTTGGTTAAGTGCAACACATGCTATCGCAAAGTAATACACATAGCACACAATTTTACATAAAGTTCTATAGTCACTTAGTGAAGTTTATAACTGCAACTCAAATGATATGTGTGACTCGTAGCACGGCTAAGCAATCTACTCATATCTAACCAACCCACGTTGGTGCTACGATAATGCCAAGTAAATAATGAACCAATCTAGAGTGACAAGGATCATGACATATCAATAGACAAGGTGGATATAAACAAATAGGATAATAACTAATCCCAAAAGCATTTAAATAAGTACTTAAACTATATGCATTAACTTGAATCAAGGTATTTTTGAAAACTGGGTTCAATATGATCAAATGTATAACTTACCTTGAAATATATTTTGGTACTGGTTTTGGTCTTGGTGCACTCCTTCTTCTTCAAAAACTCCTGAAGTAGCAACGTCTACTTGCAAACGAAGCAAATAAACAAAAAATAAATAAAACAGAGAGAGAACAAGCTCCAAAAATTAAATTAAAATCTCAATAAGATATATAGCTCAAATTTAGAAGAATTTAGAAATTTGAATGGGCTAAAACGGAGTTCAGATGAAGAAAATATGACTCTCGGAAGATCTAATCTAAAGAAAATACTCAAAAAGGAATTCGAGTACTCATTATCGAGCACTGTATATCAAGGATTGTACCACGAGTACTGCTGCACATGGTCGGAAGGGAGTTACAACTACATGGTCGTAGGAGGCCATGACCACCTGGTTGTAGAAGCCACGACCACCTGGTCGTAAGAAGCCACGACCACCTGGTCGTAAGAGGCTACCACCATGGCAGCCGAAAGATCTATGACCATGTAGTCAAAAGATCTATGACCACAACCAGTCAGAAGCGATGAATAGTACTTGAAACGAACAGTGAGGGCTTGGGTTAGTCTGACAACGGTGAACAGCGGTGCTTCGCTAGTGGTGGATGCACGCACTGGGTAGAACAGGTTATTGTGCACATACTGGTACTGGTAGAGGCACGGGAGGTCATCGGAGTTGGTCAGAACTAGCGACGAAGAGCCGGAGCAGGTGCGGTTGTTGTCAGCAACAAACACCAGTGACATCTCTTGGTCATGAAGGGGTGCTGGAGGTAGCTCTGGTGACGGTGAAGATGATGGTGTGGTCGATGATGATGAGGCAACAACGACGACGGTGCAATTCGAAGAAAATGAGCTTGGATGGAAACCCTAGTTCTCCAATGCGACGGCGCTAGGGTTCTATAGGTGCAGCAACTTGGGGTTTCAAGATGCGGGCTCAGATGCGATCCCAGGGGTCCCATCTATAGGCCTCGAGTGAGTCCAGGGTGGCGTATTGGCGGTGGAGTCCAAATCGGATTTGAGACGAGATAAGGAAATTCAAACGAATTTGGAAGGTGATAAGGAGTACAATCGGTTGCAGGGATTACAATGGATTCAGAAATCGTATCGCCAAAGGATTCTTCAGTTGGATACGCCATTGTCGGATGGAACTCGAACACGGTAGCCAAGGTCGTCGATGGCGACTCGGATGTGGCGAAGACGAAGGTGACGAGGACGAGCAAGGGTGGGGTTCCACTTGGCGAGAAGTAAGGGAGCGGGCTGGCACGGCTGCGCGGAAGTGGGTTAAAAGGAATAGGAATGGGCCGGGTCAAGGATGATTCGGCCCATGAGGTTTTTTGAGGTTTAATAGTTTTTCCTTCTTTTAGAAATTACAAGAAATGCAAATGGCGATTAGAAAATAGCAAATGAACTTGGAAAAATTCTAGAAAATATAACCAAGCCCAAAGAATCAAAATAAAATAGTTTTTACAAATATTGATGTTAACATTAACCATATTAAATTATTTTTATACTGAAAGTCCATGTTAAGCTTTATTCAAATTCAAATAAAATCTCAATGGTGAATTTTCCAACTACTAACTAATCAAAAGATTGTTAAAGCTTAGAAAATTGAGATGTTACATAGATGGGTGTACCTTCACCCTTATAAATCGTGCTCTGTTTCCTTCAACAACCGATGTGGGACTATCGCGACAAATCTCCTCTTCACACATCGGGTGTGCTCCCCAGCAACCGTGAGGCTTGAGATGTATCCAGAATACCTAGGCTCTGATACCAATTGTTGTGCAGCGCCATTGGACCACTAAATCAGTGTTCGATCCTGGGCCTGCTAAACTAGCGTCCTAGCCCCAGGTCGTTGGGCTGCTAACCTGCAAGCCCAATTAGAGAGCAACAACCAAGGTGTCTTGGACCATCTACCCTAAAAGACTAGCCTGATAAGGGAGTGTACCCTCACCCATATAAATCGTGCTCTATCTCCTCTCACAACTGATGTGGGACTATCCCAACATTCACATGTAGGGAAACGGGTAGGCTACACTAGCGCAAATTAAAAAATCTACCCGTAAACCAAGATCACTGCACTTATAGATCACGGTCTTACCACTAGACGCGCAGGTGCGGAAGTTGGTGCAGCACGTCGGGGCAGAGTAGTCGTACTACTTCCTCGTCCTCGTCGTGGCGTCCCACGTACAGCTCCTCTCTTGCGGTTCGTCCCAACGCTACAGATGCAGCACCTTCAAAGGTATCCACACGTACGGGAGGAAGCGACGCACGCCGAACTACTAGATTCGCGCGAGCGACTAGGGCGTGGGAGGGGTGGCAGCTAGGGTTTGAGGATGTCACGAAAAACTCATCATTTCAATCCTGTGCACCCCTGCCCTCCTTTTACAGACGTCCTTACAATAGGCTTCTACGAATAGAGGCCCATTAGGACTCAATGCCCAGTCTAATTCGGATCCAATCCGAATTAGGCTTCAGCCCCTTAAGTGTGTGACCCTATGGGTTCACTTATGTTTAGACATGACGCGAGTACACATACTTGGTCAATAGTTGGTAGCGGCCTCTAGCAAGACGTGCCAACTCCTAAACGTACACAAAGATCATATCGGACGAACCATCACAACGTTATGTACATGCCAATCCCTTTGCCTCACGATATTCGGTCGAGCTCCAAGCTGACCACTCTTTCTCGATCCTGTGATCCGGAATCCCTTACTAGGTTAACTCTTAACCTTAAGTAGCATGGCCATGCATTTCTGGATCCGATCACTCGAGGGGCCCAAAGATATCTCTCTCAGGTAGAGAGGGGCAAATCCCATCTCGACTGACCATGCCTCGCAGCATGCTTCATGACAAACCCGAAAGCTACCTTTATAACTACCCAGTTACGGAGTAGCGTTTGATAGCCCCTAAGTAGGTCGATTCACATCTCAAGTACATGCGACAATCTTAGGTCTAAGGACAAGGCGTACACATTGTGTAGAGAGAACCATAAGTATAATTGCTATGTCTCATGTTGGGTCGGTCCAACCTCATGTTCTAAACATGTGTCCACATTATTGGTTTGACATCTCCATGTCTATGACCTGTTAAACATGGTCATCAACCGATACATGTGCTAATCCATCATTCACGTGTGTCCTCACATGAACTCCGACTAGGGACAACTTTAGAATGACCATATAAGTAAAAAGTTTCACAAACAAGTCACATACTTGTTAATCAACACAAAGGCAATATTCAAGGAACATTTATTAAATCATGGATACAACGAAATATCATCATCTCTATGATTGCCTCTAGGGCATATCTCCATGATCTCCCACTTGCACTAGAGTCAATCTAGAAGATATCTAATACCCATAGCTCTTGTGTGCGCCTCATGCTTAGGTGTGGGAGAGGCTTCGTCAAAGGATCTGAAATATTCAAATCTGTGTGTATTTTGCATATCTTTAAATCTCTCGATTGAGGATCTCTCGAATGAGATGAAACCGCCATGATATGTGTTTGTTCTTTTGGTGATTCTCGGCTCCTTGGCTTGCGCAATGGCCCCACTGTTATCACAGTAAAGATCCAGAGGACTGCACACACTAGGAACCACACTTAGTTCAGTTATGAACTTTCTTATCCAAACACCTTCCTTTGCTGCTTCACAAGCCGCAATGTACTCGGCCTCCGTTGTAGAGTCAGCAACAGTCTCCTGCTTGGAACTCTTCCAACTGACCGCACCACCGTTTAAAATGAACACAAAACCCGATTGCGATTTGTAATCATCTTTGTCGGTTTGGAAGCTTGCATCGGTGTAACCATTTACAACGAGCTCTTCCTCACCTCCGTAGACTAGGAACACATCCTTAGTTCTTCTCAAATACTTGAGGATGTTTTTAACCATTGTCGATGACTCTCACCGGATCACTTGGTATCTCGTCAGTAACACTTAGAGCATAGGAAACATCTGGTAGTACATATCATAGCATACATGATAGATCCAATGGCCAAGTATATAGAATCTTACTCATGCGATCTCGCTCATCGGTTGTCGAAGGACACCGAGTCTTGCCAAGATTTATGCCATGAGACATGGGCAAGAACCTTTCTTTGCCTCCTCCATGTGGAACAGTTTCAACACTTTATCACTACAAGTACTCTGGCTTAATCCTATTAGCCTTTTTGATCTATCTCTATAGATCTTAATACCCAAAATATATGCCGCTTCCCCTAAGTCCTTCATTGAAAAACTATTTTTCAGTGAGGTCTTAACGGACTCGAGCATAGGAATATCATTTCCAATCAGTAATATGTCATCTACATATAAGATTAGAAATACGAGTGAGCTCCCACTTGCCTTTTTGTAAACGCAAGATTCTTCTTCGTTTTTGATGAAGTCAAACCCTTTGACCACTTCATCAAAACGAATGTTCCAACTCCGAGATGCTTGCTTCAATCCATAAATGGATTTTTGAAGTTTGCATACTTTTCTAGCATTGTTTGGATCGACAAAACCCTCGGGTTGTATCATATACACGTCCTCGGTTAAATTTCCATTAAGGAAAGCCGTTTTGACATCCATCTGCTATATCTCATAGTCGAAATATGCAGCAATAGCTAGAATGATCCGTATAGATTTAAGCATCGCTACAAGCGAGGTCTCATCGTAGTCAACTCCTTGAACTTGCCAAAAACCTTTTGCGACAAGTCGAGCTTTATGGATATGAACATTTCCATCCATATCAATCTTCCTTTTATAGATCCATTTGCACTCTATGGTTTTAACACCATCAGACGGGTCAACCAAATTCCAAAGTTGATTGTCTCCCATGGATGCTATCTCGGATCTCATGGCACTATGCCATTTCTCAGAGTCTGGGTCCATCATTGCTTCCGCATAGGTCGTAGGCTCATCATTGTCTAACAATAACATATCTCGCGCATTGCGGAGCCTTTCCGACCTTCGTGGTGGTGGTGCTTCCTTTGCCATGAGTTCCTCAACTTGTTTTGCCACATGGGCATCATTCGTCGAGTCTTCCCCGATTGGTTCATCTTGAACCATTTCAAGCTGCACCGTTCTTCCACTTGTCTCCCTGTTGAGAAACTCTTTCTCTAGGAAAACACCACTTCGAGCGACAAACACTTTGCCCTCTAGTCGGTTGTAGAAGTAATATCCAAAGGTTTCCTCGGATATCCCACTAAAATGCATTTATCCGACTTGGGTGTGAGCTTGTCCGATCAGTAGTCGCTGGCAACGCCTCACATCCCTAAATCTTTAGAAAAGACAAAGCGTGACTCTTCCCATCCATATCTCATATGGTGTCTTAACTACGGATTTAGACGGTACCTATTAAGTGTGAAAGCTGTCGTTTCTAGAGCGTAACCCCAAAAGGATAATGGTAGATCTGACTAGCTCATCATCGATCAAACCATGTCCAACAAGGTCCGATCACGCCGCTCGGATACCGCGTTTCTTTGAGGCGTTCCGGGCGGTGTTAGCTGTGGAACAATTCCGCAACTCTTCAGATGATTGCTAAATTCATGACTCAAATACTCGCCACCATGATCAGATCGCAGAGCCTTAATTTTCTTGGCACGTTGATTTTCAACTTCATTCTGGAACTCTTTGAACTTTTCAAAAGTTTTAGACTTATACTTCATTAAGTAGACATAGCCATATTTACTAAAATCATCAGTGAAAGTTATGAAGTAATGAAATCCACCTCTAGCAGTCGTGCTCATTGGTCCACATACATCAGTATGTATGATTTCCAACAAGTCTGACGCCCTCTCAAAAGAACCTTCGAAAGGTGACTTGGTCATCTTACCAAACAAACAAGCTTCACATGTCTCGTATGAATCAAAATCAAACGAAGTTAGAAGACAACCAGTATGGAGCTTTTTCATGCGCTTTTCACTTATGTGACCCAAACGACAATGCCAAACATAGGTGGGATTCAAATCATTAGGTCGAAGTCTTTTAACATTTATGTTAAAGATAGGCGCATCATCAAGATTTAAAATAAATAACCCATTCACAATGGGCGCAAAAGCCATAAACATTTCATTTTTAGAGCTCAAACAACCATTGTCTTTACTTGCAAATGAATAACCATCTCTCATCAAACATGAGGGGGATAAAATGTTTCGACTCATACTAGGAACATAATAACAATTATTCAATTCCATAATAAATCTTGAAGGAAGCTGAAGTTGAATGGTACCGACGGTCAACGCAGCAACCCTTGCTTTATTTCCGACACGAAAATCAACTTCACCTCTTGCGACTCCTCTACTTCTTATTAGCCCCTGCATCGAGTTGCAAATGTGAGCAACTGATCCGGTATCAAATACCCAAGAGTTAATAGGAGAATCAGTGAGAAAAATGTCTAAAACATTTATGACAAGTGTACCATGGGTGGAAGTCTTACTTCCAGCCTTCTTCTTGCATTCCTCAGAATCCATGTACTTATTGCAGTTTCTCTTCTAGTGGCCAGTTTCTTTACAATAGAAGCATACTGTCTTAGCTCCAGGTCCAGCATTAGGCTTAGGCGTTGGCTTCGAGATTATATCTTTAACCTTGCCCTTATTCTTTGCCCGTGGCTTCTTACCCTTTTTCTTGAAGGTAGACTTGTTCTGCACAGCCATCACATGGCTAGGCCCTGCACACTTCTTAATGTCACTCTCTGCTGTTTTGAGCATCCCACAAAGCTCATTAAGGCCCTTTTCCACCCCATGCATATGGTAGTTCGAAATGAAATGTCCATAGCTAGGTGGAAGAGACGCTAAAATGAAATCAGTTGCCAACTCTTGGCTAATTGAAAACCAAGTTTATCCAAAGTCTGACTGTAACCAACCATTTTGACCACATGTGGGCCTAGGGTGCACCTTCTGTTAACTTGCATTCCAGAAAAGCCTTAGAGACATTAAACCGTTCAGTCCTGCCCTGTGTCTGGAACATGTCCTTAAGCGCCATGATCATATCATACGCTTCCTGATCCTCAAACTGCTTTTGAAGGTCAGGTTCCATGCATGCAAGCATAAGACAGCTAATCTCAAGAGAGTCATCACATGCTTTCTTGTAGGCAATTTTAACAGCAGCAACCGCATTGTTAGCAGGCTCTTCTGGGATTGGGGTGTCCAGAACGTTTTCCTTTTTATCTGCCCTGAGAACAATTCCCAGGTTACGGACCCAGTCCGAATAGTTTGTTCCATTTAATTTTTCTTTCTCAAGAATCGATCGCAAAGCAAAAGGGTGTACGCGGTTGCTAGATGCCATTGATCTACAATAGGAAATGCAAAATACTAAGACAAATAAAACCATGATAGAGTAAATTGTATTAAACAAATTTAATAGAATGTACTCCCACTAAAATCAACATCCCTCTATTGATTCTTAGCGATTCAAGATCCACAATTAACGAGTCTACTAGTGAGCTTTTGCATCACCGCTAGGAGACAAGGTAATTCGGTAAGCAACACATTACTAATCATATCTCTATATGACTCTTGTTGTTGGGTGACATCTCTATGCCCCGGCGCCCAACCTTTATGCCCCAAGGCCCATAACCTTTATGATAACCTTGTTAAGTTCACCAACCCTTATGCATGTAGGTATCCGATACAAAACCCATCTAGTCAAAGAAAGTTGATGGTGCCCTAATTTTATAGACCCACCATCAATTTACAAGACATGGGATGGTGCAGAGTTTAGTTGGGAGGGCATATGTTTAACTTAACATTTTGTGAGGGATCACTATACTTCTACCATTCAAACATGCATAGGAGTAAAACAACAGGAATAGCATTCACACAGTTGTGACTCAGTATGCCCCATTTTCTCATGGTGATCTCCATCACCATAGAATCTGTCCACCATGATGATCTCCATCTCCATGGTTCATGTGTGTCATTCCTCCAAGTGATGTGTCCTCCGAGTACTAATATAAGCTATTACTCATAACAGCTAGTAATAAAATACATGGATACAAGGAATCATCACAAGTCGCACGCAGCCGTTAATACAATACTTTGATGACACAATGGCTCCGGTAGTGTTGCGAACCCACGACACGCAGTCATGAAAATATTACAAACATGCATCACATACACATTAGGCCATACTGGTCACATACATCCTGCAAAAACAAGTTATGCATAGAATCGCAATCTACCGGATAAGGGGTCGAGGGGGTTTCCCCCCGCGGGGTTTGAAGGGGCAGCGCCCCTCGCGGTATCTTGATCGGAGATCCAATCTATGCAATTTTTACTTAGGATTTTGATCGGCAAATCATATTTACCACAAATCGACTATTGTTCCGATTCGACCAATTTTTATTGATCTTCGCGTGCAGCATGCTGTGGTTTGAGAACCGAGACAACTTTCAGCTCATGGAGCCCGATCGCACGATCACGGTACATCGATTATTAATCTAGGTTCCGATTCGACCAATCATATTGATCTTCGCATTCCGCAACCGGTTTTACGTGTCACCGCTCACCGCGATGGCGAATCCGACGGTAGGGTATGTTGTTTCACAACCTTAGCAGCATGATCATAGAAACCGATCAATCCATTACGTAACTATACAATCGATCACATCGATCATACCGATTTACATATCGCCATATGCAAATCACCGAACCTATAACATGACAGTAACCACTCTGATACCACTGTAGGGAAGCGGGTAGGCTACACTAGCGCAAATAAAAATCTACCGTAAACCAAGATCACCGCAGCTTATAGATCACGGTCTTACCACTAGACGCGCAAGTGCGGAAGTTGATGCAAAGACGTCGGGCGAGTAGTCATACTACTTGTCGTCCTCGCCGTGGTGTCCCACGCATGACTCCTCTCTTGCGGTTCGTCCCAACGCTACTGGATCAGCGCCTTCAAAGGTATCCACACGTACGGGAGGAAGCAACGCACGCCGAACTACTAGATTCGCACGAGCGACTAGGGCGTGGGAGGGGTGGCGGCTAGGGTTTGAGGATGTCACGAAAAACTCATCATTTCAATCACATGCGCTGGCCTCCTTTATAGATGTCCTTACAATGGGCTTCTACGAATAGAGGCCCATTAGGACTCAATGCCCAGTCTAATTCGGATCCAATCCGAATTAGGCTTCAGCCCCTTAAGTGTGTGACCCTATGGGTTCACGTATGTTTAGACATGACGCGAGTACACATACTTGGTCAATAGTTGGTAGCGGCCTCTAGCAAGACGTGCCAACTCCTAAACGTACACAAAGATCATATCGGACGAACCATCACAACGTTATGTACATGCCAATCCCTTTGCCTCACGATATTCGGTCGAGCTCCAAGCTGACCACTCTTTCTCGATCCTGTGATCCGGAATCCCTTTCTAGGTTAACTCTTAACCTTAAGTAGCATGGCCATGTATTTCTGGATCCGATCACTCGAGGGGCCCAGAGATATCTCTCTCAGGTAGAGAGGGGCAAATCCCATCTCGACTGACCATGCCTCGCAGCATGCTTCATGACAAACCCGAAAGCTACCTTTATAACTACCCAGTTACGGAGTAGCGTTTGATAGCCCCTAAGTAGGTCGATTCACATCTCAAGTACATGCGACAATCTTAGGTCTAAGGACAAAGCGTACACATTGTGTAGAGAGAACCATAAGTATAATTGCTATGTCTCATGTTGGGTCGGTCCAACCCCATGTTCTAAACATGTGTCCACATTATTGGTTTGACATCTCCATGTCTATGACCTGTGAAACATGGTCATCAACCGATACATGTGCTAATCCATCATTCACGTGTGTCCTCACATGAACTCCGACTAGGGACAACTTTAGAATGACCATATAAGTAAAGAGTTTCACAAACAAGTCACATACTTGTTAATCAACACAAAGGCAATATTCAAGGAACAATTATTAAATCATGGATACAACGAAATATCATCATCTCTATGATTGCCTCTAGGGCATATCTGCAACATCATAGCCCCGTAGGATGAGGCTGCAGTCGAATCAACCTTACCAAATAGGCCGACAACGTTTGTCTTTGTGGCCTCCGCCACTTCAGTGATGGCCGTGAGTGTTGCGGACACCGTAGCACTCCCAGCTTTCCACTTTGCAATGACCGACGCCCAGATCCACGAGCTAGCTTGCTAAACCTCCCACCACTCATTTCGTAGAGGGGCTAGATGGGTCTCGACTTGTGTAACTATCTGATTTGTTTTGTTGTGCTTGAGTTGATACGAGGAGGAGAAGAAGAACTGAAGATGGGAGTGTGATTTATACGGCATAAGAGAGTGCATATATGCATGCACGGTGCATAGGTGAAAAATGTTGCGTATGAAACCATCATTAATTAACACTATTACGATTCTAGGGAAAGGAAACAACTCACATGGGTGGTCTTACTTGTGCAACTATTGAACGCCCAGTCCCTCGGCCTCGAATAGAGCAAGGGTTGGAGGCTGGTTGGAGCTTAGAAGTTGGAACGGTGATTTTTGTTCTTACCGAGGGCATCTCTAATAGTTAGAGATAATCTTGTCTCTAATATATGCTACATCATCTTTAGAGATAACATCTCCAATAGATAGTCTCTAGCACACTCTCCAATATTTATATTTTATAATTTTTCTTCGAAACGGGTCTACATGTTAACTAGAGTAGATTAATGTATCATGTCTTATTTCGCGTGCACGATAGTGTTTTCAGGAAGAGATGACCTATGCTCTCTCTCCTCCCCCTCTCTCCTCCATGTATAATTTTGTTGACGTGGCATAGCTAAGATAGGATAATAAAGACACTATTGGAGATGCCCTGAGGTAGCGCAGCATGATCATATCCAAAGTCAATTCAACTTGCTAACTAGGCTCATTCTCACGCTCCAATGACATCGATTTCAAGTACAAATTGGAAAATAATCATGTAATATTTTGCGTATCAAGTTGGAAACTTCCAGCCAACGCTATAGCTTTTCAGCCAAGTTACAACTTTCCAAGTTTCAAGTTTCAGAAGGATTGTGTCGTAGCT
Organism: Ampelocalamus luodianensis; assembly: GCA_036346255.1. Lineage (NCBI taxonomy): Eukaryota > Viridiplantae > Streptophyta > Magnoliopsida > Poales > Poaceae > Ampelocalamus > Ampelocalamus luodianensis. The sequence goes on from CM070621.1 coordinate 52,624,092, forward strand.
ACAAAACTAGATAGTGGGTAGCGAATATCTTTTGTCATGAGAGGACTAAACAATGGAGGAGCCGAAGGCTATGAGAGGTGATTGTGTTTCTTTATGAGTGAGAACAACAGAATGGACATTTCCCTTCATTTCTAGCCTTACATTGATGGAGAAAGGGACATTTTGGTACATTCCCGTGGGTATAGCCATATGTCTAGCCTATGTACATGCTTATATTCCCTAGGGCAAACTAGGTTTCCCGATGACCCTAGGGGACAAGGCACGACTATGACAATGCTCCCTCGTCTGCAAGTTTTGAGATCCAGGCGGCGGACGCAAAAACTTTCACCATGGCCCCTTGGGAGTAAGAATACCCTGGGTCTTCTCAGTGGTGATGCTGCGAAGGTGGACTTGTCTCGATACAACCTTCGAGGCAGGCGCCGCGTATAGGTGTAACCATCGTGGCTGCCTCGCCGAGGCTATGACCTCGAAGTAGGCGATGCGTAGAGGTGTATCCATTGTGGCCTCTCTACTGAGGCTATGGCCTCGAGGTAGGAGACACGAGGGGAGGAGCCATCGTGGCTGCCCTGCCCATGGCCTCGAGGCAAGTGGCATGAGAGGCAGGAGCTGTCATGGCTACCCTATCGAGGCTATGGCCTCGAGGCAGGTGGCACGAGGGGGAGGAATTGTCATGACTGCCTTGCCGAGGCTATGGCCTCGAGGCAGGGGGCGCGTAGAAGCGTAGCTGTCGCGGTCGCTCTGCTGAGGCTATGGTCTTGAGGCAAGCGACGCGAGGGGGAGGAGCCATCGTGATTGACCTACTGAGGTTATAGCCTCAAGTAAGGCAACACGTAGAGGCAGAGCAATCATGGCAGCCGTGTTGAGGATATGGCCTCAATGCAGGTGGCACGTAGAGGCATAGCCGTCGTGGCATCCTGTCGAGGCTATGGCCTTGAGGCAAGCAGTGCATAGTGTAGGGATACGAGTAAGCTACACTAGCTAGTAATTCAAAAATTTACCATATAAACCAGGAAGCTATGCAAGTAAGAGATCATAGATTGTTACCACTAGATGCGTAGTGAAGTGGAAGAAGAGTTGGAGCAACCTGATCCAATGTCGAGTGCGTCGATGTAGTAGTCATAGTCGATCCTTCAACGTCCTCGGTACCAATCCTCTCTTCCAGCAACCTATCACGTTCCTTACGTAGGTCGTGGATCGTTCTCGATAAGCACAGTAGCAACCGCAGCGGTGCCTCTACGGTATCCACACGTCTAGGGGTGGAACACCATACGATTGTGTGCTAGCACCAACACGCACGGTAGGTCATTCAAGAAGATGGTGGCTAGGGTTTTGGTGAAGCAACTCATGTACGCCCCAACAACCCCATGCATCCCCTTATAAAGAGCCCATAACGGATCCTATCTGAGCTTGTTTGTTCCAACCCATCAAGTGTGCGACCTTGTAGGTTCATACATAATTGGTTATGACTCAGAAACACCTTTCCGACCATGAGTCGTTAGCGGTTTTTAGCAGGACATAACAATTCCCAAATACACATAAATATTATATCGGACGAACCTTATACAATATGATCTGCGACCAGGTTCTTGTCACTTACAACCAGCTCGTATCTCCATACGACCAGTTCAAATTTAGTTATGACTAGTTCATATCTTCATACGACTAATTCATATTTAGCTACGACCAATTCGTAACTCCTTATGACCAGTTAGTGATTATGTCCAACCAGTTTGTATCTAGTCAGATTGAACGATTTGCTTGCATATTTTCTCTTTGCCTCATGATATCTAGTTGAACTCTAGGTGAAATATTTTGTCATCCATGGACTGTTCAATACTTTCCCGATCAAGTGATGTATAACTTCATGTGGTCAACTCTTTCACCACCAGTGGCACGATCATGCACTTTCTTTATCCGACCACATCGAAGGGGCCTAGAGATGTCTCTCCTGTTATGTTAGGAGGGGCAAATCCCACATTCGACTAGCCACATCCCTATGCATGTTTCATAGCATACCCAAAAGCTACCTTTATAACTACCAGTTACGGAGTCATGTATGACAACCCCTGAGTGTACTATTACACATGTAAGAAACCATGCCGATCTCAGGTCTAATTATTATACATCATCATTGCTTGAGACCAACTGATGACACATAAAATCATAATAATCTCGATAGTATCTCAAGGTGAGTCAATCCAACACCATATTCTCTAACATGTGTTCATATTATAGATTCGATATCTCCATATCTATGACCGGTGAAACATGGTTATCAATCAATACGTGTGTTGGTCGATAAATCACTATTGTCCCGACCAGTGACATCCGACCAAAGATATATTTAGAATAACATCATATAAGTTAAAGAGCTTCACCAACAAGTCACATACTTGTAATATTTATAAATGACAATTTATCCAAGGAACATAATAACATTTATTGTATAACTCATAAACATAGACATGATACAAACATCTTTATGATTGCCTGTAGGACATATCACCAACACGTAGAGGCGTAGCCATCTCTATTGTCCTGTCGAGGATATAGCCTCGAGGCAAGCGGTGATGGCTATGCTCTGTCGAGGCTATGGACTCGAGGTAAGTTGATGTAAGATTGGTCCCGATCTTCTAGTGGATGGTAATTTGATTTGTAGAGAATGACATTGACGATGAGGCTACTTGACCGAAACTAAATCAAACCGTCCAACAATCGCTAAACCACGCTCTTGTCATTATCAACCTCGCCAAGAACCACAGTTGACCTTATTACGAAGATCAATTCCTGCAAGTAATCGAAGAACAAGCAAGAATTCAAGTAAAGAGCAATATGAAAATTGCTAGATATAAAAGTCGCACAAGGATAGTTGAGGTTCTGTAACATGAATGTGTTGGTCTAACTGATACGAGAGACAACGTGGAGTTGGCACACACAGGCTAAACTGATCTAAACAAAACCTAAACTAGAGGAGAGGGGCGGCGGCTCCTAGTTAAGGTGAGGGGTAGTGGCCAAGTGTAACACCCTAGCCCGCCATGAGCCTGGAATGCTACTGAACTAACATTAAATAACACTAAACAAGGCAATTGCTAATAAATTTCGGCGGAACCTCCCTTGTAAAAACAGTTACAAAGGGGATTCCAATAGACATGTAAATCATAAATAACTAAATCATCAACTCTAATCCACAATAAATAATCAAATCATGCTAAGTGACTAACAAAACTAGAGAAGTATAAAGTTCCACTACTCATAATTATTACACTTAATCCATTGCATGAAACATAACATAATAACCTTTGAGCAATTAAGCCCAACACTAAGAAACATGGTCTGAAGTTTAATTCATCTTTATTTGGTTCATGATGTGTGTGTGTGTGTGACTATCACTCTATTTCCCGCATGCATGTCGTTCTTGGATCGGGTACCTAAAACAACATTAAAAGCAAGAGTGAGTCCACAGACTCAGCAAGTCAGAATAAAAGCTATAACATCAGCATCCATACATATAGGAGATCAACAATAATACATCTCACATGCAAATGCAATGCTCAAGGATCCTTTCTCTTTATCTTTCTTTGTGCATTACACGTAATGCAAAGTATGCAACCGTCGCCGCATACCCATGCACGTGCGCTCACGCACGAGGACCAATTGCCCAATACTCCGCAAGTATTGGGGACCTCAAGCCCACACTCCACGAGTGTGGGGATCTCGAGCCCGTCACCTTCATGACGGGATCTCAAGGAAAACATACTTGGTCACCACGTGACCAAGCCTCAACATGATCTCAATATGCACATGCTCATCATTTAATCATCATCAAATTACCACAAGACGATAGCATCATACGACAATAGAGCATAAACATATTTGAAGCATCCACAAATCTTAAACCAACATCATGCCAACAATCTCATTATGCTATCACATATCGAAAAAAACACTCAAACATGACCAATCAATCACAACCACGAATCAAACAATGCACTTGCCTTAACCGCATGAGAATGGAGGACGTGAAGACGGTGCTTCCTCTGGAACCAAACCCCCACCTAATACATTAAGAACATAAACTAAGACCACAGTAACGAAAAACATGAATTATATAAGCGAACTCATCAAATAGTAGATTGCAACGCGATCCCAACCCCACATTCCTAAGTGCTGAACTGCCCTCTGTGAACAGTCAAGTTCTAAAATTCATAACTTTCACTACAGGGGTCCAAATAAGGTGTTCTTGGACTTCATTGGAAGGATATCAAATTTTCCAACTAAACCTAGTTGGTGAGCTCCCCTGATTCGGCCATCTAAAATCACTTTTAAGCCGATTAACAAAACATCGATTTCATGTCAGACTTTCTGGACAGAGCACTAAAACTATCATAACTTTCAGCTCGTTTATCCAAATTTCGCGTTCTTGTGCTTCCCTGAAAGCTATGATAATTATCTACAACTTTCATTATACTGATATCCTCTAATTCTCTATTTAACTGATCGTAAAGGTTAGATTACTAAAACCTGTCCAAAAACTGACAGAGTTGCAGAATAGCCGCACCAATAAATTCATAACTTTCGCTACAGAGGTCTAAAAATTATGTTCTAGCACTTCATTGAAAGCTATTGACGTCCTCTACAACTTCTTAGGAGACGTCCGAGACTGAATCCGCACTTAACTATATCAAAACATCCCTCTAACACGATCTGCCCTTAGGCGACAGAACTACCGACATTGATTAACTATCCAAAAACGCATCGGATCAAAGGGGAATTGAGGTTACCCTTGAAGAATCGTAGGGAGATGACGAACCACCCCTACGAAGGAGATCCTCTCCCTCTTCCTCTTCTTCTTCTTCTTCTTCTTCTTCTTCTTCTTCTTCTTCTTCTTCTTCTTCTTCTTTTTGGTCGGCAGCACCAGAAGGAGACGGCGCAAGGAGGCGGGGGTGGTACTGTTCATGGGGAGTACTGTAGCAGTGGCGGCTACTGTAGCACGCCGTGCTACAGTACCACCCTAGGGTTTCCCCCCTCTTTTTAATGGTGGCCGGCCCCTCCTGGGCCAAAGCCTGAGGCCCAGGTTGTCGAATAATTGCACAAACCCCCTCTAATCCTCTGTTAATTCTATTTTTTCTAGTTGGTTCTTCTCTCTAATACTTTCTTTTCACTTAAATAGACTTCGGGTATTACATTCTACCCCCCTTAAACAGAATTCGACCCCGAATTCTTCTCACTGATCCACTTGAATGAGCACCGAAACTGAACTTAACAAGTGTTAACACATACACGGCGTGAACGACTCTGCATAAGGCTCGCGCATACGAGACCTCTAGCTTCCAAGTCATTTTCCTCTCGGACATATGGGACCACCGCACCTTGATGCAATTGACGTATTACGCCTCATTACACTTACCGACCTGACCAGAACCACTTAACGGATAGGACTTGAAGATGCGACATTACTCGCTGATTAACAAACCTTATGAAATCTCACACTCCAAATACCTCAAGCCTCCTCTGAACACCAGGTCATACAAAACGTTATATTCCCCGCTCCAGGACTCGAGATAGTTCTAGCAATTTGCCATCTTCAGTATCCCCACATCTTCCAGAACAACCAAATATACTTTAGGCTATCTATCTCTTCGGGTCCAAACCACAAAAATTGCACGTAAACATATGGAACTCTTGTTCCATCGCTCAGTCGACCTCTTCATCATAACAATTAGATCCTCATTAAGCAGGGATACGCAACAAAACTTATTTTAGTCAAGTTTTAATAATTAGATTCAACTGAAAATAGAGGTTTCATAATGTAATTCCAACTTTCCTCCAAAACACTCAAATCCAAAATCAGAGATTCTTCACAAAAACCTTCAATCCTTCCAACTCAGCAGTTTGCAATTGAGCACCACATAAGCCAAAAGAGAATTTGCTCGAATGCCCAAATCAAACACTTTATTTTTTTTCCTGAACCGAAAAGAACCACCTTGCCAACAAAGAGGCAACTCAAATTGTACATGTTCTTCGTCATAAAACCCAACTCAACCAAGAACCACTAGAGCACTTCTCTACTCGAGAGAACATTCTTTTCTCAGATGTTCTTTTAAGAAACAAACCCTTTTCCGAATCATGGGTGTCTAGAACTATCACACTAACCCCTTCCTCTTAACTGACAATCCCAAAATGATCCTCAAACCAAAAAAAACAACCATACTTATTTAGAGGGACAAAAGGATTCTCTAGTCCACTTCTATTCCAAAGGAATTTTCTTGATAAAAGATTGCGAACACCTCAATAAAGATTTTTCACCCACAACCCCATCATCTCACTCTATTAAAGATAATCAACTTCGAATTCTTAGCACACACACACTCTTTTACTTTACCCAAATATTCTATCAAAGATCAACACACTATTCAAAATTCGCTCTTGTTCATCTACCTCTACACATAATATTGGGTCTCTAAGATCCTAGCATAAAATGCAAAGCCCAAAACCAACCTTCAAGTCTCCTACCATGAATCTCTGGTGTAATCGACAGAAAATCCTCAAATTCGTTTACTAAAATTTCACACCGCTCAACTATAACCTCAGTCATTAATATCAAGATTCCTCACTAATCAAGTAACCGCCCCAAGCGATTTATTTCACCAATCTTAGACGTTCTCTAATCCACACCAATCCAATTCAGTCGCACAACCACAATATACCCGTTCGCAAAACCTTAACTAATTGACCAGGATTCAAACATACTCAATCACCAACGTTAATAAATGAATATATTCTTTGACCAAGATATCCTTAGAATTAATTTAACTCCCATAGGGTTACTCATTGAGGCGGGTCATACTTGACATTAGCTCAACGGTTCTGCTATCCCATTAATTAGCATGACACTTAGGTTCCTCCACACCGCTACTCTCATTAAACTTCACCACCACAACTCTTCTGCACAATCATACTAAGTATCCAATTGCGATACTCTAATAAGTTTATCAAGAGTCCATAATTTCGATAATCCCAATATTCTAACATGGACAAAGGTTACTGGATCATAATTCGCTATAAGTTCCACTAGTCGAAACACTAATCAGTTGTATCCCAATGACAAACATTCCATAGAATTATCTCAATGAAGTTATAGGCCAAAACCAATACACCTTCTATTGTTCTTCACATAGACTGGTTCCCCACATCTCACCACTAACAAATACTTGTCCACTATATTACATTTTATAAGACTCTGGCAACACAAGTTAGTTATTTCTTTTCTAAAAAGGAAAAAACAAACAAATACTAGTCTCAACACACAAGAACATCGTTGCTCCTCAGAGTGAGCAAGAGACCAAGGGAGACAGTCGAATAACATTGATCTCGCAATACAAAAGATGAGACCACGAGAAGGGAGTTTCAAACATCAATAAATCACAATAAAACATTACCTTAGAAACTCAAGAAACACTTAGCGGCAACGATAGAAAAGTTGCAGTTACAATTCTTAACTCTAAACCCAAATACTCATGATACTCATTTTTCGTCAACAAATAGATCAATTTCTTTGATTACATCATTACTTGCCAACCCAAACAAGAAGTGCCTTTAAAACCAAATTACAATAATCACTTAAGAACTAAATAGAACCTTCCAATACGCCACATTGGTCAAACTAATATCATCTACGACATAAATCATGAACAACCAAAGGATCAAGAATGCCAAACTCCAAACATTTCATTTATCCGATACTACGAAAAGCAATCGACTTATTTTCCCTCTAGAAGAATCATCACCACTCCGACGCGTCACAATCTCTTGTGGACAGTCTTACCAACACCAACAATAATTCACTCTTAATAAGATTCGTTATCCTCAACTCTTCCCTTATTAAGCCACCAAAGGCTCACCAAAATGTTACGTACCCCTTTATCATCTCATCCTCAAATGAGTGCATACCAAATTCTTACACCCTCACTACAATAACCACTTTATTTTAGAGGGAACTAACTACACAATTTAAAAGGTTATTCCAAAGCCCTTCCATCAAAGACATACTATTATCCGATAGTTCTACCATCATGTAATTATTGTTCATCTATTAAATCCTATCAATTTTCTCTCGATAAAGCTCAACACCAAACTTTAATAGACAATAATTGCACCTAACAATTACATACAATCACTAAGCATCCACCAAGGGTTACTCCAAGATTAATATCCACTAACACAATAATCTAACTCCTTTTGTACTTAACCATCCCAAACGGTTAGGTTAATCCATTGCGATCCGTTAATCCAATTTACCAAAGAAGTTTACCAAATGTATTACTCTTAATGATCAACTCAATTCATCAATGTTCCACACTTCTTGTTAACTCTCATTTACAATTAGGTATAGTTGTACTCTTAACCACGGCTCATCAAGAACTACTACAAGACACTTTAAAATTTATGAGCTTTCCTTTCAAGGATCTTAGTTATGATCGATCATGCACACACTCTGCAGACCTAACACGATAACACATATCATATCCATTAATTGCTTTAATTATAACCTCTCATTAACAAGACAAACATCGCTCTGAGCTTTAACATCTTCTTTCATAAAAGAGAACCATTATTCGCCAACACTCAAAATACCAAAGAGAGACACATTGAGTCAAAGTCTCCATGTACTAAGGATTTGCAAAGGAAACTTTCATTATCCAATTCATCAAGTGAAATAAATGGGTCATGCTTTCAAGTAAGAAAGACGGAACTCCAATACAAATGCCGGTATTGACAACTAACCAAGTCCACCACCACAAGAATAACTCAACAATTGAAAAAACAATAATTGCTTCATGGGACAAGTTAAGCCAATAAAACATATCAATCTTTCTCAAAGAAACCCATCAACTGTAATGAACTCTGACCCAAAGAAATTCATCGACCACAACTGGACAAGAGCTGACCAAATTCAAATTCAAGAAAGAGAACAACTCTTCTAAAGATACTCACTATCAACACTGTACTAAGATATACGAGGTAACCACTTCTCTATTCTCATACCGCGACGGTGGTGTAACCTAATAAAACCCAGGCCACAACCACGACCTCAACCTCTCAACATGGGTTATCTCCACACATAATAATTATATAATCAATTAATGAACAATCATACTCAATTCATACCAGCAATCATCAATACGATATAACGAAACGAAAATGCAATGCTATGCCCATTCCCATTCTCTGCACCATTGTGTCAACTTTTAAGTTCATTAACCATTACAAAATTTTAGCAATTTAAGTTGCCTAAGTTGTAAATCCAATCACCACGGACCTACTACCCGCTCGATACCAATCAGTAACACCCTAGCCCGCCATGAGCCCGAATGCTCTTGAACTAACATTAAATAACACTAACCAAGGCAATTGCTAATAAATTTAGTGGAACCTCCTTGTAAAAACAGTTACAAAGGGGATTCCAATAGACATGTAAATCATAAATAACTAAATCATCAACTCTAATCCACAATAAATAATCAAATCATGCTAAGTGACTAACAAAACTAGAGAAGTATAAAGTTCCACTACTCATAATTATTACACTTAATCCATTGCATGAAACATAACATAATAACCTTTGAGAAATTCGCCCAACACTAAGAAACATGGTCTGAAGTTTAATTCATCTTTATTTGGTTCATGATGTGTGTGTGTGTGTGACTATCACTCTATTTCCCCATGCATGTCGTTCTTGGATCGGGTACCTAAAACAACATTAAAGCAAGAGTGAGTCCACAGACTCAGCAAGTCTGAATAAAGCTATAACATCAGCATCCATACATATAGGAGATCAACAATAATACATCTCACATGCAAATGCAATGCTCAAGGATCCTTTCTCTTTATCTTTCTTTGTGCATTACACGGTAATGCAAAGTATGCAACCGTCGCCGCATACCCATGCACATGCGGCGCGCGCACGCGAGGACCAATTGCCCAATACTCCGCAAGTATTGGGGACCTCAAGACCACACTCCACGAGTGTGGGGATCTCGAGCCCGTCACCTTCATGACGGGATCTCAAGGAAAACATACTTGGTCACCACGTGACCAAGCCTCAACATGATCTCAATATGCACATGCTCATCATTTAATCATCATCAAATTACCACAAGACGATAGCATCATACGACAATAGAGCATAAACATATTTGAAGCATCCACAAATCTTAAACCAACATCATGCCAACAATCTCATTATGCTATCACATATCGAAAAAAAACACTCAAACATGACCAATCAATCACAACCACGAATCAAACAATGCACTTGCCTTAACCGCATGAGAATGGAGGACGTGAAGACGGTGCTTCCTCTGGAACCAAACCCCCACCTAATACATTAAGAACATAAACTAAGACCACAGTAACGAAAAACATGAATTATATAAGCGAACTCATCAAATAGTAGATTGCAACGCGATCCCAACCCCACATTCCTAAGTGCTGAACTGCCCTCTGTGAACAGTCAAGTTCTAAAATTCATAACTTTCACTACAGGGGTCCAAATAAAGTGTTCTTGGACTTCATTGAAAGGTTATCAAATTTTCCAACTAAACCTAGTTGGTGAGCTCCCCTGATTCGGCCATCTAAAATCACTTTTAAGCCGATTAACAAAACATCGATTTCATGTCAGACTTTCTGGACAGAGCACTAAAACTATCATAACTTTCAGCTCGTTTATCCAAATTTCGCGTTCTTGCCCTTCCCTGAAAGCTACGATAATTATCTACAACTTTCATTATACTGATATCCTCTAATTCTCTATTTAACTGATCGTAAAGGTTAGATTACTAAAACCTGTCCAAAAACTGACAGAGTTGCAGAATAGCCGCACCAATAAATTCATAACTTTCGCTACAGAGGTCGAAAAATTATGTTCTAGCACTTCATTGAAAGCTATTGACGTCCTCTACAACTTCTTAGGAGACGTCCGAGACTGCATCCACACTTAACTATATCAAAACGTCCCTCTAACATGATCTGCCCTTAGGCGATAGAACTACCGACATTGATTAACTATCCAAAAACGCATCGGATCAAAGGGGAATTGAGGTTACCCTTGAAGAATCGTAGGGAGATGACGAACCACCCCTACGAAGGAGATCCCCTTCCTCTTCCCCTTCCTCTTCTTCTTCTTCTTCTTCTTCTTCTTCTTCTTCTTCTTCTTTTTGGTCGGCAGCACCAGAAGGAAACGGCGCAAGGAGGCAGGGGTGGTACTGTTCATAGGGAATACTGTAGCAGTGGCGGCTACTGTAGCACGCCGTGCTACAGTACCACCCTAGGGTTTTCCCCCTCTTTTTAATGGTGGCCAGCCCCTCCTGGGCCTCCTGGGCCAAAGCCTGAGGCCCAGGTTGTCGAATAATTGCACAAACCCCCCTCTAATCCTCTGTTAATTCTATTTTTTTCTAGTTGGTTCTTCTCTCTAATACTTTCTTTTCACTTAAATAGACTTCGGGTATTACACCAAGTTTGGTGGGGACACTGAACTAGGGTGTGCGACCTCTCCTTGGGCCCAAACGTTACACAGCCCATAGCCCAAATTAAGGTGGCGCAAAATCGTGGGATGTGAAGCTAAGGTAATAGGCCTGGTGGAGTCGAATTGGTTGCTGCCGAAGTGGTGAAGTGATTCAGTCCCTTACTGTCTGTCTTGCTGTGAATGCTTGGTTTCTCCTCTCCAAGATTCCTAGGTAAAATAGGGTCACATGTTTTAGGCAGTAGCACATTCAACATTAATAAAACATTCACTCCTAGGAAGGAATTCACTTGATAATTTAACTGTTGTGCTCGTGCTCTGGTAATTGGTCCTTGTACAACTTCAGGTTGAGGAGTATTGGTAGCATCCACAGGAGAGATGTCCTCATCATCCTCCCCTTCTTGAATTTGAGCCATCCTCGACTCAAGCTCGTCTTCATTTCCCAAATACGGCTTCAAACCTGTAATGTTAAATGTGGGACTAACCCCAAAATCTACAGGTAAATCAATCTTATATGTATTATCATTGATCTTCTCAAGAACTTTAAAAGGACCATCAGCTCTAGGCATCAACTTTGATTTTCTTAAGTTAGGGAATATTTCTTTTCTCAAATGTAACCAAACAAGATCACTAGGTTCAAAGGTTAATTCTTTTCTACCCTGATTTCCAACAACTCTATATTTCTCATTCATGCGCTCTATGTTTTCTTTTGAAGTTCATGCAACTTACGAACAAATTCAGCACGTTTCTTAGCATCTAAATTTACCTTTTCTGAAGATGGTAGAGGTACTAAATCAATTGGAGCATGAGGATTAAAGCCATATACTACTTGAAAAGGGCTCATCTTTGTTGTTGAAGGCAGTAATCGATTGTAAGCAAACTCCACATGAGGTAGACATTTTCCCCACATCTTCAAGCTCTTCTTCAAAACAGCCCTCAACGTTGTTGACAAGGTACGGTTGATGACTTCAGTTTGTCCATCAGTTTGGGGATGACAAGTAGTTGAAAATAGTAGCTTTGTCCCAAGTTATCCCCAAAGTGTCTTCCAAAAGTGACTTAGAAAGTTTGCATCACGATCTGAAACAATTGTTTTTAGCACACCATGTAGTCGAATAATGTCCCTGAAGAATAAATTAGCAATATGGGTAGCATCATTGCTCTTATGATAAGAAATAAAATGTGCTATCTTAGAAAACCTATCCACTACAACAAAAATATTATCCTCCCTCTTTGCCCTAGGTAATCTTAAAACAAAATTCATAGAAATATCCTCCCAAGGAACACCAGGAATAGAAAGAGGCATGTATAAGCCATGTGGATTCAGTAGTGACTTAGCTTTTTGGCATGTAGTGCATCGCAAAACGTAGCGCTCGACGTCATGCCGCATCCGTGGCCAATAGAAGTGTTTAGCAAGGATGTCCTCCATCTTTTTGATGCAAAAGTGTCCCATTAATCCTCCTCCATATGCCTCTTGTAACAACAAAAGACGAACGGAGCTAGCTGGAATACATAGCTTGTTAGCTCTAAACAAAAATCCATCATTGACAACAAATTTATTCTAGCCTCTACCATCTTTGTAATTGGACATGGCATCTTTAAACTCATTATCAGAAATGTATAGTTCTTTTATTGTCTCTAGGCCAAAAACTCTACAATCAAGTTGAGATAACAATGTATACCGTCGAGACAAAGCATGAGCAATTACATTTTCTTTCGCTTTCTTGTGTTTAATGACATAAGAAAAAGATTCAATAAATTCAACCCAATGTGCATATCTATGGTTCAGTTTATTTTGACTACTAATATGCTTCAAAGATTCATGATTAGAACGTATAACAAATTCTTTGGTCCATAAATAATGTTGCCATATTTCTAAAGTTCGAACTAGAGCATACAATTCTTTATTATAAGTTGTATAGTTCAAACTAGGTCCACTCAGCTAGCTCTTTATTGCTTCAATCTTGGCTTCATCAACTTTAATTCCCTGTGGAGTAACAACATAGACAACAAAAACAACTTGATCAGTGCAAAAGGTGCACTTTTTGATGTTACCAAACAAACGTGCATCTCTCAAAGAATTAAAAATAGCACACAAGTGATCAAGATGTTCATTAAGTGACTTGCTGTAAATCAAAATATCATCAAAGTAAACCACTACAAATTTACCAATGAAAGCACGTAAAACTTCATTCATCTATCGCATGAATGTACTAGGTGCATTGATCAAACCAAAAGGCATCACTAACCATTCATATAATCCAAATTTAGTTTTAAACGCTGTATTCCATTCATCTCCAAGTTTTATTCTAATTTGGTGGTATCCACTACGCAAGTGAACTTTAGAGAAAACGACAGAGCCACTCAATTCATCAAGCATATTATCTAACCTAGGAATTGGATAATGATATCTAATAGTGATATTATTTATTGCTCTACAATCAACACACATATGCCATGAACTATCTTTCATAGGAACTAAATTAACAGGAACATCACATGGACAAAGGATTTTGCGATTATACCCATTGTCTAGCAAGTCTTGTAATTGACACTGAATTTCATTAGTCTCCACCGGATTAGTCTTATATGGTGCACGGTTCGGCAGTGACGCTCCCGGAATCAAATCAATTTGATGTTTAATTCCTCTAATAGGTGGTAGCCCCGGGGGTATCTCAGCGGAAAACACATCAGCAATCTCCTACAAAAAGTTAGTGAGAGCAGGAGGCAAAGAAGCAGGCAGATCCTCAGGTGAAAACAAAGCATTTTGCACACTAGAGCGTAGTAAACAAAATTATTCACTTCCAACTCATTCAAATCAAATTTGTTAGCTAAGAGAACATGCCCTTTCAGTTTAATCTCATTCTTCCTGGTACTTGTTTCTTTTGTGTCTTTTTTTTAGATGCGAAATATTCTTTAGCTATAATATGATTTTCACTCTTTTCTTTCTCCATATTTATTCGTTCAGCATGTTCAATTTCATATTTTAAAATAGCTTCACGAGATATTGGAAGTAAAACAATTTTCTTGCCCTTATGCATGGGAATATATTGATTAGTTCTACCATGATGAGTTGAATCTTTATCATACTGTCAAGGTCTACCTAACAACAATGAGCATGCTTGCATAGGTTCAACATCGCAATCAGCATAATCATGATATGACCCAAGTGAAAAATGCATTCTCACTATTTTTGTTACCTTTAACTTACCACAAGAGTTGAACCATTGGATGTAGTAAGGGTGGGGGTGCTGATTTGTGGTCAAGCCAAGCTTCTCGACCATCTCCATGCTAGCAAGGTTGTTGTAACTCCCTCCATTAATGATGACTCGACATGGATGCTTTTTGATGATGAACTTTGTTTGGAACAAATTATGGCATTGATGCTGTTCAACACTCTCCATTTAGGCACTTAGCACACGCTTCACAATGAGACTCATGTACTTAACAGAAATTTTAGCACCCAAATGCTCTTCTTGTTCATCATCAGTTTTAGATTTATCACCTATAGGGTTATTTCGCTAGCAGAAGTGTACTCACCATTATCTTTCATAATGAGCTCACGACTTGGACAATCATGCATCATATGTCCAAATTCTTTGCAACGATGACACTTCACATATCTTGATCTCCTTGTGGAAGCTACCAAGAAGCACTTTTGTTGGAGCTTGCACCATTGTGGACTTGCTTGCATCGGGAACACGTGAGGGAGTGGTGGAGGCAGCGGGCATCCACGGCTTGAGGAAGGGTGTCACGGCCGAGGTGGAGGAAAGCACCCTATTTTGCAGCTTGTTCGGCCCAAAATTGCCTCCTGTCCTTGATTTTCATCTTTGTACTTCCCTTTCAGCTTTACAAGAAAGATGAAACATACGAGTAATAGAGTTGTACTCTTTGTATTCAAGAATGTCCTAGATTTCACGATTAAGCCCTCCTAAAAATCTAGCCATTTTAGCATCTTCAGTTTCTTGTAAACCACATCGCAACAAACTAATTTGTAATTCTTGGTAGTAGTCCTCAACAGTTTTACTACCATGTCTTAAGAATTGCAAATTATTTAGCATATCATGTGCATAATACAAAGGAATGAATCTAGCTCTCATCATTTATTTCATAGCATCCCAAGTTCTAGGTATATTATTTTCGTTCCTAGAAGCTTCTTTCCACCAAATTGATGCAAAGTCAGTGAACTCACTAGTAGCGGCCCTAATCTTTCTATTTTCAAGAAACTCATAGCATGCAATTTTTTGGTCCACTGCTAACTCCCAAGTGAGGTATGAATCAGGGTCATGTTTTTCAGCAAAAGAAGGCATTGTAAACTTGATTTTAGCTAGTGGATCATCACGTACCTCTCGCTGATTTCTTCCCATACCTTATCGAATGCGACGAAGCCGACGATGTTCACGATCATTGTGAACATTGAATCCATCTGATTCTATATCAGCAGTGTAGTTGTTTGCGTCTTCTTCTTCCACCTCATCTGCCCAAGAGCGAGCTACAGGTGGAGGACAGTGGGCAGGGATGTCGTTCCCCCTTGGCCCATTCATGGCCGCAGCTGCATCATGTGGCGGTCAAAACTTCAGGTGCTTAACACGTGTGTGGAGTGCCTCGAGATTGTTGTTAATCTGGTCCAAAGCTTTATGAGTAGCCTCGGTTTGTTGATTGAGCAAACGCTCAAAGTGCTGCATGATTCCTCTCATGCGTAGTGTGAGAGGTGCGTCCTCCTCAACGTTTGGTATGCTATTCTCTCTTGTGATCTAGAACCTGCCATTGTTAGTATCAACAAAAAAAAATCATAAAAATATGCTAGCTTCCTATTGCTACTAGGTGCTGGAGGTTACAAAAAGTCACATACTCTCAAACTCTTACCAAATTCTTACAAGTTCTTACCAAAGAAAATAGGTGGTGCAACCGGTGGCTGGTTCGTGATAACCTAACTTGAGTGATGAGTGTAGCGATTGCTGGTATGATGAAACCTGTTCGGTTAGTAGTAGGTGGAGCTTGGACATGCAATATGTAAGTAGCGAAGCAATGGCAATATTCAATTTCAGAATTACACTAGCTAAACAATAGTCCAAAGTACTAGCCTAAATGCTAGCTCAAGCAAGCAACACTAGATGACACAAGGGCTATATAAATAGAACTCCAAAATCTAAAAAAGAATAATGCTGCCAAAATCTGATTTTTTTTAACTTGTGCGGCTCTTCACTTTTTTTTTGCTGTTGCCTCTTTTTTTTAATTCAGAGCAGCACACATATTAAAGAACACTAAAATATGGTCTAGAAACAAAGATTACACAATCTGGAATGAAAGAAAACTCAAACTAGATGGCGAAAGAACGACGAAAACGGGTGCTAAAACTTCGGAGGCCATTTTGAGGCCCTAAACAACCTTTTTTTGGGGGTTTCACTTTTTCAAAGCCTTGTGAAGTGAATCTGAGTTGAACTTATGGATTTTTGGATTGAACTTTTCGTTAGCTTTCCAATGAGCCAAAGAACGTCGCAATCTAAGTTTGTTTGCAAAAGTTGTGACCGTTTTTGTGAATGCTGCACGAGTTTAGCTTCTAGTGATGTAAAAGGGGGGATAGGGCTGGGATGGAGCTCGACTATGACACAAGGTGGAAACCGATAGGGATTCCCCACAAAAGAAATTGGCCCAACCCTAGAAACTAAGTTGGACTCCAAACAAAACTGCTACAAACCCTAACTCGGTCAAGAACAGATCTTACTATTTTTTTTATTTTCTTGGTGCAAAACTCAAACCAAAATCAAGACACTAAAATTTAGTCCAGCACTAGAACTTGATAATGGATGCAAATTCAACATAGTAAGACTAAAACTAGAATTGCACAGGCACAACTAGGGTTCGGTTTTATTTTTGGTGATTTTCGACGATCGAAATATTTTTGTGGGGAGATTTTTGGTTATAGGTATGAAAACTAATCTAAAACTGAAATCTCACCGGCAATCGAGCTCGATACCACTTGATGTAAGACTGGTCTCGATCTTTTAGTGGATGGTAATTCGATTTGTAGTGAGTGACTTTGACGATGAGGCTACTTGACCAAAACTCAATCAAACCGTCCAACAATCGCTTAACCATGTTTTTGTTGTTATCAACATCTAAAGCTTGAAGTAGTTGTGCATAAAGAAAATTTTGATGGATTTGTCAAGGGTAAAACATGTTAATCTTGTCCCAAGCTTTCTATTGAGAACACTTACCTTAAGGATACTCTAGAAAGATTCTCTAAGGGTAAGAATCAACTTAACATGATTGTAGACAAGTCCAATATTCATTTTGGGAAGCAAGGGCTAGCGTATAGCTTTGCTAAGGATAAAACTAAGCCAAATGTTATTAAATTCATAGAATATGGCCTAGTTGAATTCAAAACCCAACCTACAAAGGTGCTTTTCAAGTCTAGAGATTTTGCTCAATTGAACTCAGATTTGTAGGGTGCTTCTCTCAGTGGTACCAAGTACCATTGCACCTATTGCAAGGGGATATGCATTTGCTTGAGTTCTATTTGCGTAGGCTAAAGAATGCTAGTAACAATATTGCTAGAATTGCTTCACATCATCCTAGATATTTTACGAGAAATATTCATGTAGAGAAGAAAAGACGTGGACTAGGATTTTATTCTCATCCTAGACATGCTCAGTGAGATGCTCCTAGACAAGTTGCATCTCATGCTTTCAAGAATGTTTCTCATGCTAGAACTGCAAATAGATTTAAGGCTAACAACCATGATTCATATGCTTCTAGAAGGCATGTGTCTCAGTACTCTGTTCCCAAATCATGTTTAACTAAGCCAGCATTGAGACACATAAATCTTGTGTGCCTTGATTTTTAGGTTCATTGTGGAAGGGAGAAGAACACATGGCTTGTCGACTCCAGGTGTTCACGTCCCATGACCAGAGACTCAAGATGGTTCACCTACTTCACGTGTGCTTCTAGTGATGACTTCATCACCTTTGGGAACAACGCACAAGGGCGAATTGAAGGAACTGGCTCAATCATGGTGAATAACAAATTCATCCGAAGGACATCACCCTAATGGACAAGCTAGGTATAACCATCCTTTAGTCTCTTAGCTTCTTGATGATGTATATGAAACTAGATTTAATAAGAATGCTTGTCATGTGCTTGACTCTATTAGTGAGCTCGTGTTTGATTTATCGATTTGGTATAATATTTGGAGCTAACTTTTCTAAATCTCTTGTCAGTTATCTAAAGTGTTTCCTTGCTTCTCCTTATGAGTTATGTGTTTGGCATAGGTGATTGGGGCACATTGGGTTTGACCATCTGATACGAGTTAGTAGCATTGATCTCATGAGAGATTTGCCTAAACTCAAGGCTGTCAAAGGCATTGTATGTGCACCTTGTAGGCATGGCAAGTAAGTTGCTACCTCATACCCATCATTGACTATAGTGAGGACTGATGGACCTAGACAATTATTACATATGAACACTGTTGGTCCTTCCAGTGTTTGATTAGTCGATGGAAAATGGTACATTCTAGTCATAGTCATTGATTTTTTGAGATATTCTTGGGTATTCTTGTAACATCCCCAAAATTTGAATTCTAGGAAATTTATTATAAATGCATTAGAGAAATCACTTTGATCATTTGCATATGAAATATACCATGTTTAAATTTGGTTTTTGAATTAAAAGCAAAACTTGAACTACAAACAAATATGTGCTAAAAAGGAAATAGATGAAACTAAGTAAAAATATTAAAGAAGAGAATTACTTCGGGCATATTGTCACTGCAATAATTCATAAAAACTTTTATATGAAATCTTGTTTATAAAAGAACACAAAGGCATAAGACTAGAACCTTGTTCGAATTTTGTAGAAATTCACAGAAGGTTTAAGCCTCCAAACATTTTATAGACGAAACTACATTAATTCATAAGCCTACACAAAAAATTTCATTAAATGCCAAAGTCTTTTGCTTAGTAAATAAAATTAGGAATTAAATCAGCCGAAAATGGAAAAATCCTAAACCTAACTCACCTCTCTCTCTCCCTCTCTCTCTCTTAGACCTGTGGACTCCGCCCATAGGGATCTTCTTCCACCTCATGCGCGAGCACGATCTTTGCACCATGAGCGCGTTACGCCTTGTCTTTGGTTTTGACCGCCGACCTGGTTTCCACCGCCACTGCTCCCTGCCGCCACGGTCAACATCGCGCCATCCTGTCCAAAGTAAGCCCATCCCTACCAGTACAACTCCGTAAGCTCCGTCAGCTATCCGCATGCGAGCTCCTCCTCGTTGATCTCCACCTCTCCGTCTATAAATAGCCACCCCTGAGCTCCGCCTCTCCTTTTCCAACTCAATGCACACCACCCCTTCTCTTCTACTCCACTCAATCGAGCTCTAGAGCTCAGAGAGCGCAACCCTAGTAAGAGCCGAGAGTTGCCACCTTTGTCCTCGATGCCGTGAAGGGTTTTGTATCACCCTTACCATGTCATATTGTGTTCCGGAGACCCCCTACAACTTTCCCCTCACTTGATTTTGCATATGATCCACATGAGCTCCTGATTTGGTCCTTCTTCCTCGTCTCCAGCCAGAACTGTTGCCTCAAGCCTTGCTAGAACCCTACTACATCTCAAGTCGATTCCTCACGTCTGGAGCATCGCCTAAGCATTAGCAAGCTTCCCCAACCATCAATCGAAGCTCTCCTTCAGCCACGCTTCTTCTCCTTGTGCGACAGAACTCACCGCCTCGGCTCACCATCGACAGCCCAACCCCAACCACCTCAGACCCTCTGCATCCTTCTGGTATGACCCTAGCAACATGTAGATACTCATGCGTGCACTCATTAGTTGACAACATCGCTCTTTCGTGCAGTCACTCGTTGCCGTAGCGGCTTCGCCACTCAATGCCGATGTACCACCACGTTGAGCCACCTCAGGCCACGCCATTAGTGCCGACAGGTGCGCTTTAGTATGGAGATTCGTTCTGGACACTCTCTGGCCTTGTGAAGCACCACATCGCTGGTGACACGCGTGGGCGCGAGCGCCACCGTGTGGCACAACGATGACGAGCACTGTAGCTCATCATCAGTTGCCTAATCCCAGTCATTAGCACAAAATTGTGTTTTAAATGATTAGTTAAACCCTGATAAGCGCTCATGTGTCGAACCAAGTCATTAGTTTAAATAAAAATCAAAACGAAATGGTAACTTAAGCGTGTTGCTGACATGTGGGCCCCACAGCCTTAAGCGCACAGTGTTGGTCCCGTGGACCACGCACTGTGCGCATAGACGAGTGGTTTATGCACTATAGCTATGAGCCGTGCGACTGATAGTCGGCCTTGCTTGTTGGTTTTTTTAAAAATCAAATAGAAATTGGAAAATACATCTTCAGTTATGAGGAAAATATGCTTCCCTTTTTGGCAGGCATAAACCTCGATAGAAGGCATAAACCGCACCAGGGAATCGAGGGGAGAGGGAGAGACTAATGGAAGACAAAGCAGGGGTGGGTATAATATAAGGACAGTGCCAAAACATTTTGCCTCCCGCGCAACCGTTCAAAAATTTCCGCAAATCAAAGACGATTTCAAATAAAAACTGTTTGTGATAAGCTAGTATCACAAACGGTTCATATTAAAAACCATCTGTGATACGCTAGTATCACAGACGGTTCAGATTAAAAACTGTCTATGACTTATCATAAAATCAGAGAGTACCATGCTATCTCACCAATTAACACGACTATTAGATTTCTCTACACTGCTACTCTCCTTGAACTACTCCATCATACTTCTTCTACACAATCTTATCGAGTACCCAAATGCGATACTCTAATAAACTGGTCAAGATTTCCATACTTGTTAATTCTAATGTTCTGTCAAAATGAACACAAAATCTTGGACCACATATCGCTATAGGTCCTACTAGTTGCAGCAACGAAACCTGTTAGCTCCAAAGACAATCATTCTTTTTAAATCAAATCCTCTGCAAGGATTATTCTAATAAATTGATTTATTACTCAATGCCCCTCAGACAACCTGACACCTAAAGGTTCACCAGACCATCTACTAGACCAACACTATCTAGTTGCCAATTCACATCCGACGAGACTTTGCAATGGGATTCGATTAACCCTTTCTTAGAAGAAGAGGCAAATAGAAGTAAATTTCAGCACAAAGGGAAACGTTACCACTTACAGTCGTTACAAGATTAAGAGAACAATTAAATAACAATGATCTTAGAAAACAAAAGATGCGATCATAATTGAGGGCACACGTTCCACAAGCAAAGAATATCAAGCCTCAAACGAGAATAAAACATTGCTTTGGAAATTCGAAAAAAAACCTCTTGTGGGCAAGAACAACAGTTTTAGATAAACTTCAATAACCTGCAAATTACAGAACTTGACTTCAATCTCAAATACTTCTACTTCACTCTTTCCTTTTACAAAGAAAATGACTTCGTTGGTTACAACATCACCATACCAACTCCAACAAAAAGGGATTTGAAGACCACAACACATAAACCACCTAGGAACTTATAAAACCTCTCAACACTTCACTTTGCTCAAAACAATTTCAGCTACCACACCAACCTGAGGTCTGAAAGATCACAAACACGAAACTAGAAACATTTTCATTTAATCAATATTAGGTGAGCAATCCAATTCCTTTACACAAAACATTCGATATTATGATCATAATCCCTTACTGACCATCGCCATAACAATGACATAATACACTCTTAGCGAGACTCATCATAGCCTCTTATCCCCTCATAAACCTACCCAAAAGAAACACAAGCCACAAGGTTGAAACAAACCTCTTCTAATCAGATCATACTATCAAATAGTAATTTTGCTAGGCACACTATCAGAAACCACATAATCATTCATCCACTAATCCATAAATGGTGCTCAACACCCACCTCATCTATCATCAACAATTGACAATTGTAACTATCATGTATGCAAATAGGATCATACGTCTATTTGTAATCACCTGAACCATCTATATACACCGTGTCAATATTCCACTTTATGCTCAGAGTTTAATTAAGGATTTAATAACATCATCTCCTTAAATCACCAGGTTTCACAAGGTACTACCTTAACATTCATCTAATCCGGTATACATGTTTCAATCTAGCAATTAAGTATAATCATCAAGTAGTCAGCTTATGAAAATTTCTGGATTAAAATCCTCTAAGGCAACGTCAAACATATCCTTAACATAATCATCGCTATTGATAGATTAATCCATTGGGACCCATTACACCGAATTATCCAATAAATTTAACAAATTCCACAATCTTAATGCTCAGACCAAATCACCAATATCTCACAATTATTAATAAATCCTTTAACCTCAATTGGGTACAACCATACCCTTAAACACGATTCGACAAGAACTACTACAAGACACCATCAAATTAAACAACTTCCCTTCCAAGAATCTTAGTTAAGATCCAATATGCACCACACTACAGACTCAACTTGATAACCCATATCACAACCATTAATTTCTTCGGTTATAACCTCTAGTTTAACCATGACAAGACATCGCTAAAGGTTTAACGTTTCCTTTCATAAAAGAGAAACATTCAACTTCCACACTCAAAATACCCAAAAGAGATACCTTGCGTCAAAGCCTCCACGTACTAAAGGACTTGCAAAAGGAAACTTTCATTAGCTAAAAAAAACATCAAGCGAATAAATGGGTCAAGATTTTCCAATGAGAAAGACAAAACTCCATTATAAAGGTCAAGCTTGACAATCTACCAAGTTCACCAGCCGCAAAAAAAATAACCCAACGATTGGGAAAACAATGATTGCTTTACAGAACAAAATTAAACCAATGGAAACAAATCAATCCTTTTCAAAGCAACCCATCAACCGTAATAAACAAATAACCCAAGATAAGCTCATCAACCCCAACTAGACAAGAGTTGACCAAATTCAAATTTCAAAGAAGAGAACAACTCTTCTAAATATACTTACTATTAAAGCCTGAACTACGATATCCAATGTGGGCACTTCACTATTGCTATACCACGAACGGTGGTTTAACCTGGTACAGCACAGGGCCACAACCTCGACCTCAACCTCTCAACATGGGTTATCCCCACACATATTAACTATAGCATTATAATATACATATGTATGTATATATATATATGTATGTATATCATAACAGGAATCATCAATACAACATGCGAAAACGTAAAAGCAATGCAATAACCCAATCCCACCTACTGTGCTTAGTGTGTCAAAATTAATGTTTTATTAACCACGGACCTACAGCCCACTCTGATACCAACTGTAACACCCCAGCCTGACATGAGCCCGGAATGCTACTGAACTAACCTTAAATAACTCTAACCAAGGCAATTTTAATAAATTTTTGAGAACCTCCTCAGTAAAATCAATTACAGGGATTCCAACAGAACAAGTAAATCACAAATAATCAAGCCATCAACTCTAATCCTCAATAGATAATCAAATCATGCTAAGTGTCTAACATAACTAGAGAAGTATAAAGTTCCACTACTTATCATTATTACACTTAACCCACTGCATGAGATAAAACATAATAAATCTTTGAGCAACTCATCAAAGAATAGGAAACACGATCAAGTTTATTCATCTTTATTTGGTTCATGATGTGAGTGTGTGACTATCAATCTATTTCCCCCCATGCATGTCGTTCTGGGATCGAGTACCTAAAACAACAATAAAAGCAAGAGTGAGCCCACAGACTCAGCAAGTACATATTAACAATTATAACATCAGCATCCAAAGCTCGAAATGCAACAATAGAACATCTCACATGCAAATGCAATGCTCAAGGATCCTTTCTCTTTATCTCTTTTTGCATTTTACCGGTAATGCAAAGTATGCAACCGTCGCCGCATACCCATGCCTGTGCTCGCAAGCACAGGGACCAATTGCCCATTACTCCGCAAGTAATGGGGACCTCAAGCCCACACTCCATAGGTGTGGGGACCTCAAGCCCGTCACATACATGACGGGGACCTCAAAGATGTGCATGCTTGGTCATCACAAGACCAGGCCTCAACATGATATCAATATGCATATGCACCATCTCTATTCAGCATGAAAGTACCAAAGGCAATAACAACATTCATGAATAAAGCATAGCCATACTTTGAACATTCACCACTCTTATTATGCACACTTGCCAACAGCCATACGACACTAACATGCATCAAACACGCATTCATGTCCATGCAATCACAAACAAGGTAACAGCGATGCACTTGCCTTAACCGCGTGAGAATGGAGGACGTGAAGACGGTGCTGCCTCCCGTACCAATCCCCCACCTAATACATTAAGAATATAAACTAAGACCACAGCAACGAAAAACATGAATTATATGGCGAACACATCAAGTAGCGATTGCAACGCGATCCCGACCCCACTTTGCTAAGTACTGAACTGCCCTCCGTGAACAGTCAAGTTCTAAAATTCATATCTTTCCGTACAGTAGTCCAAATTAGGTGTTCTTGGACTTCATTGAAAGGTAATCAAATTTTCCAACTAAACCTAGCTGGTGAGCCTCCCTGATTCGGCCATCTAAAATCACTTTTAAGCTGATTAACAAAACATCGATTTCACGTCAGACTTTCTGGATAGAGCACCAAAACTATCATAACTTTCAGCTCATTCATCCAAATTTTGCGTTCTTGTGCTTCCCTGAAAGCTACGACAATTATCTACAACTTTCGTTATACTGAGATCCTCTAATTCTCTATTTAACTGATCGCAAAGGTCAGATTACTAAAACCTTTCCAGAAACTGACAGGGTTGCAGAACAGCCGCACCATTAAATTCATAACTTTTGCTACAGAGGTCCAAAAATTACGATCTAGTACTTCATTGAAAGCTATTGACGTCCTCTACAACTTCCTCGAAGACGTCCGAGACTGAATCCGCTCTTAACTATATAGAAACGTCCCTCTAACACGATCTACCCTTAGACGACATAATTACCGACATAGAACAATTAAGCGCTAAAACATCTAAACAAGGGGAAAACGAGGTTACCCTTGAAGAACCGATTGCCAGGCACGATGAGCACCTACCAGCGAACTCTCCCCCCAAAGATAGTCCTGTTCCCCTCACCTTCTTCCTCCTCCAACAGCTGGGCACCTCCAGCGATCTCCTTCTTCTTGGCCATTCGATCTCGGGTGATCGCTTCTTCCTCCAATTGGGGTGGCTCTGTTCATGGAATCAGTAGTGGCGGCAGTCTTGTAGCATACCATACTACAGTACCACTTCTAGCGTTTCCTTCCTCTTTTTATTGGTAGCCAACCCCTCATGGGCCTAAATGCTGTGGGCTGGAAGCCCATAGCCCAAGTTGTCGAAATTATACGTAAATTCCCCTCTAATCTCCTGTTAAAACACTTTTCTAATTGGTCCTTGTCTCTAATTTTTTTCTTCTCTCTCGAATACATTTGGGGTATTACATGGTGGCTTGGCTAGCACACGCGTGGCCTCACGTGGCGACCATGTAGCAGTGGTGACGTTGACACGCTCGGGACTCGAGGGTCTCTAGCGACCGGCGGTGAGGCGCAGAAAGAGAGAGGGAGGGCAGGGAGCATGATGGTCACCTCCGTAGTGGTTGGGCACATAGGGGTGGCCGGCGGTGACGAGAGGCGGCAACACGATTTGGTCAACGGTGGCATGACGGTTCCGGCGATGCTCCAGTGAGGATGGTGCAACCACGGTAAATAACGCATGATGGCGAGGCCGAATGTGAGGATGATGTCGGCTAAGACCCACGAGCGATGCTGTCAGCGATAGAGTTGCTCGGTGGTCGGTGGCAAGGAGATGCGAATTCTTGCGAGGAGAGGAGGCGGAAGGAGCAAAGCTCAAGGTGGAAATGATGAGGGAGGAGATAGGGGTGCAGGGGCACTAGAGGAGGGGATAGGCATGGCAGGATTCACAGTGGGTGTTGCGTGTTTTGGTGGAAATGGGCACGAAAAGGCTGGCGGATGGCCGAAACGGGCATGGCGGCGGACAGGGAAGTTGTTGCGCACGTGCACGCGAAAGATGGCAGAAGAAATCGCGGTGGTGAGGAGCTTTGAGAGTGCGACAGTGGCAGACGGGTGCGAGCGTGGCGAGAGAAAGAAGAAAAGTAGGAGGAAGAAAGGGGTGACAGGTGGGGCCCGCATGGTGGTGGGAGAAGGAGAGAGAGGGAGAGGCTGATTCGTGGGCTCGTGTTAGCTGAGAGAAAAAGGGAAGCGGGAGCGTGGGTTGGGCTTCGGGGGAAATCGCCAACTGGGCCGGGAAGAAAAGAGGGAAAAGGAAAGGAAAAAAGAAAAAGAAAAAAGTAGTGGGCTGGGCCAAATAAAGAGAAAATGAGCTTAGGCCCAAGAGATTTTGGAGTTTTAATTCGATTTCTGAATTTCAGAAGTAAGATGTTGATCGCGACCGAGGAGGGTTGTGATTTATTATTTATCAAGTACTTACTTGTTGTTCTTCTACTATTTTAACTACTCTTAAAAATTTTGTTGCAAAGTACTATGCATTGATATTGCAAATAAAACTTGCTTAATACTGAAATTAACCTGTAGCATAGAGTCTCATCCATTGTTAGCCATGCATGTATATATAAATTTTGCGATACACTATAAATCTTGCTGAGTACGCAATGTACTCAATCTTGCTTAAGTTGTTGTTCAGAGTTAGAGGATGAGCTTATGCCCAACAATGTGTTCTTTGCACTCGGTATTGGATGGTTCCGTGATGGGTCTTTCTAGGTCTTATTCCTTGTCGGTTGCTTGAGGGTTTGATGGGCATCTTTGCTGGATTTTGGTTTATATACATGTTATGCTTCTGCTATTTAATTCGCCACTTCTGATACTTAAGCTTTTATTTAGCCGGTCGACCCTTGTGATGTAAACTTTGTAATCGCTTAAGTTATGTACCATATTTGTTTTATGTTGTATGTATGGATGTGTATGCCAATGTTGTGGATGTATGTACTAGCCACTGATCATGGGACTAGTACGGTACACATGCGAGGGCTACAGATATTCAAATCCCGAGATCCGACAATAGTAGTATGGGATCGACCCGGCTAATTAATTAGCAATGTCTCAATTTCGGTTCTATTTTAGTGGTGTGAGATACGAGATGGACGTATGCTCACAATGGCACAAGAGGGGAGCCCTATCTAGTCGGGAAGATATTCAGTGTTGAAACATTAGCGACAGAACTAGGTTGAGACGAAGCTTTGTAAAGGCCTTGTGATAATCACTTAGTCGCATGTCTACGAAAGCATGTCTTGGCGGAATTATAAGTTGATTTATCTCCTGTGGGTAAAGCTGTACAACCTCTACAGAGTAAGACTATTTAAACAGCTATGTCCCTAGTTATGGAGAACGCCTAGGGATTTCACACGAGGGTAGAGTTTTTATAAAAATTGTTCGAAGGTAAATGTGAAGTTCACTTGGTGAATATAATGTTAAACTTCTTTGGATGGGATATTCACTTGGTGGTTTGGTTGGAAAATGAATAGGAAGTTCACTAGTTGTTTCAAAGAAATTGTTTACTCTATTTATTTATTGTCTTCTAAATTATGTTTTTCAATCTACTTACTTTATTTACTATCAATACACCTTTCGTATAATAACCATATGGCTATTCCTTTGATCAAATCTTGTATGAATATTAGTTCCATACTATTCCCTCACGACTTGCTAAGTACTTTATGTACTCACGGCTTTAAACTTTGTTGCTTAGTTGAAGAAAGTCAACCTACTCAAGAGTTCTACGAACATCAGTTCTTTGAAGGCTTTGCAAATTAGGATGCGTTCTCCACTCGATTGCCTATGGATATGTTGATTGGCCTCTCCAAGTTTCTTTTCTGTTGTAAGAGTTTTATTTGTGTCTTAAGCCCTGTGTGCTAAGTTAAGTAAACATTGATCATAAGGTCCAGTTATTATTACTATTTGCTATTTTGCTATCTTTTTAGTTAAATCATTGAATGGATGGTATTTCATTGATATTTCACTGTGTGAGCTAGCTACTGATCATGGGACTAAATCAGAATATACATGGGTTTCTGATGTGTAAATCTGGGTCCCAGTATTTTTCTAAGACCATGTCCAGATAATTTGAGATGAGCATGATGGAAGAGCTAAATTATTTCCTTGGCCCCCAAATGAAGCAATGCAATTAAGGGACTTTCATCCTTCAGATGAAGCACAACAAGGACATACTGAGGAGATTTGATACAGGTGATTGCAAGCCAATTGCCACTCCAATGGCTAGTTCGACTGCTTTGGATGCAAATGAGGACAGTGAAGCTGTGGATTAACGTGAGTACCCCAACATGATTGACTCCTTCCTATATATGATACTTTCAAGACCGGACATCCACTTCTCGGTGTACCTATGTGCAAGATTTTAAGCTTCTCTAAGGTTTTCTCATCATCAAGCAGTTAAGCGCATCTTCAGATATCTTCAATCAACCATTCAATATGGTTTTTTATTCAGGTTCGTCATCATTGTTTTTGTTAAGCAAAAACTGTTGGAGAGATTCCTACAACAAATATATTAAAATTAAAAAGAATATGTGTAACACCCTGGCTATTTGGAAGCCAAGATGTCACCCTAAAATCTCTAACATACAACCATAATCATGAGAATTTAAACAGTAATCCAAATTACAACGAATGGAAGGAGAATCGCTCAAAAGGCATAATCGCACAAATCTAATCTGAACCTATGCAGGTCAAGTACCACAGCGGAAAATAAACATCCATAACCAAACAGGAGACATCACCCACATGTCGCCTCAATTATTACAGTTTATCTCTAAACAAATAAAGGAATTCGACCAAGTTCTATTATTGAAACTGGAATATGGTGATGTGTGTTTAGTGCAAGTCTACTCCCTCCCGATAGAGTCATCATGAACGGCCACCTAAAACAAAACAACAAACAAGAGTGAGTCCGGGACTCAGCAAGTACAACGATTACAAGAACATACTTCATGTAGATACATAGCATAAGAAATATTTGAAAGAAAGAACTGTAATGCATGGATCCCATGAACTGGATGGACTGCACTCGTGCTTATACCGGTATAGCAAGTGACACACCCGTCGGTGTTCACTTAAGCCCGTATTTATCGAAATACGGGGATCCAAAATACCGTATGAAGAACATTTCATACGGTGTCCAAAAGCGCCCACATTGGAATGGTGGGACTTCACTTGCCCATCTTTGGAATTGATGGGACTTTAGACTCCACTCCGTGGAGCTCCACTCCGTGGACGGAACATGAACATGATCGCATGAATAATTTTATGAACAATGGTTAGTATCATCTCCACACGTATGACAGAGCGTACACAAAGAACATGATCGTCATATCATTCTTGTCTACCATAACCTCCACTCCCGTGGATATTCCACTCCCGTGGATGGCATATGAACATTTAAGCTTATCACACATCAATATAACACCATACCAATCAACGAGCATCCGGGGTTTACAAATCACACATAAGTCATTGTACTTGCCTTTAGCGTTGGGAGGCAACGAAGAAGCCGCTAACCTTGGCGCCTCACCCCCTACACCAAAGTTACTCAATAAGAACTAAGTCATCAAGACACTACTCGCATTGCCCTAACTCATAACCCCAATTCCACCATCTAATTTATACCCAAAACTTGCATTAAACCTCATTCTAGCAGAAAGTCTATACGGACAACAGCAGTATAAATAGCATAACTTTTGATATAAAACTCGAAAAGGGGTGTTCTCAGATTTGATTGAAAGGTAATGAAATTATCTACAACAATCTAGTTGGGTGAAAGCCCTGAATTTTCCATTATCACATTCAAATTTTAAAAGACAACTTGATAGTTCATTCTCGTCGATTCGGACAACAGAGACGAAAACTACCATAACTTTTGATCCAAGACGTCGAATTCAGTGTTCTTGGCGAACACCGAAAGCTAAGAACAAAACCTACATATCTCTAGGAGATGGACAACTCAGATTCGGCCCCTAACATCACGAAACAGACCACGCAACAATCTGGACAGAATCGACTTTCTACTCGCAGCAAAACGATCTAATCAAATATGAACCAAATCGCATCTACCACTAATCAAATGAGGAGGATCGGCATTCGTTACCCTTGCAGCAACCAGGAAGTGGGTGGAAGAACCTTGGAGACGACGATCTCCCTCCTCCTCTCCTCCCTTGGCCAAGCAGCAGCTTGCTGCCCCCTTCCTCTTCTCGCGTTAGCCGGCAGCGGGGAAGCTCCGTAGGTGAGCTTGGGAGGCACCACCGTAGGGAGCAGCCACCAGGGATGAAGGAGAGGCAGCTCCAAGGGCAGGGACGTGGGGAGGAAAGAGGGGATGGGGCGCGGCCAAAGGGAGGGTGGGGTTCGGCCAGGGAAAAAGAGGGGCGACCAGCTAGGGTTAGGAGGCGCATGGGCCTAGGCCCAGGGAGTCTGGCGGCCACAAGGCCTAGATGGCTTCGGCGGAGGCCCAACCCACTAAATGCGCCAAAAAGCGGAAAAAGGAACTAGCAGCCTTTTCCCGATTAAATTCCCTCTAAACGAAACTCGGAGTATTACATTCTACCCCCCTTAACAGAATTCGACCCCGAATTCTAACCGTCGAGGTGAACACAGGAACGGAATACTAACCGGTTGGAAACAATGGATTCACACGTACCGAAAGTGAATAGGTCTGGATACTGCTCGCGCATGCGAGACTCTAGCTCCCAAGTGGCCTCCCTCTCGGACTGATGATACCACAACACAATGACGTAACACGACGTCTGATCTAACGCTCAACCCGGTACTTCCAGGTGCACTCATCAGACAAAACTCGAAGGTAAGATCTCACTCGATGGTCAACGGCGCAAACGACACCTCAAACTCTGGATCTCCCAGGTACTCACTCAACACGAGAACATACAAGATGTTACGTACTCCGCGCACGGACTCGAGACAGTCCTGGCGATACGCCAACTAGCGAAAACAACCCAATGTATCTTGGGTTAACCTTCCCAATGATACTCAACCACACGACATGCACATAGAACACGGAACTCGTGTTCCACCTCTCAATTAAACTCTTCACTAAAGCAAGGATCAGCTCCATTAACTAGAAACATACGACAAAACTCTCTTTAAGCAACCTCTTTTACCAACAAAACCCATCTGAAAACGAAAGATTCACATCGTAACTAAGCGTTACTAGCTCGGTACTAAAGAGTCAAATCGAGAAATCGGAATTTCATCACGAAAACCTTTCCACCTTCCAAGTGGCAGTCTGCGAATAAACAACACGAAAACCAAAGGAGGAATCATTTTAAATGCCCAAATCAAAAACTCCCTTTATTCTTCCTGAACCGATAAGAACCACACATATCAAAATCGAGTCAAACTCAACTTACAAAAGACATTGGTCAATAGCACAAAGCTCAAGCGAGAATAAAGAAAACACTTCACTAATCAAGAAGACATTTTTTCCTTAGTTTCACTCTTTGGAATAAAATATCTCTCCAACCTTGGAATTTGAATTCATCGCATACCACATGGTCTCAAACCTCTTAATTTAACATCCTCAAATTAGGCTTAAACCGAAATACATCATCCACACCTTTTTAGAGAGACTCTATTGATTCCACTGAACACTCTAAACAACTCCTTCAACTCATGACATTAATTTGATAGAAGGCACCAAAGCACCTCAAAAACCCATGTAATCTCATCCCCTCCAACTTTCAAGAATAACACGTCGAATCCTCAAGACACCGCTCATGAACTACATCGAAGGGTTCTATCGACAATCATTTCACTACTCAGAATACTCCAGTTTTCTATCTCCTCTACACACAAATCTTTGGGCGACCAAAAGTCTAGCATGAAAATGGAAAGCCCAAATTTAACCTCCAAGACCCCTACAACGAATTTCTCTTATAACACATGGTGAATTCATCAGATTAAATCTCTAACATCCCCACAATTCCGACATACTCACTCATTGATATCATCGGGAATCACTCACACAACATCGCAATACTTTCCAATTGTGTTACTCTATAAAATTGATTAAGGTTTCCATACATTTAATAATCCCCAACATTTCAACATGAATCAAAGTTCCGAAACTACACTATACCATAGGTTCTACTTAGTCGAACACTATATAGTTTTACTTCAAAGCCATACATTCCATCTGAATCAACTTCCCTCCAAGAGGTTCAGGTCAAAACCAACTCATCCTCTATCACTCCTCCAACAGCTTGGTAGCAAAATCTCACCCCTATAATCACTTAAGCACCACCAAACAATTGACAACTTACGCTTTGTAAATCTTTGCAACACAAAACTGTTGATCCTTTATCAAAAGAAAGAGACGAACAAGGACTAGTTTCACCGCACAGGAAAAAGTTGCTGCTCACAATGAGCACAAAACCAAAAGGAATAATCTAGTAATGAAAATCTGGGAAAACGAAAGTTGAGTTCACAGCGGAGGGCACACATCCCTCGAAAAGGGAATAGCAATTAACTACCAAATAAAATGGCATTGCGGTTGAAACTCGACAACTCTTGAGTGAAAAGAGCAAAAAGTTTATGAACAATTCAAATAACCACAAGTTACAAAACTTGACTCACATTCTCAAGTATTCCTACTGCACCCTTTCCTTTAACACTGAAATTAATTCTTTGACTAACATCGCTTTGCCACAACGAACAAGATAAGGTCTTTAGTCCAAACCACAAGGACTAATTAAGAACCAATGAAATTCTTCAATACGTCATGTTTGTTCAGAACAGTTCAACTACACAAGAAACATGAGATCCAAACAATCTCAGCCACCAAACTCGAAACATTTTCAATTACGGGATTTCGCGAAAAGCAAGCAGATAATTCTCCTCTTAAAGGAACCAACATAATTTCTTTGATTGCAACCTCACGTTGCCAACTCAGACCAAGGAGCCTTTAAAATTAAATCACACAAATCTCTTAAGAAGCAACAGGACAATCCAATACCTTAATTTATTTAAAATAATTTCAGCTACCAGATGATTCATGAGCTCCAAAATATCGCGAAAGCTAAACTTGAAATATTCCCATCTAAACGATATCACCAAAGGCGATCAAATTACTACAGGTATTAACATCAATTTCACAACAACAATTAGAAAACAGTTCGAAAGACCCACGTGAAAAGAATGGGTTGATTCTTTCTAAAAAGAAGAGACAAATGGAAATGATTTTCACCAACTAGAAAACTCATCTACCACTACTTGACCGAACAGGACCAAGGAAAAACCAATTAAGCAATGAACTCATAGAACATAAGTGGAGTCCACAGTTGACAGCATAAGCCTCACAAGAAGAGAATATCGAACCTTAACAGATAAGAACAAACAAGTATTCAATATCAAAGCACTTGCATCACTGAAGAACCATTATAACTTTGCAACATATCGCTACTCGATAAACTTCATTTACCACATAAAGCCTGAACCTCCAAAAGAACATGAATACAAAACTTGAAATTTGATCATTTAGAAAATATCACCATGGGTGATCAAATTACTACGAGAATTAACCTCATTCTCACATTTTGACGATTTAATAACATCGACAACATATACTAGTACCAAGAATCATTAAACTTGATTACTCCATCCTAAAACTTCCCAAAGGGAACACAAATCACAAGGTTGAAATAAATTTATTATAACCAGATTATGCTAAGCAATAACAATATCACAATGCACGCTATCAAAGACTACTTACGAAATTCATCTACTCAACTGTTGGTGTTGGTCAACACCTTCTTCAGCACTCATTAATTGATGATTGTACTAATCATGTGTGTACATACGGTACTAATTCCATATGCAATCACATAACCATATATAACATAGATTCACATTTCACCTTTGTTCAGAAATCATTTCAAAACATGATTAAAGATCCACTAACATAATTTCCAATAAATAAGGTTTCATGATTCGATACACCAGCACCCATCTGGTACTTTATACAAGTTTCAACAATCTTAGCATACTAGGAAATAGATAAATCTAGCTCTTATGTAAGATCTATAGGTTCTGAATGGATATGGACAGTTTTTATTTAATATACACTATGTATCAAATACAAGGATATTTCAAATTAATAAATTTCACTTTCATGGATGGTAGTTAAGAATAATTGATTTGCACCATGCTGAAAACCCAACTTGGTAACCCACATCATAGCAGTTTATTCGTTTAGTTATAACTTCTCATTTTTTTAAGCATGATAAGACGTCGTGAAAGGATTCTAACACCTTCATTAAGCAAAAGAGAGACGTTAAACCTCAACGCTCGAGGTAATCCAAAAGAAATACATAAAGTCAAAGCTTTCACATGTTAAAGCACTTGCAACAGAAAACTTGTAGTATCTGAAATACCAATCGAATAAAGGAGGCATATTTCCCAACAATATGTGTATAACTCCCATGAAAAGTTTAATCTTACTAATAACCGACGTTCACACAAAAAACAACAATAGACCAGTAGTCAGGAGAACAAGTATTCATATTATAAAGCCAAGAATGACTAATGAAAACTCATCGGTTGAAATGTAAGCAAAACTCAAGAAAATTTCATCAACCTCCACAGGACAAGAATTGAAGAAAATTCAAAAATCAAAGAAGAGAACAACTTTCTAAAGCAACTCACGCTCAACACCTCTAACTTTGGTACTGGGTATCTACTCCCCTGTCCACATAACACGAACGGTGGTGTACCCTGGTGAATCCCAGAGCAACATCCACGACCTCAACTTCTTAACATCCGTTAACAACACGCTTCACCAAAATACTTATGTAATACCCTGTTTTCGTTTAGAAAGAATTCTGCTCGAATTAATTTTAAAAGAGCAAATTTTGGCGTTTAAATGCATTCTTACGTTTTGGGCACAGGCCTTTGGCCAGCAGGCCCAAGAGGGGGCCTTGTGGGCCAAGGAGGGCAACCATGAAGCCCAAGGGAGGGGGAAAACATGGGGCCCATGGCCCATAAGTGGCCGGCCAATAGAGGGGGCAAACCCTAGCACTTCCCCCACATCTCCCACTCCCTCCACCTTGTGGCCGCCGCCCCCATCCTCTCCCCTCTCCTCTCTACCTTGCGCCTCCCCCCTGCTGGTTGCAGCCCCATCTCCACCTCCATTGCTGCCACCCCAAGTCCCTGGTGTCGCACCTCCATCACCCGGAGCCACCCCTTGGTGCCGATCTCCCCGTTGCCGATCTCTCGCGAAGGACGGAGTGGATCTTCGCAAGGTTGCTGATCAAGAAGGCGGGGATCATCCTCAAGGATCAACCATGGTCTTCGTGGGTGCTCCAAGGGTAACGTTTATCGGTTGT
Source organism: Ampelocalamus luodianensis (assembly GCA_036346255.1). Classification (NCBI taxonomy): domain Eukaryota; kingdom Viridiplantae; phylum Streptophyta; class Magnoliopsida; order Poales; family Poaceae; genus Ampelocalamus; species Ampelocalamus luodianensis. The sequence goes on from CM070621.1 coordinate 52,660,008, forward strand.
TGTTGTGTGATTAGTCGTAGAAGTGAAACCGATTAGTTTTGGTTGGATCGAAGTCTGCCTGCTATAGATTCAATTCTGTCCAGATTCTTGCGCTGTCTGTTTCGTGTATTTAGAGGACGAATTAGGAGTTTTGATCTCCTAGAGTTATGTAGGTCTTGTTCTTAGCTTTCAATATCCGCCAAGAACACCCAAATCCGATTAACGGTTAGAAAGTTATGAATTGTTTAGTGCCACTGTCTGGTTAATCTGTCAACATCCTGATAGTCTGTAGAAAACTGAGTTAATCTATTAGTTAAGGACGAAATCAGAGGATCTCAATATAACGAAAATTGTAGGTAATTTCCATACCTTTTCAGAGAGATAACGAACGCAAGATTTGGACTTTCGTAGCAAAAGTTATGATAGTTTTAGTGTACTGTCCAGAGAACCCGACGTGAATTTTGTTGTCTTTTAACTTGGTTTGGTAGGGGGTTTCAGATGGCCGAATTAGAAGGGCCCCTCAACTAGGTTTAGTTGGGGAATGTAGTTACCTTTCCAGAAAGTCTGAGAACACCTCGTTTGGACTCCTGAGAAGAAAGTTATGTATTTTAGAAGTTGACTGTCCGCGGTGAATGCCAAATCGATTGCTAGAAACTGGAACATTGGAAACACTTGGGAGTTTAGCGAGTTCTTTTGTGTTGTTGTTTATGCTTTTGGTCCAGTATGTTGGTCTTAGATTGGGTTATCTTTATGTTCGGTGGAGCATGATCCCAGGCAGCGCCCTCTTCAAGCCCTTTGTTCTCGCACTGTTGAGGCAAGTATTCGGGTTATATCATATTTATGTTTGTATGCTGAGATTGTGTTGTGTCTTGCTCGTAATAGCCGTGCATGGATGTTAATGTGGTGAGTTTCCCTCTATCTTGATGAATGCAAGTACTCTGGTTGATAGAATAATTATGAATGTTTGATATAGGGTGCTAGTACTTTGATGCGAATTAACTATGCATGGTTGATAGGGTGATATGTATGATTAAGGATGGTGAATACATATGTATGATGATTTAAAGTTTGTTCATGTGCATCATGCTATCATATTGGAGGATTGGTCACGTGGTGACTATGCATATTTGAGGTCCCCGTCATGCAGATGATGGGCTTGAGATCCCCACATTCGTGGAAGGTGGGCAGTGAGTAAAGAGGTCCCCATCATTAAGATGTTGGGCAAAGGTCCCTATACATGTGGTGTATAGGCTCTTGGTCCCTGTGCCAGAGGGCACAGGCAAGGGTATACATCGACGGATGTATACCCCGCATTACCGGTAAAATGCAAAAAGAGATAAAGTTCAAAAGGTGCATTGCATTGATCGCATTCCATAAGTATGAAAGCTATGAATAGTGTAATGTTATTGTGGATTATTGATGCTATGAATGCGAACTTGATTTAGCCTTGTTGATACTTGCTGAGTCTTTGGGCTCACTCTTGCTTTGATATGTTTTAGGTACAGCTGGCAAGAACGACATGCATGGGAGGGAGTAGATGTTTGGATGCACTCACTACCACTCATCCTTAAGGCGACTACTACTTAGTTTTATTCCAATAATAAGTAAACTGCTTGAGAATCATTTATGGATGGTTCTGAGTTTCAGATTAATTGTAATAATGAGAATAATATGTTTTGTTTATGTTATTTAGTTTATCTTGCATGCTTGAATGAACTTGAATATGGAGTTCATTGTTAACTGCTATGATTTGTTGTTGGAACCTCGGTATAGTTAACTATACAAAGGAGGTTATGCCTAAAATGTTGTAATTGGTCTTAGTTTAATTTAGTTTAGTTTAATTTTAGTAGCATTCCAGGCTCAATGTTAAGCTGGGGTGTTACAGTTGGTATCAGATGAATGGATTAACAACCTAGGTAACCTAATTTGCTAAAATATTGTAATGGTTAATGAACTTAAAAAACTTGACACACTGGTGCACAGTAGGATGGGAATGGGTCAAGCATTGCATTTACGTTTACGTTATGTCGCATTGACCATGGCTGTTATGAAATGATTACGAATGCTTATGACTTGATTATTATGATAGCTTTATAACTATAGTTGTTTTTGAGTGGTTGAGGTCATGGTTGTGGCCCTAGGCTTTACCAGGTTACACCATCATTCGTGGTATAGGAATAGAAAAGTGTCCACACCGGAGATCGTAGTACAGGCGTTGATAGCGAGTATATTTAGAAGAGTTGTTCTCTCCATTGAAATTTGATTTGGTCAACTCTTATCTTGCGGTGATTGATGAGTTTTTCCTTGGGCTTTTAGTTCATCCCGGTTGATAGGTTGCTTTGAATTATGTTTCTATTGGCTTAATTTGTCACGTAAAGAAATCGTTGTTTTCCCAACCGATGATTTATTCCTGCGGATGATGAACTTGGTTAAGATTGACTTTCGTAATGGAGTTTGTCTTTCTTATTGGAAAAAAAAAAGAAAAACTTGACCCACTTATTCGTGTGATGTTTTTGGTTAATGAAAGCTTTCTTTTGCAACTCCTTTAGTACGTGGGGGCTTTGACTCAATGTATCTCTCTTGGGTATTTTGAGTGTTGAAGATTAATGGATTTCTTTTATGAAATAAGATATTAAACCTTTTAGTGTTGTGTGCCTTGGTTAAATGAGAGGTTATAACCAAAGCAATTAATGGATATGATATGAGTTATCATGTTAGATTTGCAGTGTGTGCATGATCGATCCTAACGAAGATCCTTGAAAGGAAAGTGATTAATTTGAAAGTGTCTTGTAGTAGTTCTTGATGAACTGTGATTAAAGGTATGGCTATACCTAATTGAAGTTAAAGGAGTTATTAAGAAGTGTGGAAATTTGACGAACTGGTTTGACCACTAAAAATTGTTTAGTCTGCTAATCTTGTTGGATTATTTGGTTTTAATGGATGAAATTAACGGGGGTGCAAAGGGAAAGTTGAGGAGAAGCTGGATTATTGTTTTAGTGGATATTAAACTGGGAATTATCCTTTCTATAGATACATGATGATCATATATAGTTAGTGGGTCTACATGTTTCTTACCATGATTAAATGTTGGATTTGCCTACAAAAGATTGAAGGGATAGCAACAAGTGGATGTAGAATATTATGGGAAGAGTTCTGGATAACACTTCTATAAAGAACGATGTGATGAATTTGGTTGTAGTGTTGCTGAGACTCTAGAATGATGTAAGATTTCGATTCTCGAAGTTTTATTGTGATTTGGTACCAAATTATGAATGTGAGGTAGAACGATTGAATATGTTGTGGTAATTGTTCAGGTGATTTGGCAAGGGAAGTAGGTAGCATATAGATTTCTTGATGAAGCTAATTGATAGCAACAAGGGTTGGAGTGCAACCGTTGTGGGTTGACGTGTGGTGTTGAGCATCAATAAAAGTTGAACTCATGTGAGTTAATATATGGCTTACGCTGATATGGTTATGAAATAGTCGGGTGAACAATGTTTACATGATGGTAGAACTATCAGATAAAAGTAAGTATTTTATGAAAGGGTGTTGGAGTAACCTTTTAATTCGTGCAGTAGTTTTCCTCTAAAACAAAGTGATTGATGTAGTGAGAATATAAGACTTTGGTATACATTCAATTAAGGATGAGATGATAAAAGGGGTCTGTAACATTGTGGTAAGCCTTTGGGGGCTTAATAAAAGGAAGAGTTGACGATAACGAGTCTTGTTAAGAGTAGAACATTCTTGATGTTAGAAAGTTATCCACAAGAGATTCTGACTCGTCATAGTGGTGATGATTCTTCTAGAGAAAAAGTAAGTTAATTGCCTTTCGTAATACCAGTCAAATGAAATGTTTGGAGTTTTGTATTCGTGGACTTTTGGGAGTTCATGATTTAGGTAGTAGATGGAATTAATTGAGCAATGTGACGTATGGAAAGGTTCTGATTGGTTCCTAGGTGGTTATTGTGATTTGGTTTTAAAGGGCATTTCTGATTTGCGTTGGCAAGTAATGTTGTAATCAAAGAAAATTGCTTTCTTTGTTAACGGAAATTGTGTACCATAAGTATTGAAGGTTGAAAGTTCCTTCTTGCGGGACATGTGCCCACGTCAGCAGACTTGTATTTTGTTTTCCGAGATCATTATTATTCAACTATTTCCCTTGGTCTCTTGCTCACTCCGAGGAGCAACGTTGTTCTTGTGCATTGAGACTAGTATTTGTTTGTTTCTTCCTTTTGAGAAAAGAATTAACTAACTTGTGTTGCCAGAGTCTTATAAAATGTAATATGGTGGATAAGTATATGATAGTGGTGAGATTTTGGGAACCAAGCTATTTGAAGAGCAGTAGAAAGTGAGTTGGTTTTGATCAATAACCTTTGTCCATGTTGGGATATTGGGATTATCGAAAGTATGGATGCTGGGTAAATTTATTAGAGTATCGCAATTGGATACTTAGTAAGATTATGTAGAAGAGTTATGATGGTGAAGTTTGATGAGAGTAGTGGTGCGGAGAAACTTAAGTGTCGTGCTAATTGATGGGATAGTAGGTAGGGTTAAGATGTCGGCAGGTAGGCCCTGGCTTTAGTGAGTAACCTTCTGGGAGATAGAATTCTTCTAAAAGATATTTTGGTCGAGAAAATATTTACATGTGGATGATAGTGATTGAGTATGTTAGGAGTGTGGGAATGTTAGTGAATAAATCTGAGGATTTCTCGATATTATATACGGGAAGTTTGCTGTAGGAGTCTTGGAGGTTGAATTTAGGCTTTGTATTTTTATGCTAGAACCTTGGTTGCCAATAATTACATGAAAAAGTAGTAGAATAAGAGTGGATTCCGAATAGTAGGATGATCATGGATAGTATCCTTTGGGTGTAGTAAATGAGAGTGTGTGATGTGAATTTCAAATTGTTTACCCCTAACGGATTGAGGGATGTGATGGTGGGTGAAACCTATATTGAGTTGTGTTGGGAAATATTTTGTCAAAGTAATTCATTTGGTAGAGAAGTTGGCTAGAGTGTGATATTGTGGATTGGAAGAGTCTCCATGTATAAGTGTGGATTTGGTGTTCGGTTGAACATAGCTTTGAGGTTGCCAATTTAAGATAAACGAGTTAATATGTTACGCGATGATTTGGGATCCTATGGTTTAAGAGAAAGTTAAATTCTTAAAATAAAGATTGTGGAAAAAAAAGTGTGATCTTGGATAGTGAGATATTCTCTTAGTTCTTATTTGAACTATGTGTTTATGACTGATGTCAATTACAATTTGAGTTGGTTCTTGTCGATGAAGTGTGGATCCTTCCGTTAAGAAAAAAAAGAAAGGAGCAGTTAATCCGTTATTTGAGTGTTTCTCTTTTGTCTTGTGTGGCATTTGTTTCTAAACTGCCTACTTGAAAAGTGGAAAAGTTTTCATGTTAAACCCATTGATTTTGGTTTGTCTCTTCTAAGGGAAGATGGTTTTGAGTAGGATGCACTATGACTCCTTTGATTTCAGTTGAGTTTTTCGGATAAGTGAGTTGGTAGACGAGTTCTTTGTGCGACACTTGTTAAAGGAGATGCTGCTTGCATAGGTAAAGTGATCGACTGAGAGTTGGAGCAAAAGTTTCATGTTCTTTTTTTTGTGCAGATGGTGTACTTCGTGTGAGGACCCCAATTTATTTGGTTTGTAACGCTTAACCAACCGCCTGGTCCTAGCATCACAAATCAAATAAACTGAGCCTCGAGATATGTATACTTCCCAGAAGCAGTATACACACCTCCCACAAAAGTATGCATCAACTCCATTCCAAACATAGAGTCCAAACATCACACTACCAAACGGAAGATAAACAAATAGTAGAGTTATTACAGACAAAGGCCAACAGGCCAAAAGATACACAAATAAACAAGAACGACAGCGGAAGCAAAAGCACCAAAAGATGGCTATAAACAAAGCCAATCAGCGTGCCTTCACCCACAAGGCATCTCGATGGACCGCCAAGCCTAGTCGTCACTAAACGGCAACACGACTCACGTAAGTGAGGCCCTAGGGGCTCACCTTCTTCCTCTGCAACAAAAACATTAAGCAAAGCACCTGAGTACAAAGATTGTCTTTGTACCCGCAAGACTGACGTGTGAACTAGCAGACCTGTTTATATGCTACATGCGGCTTATTTGTGGAGGCCATATGTTTCATTTGCATAAAGCCAACTTTATTTGCAATAATGTAATACAGTTTAAAGGCAAGTTTGCAATTCATTTTTAATGTTGAAATACAGTAAAGGTAATAATAACAAAAGAGAAAAGGAAAACAACCTAGAAGTGACTATCCCAATAGTCACCACAACATAGCACGAATCCCAGATTCGTACCACCCGTCAAGTTTTAGTTAAACGATTGTAGTCTAACTCTTGAAAAGCTTACCCAAGCGTGTCCATCACCTAGGACGAGGCTATTCGAATAGTTTTAACCACTGCAGGGTGTACCATCTGCACCCACACTTCGCATCGCTTTAAGCCAAAGCACACTACCAAGGTATGCAGCCTGACTAAGTCCTACGAGACTTTTTCCAATATTGTGTATTAACTACGAGCCGCTCGTATGGATAGAAATCCATACGCCACATGGTAAAGCCGAAAGACAACTACCCACTCGTGGTAAAGCTTTTCTGACAACTACCATGCTCCCAACACCATCCCTCCTGCGACCTCCTGCGACCCGGAGCCAATACACGCCAAAGTACTAGGTCAAGAGAGGTCCCATATACTCTAGTGTGGTTAGCACGCCGAAATTCCTGGATAAAAATTCACTCACAAGATGTTCGGTCCTTAATTCACCCGGGCACCTTTCCAGTCACACCCAAGAATCACACCATCTTACCATTGTGCCCGCGTCGAAATCATTTTATTTTGTTTTCATTTTGAGATTTGTAAATAACAAGGCATAAGAACAATAATAATTTCATGTGATCAAGATTATCGACTAAGTCGATAATCGCCCGATTCTACCGGAAGCTAGGCATGGCTAAGCATCCGAACACGTAAACTACTAAGTGATAAGAGTTCATCCAACGAACCTAATCACAAGAAATAACCTAGGCTCGAGTAGTAGAGATCAATATTTCACCTACAGGATATGCAACACGGATTTAACTAACCAATTTAACACAAATTAAGCAATGCATACATACAAATTGAAACAAAATAATAGATTTTAAAATACCGATTAACATGATCAAACCGCTTGCCCGGTTGCCGTTGCTCGTAATGCTCAACTCGCTGCAGAGGATCGCTCTCGTGGTTACCGCAGATGTCGAGCCTAACGATTGAACAAATAACAATAAATAAGAACGAATAACACCGACAAAACTCAAAATTTCAAAGCAACCACAAATCTAATCACGAAGCTAGACCAAAACAAAAGGAATAACAAATAGTCGCTACGAGATGATTTAAATTAGACATGGTTTCATGATTGTTCTACCCAAACTTACTTACTTACCAAGCTAATCACGTAATCAATCCTCTTATATGTTTTAACCTTTCGATTGCACTTTGATGGTGATTGTGTGCACATCTATTAACTAAGCATCAAGTTAACACATCTAAACAACTAGTTACTCTAAACAACCATCATTAGTGATAAGATCACTTAAACCTACAAGGAACTATTGAAACACTAACTAGTTAATTAGCCAACTATTAGATGCTAACAATTTTCTAATTAAGGTTGGGCTTTAATAAAATTCAGCTACTAACACACCTAAGTATCACACCAACATATAGGAAGGTTAACAATCACAGCATGCTATCACTACAAGATCTTACTATACTTGTAAAAACAAGTACAGAGACAAACAACAGGATCATCTAACCACCTCTTTGATCATTCAGACAACAAGAGCTATGAAACTTAATGACACTAACCAACTGACTTCATACTAACCACTACTACTAAGGAAAGTCATCAAACACTAACTGATTTGAATAGCATAAGCATGAAACCAATTTCAGCATATGACAACGAAAAAACGACAACGAGAGAAGCATACGGAGAACTAGAACTAAAATGCTTTCAAACTTCCAATACCAATTTTGATCATGCAAGAGAGTGAACTAAAGAACATTCCTAATCATGATTAGAAACTAAAGAACTGGTTTTGAAGGAGTGGGCCCCACCGTCGATGCATGCAGAGGAGCACAACCAAGAACGAGAGGCTCGGGCGGCTCTGACTGGATTAAATCGCGGTGAAGGAGTGGCGGCGCGGTTGCGACGATGGCCAAAATGGTTGCTCGAGGACCACCAAGCCGAAGGTGGTCTCGAGGCATGCGAGATGCACCGCGGCGGCGCGGCGACGCAACGCGCGCGGCCGTGGAGGTGACAAGGGGCGATCGCGCTGAGAAGAAGAAGGTGAAAACTAGCGCGCATGAGCATCGATGGGTTACCAGAACTCACGGAATGACGCTGAGCTCAAGTGGTCACGAGATGGCCCGGCGACGAGAACTCGCGCGCGATCAAGGGGTTATCGAGAGGAGCAACCTGAGCAAAAATAGGGGAAAAGAGATGGAAATAGCTCGAGTGAGTGCACTAGATGAAGCTAAGCGCGAGCAATTACTCTAGGAACCAACTCACCGGAGATGAGGACGAAGATCCAACTATCTACCAAGAAGAGGGACACCTAAATTCAACGGCCCCTGCGAGTGAAACTCAAAATTAGTGAGGGAAAACATGATAGGGATCGGAACACGATATGACGCGCAAAGGAGAAGATGAGCTTCATCGGTTGTGGTGTTGACACGCGGTGTGGCACTCGTGCACCGAGCTCGAGCACTACTACGATTTGAGCTCGGAAGGAGCAATGGGTGATAGGGGATGGCTTAATGGTGTCTAAAGAAGGAAGAGGGAGCTTTGGGTGAGCTTAAGTAGGGAAGAGGGCGGAGGAAACAAGAGGCGAGCTCACGGCACCGAGACGCATGGAAGAAAAAGCGCGAGTTAGAGAGGTAGATGACGAGCGATTAATGCCGCACTGTGGTATGGGCTAGCGGCCGGATGATGCGCCGAGGTGAAGCGCCGAGGAACCGAGAATGGACGGCGAGGCGAGGTGGCGCGCATGCACGCCGCCACGCACTCGACTTTCAAGCAAGAGGTAGGTGACGACCACAAGTGGGGCCGCTTTGTCGTGATAAGAGCAAAGCGCGCGAGCCGCAGTCAAGTGTGGCATGAACAGTTGGTCCGACTCGATCAAGAGAATGTCGCACCGTTGGATCTAGGATGGACGGCCGAGATCAATGTATGCATTCGGACAGTCGACGAGACAAGCAATGTGGACCGTGGCGATCTCCATCGGACGGCCGATAGCCATCGGGCTCGTGGGGTGCAGCTGAGGCGGTGCGACCGAGTCAAGTGGCGCAGATCGACTCGAGCTCGAGTTGGGTTCGAGCCCGATGAACGTGATTTCGATTTGATTTCAAAAGGTCGAGCGGGTTTGGGAATTTTTAGAGATAGCTCCCGAGCTCCAAAATTCTGAAATTTTTATGGAGCTTGCTAGGACAAAGGAAAACCTTGTGAAATTTGTCCAGGAATTTTCATGCAATGGATTTCTCCCAATAAAATTCACAAGCTGCTGTCAGAGGTTTGACCAGATTTCTAAACTGGTTTGACTTGGCATTTGAAATAGCAACCAAAATCTAAAATTGTGAAATTTTTCATAGAGGTAGCTAGGATGGTCAAGATGATAGGAAAATTATTTGCAGAGGATGATCACAAGTTTGAAGGCTAGGAATTTGTTGACAACAATTTTCAATCACAAGAATTAAAGCAGTAAAATTGGAAATTGCTAGGAAAATTTGGAAAACTTCCAAATGATTTGATGAGACAGCAAAAGTTTTTATTTCTCCTCAAATTTTACATTTGAAATACAAACCCTAAGTTAGGCTGTTACAAATCTCCCCTTACAGAATCTCGCCAGAGATTCGATCACCGGAAAAGAAGGACGGGTAGTCCGCCCTGAGACGATCTTCCGCTCCCGTGTGGCTTCGTCCTCTGAGTGATTCGACCACCGAACTTTAAGAAACTTGATCACACGGTTCCTTGTTCTTCGCTCAGCTTCTTCGAGGATGCGAACGGGCGCCACGATAAGACAGATCTTCTTGTACGTCGATATTTTCCAATGGTGTTTCCTCAACTGGAACACGGAAGCACTTCTTCAATTGCGATACATGGAAAACATCATGCACTCCTTCGAGTGTAGCTGGCAATTCTAACTTGTATGCAACAGCTCCCACTTTCTTGATGATGCGATACGGCCCGACATATCGAGGAGCCAGTTTGCCCTTGACACCGAAACGACGATGTCCCTTCAGAGGTGAGACTTTGAGATACACAAAGTCATTGGGCTGGAAACTCAGCTCACGGCGACGCCGATCTGCATAGCTCTTCTGCCTGGACTGAGCTACGCGCAAGTGCTCACGAATCAACTGCACTTGACTTTCAGCCTCATTGATGGAATCTGGGCCAAAGAACTGTCTCTCCCCAGTCTCTGACCAGTTCAATGGGGTTCTGCATCGCCTCCCATACAAGGCCTCAAACGGTGCCATACCGAGACTAGCCTGGAAGCTGTTGTTGTAGGAGAACTCGGCAAGCGGTAGACACTTCTCCCAATTCTTCCCATAGGAAAGAATACAAGCACGGAGCATATCTTCAAGAACTTGGTTGACTCGCTCCGTCTGACCATCTGTCTGAGGATGATAGGCTGAGCTGAAAGAAAGACGGGTCCCCATGGCCTCCTGTAAACTGTGCCATAGTCGAGAAGTGAAAAGAGAGCCACGATCTGACACAATCGTTCGTGGCACACCATGCAAGCTCACAATGCGGGAGATATAGAGATCGCCAATCGATCGACACCGAGAGTGGTGGCATCTTGGCGGAAGTGTGCTACCTTCGTCAATCGATCGATAAAAACCTGGATAGCATCCTTCCCCAAGAAGTACGGCGGACCGGTGATGAAATCCATGCCTACGTAATCCCATTTCCACCCAGTATAGGTAAGGGTGAAGAAGACCCGCTGACGCCGATGCTCGGCCTTGACACGACAACAAACGCCGATCGGCAACGAACACTGCAATCTCGCGCTTCATGCGAGTCCACGTAATATCGACGCAGATCTTGATACATCTTAGTGGCCCCGGGATGAATAGACAAGGAGGAATCATGGGCCTCATGGAGAATCAAGTCCCGCAACTCTGGGTCCTTTGGGACCACGAGACGCTGCCCAAACCACACAATGCCATGCTCATCTTCTGTGAAGCACTTGGCTGATCCATTCCTGATGTTCTGCTTGATTTTACCCACACCATCATCTATTTGCTGTGCTGCCTTGATTTGATCCACCAAGGTTGGTTGCACAACCAGGGCGGCAAGGGAACCATGCTCAACCAAACCCAAGTTGAGACGCTGAAATTTCGCAAGAAGTGCAGTTTCGCTCTTGGATCATCAAAGTATTGCAATACACTTTTCGGCTAAGTGCATCAAAGAACCACATTGGCCTTGCCAGATGATATTGAATACCCATGTCATAATCTTTGATCAATTCTAGCCATCTCCGCCTCGAGGTTCAGATCTGTTTGGGTGAACAAGTATTTCAAGCTCTTGTGATCGAATACACCTCCACCAAGTTACCGATCGATAATGCCGCCAAATCTTAAGTGCATGAACCACAGCAGAAGCTCTAAATCATGGGTGGGATGGGATAATTGAGCTCGTGAGGTCTCAACTGCCTAGATGCATAAGCAACCGCTTGCCTTCTGCATAAGAACACACTAGAGTCCTAGCGAGAGGCATCGCAATAAATATCGAAGCTCTTGTGGATATCGTGAGAGTAAGGACTGGGGCTGAAGTCAATCGCTGTTTGAGCTCCTGAAAGCTCTCATCACAAGCAGAGGACCACATAAACTTCTTGTCCTTCTTGAGCAATTCAGTCATTGGCTTTGCGATCTTGGAGAAATTCTCGATAAAGCGGCGGTAGTAGCCCGCTAAACCAAGAAAACTCCGCACATCAGTGACTGACTTGGGTTGACCCCAAGATAGAACATCACTGACCTTGCTAGGATCCACAGCTACGCCTCCAGCGGAAAGAACATGGCCCAAGAATGCCACTTCCTTCAACCAGAACTCGCATTTGCTAAACTTTGCATATAGCCGATGCTCCGCAGCCTTGCCCAAAACTATCTTCAGATGCTCACGTGCTCTTCTTCATTCTTGGAGTAGATAAGAATATCATCAATGAAGACCACCACAAATTTATCCAAATATTCCATGAATACTGAATTCATAAGGTTCATGAACAAAGCCGAGCATTGGTTAAGCCAAAGGACATGACGGTATACTCGCATGCACCATAACGAGTAGTGAAAGCCGCCTTGAATATCCTCGAGTCGATCCGACTGATGGTACCCCATTCTCAAATCAATCTTTGAGAACACCTGGGCTCCAGTCAACTGATCAAACAAGTCATCGATGCGGGGCAGAGGATATTTGTTCTTCACCGTCACCTCATTGAGAGGACGGTAATCAACACACATGCTCAAAGTCTTGTCCTTCTTCTTCACAAAGATCACCGGACAACCCCAAGGAGATGAACTGGGACGGATGAAACCCTTTGCTTGGAGCTCACCAAGCTGCTTCTTCAATTCTTCTAGCTCATTGGGAGGCATCCGATATGGCGCCTTCGAGATAGGGGCGGTACCGGGCAGCAACTCGATGACAAACTCCAGATCTCGAACCGAGGCATCCTGTAAATCATCGGAAAAACATCCTCAAAATCACAAACGGTGGGAACCTCCCGAATCTTCAAAGTGGCTTTGCTACAAGTGCACAAAGGTGTGACCCTTGCAAATGCCTGAAAAGCCAACTGTTCGCCATAAAGGTTGGTGAGGAAACCATCTTCTTGGCACAATCGATCTGTCCCAAATGTTGGGACAACCAATCCATGCCAAGAATTACATCCAAAGCTCGGCGAGTTGAGCAGATGAGATTCGCCAAGAATCCCACTCCTTTGACTTCGATAGGAACATTCCAACATTCTAAACCGCTCTCATCTCCGACCCCGGAGAGCGAATGAGCAAAGGAACCTCAAAGGAACACGGTGAAGACCACTAGCAGCAGAGAAATGATCTTGAAATAAAAGAATGCGATGCTCTGAATCAAATAATATTGCAGCAGACGAGAATTGACAAGAAGTGTACCCATCACGACATCCGCGCCCCGAGCCTCCTGGTGAAAGATGGTTGACTCGACCACGCTCGCACCACAGGCTCGGATCATCTTCAGTCGTCGTGGTGACCACTCCCGCCGCGCGCCCTCCATTAGGACGAGGCCGCTGCAATACCGAGGGCAAGCATTGGCGTAGTGGCCCTTGTTGTGGCGGCGAAAACAAGTAACCTCGCCGCCGGATTGCGGAGGCCGCTCTGTGGCTGGATCGCAGCGCACGTGGTGAAACACGCCTGCGGTGGACGAGAGAGTGCGAGATGGCCTCGCGCGGTGGAGCAAAAGAACAGCCCTCGAGCCGCCCACCCGAGGACGAATGAGGCCGGGTATGAGTAGACCGATGCGCCTCCCATTTGCGCTGCGACTCGCCACGCTTTGCCTTATGCTCGCAACAATGGCCTTATCTACTAAGGCTCGAAAGTCGAGAAGTCTACAATAGATAGCTTGTCCTCGCAGCCTCCTCGGACAAGCCATCCATAAACTTCTCCCGCTTAGCCTCATCCGAGGCCACCTCCCGAGCATAACAAGCTAGGTGATTAAACTCGCACAAGTACTCCATCACGCACTTGCGCCCTGCTTGAGCGCGAGGAATTCTTTCTTTTCAGCTTCATCAGGCCATCGGGGATGTGGGCCCGACGAAAGGCTGACCTGAACTCCTCCCACGCGACCACATGGCTCGCGGGCCGCATGGCGAGATAGTTCTCCCACCATGAGAGTGCCGCGCCCTCAAGGTGGTGGGACGCGCGAGTGCCTTATCCGCGCCGGCATCGAGCTATGTTGAGCTTTCGCCAACCATGCGCAGCCAAGCATCCGCATCGAGAGGGTCCTCGAGCGGGAGAAAGTCGGCGGCCGCAGACGGAGAAACCCCGCAAGTCCCCGCGAGTCCGGTGGCCGCCACCACCGGTGGAGTGGAGGTATTCCTAGCAATAACCTCCAAAATACGCTGTCGGTCCATGCGGTTTCGCTCGATCCGAGCGAGAACCTCACCATGGTCTGAGGAGGGGAAGCTCCTCATCATGACCAGTCTGCTGACTGCCACGCGTTCTCCCAGCCATCCTGTTTCACTAAAACAAGTTAGCAATAAATCTAAGAGCAAGAAAGCCCAACATTCACTGAAAAAAAAACAGCCCCAAAACAATCACATCACAGGGTAAAGTCCAAACAGCAAAAATCAAACACATAACTACTCACTTTACATCTTACCCTATTATCCCCACAAGTTTTAGTTGGATTAAACTTCATGGTTCTCCCAAAACTAATCCCACCGGATCAAGAACTATCTTTTGAAAGGAAAGAGAGAAACCAAGTTTCAAAACTCAAATTAGAGTAAGGTGAGTAGAAAGCTAAGATAGGTAAGGAGTAAAACTGAGAATCGCCTAGGTTTTCATAAACCTTTCTTACACTTTGAAAATAAGTCTTTCCAAAATATCCTAAGGACGACTATGCTTGGGTTACTACAGTCAGAATGGCTCTGATACCAACTTTGTGAGGACCCCAATTTATTTGGTTTGTAACGCTTAACCAACCGCCTGGTCCTAGCATCACAAATCAAATAAATCGAGCCTCGAGATATGTATACTTCCTGCATGATATACACCTCCCACAAAAGTATGCATCAACTCCATTCCAAACATAGAGTCCAAACATCACACTACCAAACGGAAGATAAACAAATAGTAGAGTTATTACGCATAAAGGCCAACAAAGCCAAAAGATACACAAATAAACAAGAACGACAGCGGAAGCAAAAGCACCAAAATATGGCTATAAACAAAGCCAATCAGCGTGCCTTCACCCACAAGGCATCTGACCGGACCGCCAAGCCTAGTCGTCCACGAAACGGCAACACAGCTCACAGAAGTGAGGCCCTAGGGGCTCACCTTCTTCCTCTGCAACAAAAACATTAAGCAAAGCACCTGAGTACAAAGATTGTCTTTGTACCCGCAAGACTGACGTGTGAACTAGCAGACCTGTTTATATGCTACATGCGGCTTATTTGTGGAGGCCATATGTTTCATTTGCATAAAGCCAACTTTATTTGCAATAATGTAATACAGTTTAAAGGCAAGTTTGCAATTCATTTTTAATGTTGAAATACAAAGAAAGGTAATAATAATAAAAGAGAAAAGGAAAACAACCTAGAAGTGACTATCCCAATAGTCACCACAACATAGCACGAATCCCGATTCGCACTCACCCGCCAAGTTTTAGTTAAAAGGTTGTAGTCTAACTCTTGAAAAGCTTACCCAAGCGTGTCCATCACCTAGGACGAGGCTATTCGAATAGTTTTTAACCTTGCAGGGTGTACCATGTGCATCACACATCGCATCGCCTTTAAGCCAAAGCACACTACCAAGGTATGCCGGCACAACTAAGTCCTACGAGACTTTTTCCAATATTGTGTATTAACTACGAGCCGCCGTATGGATAGAAATCCATACGCTTACATGGTAAAGACTAAAAGACAACTACCCACTCGTGGTAAAGCTTTTCGGACAACTACCATGCTCCCAACACCATCCTCCCGCGACCTCCTGCGACCGGAGCCAATACACGCCAAAGTACTAGGTCAAGAGAGGTCCCATATACTCTAGTGTGGTTAGCACGCCGAAATGCTCGGATAAAAATTCACTCACAAGATGTTCGGTCCTTAATTGACCTGCACCTTTCCATCACACCCAAGAATCACACCATCTTACCATTGTGCCGCGTCGAAATAATTTTATTTTGTTTTCATTTTGAGATTTGTAAATAACAAGGCATAAGAACAATAATAATTTCATGTGATCAAGATTATCGACTAAGTCGATAATTGCCCGATTCTACCTAAGCTAGGCATGGCTAAGCATCCAACACGTAAACTACTAAGTGATAAGAGTTCATCCAACGAACCCTAATCACAAAGAAATAACCTAGGCTCGTAGTAGAGATCAATATTTCACCCACAGGATATGCGGCTACGGATTTAACTAATCAATTTAACACAAATTAAGCAATGCATACATACAATTAAACAAAATAATAGATTTTAAAATATGGGATTAACATGATCAAACCGCTGTTCGATCACGTTGCTCGTAATGCTCAACTTGTTGGAGGATCGCTCTGTGGTTACCGCAGATGTCGTAGCCTCAACGATTGAACAAATAACAATAAATAAGAACGAATAACACCGACAAAACTCAAAATTTCAAAGCAACCACAAATCTAATCACGAAGCTAGACCAAAACAAAAGGATTAACAAATAGCGCTACGAGATGATTTAAATTAGACATGGTTTCATGATTGTTCTACCCAAACTTACTTACTTACCAAGCTAATCACAGAATCAATCCTCTTATATGTTTTAACCTTTCGACAGACTTTGATGGTGATTGTGTGCACATCTATTAACTAAGCATCAAGTTAACACATCTAAACAACTAGTTACTCTAAACAACCATCATTAGTGATAAGATCACTTAAACCTACAAGGAACTATTGAAACACTAACTAGTTAATTAGCCAACTATTAGATGCTAACAATTTTCTAATTAAGGTTGGGCTTTAATAAAATTCAGCTACTAACACACCTAAGTATCACACCAACATATAGGAAGGTTAATAATCACAGCATGCTATCACTACAAGGTCTTACTATACTTGTAAAAACAAGTACAGAGACAAACAACAGGATCATCTAACCACCTCTTTGATCATTCAGACAACAAGAGCTATGAAACTTAATGACACTAACCAACTGACTTCATACTAACCACTACTACTAAGGAAAGTCATCAAACACTAACTAGATTTGAATAGCATAAGCATGAAACCAATTTCAGTTTACAGACAACAGAAAAACGACAACAGAGAAGCATACAGAGAACTAGAACTAAAATGCTTTCAAACTTCCAATACCAATTTTGATCATGCAAGAGAGTGAACTAAAGAACATTCCTAATCATGATTAGAAACTAAAGAACTGGTTTTGAAGGAGTGGGCCCCACTGTCAGACAAACAGAGAGGAGCACAACCGAAGAACAGAGAGGCTCGGGCGGCTCTGGACCTGGATTCGTCGCCGGTGAAGGAGTGGCGACGCGGTTGCGACGAGGCCAAATGGGTTGCTCGAGGACCACCGGTGAAGGTGGTCTCGAGGTAGCCGGAGATGACCGTGGCGGCGCGGCGGCAACGCGGCCGGCCGTGGAGGTGACAAGGGCGCATCGCGCGAGAAGAAGAAGGTGAAAACTAGCGCGCGCATGAGCATCGATGGGTTACCAGAACTCACCGAATGACGAGGAGCTCTGGTGGCTACCGGAGATGGCGGCGGCGACGAACTGCGGCGGCGATCAAGGGTCATCGAGGAGGGAGCAACCGAGCAAAAATAGGGAAAGAGAGATGGAAATAGCTCGAGTGAGTGCACTAGATGAAGCTAGCGCGAGCAATTACTCTAGGAACCAACTCACCGGAGATGAGGACGAAGATCCAACTATCTACGAAGAAGAGGGACACCTAAATTCAACGGCCCCCGCGAGTGAAACTCAAAATTAGCCGAGGGAAAACATGATAGGGATCCGGAACACGATATGACGCGCAAAGGAGAAGATGAGCTTCATCGGTTGTGGTGTTGACACGGCGGTGGCGGCACTGGTCGTGCACCGAGCTCGAGCACTACTACGATTTGAGCTCGTATGAGCAATGGGTGATAGGGGATGGCTTAATGGTGTCTAAAGAAGGAAGAGGGAGCTTTGGGTGAGCTTAAGTAGGGAAGAGGCGGAGGAAACAAGAGGCGGAGCTCACGGCACCGAGACGCATGGAAGAAAAAGCGCGAGTTAGATAGGTAGATGACGAGCGACACGCCGCACGGGGTATGGGCTAGCAGCGGATGATGCGGCCGAGGTGAAGCGCGAGGAAACCGAGAATGGACGGCGAGGCGAGGTGGCGCGCATGCACGCCGCCGGCGACTCGACTTTCAAGCAAGAGGTAGGTGACGACCGACAGTGGGGCACGCTGTCGGCCGATGCGAGAAAGCGGCGCGAGCCGAGTCAAGCGGCGTGAGCAGTTGGTCCGACTCGATCAAGAGAATGTCGACCGCTGGATCTAGGATGGACGGCCGAGATCAATGTATGCATTCGGACGGTCGACGAGACAAGCAATGTGGACCGTGGCGATCTCCATCTGACGGTGATAGCCATCGGGCTCGTGCGGTGCAGCTAGGCGGTGCGACCGAGTCAAGTGGCGCGGATCGGACTCGAGCTCGAGTTGGATTCGAGCCCGATGAACAGTGATTTCAGATTTGGTTTCAAAAGGCTGAGCGGGTTTGGGGAATTTTTAGAGATAGCTCCCGAGCTCCAAAACTTCTAAAATTTTTATGGGAGCTTGCTAGGACAGAGGACAACCTTGTGAAATTTTTCCAGGAATTTTCATGCACTGGATTTCTCCCAATAAAATTCACAAGCTGCTGTCCAGAGGTTTGACCAGATTTCTAAACTGGTTTGACTTGGCCATTTGAAATAGCAACCAAAATCTAAAAATTGTGAAATTTTTCAGAGAGGTAGCTAGGATGGTAAAGATGATAGGAAAATTATTTGCAGAGGATGATCACAAGTTTGAAGGCTAGGAATTTGCTGACAACAATTTCCAATCACAAGAATTAAATTCTAAAAATTGAAATTGTTAGGAAAATTTGGAAAACTTCCAAATGATTTGATGAGACAGCAAAAGTTTTTATTTCTCCTCAAAATTTTACATTTGAAATAAAAACCCTAAGTTAGGGCTGTTACACTTCGGTACCAAAAAGGAAGTTTAACCAAAGGTGTTGGATAGGTTCCTTATAGTTGTGGGGATTTGTAGGATTGCGTATCGTTAGGATCGCCTCGAGTACATGCGTGGAGTACGCAATGTCTTGTATATTCCAGTACTGAGATAGTACATGAGAGGTCCGGAGCTTGATTTTTTTTTGTTAGAGCGGTTGACCAACGAGTAAGACCTTACCTTCGAGTCCCGTGTGTTGAGTGTATTAGTAAAGATCGAGACCAGTGTTGATATAACACCCCAGTCCAGAAGGGCCCAAAATGCTACTAACTAGACAATCTTAATAAATTTCGGCAGAACCTCCATTGTAAAGTTAATTACACGAAGGTTCCAACACACAGATTAATCAAATATTAACTAAAACTTTCATCCAAAGACATCAAAAGATAATCAAAGACATGCTAAGTATTTAACATAACTAGAGAGATATGAAGTTACACTACTCATCATTATTACATTTAATCCATTGCATGAGACAAAACATAATAATCTTTGCATTTACTAAAATCAATCACGTTCTGAAGATCATTCATCTTTATTTAGTTCGTGTGGCATGTGTGTGACTAGCAGTCTACTTCCCCCCATGCATGTCGTTCTTGGCTCGGGTACCTAAAACAACAATAAAAGCAAGAGTGAGTCCATAGACTCAGCAAGTACATAAAGAAATCATAACATCAGCATCCACGTAAAGGAGATCAACAATAGAACATCTCATATGCAAATGCAATGATCAATGATCCTTTATCTTTAACTTTCTGTGTGCATTACACCGGTAATGCAGAGTATGCAACCGTCGCCGCATACCCATGCCTGTGCGCGCATGCACAGGGACCAATTGCCCGTTACTCCGCAAGTAAGGGGGAACTCAAGCCCACACTCCACGAGTGAGGATCTCGGCCCGCCACATTCATGACGGAATCTCAAAGGAAACATGATTGGTCACCGCGTGACCAAGCCACAACATGTTCTCAATATGCATATGCTCATCTCTTATTCATTATCAATCTTATCAAAAGACAACAACATTGTACCACAAGAAAGCATAAGCATAATTTGAGCAATCACCATACTTAAACAATCATCAAGTAAACCATCTTGCTATGCAACCTTATATCAAAAGCACACAGACATAGCTAATCAATCACACCCATTTAACAAACAATGCACTTGCCTCAACCGCATGAAGGTGGATGTCGAGGATAAGGTACTGCTCCCGAGCCAAACCCACACCTGGACATACAATTGAGACATGCTAAGGCTATCATATAAGTCTAATAACAAAACCATAAACACAAAATGAGCACATCGTCCACTAAACGCGATCCCCAACTCTTATTGCTAGCTGTTAGATTTATTTTCCAGAGAACAGCCCCCTGCGAAAAATCATAACTAAATGTACAAAAATCCAAATGGATTGATCTTGGACAATCTGAAAATTTTATTGAATTCCCCTTCTAAACCTAGTTGGTGAGGTTCTCTGATTCGGTCCTTTACTAGCCCTACCAAACCAAACAACAGAGTATCAATTCTCGCGTCGGGTCTCTGGACAGCAACGATGAAATTATCATAACTTTCTCTACGTTCGTCCGAATTTCATGATCTTTAGTTTTCCTGAAAGCTGGAAGGATTATCTACATTTTTCATTATGGTGAGCCCCTCTGATTTTTCCTCTAAATACACGCTTAAGTCGAAACACTAAAACCTGTCAGACCAACCACCATTCCACAGCACAGACTCCCTAAGAAAAATCATAACTTTTGCTACAAAGGTCCAAATGATGTGATTCTTGTCGGCAATGAAAGGTAACGAGATAATCTACAACGCTCTAGGAGATCCCAAGTTCTAATTCAGCACTTAACAATTTCTTATTTATTAAACAAGATGACTGCAGATTCTCGTCAGGATTCTGGACAGTAAACACTAAAAATAACATAACTTTTAACTCGAATGTCGGAATCCGGTGTTCTTGGCGGCCACTGAAAGCTAAGAACAATATCCACACTTCTCTAGGAGACGGGATTCGAAAATTTTGCTTCTAAGGATGCGACAATTGCCGCGCACTAAACTGGACAAAAAAGCAATCTAGCAGCAAAATTAAACGATCTGCTAAAAGAAACCGTAAACGCATCTAAAACCAAAAGAACAGCGAAGAAACCTCTTTGTTACCCTTGAAGATCGCAGGAGGAGCTGCCGGGGAGGTGGCTCAACCAAGGAAGAGGGGAGGAGAGGCTGCAAGGGAGAGGGGAGGAGGAGGCGACGCAAAGGAGAAGGGGAAGTGGCGGCCAAGGGGAGGGGTGGAGGCGCCCTAGGGTTTGCCCCCCCATATGGCCGGCCACCACCCCCACCAATGGGCTGAATTCAAGTGGGCTTGAAGCCTTGGCCCAGGTTGTCCAACCTTTACAGAAAACCCCCCTCAAACTGCTGCTAATTGTATTTTCTAATTGGTCATTTTCCCTCTTTTAATTATTCTCACCAAAACTAGATTTGGGGTATTACACTCTACCCCCCTTAAACAGAATTCGTCCTCGAATTCTAACCGTAGAAATAAACGAAAGTAAACCGCGAATAGAACTTAACTTTAGTAAACAGATAACCGTTGCGAACGAAGCTGGATAAAGCTCACGCATGTGAAACCCCAATTCCCAAGTCGCCTCTCTCTCGGACTATTGGGACAAAAGCACCTTGACACAAACCAACGACTGGTGCCTCAATACTCGCCCTGACCTCTCTAACAACGCACAGGATGATACGGAAAGGTCAGTGGCTCCCGCGAAACTTCAAACTTCGGACCTCTCTGGTGCTCGCTCATCACTGGAACAAACATGACGATGCATACTCCGCGCATGGACTCAATACGGTCCTAGCCCTTTGGTACCAAACCACAGAATTTGTGCACAAGCATATGGAACGCTCGTTCTATCTTCATCGACCTCTTTATCCTAACTAGGAGGGTCTTCATAAGCGTGGACGCACAACACAACTTATTTTAATCAACTCTAATAACAGATTCTACAAAACAAAGGATTCACAATGCAATTCCAACTTCCCTAAAAACACTCAAGTCCAAAATCAACATCCCCAAGAAAACCCTTTTCACATTCCAACTAGGCGCTTTAGAAATAAATGCCACATAGGCCAAAAGCGAAATCACTCGAATAAACAGATTAACCCTTTTTTCAATCAGAAGAACCACATATCCGGCAAGAACCAACTCAATTTGAAATTGATATCCGTCATAAACACATAGTTCAAATAAGAACTAAGAAAATATTTCACTATTCAAGATCACACTCTTTCCCATAATTTTTCTTTTAAGATTTTAACTTTCTCTTAAATCATAAGATCCCAAATCATCGCATAACGCATTAACTCATTTCTCTTAAATTGGCAACCTCAAACCTATGCTCTACCGAACACAAAATCCACACTTGTGCAGGAGACCTCCAATCCACAATATCGCACTCTAGCCAATTTCTTACCGAAAGAATTGTCAAAATAATTTCCAACACAACTCAATATAGGTTTCACCCACCATCACATCCCATAATCCGTTAAGGATGAACAATTTAAAATTCACATCCCACACTCTCATATACTAGCCCCAAAGGATACTATCAATGATCATTCCACTACTGAATCCACTCTTATTCTACTACTTTTACACATAACCGTTGGCAACCAAGATTCTAGCATAAAATGCAAAGCCCAAATTCAATCTCCAAGACTCATACGACTAACTTTATGTATAAAAGATCGAGAAATCCTCGATTCACTCCTAAAATTCCACACTCTAAACATACTCACACATTATCGTCCACATGTAAAATATATATATATATATATTGAACAAATAATCTTTTAGAAGAATTCTATCTCCTGAAGGTTACTCACTAAAACCAGGCATACCGCCAACATCTCAACCTTACCTACTATTCCACCAATTGACATTACGATTGAATTACTTCGCTAATCCTACTCTCATTAAACTACACCGTCGAGAGATCACCTACGCAACCTTGCAAAATTACCCAATCGCGATACTATAACACATTGATCAAGCTTCCAAACTTTTGATAATCCCAACATTCCAACATGATTGAGGATTCTTTGATTATAATTCGCTATAGGTTCCACTAGTTGTAACACTAATCTATTTTATTTCAACGACAATCTTTCCATTTAAATCCACTTCTTTCCAAGAGTTATAGGACAAAACCAAATCACTTTCTACCGATCTTCAACTAGCTTGGCTCCCATATTTCTCACTACGATCATTTACTTGACCACCACCAACCAATCGCCACATTTCACTCTATAAGGCCTTGCAACCTAAGTCGGATAATCTTTCCTCAACAGAAAGAGCAAGAAAACACAAGTTTTAACACACGACTAAACACTACTCCTCACAAGTGAGCACGAGACCCAAGAGAAATAGTCAAATAGCGTTGATCTAGAAAAAAAAACAAAAGACGAGACACAATTATGCACAAGTTCACAAGAGGGGAGTTTCAACAACAATAAATCACAATAAAACACTGCATTTGAAGCTCAAGAAACACTTAGCGACAATGAAAGAAAAGTTACAGTTACAATCTTGAAGTCCAACCTTAAATACCTATGGTACACCCTTTTCCTCTTCTCCTTACAGAGAAAACAATTTCACCACCACACTAAGCATGAACTCCCAAAAGCTCACAAATGCGAAACTCTAAACTTTCCATTTAACCGATATTATGGTAGGTGGTCAAATTACCTTCTTTCTGAAAGAATCATCACCACTCCCACAAGTCAGAACCCTTTACGGACAATCTTATTCACATCAGGAATAATAAACTATTAACAAGAATATTTATCATCAACTCTTTTAACAAGGGCATGTAGCCACAAGTCACATTCCTCATGAGACACACATGAATAAATCATTTTTTTTAGCCCTTCACCTATTAGCAATGCTCACACTCATTTTGTACACAACTTCCAATCTAGCGGTTATCATAGACATTTAACGTATTATACCATCATAGAAGAATTTATGGCCCTTTTACTATCTACGTTCCCACTAGCAAATATGAGACCATCAAGCAACCATTTAAAGGCAATTTTCATATTATTATCCACTAGGACAACACTCAAAATGGCTTTTCTATTAAGGTCTTTCATGAATACTTGCTAAGCACTCGACAAAACTTTCAATTTCTTTCCGGGATATCACATTAGTAATGTAATAATACACTCTTAGCGAGACTCATCATAGCCTCTTATCCCATCATAAATTTCTCCAAAAGAAACACAAGCCACAAGGTTGAAACAAACCTATTTTAACTAGTTCATACTATCAAATGATACTTTCGCAAAGCACACTATCAGAGGCCACTTACTCATTCATCCACTCAACCATTAGTGTTACTCACACCCGCTCCAACTGTCATTAACAATTGTCAATTGTATGTATCATGTATACAAATAGGGTCCTACTGCTTGTAGTCACATAACCATCTATAAACACAAAGTCAACATTTAATAATCTCATCGCCTGTACAACAGGGTTTCACATGCTACCTCAACGTTCGTCTAATCTAATATACATGTTTCAATCTAGCAATTATGTATGATCATCAAGTAACCAGTTTACGAAAATTTTCAAATTTGATATCCTCTAAAGCATCGTTCAAACACATTCTTAACATAACCATCCATAGAGATACATTATTCCATGCTATCCAATAAATCTACCTGATTCCACAATCCTAACGATCAGACCAATTCATCAAAATACCACACCTCTTAATAACTCTATTGATTCCAACTAAATATTGTCATACTCATAGTCACAGCTCATCAAGAACCACTAGAAGACAACCTCCACTTATTCAACTTTCCTTGATAAGGACCTTAGTTAAGATCGATCATGCACACACTGCGGACTCAACTTGAAACTCATAACACAACCATTAATCTTCAACGCTCAAAATACCCAAGAGAGATACGTTGAGTCAAAGCCTTCATGAACTAAAGGACTTGCAAAAGGAAACTTTCATTAACCAAAACATCAAGCTTAATAAATAGATCAAGCTTTTCAAAAGAAAAACAAAACTCCCTACAAAAGTCAATCTTGACAATTAGCAAAGTTCACCAATCGCGAGAATAACTCAACAGTTGGGAAAAACAATAATTGATTTACGGGACAAATTAAGCTAATGGAAACACACCAATAATTTCAAAGCAACCCAACAATCGCAACCGGATAAGAGTTGACCAAATTCAAATTCAAGGAAGAGAACAACTCTTCTAACGATTGTCGCTATCGTCACCTGTACTAAGATATCCGGGGTAGCACTTCTCTATTCCCACTCCACGAACGGTGGTGTAACCTGGTAAAGCCCAGGGTCACAACCACGACCTTAACCTCTCAACAACGACTAATCCCACTCATAATAATCATAATAATTAGTTAATAGGCAGCCAAACTCAATTCATATCAGCAATAATCAAAACGATATAACGGAAACGTAAATGCAATGATTGGTCCATCCCCATCCTACTATGCACCAGTGTGTCAAACTTTTAAGTTGATTAACATTAGCAATTTTTTTTTATAATCTAGTCACCACGGACCTACAGCCCGCTCTGATACCAACTATAATACCCCAGTCCAGAAGGGACCCAGAATGCTACTAACTAGAGAATCTTAATAAATTTCGGCAGAACCTCCATTGTAAAGTTAATTACACGAAGGTTCCAACACACAGATTAATCAAATATTAACTAAAACTTTCATCCAAAGACATCAAAAGATAATCAAAGACATGCTAAGTATTTAACATAACTAGAGAGATATGAAGTTACACTACTCATCATTATTACATTTAATCCATTGCATGAGACAAAACATAATAATCTTTGCATTTACTAAAATCAATCACGCTCAAGATCATTCATCTTTATTTAGTTCGTGTGGCATGTGTGTGACTAGCATCTACTTCCCCCATGCATGTCGTTCTTGGCTCGGTACCTAAAACAACAATAAAAGCAAGAGTGAGTCCATAGACTCAGCAAGTACATAAAGAAACCTTAACATCAAGATCCACGTAAAGGAGATCAACAATAGAACATCTCATATGCAAATGCAATGCTCAAGGATCCTTTATCTTTAACTTCGTGTGCATTACACCGTAATGCCGAGTATGCAACCGCCGCGCGCACCCATGCTTCAGCGCGCACGCACAGGACCAATTGCCCGTTACTCCGCAAGTAAGGGGACCTCAAGCCCACACTCCACCAGTGAGGATCTCGGCCCGTCACATTCATGACGGAATATCAAAGGAAACATGCTTGGTCACCGCGTGACCAAGCCACAACATGTTCTCAATATGCATATGCTCATCTCTTATTCATTATCAATCTTATCAAAAGACAACAACATTGTACCACAAGAAAGCATAAGCATAATTTGAGCAATCACCATACTTAAACAATCATCAAGTAAACCATCTTGCTATGCAACCTTATATCAAAAGCACACAGACATAGCTAATCAATCACACCCATTTAACAAACAATGCACTTGCCTCAACCGTGCGAAGGTGGATGTCGAGGATAAGGTACTGCTCCCGAGCCAAACCCACACTGGACATACAATTGAGACATGCTAAGGCTACCATATAAGTCTAATAACAAAACCATAAACACAAAATGAGCACATCGTCCACTAAACGCGATCCCCAACTCTTATTGCTAGCTGTCGATTTCTTTTCCAGAGAACAGCCCTTCGAAAAATCATAACTAAATGTACAGAAATCCAAATGGATTGATCTTGGACAATCTGAAAATTTTATTGAATTCCCTTCTAAACCTAGTTGGTGAGGTTCTCTGATTCGGTCCTTTACTAGCCCTACCAAACCAAACAACAGAGTATCAATTCTCGCGTCGGGTCTCTGGACAGCAACGATGAAATTATGATAACTTTCTCTACGTTCGTCTGAATTTCATGATATTTAGTTTTCCTGAAAGATGGAAGGATTATATACATTTTTCATTATGGTGAGCCCCTCTGATTTTTCCTCTAAATACACGTTTAAGTCGAAACACTAAAACCTGTCAGACCAACCACCATTCCACAGCACAGACTCCCTAAGAAAAATCATAACTTTTGCTACAAAGGTCCAAATGATTTAATTCTTGTCGGAAATGAAAGGTAACAAGATAACCTACAACTCTCTAGGAGATCCCAAGTTCTAATTCGGCACTTAACAATTTCTTATTTATTAAACAAGATGACTGCAGATTCTCGACAGGATTCTGGACAGTAAACACTAAAAATAACATAACTTTTAACTCGAATGTCGGAATCCGGTGTTCTTGGCGGCCACTGAAAGCTAAGAACAATATCCACACTTCTCTAGGAGACGGGATTCCCAAATTTTGCTTCTAAGGATCCGAAAATTGCCGCGCACTAAACTGGACAGAAAAGCAATCTAGCAGCAAAATTAAACGATCTGCTAAAAGAAACCGTAAACGCATCTAAAACCAAAAGAACAGCGAAGAAACCTCTTTGTTACCCTTGAAGATCGCAGGAGGAGCTGCCGGGGAGGTGGCTCAACCAAGGAAGAGGGGAGGAGAGGCTGCGCATGGGAGAGGGGAGGAGGAGGGGCGGCGCAAAAGGGGGGAAGGGGGAAGTGGCGGCCAAGGGGAGGGGTGGAGGCGCCCTGGGGTTTGCCCCCCCCCATATTGCCGGCCACCACCCCCACCAATGGGCTGAATTCAAGTGGGCTTGAAGCCTTGGCCCAGGTTGTCCAACCTTTACAGAAAACCCCCCTCAAACTGCTGCTAATTGTATTTTCTAATTGGTCATTTTCCCTCTTTTAATTATTCTCACCAAAACTAGATTTGGGGTATTACAGTTGAGGTGAAAGATGTGGGTATCCGTCAAGGTGATGTGATCCCATAAGTCCGAGAGGGAAGCGACTTGTGAAATTGGAGCCTCGCATGCGCGAGCATTACCCGGAATTGTTCACAACAGGTAAGTGGTGACGTTAGCAAGATAAGCAAGATTAGAATTCGGGGTCGAATTCCATTTAAGGGGGGTAGAATGTAATACCCTTTTTTCGTTTAGAAAGAATTCTGTTCGAATTCGAATTTTAAAAGAGCAAATTTTGACGTTTCGTCTGTTCTTCTGGTTTTGGGCCTAGGCCTTTGGCCAGCATGCCCAAGAGGGGGCCTTGTGGGCCAAGGGGGGCAACCATGAAGCCGAAGGGAGGGGGAAAACGTGGGGCCCATGGCCCATAAGTGGCCGGCCAATAGAGGGGGCAAACCCTAGCACTTCCCCCACATCTCCCACTCCCTCCACCTTGTGGCCGCCTCCCCCATCCTCTCCCCTCTCCTCTCCACCTTGCGCCTCCCCCCTGCTGGTTGCAGCCCCATCTCCACCTCCATTGCTGCCGCCCCATGTCCCTGGTGTTGCACCTCCATCACCCGGAGCCACCCTTTGGTGCCGATCTCCCCGTTGCCGATCTCTCGCGAAGGACGGAGTGGATCTTCGCAAGGTTGCTGATCAAGAAGGCGGGGATCATCTTTAAGGATCAACCATGGTCTTCCTGGGTGCTCCAAGGGTAACGTTTATCAGTTGTTGTTGTGTGATTAGTCGTAGAAGTGAAACCGATTAGTTTTGGTTGGATCGAAGTCTGCCTGCTATAGATTCAATTCTGTCCAGATTCTTGCGCTGTCTGTTTCGTGTATTTAGAGGACGAATTAGGAGTTTTGATCTCCTACAGTTATGTAGGTCTTGTTCTTATCTTTCAATGGCCGCCAAGAACACCCAAATCCGATTAACGGTTAGAAAGTTATGAATTGTTTAGTGCTGCTGTCTGGTTAATCTGTCAACATCATAATAGTCTGTAGAAAACTGAGTTAATCTATTAGTTAAAGACGAAATCAGAGGATCTCAATATTACGAAAATTGTAGGTAATTTCCATAACTTTGCAGAGAGATAAAGAACGCAAGATTTGGACTTTCGTAGCAAAAGTTATGGTAGTTTTCGTGTACTCTCCAGAGAACCCGACGTGAATTTTGTTGTCTTTTAACTTGGTTTGGTAAGGGTTTCAGATGGCCGAATTAGAAGGGCCCCTCAACTAGGTTTAGTTGGGGAATTTAGTTACCTTTCCAGAAAGTCTGAGAACACCTCGTTTGGACTCCTGAGCAGAAAGTTATGTATTTTAGAAGTTGACTGTCCGCGGTGAACGCCAAATCGATTGCTAGAAACTGGAACATTGGAAACACTTGGGAGTTTAGCGAGTTCTTTTGTGTTGTTGTTTATGATTTTGGTCCAGTATGTTGGTCTTAGATTGGGTTATCTTTATGTTCAGTGGGAGCGTGATCCTCAGGGGCGCCCTCTTCGCGTCCATCGTTCTCGCGCATGTTGAGACAAGTATTCGAGTTATATCATATTTATGTTTGTATGCTGAGATTGTGTTGTGTCTTGCTCGTAATAGCCGTGCATGGATGTTAATGTGATGAGTTTCCCTCTATCTTGATGAATGCAAGTACTCTGGTTGATAGAATAATTATGAATGTTTGATATAGGGTGCTAGTACTTTGATGCGAATTAACTATGCATGGTTGATAGGGTGATATGTATGATTAAGGATGGTGAATACATATGTATGATGATTTAAAGTTTGTTCATGTGCATTATGATATCATATTGGAGGATTGGTCACGTGGTAACTATGCATATTTGAGGTCCCCGTCATGCAGATGATGGGCTTGAGGTCCCCACATTCGTGGAATGTGGGCAGTGAGTAAAGAGGTCCCCATCATTAAGATGATGGGCAAAGGTCCCTATACATGTGGTGTATAGGCTCTTGGTCCCCGTGCTGAGGGCACACGTGCAAGGGTATACATCGACGGATGTATACCCCGCATTACTGGTAAAATGCGAAAAGAGATAAAGTTCAAAAGGTGCATTGCATTGATCGCATTCCATAAGTATGAAAGTTATGAATTGTGTAATGTTATTGTGGATTATTGATGCTATGAATGCGAACTTGTTTTAGCCTTCTTGATACTTGCTGAGTCTTTGGGCTTACTCTTGCTTTGATATGTTTTAGGTACAGCTGGCAAGAACGATATGCATGGGAGGGAGTAGATGTTTGGATGCACTCACTACCACTCATCCTTAAGGCGACTACTACTTAGTTTTATTCCAATAATAAGTAAACTGCTTGAGAATCACTTATGGATGGTTCTGAGTTTCAGATTAATTGTAATAATGAGAATAGTATGTTTTGTTTATGTTATTTAGTTTATCTTGCATGCTTGAATGAACTTGAATATGGAGTTCATTGTTAACTGCTATGATTAGTTGTTGGAACCTCGGTATAGTTAACTATACAAAGGAGGTTCTGCCTAAAATGTTGTAATTGGTCTTAGTTTAATTTAGTTTAGTTTAATTTTAGTAGCATTCCAGGCTCAATGTTAAGCTGTGGTGTTACAACTTAATTATGAATATACAGGATCATCTCATGACAATCATAGTATTAGTTCATAGATATAGAATATCATAGCAGATCACATATTAACAACAAGAATGATAGTACAGAAGCAATTCAAGAATAGTTCAACATGATGAAACACACCACTAGAAATACGAATACGATGGATTACCCAAACCCCACCCATCAGGCACAAGTGTGTCATATTAATAACTTAATTACAATGGACCTAAAACTGCTCGATATCAATCAGAACACTCGGCTATTTGGAAGCCAAGATGTCACCCTAAAATCTCTAACATACAACCATAATCATGAGAATTTAAGTAGTAATCCAAGTTACAACGAATGGAAGGAGAATCGCTCAAAAGGCATAATCGGACAAATCTAATCTGAACCTATGCAGGTCAAGTACCACAGCGGAAAATAAACATCCATAACCAAACAGGAGACATCACCCACATGTCGCCTCAATTATTACAGTTTATCTCTAAACAAATAAAGGAATTCGACCAAGTTCTATTATTGAAACTGGAATATGCTGATGTGTGTTTAGTGCAAGTCTACTCCCTCCCGATAGAGTCATCATGAACGGCCACCTAAAACAAAACAACAAACAAGAGTGAGTCCGGACTCAGCAAGTACAACGACATAAGAACATACTTCATGTAGATACATAGCACAAGAAATATTTGAAAGAAAGAATCGTAATGCATGGATGCCATGAATGGATGGATGCACTCGTGCTTATACTGGTATAGAAAGTGACACACCCGTCGGTGTT
Source organism: Ampelocalamus luodianensis (assembly GCA_036346255.1). Classification (NCBI taxonomy): domain Eukaryota; kingdom Viridiplantae; phylum Streptophyta; class Magnoliopsida; order Poales; family Poaceae; genus Ampelocalamus; species Ampelocalamus luodianensis. Next base: position 52,691,295 of record CM070621.1, read on the forward strand.
CACTTAAGCCCGTATTTATCGAAATACAGGGATCCAAAATACCGTATAAAGAACGTTTCATACGGGTGTCCAAAACTGCCCACATTGGAATGGTGGGAATTCACTTGCCCATACTGGAATTGATGGGACTTTAGACTCCACTCCCATGGAGCTCCACTCCCGTGGACGGAACATGAACATGATCGCATGAATAATTTTATGAACAATGGTTAGTATCATCTCCACACGTATGACAGAGCGTACAAAAAGAACATGATCATCATATCATTCTTCTCTACCATAACCTCCACTCCCGTGGATGGCATATGCACATTTAATCTTATCACACATCAACATAACACCATACCAATCAACGAGCATCCGGGGTTTACAAATCACACATAAGTCATTGTACTTGCCTTTAGCGTTGCGATTCGTTGGGAGGCAACGAAGAAGCCGCTAACCTTGGAGCCTCACCCCCTACACCAAAGTTACTCAATAATAACTAAGTCATCAAGACACTACTCGCATCGCCCTAACTCATAACCCCAATTTCACCATCTAATTTATACCCAAAACTTGCATTAAACCTCATTCTAGTAGAAAGTCTATACGAACAGCAGCAGTATAAATAGCATAACTTTTGATCTAAAACTCGAAAAGGGGTGTTCTCAGATTTGATTGAAAGGTAATGAAATTATCTAGAACAACCTAGTTGGGTGAAAGCCCTGAATTTTCCATTATCACACTCAAATTTTAAAAGACAACTTGACAGTTCATTCTCGTCAGGATTCTGGACAGCACAGACGAAAACTACCATAACTTTTGATCCGCACGTCGGAATTCAGTGTTCTTGGCGGCCACCGAAAGCTAAGAACAAAACCTACATATCTCTAGGAGATGGACAACTCACATTCGGCCTCTAACATCACGAAACAGACCATGCAACAATCTGGACAGAATCGACTTTCTACTCGCAGCTAAACGATCTAATCAAATATGAACCAAATCGCATCTACCACTAATCAAACGAGGAGGATCGGCATTCGTTACCCTTGCAGCAACCAGGAAGTGGGTGGAAGAACCTTGGAGACGACGATCTCCCTCCTCCTCTCCTCCCTTGGCCGAGCAGCAGCTTGCTGCCCCCCTCCTCTTCTCGTGTTGGCCGGCAGCGGGGAAGCTCCGTAGGCGAGCTTGGGAGGCACCACCGCAGGGAGCAGCCACCAGGGATGAAGGAGAGGCGGCTCCAAGGGCAGGGACGCTGGGGAGGAAAGAGGGGATGGGGGTGGCGGCGGCCAAAGGGAGGGGTGGGGGGTTCGGCCAAGGGGGAAAAAGAGGGGGCCGTCCAGCTAGGGTTAGGAGGGGGCGCATGGGCCTAGGCCCAAGGGGGGAGTCCTGGCCGACCACAAGGCCTGGATGGCCTGGCCGGAGGCCCAACCCACTAAACTACGCCAAAAACTGGAAAAAGGAACTGTTGGACCGAAAAGGCGACTAGAGGGGGGATGAATAGGAGCACGATCTCTTTTTCTCCCAAATTCAATTCAATACGAATCTCACTCCAATAGCTATGAAAGCTATGAAGATCCTAGCAACTCTATAAATCCCAAAAACGAGCTCACTAGCAGAATCAAGCACCCGACAAGCATTTTTCTTAAATATAGCCTCATAGCCATCATCAAGAAGCTGTGAGACAGAGAGTAAGTTAAACCTAAGCTTGTCCACAAGGGCGACGTCCTTTAGGATGAAATTGTCATTCGCCCTGATTGTTCCTGTTCCTTCAATCCGCCCTTGAGTATTGTCTCCAAAGGTGATGAGAACATCACCTATCGACCGCGTGAAGGAGGTGAACCATTTGAGTCTCCGGTCATGTGGCGTGAACAGCCGGAGTCGACGAACCACGTGTCCTTCCTTCCGCGGCGATCCTGAAAATCAAGGCATAGAAGAATGATGTGTCTCAATATCAAGTTAGTTAAACATGACTTGGGAACCCAGATCGAGACACACGCCTCATGAGTAGTATGTAAAGCGTAGTGCTATCCTTGATTCTATTTGAAATTCATTATGAGCAATGGTTACTCTAACATGAGAGTTATCCTGTCTAGGAGCATGAGCATGATTCGCATGTGAAATAAATCCTAGACCAGGTTTCTTTCTTTCTAAATTACCATGTCTCACAAAAGCTCTAGGTTGATTAGATGACATTCTAGCAAGATTTTTCTTAGCATTTTTCAACCTACGCCACAGAACTCAACCAAATGCCCATCCTTCTTGCAATAGGTGCAATGGTACTTGGTACCAGGGAGAAGCACCTTTGACCGAACAGATGGTTGGGCAAAACTCGCAGATTTGAAAGTGATCTTTGAGGTTGGGTATCAAATTCAACTAAGCCATTTCTCAAAATTTGAATGTCATTAGATTTATCCAGGCAAAGTTGTATCCTAACCCTTGCTTCTTATAAGGAGTTTTTGACTTGTCAAGAATCATGTTTAACTGTTTCTTACCTTTAGAAAATCTTTCTAATGTGTCATTTAGGTAAGCAATTTCTTTTCTAAGGTTAACACATGAATCACAAGTTTTAGCATTTCTTATAAAGAGCAACTTCAAGCTTTATTTGCACACATGATTAGATGACATTCTAGCAAGATTTTTCTTAGCACATCTTTGAGTCATTAGATTTAGCAAAGTTGTATCCTAACCCTTGCTTCTTATAAGGATCAAGAATCATGTTTAATCTAGGTTGGTGTTGTTCTTCTTACCTTTAGAAAATCTTTCTAATGTGTCAATGAATCACAAGTTTTAGCATTAAGCCTCTTCTTATAAAGAGCAACTTCAAGCTCACATAATGCTGTCCTTAAGCTTGTCATATTTAGCTCTAGCTGCTTCTACAACATCATGTATTTCACATTCACGTTCTAAGCAGACAGAGCAAGAGCTAGATTCAACCACATCAGAAACAACCAACTTGCTAGACTTTAAGCATTTTTCACAAGGAGCAGATTTAACTTCAATTAGCTCAGTTCTAGCATTTTCAAGTTGTTGCAAAGCAATATCATGAGCAGATTGCAGTTTAGCAAATTCAGAATGTAAAGCATAGCAGGATGAACATTCATCAGATTCAAGACTCTTAGCATTCACAAGTTCTAATGTGAGTTTCTTTACTTGTGACTCTAACTCCTCATTCTTAGTCATGATGAACTTTAAAGCTTTATCCTGACCTATCATTTGCTCATAGACAGTTTCGCATCTAGCAAAGAGAACATCATAAGAAGGAGATACCTCATTGTTGTCATCGATGTCGTCGGAGTCAGCCATGAAGCACATGCCTGTGAAGTCCTTGGCCTTCCCCTTCTTGTCTTGAGGGAGCTCCTCCTCCTTGTCCTCCTCGCTCCCGGAGTCCACATCACTCAAAGAACGATCTCCAAGAGCGGCAAGAACCCGGTGAGCAGCCTTCCTGAGCTTGGCATCATCAAACCTGGACTTGCGCCCCTGAGGCTTCTTCCAAGCTGGCTTTTCATCCTTGTGGTTGCTCTTACCTTTCAGCTTGGGGCAATTTGCCGGATGTGATTAAGCTCTCCACATTCATAACAAGTCACAAGCCGCCTCTCTTTTGTTTCTCATATTGTTGTAGGCCCGTGTGAACTTCTTAATCAAAAGCGCCATCTCGCACTCAGAATACTCTCAAGATCCTCTTCTTGAATTGCGATAAACAAGCAAGTGAAAAACCGTAAGAAGACTCAAATGACCCATCGAGGCTCTCTTGAGCGGTCCGCTACCAAAGCCATGTTACCCTTCTTAGAATGGTCACTTTCGGATCTCATGAGTCTTGAGCTTGCTATAGAGCAGCTCCAAAGTCGATCGAGAAGTTGACATTTTCCGAATGGCGTAGCCTTTATCTCCCACTCCCCGGTGTTGATTGCAGCGGAGATGGATGGCATTTTCGATCGTAAATTCAATACCAACAGACTTCATCCGATTTATCACTATGTTGAAGCGATCGAAAATGTCATCGATGCTCTCACCAGACGCATCTCGAATTTGTTATATTCTATTTTATAGACTCGTTGACGCACTTGTTTGATTTGGGAAGAACCTCATGATAGGTTTCGAGAGTCTTCCAAATCTCATGTGCAGTCTCGAGATTGCAAATCCTATCATATTCCCTGTCTACCGAGCCCACCATACAGAAAATTCTTTGCCTTAGCCAAGAGGGCTTCAGAAGGCGGCGAGCAACCTCAGGCAAGATAAGCGGACCTCGAACAGCCTCCCAAATACCTCGTGGTTCGCTCTCAAGAAAGACACGCATGCGGTTCTTCCAAAAGGCATAGTCGTGCCCATCAAAGATATGCGGCTTGGAAGAGTATTTATCCATCGCCAAGTTCAAAGGACCGGTTAAGATCAAGATTGAACTAACCGGCTCGATACCACTTGTTGGACCGAAAAGGCGACTAGAGGGGGGGTGAATAGGAGCACGATCTCTTTTTCTCCCAAATTCAATTCAATACGAATCTCACTCCAATAGCTATGAAAGTTATGAAGATCAATCAATCATGCACAGCGGAAGACTTGTATTGAATCAACTCAAAACCCCGAAGTAAAATCAACACAAAACCAAAACACGAAGGCTTGGGCGGTCTGACATCTCACGGGGCGGTCGACGGTCGGTCTAGCGCTCGACCGATTCTCAAGCGTCGACCGCTAGTTCGATGAACAGAGAAATCACCGACAAACCGAAACGCAAATTGATCAAACTTTTGATTCGTGCATCCAAACTTCGTGAAATTTGACACACACCTTCCAAAGTATGTCAGGAACCTATTCCAAGCAACGATCGAGATAATCCTTGCCAAGATTCTGACCTTTTACTGTTTGAGCGAAGTTAGGTCAAAAAACCGAGTCAAAACGAAAATATGATCTTGAGACTTGCTCGTGGGTGATTGATGATCTTGATGATCCTAGATGTGTTCCCACACGCCACAAAGAAGCTAGATCACGCCCGAAACTAAGCAAAACTCATGAATCAAGGAAAGACTCAAATCATCAAAAAGAGATAAAGAAAGCAATTGACCTCATCTTGAAGAAACTTTCTTTGGATTGATTTGATATGATATTGGTTCACAGCCACTTCATCAATGGATGACAAAGACTCAATACATGAGCACGAAATCCAATCCAACTCTCTAGAACCCTAACCTCCACTACTCCTCTCCCTAAGCAAATTAGGGTTTCTAAACAATGAAAGGGTCGAAAAGCCAGGGGGAAGGGGGTGCAGCCACCTCCCTCCTCTATTTATAGTGGAGGCCTAGGGATTCTAAAAGAGTCTCCCTAACGGGCTCCCGTTAAGGCCCAAAACAAACGGGTGACACACGCACGCATTTTAAAGCGCCGTGTTCATATTGTGCGGCACTCGCTGCTTCGCCACACGTAGGTTGATCCAACGGCTCTCATCATGTCGGCAAGTTCTCCCATCCGGCTCCCACCGAAACCACTATGGCACTTGCACGACCCCCGCCGCTTGATTCAACCGGGCCGCACCAATCGCCTGCTCGGTCTCCTTTGTCCATCTTGCACCATACTTGAGTTCAATGACTTCACCCGCATCGCCGATCGCTTTGAACCTCAGCCATCCAAGCCTAGTCCCGATCATCCTCGCCGCTGACCGCCGTTGACCAAGAAGCAACCCGCACAACAATAGACAAGCAAATCGACCGGAACAAGTTCTTCACAACTTGACCCACGTTAGTCAAAACACGCATCATGCAACACATATGACATGAAACCCATGAACTTGACCTAATCAAGAACCATCGCCGCCACACGGCCGATCAGAACACTCGCTATTCGAAGCCAAGATGTCACCTAAAACATCTAACATACATCCATAATGCGTAAGAATTTGAACTAAGTATTTCAACTAAAGACAAGATTAAATTAAACAGACATGGTGAAGGTATCATTCCTTCACCTTCTAAGTTATTTAATACGATCATCAATAAAGAAGGTTCACACGCAGTAATAAATCAACATCCATGTGGAGAAGGTATCCTTCCTTCACCAATTATAATTTAATTATTACAGTTCATCATTAACGAATGTAAGATAGAACTAAATTTAATCTTGAACATGAATAGGATGATGTGAACGAGTAGTGCGTGTCTACTCCCTCCCAAGTGAGCCAACATCGGGTTACCTAAAATAAACAAACAACGCAAGAGTGAGTCCATGACTCAGCAAGTACAAAGAAAGAAAAAGAACACATATACAAACAGACATCACCATTTAAGAATGCGAACCTTGCATCGAGTGAACACTTATGAAAACATGAAATGAATGAATGTAATCAGGATGGACTGCACACATGCATATACCAGTATAGTGAGTGACACACCGTCGGTGTTCACTTAAGCCCGCACCTTAACAAAAGTGCGGGATCCAAGTCCTATATGAAGAACGTTTCATATAGGTGTCCAAAGCTGCCCATACTGGAATTGATGGGTCTTACGTGCCCATACCGAATTGATGGGTCTTTCAATCCACTCCCGTGGACGGACATGACAATGTCCAAATTTGCCCACATTGGAATGGTGGGACTTACAATCCACTCCCGTGGACATAACATGAATAAAAGGATGCATGATATGAACATGAACAGTGATAATACCATCTCTCAAGATATACTCCACATAATGAAAGAACATAACCAATTCCGCATCTCGGGTAACACAATATGTCACACTATATTCATGAAAACATTCACAATCACAAAGACTCAAAAGCAACAAAGTATTTGCCTTCGCGTTGCGACAAGTTAGCGTGCAACGATGGCGCTCCCAAACCCGTAGCCTCGTGGCCTAAACAATTAAATAACCGAAATAAGAACAACATAGAATCCAACCCGAATTAATAGTCTACAATACCCCTTGAACTCCCAAGGAATCGCCATAAAACCTAATCTGAAAACAGGCTGCAACCCAAAAACGTGTCGGGACAGCAGCACGAAAATGACAGTAGTTAATGACGTGGGACTCGAAATGAGATGAGTCCAGATCCTACCTCATCTTAACGAACATATCTATAACATTCAAGTTGATGAGATTTCCAATTCGGCCAATAAACTTCTAATAAAGAAAACAAAACAGCAGCACAGCTTCTGTCTGAACAAACAGGACAGCAATACTAAAACAACCATAACTTTTAATCTAAAACTCCGAATTGAGTGTTCTTTAACAATCTGAAAAGGTTATGAAATTACCTACAATAAACTAGTTGGCACGACATTCAAATTTTGCATTTAACAAAAAGTGGCACACGGGTCAAAACTAAAGATAGAAACTGACATACAATCTGGACAGACTGATCTACAATCTGGACAGTCACAAAGAAAAGTGCATAACTTTTGATCTATAAATCCAAATGAGGTGTTCTTTATCAATCCTGAAAGCTAGTGATATCACCTTCAAAATTTGTTATGGGCAAGACCTCTGAATCACCCTCTAACTAGGCCATATATCAACCTAAACAGAGACTGCTAATTCTCGTCAGGATTCTGGACAGCAGATATTAAATCTATCATAACTTTTGACTCGAAAGTTGGAATTAGGTGATCTTGGCGGCCACCGAAAGCTAAGAACAAGACCTACATATCTCTAGGAGATGGGAAACTCAGATTCGGCCTCTAACATCACGAAAAAGTCCACGCAACAATCTGGACAGAATCAATTTCTACCCGCAGCAAATCGATATAATCAAAATTGAACCAAAACACATCTACCACTAATCAAACGATGAGGATCGGCACTCGTTACCCTTGTAGCAACCAGGACGTAGGTGGGAGAACCTTGAGAAGATGATCTTCCTCCTCCTTTCTCCTTCTCCCTTCTTCTCCTTCCACCATACGGGCGGCACCCTGAGCTTCTTCCTCATCTTGGTAGAGCAGCACGGAGGGGGCTGCTACAGACTGCGTGCTACAGGCGTGCGCGGCATCAGAGCAGAGGGTAGGGTTTTGGGAAGGAGACCCCTTCTTGACTCCACTATAAGGCGGCCCACTTGGCTAGGACACCTTGGGCTAAAGTCAAGGTCCAATCCTCTCTCAAATCCTGAATTTTCTTTCAATTTTCCTCTAAACTTTAATGCATTCAAATTTGAATAAATTTTCTTCCGAATAATATGTTCTCTCTATTTGATATTCGAGGTATTACATTCTACCTCTTAACAGAATTCGACTTCGAATTCTAACCGTTAAATAAACGAAAGAATAATTACACCAAAAGAAACATCTATTAACATATGCCCGAGCAAACATGTCCGATACAACTCGCGCATGCGAGACTCAGTCCCAAATGACCTATCTCTCGGATCGACAAGACCACAAGACATTGACGTAAACTACATCCGACCTAACACTCAATCCGACATTGCCAAGTACACTCATCGAAGAGATTCAAAGGTAAGATCCTACTGATGGTCAATGACGTTAACGAATATTCAAACTCTAGTTCTCACAGTACTCACTCGGCACCAAACATGCTAAATGTAGTACACCACATATGGACCGAGACGGTCCTTGCGATACGCCAACTTCCGAATTCGTAGCTACTAAAAACAACCCAAAGTACCTTGGCTAACCTTCCAATTGATACTGAACCACACAACATGCACATAGAACACGAACTCTTGTTCCACCTCTCAATTGAACTCTTCACTAAAATAAGGATCACCTCCTTTAACTAAACACACAATGAGCTCTCTTTAAGCAAACTCTTTACCGACAAAACCCATCTCAAAAGAAAGATTCACATCGCATCTATGCGCTACATACCAAGACTAAAGAGTCAAACACGTAAATCGAATTTCATCACGAAAAACCTTTCCACGCTCCAAATGGCGCTTGCATAATAAACGCCACGAAATCCAAAGGAGAAATCACTTGAATGCCCAAAAATCATTTATTCCGTCTCGAACTGGAAAGAATCACACATATCAACATAAATGTCGAGCTCAACTTATAAAGACATCTCAAAATACATAGCTCAAACAAGAATCAAGAAAACGTGTCTCTACTTTAGGAAGCATCAATTTCGTTTTCTTTCAGAATAAAACTTCTCTCAAACTTTGGAATTCCAATTCATCGCATAACACCCTAACTCATCTCTCTTAACTTGGCATTCTCAACGCTATGCTCAAGTCGAAATACATCATCCACACCTCGGTATAGAGGCTCTATCGACTATACCAAACTTTCTCTCAACAACTCCTCTACCGATGTAATTAATTTGACAGATGACTTCCAATGCATCTCAAAATAGATATCACATGCAATCACATCACCTCAATGTTTTAAGAATAAACAACTCAAATTCCCAAAGACACACATTCATATACTTCCTCAAAAGGGTTCTATCAATGACCATCCCATTGTTCGAATCCACCCTTATTCTACTTTCTCTACACATAATCATTGGGAGACTCAAGGTCCTAGCAAAAGAATGTGAAGCCCAAAATTAAACTCCAAGACTCCTACCATGAACTTCTCATATAGAAGATAGGGAAGCCTCAAATTAAATCCCTAAAATTCTCACAATCCAAACATACTCGCGCATTGACATCAACACAAAAACATTTCTTCGATCCAATTATCTTTATCAAGATTCTAATTTTAGAGAGTTACTTACTACGCCCAAGTCATTCATGGCAATAATCCAACAATCTCGCTATCTCTTTAATCTCTTTAACGATCGATCACTTTGCTAATATTACTCCCATTACAACACCATCATATTTCATCTACACAACCACGCAAGGTACTCAACCGCGACACTCTAATACATTGATCAAGATTTTCATACTTTGATAATTCTATGTTCCATTGAAATGAACAAAAGAACTTGACTACGCCTCGCTACATGATTCTACTAGTTGTAACCATGCAATCGCTTTAACCTCCAAAGGCAACCTTCTAATGAGATAAACTCCTCTTAAATAACTATATTACTTAAATTATTTCATCCTCCAATGCTCATCGAATAATTTCCAACCCAAAGTTTCACAACTACAATCATTAAACACCTCAAAAGACTCCGTGAAACGAATAGATTGATTCTTTCTCAAAAGGAAGAGCTAATGAAATCAATTTTCTTCAACTAGGAAAACATGTGCCACCCTTGAGGAACAAAGGATCAAGAAAAATAGTCACTTAGGCAAAGTACTGGAAAACATAAGGAAAATCAATAGTCGAGGGCTCAAGCCCTATTGAAAGCAAATACCAAACCACAAATGAGAAGAAGGTAATGCCCTTTGAAAATTTGATAAACTCTTATGGAACAAATGCATAAGGTTTAAGCACACCCAAATAAAGCGCAAGTGGCGAAACGCGACTTAAATCTCAAATACTTTTACTTCACTCCTTCCTTTAACCAGAAAGTTATTTTCGTGATTACTACATCACTTTGCCAATTTAAACAAGATAAGCTCTTAAGACCAAATCATAAGAACCACTTAAGAACCAATAAAATCTTTCAACCCGCCTCTTTGCTCAAATGCACAAAGTTACCACATAACTCATGAGGTCCAAAGATAACAAACGCAAAACTCAAACACTTTCAATAAAACAAGATCATGCAATGATTTTTTCGTTGAACATTATCATCACACCCACATCCGACAATCACACTAATCAACGAAATAATATGCTATTGCGCAGAATCATCAAATCTCTTAACACTCCATGAACTTTTGAAAAGAATCACAATGAACTACTTCATCATGTCTCTAAAATCTAAATAAGGTTACATATACTTGATCTAGGAAAACCTAGTGCAAAACCTTATAATTGAAACAAACTCTTTCAACAAGATGATAATAGAACATGACAATCTCACCAATGTACACCAATGAAATCTCGATTAGCTTTCATCCATTTAACTCTTAGTGACACTCGATGCCAAGATAGTACACACTAAATGCTCTCTAGCCACACATGGCACAAACATGATCCTACCTCTGCTTGCAACCTCAACAACAGCTTAAGAGGATATAATCAGCATTCTAACTTATGATCAAGAATTAGAATAAAATGTCCTTAACTTCAATAATATAGGACACATAAGTCAAGGTTTCACAAGCGATACATCATCGTTCATCTAGTCATTTAAACATGTTTCAATAATTTTTAGCATGGCAAGAATCAAGTAAAGCTATCATTTAAATAAGATCATCAAGATCCAAATAGAAGACAAATTCAAGATTAATATTTATCAAGACAACATTCGAACACATCCTTAACTTAACCATCACTAGCGGTTAGAATAATCGAAAGAGGACCTAGATTTCAACTTATCTAACAAATTTATCGATTATCCGATCGTAAAGATCAACCCGATACATCCACATTTTTTCCACAATTCTTAACAACAATAGCTTCTTGAACAAATATGAACAACCTCTTATCTAAAACTCATCCTGCACTCAAATACAACAACATTTCACTTTAAGCAATTCACTTCACTGATACTAGTTAAGAATAGACTGCTTGCACAAAGCTAATAACCCAAATCGATAACTCATACCATAATAATTAATTCATTTAATTAACACCTCGCACTTAAGCATGTCAAGACATCACTTAAAGATTTTAACCTAATCTTTCGTAAAAGAGGCATTACATTCCAACACCGAACTAATCCAAAAGAAATACATAAAGTCAAAGCTTTCACATGTTAAAGAATTTGCAATGAAAACTTTCAGCACCTGTAATACTCAATAATAAATGATTCACATTCTCCAATAAGAAGGGCGTAACTTCCAAGAAAAGATAAGTTTTTTTGCCGATATCCAACGATCCCAAGAACAACTTTAGACCAGCAATGAGAACAAGTAGTCGACTTATGGAACCAAGAAAGTCCAATGAGAACTCATCAAGAAATGTAAAACACTAACTCAAGAAAACTTCATCAAACGCAACTATTACCGTAATCGCCACATACGTAACCAAGGAAGAGAATAATATTTTCTAAAGAATCTCACCTCAACACTCCACTATGGTATTCGGGTAGATACTACTCTATTCTCGCTACCACAAATCGGTGCAACTGACAAAGTCCAGGCCACAACCACGGCCTCCACTTCTTAACCTCCATCATCGACACGCTTAAACAATATAATCAATTATGATTATACATGATCATATCATGACAATCATAGAATAGATTCATAGATATGGAATATCATAACATATCATAGATTAACAACAAGAAAGATAATACAAAAGCAATTCAACAATTGCTCAACGTATGAAACATAACAATAGAAATACTAAACAATGGATTTCCCAACCCCACCCATCGTACAGTGTGTCAATTTAATATTCAATTACCACGGACCTAAAACTGCTCGATATCAATCAGAACACTCGGCTATTCTGAAGCCAAGATGTCACCTAAAACATCTAACATACATCCATAATGCGTAAGAATTTGAACTAAGTATTTCAACTAAAGACAAGATTAAATTAAACAGACATGGTGAAGGTATCATTCCTTCACCTTCTAAGTTATTTAATACCGATCATCAATAAAGAAGGTTCACACGCAGTAATAAATCAACATCCATGTGGAGAAGGTATCCTTCCTTCACCAATTATAATTTAATTATTACAGTTCATCATTAACGAATGTAAGATAGAACTAAATTTAATCTTGAACATGAATAGGATGATGTGAACGAGTAGTGCGTGTCTACTCCTCCCAAGTGAGCCAACATCGGGTTACCTAAAATAAACAAACAACGCAAGAGTGAGTCCATGACTCAAAGCAAGTACAATGAAAGAAAAAGAACACATATACAAACAGACATCACCATTTAAGAATGCGAACCTTGCATCGAGTGAACACTTATGAAAACATGAAATGAATGAATGTAATCAGGATGGACTGCACACATGCATATACTCAGTATAGTGAGTGACACACCCGTCGGTGTTCATTTAAGCCCGCACCTTAACAAAAGTGCGGGGATCCAAGTCCTATATGAAGAACGTTTCATATAGGTGTCCAAAGCTGCCCATACTGGAATTGATGGGTCTTACGTGCCCATACTGGAATTGATGGGTCTTTCAATCCACTCCGTGGACGGACATGACAATGTCCAAATTTGCCCACATTGGAATGGTGGGACTTACAATCCACTCCCGTGGACATAACATGAATAAAAGGATGCATGATATGAACATGAACAGTGATAATACCATCTCTCGATATACTCCACACAATGAAAGAACATAACCAATTCCGCATCTCGGTAACACAATATGTCACACTATATTCATGAAAACATTCACAATCACAAGACTAAAAGCAACAAAGTATTTGCCTTCAGGCGTTGCGACGCGTTAGTGCAACGATGGCGCTCCCAAACCCGTAGCCTCGTGGCCTAAACAATTAAATAAACGAAATAAGAACAACATAGAATCCAACCCGAATTAATAGTCTACAATACCCCTTGAACTCCCAAGGAATCGCCATAAAACCTAATCTGAAAACAGGCTGCAACCCAAAACGTGTCGGGACAGCAGCACGAAAATGACAGTAGTTAATGACGTGGGACTCGAAATGAGATGAGTCCAGATCCTACCTCATCTTAACGAACATATCTATAACATTCAAGTTGATGAGATTTCCCAATTCGGCCAATAAACTTTCTAATAAAGAAAACAAAACAGCAGCACAGCTTCTGTCTGAACAAACAGGACAGCAATACTAAAACAACCATAACTTTTAATCTAAAACTCCGAATTGAGCGTTCTTTAACAATCTGAAAAGGTTATGAAATTACCTACAATAAACTAGTTGGCACGACATTCAAATTTTGCATTTAACAAAAAGTGGCACACGGGTCAAAACTAAAGATAGAAACTGACATACAATCTGGACAGACTGATCTACAATCTGACAGTCACAAAGAAAAGTGCATAACTTTTGATCTATAAATCCAAATGAGGTGTTCTTTATCAATCCTGAAAGCTAGTGATATCACCTTCAAAATTTGTTATGGGCAAGACCTCTGAATCACCCTCTAACTAGGCCATATATCAACCTAAACAGAGACTGCTAATTCTCGTCAGGATTCTGGACAGCAGATATTAAATCTATCATAACTTTTGACTCGAAAGTCGGAATTAGGTGATCTTGGCGGCCACCGAAAGCTAAGAACAAGACCTACATATCTCTAGGAGATGGGAAACTCAGATTCGGCCTCTAACATCACGAAAAAGTCCACGCAACAATCTGGACAGAATCGAATTTCTACCCGCAGCAAATCGATATAATCAAAATTGAACCAAAACACATCTACCACTAATCAAACGATGAGGATCGCACTCGTTACCCTTTGTAGCAACCAGGACGTAGGTGGGAGAACCTTGAGAAGATGATCTTCCTCCTCCTTTCTCCTTCTCCTTCTTCTCCTTCCACCATGGCCGGCGGCACCTGAGCTTCTTCCTCATCTTGGTAGAGCAGCACGGAGGGGGCTGCTACAGTATCGCGTGCTACAGTGCGCGTGGGTACTGTAGCAGAGGGTAGGGTTTTGGGAAGGAGACCCCTTCTTGACTCCACTATAAGGCCGGCCCACTTGGCTAGGACACCTTGGGCTAAAAGTCAAGGTCCAATCTCTCTCAAATCCTGAATTTTCTTTCAATTTTCCTCTAAACTTTAATGCATTCAAATTTGAATAAATTTCTTCCGAATAATATGTTCTCTCTATTTGATATTCGAGGTATTACATCGACGACATAAGTGAAAACCGGTCGACCGCCGACTTTGGCGGTCGATCGCCATCGCTGGATCGATCGCCAACATGAAGGCGGTCGGACCGCCACCAAAGGACTTAGCCAAAATTTCAACACTGAAATCCGCAACCTCTCGGAAATTTAAAACGAATAGAACTTTTTTTGGAGGCTCTAAAATTATGAGACCAAGTGCGGAGAATCTCCTCACTTGCCTACACCTCTATTTTTGGCCCACCTCAAACTCAATGCCACTCAACTTGCCGGTCCGACCGCTCATCGACGCCGGTCGGACCGCTATCAAATCGGTCGGACCGCCGGCTGGCGGTCGGACCGCCAGATAATTCACGAGGCATGGCGGTCCGACCGCCACCAAGGCCGTCGACCGCTTGAGACTGACAGAATCTGAACTTTGCCGAAAACTCGTGTTTCCGCAAACCTTCAATGTCATTGCCAATTGTCACATCATCCTAAGATCATGAGCATATCCCCATGATATCCACAGGAACTAGCAGCCTTTTCCCGATTAAACTCCCTCTAACGAAACTCGGAGTATTACAATATGTACAAGAAGATGTGAAAGTTACAACCCTTTGAGGGAAAGCATTAAGACAGAGACTCTAGCCAGTTCCTAATATCAGAAAGCACTAAATTCTTCATCCTAAACAAATGAAGGTAGATCTCATTCAAGAAATTAGTCTTCCAACTATCAAAACTTGGATTTTTTAGTTTAAAGATTTTTCCCGTTTTGTTATTTCCAAATATGCCAAGATGCAATGATAAAAATGTCCTGCATTATGAAGTCTGCTGTGAATATCTATAGATTGAGACCAAGCTATTTTCAGCAACTCTAGCATGTTTTACTGAACAAGCAATCAAAAAATAGGTGTTCCGTTGTTCTTCAAATCTGCTTCAACAAAGATCACAATGATGGTCTCCCTGAACATTGAAATGTCTTGGTTGCAATATGTTCCTTGTATTCAGACTGTCTAAAAGGAGCAACCAAGCAAAAACCTTTAATTTCATAGTTCACTTACTTTTCCAAATCTAAACAAAGGAGGCTGACAATTGCATATGTTGAAAATGAAGTTTGTAGTACTTTTAGAAAGAATAGTGTCCATTTCCCTATAAGTAAACCCAAACATCTTTCTCATTCAACGGAATTGTTATGTGCTGAAGCCAATCTTGTAATTGAATATATTCCAGACACACCTGCATTGTTAGAGGAATATTGAATAACTCCTCTACTTCATTGATACAAATGTGACGTTGGACTGAATTACCCTTGTCTTTTGCAAAAGAGTATAGTCTTGAGTAGGAATGAGAAAGAAGGCACCCATTCCAAGTGTCATTCCAAAATAGTGGGGTTGTTCCTGCTCCTATAATACAATTTGAGATATTCATGAACTTCTCATGCAGCCAAAAAATATCTTTCTACCAAAAAGAGCCTTCTTCTTGGTAATCTGTGTTGGCAGTGTGTTGACTAGATTAAATGAACCCAAGGAACCTCCTTTTTATTGAAAAATTATGTAAGTGTTTCATAACAAGTGCCTCATTATGAATTTTTTAGTTAATGACTCCCAAGCCTCCTTTGTTTTTTGGTTTGCAGATTTTTGTCCAAGCCCCCAAAGATTGTTTCTTTGAATTCATATTGATCCCCTCTAAAGACAATGCCTTCTAGCGCAATCAATACACTCTATGAAAGCAACAGGGAGCTTTATAATACACATATAATAGGTTGGCATAAGAGAAAGAACTTCATTGATCATAGTCAATCTATCGTCATATGAAAGAAAAGCCGCACATGCCATCAAAATGTATATCAATTAATCATCTGTAATACCTCAAATTCCAATTAGAGAGAATATTATTCGGGAGAGGGAAATTTATTCAATATCGAATGCAACAAAGTTTAGAGATGGAAATAAGTTCAAAATTCAGATTTTTGAGAGAGTTTTGGGCCGCCAACCCACAGTCGCAGAGGAAAGAGCCGGCCTTAGAGGCCCATGGCCCATGGAAGGATGGTAGCCCACTTGAAGGCAAGGAAGGGGGGACCAAGCCACCCTATCTTCTACAGTGCCGCCACCCCTCCTACAGTAGCCGCGCCCTTGGCCGTCGATACAATCTCCGGTGTTTCCCCTGCAAATTGGCCGTCCATAAGGAAGAGGAAGGAAGAAGGAGAAGAGGAGAGGTTGTCCTCGCGGGGTTTGATCGGCGTAACACGCATCTCCAAGGGTATCAATTCGTTTCCCGCTGTTTTGATGATGTTTAGATGTGATTCAATTCTGTCCAGTGGATTACGTGGTCAGTTTCGGGTTCTTAGATGCCGAATTAGAAGTTTTGATCTCCCAGAGATATTTAGATAATGTTCTTAGCTTTCGGTGGCCGCCAAGAACGCCTGATTCCGACATACGGATCAAAAGTTATGATCGTTTTAGTTTCTGTTGTCCAGAATTCTGACGAGATCTACCTTTCAAGTTGTCTCCTAAAATATGTTTATTATAATGGACAATTAAGGGTTTTCACTCAACTAGGTTATTGTAGAGAATTTCATAACCTTTTCAGATTGGTAAAGAACGCTCTAATCGGAGTTATGAAACAAAACTTATGATCTGTTCTTTGTAGCTGTTTTCTGAGTTAGGTAGATTCTGTTCTCTATCTTCATCTGCCTGTTACCAAATTAATTTGGCCGAATCGGGAGATCTTGTCAACTAGAATATTGTAGATTTGTTCGTTGAGAATTATTAGAAACTGGGCTCACCTTGTTCCGAGTTCCAGATCATTAGATATGAATTTTACCGTGCTGTTGTCCAGTTTCGGTTTAAGACTGAGATGTCTGTTTTCAGAATAGGTCTTCTAGTTAAATCTTGAGGTACTGGGAAAGCGTTGTAGAACGTTGTTAAGTCGTGTTGTGTACCATGTTATTCTTATTCCCTTTATTTAATTTTTTAGGCAACAAGGCTTCGGGTTTGCGAGCACCATCGTTGCCTGCTAATGCATGCAACGCGGAAGGTAAGTACTTTGATGATCTTACCAAATGTGATTTATGAATGCTTAAATGTTTGTGTTGTGATTTCTTATGTTACATCAGAAGGTTCAATGTTTATATTCTTTCATTTGTGATATTCTCATACCTAGAGATGATGATATTCTTTATTCAATAATTCATTTCATGCATCCATTATTCATGTTTCATCCATAGGAGTGGATTGTAAGTCCCACCTTTCCAATGTGGGTAGATTTGGACATTATCATGTCCCGTCCACGAGAGTGGATAGAAAGACCCATCAATTCCAATATGGACAGATTTGGACACCCGTATGAAATGTTCTTCATACGGGACTCGAATCCCCGCATTTTGTTAAATGTGGGTTTAAGTGAACACCGACGGGTGTGTCACTAGCTATACCGGTATAAGCACGTGTGCAGTCCTTCCATTTCATTAATTCCATTCATTCCATGCATTCATATTTATTCATTCAATGTATGTTCACATACTGTGAAGAGGTTGACCTGTTCTTAACCGATGTATGTTCAGTTATTCATTGTGCTTGCTGAGTCTCGGACTCACTCTTGCTTTGTTTATTTTTTTTTAGGTGATCGTTGGTGATGATTCTCTTGGGAGGGAATAGACACGCACTACTTATTCACTTCACCTTACACCAGTTTCAATTAAAGAACTTGATTCTGTTTTTCATTCATTAAGTGATGGACTATAATAGATAAACTTAGATGTGGATGGTATCTTTCTCTACGTTAAGGTTGTTTAAATAACTGCTTATGTTCCATGATCATTCGTTTGATATGATTATCTTAGTGGATTCAGTAGCCTTAAATAATTGGAATTTGTGAACTGTTGTTGGATTCAGTTTTTAATTCCTACTTAGGTTCTAAAAGATGTTGAACTTTTTATATTAGTTGATGAATTATTGTTGAAGTTCTTCTGCAGTATTGTTGTATGTTAGGCCTTTAGGTAGCATTTTGGCTTTCGAATAGCCAGGGTGTTACATCATCATTGTCCATTAGAGGGTTTTCATATTCTGATTTTGCTGGCTGTAGACTTGATAGGAAGAGCACTTCATGCACTTATCATTTCTTAGGTAGTTCTCTTATCTCTTGGTCTACTAGGAAGCAATCTTTTATTGCATAGTCCACTGCTGAGGCTGATTATGTAACTGCTGCTAGCTGCTATAGTCAAATTCTGTGGATGACCTCTACTCTTAAGGACTATGGGTTACCTTTTGATAGTGTGCCTATTCTTCGTGACAACACTAGTGTCATTAACATTGCCAAAAACCCAGTGCAACACTCCAGGACCAAACACATAGACATAATGTATCACTTCCTTAGAGACCATGTTGAGAAGGGGGACATCGTGCTAGAGTTTGTGGAGTATGAGGCTCAATTAGCAGATATCCTCACCAAGACCTTAGATCCTACTAGGTTTGCCACCTTAAAGAGTGTGGGGGTAGTTTACCCTTGTGGGCTGGTTTGAGTGGTAGTTGATCGTTTTTGATCTTTTATCTTCAAGTGGTTTCTTGAACAAGTATTTTCTTTGGCTTTCATTGCTTTTTCACTTCTTCTTCATGCATTGTACCATATTGCATTCATAGTGCTTTTACTGAGATCTAGCTTATTAGGACTTGTGGGATCTGATCTAAGGTTATCTTGATCATCTTCCACCTATAAGCAACCTTTTGGATCAAAGTTTGGTTTTTCCCAATTTTTGTGCCTTCTTGACTTCGATCAAGAAATTTGTGGAACTTTAGCTTGGATCGTCTCTATCGTCGATTGAAATAGGTTCCTGACCTTCTTAATGAGCTATGTCTAAAATCTCAAGTGATTTGGGTCTCGGAATCAAAAGTTAGGCCGATTTGTGGATCCCTCGGGCTGCTGTTCCTTCTACCAGCGGTCAGACCGGCACTGGTGGTTAGACCGGTTAGGCAACAACGGTTAGACCGGCCAACAGGTTTGGTCCTCAGGGTTTTTCGGTTTTGACACAAGACTTATGTTGTGTTCATGTGCTTTTGATCATCATAGCTTTCATAGCTATTGGAGTGATAAAGAAGTTTAGTACCGTAGGTGGTGAAAAAGATAGATGCTCCTATTAACCCCTCCCCTAGTCATTTTTTCGGTCGAACAGATGATCCATCAACAAGTTCAAACGAGAATGAGGCTCCATCACTCTATTCCATGCCTACATATTGTTGGATATTTCGAGGGCTTTTTGGGAATTTTCCAATTAGAGAAAAGAAGAAATGAAAAAAGAAAAGAAAAGAGTGGGGCCTACCTGTCAGTGGGAGAGAAGAAGGGATAAGGCTGGACACCAAGTCTCTAGCCCGATCCGTTTGCTCACTTGGCTCTGTCGGCGTGGGAAGATGGTCTTGGCAGCGGCGGGGTGGGAGGCTCCAGCGGTCCGGGTACTTCGATGATGGCGGTTGGAAGTAGCCGCATCGGTACTGCTCCATATCCCCTCTTTAAGCCACCTCCTACTCCTCTTGTTAGCCTGGGAAAAAATCGTGACTTCCTCCCAATTTGTTGTGTTCTTCCTCCCGATTTGGTTCTTCGGATTTGGGCGATTGAACCACCTGCGCTGCCGTGTGTGACTCGGTATAATCGGTGGTGAGCTCCGAACCTCTCCTTGTGTGCATCCCGCTGGTTCTATTCTGGTGCCATCTCCTCTCTGTTGGTGCTGAGTTTGGGAACCGGGACTTTGTTCGCATGGGTGGCTCGGTTTTGGCCGGCTATGGACTTCATCTTGGGGATGAAGAAGACATTCAGGTTGATTGCTGATCTTTGGTGTTGTCGGGTGCACTTTGGCCGGTGCATTTTGGTGGTCTTGTGTGGCATACTCTTGTACCTTAGCTTCATTCTTCGGTGTGTCTCGAATTGCGAAGATTGACATTGTATCTCTATTAACCTCGTCTATTTTGCGCGGCACAGCGAGGCGCTTGATTTTCTGAGACGGCGTCTTTCGATGTGCCTTGCCTGGTTTTATCTCGGTAGTTTTGACTACCATCGGCTTTGTGAGTATTTCTCTATTCCAATTGTTGAGTATCACTTTGCATATATATATATATATGTGTGTGTGTGTGTGTGTGTGTGTGTGTGTGTGTGTGTGTGTGTGTTGTATTGATTCAAAATCTGTAATTGATTTTATTCTTGCACTGAGAGATATTGCTAAGTGTTATTTGTGGGCTCAGTTAAACAACTCAATGATGATAATTGTCTTGTACTGAAATTGTTAAGATAGCTAGTTCAGTCTTGAGCTCTAATAGAGTTGCCTACTGCTGTCATATTATCTCTAGTGATTTTGTTACTTTCTGTGGTGCTTAAACTGATCAACTTGGATGATTATCCTGCTGTTCTTCTAATAGCTGAAAGGCTTTATTGCTGATCACTATGAGTTTATTAGTGGTCTGTTGGCTTATAGATTGAAGTAGTGAATTATGTGATCCCTTGATGATCTTCTGTTGACAGAAAGTATAAGTTTTGACTATTGTGCGTGCGATTAATTTTGTCAGATTAGTAAAGTATTATTTAGAGCTCAAAAGTCTGATTTCTAGTACCTTATCCAATTTGTGAAGAGTATAGACTAAAGTGCTGTGATGACCAAGATTATATCTTGTGCAACTAGCCTTCTGAGAGCAATTAACAATCTTCTAAATCTTAGCTTTATGCTGATTCTAATTATCCACATGATCTATATGTTGAGCATATTATTCTGTTTAAATGATTTGGAGAAATTACATGTGTATATGTTAATTTTGTTATTTAAATGCTGCTGGAATTATGCTTTAATTTCTATTAATTATGCTGGAATTAATTCTGAATATTTGCTAAAATCGCTTTACTTACAATACATACTTTATGGCAAAATGTAATGGTGAGGTAAATAATGATGATGAGCTCTCTCATGATGAATGGATGGACATGCTAAAGGAGCTAAATGAGTAGCTTGGAAAAGAGGAGGCTAAATTTAAGGTTTCAAAGGAAAAACATATATCACTTCAAAATACTTATAATGAGCTAAAGGACGAAGTGCTGTGGTAGACAGCAATCAACTTAAGCTAACTAGATTCCAGAAAGAAAGCGAAGTTTCATCAGCACTGTTGCTTCGGACTCCAATGCAACATGCTATGTTTCCAATATCAGTATCTGATCGACATAACTTGGCAGACAAAACAGATCACCCGTCATAGATAGGTATCATTTCCAATGTCCTTTGCCCCCATTGACTCCTAGATTCCAATTTTAAGAACTCGGCCTTGCCGACTAAGAGCGCGAGCATGAGCCACCGAACCGGAGGAAGAATCCAACGATGCAAGCATCGTACTTTGGAACCCCGGTCGCATCTGATCTTTCGACCATTATCATCATCATCGGTGTCTTCGGTCACCGTCATCCTTATTCTCTCTGTCCATTGCTTGTAAATGCAATCATGCAAGAGGCAGGCAGAAACTATATTGATGCTCAAAAATGCACCACTAGCAACAAGAGACATTTGACTGGTGTTCAACTTCCTGGTCATTCAATAAGTAGAGATACTCTTGAGAACACATTGAGAATTGGTTGGCGAGAAAAGGAAACAAATGCCAAAAGCAAGTTATGAAGCTGTCTCAACCGAGTTGCTGGAGCTGTACAAATCGACATCAGCTACAAGCAGTTCATTGTAAAAATAAAAAGCTTCAAGGAGTTACTAAAAACATCGGGACATGATCACAAATTAAACTAGCATGCGTTGATCTAGTTGTCCTGTATTGAAACTGTTCATTATTGAACTGTAAGTGCCAATTCTGTTCTGTTCTTTGGCATAAATGAGAAGAAAGTTCATTTGGAGCGTCAAGGATATGCTGACTCAAGGGATGAGGAACCCCTGCTGTTCTCGGTAAAAAATCACTTCTATAGCATCAAGCGACTTCTCTTTTTCCATTGTTCTTTTGCTCCAGAGTGGTAAGCAACAGCAACTCCACCTCAATCAATTAACACAATACACAATATTGTACGGAAGAAGTGTTCCCACTTGTAAATGCGCATGAACTATCACCTCCATCCAATGCGCTCCAAGATTCATGCTCCATTCTCTCTCTCCCCCTCTCTCTCGCATGAATCTCGGAGCACAAATGGACGATCCACGATAGTGCATGCAGGCAAGCGGTTTTGATTTTTCCAATATTGTACTCTGGTTCTTCCGGTAAGCAACTTCTCTTTTTTCCCATTGCTCTTTGGTTCACAATCAATCATGTATTTTGTCACAATAGATGCAGTAGGTCTCTTAACATGTATGCTTATCATGCCATATGAGAACATAAACCAGTCAACCTAGCTCATACAGGAAAAAAATGCTACCTGCTGGTGCAAAGCAACCTATCTAGAAAAGTTGGTGAGCAAATATTGCTATGAATTTCCAACACATCAATAATCAATATAAGAAGCAATTGAATTGCCCATAACTTGCTTTTTAGGCCAACTGGAAAGCTAGATAGGCGACCTCATACTAGTACGCTACTTTGTCTGCTCTATTGTCAACATCCCGAACCTTATAATCTGTCCATATATTATTGAGATCACTATAATCTGTCCGATTGAACATCACTATAAGTCCGATTGAACATCACTATAAACACTCTATTAGCAAATTTCTAAAAATAAAACTTCTGCAATCTTCTTCAAGAAAGCACTAATGAACTAATACAAGTGGCACATCGCAACCACAAAATCAGCTGAAAAGGCTTAAATACAAGGTTGCAAGTTTGATGTATGTGTTGAGGCGGTAAGGCCAAAAAAATGGGAAAATTTTGGCCAATTTCGGCCGAAATTTTCAAACCAAAATTTGATTATTATTTTTTTCAGATTTTAAATTAAAAAAATCAAATTCGAGCAAAATTCAAAGAAATTAAAAAAATTTGGACAAAATTCAGCCAAACCGATTTTTTCGGACCAACTTGTATTCCTACCGGCCCCCACCAATAAAACACAAATTTCCAATTTTCGGCCAAAATTCTGAACACTGGCTCAAACCAAGCACCGGAAAATTGCAGTCATATTTGACATGGAGTAACATGGCATAACTGTTGTCTCTTTGTTAACATACTCCACCAACAGATCAGGACTCCAGATTAATCACAATTAAAAGGCATCATGGTCCAAACCATACAGGACAAACTGGCCTCACTCATGTCGACATCATACGGAGAAATATTAGAATTTAAAAAAACATGTGGAAATAACATATTGTTTGAACCAGATATGTCGAAAAGCAAATAAGGTTATAAGGGTGCTCGGACTTAACAATACGAGTAAGGGATGGTCCTAAACAGAATTTTTTTATAAAAAAGATTATTTTAAAACATAATTACAAAATTAAATAGTCGTTTTTTTACAAAACTAGATCCCTCTTGTCATTTCAATTGGCGATAGGAACCCTGTTAACTGCTTGTCACTAGTCCAATTTCATGTCACCATTTGGACTGGCGACAGGAAGTGAACAATGTTCCTGTCGCCAATCCAATGGCGACAGGAAGCTGTGGGTTCCTATCGCCAATTATGTATACTTAAAGCCCAAAAAACGGTGGAAATCTCATTTCAATTCTAGAAAAAAGAAAAGAGAGGGAGAAGAGAGAGGAGGAGAGGGGGGAAGAGACGAGGCGAAGCCCTGGCAGTTCGTAGTGGAGGAGACAGTTGGAGCATCAGATCTGATCGGCCTTTTTGCAGGTACATGTTTTTGCAACTTGCAACTTCGTATATTATTTCGAAACCTTATCGGTTAGCAAATAAAAATAGCGACATAGGATTCAATAGATTAGATAATTTTAGATGTTTTATGTAGTACATCATTTGAGTTGTGTACACTTTAGTTCATCGTGCAGATATTATTTTTGTTGCAGTACTCAAATGATTTACAATAAATATACAAAAATAGGAAGATACCTCGTGTGGGGACCCCGGAGTTATCTCCGTAAGACCGAGACTAACCAAGGTCTTAGGGACATAACCTGGATCTCCAGTTAATGGATTCCAACTTAACCCCGTCTAAATGAGAAGCTTGACTGTAAACTAGAGCCCCGACGATCATACGCGCGCTCCTGCGAAAGCATCGCATGATTGTCGGTTCTCCAACAAACCAAGCACGACACTTAGTGAGTTAAATGGGAACCCATGAACAGCGAGTATGACCTATATTGGCTCTCAAGATCAGCGACCAATATATTCATACTCTCATTGCAACGTCGATCATATCCATACAACGCTCATACCTAAATAGTACAAAAGTTATACAGCACAGTTCCAAGTTTACAATTACATAAGTGGCCAACCGGCCAAATTAAACAAGATTATAGCGAAAGCGAGTAAATAAACCAAAATACCAGCAGTGGTATGCCCACAACCCATCGGCAACTGACTGGGAGTTAGAAGATAGCATACTACTCGTCGGTGTCACCTAAATTGACACCGACAAACTCATCGGTTTCGATATCGTCCTCACCTGAAAAAGCCAGCAAACACCTGGCCGAGTACCAAAGAGTACTCGCAAGTCTTACACAAATAAAATAGTTATGCATAAGGTCATTCAAAGGAAGGGCTCATATTGGCTTAGTTTTGCGAAAGAGACGCAACAAAGTACAACCTACACATACTAGTTTTTCATGTGCCATTTCAAAATCAGACTTGAAGTAGAAGTAAAGCATGTGAATAAGTAATGAACTGAGTAACAATTAAAGCGTACAAATAGCAAAGTGGCTGCCCACTTTGATACAACAATAAGCATGAACATCCCATTCATGAAATTACCTAGTTCACCCACAATTTTACTTTCAAGTCTAACAATAGTAACTCCCGAACTCAAGCGGTTGTCCATAACCGTGGACACGGCTATTCGAATAGAGTTATACCCTGCAGGGGTGTACTACTTTACCCACACGACTCGACTAGCCCGTAAGCCTCCGGATAATGGCACACTTCCTTTGGTATGCGGGCCGGGAGAATCGAGATCTGATCGTTTTCAGCAAGAAAACCCTATTGAGCTAAGTCCCCATGTGAGATGTTTCGGTCTTAGTACAAGTAGCATATAGCACTTGCTAAGGGGCTCACATGTTATATTGGAAATACCGATGTAATGAAAAGGTAATTGGTGCTCCTTGCACACTATAGAACATTGACATCGATTCCTAAGGACAATTGACAAAGACACAATTGTCCCTACACCACCGTGAGACTTAACACAATAGGACCTTCCCTTACTTGGTAGACAGCACCCATATCTGCGTATGGTAGCACGAATGTACTTGAATCAACGACGTTACCAAAGTTCGGTCCTTAATTGTCCAAACAAGTCAACCACTTACCCAAAGCTCCGCACGAAGCACCATCACTAACCAACACTTGTCTAGACCAAAAGCTCATTTAAAATGACAAAAATTAACTCATAAAACATATACAAAGATCTGAAACAAAGGTATAAAATGACAGTTGTGTGTATCCCATAATTGTCGGGTTATTCCCGACAATCAGCTACCGGTTCTAGACTTGCATGGCTAAGCAGACCCGAACAAAATAATTTCACACATACTATCATAAGCATTTCAGTACTGGAATAATTCATGGATAGCCACAATGACAATATAATAGGAGGTGTCTAACTATTCATCACAAAAATAGCGATATTATCAAAATATCATGAAAGCAATTATCATTGCATCTACCCTAACAAAACTGGGATCAAATGTGATGCAAAAGAAAGTTTAAAGGATGCTTGCCTTGCAGGAAAAGTAGTTGTTCACTCTCGGTGGCGTAGGAGTCAATATCAATAGGCTCGGTATCTAGATAAATACAATACCGAATAAGCATCGAGAAATACCTCAAAATTCAAAATGCTTCAAAATGCATGATTTTTCTACAGTAGCTAAGTCATGATTTTAGATGATTTTTGGTGAAAGAATTATCTCCTTTTGATTTAGTATGTGAAAGTTATGGTGGTTTGAATTTCAGATTTAAATATGCCTTTACTTAAGCAATTTAATTATGAGGTGAAATTTTGTAGAGCAGTGGTGAGTACATGGATTATATGAATAAATAGGCAATATTATTACAATTTCAAAACAATTGAGTTTTCTCCAATTCGAGTTTTCATGATTTAGTTATTGATTTCTAAAGTTATCAGCATTAATAGTGTAAAAATAATCCCCTTTAAGATCATTTTCCTCAACTATAGTTTCTGTGACAGAGTTAAGTTTGAAATCATTTTTATAATTAAGTTTATTTGAAATAGAAATTATCAAAACTGATTTCACGGTTTTTGGAGTTTCTAAGAATTACTTATGAATTTTTGAAGTTATCATCCCTTTTTCTATTGCAAAAATAATAGTGTCAAAGGCTCATTTTCCAAAATAATGCTCTCTGTTACAGGGACAAGGTTGAAACCAATTTTAATATAAAGTTCATTGAATAAGAAAAATATCAGAAGTGGTTTCACCCATTTTGGAGTTAAAATGATTTAGTTATGCATTTTAGAAGTTATACATATTTTTCAGTGTGCAAGTAAATGGTTTTCGGATTTTATAAATCATTTGCTACTTTTCTGACCGACCACGTGCTAGCCGCAGTCGCTGACGGGCGGGACCCGGAGAATAGTGCATTTCTTAATTTAACTCAGATTAATAATCAGTTCTGACGTGTGGGACCCGCCGTCAGAGACATGGCCGAGTGGACTGGTTCCACTTTTCCAAGCGCTCGGTGCACGGGGTTTAAAGCCTAAGGCCCACATGCGACCACGATCGCCTAGTTTAACTCCTACGTTTTTCGTGTTTCGCCCCGCGCAAGCGTAGTGTAGCCGCTCACTTCCGACCGCGATTAAATGCTAATGACGAAAATTAAATCTAAACGCTTGCTACAGTGATGGTCCGAATACGACAACGGCAATTTTTCCCCACGTGGTTGCCCGGCGGCTCGCCGGCGATTCCGACCCCAGCGGCGTGAACCAAGAGCAAGCATAGGTGCACAATAGCGCTGCGCTCACAATGGGAGCGGTCTCGACTCTCGAGCCGGCTGCAGACGCGCGGCTAGCCGGAGTTGAACGACGGCGCTCAATACGACAATATTACAAAAACAAGGTGAAGCTCCGCCGCGTCATTCAAGCAGGTGCCCAAGGTCCTAGGGACTAAGAGTGAGTTACCTGAGTTGAGAAGAGTGTTCGGGAAAGCTCGAAGTTAGCTGGAACTTGGGTGGTCTTGGGAGAAGAAGATGGCGACGACCGGCCAACGAAGAGGTGAAGCTCGAGCAAAAGGAGCAAGGAAATGCTCGGGTTATCTCAAGGACCTTAAGAGCAAGCTATAAGAGCAAGGAATTTGAAGAATAACCTACCAATTTGAAGTGGGAGGTGAAAGGGCTTGAACTCGGGCCGCAAGAAGGCAACTTCGATTCACCGCGATCCTGTCGAGTACTACCCAAATTGAGTTAGGGGTTTATAATCTAAAGCCTAAAGGCACGACATGACACGCTAGGTTTCGGACAAAGCTCACCGGAGATGAAGATGGCAACACGGGTTAGCCGCGGGCGCGCTCCAGAGCCGGTGAGGACACGCCGGTGCCCGTGGATCTACAAGCAACGACAAGAGCCCAAGTGAGCGAAAATGGACACGACATGAAAAGTAGGAGAAGAGGGACATGGTTTCGAGGGCTTTACCGAAGAACAAAGCTCAGGGAAGCTTCCCTCTCCTCGGCGGCCAGAGGAGAAGTGAGGGAACAGGAGGGGCTTCGAGGGGTAATATGCTCGTGCGTTGACGGGGATGGAGGCGGCGTGAGACGGAGGAGCTCCAGGAGTGGTTGCATGCGGCGGCAACTCACGGCACTAACGGAGCTTCAACGGGCGGGAGCAGAACGGCGCGGCCGCGTGGCGCTGGCGCCCTGCGCGGGTCTGCCCGAGGTGGAAGAAGACCCTGACCAGTGGGCCCCACTGGTCAGTGGCTCAACGAGGCCGAGTCGGAGCCTGGTGCGGTCGGTGCAGTTAAGTGACGCGGTCGAGTCAAGCCGCTACGGTCGGAACTGAGTCTGAGTCTGGTCTGAGCCATAGGAACAGTGCCGGTGTTGGGTTTAGGGTTTGACTGGGAATTAAATCATTTCCTCTACTTTGACCAGGGGATGAAAAATAGAAATAAAATTCCTAAAATCATGAAATAATTTGTGGGGGTTCCTGGGATAGCCTAGTGTCGATAAAAATTATTGAACCCTACTGTTCATGTATATTTTGTCATATACAAATTCAAACTTAGACTAGGTATTTTAATGGTGTTTGAATTTTCTAATTGTTCAAACCAGTCCCAAAATTTGGAAAAATTATATTAATTCGTGATAATTAATATAGTATTTGAATAAATTATTTCCAGAGGATCTACAGTAGTATTTATTTCAGTTTTTAGTTTGGAGTTCAAATTAGAGTGTATGTTTCAATTGTATTTTGAGATTTTCCAAGTACAATATTGAATTAAAAAGTTTCCAAACATGATGCATGCTAATGAGATGCATAATAAGCTCTTTATTAATTTGGGGATGTGACAAACCTCCCCCCCTTACAAAAGATCTCAACCCGAGATCGATAGAGTGGAAGTTAAATAGGAAAGTGCTAAAAGAGAACATAACATCCATTGTCTTGATTTCCTTCAAAGATAGTGCCAAGATATCCTTGTAAGGTTACAAGGAATGACTATTACATTGTTCCTTCCCATTGCTTTGTTTAAACTTTTCTTTCTTGATTCGAAGACACTTTAAGAAGGAAGAAAAAGATTTGGATAGTTAGCTCACACTTGATCCTCACGCTCTCATGTGGCTTCATCTTCAGTATGGTTACTCCACTGAACCTTGATGAACTTGATAATGCGATTTCGCGTCTTGCGCTCCTTTTCTTCAAGAATGCGGATCGGGTGCTCCCGATAAGAAAGATCAGGTTGCAAGTCAAGTTTTTCTAGCTCGGTTGCCTCGGTTGGGATACGAAGACACTTCCTCAGTTGTGAAACATGGAAAACATCATGTACATCAGCAAGTGATGGTGGCAATTCAATTTGATAAGCCACCGGTCCCAACTTTGCTAGAATTCGGAAAGGTCCGATATAGCGCGGTGCCAATTTACCTTTGACTTGGAAACGATGCGGCCCTTTCATTGGAGAAACCTTAAGGTAGACATGATCATTCACCTCAAAGCTCAAGTCACGGCGGCGACGGTCGGCATAGGACTTCTGATGAGATTGCGTCGTCCGAAGTCGTTCACGAATGACGCGAACTTGTTCTTCCGTGTCCTCCACCAAGGTTGGACCATAAAATGGCCTCTCCCCGGCTTTAGACCAGTTCAGAGGTGTCCTACAAGCCCTTCCATACAATGCCTCGAAGGGTGACATTTTTATGCTTGATTGGAAGCTATTGTTATAGGAGAACTCCGCAAACGGTAAGCACTTTTCCCAGTCCTTGTTGTAGGACAGCACACAAGCACGGAGAAGGTCTTCCAAAACTTGGTTTACCCTCTCTGTCTGTCCATCCGTTTGTGGGTGATAAGTTGAGCTGAAAAGCAGGTCGGTCCCCATTGCTTGATGCAAGCACTTCCAGAAGTGCGATGTGAACTGAGGACCTCTATTTGAAACAATCACCTTTGGTACACCATGGAGACAAACAATTTTGGAGATGTACAACTCTGCTAGCTTGGCACCGGTGTAAGTGG
This sequence comes from Ampelocalamus luodianensis, assembly GCA_036346255.1. Lineage (NCBI taxonomy): Eukaryota > Viridiplantae > Streptophyta > Magnoliopsida > Poales > Poaceae > Ampelocalamus > Ampelocalamus luodianensis. Next base: position 52,721,749 of record CM070621.1, read on the forward strand.
TTTTGACAGGAATAAAGTGAGCAACTTTAGTTAGACGGTCGACAATCACCCATATGGAATCGGACCCAGCTTGAGTCCTTGGGAGGCCGGTGATAAAATCCATGCCAACTTCTTCCCATTTCCACTTGGGAATGGGCAGGGGTTGTAGAGTACCTGCCGGCTTCAAATGCTCAGCTTTGACTCTTTGGCATACATCACACTCGGCAACATATTGAGCGATCTGTCGCTTCATTTGGCTCCACCAGAGCATTTTCTTCAAATCTTGGTACATTTTGGTACTACCTGAGTGAATAGAGAATTTAGAGTCATGAGCCTCTTTGAGGATTTTCCCTCTCAAAGTGTGGTCAAATGGCACCACCAACCGGTTCCCGATCCAAAGGGTGCCTTGCGAATCTTCTTTAAAACCTTTGGCTTTGTGTCTCTTCATTGCTACTCGGATTTGAGCCACTTCTGCGTCAGTTTGCTGGGCTTCTCTTATCTGGTCCTCAAGTCTACAACTCACACTTAGGGCAGCGAGCGAACCTTCTTCAATTATTTCCAGTTGTAGTCGTTGCATTGCAGCACACAAGCCTGCCGAAGAAGGGACTACAGATAAACAGTTGTAGTGAGATTTTCTGCTCAAGGCATCGGCCACCACATTGGCTTTTCCGGGATGATAGTGAAGTCCCATATCATAATCTTTGATTAACTCAAGCCATCTTCTCTGCCTTAAGTTCAGATCAGCTTGGGTGAAAAAGTATTTGAGACTCTTGTGATCGATGTAAATCTCGCAACGATTACCGATGAGGTAATGTCGCCAAAATTTTAGAGCATGAACAACTGCGGCAAGCTCTAAGTCATGAGTGGGATAGTTAGCTTCATGAGGTCTCAACTGTCTCGATGCATATGCCACCACTCGGCCCTCCTGCATAAGCACACAACCGAGCCCATGGCGAGATGCATCGCAGTAAATATCGAAACTCTTTTGAACATCCGGAAGGATGAGCACCGGAGCTGTGGTTAGACATTCTTTAAGAATCTGAAAGCTTTGTTCACAATCAGCTGACCATTCGAACTTCTTTTCCTTCTTCAGAAGTTGAGTCATTGGCCTAGAAATCTTGGAGAAGTCCTTGATGAATCTGCGGTAGTAGCCCGCAAGTCCAAGAAAACTACGAATGTCGGTGACGCTCTTGGGTTGCTTCTAGTTTAGCACATCCTGCACCTTGCTTAGATCAACAGCGACACCACCCTTGGAGAGTACATGACCCAACGAACTCACTTTACGAAGCCAAAATTCACACTTGCTAAATTTGGCATACAGTTGATGTTGACGAAGCTTCTCCAACACAAGTCTCAGATGTTTTTCGTGTTCTTCGTTGGACTTGGAGTAAATCAGGATGTCATCAATAAAAACCACGACGAACTGATCCAAATACTCCATGAACACCGAGTTCATGAGGTTCATGAAATAAGCGGGTGCGTTAGTCAAACCAAAAGACATAACAGTGTACTCGTATAAACCATACCGAGTAGAGAATGCTGTCTTCGGAATGTCCTCTGTTCTGACCTTGATTTGATGGTAACCCAACCTCAAGTCAATTTTGGAGAACACTTGAGCTCCACTAAGTTGGTCGAACAGGTCATCAATCCGCCGAAGCGGATACTTGTTCTTGACAGTGACTTCATTCAAAGGACGGTAGTCCACACACATCCGCAAGCTCTTGTCTTTTTTCTTAACAAAGATGGCCGGACACCCCCAGGGTGAGGAGATTGGCCGAATGAAACCCTTATCTTGAAGTTCTTGGAGTTGTGCTTTCAATTCTACCAACTCATTAGGAGGCATCCGATACGGCCGCTTTGAGATTGGCGCAGTACCGGGTGCAAGCTCGATGACGAATTCAACCTCACGATCATGTGGCATGCCTAGGAGTTCTTCAGGGAATACATTTGGATATTCACACACCACTGGCACTTTCTCAATCTCAAGAGAGGTACTAGTTTCCAAAGCATAGAGATGAGAACTGCCAACAGAAGGTGCAAAAACGACCTGACTGCCATCATCGCTAGTGACTGAAATGGACCGTTGAGCACAATCGATCTTTCCCTGATTTTTGGACAGCCAATCCATCACTAATATCACATCAATACCCACTGAATTTATCACAATTAAATTTGCCAAGAAGTTGATATTAAGAATTTCCACCTTTACGCCCTGGCAGACTCGATCGGTTTGGAAAACCGATCCTGGTGATTTGATTTGATAAGGTGGCTGAAGTTTGTCAATTTCAAATTGATTAAGTGCAGCATATTCTTCTTTGATGAATGAATGAGATGCTCCTGAATCAAATAAAGCGATCTTTGGACAAGAATTAACGAAGTGTACCCAAAACGACGCCCGAGCGTCGCTAGCCTCCTCGGCGGTGACGTGGTTCACTCGGCCACGTGCAGGGATCTGAGGAGGGGTAGATGCTGCCCTCGGAGGTGGTGAAGGTCTTGCTACAGCCGGTGGAGTAGGAGCTCGATAAGTCTGGGCATCCCTCGCTGCTTGGCGAGGCAGTGAGAAGCATAGTGGTCCTGGCGACCATAATGAAAACAGATGACATTGGGCTTGTACGCACCACTGTTTTGGGGTTTTATCCCCGTTGTTCCGCTGCGCCACTGGTGGGGAAAGTCGTGGAGGGACCACAGGAGGCCTCGGTCGCACTGGGGCCTGAGGGCGAGGTGCCTGGGGCGGTCCGGTGCGCTGTCGAGGAAAACTGCCACTAGCTGAGAACTGAGAGGCCCACTTCCTCTTCCTAGACTCCTCCACTGCCACACTCTTGTGCTCCACTACAATGGCTTTGTTCACCAAATGCTGGAAGTTGCGGAAGTCATGTGCAGCTAGAGCCAACTTCATCTCCTCAGTCAAGCCGCCCATGAAACGGCGCTGGCGGCGGGCGTCGGTGGAAACATCATCAGGGGCATAGCGAGCCAAGGAGTTGAACTCCTGAAGGTACTCAGAGACGGTCTTCTTTCCTTGCTTCAAGGCAAGAAACTGCTGCTTCTTGATCAACATAACCCCTTAGAATATGGGCCTCCCTGAAGGCTGCACATAACTCGCCCCATGATGGAACTTCTCCATCAGGCTGCATGGCAGAAAAGTTGTCCCACCATGCACTAGCAGCGCCCTCTAGCTGATAACTGGCAAAGAGCATCCTCTCAATGCGTGTACACTGAGCAATGACCAGCTTCTTCTCAATGTCCCTCAGCCAGTCCTCAGCCTCCATCGGGCTCTCGGTGCCTGAAAAGGTGGGAGGGTTGGTTCGCTGGAAATCAGCGAGACCCCCACGCTGCCTCTGATGTCCCCCCCTGCTGCCGCAGGAGCAGGAGAAGTGTTGCGAGCAATAGCCTCTAGGATTTTGGTCTGATCCATCCTGTTCCTCTCGATCTGAGCCAAGACTTCCGCCATAGTGGGTGGCGGAGGAAGCACTTCCTCAAACGAACTGTCCCGTGGATGGTGCTGCTGAGAGGGCTCACCCCTCTCCTCGCGGGCGTAAAGTTCTGCTACTGCAGCAGAACGAGTGCCCTAGGGTGGAGATCCCCCACCGCGCTGAGCTCTCGCACGAGTGTTAGGACCTGACATCCTGGAGTGACAAGGAAGGTTAAAAAGAGGCCAAGATTGCTGGAAAAGTGTGAATAATAAAACTTTGGACAGCAAGCACAAGGTCCTTAATTAAGCATGCATAACGATATAAAATGCACAAAGACATAAACGAAAAGGGCGTACAAAGGCACTAAGGCTAGTACAAGATCCATAACAAAGCAATTACATTCATAAGGCCCGTGGGCGAAAAGCAACTACCGGAAATATAGTTCTTGCAAGAGAAACATTAATAGTTCAATTATTACTAGCCTATTACAGGAAATCAAATATACATGCTCGCCCATGAGCTTACGCCTACAACATCCTAAATGTTGTTCCGGTCAAAGTTTACTAGAAACTCGTCCAGAAGATGTGCCTCAGGGGATCCCGTATCATCAGGGTCTCCAAAATTAGGAAGGCGTAAAGGGGAGCCTTGCTCTATCACATGGCCTCCAGCAGGTTCCATCCTACGAGTACAGCAAATCCAACTGACATGCGAACCTGGCGTCTCGTCCCATAGTTGGGTACACGCCCTGGCACTTCTGGAAGATGGTACATCGGCGGTGCTGAAGGATATGGAGAAATCTCATTGGCGCCATAAACCACATGGCGGTCAACAATCCCCATGTTACACATGAGTTGTAAGTGCTCTTGGACCACCATGAGACGTTGACGAGTCTCGTATAACTCATACACAGTGCACCGATGGATTTGGTCCATGATGTGAACCAATCTTGCCAACTGCCTAACCTGGGGATCTTCCCCAAACTGGATCCGGGCAAAGGTGTCCACCTCCGTGCCACGCTCCCTCATAGGAAAATGGTCATAAGGCGGCTGAGACAACTCCGTCAGGTCATAATGGAGGTGGCTCATGGCCACACGAGCCACTTCCTATAGAGCCATGGCCTCAGAAGTGCCACGTGCCTGCAAACAATATGGGATACTCCCCGTGACTCGTCTGGCGATAATGTTGATCACGGCCAAGTATTCCTCCATGCCCGCCCCGTCGCGGCGATAGATGGCGAGGTCGGTGATAAGTAAAGTTCGCCTCCACATCATTTCTGAGAAGCGCGGGTATCCATCCACGTTCTCAGCTTGAGTTTCTTTGACCAGGTATTGGCGACTCATCTAAAAGTAAGAACAACAAGGTAAAACTTTTTTAAAACAGAAATAGGGTAAGAAAGGATGCTAGGATGGATGAGGAATAAAAGATATTCCTAACTTAAACTTTCTGAAATTAATTTGATAATTTCAAAAATATTTTGACTCAAGAGGGCATACTAACTCTAACGCCAGTGCTATTTCTAACCTACAGTCAACCTGGCTCTGATACCAACGCTGTGGGGACCCCGGAGTTATCTCCGTAAGACCGAGACTAACCAAGGTCTTAGGGACATAACCCTAGATCTCCAGTTAATGGATTCCAACTTAACCCCGTCTAAATGAGAGGCTTGACTGTAAACTAGAGCCCCGACGATCATGCGCGCCGCTCCCCTGCGAGCACTGCATGATTGTCGGTTCTCCAACAAGCCAAGCACGACACTTAGTGAGTTAAATGGGAACCCATGAACAGCGAGTATGACCTATATTGGCTCCCAAGATCAGCGACCAATATATTCATACTCTCATTGCAATGTCGATCACATCCATACAACGCTCATACCTAAATAGTACAAAAGTTATACAACATAGTTCCAAGTTTACAATTACATAAGTGGCCGACCGGCCAAATTAAACAAGTTTATAGCGGAAGCGAGTAAATAAACCAAAATGCCAGCAGTGGTATGCCCACAACCCATCGGCAACCGACTGGGAGTTAGAAGATAGCATACTACTCGTCGGTGTCACCTAAATTGACACCGACAAACTCATCGGTTTCGATATCGTCCTCACCTGAAAAAGCCAGCAAACACCTGGCTGAGTACCAAAGAGTACTCGCAAGTCTTACACAAATAAAATAGTTATGCATAAGGTCATTCAAAGGAAGGGCTCATATTGGCTTAGTTTTGCGAAAGAGACGCAACAAAGTACAACCTACACATACTAGTTTTTCAAGTGCTATTTCAAAATCAGACTTGAAGTAGAAGTAAAGCATGTGAATAAGTAATGAACTGAGTAACAATTAAAGCGTACAAATAGCAAAGTGACTGCCCACTTTGATACAACAACAAGCATGAACATCCCATTCATGAAATTACCGAGTTCACCCACAATTTTACTTTCAAGTCTAACAATAGTAACTCCCGAACTCAAGCGGTTGTCCATAACCGTGGACACGGCTATTCGAATAGAGTTATACCCTGCAGGGGTGTACTACTTTACCCACACGACTCGACTAGCCCGTAAGCCTCCGGATAATGGCACACTTCCTTTGGTATGCTGGCCGGGGAGAATCGAGATACTGATCGTTTTCAAAGAAGAAAACCCTATTGAGCTAAGTCCCCATGTGAGATGTTTCCGGTCTTAGTACAAGTAGCATATAGCACTTGCTAAGGGGCTCACATCTTATATTGGAAATACCGATGTAATGAAAAGGTAATTGGTGCTCCCTTGCACACTATAGAACATTGATATCGATTCCTAAGGACAATTGACAAAGACACAATTGTCCCTACACCACCGTGAGACGTAACACAATAGGACCTTCCCTTACTTGACCGCATAAGCACCCATATCTGTGTATGGTAGCACGAATGTACTTGAATCAACGACGTTATCAAAGTTCGGTCCTTAATTGTCCGCACAAGTCAACCACTTACCCAAAGCTCGTGCACTAAGCACCATCACTAACCAAACACTTGTCCGACCAAAAGCTCATTTAAAATGACAAAAATTAACTCATAAAACATATACAAAGATCTGAAACAAAGGTATAAAATGACAGTTGTGTGTATCCCATAATTGTCGGGTTATTCCCGACAATCAGCTACCGGTTCTAGACTTGCATGGCTAAGCAGACCCGAACAAAATAATTTCACACATCCTATCATAAGCATTTCAGTACTAGAATAATTCATGGATAGCCACAATGACAATATAATAGGAGGTGTCTAACTATTCATCACAAAAATAGCGATATTATCAAAATAACATGCAAGCAATTATCATTGCATCTACCCTAACAAAACTGGGATCAAATATGATGCAAAAGAAAGTTCAAAGGATGCTTGCTTTGCAGGAAAACTAGTTGTTCACTCTCGGTGGCGTAGGAGTCAATATCAATAGTCTCGGTATCTAGATAAATACAATACCGAATAAGCATTGAGAAATACCTCAAAATTCAAAATGCTTCAAAATGCATGATTTTTCTACAGTAGTTAAGTCATGATTTTAGATGATTTTTGGTGAAAGAATTATCTCATTTTGATTTAGTATGTGAAAGTTATGGTGGTTTGAATTTCAGATTTCAATATGCCTTTACTTAAGCAATTTAATTATGAGGTGAAATTTTGTAGAGCAGTGGTGAGTACATGGATTATATGAATAAATAGGCAATATTATTACAATTTCAAAACAATTGAGTTTTCTCCAATTGGAGTTTTCATGATTTAGTTATTGATTTCTAAAGTTATCAAGATTAATAGTGTAAAATAATCCCTTTAAGATCATTTTCCTCAACTATAGTTTCTGTGACAGAGTTAAGTTTGAAATCATTTTTATAATTAAGTTTATTTGAAATATAAATTATCAAAACTGATTTCACGGTTTTTGGAGTTTCTAAGAATTACTTATGAATTTTTGAAGTTATCAGCCCTTTTTCTATTGCAAAAATAATAGTGTCAAAGGCTCATTTTCCAAAATAATGCTCTCTGTTACAGGAAAAGGTTGAAACCAATTTTAATATAAAGTTCATTGAATAAGAAAATTATCAGAAGTGGTTTCACCCATTTTGGAGTTAAAATGATTTAGTTATGCATTTTGGAAGTTATACATATTTTTCAGTGTGCAAGTAAATGGTTTTCGGATTTTATAAATCATTTGCTACTTTTCTGACCGACCACGTGCTAGCTGCAGTCGCTGACGGGCGGGACCCGGAGAATAGTGCGTTTCTTAATTTAACTCAGATTAATAATCAGTTATGACGTGTGGGACCCGTCGTCAGAGACACGGCCGAGTGGACTGGTTCCACTTTTCCAAGCACTCGGTGCACGGGGTTTAAAGACTATGGCCCACATGTCAGTCACGCATCGCCCTGGTTTAACTCCCTACGTTTTTTGTGCTCGGGCCCACGCGTAAGCGAGTGTAGCCGCTCACTTCCGATCGCGATTAAATGCTAATGACGAAAATTAAATCTAAACGCTTGCTACAGTGATGGTCCGAATACGACAACGGCAATTTTTCCCCGCGTGGTTGCCCGGCGGCTCGCCGGCGATTCCGACCCCGGCGGCGTGAACCAAGAGCAAGCATAGGTGCACAATAGCGCTGCGCTCACAATGGAAGCGGTCTCGACGGCTGAGCCGGTCTAACTATTCTTTCGTACGATTTGCGTTACGTACTCACAAAACAATTGTTTTGCCTTCCACAGGTACACTACAAAGGGAGTACCTACTACTACCTCTTGGGCGGAGAGGATGTTCTTTTGGGTTCAGGGCTGGATTAGCGCCCACGGCGATGTCATCCTGGAGATTGCTCCCTATGACCCCGAGATGTACGAGGAGTACATATAGTGGTACTCCAGTTAGACGAGGCTTCGCTGTGTTAGGGTCGTGGATGACCCACCATGACACGAGGCTGCGATGTCCGACACGTACCCCACCTAGTTGGACTTCGCATTCCACCGCGTGGTACATATTGAACGGTCGGTACTTCATATTTAATTTGCAAGATTTAGGTTTCCAACTTGTTGATTACGTGTACAGGTGGATCTACATCGGGAGGTGCACAAGTTGGCAACCTCCATGCATCAGTTGATGCTTAGGAAGTGCTTCAGAATGACGGCGTAGGACATTAGAGAGGTCATTTAGTAGTTCCTTGAGAAGACAAGGCGAGTGATCCAAATTGCAACTTGTGGCACGCCGAGGGACCCAGTGGACCCACCACTGCGTGGACGGGGGCTGGGGTAGGGGGATGGGAATTCTGCGTGCACGTCCCGACTTGGGACGAATTCAGGGACGCGTTCGGAGAGGCCCATATACCGGAGGGAGTGCTGCTTATCAAACAGCAGCAGTTCCTTGCCTTGAGGCAGGGGCGGAGGACAGTCACTGAGTACCTGCATGATTTCAACTACCTGGCCAGGTATGCTCCGGACGACGTCTCGACAGACGCTCGTCGCCGGAACAGGTTTTTCCATGGGTTGTCCGAGGAGTTGCGGCTTGTTTTAGCTGCGCATGATTTCAGGAGTTTCCAGCATCTGGTCAACAAGGCGATAGTGGTGGAGCATGAGAGCATGACGGTGGATGAGTCGAGGAAGAGGAGGAAGGCTTTACAGACGGCAGTGGCGAGTGGCAGCTTTCCCAGGCCACGCCCAGGACTACCTCAGGCACCTCGTGCCCGGCCAAAGACCATCGAGGTCTCTCGTGGCACCACCACGACCTTCTCCACCGAAGCTCAAGAAGCGGCTGGGGGGGCGAGACCATGGATGGCGGGGCATACAAGCCCGGCGTCATTTGTTTCCACTATGGCCGTCGTGGCCACTTCGCAGATGCCTCGCCAAGCGAGAGGATGCCGGACGTACTCGCTCCAAAGACCACCAGCCCGGCTCGGCGAGGCCACCGCCACCACCACGAGAGCAGCACCTACTCCACCCCAAAGATGCACGTGGTCGCGTCAACCATGTCTCAGAGGAGGCGACCGACGACTGACATCGTGCTAGGTACACTACTTGTTAATTCATGTCTGCATCGTTTTATTTGATTCTGGAGCATCTCATTCATTTATTAAAAACGAGTATGCGGAAATTAACCAATTCAAGATACATACACTACACCCACCTTATCATATTCGGTCCTAGGGTCGGTTTTCTACGCCGATCAAGTGCAGAGGGACGTAAAATTGAAATGCAAAACGTTAACTTTTCAAAGAAACTTAATAGTGATAAGTTCGGTGGGCATCGATGTTATCTTAGGGATGGATTGATTATCTAAGAATCGGGGAAGATTGATTGTGCCCAATGGTCTATTTGGTGACTAGCGAGGGACGGCATCCAGTCGTCTTTGCACCTTTAGTGGGTAGTTCTCACCTATATGCTTTAGAGGCGAGTACCTCTCTCGCGCTAGAGGAGGTACCAATAGTGAGTGAGTATCCTGATGTGTTCCCTGAAGAACTTCCAGGCATGCCCCCTGACCGAGAGGTAGAGTTTGTCATTGAGCTTGCACCCGGTACCGCGCCCATCTCAAAAAGGCCGTATCGGATGCCGCCCAATGAGCTAGCAGAACTGAAAGAACAACTTAAGGAGTTGCAAGACAAGGGTTTCATCAGGCCTAGCTCCTCGCCTTGGGGATGCCCGGCTCTCTTTGTCAAGAAGAAAGACAAGAGTCTACGGATGTGTGTTGACTACCGTCCGTTGAATGAGGTCACCATCAAGAACAAGTATCCGCTCCCGCGGATCGATGACCTATTTGACCAGCTTAGTGGAGCTCTGTGTTCTCCAAAATTGACTTGAGGTTAGGCTACCATCAGATTAAAGTTAGAACCAAGGTCATTCGAAGATCGCTTCTCTACTCGTTACGGTTGTATGCAGTACACGGTCATGTCCTTTGGTTTGACAAATGCCCGGCTTATTTCATGAATCTCATGAATTCGGTGTTCATGGAATACTTGGATCGGTTTGTAGTGGTTTTCATTGATGATATCCTTATCTACTCTAAGTCGATCTTTAGCACGAGCAACATTTGAGACTTGTGTTAGAAAGCTTCGCCACCATTTGTATGCCAAATTCAAAGCAAATGTGAGTTTTAGAGAGGTTAGTTTGGGTCATATCCTATCTAAAGGCCACTGTTGATCCTAGTAAGGTACGATATGTCCTTGAGTGGAAGCAACCCAAGAGCGCCACCGACATTCAGCTTTCTTGGACTTGCGGGATACTACCGTAGATTCATCAAGAATTTCTCAAAATTGCAAAGCCTATGACCCAACTTCTAAAGAAAGAAAAGAAATTTGAATGGACTATGTGGTAGAGAATGCGAGCAAAGCTTCCAAACCACGAAAGAATGCCCGATGCATAATGCTTAATATCTCAGTAGTTTAATTAGCTTGTAAATGAATGTGGATTCACATTATGGATGTGGACATATGGATATTTTAATGATGTTGTGTATTTGTTTGTAGACAGCCCGTGCTTGTTCCGCTGCACATTCACAAGAGCTTTGATATCTATCTCGGTGTGATGCATCTCGCCACGGGCTTGGTTGTGTGCTTATGCAAGACAATGAGTGGTGGCCTACGCATCGAGGCAATTGAGGCCCCATGAGGCCAATTATCCCACACACGACCTAGAGCTCGCGGTGTAGTTCATGCCTTGAAGATTTGGCGACATTACCTCATCGGTAATCGTTGCGAGATCTACACCGATCATAAGAGCCTTAAATATATTTTCACCCAAGCCGACCTGAACTTGAGACAAAGAAGATGGCTTGAGTTGATTAAAGATTATGATATGGGACTCCATTATCATCCAGGGAAGGCTAATGTCGTGGCCGACGCATTGAGCAGAAAATCTCAATGCAATCGCTTGTCGGTAACCCCTTTTTCGCGGGTTTATGTGCCGCATTGCAAAGCCCGCACTCGGAGATAGTTGAAGAAGGTTCGCTTGCAGCCCTCGGTGTGACTTGCACACTTGAGGACCAGATTAGGAAGCCTAAAACCGACGCAAGTGGCTCAAATTTTAGAACTAATGAAACAAGGCAAGGCAAAATGTTTTAAGCAAGATGCACAAGGTACTCTATGGTTTGGAAACCGTATGGTGGTACCATTTGATCGTCACTTGAGAGAATTGATTCTCAAGGAGGCTCATAACTCAAAATTCTCTATCCACCCCGAGTACGTAAATGTATCAAGATTTGAAAAAGAAAGCGTGGTGGAGCCGAATGAAGCGCACGTTGCACAAGACGTGGTCGAGTGTGATCTATGTCAAAGAGTTAAGGCCGAGCATTTGAAGCCACCGCTACTCTAGATCCCCGCCCATTCCCGCTGGAAATGGGAAGAAGTTGGCATGGACTTCATCACCGCCTTCCTGAACAAAAATTGGATTTGATTCTATATGGGTGATTGTGGATCGTTTAACCAAGGTTGCCCATTTTATTCTGTCAAGACCACTTACACCGGCCAAACTAGCGAACTTTATATTTCCGTAATTGTTCGCTCCATGGTGTACCAAGGTTATTGTTTCGCATGCAGGTCCCCAATTCACCTCTCATTTCTGGAACTGCTTGCATCAAGCAATGGGGACCAACCTATCCTTTAGCTCCGCTTATCACCCGCAAACGGATGGACAAACTGAAAGGGTAAACCAAGTTTTGGAAGACCTTCTCCGGGCTTGCGTGTTATCCTACAGCGATAGTTGGGAAAAATGTTTACCGCTTGCCGAAGTTCTCATACAACAAATGACTTTCAATCCAGATTCGGATATCACCATTCAAGCATTGTATGGGAGAGCTTGTAGGACACCCTTGAACTGGTCCGGTCGGGAAAGGCCATTCTATGGCCCAACCTTGGTGGAAGATGTCAAGAACAAGTTCATGTCATTCGCGAACGACTTAGACGGCTCAATCACGCCGAAGTCTTATGCCAATCGCCGCCGTCGCGAGTTGAGTTTCAAGTGGACGATCATGTATATCTTAATGTCTCTCCTATGAAAGGAGTTCGCCGCCCAAATCAAAGGTAAATTAGCACCTCGCTATATTGACCTTCCGTATTCTAGCTAAGTTGGGATCGGTGGCCTACCGCTTGAGTTGCCACCGCCACTTTCAGACGCATAACATCTTCCATGTCTCCCAACTCAAGAAATGTCTTCGAGTCCCAACGGAAGCAACCGAGTTGGACAAACTCGACTTGCAACCCGATCTATCTTATCGAGAGAGCCCGATTCGTATCCTCGAAGAAACCGAGCGCAAGACGAGGAATCGTGACATCAAGTTCGTCAAGGTCCAATGGAGCAACCACACGGAAGATGAAGCAACTTGGGAACGTGAAGACCGGATGCGAGCGGCATATCCAGAACTCTTCTCTGCATGAAGTGCCTTCGTATCAAGAAAGGAAAGGTAAAACATATCAATGTAAATTATAACATGTCAACACTATCCTTGAAGGAAATCAAGACAAAGATAAATTATAACTTCTAATGAAAACTTTCTAATTCTTCTTCCACCCGCATCTCTGTCGAGATCTTTTGTAAGGGGGGGAGGTTTGTCACAGCCCCAACAATTAAAATAGATTAATATGTATTTCAATAGCATGCATTATTGATTTCAAACATTTCCATAATATATTGTACTTGGAAAATCTAATTTGAGGTGAACATACACATCAAAATTCACATTTCAATTCAAATCAGTGATAAAAAGTTGTGATCATCATCGGAACCAATTTAATTAAATACTACATTAATTTTCATGAATAAATATAATTTTTCCAGAATTTTTGGGACTAGTTTGAACCTAATGAAAATTCAAACAACATTCATAGACATACAACATGTTTGAATTTAAATGTCACAAAATTTTATTATGAACAGTAAGGTTTCATAATTTTTATGGGAACTATATCTTCCCAGGAACCCCCACAAATTATTTCATGATTTTTGGGAATTTATTTCTAATTATAAACCCCGGTCAAAGTTGCTAGACAGTTTTTAAATCTCAGTCAAACTTGAAAAACCTAAACTCCAACTACTGTTCCTCCGACCGAGCCCGAAGCCTCGCGGTCGAGCCCAATCAACTAAACGCACTTCACGTGAGCCGTCCGATGGGAACTCAGCGGCTGAGATTATGCACTCTTCGCCCCGCGCCACTTAACCTCTTTAAACCTCAACCTTCCGATCGAGATATAGCGCCGCTATTGGACCACGCCCTCCTCCTACGCTGCTGAACCGAGAGCGCCGACCGTGGGCCCGAGCTGTCGCCTTCATCTTCCTCCCGTCGCGTCGCCGTAACACCAGCGCCACGCGCCGCGCCACTCGCTCGCCTCCCTGCAGCTCCGTTAGTGCCGTGTGTTGCCGCCGCATGCAACCACTCCGGAGCCACCTCCTCTTCACGCCGCCTCCCTCTCCGTCTTCTTCCCGGGCATAATACCCCCTCGGTGCCCTGTTCTTCCTCACTTCTCCTCTTTTCAGCAGAGGAGGAGGAAGCTCTTCCGTGCGCATCTCTCGGGTAAGCTTCCTCCGGGTGATCCCACACTTCTACAATCCATACCATGTCCATTTTCGCTATGCGAACTCCTACCTTTGCTTGTAGCTTCGGTTCACCTTCGTGCTTCAGCTCGTGTCCGTATGCGCTCCGGTGGACATCACCTTGTGTTCTTCACCTCCAGTGAGTTTCGACCTCTCTTTTGCGTGTCACCTTGTATGCCCGAGTTCATCGATCAAAACCCCAACTTTTTGCGTGCTTGCTTCACAGGACCTTTGGATTTCGAGTTAGCTCCAATTTCAAAGAAATCTTGCCCTTTTGCCTCTATCTCGGCCGGTGAGTTTTTTTCGATTCCTTCCTATGATAGCATCTCATGTGCCTAGGTGACTTAGTCCGACCTCCCTTTGTGTGTTTCCTTGCTCAGTTATCTTGTCGCCGTGGAGCCCTAGTTGTCGCTCGGTCACACGCCGGCGAGCTCTAGTGCTTCCCGGTCCTCTTCTAACTCGTAGCTTTCCATTTAGTCCCTAGGACCTCTCGCACTCACTGTTAGCAATGCGGAGCTTCTTTTGTCTTTGCACTTTTGCCGATTTGTTAATCTTGCTCAACTCCCGCTAGCCGTCGCAGAACGACGCCCGCCGCCGAGATTTTCACTGTGATGTGTGCAATGCTATTGCCTAGAAATGGCGGTTCTTAGCGGCTCCGCATGGCGCGTAACGCCGGCGAGCCGCCGGCAAGCCATCGTGCGCATTCAGTTATCGCACTCTGACAAATATCAGAGCAGGAGATCCGACTTAAGAGGTAATCATTAGCATTAAGTGTTGTCCTAACGAAGTCTTGAGCCCTGTGTTCTCGCTTCTTGTCCCGCAAAGGACCTCCTCGGGTCGTCTTTGCAAAAGTTTCACCCACAGACCTCCACTATTTTAACTGGACCGCTCGCACCTCCTTAGGTTTATCCTCGACCGCTAGACCTCCCGAATCTCTTATGAGCCGCTCAGACCTCCTAGAGTCTATCTCGGCCGTTAGGACCTCCCTAAGGTACATCTGGACCATCCAAGACCTCTCAAGGTTCATCTCAGCCATCTAGGACCTCCTAGGTCCTATTCCAACCACATGACCGCCTAGAGTCCATCTCAGCCGTCCAGGACCTCCTTGAGTTGATCTCAGCCGTCCAGGACCTCTTTACTCAAACCTACCGCAAGGACCTCCCTGTGGTTGTTTGACAATAACAAACCTCGTGACCTCCTTGTGGCTCTCTTCCCAGACCACCCTAAAGACCACTTCGTGACCATTTTACGAAGACCACCCTCCGCACTCTCCTCGCTTCTTTTCCGTACGTAAAATTGTCTAAAGTTGATAAATTCATAACTCCTCAATTTAACTCCAAATTTAGTGGAACCACTTCATAATTTTTATTTTCGATGTACTTTATTTTAAAATAGGTTTTAAACTGGTCTGGGTAACAGAGAATATACTTTTGGAAGATTCTATATTAACCGCATTAATTGGACAATAGAAAAGGACTGATAACTTCAAAATGCATAAGTAATTATTGAAACTCCAAAACAAAGTGAAACCTACTTTGGTAATTTTCACTTTCAGTATACTTATTTCTAAAAATGGTTTCTCTTATCTTTATCACAGAAACTATATTGAGGAGAAATCTCATTAACCAATCCACTCATGCATAAGGGATAATCATATGAATGTAATCAAATAACACCATTCTCACATCCATAAATTATTTCATCAATCATAATCATAAAATAACCAATTTCTTCCACTATTTATTCTTATGTGATGCTAAAATAACAATTGCATTAATTTTGTGAAGTGGTGCGTGCTTTCCAATCATCTACTCCCGCCCATGCATGACGTCTTTACTGTATACCTAAATCATAACAAAGCAAGGGTGAGTCATAGGACTCAGCAAGTATCATCAAGGTTACATAATCATAAGGACATGACAGATAAACAACTTAATCAACTTCATTCATGGCATTCCAAATACTAGTAATTTAATGATTATGCTATGTAATCCATGTTCTTTATCTCTTTACGCATTGTACGGTAATGCGGGTATTCATCCGTCGATGAGTACTCTTGCCGTGCCTTTGGCACAGTGGGACCAAGAGCCTATACATCATATGTATAGGACTTTGCCCGCATCATAATGACGGGACCTTCAGATATATTGCCCACATTCCATGAATGCGGGACCTCAAGCTCGTCACTACATATGACGGGACCTCAACATTGTATTCTTGGTCACCACGTGACCAAGTCTCAAAATGCCCCAACATGCAAAGAACTACAACATCATATTTCCAATATCATACTCAATATGTAGTCAGGTTAAACAATAGCATCATGAAGGAGCTTTAAACATAATCTCGCAAACATCATCACAACTAGAACATCTCCACAACACATTCACAAATGATGAACAAAACACCTCTCAATCATGACATACAACCAATACTACACATAAACCCGATATTTCACGAAAACGAGGGGACGCTGGCGTAATCTCGCTACACCGACAAGAAGATAACCCAAACTAAGAATAACATATGGACCAAAATCATACATCACATTACAATCAAAATCGCTAATCTTCTTATCACGCCTAGCTTTTCTAACTAGCGATCGGTCACTGACTTCAAAAATTCATAACTTTCTGCTCAGGAGTCCAAATAGGTTGATCTTGGACAATCCGAAAAGGTATTGAAATGCCTAAATAAACTTAGTTGGGGAGACCTCTGATTCGGCCATCTACCAGACCTACCAATCTATTTAATCAGAGCAAACATTTCATGTTTCTGGACAGCGACAAAGAATTATCATAACTTTCTACGATCGTCCAGTTTTCCTGAAAGCTAAGAGGATTAGCCTCATTTTTGTTATGGTGAGACCCTCTGGAAACCCCTCTAAATACGTGCTTATATCAGGTTAACTAACACTACAAATCTGCTTCTCTCCAGAAACACAGAAGTACTAATAAATTTAAACCAAGTCCAAATGAATTCTTGTCGGCAATGAAAGGTGACTACGATAGCTACAACTTTCTAGGAGACACCCAGACCCAAATCTGCCTCTAACTTAATCAAAACCGACAAATTCCGAAAATTAGACAACTAGAAAACGATCTTTGCGAAACAAAGAGAGCACACAGCGGGACGAAGACCACCACGATCCGCTATGGATCCCTTCTTCTCCCTCTTCTTCCCTTCTCTTCTTCCCCTCTTCTTCCCCTTCTTTCTCTTCTTTTCTCCTTCTTCCTCGCCGTGCAAAACTTGGACAGCAGCAATGGAGGTGATGGGGAGATGGGGAGGGCGCAAAGGGGCGGCCGGTTGTGGGAGGGGAAAGGGGGAGGAGGAAGGGCTAGGGTTTTGGGGAGGAACTTAGATGGGCCTTGGCCAGGCCCAAGTTGCCGCCTAAACTAAAACTGCAGCACCGACAATCAAACCAATTAATTCTTCCCGAATAATCGATCTCTCCGAAATAAATTTATTCTTTCCGATTCAAATCTTCTCATTTTTGGGATATTACACTCTTTATCTTTATCTTTAACCGTGTGGCTCTCCTTCGTCTGCTGCGACCAAAGCACCTTGTATTTCAAAGTTTTGTTCCTCAACTCTTTTTCTCGATCTTTTGCACGCTTAGATTCAAATGTCGATCTCGGTCAATGGTTAGGGTTCTAATGAAACATGATGCTCGATCACGGGAACTTCCTCAACATAGACACATGAAAACGTTATGCATAATGTAGGTCTAAGCGGTATATTGATCGTGAATGGCCCAACGCATTCTCGGGCTAAGCTTCCTTTGGTACCAACTCGACAACACCTTTAGGGATACTCTGAGCACTGATTCCCACTTCAAATAAGTCTCTTCTCCTTCCGCATAATCTAAAAGATTCTGTCTCACCAGGCCACTCGTTCAATGTCCCAAAATCGCCTTCTCACCCACTGCTTCCCAAAGAAAGAGGTGACTGCACTTACGCCCATATAAAACCTCAAACGGAGCGGCTTTTATGCTCGAATGATATCTATTGTACGCAAACTGCCAATGGCAATTGTCCAAGACAGACACATGACCTCAACATGTCCTCCGTGGTTTGAATAGTGCGCCTGATCGCCCATCCGTCGAGGATGGAAAGTCGACTCAGCAGTGAGTTGTGTACCCAAGGCACTCTGCAAACTCTCCCAAAACTTTACGAACTTGGCATCTGAAATGATGGTCTTTGCACTTGAGCCAATTAGTCGTGCGGATGGGAATAAAATGTGCAGATTTGTGAATCGATCCACTATAACCCAAATCCATCCTGCCTCGCGTGAACGAGGCAACGCAACAACAAAATCATAGAAATGTCATCCCATGGCCATTGGGGTACCTCCAAAGGCTGCAATAACTTTCACCGCACAAACACCACAAAAATACATAACTAAATCATAAAAACTTGCTCCACACTCATCCAAACTAAAATCTCCTTCCTTGCCCGATCCGCACGCCCCGACTTTGCAATAATGGGTCAAGTTTCCCGCACACGCCCGAATGGTCGACTTAAAATCAATGGATCTCGCATGAGCCGAACTCGCATCAATAAGATATCCCGCGGCCAAAACTGCACAAGACAATCCAGTAGCCGTGTCGCTTGACTAAGAGCATCCACCACGTTAGCTTTGCTGTTGATATTCGTGAGATCATAATCTTTATCGCCTCTAACCATCTTCGCTGCCTTAGATTCAAGTCCTGGTGGTAATGTACTTGAGACTCTTGTGATCGAAAGATTCACAAGATTCTCCATAAAGATAATAATAATTCTAAATATGAGTTGATAATTCGCTCATGCTTCTTCACTGCTAGACGCATAAGCCGTAACCTTCTCGCCCCGCATGAGCACACAACCCAAACCAACTCGAGATGCATCGATACATCGTGAATCGCCTCCGTGCTCGAGTAAGAACCGAGCAAACCACCAACTTTTCCTTCAAAGTCCGAAACCGCGCCACAATCATCGCCCCACGTAAACTTCACATCTTTCTGAACTCGACAACGGCTTTGCAATGATGGAGAAATCTCGCACAAAACGCCGGTAATTACCCGTAAAACTTCTCACTTCTTTAATATTGGTTGGTCTTGCCCATTCAACTATCAGGAGATTTTCCCGAACGTGATATTCCTTTTCAATATGCCCAAGGATTTCGACATCCAAAATTCACATTTCTTAAACTTGGCATAGAACCTATTCTCTCTTAGCGCCCCAACACCAATACTTTAGTCTATAGATCAAAATATCATCAATAAAATCTATAGCACGGTAATCAATACACATGCGCCAACTACCATCCTTCTTCTTGGTAAACAATACCGAGCTCACTGAGACACACTAGGTTGAATAAGATCTTTCGCTTAGATCATCCAACTGCTTTAATTCCTCCCGGAAAGGACGCATCGATAAGGGGTCATAGAAACCGGCCGCACCGATCAATCAATTCTGAACTCGGGTGGGGGAATCCTCGCAACTCGCTGAAAAACATCTAAGAATTCTCGAACCACGGAATTAATTCGCAATAAAGAGGAACTCGACTTTCCACCAGAGACAAAAGAAAAAAATCATTTAAAATCATGATCTAACTACTGTAGCAACCAGTCCATACTGTAATAACATGCTCCATCTTCATGACCACAAGATTGGCAATAAATTCTTCCCCATCCAAAGAGATCACACAACCAGACAACTGTGGAGCTAGAAAGGATTCCCAGAGAGTTTAAAACCGATCGAGCTATAGACTACAAACTCAACTTGGCCCTGCTAGCAAACTCTAACGATACAAAAGAGAAAGTAGCTCCAGAAAAGTACAAATGCTCACCGAGTCCACTAGGAGCGCACTCACCACATCGACGACTCGACTCGCCGCCTAGATGGCATAAGAAACCGCCGGGCGGAAGGAGCCCCAACACCCATGGACGCGCGCGCAGGAGGTGCCGTCAAGGTGCCGTTCGAAACGGTGCCGCAGTGGACCGGTGGCTGCGCACCGCGTGGAATACCCTGTGATAAGGAAGATAAGTCTCGGCCGACTCAGATCGGTAGGAGTGCTAACATCTGCACAACCCCGAGATGAAGCCGCTCGCCGTGCCGACAGCTGGACCGCCTCACTTGATCACACCGCAGATTCGCCGACAAACCAAAGCCTTGTGGCCCTCCGACCACGAGGGCGACAAGAACCCACCAAGAACACCGGCACGATGCTCATTACACACTTGAAACACTTCATCCCTTGCATCTAGAGCACTCGCCGGGTCTAAAAGAAGAGGATGATCGTGGTCTGCGACTGGACTTGGAAGAATTCTCGGCCCTTGAACTTCTTGTAAACCGTTTCAATGATGACCCACTTCTCCCCAAAGCTCTTCTTCCGACTACCACCGCATCCTCTCGACCATGGTACCTCTCAGACTGTGCATTTCAAGTTCCATGCCCCGAGCTTGCTCTACCAGAGCTAAAGTCACGCAGCTCTAGTGCCCTAACTGGCGAACTCCCTGTCTCGAGACCTCTACGAAATCTCTGGCCTTCTCCACCTCATCAAGAAAACAAAGGATTCAGTTGTTAAACCCGCTCATATTCCGACACTGCCATCTTGCCCCGCTTGTAGCTTTCAATGAAACCTCCACTCCACAAACGAGGCAGATAAAACCTCTTCCTAATTTCCAAAACAACTTCGTAATCGGTCCATGGGCAATAGCCGGGACTCCTTCCCACCGTATGTCCGCTTGCTCCTAGTTGGAAGGCGACAACCGCGCCTCATTTCTCAAGTCATTCCAAAATGCCTCTCCATGTGTCGCACCGCTTAGCCGCATCAATCGGGCGTGCCTGGCCCCCGAAGGTGTCCAACCTCAAAGCATTCCATGGTGTAGCCCCATGGCAACGCGCAGGTCGCCGCAGAGCCACCATGGGAGCGGCAACAGCACCGTTATTCTTCTTGCATCATGACGCAACCCTTCCTTCCGACTCGCAGACTAGCCTGTTCTCAACTTCCACGGGGCATTGCTCTGCCCGCCGGCACCCGCGACTACCACCACGACCACGGCCTCCACCCTTGCCATTTCTAAACAATCACAAACAAGACAAAATATTAAACAATGAGCACACAGATAACTAAAGCACAAGTCAAACTATATTATCAACGGAACGTAAATGCAATGCAAAACCCAACCCACCTACTGCGCTTAGTGTGTCAAAATTAATGTTTCACGACCACGGACCTCAAAAATACATAACTAAATCATAAAAACTTCAAAAAGACAAACTCAACTGTTTTTAACATATGAATGATCATTAAACTCTATAATTGCATGACGCCTACCATATTACATATAAACAACTTAATCAACTTCATTCATGGCATTCCAAATACTATGTAGTACATGTATTCCATGAATGCGACCTGCTCACTACTATGGCAGGACCTCACTGTTCTACAAAATTTCACTTCATAATTAAATTACTACATCTATTGAAATCAAATTCAAACCATTATAACTTCATATACTAAATCAAAATGAAATAAGTCTTTCACCTAGCTTTTCTAAAATCATTTAAAATCATGATCTAACTACTGTCAGTTTTCCTGAAAGCTAAGAGGATTAGCCTCATTTTTAGTTATGGTGACCTCTGGAAACCCTCTAAATATTTATTTGATGTTATAATGGCTACCGAAGTCCAAATGACTTGATTCTTGTCGGCAATGAAAGGTGACTACGATAGCTACAACTTTCTAGGAGACACCCAGACCCAAATCTGCCTCTAACTTAATCAAAACCGACAAACTTCCCTGCTGCAGAATAGCTACCTACTTTGGTAATTTTCACTTTCAGTATACTTATTTCTAAAAATGGTTTCCCTCTTATCTTTATCACAGAAACTATATTGAGGAGAAATGATCATTAAACTCTATTATTGTTACTCTATAAAAGGTCGATAACTTTAAAAATACATAACTAAATCATAAAAACTTCAAAAAGACAAACTCAACTGTTTTTAACTTATAATAATATTGCCTATTTATCTATGTAATCCATGTACTGCTAATGTTCTACAAAATTTCACTTCATAATTAAATTACATAATGACGCTTATTGAAATCAAATTCAAACCATTATAACTTTCATATACTAAATCAAAATGAAATAAGTCTTTCACCAAAAATCATTTAAAATCATGATCTAACTACTGTAGAAAAATCATGCATTTTTAGCATTTTGGTTTTTGAGTTGTTTTCTGTGATTTATTTGATGTTATAATTATATAGATCCCGAGCATATCGATATCGACACTTACGCTACTGAGAGTGAGCAACTACTGTACCAGCAAGGCAAGCATCATTTGAACTTTCTTTGCATCATATTTGATCCCGCTTTGGTTAAGATAGTGCAATGATAATTGCTTGCATGCTATTTTGATTATGTCAATATTTTTGTGATGTGTAGTTTAGTTATGTCCTATGCTTGAGGTTAATCTTGAATTATGCCAACTCCTATATGCTTAAGATAGGATGTGTGAATTATGGGTTATAGAATTGCTTATCCATGCAAGTCTAGATATTAGAGTTCGATCGTCGGAATAACCCGGCGGTTTTGGGATAGACACAACTCTCATTCTATGATTTATACTTCAGATCTTGGAGCTGTTTTATGAGTTAATTTTTGTCATTTTTAAAAGAGCTTTTGGTCTGGACAAGTGTTGGTTAGTGATGGTGCTTTGTGCACGAGCATTGGGTAAGTGGAAGGACTTGTCCGACAATTGAGGACCGAACTTTGGTAACGTTAATTCAAGTACACTCGTGCCGCCACACGCGGGTTGGGAGCCGATTGTTAAGTAGGGGAGGGTTTTATTGTGTTAAGTCCTTGGTGGTGTAAGGGCATAGCGACCGTGAAATCCTATGTTCTTTAGGAGCCGATGTAATCCTTTATAGTGTGCAAGGAGCGTCAATTCTTTTGTTTTGATTACATCAGATTTCGATATAACTTGTGAGCCCCTAGCAAGTGCTATCGACGCTTGTACTAGGCAAGGAACCATCTCACAAGGGGACTTAGCTCAATAGGGCTTTTTTTGTCGAATGACTATATCTTGATTTACCCACCAGCATACCGTAGGAAGTATGCTATTTTCTGAGGCATCCGGAGGCTTACGGGCTAATCAAGTCGTGTGGGTAAAGTAGTACACCCCGCAGGTATCAATCTATTCGAATAGCCGTGTCCACTGTTATGGACAACCGCTTGAGTTCTGGAGTTACTATTGTTAGACTTTTAATTAAAATTGTGGTTGAACTTGGTATTCGTCATGAACGGGATGTTCATGTATTTAGTACATCAAAGTGGGCTGCCACTTTGGTCTTTGAATGATTTAATTGTTTATTATTGAAATGCTTTACTATATGCTTTACTTCTACTTCAAATCTGATTTTAAATGGGCACATGAAAAACTAGTTTGTGTAGGATGTTAATTGTTGCGTCCCTTTCGCAAAACTAAACCAATATGATCCATCCTTTGAATGACCCTTATGCATAACTATTTTTATTTGTGTAAGACTTATGAGTACACTTGTACTCACCAGATGTTTTTTGGCCTTTTCAGTGAGGAAGATTATGAGTATGACGATCTCGCTAGTGTTGACTTGGGTGACACTAACGAGTAGTGTGCTATCATTTAACCCCATCGGTTGTTGATGGGTGATGGGCATACCACTCACCGGTCTTTGCTTTATTTATTTACTTCATTGCTACTTGATACTTACTTTGAATTTGGCCGGCCGCCGTGTGTAATAAGTCAGAGACCTTAACTATTATGCAGATGTCTTTTGAATTCTCGTTGTATGCATTGTATGGATGTAATCAACGTTGGATGAGGGTATCGTGATATTGGTCGTTGATCTTGGGAGCCAATATAAGTCATACTCGTTGTTGATGAATTCCCATTTAACTCACTAAGTGTAGTGCTTCAATCGAGGAGAATCGACAATCATGTAGCGCCGTAAGGGAGCAAAGCAGCGCATGATCGTTGAGGCTCTAGTATTCGCTAAGCCTCTCACTTGGATAGAGTTAAATTCGAATTCATTTACCGGAGACCCGTAATTATGTCCCTAAGACCTTGTCTAATCTCGGTCTTATGGAGATAATTACCGGGGTCCCCACATGTGGCTTGGTGTGTGCGGTTTGGACTCCAAGCATCGCGTGTGCAATCTGGAAGCTCGGAGCTGGATTGGTGGGAAGATGGCTTGATCCAGAAATTTGAGCCAAAAGAAAAGGGTGTGAGCCAAGGGGTGGAGCTAGCCAGAACCCTGGCCATAGACCTGGACTCTACGGAATCCAATCTGAGTTTCCTTTTTATATTAGTAGTTTTCTTTTTCATTTAATTCTGAAAGAAACAGTCAAAGGCTAAGCTCGGTCAACAAGAAGGAATATATAATAATAAAATTAAAATTGGAGACAAATTCAAAATTGAAATTAATCGGTTTAGAGAAAAAAAAATTGGAGTCAAAACTTAATTCAAAAAACTTAAAGCTTTAAAGAAATTTGAATTTCACTTAACATTCCTATTATAATTTATATAAATTTTGAAACAAATGTTCTAAAACTCCAAAATTTTCAAACTTTGGAAAATAAATTCTAAAATAAAACTACACCATCCAAATATATACATATTTGGGACTGACATATAAAAAGCAAATCAGTTTTCAAATGTTCACATTGCGAAACTTTTAATTTTAAACTTTTATAATTTGCTCATAATGTTGCGTTTGTATCCCATTATGCCAATTTTTAAAGTAAAATTTAATGTACTAAAACTAATAGAAGGTGGTGATTTGTAATGTTTTATCCTAATCGAGAACGTTTGAAAAAAAAAGTGCACCTAAAACAAAAGTAATACTTAAATAGAAGCCCCCAAAGGAAAAGTAGCTAGAAATTCCCATGCTAATCGAAGAAAAAGAAAACATCTCAAACATTAACCTTTTAGAGATAAGCATGATCTACAGCTACAATTAATTACCGTAGTCATGTGCGTCTGAAGGAACCAAAATATTTCTCAATGTATTAGCTTTCTATGCATACACGCATACCGAACTCTCTCTAACTTGAATTCAAACGTGATTGGCACAAGTACGGCTTAGGTGGTACAATTTGAAGAATGATATCTCTTCCTTCTTTTACATTGTAAACTTTGTTAGCAATTCCAAAATTGCTATAAATTTATAATCTGAATAAAGAAGAACTTTTAAATTTGGAATCACGATGGTAAAGATATTTTTTGAGCAAAAAATGGTAAAAATATATTATGCATGGTATATGGTTTTCAAATATATGTACATAAATTTGACTCCTCCAGAAAACTCGTGTTGACTTTTTGAAAGATAAAGCCTATAAATTACGACATTCATTTGTAAAAGTAAAAAAATATCTATATTAATCATATAAAAGAAACTTATAGACTACAGGTCCCAATACACGTGCATAGAAGCCATGTTCCATAAGGAATAGAAGACGAGAAGAAAGTAGACTTGATGCACGCAGGCACCAATTTGTGCACTAAAGCAAGTTCTCAAGCAAAACCGATAAAGTTACATCCGCTTGATTTATAGTTAATTCTGTAATTAAATATAATCACAACAATAATGCAAAAAATGATTAAACCCTGATAACTTCGTTGAGTTTGAAACAAGTCTAAATACAACCTCACAAACTTTTGTATCATCAAATAACTACAAGGAGTAAAATAAAGAAATATATTATAGAAATTGCTAGCCGTGCAGGTGCATGGGTTGATGACTAGTGTTCTCTAACATGTGTCCATATTATTGGTTTGATATCTCCATATCTATGACCTGTGAAACGTAGCCATCAACCAATACATATGCTAGTCTATTCATATGTGCTCTCATATGTTTTCGACTAGGGAATGTTTAAGAATAATCATCGCAGAAATACAGAGTTTCACAATCAAGTGACATACTTGATGATAAATATTAACGATCTTATTCTAGGAACAAGATAACATATTATCTAATATAATGAACATAACAAAATATAATCATCTCTATGATTACCTCTAGGGTATATTTTCAACATTCTCCCACTTGCACTAGAGTCAATCATTTAAGCTTTGTCAATAGATCAGAACATTTAAATTCGTGTAAACTTTACATATCTTAACATCTCCTTTATCCACCAATTTGCGAATAAGATGGTAACGCCTGAGTATATGCTTGGACTTCTTATGGGATCTAGGCTCCTTAGCCTGCACAATGGCTCCATTATTGTCACAATAGAGATCCATTGGGCTCGAGGCACTCGGAACCACACCCAACTCAGCAATAAAATTCCTTATCCAAACACCTTCCTTCGCAGCTTCAGAAGCTGCAATGTACTCGGCCTCTGTCGTAGAATCAACAACCATCTCTTGCTTGGAACTTTTTAAGCTCACTGCTCCTCCATTCAAAATGAATACAAAACTAGATTGCGAACGATAATCATCTTTGTCGGTTTAGAAGCTTGCATCGGTGTAACCATTTACAATGAGCTCTTCATCACCGCCATAAACTAGAAATTCATCCTTAGTCCTTCTCAAGTACTTAAGAATGTTTTTCATAGCTGTCCAGTAACCTTCAATAGGATAAGCTTGGTATCTACTCATAACACTTAGAGCATAAGATAAATCTGGTCAAGTACATATCATGGCGTACATGATAGATCTAATAGCTGAAGCATATGGAATATCATTCATATGGTCTCGCTCATCAGTTGTCGAAGGACACTGACTCTTGTTAAGACTTATGCCATATGACTGTGAGGACCCGGAATATTTAACTAGTAACACTTAACCTCCAATTGGTTCTAGCGTTACTAATTAAACATTCTAAGCCTCGATGGACATATGCTTCCTGCACTGCAGCATATGTACATCATCACAAAATTACACATCAATTCCATACACATACATCACTAAGTTCAACAACGACATACATAAAGTAAAGTTATTACAAAGAGAGCCGACCGCCAAATAGAACAATATACAAGAATGACAATGAAACAAAAGCGCCATAAGATGGCTAGAACAAAAGTCGACCGGTTAGCCAACATAACCCACAAGGCAACCGACCGGCCGCTAAGCTAGTCGCCCCTAGCTACCACAACACAACTCGCAAAAGTGAGGCCCTTCTGTGCTCACCTTCCTCCTCTGCAACAAAACAATTAAGCATAGCAACCGAGTACAAAGATTGTCTTTGTACCGCAAGATCGACGTGTGGAATAGCAGCACCTATTCATAAACTACATGCAAGCTTATTTAGGTGGAGGTCATATGTCTCATTTTGCATGAAGCCAACTTTATTTGCAATAATGTAGTACCTTTTAAAAGCAAGTTTGCAAATTTATTTTGTTATCAAAGTAACAAGTAAGTAAAGATACATACAAGTAACCACTGAAGTGACTATCCCAATAGCCACCACAACATAGCACTAATCCCGATTCGCACTCACCCATCAAGTTTTAATTTAAAAGGTTGTAGTCTAACTCTTGAAAGACCTTGCCAAGCGTGTCCATAACCTAGACGAGGCTATTCGAATAGTTTAACCCGCAGGGTGTACCAATGTACCCACACTTCGCATCGCCTTTAAGCCACAAACACACTTCCAAGGTATGTCGGCACGCTAAGTCCTACGAGACATTTCCAATCTTGTGTATTAACTACGAGCCGCTCATATGGATAGAAACCCATATGCTTACATTGCAAGCCGAAAGACAACCACCATCACGGAAGCCTTTCTGACACTACAATGCTCCCAAAGACCATCCTCCCGCGACTCCCGCGACTTGAGCCAATACACGCCAAAGTACTAAGTCAAGAGAGGTCCCATACCCTCTAATGTGGTTAGCACGCTAAAATGCTTGGTTTAGTGTAACAAGATGTTCGGTCCTTGTTGACCCGGCACCATTCCGCCACACCCCACAATCACACCATCTTACCATTGTGCCCAAGTCTAAATCATTTTGTTTTTAGTTTTAGTTTTCATAAGTAGACATGGCACAAGGTGGAAATCATAAATCATAATAAGTTTTGTAGATCAAGGTTATCGACAAGTCGATAACCGCCATTTCTACCGGTTAAGCATGGCTAAGCAATTACTTCAAGAACTACTAAGTGACAAGAGCCCATCCACGAACTCTAAATCACAGCAAGTAACCTAGGCTCATGGTAGTAGAGGATAATCATTTGCTAAGGAAATGCATCTACTAGGCCAACTATTAAAACAAAGTAGCAATGCATACATAGAATTTGTAATCAACATAAATACTTAAAATACTGGGATTAACATGATCAAACTGCTTGTTCGCTTGTCGTTGCTCAATTTGTTGCGGAGGGTCGCCTCGGGTTACCGCAAATGTCGAATCCTAGCTTAAAAGGCAAAAGAACCAAGAACAACCAATAAGACTAGCAACACTTAAACAAAAGAGCAAGCAAAAATTATCCAAATACAACGAAATTTATACACAAGGTAGAATACAAATATACCAAGACATAGAAACTGAAAACCTAATTTGGATTTGTGGCAAAAGATATTACTTAAAAACTCATTTTCTACCATAATTAGCAATGTAGCAAAAATATTTTCTAGAAAGATTTTGAAGCTGAAATTTTTATGGTAGCTACCTACTGGTATAGTGGTAACCCATATAAAATTTTAGGTCATTTGGAGTTAAGATGATTTAGTTATGATTTTTCTAAGTTCTACAACTAGCATATATCATTTCTCAGAACATGAATAAAGACAAAGCCTAGATCAATTTAAAGCATGTCTATAGGCCAAATTTACCAGGTTGAGTTTGCTCACTTTGCAACTACAGAGAGGAAGTTATGTGGTTTACAAATTTTTCATGAATTTCTAGACCTCATTTTTCATTAAACAAGATCATGCTATTAAAATCATTTTCTGCTACAACACAGGCCTAATTTCATTCTCAGATTAAAGTTTATACTATAACAAAGCTACAAGAATGGAATCATTCAAAAAGGAGTTAAAATGACAAAGTTATGCACTTTTGAAATTTGAAACAAAGAAAAACTTAGGAAACTTGAGCTCGGAGGTCCAAACGAATCGAAGACAAGGAGAGGTCGTGGGCGTTAGATCAAGGTCCGACGACCACGAGCCTCGACGACAATACAAGACAAGACCTCCTCCCGCACTGGGGAGGTCTGGATCTGTAACACCCTGGCTATTCGGAAGCCAAGATGTCACCTAAAACATCTAACATACATCCATAATGCGGAAAAATTTGAATAAAATCAACTAATGATAGTATCAAAACAACCAAGACATGATGAAGGTATCCTTCCTTCACCATCTAATCTATTTATTTCAGTTCATTGATAATGAAAGTTCACACGCAGTAATAATTGACATCAATGTGGAGAAGGTATCCTTCCTTCACCACTTATAAATTTATTATTACAGTTCATCATTTACGAATGTAAGATAGAACTAAATTTAATCTTGAACATGAATTGGATGAAGTGAACAAGTAGTGCGTGTCTACTCCTCCCAAGTGAGCCAACATCGTGGGTTACCTAAAATAAACAAACAACGCAAGAGTGAGTCCACGACTCAGCAAAGTACAAGAAAAGGGACATAACACACATATGAACAAGTCATCATCATAAGAGAATATGAGCATACATCGAATGAAAACTTAGGAATGCATGGCATGAATGAATGTACTCAAGGATGGATGCACACATGCTTATACTGCAGATAGCGAGTGACACACCGTCGGTGTTCACTTAAGCCCGCACCTAACAAAAGTGCTGGGATCCAAGTCCTATATGAAGAACGCTTCATATAGGTGTCCAAAGCTGCCCATACTGGAATTGATGGGTCTTACGTGCCCATACTGGAATTGATGGGTCTTTCAATCCACTCCCGTGGATGGGACATGACAATGTCCAAACCTGCCCACATTGGAATGGTGGGACTTACAGTCCACTCCCGTGGACATAGCATGAATAAAAGGATGCATGATATGAACATGAACAAAGCTAATATCATCTTTCGACATTTAGAACATAACCAATTTAGCATTTCGGGTATCACAAGATGTCACATCATATTCATGTAAACATTCACAATCACAGTATTTAAAACCAACAAAGTACTTGCCTTCGCGTATGCACGCGTTAGCAGCAACGATGGCGCCCCAAACCCGTGAGGCTCGCGGCCCAAACAATTAAATAACCGAAATAAGAACAACATAGAGCCCATCATGAATTAATATTCTACACTACCCTCTTGCACACCCAAAACATAGTCATAACCCGAATCTGAAATTCCAGCAGTAACATGGAATCCCATCAGGACAGCAGCACGGTAAAGACCAAAACTAATGATCTGGGACTCCAAAAGAGATGAGCCCAGATCCTACACGAGCTTAACAAATATATCTACAACTTTGTAGTTGACGAGATAACCCAATTCGGCCAAACTAAATTGCTAACTGTCAAACGAAATAGCAGAACAGAATCTGACTGAGCAATTAGAACAGCAGAACTAAAACGTCCATAACTTTTAAACTACAACCCGAATTGAGTGTTATTTAACAATCTGAAAAGGTTATGAAATTACCTACAATAACCTAGTTGGCACGACATTCAAATTTTGCCTTTAACAAAAAGTGGCACACGGGTCAAAACTAAAGATAGAAACTGACATACAATCTGGACAGACTGACCTACAATCTGGACAGTCACAAAGAAAAGTGCATAACTTTTGATCTATAAATCCAAATGAGGTGTTCTTTATCAATCCTGAAAGCTAGTGATATCACCTTCAAAATTTGTTATGGGCAAGACCTCTGAATCACCCTCTAACTAGGTCATATATCAACCTATACAGAGACTGCTAATTCTCGTCAGGATTCTGGACAGCAGATAGTAAATCTATCATAACTTTTGACTCGAAAGTCGGAATGAGGTGATCTTGGCGGCCACCGAAAGCTAAGAGCATCCTCTAAATAACTCTAGGAGATCAAAACTTCTAATTCGGCCTCTAAGAACCCAAAACTAGCCACACAATAAACTGGACAAAATTGAATCTACTGCGGACAGAACTTGATCCAATCAAACTAATCCAATTTTCACATCTAAACATCATCAAAATAGCGGGGAAACGAATTGATACCCTTGGAGATGCGTGTTACGCTGATAAAACCCCGTGAGGACAACCTCTCCTCTTCTCCTTCTTCCTTCCTCTTCCTTATGGTCGGCCACTTGCGTGGGAAACACCGGGATAGTAGCGACGCCAAGGGCGCGTTATCAGAGCAGCCGGCATGTGAGCAGGCGGCGGCATCTGTAGCAAAGACGGAAATATCAGAGCATATTAGGTTTGTGGCTTAATCCCCTTTCTTGCCTTTAAGTGGGCTATCAACCTTCCATGGGCCATGGGCCATGGGCCATGGGCCTCTAAGGCTAGCTTTTTCCTCTACGACTATGGGTTGGATGCCCAAAGCTCTCTCAAAAACTGAATTTTGAACTTATTTCCATATCTAAACTTTGTTGCATTCGCTATTGAATAAATTTCCTCTCCGAGTAATATTCTCTCTAATTGGAATTTGAAGTATTACATTCTACCCCCTTAACAGATTCGACCCCAATCTACTCGATGAACTAACCGAAAGAAAATCAGAATCGAATTTGAACAAGGATAACCACGCACCTACTATGAACAACCGATATCGATCGCACATGTGAGACTCCAACTCCCAAGTGGTCTCTCTCGCATCACGAGACCACAACAAAACGACGAAACGACGCCCGCCCTAAAACTCCACCCGATTTCCGTGTACACTCATTAGAAGAGAATCAAGGTAAGACCCTACTCGATGGACAACGTCTTTAACGAAATACCAAGCTTGGAATTGCTTAGTTGCTCACTTAGTACTGAACACCTGCATATGGGTTCTCGCGATGGAACCGTGACGGTCCTAGCGATACGCCAACCTCTTAACCCCACAATTGTCGAGAACAAACCAAAGTACTTTGGGTTAACCTCCCTTGGTACCAATCCACACAACATGCGCATAGCACACGGAACTCTTGTTCCACCTCTCAATCGAACTCTTCACCAAACAAGGATCACATCCTTTAACGAGACACACAATGTAACTTGCTTTGAACAACTCTATTACAAATAGAGTCAATCAAAGTAAGGATTCCTGTCAGAACCACACAATGCCAACTCGATACCAAAAGAGTCAAATCCAGAATCAAAGATTTATCATGAAAAAACTGCCCACTTTCCAAGTGGGTGGCTTGCATTTAAACGCCACAAAAGCCAAAGGACAAATCACTCGAATAACCGAATCAATCATTTTTTTCTTTTTGAACTGATTAGAACCACACATACCAACATACAAAAAAACTCAACTGAAGACATCACCATAAGCACGTAGCTCAAACAAGAATCAAAAACGTGTCATTACTTGAGGAAGCATCAATTTCTCGCTTCTCTTTTAGGAATAATTTTTTCTCAAACTTTGGAATTCCAATTCATCGCTTAACACACTAACTCATCTCTCCTAACTTGGCATTCTCAACGCTATGCTCAAGTCAAAATACATCATCCACGCTCAGAGATAGGCTCTTTGACTCCACGTAAACATACTCTAGCCAACTCTTCTACTCGATAGAATTACTTTGAGATGACTTCCAATGCATCTCAAAATAGATCTCATATGCAATTACATCACCTCCATCTTCTAAGAGTAAACAACTCGAATTCTCAAAGACACCCATTCACATACTTCATCAAAAGGATTCTATCAATGATCATCCCATTGTTCGTAATCCACCCTTATTCTAATTCCTCTACACATAATCATTGAGCGACCAAAGTCCTAGCATAAAAATGCGAAGCCCAAAATTAACTTCCAAGACCCTACAACGAACTTCTCATATAGGAAATAAGAGAAACCTCAGATTAAATCCCTAAAATTCTCACAATCCAAACATATTCACGCATTAACATCAACACTAAAATATTTCTCACCCAATTATCTTTATAAAGATTCTAACTCTTAGAGAGTTACTTGCTAAGTCCAAAACATTCCTAGTAATAATCCAACAATCCCGCTACCCCGGCTATCTCATTAACCACTTTAACGATCGATTATTCGCTAATATTACTTTCATTACAACACCGCCATATTTCATCCGCGCAACCGTGCATGGTACTCAATCGCGCACTCTAATACATCGATCAAGATTCCCATCCTTTCAAAATTCTAATGTTCCACCCGAATTGAACAAAGGATCTTGGATCACAAATCTCCATAGATTCTAATGGTTGCAATAATACAATCGCTTTAGCCTCAAAGGCAAACATTCTCAGATAAATATTATTCTCTCCAAGAATTATACACTAAAATAGTTCATCTTTCTATGCTCCTCGAATAACTTACAATCCAAGGTCTCACAATCATATTGAATAAACACTACGAAAGACCCTTGTGAAACGAATCGATGAATCCTTCCTCAAAAGAAAAGGCAAAGAAGACATTTATCGTCAAGTAAACACAGACCAAGGGAAAAGTCGCTAGGCAAAGGACTCTAAAACATAAGAGAAAGTCAACAATGAGAGCTCAAGCCCTATTGTGTTTAATACCAAACCACAAATAAGAAGAAGGTAATCCCTTTGAAAATTGATAAACTCTATGGAACAACTGCATAATGTTTAAGCATACTCAAATAAACTGCAAGATGCGAAATGTGACTTAGATCTCAATTACTTATACTTCACTCCTTCCTTTAACAAGGAAGGTTATTTTCTGTGGTAATTACATCACTTTCCTAGCTTAAACAGATAAGCTCTTAATACCCAAATCACAGAACCACTTGTAACCAATAAAATCTTTCAACATGTCACTTTGCTCAAAACAAACTCAATCACCACATAACTCAAGAGGTCCAAATGAACACAACGCAAAACTTGAAACACTTTTACTAAATGAAAATTACGAAACACGATCCAATTACTTTATTTCTAAAGGAATCATCACCACACACACAAGTCACAATCTCTTGCGATAATCTTTCCGACATCAAGAATAATACACTCGAACACGAATATTTATCATCAACTATTCCATTAGAAAGCCCCAAAATGTCACCAAATTGTTCTCTACTACCTTTTCATCCCATCTTCAAAACGAGAGTATACCAAAACCATACAACATCACTACATCAACCTCTTAAGTTTAGAAGGGTCTACTACACAATTGAAAAGTTTCTACCAAAACCCTTTCATCAAGGAGACATTATCATCCGATTATTTCACAATCATGTGGGCATAAGCCACCTATTATATCATATCGCTTAACTTTTAGCGATGCTCAACATCAAACTTCAACACACAACAGCTTATACTACAACCATTGTTGTTATCAATCTGGCTTCATTATGAAATCTAGTTGCTACCTACTTTCCTTCCCAAATCACATGGATATTAACAAACACATATTCAAAATCTTCTATCGATCAAAAGTCTCAACAACACTACAACCAAATTCATCGCATCATTCTATATAGAAGAACTACATAGAACTCCTCCCATAAATTCTAGATCCACCGATATTCAATCTATTCAACCGGTTGTACACAATTCCAATAACCGATCATACTAGAGAATATGTAAATCCAAAGATTTACTCTAGTTTCCTTTCACACATTTAAATTAATCCATTGGAACCATAGAACCCAACAAGTTTAGCAACCTAAACAATTTTAATGACCATACTAATTCATCAACGTTTTATACTTCTTAATATCTCCTTTGGCTCCAAAAGGTATAGGCATACTCTCAACCACTACCTATACATACAGTTCATCAAGAACTAGTAGAAAACAACATCAACTTAATCAATTTCACTTCCAATGTTACTAACTAATTTTAATTATGCACCACACCATGACTCAACTTGATACCCATACCATATCAAATTATTCGATTATCAACTCGACTTAACCATAACAAGGCATCACAAAAGGATTTTAACAATTTTCATCGTAAAAGAGAGGCATTAAAGTTCAACACTGCAATAATCCAAAAGGAATACATAGAGCCAAAACTTTCTCATGTTAATAATCTTGCAACATAAAACTCTCATTACTCAAACTATCAAACGAATAAATGAGTCATTCTTTCTCATGAGAAAGAAGGAACAACCATGGAATTATCAATATTGCTAATTGACAAAGATCACAAGTCGTAAAAGCAACTCAACAATGAAAAACAATAATTGTTTCAGAGAACCATTAGAGACCATCAAACACAACAACTACCATAAACCACGAACCCAAAAAAATCATCATCCACCATAGAACAAGAATTTGCCAAAATTTGAGGTCAAGAAATAAAATAACTTTTCAAGCCGCTTACGCTCAACTCCCGCAACTAGGTATTCTGGGTAACTACTCTATTCGCTACCACTAACGATGGTATAACTCGACAAAGTCCAAGGCCACAACCACACCTCCACTTCTTAACAACCATTATCGACACACATAAACAAAATAATCAAATATAATTATACATGATCATCTCATGGCAATCATAGAATAGATTCATAGATATAGAATATCATAACATAACATATTATAGATTAACAACAAGAAAGATAGTGCAGAGGCAATTCAACAATTGCTCAACAAATGAAACATAACAACAGATAATGCTAAAGCAATGTAATTCTAACCCCACCCATCAGGTACAGTGTGTCAATTTAATATTTTTCTATTAACCACGAACCTAAAGCCCGCTCGATACCAACTCAGTAACACCCCGGCTATTCTAAGCCAAGATGTCACCTAAAACATCTAACATACATCCATAATGCGGAAGAATTTGAATAAAATCAACTAATGATAGTATCAAAACAACCAAGACATGATGAAGGTATCCTTCCTTCACCATCTAATCTATTTATTTCAGTTCATTGATAATGAAAGTTCACACGCAGTAATAATTCGACATCAATGTGGAGAAGGTATCCTTCCTTCACCACTTATAAATTTATTATTACAGTTCATCATTTACGAATGTAAGATAGAACTAAATTTAATCTTGAACATGAATTGGATGAAGTGAACAAGTAGTGCGTGTCTACTCCCTCCCAAGTGAGCCAACATCAGGGGTAACTTAAAATAAACAAACAACGCAAGAGTGAGTCCACGACTCAGCAAGTACAGTAAAAGGGACATAACACACATATGAACAAGTCATCATCATAAGAGAATATGAGCATACATCGAATGAAAACTTAGGAATGCATGGCATGAATGAATGTACTCAAGGATGGACTGCACACATGCTTATACCGCAGATAGCGAGTGACACACCCGTCGGTGTTCACTTAAGCCCGCACCTTAACAAAAGTGCGGGATCCAAGTCCTATATGAAGAACGTTTCATATAGGTGTCCAAAGCTGCCCATACCGGAATTGATGGGTCTTACGTGCCCATACCGAATTGATGGGTCTTTCAATCCACTCGTGGATGGGACATGACAATGTCCAAACTCGCCCACATTGGAATGGTGGATTTACACCACTCCCGTGGACATAGCATGAATAAAAGGATGCATGATATGAACATGAACAAAGCTAATATCATCTTTCGACATTTAGAACATAACCAATTTAGCATTTCGGTATCACAAGATGTCACATCATATTCATGTAAACATTCACAATCACAGATTTAAAACCAACAAAGTATTTGCCTTCGCGTTGCGCGTTAGCGTGCAACGATGGCGCCCCAAACCCGTAGGCTCGCGGCCTAAACAATTAAATAACCGAAATAAGAACAACATAGAGCCCATCATGAATTAATATTCTACACTACCCTCTTGCACACCCAAAACATAGTCATAACCCGAATCTGAAATTCCAGCAATAACATGGAATCCCATCAGGACAGCAGCACGGTAAAGACCAAAACTAATGATCTGGGACTCCAAAAGAGATGAGCCCAGATCCTACACGAGCTTAACAAATATATCTACAACTTTGTAGTTGACGAGATAACCCAATTCGGCCAAACTAAATTGCTAACTGTCAAACGAAATAGCAGAACAGAATCTGACTGAGCAATTAGAACAGCAGAACTAAAACGTCCATAACTTTTAAACTACAACTCCGAATTGAGTGTTATTTAACAATCTGAAAAGGTTATGAAATTACCTACAATAACCTAGTTGGCACGACATTCAAATTTTGCCTTTAACAAAAAGTGGCACACGGGTCAAAACTAAAGATAGAAACTGACATACAATCTGGACAGACTGACCTACAATCTGGACAGTCACAAAGAAAAGTGCATAACTTTTGATCTATAAATCCAAATGAGGTGTTCTTTATCAATCCTGAAATCTAGTGATATCACCTTCAAAATTTGTTATGGGCAAGACCTCTGAATCACCCTCTAACTAGGTCATATATCAACCTATACAGAGACTGCTAATTCTCGTCAGGATTCTGGACAGCAGATAGTAAATCTATCATAACTTTTGACTCGAAAGTCGGAATGAGGTGATCTTGGCGGCCACCGAAAGCTAAGAGCATCCTCTAAATAACTCTAGGAGATCAAAACTTCTAATTCGGCCTCTAAGAACCCAAAACTAGCCACACAATAAACTGGACAAAATTGAATCTACTGCGGACAGAACTTGATCCAATCAAACTAATCCAATTTTCACATCTAAACATCATCAAAATAGCGGGGAAACGAATTGATACCCTTGGAGATGCGTGTTACGCTGATAAAACCCCGTGAGGACAACCTCTCCTCTTCTCCTTCTTCCTTCCTCTTCCTTATGGTCGCCACTTTGCGTGGGAAACACCGGGATAGTAGCGACGCCAAGGGCGCGTTATCTTAGCAGCCGGCATCGTGAGCAGGGGCGCGCACCTGTAGCAAAGACGGAAATATCAGAGCATATTAGGGTTTGTGGCTTAATCCCCTTTCTTGCCTTTAAGTGGGCTATCAACCTTCCATGGGCCATGGGCCATGGGCCATGGGCCTCTAAGGCTAGCTTTTTCCTCTACGACTATGGGTTATGCCCAAAGCTCTCTCAAAAACTGAATTTTGAACTTATTTCCATATCTAAACTTTGTTGCATTCGCTATTGAATAAATTTCCTCTCCGAGTAATATTCTCTCTAATTGGAATTTGAAGTATTACAGATCGTTGAGATCGATCCAACGATCACGACCAGGCAGCGCACCTGCACGCAAGGAGGTCTCACGCGCTTATCAGAGGTCGTGGACCGCCGATCGAGATCCGCGGTCCCGAGCACTAGGGAGATCCTAAGGCTTTAAATCCAAGGAAAGAGGTCGGGACGGCCGATTCTCACGAGGAGGTCCCAACGGTCTAGATCTCCGAGAGAGGTCCTACGGCTAAACCAGAAGGAGGTCTAACCCGTTAGATCTAGATCTAACGGTTTAGACCAGAGAGGAGGTCTTAACGCCATCGATCCAAAGGAGGAGGTCCTAAGCGATAGCGTTTTAACGGGAGGAGATCCGACGGTTCAGATAGACCTAGGAGGTCTTGAACGCCAGAACAACGCGAAGGGAGGTCCTGAGACTTAAAGACTTACACATAAATCCTAACGCTCAGATCTAAAGCCGGGGAAGTCGCGAACGGCTAAGACCAAATTGGGGAGGTCCTGAGGGTTTCCTAACAAGGACCGGGGGTGCTCTTTTTGCGAAGAGGACCTCGAGGAGATCTTTCACAAAGAGGACCCCGGGGAGGTCTTGAAGGTGGTTTTTACAAAAATGACCTCGAGGAGGTCTTTTTGCAGGAGTGGTCCTAGTGGCTCGGATGGAGTTCCAAGAGGTCTTAAACGGCTAGGATCAACTCAAGGAGGTCCAAGCGCGAAAGATTTAACACGAGCGGATCTAACGGCTAAGAGCTAATCCGGAGGTCTTTAAAGGCCGAGGTAGAACTAGGGAGGTCACGGGACTTAGAAATTTCATGAAACCCATCTGCATGTACGCATCTAACCGAGGGTGGTCTTAATGGCCGAGATTAAACGAGGGGAGGTCTTACACTTATGGGTTTTCATGGGGAAGATCTAAAGGTCCGATCTAAACGTGGGGAGGTCTTAGACGGCTACGAAGAGCTCGAGGAGGTCCAAGGTGCTGTGTGTAAAGCGCGGGACCTCCGGACAATGACAAAGGGTGGCGGCTAAGACTACTCACCGCCACCGATGATTGGTAATAAATGGGCATTTAAGATGTCCTAACCAGATGACTAAAACGGGAGTTTTGAACCGCAAAATCTCGGCGGGCTCAACGGTTTGCCCGCGATGGGGACCTCGCCGGCATAAACCAAGGGCATGGTTGGATTCCAAATAACGCCAGAACCCAAAGGATGTGCTCGACGGCGGCGACGACTCGAACGCCATGAGCCGAGAGGGTGGTAACTAAGTTTTCGCAAAACCGACAAACACTAAAAAGACTTGCTACGCTTTAATCTAGCTAAACCCCGAGCTAAAAGGACTAACGAGGACTCACTGGGGCCAAGGTGAGGTCCAGAGGAACTCTGAGGAGAGGTCGATGTCGAAGGAGGTGCTCCGGTGACGGTGGTGCCTACTGGAGTTGGGGAAGACGATCCGACACGACCAAAACAAGTTTCCGAATTGTCCACCCTGTGAAGGTTAAACAACACAAGTTAGGAGACTCGAAATGACCAAGAGAGCAAAGCGACAGCTAAAAGGCAATGAAGAACCACCGAGCCCTGAGGTCTTCAAGGAGCTTCAAGGTCAACAATGGAGGCGTGGAGGTGGTGGTGTTAGATGTTTGAGTTTGGGAATCACCAACTGGGAGCCCAACACAACCAAGAACGAAGAAGGAGAAGGAGAGGAAGGCCTCAGGCTATGTATAGCCTGGGAGCTTGGCAAGGGCTAGGGCCGAAGCCTACCGTGAGCATGAGCCATGCCCCTGGCATGGACTGACTGGATTTGACAAGGGTAGGTAGGTAGGGGAAGACTTCTAGGGCTGGGCTCCTGACACATTTAATGCATGGCAGAAAGAGACGTTGGGAAGGACCAAAAAGTGATGTGCCATCGCTCCCAATCGCTGTCTCGACACACGCATGGGTGCGGGAAAGCCATGATGACCGCACCTCCGTGAGGTCGCGAGGAAGAGAAACAGAGCCGAGGAGAGGTCCGGACGTCCCAGATGTGCTCGGGGAGGTCATGGACGTCCAAGAATCGCCGAGGTGGGGAGGTCTTGCGCGGGCGAGGAGGTCCTGGGAGGTCGTGAGCCCCACGATGGACATCCAGTGGCTTGGACCACCCCGAGGCGCTGAGGGCGCTCAAGAGGTCCTCGATCGATGGGAGGTCGAGCGGCCGGATGGAGATCCAACGACTCGGCTTGCGCGCAAAAGCTCGAGCCCGAGTGTGGCGTTGGCGACATGGTCCAACCAAGTTGGTTGAGTTGGGCTCGGTCCGAGCCCGGTTTGACTCCAACCAGATTTGAATTTTTTCGGTATTAGAGAAAGGTGACATTTGGAGAATTGTTTGAGGTAGCAATAGAACTCCAAAATTATGAAATTTTTGCAGAGCTTGCTAGCTCAAACGAGACCTAGCATAAAATTTTCAGAGGCTTTGGGGCTGTGGATTTTCCTCCAAAAATTTAACAAGGCACTGGTCCAAGGTTTGACAAGATTGTTTTGAAGGTTCAAGATTTGGATCAAAAGACTTGTGACTTCAGATTTCCATAACTTCTTGTACAATACTTGCTTGGTACAATAGGAAATACAGGATGTAAGAAAAAGTTTTAATTTCCACTCATTTTCTTACATTTGAAACACAAGCCTAAAATTGGGATGTTACAAGTCTCCCCTTACAAGAATCTCGACCGAGATTCCGTTTACTTGAGAAGAAAGAAGGAAAATCGCACGGCGATCTTCTCGCTCCCAAGTTGCCTCATCTTCGAATGGTTTGACCACGAACCTTAAGGAACTTGATGACACGGTTCCTTGTTCTCCGCTCGATTCTCAAGAATGCGAACAGATGCTCGCGGTAGGTCAAATTCTCCCGCACATCGAGAACCTCCAACGAGCTTCCTCACGACACTGAGGCACTTCTTGGTGGGACACATGGAACACATCATGCACACCTCAAGTGCATTTGGTAGCTCCAACTCCGTATGCAATCGCTCCAACTCTCGATGATACGGTAAGGCCCAACATATCGAGGAGCCAACTTGCCCTTGATGCCAAAACGCCGATGGCCCTTCAAGGGTGAGACTTTGAGATACACAAAGTCATTGGGCTCAAAGCTCAACTCACGGCGACGACGATCCGCATAGCTCTTTTGTCCGATCGGGCCGCGCAGATGCTCGCGATCAATCGAACTCGACTTTCGGCCTCATTGATCGAACCGACCGAAAATCGCCGCCACCGCCTCGACCAGTTCAACGGGTTCGCACCTTCTCCCATACAAAGCCTCAAATGGTGCCATGCCAAGATCGCCCGAAAGTCGTTGTTGTAGGAGAACTCAAGAAATGGTAGGCATTTCTCCACTTCTTCCCATAGGAAAGAACACAAGCACGGAGCATATCTTCCAACACTTGGTTGACTCGCCCGTCCGCCATCACCGAGGATGAAAGGTCTTCAAATGAAGGCGGTCCCCATAGCCTCTTGCAAACTATGCCAAAACCGCGAGGTGAAAAGCGCACCACGATCGAAATAATCGTCTTGTGACACCGTGAAGACTCACAATCCTCGAGACATAAAGTTCGCCAAAGGCCCCACACGGCCGAGTCTTGACGGAAGGAAATGTGCCACTTTAGTCAACCCGTCGATCACGACCCAAATAGCATCATTCCTTTGGACGAGCGGGCAATCCGGTGATGAAGTCCATGCCAACGGAATCCCACTTCCACTGCACCGCAAAGGTCAAGAAGACTCTTTGACGCCGATGCTCGCCTTCACGACGACAACGACACGCCGCACTCAGAACGAACCCGCAATCTCGCGCTTCATTCGGGTCCACCGAATCTCGACGAAGATCCCGATACATCTTGGTAGCCCCGGGTGAATAGACAAAGGAGAGTCATGGGCTTCGCGGAGAATCATATTCGCAATTCCATGACCTTAGGAACCACAAGACGCCCAAACCACACAACGCCGTGCTCGCCCTTCGAAAAGCACTTGGCAATCCCATCCTGATGTTCTCGCTGATCCGCTCACACCGGCATCTGTCTGCTGTGCCGCCTTGATTTGGTCCACCAAGGTTGGCTGCACGAACAAAGTAGCAAGGGAACCGTGCTCGACCAAACCCAAATTGAGGCGCTGGAATTCTGCAATGAGGGTAGGCTGCTGCTCTTGGAGCATCAACATGTTGCAATACACTTTCCGGCTGAGTGCATCCGCAACGACATTGGCCTTGCCCGGATGGTACTGAATACCCATGTCGTAATCCTTGATCAGTTCCAACCATCTTCTTTGCCTGAGGTTCAGATCTGGCTGGGTGAACAAGTACTTCAAGCTCTTGTGGTCGGAATACACCTCACAACGGTTACCAATCAGATAATGCCGCCAAATCTTGAGTGCATGGACCACAGCAGCTAACTCCAAGTCATGAGTAGGATAGTTGAGTTCATGAGGCCTCAACTGCCGCGATGCATAGGCCACAACCTTGCCCTCCTGCATAAGAACACAACCAAGACCCTGACGAGAAGCATCACAATAGATATCAAAACTCTTGTGAATATCGTGGAGAACAAGCACTGGGCCGAGGTCACGCTTCTTGAGTTCCTGAAACTCAC
The DNA here is from genome assembly GCA_036346255.1 of Ampelocalamus luodianensis. Lineage (NCBI taxonomy): Eukaryota > Viridiplantae > Streptophyta > Magnoliopsida > Poales > Poaceae > Ampelocalamus > Ampelocalamus luodianensis. The sequence continues at coordinate 52,764,502 of CM070621.1, forward strand.
ATCACAAGCAATGACCACTCAAACTTCTTGTCTTTCTTGAGCGATTCGGTCATAGGCTTTGCAATCTTGGAGAAATTCTCGATGAAGCGGCGATAGTAGCCACCAACCCAAGAAAACTCCGCACATCCGTGACTCGACTTAGGTGACCCCAAGATAGCACATCACCGACCTTACTAGGATCCACACCACACCTCCCGCCTGAAAGGACATGGCCTAAAAATGCCACTTCCTTCAACGTAACTCGCACTTGTTGAATTTGGCATATAATCGTGCTCACACAAACTTGCCCAACACCAGCTTAAGATGCTCAAAGATGCTCTTCTTCACTCTTGGAGTAGATAAGGATATCATCGATGAATACCACCACAAATCTATCCAAATACTCCATGAATACCGAGTTCATAAGATTCATGAATAAAGCAGAGCATTAGTCAAACCAAAAGACATGACGGTGTACTCGTAAAGACCATAACGAGTAGCAAAGGCGTCTTAGGAATATCCTCGGCCCGATCCCGACTTGATGATAGCCCAATCTCAAGTCAATCTTGAGAAGACTCGTGCTCGGCCAATCGATCGAAGAGATCATCAATCCGGTAAAGGATACTTGTTCTTTACCGTCACCTCATTAAGCTTGACGGTAATCAACACACATGCGCAAGGTCTTGTCCTTCTTCTTCACAAAGATAATGGACAACCCCAAGGAGATGAGCTAGACGGATAAAACCCTTCTCTTGCAGCTCACCCATTTGCTTCTTCACTCCTCCAACTCATTAGGAGGCATGCGATACGACCTCTTAGAAATAGGGGCGTGCACGGCAAGAACTCTATCACGAACCTGATCTCGAACAGGTGGCATGCCGAGCAAGTCTTGGAAAGATATCCACGAACTCACATACTGTGGGAACATCCCGGATCTCCAATGCCGCTTTGCTTCAAGGGCATAAACATGGGGCTCCCGCAATGGTGAAAACCCAACTTGTTCACCAAGGATCGTGAGGTAGACAATCTTCCCGCACAATCGATTTGCCCCAAGTGTTGGGACAACCAATCCATGCCAAGAATCACATCCAAAGCGTGCGAGTCGAGTAGGATAAGATTCGCCAAGAATCCCACTCTTCGATGTGGATAGGAACATCCGGCATACTTGGTCACTCTCATTTCCAACCCGAGAGCGAATCAGCAGTGGAATCCCCAAAGGAACACGGTGAAGTCCACAATCAACAAAGAAAAGACCTCGAAATAAAAGAATGCGAAGCCCGAGTCAAATAAAATCAGAGGGACGCAAATTAACAAGGAGCGCATCCAACACCACGCCGGGCGCCTCTGTGCCTCCTCACCGAGATGTGGTTGACTCGCCGCCCCAAGCCCGGGTCTTCTCGGTCGTGGGTGACCACTCCCTTGCCGCGCCCTCCATTAGGACGAGGCCGCTCGATCTTCTTAGGACAACTACTCGCGTAGTGGCCCTTGTTGTGGTGAGAAGCGGTGACGCGGCCGCGGGTTGCGGGAACACCTGCTGGTCGCAGCGCACGTGATCGAGCCACGACCGCGAGGGCATGGAGCCGGTGCCAAGGCCTCGGCGGTGGTGAAGCCAAGGAACAGGCCACCGGTGCAGGCCCAACTCGAGGACTAACGAGGCCGGCCGTGCGCATCGCCGAGCCTCCCACTTGCGCTTGCGGGACTCGCGCGCTCGCCTTGTGCTCGGCGATGATGGCCTTGTCCACCAAGGTCCGAAGTCCGAAGTCCACAATAGAGAGCTTGTCCTCAAGCTCCTCGCACAAACCCTCCATGAACTTCTCTGCTTGGCCTCATCGGTGGCCACCTCAAAGATGAGCGCACCTCGCCAAATGGTTGAACTCATGGAGGTACTCATGATGATTTGCGCCCTGCTTGAGCGCAGGAACTCCTTCTTCTTGACTTCATCAGCCGGCGGGGACATGGGCCCGACGGAAAGTCGATCGAACTCCTCCCACGAGACCACGTGTCCCGCGGGCCGCATGGCGAGGAAGTTCTCCCACCATGAGAGTGCCGCACCCTCCACCGATGGGATGCGAAAAGTGCGCCTCGTTCTCGGCATCGAGCAACGTTGAGCTTCCGCTCAACCGACGCAGCCGATCGTCGCGCCCAAGGGATCCTGACCGGAGAAGGTAGGAGGTCTGCGTGACGGAGGAACTCCGCAAGCCCCCACGCGTCCGTGCCCACCTCCGCATCCGAGGCACCGAGGAGTGGAGGTGTTCTGGCGATAACCTCCAACACCTGCGGTCCTCCGAACGATTGCGCTCGATTTGCATGAGGACTTCGCCATGGTCGGAGGAGGAAGCTCCTCATCGGGACTACCCGGTGATTCCGACGCCACGTGTCCCACCACCATCCCGATTTACTAAGACAAGTTAGATACGCTTCAAGACCCAAGAGCACGTAAATCCAAACTTAGTTAAAATGACCCAAGAATAGCCACAAAAGAACATGAGACCACAAGTCACCGAATCAACTTTCCAAACGACCAACCCGTATGGAAGAACGAGCAATCGCTTAAGAAGGCCCAAAATTCCAGCATTAACTTCCAGCTCAAAACAGTCCAAAAATCAAGGTATAACCACCTAATAGAGTATAGGCATTTAGCTAATTTCATATCACTTCTTACCCTTTTATTCCCACGAGTTTTAGTTGTATTTACCTCTCACTTCCTACCTTAATTATGAACACTAGCTAGCTGTCCAAATTTCTTTCTCCAAGCTCTCATGGTTCTCCCAAAACCAAGTTAATCGATAGAGGCTAATTTTTGAAAGGAAGAGAGGAACAACTTTTCAAACTTAAGTGAGGGTAAGGTGAGATGAGCAAGCTAAGATAGGTAAGGAGCAAAATTAGAGAACTTACTTAAGTTTTCATAAACTATTTGAAAGTAAGTTTTCAAAATATCCTAAAGGCGACCAAGCTAGGGGTTTTCTGATCAAGATGGCTCGATACCAACTTTGTGAGGACCCGAATATTTAACTAGTAACACTTAACCTCCAATTGGTTCTAGCGTTACTAATTAAACATTCTAAGCCTCGATGGACATATGCTTCCTGAACTGCAGCATATGTACATCATCACAAAATTACACATCAATTCCATACACATACATCACTAAGTTCAACAACGACATACATAAAGTAAAGTTATTACAAAAGAGAGCCGACTGCCAAATAGAACAATATACAAGAATGACAATGAAACAAAAGCGCCATAAGATGGCTAGAACAAAAGTCGACCGGTTAGCCAACATAACCCACAAGGCAACCGACCGGCCGCTAAGCTAGTCGCCCGCAAGCTACCACAACACAACTCGCATAAAAGTGAGGCCCTTCAGCTCACCTTCCTCCTCTGCAACAAAACAATTAAGCATAGCAACCGAGTACAAAGATTGTCTTTGTACCCGCAAGATCGACGTGTGGAATAGCAGACCTATTCATAAACTACATGCAAGCTTATTTAGGTGGAGGTCATATGTCTCATTTGCATGAAGCCAACTTTATTTGCAATAATGTAGTACCTTTTAAAAGCAAGTTTGCAAATTTATTTTGTTATCAAAGTAAATGAAGTAAAGATACATACAAGTAACCACTGGAAGTGACTATCCCAATAGCCACCACAACATAGCACGAATCCCGATTCGTACCACCCATCAAGTTTTAATTTAAAAGGTTGTAGTCTAACTCTTGAAAGACCTTGCCAAGCGTGTCCATAACCTAGACGAGGCTATTCGAATAGTTTAACCTCGCAGGGTGTACCAATGTACCCACACTTGGACCGCCTTTAAGCCACAAAACACACTTCCAAGGTATCTTTGGCACGGCTAAGTCCTACGAGACATTTCCAATCTTGTGTATTAACTACGAGCCGCTCATATGGATAGAAACCCATATGCTTACATTGCAAGTCAAAGACAACCACCATCACGGGAAGCCTTTCGGACACTACAATGCTCCCAGCACCATCCCTCCCGCGACTCCTCGACTGAGCCAATACACGCCAAAGTACTAAGTCAAGAGAGGTCCCATACCTCTAATGTGGTTAGCACGCTAAAATGCTTGGTTTAGTGTAACAAGATGTTCGGTCCTTGTTGACCGGGCACCATTCGATCCACACCCCACAATCACACCATCTTACCATTGTGCCCAAGTCTAAATCATTTTGTTTTTAGTTTTAGTTTTCATAAGTAGACATGACACAAGGTGAAAATCATAAATCATAATAAGTTTTGTGTGATCAAGGTTATCGACAAGTCGATAACCGCCATTTCTACCAAGCTAAGCATGGCTAAGCAATTACTTCGCAACTACTAAGTGACAAGAGCCCATCCACGAACTCTAAATCACAGCAAGTAACCTAGGCTCATGGTAGTAGAGGATAATCATTTGCTAAGGAAATGCATCTACTAGGCCAACTATTAAAACAAAGTAGCAATGCATACATAGAATTTGTAATCAACATAAATACTTAAAATACTGGGATTAACATGATCAAACTGCTTGCTCGCTTGTCGTTGCTCAATTTGTTGCGGAGGGTCGCTCTCGGGGTTACCGCAAATGTCGAATCCTAAGCTTAAAAGGCAAAAGAACCAAGAACAACCAATAAGACTAGCAACACTTAAACAAAAGAGCAAGCAAAAATTATCCAAATACAACGAAATTTATACACAAGGTAGAATACAAATATACCAAGACATAGAAACTGAAAACCTAATTTGGATTTGTGGCGAAAAGATATTACTTAAAAACTCATTTTCGACCATAATTAGCACTGTAGCAAAAATATTTTCTAGAAAGATTTTGAAGCTGAAATTTTTATGGTAGCTACCTACTGGTATAGTGGTAACCCATATAAAATTTTAGGTCATTTGGAGTTAAGATGATTTAGTTATGATTTTTCTAAGTTCTACAACTAGCATATATCATTTCTCAGAACATGAATAAAGACAAAGCCTAGATCAATTTAAAGCATGTCTATAGGCCAAATTTACAGGTTGAGTTTGCTCACTTTGCAACTACAGAGAGGAAGTTATGTGGTTTACAATTTTTCATGAATTTCTAGACCTCATTTTTCATTAAACAAGATCATGCTATTAAAATCATTTTCGCTACAACACAGGGCCTAATTTCATTCTCAGATTAAAGTTTATACTATAACAAAGCTACAAAGAATCGAATCATTCAAAAAGGAGTTAAAATGACAAAGTTATGCACTTTGAAATTTGAAACAAAGAAAAGACTTAGGAAACTTGAGCTCTGGAGGTCCAAACGAATGGAAGACAAGGAGAGGTCGTGGGCCATTAGATCAAGGTCCGACGGCTCACGAGCCTCGACGCGCAGCGCGCACAAGACCTCCTCCCGCGACCGGGAGGTCGGATCATTGAGATCTGATCCAACGATCACGACCAGCGCAAGGTACAGCCGCACGCAAGGAGGTCTACGCGCTTATCAGAGGTCGTGACCGCCGACGAGATCCGCGGTCCCGAGCACTAGGGGAGATCCTAAGGCTTTAAATCCAAGGAAAGAGGTCGGACGGTCGATTCTCACGCAGGAGGTCCCAACGGTCTAGATCTCGAGAGAGAGGTCCTACGGCTAAATCCACAGAAGGAGGTCTAACCCGTTAGATCTAGATCTAACGGTTTAGACCAGAGGAGGAGGTCTTAACGCTACTGATCCAAAGGAGGAGGTCCTAAGCGATAGCGTTTTAACGGAGGAGATCCGGACGGTTCAGATTAGACCTAGGAGGTCTTGAACGCCCTGAGAACAACGCCAAGGAGGTCCCGAGACTTAAAGACTTACACATAAATCCTAACGCCGATCTAAAGCCGGGGAGGTCGCGAACGGCTAAGACCAAGATTGGGGAGGTCCTGAGGGTTTCCTAACAAGGACCGGGGGTGCTCTTTTTGCGAAGAGGACCTCGAGGAGATCTTTCACAAAGAGGACCCCGGGAGGTCTTGAAGGTGGTTTTACAAAATGACCTCGAGGAGGTCTTTTTTGCAGGAGTGGTCCTAGTGGCTCAGATGGAGTTCCAAGAGGTCTTAAACGGCTAGGATCAACTCAAGGGGAGGTCCAAGCGCGAAAGATTTAACACAGAGCCAGATCTAACGGCTAAGAGCTAATCCCAGGAGGTCTTTAAAGGCCGAGGTAGAACTAGGGAGGTCCTGGGACTTAGAAATTTCCGCGGAAACCCATCTGCGGTACAGATCTAACCGAGGGTGGTCTTAATGGCCGAGATTAAACGAGGGGGAGGTCTTACACTTATGGGTTTTCATGGGGAAGATCTAAAGGTCCAGATCTAAACGTGGGGAGGTCTTAGACGGCTACGAAGAGCTCGAGGAGGTCCAAGGTGCTGTGTAAAGGCGCGGGACCTCCGGACAGCGACAAAGGGTGGCGGCTAAGACTACTCACTGCCACTGATGATTGGTAATAAATGGGCATTTAAGATGTCCTAACCAGATGACGAAAACGGGAGTTTTGAACCGGCAAAATCCCGAGCGGGCTCAACGGTTTGCCGCCGGCGATGGGGACCTCGCCGGCGTAAACCAAGGGCATGGTTGGATTCCAAATAACGTCAGGAACCCAAAGGATGTGCTCTCGACGGCGGCGACGACTCAGAACGCCGGCGAGCCGGAGAGGGTGGTAACTAAGTTTTCGGCAAAACCGACAAACACTAAAAGACTTGCTACGCTTTAATCTAGCTAAACCCCGAGCTAAAAAGGACTAACGAGGACTCACCAGGGCCAAGGTGAGGTCCAGAGGAACTCGGAGGAGAGGTCGATGCCGAAGGAGGTGCTCCGGTGACGGTGGTGCCCGCTGGAGTTGGGGAAGACGACCAAGACAAACTCCAAAACAAGTTTCCAATTGTCCACCTCTGTGAAGGTTAAACAACACAAGTTAGGGAGACTCGAGCTGACCAAGAGAGCAAAGCGACAGCTAAAAAGGCAATGAAGAACCACTGGAGCCCGGAGGTCTTCAAGGAGCTTCAAGGTCAACAATGGAGGCAGGGAGGTGGTGGTGTTAGATGTTTGAGTTTGGGAATCAGCTCAACTGGGGGAGCCCAACACAACCAAGAACGAAGAAGGAGAAGGAGAGGAAGGCCTCAGGCTATGTATAGCCTGGGAGCTTGGCAAGGGCTAGGGCAGAAGCCTACTGTGAGCATGAGCCATGCCCCGCCATGGTATTTGGATTTGACAAGGGTAGGTAGGTAGGGAAGACTTCTAGGGTGGGCTCGACACATTTAATGCATGGCGAAAGAGACGTTGGGAAGGACCAAAAGTGATGTGCCATCGCTCCCAATCGCTTTGTCTCGACACACGCATGGGTGCGGGAAAGCCATGATGACCGCACTCCGTGAGGTCGCGAGGAAGAGAAACAGAGCCGAGGGAGAGGTCCTGGACGTCCCAGATGTGCTCGGGGAGGTCATGGACGTCCAAGAATCGCCGAGGTGGGGAGGTCTTGCGCGGGCGAGGAGGTCCTGGAGGTCGTGGAGCCCACGATGGACATCCAGGTGGCTTGACCACCCCGAGGCGCCGAGGGCGCCAAGAGGTCCTCGATCGCTGGGAGGTCGTGAGCGGCTGGATGGAGATCCAACGACTCAGCTTGCGCGCGCAAAAGCTCGAGCCCGAGTGTGGCGTTGGCGACATGGTCCAACCAAGTTGGTTGAGTTGGGCTCGGGTCCGAGCCCGGGTTTGACTCCAACCAGATTTGAATTTTCTGGTATTAGAGAAAGGCTGACATTTGGAGAATTGTTTGAGGTAGCAATAGAACTCCAAAAATTATGAAATTTTTGCAGGAGCTTGCTAGCTCAAACGAGGACCTAGCATAAAATTTTCAGAGGCTTTGGGGCTGTGGATTTTCCTCCAAAAATTTAACAAGGCACTGGTCCAAGGTTTGACAAGATTGTTTTTGAAGGTTCAAGATTTGGATCAAAAGACTTGTGACTTCGTATTTCCATAACTTCTTGTACAATACTTGCTTGGTACAATAGGAAATACAGGATGTAAGAAAAAGTTTTAATTTCCACTCATTTTCTTACATTTGAAACACAAGCCTAAAATTGGGATGTTACATGACATAGGAAAGAACCCCTTCTTGGCATCCTGCATGCTTAACCGAATCAACATCTTGTCAATATATGTACTTTAGCTTAATCCAATTAGCCTTCTTGATCTATTTCTATATATCTTTATCCCTAAGATATATGCTGCCTCTCCTAGGTCCTTCATCGAAAAACTATTTTTCAATGATGCCTTAACGGATTCCAGCATAGGAATGTCATTCCCAATCAATAATATTTCATCTACATATAAGATTAGAATTACAAGTGCGCTCCCACTAACCTTCATGTAAACACAAGGTTCTTCTTTGTTTTTGACGAAACCAAACCTTTTGATCTCGTCATCAAAACGCATATTTCCACTCCGAGATGCTTGCTTCAACCCATAAATGGATTTCAAGTTTGCACACTTTCTAGCATTCTTTGGATCGATAAAATCTTCAGGTTGTGTCATGTACACACCCTCACTTAGGTTTCCATTAAGGAAGGCCGTTTTAACATCCATTTACCATATCTCATAGTTGAAATATACATCAATAGCTAGAATAATCTGAATAGATTTAAGCATCGCTACCGGTGAGAAAGTCTCATCGTAGTCAATCCCTTGAACTTGTCGAAACCATTTTGCGACTAGTCGAGCTTTATGAATGCGAACATTTACATCCATGTCAATCTTTTTCTTATAGATCCATTTACACTCAATGGTTTTAACACCATCAAGTGGATCGACTAGGTTCCAAACCTGATTGTCTCTCATGGAGTCTATCTCGGTTTTCATGGCTCCAAGCCATTTCTCAGAGTCTAGGTCCATCATCGCTTCCTCATAAGTCTTTGCTTCATCATTATTCAATAATAATATGTCATGCACATACCTTATAGGCAATTGACGTGGCCTTTTAGATCTACATGAGACTGATGCCTCATCTACAGGTTTAACAACATTTTATTTTTTATTTAGAGATTCAGTAGGAGTTAAAATACTTTCAGATATTTCCTGAATTTCTTTGAGTTGCACCTTTCTCCCACTAACTCCTTTTGAAAGAAACTCTTTCTCCAAAAAGATACTATTTTGGGCCAAAAAACTTTGCCCTCTTCTCCGTTGTAGAAGTAATATCCTTTAGTTTCCCTAGGATATCCTATAAAGAAGCATTTTATCTGACTTGCGTGTGAGTTTATCAGACATCAAACGTTTAACATAGACATCACATCCCCAAATCTTTAGAAAAGACAAACTAGCACTCTTCCCAGTCCACATCTCATATGGTGTCTTATCTACTGATTTAGATGGTACCTTATTCAAAGTGAAAGCAGCAGTTTCTAGAGCGTAACCCCAAAAAGATAATGGCATATTCGATTGGCTCATCATCGATCGAACCATGTCCAACAATGTCCGATTGCACCACTCGGATACCCCATTCCATTGTGGAGTGCCCGGTGGTGTAAGATGTGGAACAATTCCATATTGTTTCAAATGATCACCAAATTTCTTATTTTCGGCTAAATTCTGAACACTACTCCAAATTGGGACAATTAAGAATTTGCCATCCAATAGAACAACCTTCTCACCTTTGCCATTATGTAGATTGTAATCCTTTATTTGACACTCTATACAATTTTCAATCATTCTTTTGCCACTTTGGACTTTTTAACGCATTTCCCATTTTTCAGGACTGTGAAAAAGACCGAAATGCCCCTGACCTCTTAAACTAGAAAAGACACAGGTAATAAGCTTGACTAAAGCCACTCCATTGCTCTCGCTTCTTGTGCGCACTCCCTCCCGAAACCCTAGCTCCACTCTCATGCGCGGCGGCGGCCAAGGCGACCTCAGGACTCCGGCGGTGCGGTGCGACTTGAGGACTCCGACGGTAGCAGCAGCAGCTTCCATAAGCAAATTGACCTCCTGCGCGTCGGCGGGCAACCGCGACATGGATCCGAAGGACATCCCCGTCGGGTTAGTTGCAGTTGCTTCTATGCTTCAATTTTGTTTGCTTTTGTTTGTGATTCGGAGAAAGGAAAGTATGATCGTAGGAACGTAGTAGTTGTATTTTTGATTCAATTTTTTCCCTTTCGAATAGGATTGATCCGGAAAGGGCTTTTAGTATATCCGTGATAGTTGGCCCGTATGACGCTAGGCATCTGGATGGTAGCAAGACGAGATTTGAGTGTTAGGGCTTTGAATGGATTGTTGACTCCCGTGGGTATACACCGGAAAAGTTCTCACATGAGTTGGGTGAGAGGATCGTATGGGGTTCTTGTCAAAATGTGCAGCTGTGGTGCATACACAGGGACAGTGGACAAGAGTTGCTCATTGAGAATGCAATTCAGTTGTGTGATGTTTTTTTGACACGATGGAGAACAAAATTTGTGCCATTTTATGTAGAAATTGTCGACAAGAAAGGGAGTGAATCAAGGCCAGTGCTGAATGAAAGCCAGCATGATTCCACTCATTCTGTTCATTCTATTATGACAATATCACAGCCAAAATCTCCCAATGCAGCAGCCACCTCCAATGCAGTACCTCCAACAACTGAAGCATATACAGCATATGTCCCAACCAATTCATCAAAAGGCGGGGTGGATTGGTCAACCCTTCACATTAATGAATCAGCTGCTGAGGATGACAGAGATGTGGCAATAAGAGATGATGCAATGTATGAACTACTGGGACTCACAGATGAGGATGGCATTGCTAACCACAAGATGCATACTGGTGGTGTGCAAACACAAATCAATGAGCTGCAAAAGGATCTTGTTGCGGCTGAAATCCCAGTGGATGACATTAATCCTGAGGAAAGGCACTGTATGTATGACAGGGATAAGCCAAGGATGGCAGTGGGATGCACATTCCCTACCATGAAAGACTTTAGGATGGCTATTAGGCAATATGCAATAAATGAAGAATTCGATCTATTGACAACCAAATCAGATCCAAGAAGGTTCAGAGGTTTATGCAAAGCTGAAGAATGCCCTTGGAGAATAGTAGCTGTTCTGATGCTAGATAAAAGAACTGTCAGGGTACTAACTTTAATCTTGCTAACTTAGTATAATGTATTGCATACTTTATGTTACTAAATGTTGTACATTTGTCATGCAGGTCAGCAAGATGGTAGATGATCACAATTGTGTATCAACAAGCAGAGTGAAAACTAGCATGGCATCAAGAAATTGGATTGCATATAGGGCTGTTGGAATCATGAGGAATGAGCCAAATGTTGGTGCAAAAGAATTGCATGGTAGGCTGCAAGATGAATACAATGTAACTCTCACATATCCAACGGTATGGGTAGGGAGATAGAGAGCTATTGATATGCTATATGGGAATTGGGATGATAGCTTCCATATGCTTTACAGCTTCAAGGCAGAGATAGAGCTGAGGTCTCCTGGTAGTGTTGTGGAGATAGACACAAAGACTGTCAATGGGAAGGTCTACTTCCACAGATTTTTTCTTGCTTTGAGTCGATGCATTGAAGGGTTTCAGGCTGGATGCAGATCATACCTTAGCATTGATTCTACAAAGACCGAATGGCGGTGGAACGGCAGCTAGTGGAGGATGCATTGGATGGACATAAGCGGATGTTTCAGTGGCATTTGGCTTCATTGAGTCTCGAGACACTAGATAATTGGACTTGGTTCATCAAGCGCTTGAAGAGAGCAATTGGTGAGCCTCCTTTGTTGGCAATATGTAGTGATGCAAGTAAAGGACTGGAGAATGCAGTGAAGGAGGTATTTCCACGTTGTGAGCAAAGGGAATGTTTCAGGCACTTAATGCAAAATTTTGTGAAGGAGTTCCATGGTGATATTTTTGCCAACATGTATCCTGCAGCTAGGGCATACAAACAAGAAGTTTTTGGGCACCACATGGAGAAAATCATGACAGCCTGCCCAGAAGTTGGTGATTACCTACAGAAGCATCACAACCAACATTGGATGAGGTGCTACTTATGTAAAGACATCAAGTGTGATTATGTGAACAACAACTTGGCAGAATCATTCAATAGTTGGATCAAAGATGTTAAAGACCTGCCTGTTCATCAGCTAGCTGACAAGATAAGAGAGATGGTCATGGAGTTGTTTTCCAAGAGGAGGAGGATTGGAGAGAGGCTTGAAGGGACAATGTTACCTGTTGTCATCAATCAGCTCAAAATGAGGACAAGGGGATTAGCCCATATGAAGGCCAAACCTGGTGCCAATTTCACTGCAGAAGTGACTGAGTTTGACAATCCAATGGACAGGCCTAGGCATGTAGTCAAACTGCAAACTTATGAATGCATGTGCCTTGAGTGGCAGCACACTGGGAAGCCATGCCAGCATGCCTTAGTCTTCATTTCTAGTTTAAGAGGTGCCAACATTGAGGACTATGTGCATGACTACTACTCAGTACAGAGATTTAGGGCTGCATATCAAGGTGTCATACAACCAATGACAAACATTGGGCAGTGGCCAAAGATTGATCCAGTTTTCAAGTTGCTACCACTCATTGCAAAAAGATCTGCTGGCAGACCTATGAAAACAAGAATCAGAAACTGCCTTGAGAAGAATCCTACCCCAAAGAGGCAATGCAGGTGTGACAGATGTGGAGAGTTGGGCCACAGGACTGCTGGTTGCCCACTTAATGGACCACACAAAAGGTACACTACAAACACTTCAAAGAACCTTTCTTTGCCATATAAATTTTCATCATTGTCCATTTCAGGAAAAGAAAGTCCACCAAGAAAAAACCTGGAACTCCAAAGAAAAAAGTGAAGAAAACAACGGCTGCTACCATTGCCCAACTGGAAACACCATCAACAACAAGAATCATCCTACCTCCAGACCTACAGCATAGCCCAGGGCCTGTAACTAGAAGGTATGCAATTTCTTGTTATCAATTGTTGAAGTGCAGAGGAACCATGTGTGTACAGCATAGCCTAATGCAAATTTTACAGGAAACTAGCGATGTGCAGAAGTGCAGAGGGACCAAGTGCAGAAAGCTCTAGTGCAGCAGGACCAAGCAAGAAGTTAACTCCAAAAAAAAGAGAAGAAGTGACATATGCTATCACTTAACTGTCAGATTTAATGTAAGGAAAGGGAATGTAATGTATTGTCACTTATGTAATGTGCTGAACAAGTGTCATCTGGAGAACTAGTGTCAGATTTAATGTACTGTCACTTATGTAATGTCAACTTGTCGGGTTTCCTTCATTGAGCCTGCTTCCTTCATTGATGGAGGACCTCCAAGACCTCCCCACGACCTCCAGACCTCCCCCGAGACCTCCTGGACCTTCTGGACCTCCCCTAAGACCTCTTGGACCTCCCTCAAGACCTCCCTCAGGACCTCCAAGACCTCCCCCAAGACCTCCTAAACCTCCCTCAGGACCTCCAGGACCTCCCCCAAGACCTCCTAGACCTCCAGGACCTCCCTTAGGACCTCCAGGACCTCCCCCAAGACCTCCTGGACCTCTAGGACCTCCCTCACGACCTTGAGGACCTCCCTCAGAACCTCGGGACCTCCCCCAAGACCTCGAGGACCTCCCTCAGGACCTCGAGGACCTCCCCCAGGACCTCCAGGACCTCCCGCACGACCTCTAGGACCTCCCTCAGGACCTTCTGATTGTGAGATGGTCTCATTGTTCACAGAAATTTCTGACAATCACTCAGTGCATACAGACAATCATTCAGTAATGCATACATTCAAATCCAAAAGGGATAACCAAACTCATGTATGCAGACATTCAGTAATAGGATCCCTTCAGTAATGCACACATGTAGTCATTCAGACCCAAAAAGGATAACAAAACTCACGCCATTCAGTTCTTACAACACAACGATGACATCTTCCTTGACCATACAACTACTTGAATAATAGCACCATCACAAGCAGCACAACTAGGACCACATTCACTACACACACAAACTTCACAATTTCGACCCCTACTAGGTTCTGCCTACCCATCTTCATATTAGCAAGGGACTCCTTCAACTCTATTATCTCCTCTTTCAGGGATCTCACATCTTCCCTGACCTTGTTAGACAACTCAAAAAGTTCTGGAATTGCATCCTCGGGGTAGGTATTGCCCATGCTTAGTTGACCGGTCTCAACAAGGTGAGCTTGATATCGTTCGAGCCACATGAAGAAAGTGCATTTATCGGGCATCTGCCAAACATCAAGAAGGGGTACAAATCAATGATGTCTAAAACCGAATCAAGAACGGATGCCAATTGTAACACCCCGATTTTCAGAATTAGAATGTTAATATTTGAGTAGGCGATTTAATAAATATTTGGCAATATTTTAAAAATTTCCTATGTTTAATTAAAATGTTGCTTCTAAAATCGAATCGTGTTGTCTAAAAAGTGGTATAAACATAATAATAATAATAATAATAATAATAATAATAATAATAATAATAATAATAGTAACAATAACAATAACAATATATATATATATTAAATCAGATTGTCTAAATGACTGCATTTAAATATAATTACTTTGATTCCTTGTTAGCATCCATTACAGAAATCATGATGCATGCATTAGTACGCTGCTCTTTTTGAGTCTAACCGACCGCAGGCGAGACGCCTGTGAGTCTATTTCTTTTCCCCAACTTCTCTCCTCGTAATCACCACCAAAAATTAAGAATTAGACAACGCATGTTATATCATTGCATTCGCCGTCACGCAAGCATTTCATTTCCGCAAGCGGTTCCCACATGCAAGGTCATATAAGCAAATTGAAAAAAAATGAGGGAGAAATACAATACTTTTAACCCCACTGTTCTCTCTATTGTTTTGCCCAGCCGAAAACCCCTACCCATGTTTCTTCCCACTGCCATCCCTACATCACAAGCCACTACTCACTACTTTATCCCAACACAGCCCCCTTTCCCATTCGTTGTTCAGCACCAAAGCCTTCCTCTCTGCCATTTCTCCACTATAAAGCCACACATCACTGCCATGTGCTTATTTAAAAACCCACTGCAGAACAGCTTTTCTCCTCATTTTATGCCATCCGAACCCATTGCCCTGTCCCATTTCTTTTCTTTCTCTCACCCCAAAACCGAAAAGCTCCTGCCACTTTTCCCCTTTTCATTTTTAGCTCACCGTCAGCCCCATGCACCTCACTGCCATTCTCTTCCCACGCCACTTTCTTCCCCCAATCCAAACAGCATCCATGCCATCTATTGTTAGCATTCAATCGGCAAGAGGTAAATCAATGCTAGTACTACTACTGCTGCTAGACAAAACCAAGATCAGCACTACCATTTACCTTTTCCCCACTGCCCACAATGCCATCTTCCTTTTCTTCCCAGAACACATGAACACCAGTACATTTCTCCACCTTCTCTCCTCTCAATCCCATTCAAAAACCAGAAATCATGCTTTGCATGTCTTACCATTGTGTTCCCCATCACATAAGCTGCCCATTTATACAAGAATCGTTTGCATGCGCAGACGATTGAGAGTTTTTGAGACAAGAGAAGAGGAGGAGCCGAGAGCGCCACCTGCCGGGCGCGCGCTGTCCAGCGGCGATGGTAGCAGCTTCTGTGTGCTGCCGGCAGCCCGGCGGCGAGCATGTCTGCGGCGGCTCTGTAGCACGGCAAAGACAGAGGGCAGCGGCGCGGCAGCGCGGGCACATGGAGCGGCCGAGGTCCAGACGGTGGCCTAGCGCGCGACGCGGGGGACACGATCGTGGACGAGGCGCTGCGCTGCAGCCGCGCAAGATGCGGCGCGACCGGAGCTTGCCAAGGCGGCAGCTCCATGGCAGTGCATGCATGCAGCGGCTGCCCTAAAGTGGCCCCTTGCGGCGCAGCAACCCGACGGCAGCCATGCGAGCGGCAACAGAGACACGGCGCGGCCAGCGGCAAGGCAGCGCTTAGGCGACTATTATTGGACTAAATCTTGTCAAGCAATAGTTGCATGTATGCGTTGCATGCATAAGTTACATTCGCAGGGCTGCATGTAGTTGAATAGGTGCATGATTTTCTAGTCGTTGAGTCTTGGAGCAAGAAACAGAGTAGTAATGTGGTTGTGGTTGTGGAATGGGGTTCATCCCTTGTGGTATGGTAGAGGTCGTGATTGTGGCATGAGATTCTTCTCTCTTGTGGTAATCGTTGATAGCAGTTGTGGATGTGAGAAATAGTAAAGTTATGAGGTAAAACATGTTAATACTCTATTGTCATTGGTAGTGGTAGTGGTGAATAATATGAAGCAGTTGATCAAGATTTTGTTGTTAATATTTTACTATCTTTGGTAGTAAATATGGTTGAGGCTATAATTGTGTTCATTATGGGAATTGGATATTGATGCTTAATATCTTTGTAGTTAAATTAGCTTGTAAATGTGGATTCACATTATGGATGTGGACATATGGATACTTTAATGATGTTGTATATTTGTTTGTAGTCTGAATAGCCTGTTAAACAGTTTGCTTGCTGAGATTTTATCTCACCCTTGTTGTTTCTTTCCCCTTCAGTGATTCTTAAGCATTCTCAGGATGGGTAGAGCGGCACTACAATAATGCACTCAATTCATAGATTCATGTAAGTAATAAAGTGGAGAGGAAATTAGCCTAATGACTAGCTTTTCGCGAGTGTTACGTCGAATTATTTTTGTTGAATTTGTGGACTACACTTGGTTTAATCTGCTAGAGGTTGTTTAATTATTGAACTTGTTACCGTTATCTTTATTCCCTTAGTTGTTTATGCTTCCGCTTAGTGCTTCTTGTCTAGAGTTCTTTGCGAATTAATTTTGTCTTGAAATTGGCTAGTGTAGAGTGGTTAAGTAGCATTCGAGGTAATGTGGATCCTGGGTGTTACTGGTTGGTATCGAGCTGTGTTTTAGGTCCGTGGTAATTAAAAATATTAAATTGACACACTGGTGCATGAGGATGGGATGGGTCAAGCATTGCATTCGTGCTTTGACATGTTATATTGAATATTCATGTTATGAGATAATCTGTATGTTTATGTGTTGTTTCTATGATCGCTATGAGTGAGGATAGTCAATGATAAGAGGTAGGGTTTGCGGTGTTGCCTTGGGCATTGCCGAGTTATACCCGTTAAGTAGTACGTGGATATTGATGCAGTTACCTCGGGTAACTTAGTTGCGGATGTCATGGGTAAGTTTCTTAGAAAAGTGTTATCCTCCTTGAATTGATGTTGGCCGATTCTTGGCCTATTGCAGTTAATGATTTTCTCTCGGGTTAGCTGTTTATTGCAGTTGTTGGGTGTCAATAGGCCTCCAATTGTTCTTGAGGCCAAGTATTGTTTCTTTCTGTTTGATGGGTTGTTTGACTGCTCGTGAGCAGTGCTTTTGGAGAGACTGGTATTTTTCCGTGTTGTTCCATCTTTCTTGTTGGAAAACATGACTCTTGTATTTCGTTTGATATTTTGAGAGAGAATCAAAGCTTACGTGGGAAGTTCATTAACTTGTGGAAGCATTGGCTCTATGCATTTCTTCTGAGTTATTTCGACTTTTGAAGTTTGATTTTCTCCCTAGAAGGGAGTGTTAAAATCCCTTTATGATGTTTTGTTGTGTTTAAGTAGTAGGTGGCAATTATGTAAATAATTGATAGATTGTGAATTATCAAGTTGAAAAGTTAGTGTGGTACATCATTAATTTCTACTAACATCTTTAGAAGTGAAGTTGATTAATATGATGTTGTCCTGTTGTAGTTTCTTGAAGATTTGTGGCTAAGAATTTAGCGATACATGTGTAGAACTCATGCATTTATTAAGGATTATGAAAAACAATTGTTTTGACTATTGTAGTTGTTTAATTTTCCCAACTTGTTGGATAGATTGGATTGATTGATCTTAAGTAATTAATCTGACCATTCGGGATGGTCAAGTAAGGAGGTGTTGGAATATTGCCTTAATAAGATTAACCTTAATTATGTCCTCTCTTTACATACTTGATGAGCATGTATAATCATAAAGTTATGTAACTTTTACCATGCTAGATTGTTGAAACATGTATACAGAAAGGGATGAAGGTTGATGTATTGACTTGTGGAATCTTGTCTTATAAAGCTGGTATTATTGATGTTTAAAGTTATTTTATTTTAATATCTTAACATAAGGTGGAGTATCGAATCTGTGCTCTTTATTGTCTTTGTGATTGCAAATTACAGATAGGATCATTAATGCTATCTTTGATGAAAAATTAATAATCAATTATTGACAAAGAATGGCTAGAGCGTAATTACTTTTGCTAAACTAGAGTTGAGCATCGAAGCTGAGATAAATGTATGGAATCTAATAAGAGATTCATACTAGCATGTTTTGTGAGGTTGTTATGTTCTATTATCATCTTGTTAAAGAGTTTGTTTTAATATGATGGCTTATGCACTAGGTTTAACTAGATTAAGTAGTTGGAATCTGATTTGGTTAATAAGAACATGATGAAGTGATTATGGTGTTGAATGTTTTAAAAAATAAATGAATTGGTTAATTCCATAATACTAATTGAATTGAAGGGTGTGAGATTTACGGTTGGAATCTTTTTGTACCTTATGACTTGTGTGATAGCCGAGGTTGCTTTGAGTAAAGCGACATGGTGAATGATCTTTTTGGTTTTTATCTGAATCTCGTGTTGTGGTCTTCAAGCATCCTTTGTTGGAAATGGCGGGATGTTGTAATCAAAGAAAATTGCTTCTTATTGAAAGGAAAAGTTGTACTAGAAGTATTTGAGGTACAGTTGATCTTATCTTGTGTTTTCCAACCTCATTGCTATTTGTTTTTTTCTTTTGGTCTTTTGGCTACTGTGATGATAACCATTTTCTGTATGCTGGAATTTATTTCTTCTTACCTCTTCTTCTAAGAACATGGTAATTGTTGTGGGTTGCGAAGCCTTTTGTTGGTCGTGGTTTTGGGATAGAGTATGATTTGCGGGGCCAGTAGAGTCTATCTACAATGGTGTAGATGATGTACTCAATTGAGCTAATTGTTGAGGTGGCCAACTTGAGATAAATGAGTTGGTGTGTTGGGTAATGATTTGAAAATCCTTGGTTCAAGGAAGTTAAATTATTAAAAGAAATGAATTGGGAAATTATTGTTATGTCAAGTAGTGCGATGCTCTCTTGATTCTTGTTTATCTTTGTGTGTTTATGGCGAGACCATTTGCAATTTGAGTTGACGTATGTTGAGGCGTAGTCTTTTCCGATTAGGAAAAGAAATTGATTGTTTTGGTCTGTCGAGTGATTTTTTTTCACTCTTATCTTATGTGGTGTGGTTCTCCAATTGTCTACTTGGCGAGTAGAAATATTTTGTGGTGAATCCTTTGATTTGGATCGTGGTCCTTTGAAGGAAAGCTGGTTGCTAGTGTGATGCTTGAGAGTTCTTTACTCTTACATTTTGGGTTCTGTTTGCAAAATATACCGTTGTGCTTCTAGTAGAATGATGTGAGTGGAATTGGTGATCAAATTCTTTAAAAGGGTATATTGGGTTATCCCGAGTATATTTAATAAGAGAAAAGTGTTTTAAGAAAGAGGATGGTTTGAGAAAGTGGTCTTAATAGTTATTATGGAAATTTTGCCAAAATGGCAGGACCTGTTGGCTGCTTATGGCCGACAAAAGAATTATGCGGATGTTCGGCGCTGAGAATTGGAGTTTGCGGTGGGAAGCCTTGTGCTCCTTTGGGTGTCTCCAACAAAGGGTATTGTTCGTTTTGGTACCACCGGGAAGCTTAGCCCGCGGTACATCGGTACTTTTCCAGTGGTTGCTCGGGTGGGTAGTTTGGCTTATCGTTTGGAGTTGCCAAACTCTTTGAAAGATGGGCACAATATTTTCCATGTGTCTATGCTGAGGAAATTCTTGCGGGATCCAGAACACAAGATTGACCTGGAACAGGTCACAGTGGAGCAGGATCTCACTGTGGAAAGTCGGCCAGTTCGTATCTTGGATACGTCGGAGCGGGTCTTGAGGAATAAGACCATCAAGTATGTGAAGGTCCTTTGGACGAATCAGTTTGAGAGAGAGGCTACGTGGGAGTTGGAGGATCATTTGCGAAAGAAGTACCCCGAGCTCTTCGTGGCTGGTGAGTACTCCTAGTTTGGGTTGCTCTTTTCTTGTTGTTCCTTTCTTTGTGGTCTGAAGAGTTGGATTCGATGGCGAATCCTTTTAAGGTGGGAAGAATGTAATACCCAGATCGTTGGTTCGGCGTAGGTTTTAATTTTTATAAGTGGTGACGCAGAGTCGCCGGTTAATCAATTTATCGCAGGAAAGAAAGAAAGAAAGATTATTAAATTTGTGAGTCAGCTTTAGGTTGAATTAAACAATTAAATAACTGTTAATTAAGTAAAAAAAACAGTAAGGGAGAGTGGGCTTACCACCTTGGGCCAGGGGGCCCAGCAGTGGCCACACCCCTTTTCTTGCCCTAGCCACCCCCTTACCCTTGGCCGACCCCTTCCTCCTGTCGCCCCCAAGCCGCCACACCTCCTCCTTGCGCCTCCCCTCAACCCAGGTTGCTGCTCCTGCGCCTCTCCCTTTGCCAAGTTGCTGCCCCTTTGCGCAAGAAGGAAAAGAGAAGAAGGAGAAGAAGGAGAGGAAGGAGAAGAAGGAGGAAAGGAGAAGAAGAACTCGTGTGGGGATTGGTTCAGCAAGCTAGCGGTTCTACAAGGGTAACGAGATGCCTTCCCCGCTGTTTGATCCATAGTAGATGCGAAACCGATTAGAATTGTTGGTTAATTGTTGGGCTGCAGAAGATTCAATTCTGTCCAGTATCTTGCGTGGGTTTTTTCGTGTATTTAGAGGATGAATTTTAAGATTCCATCTCCTAGAGTTATGTGGGTTATGTCGTTATCTTTCAGTAGCCGCGAATATCACTCGATTCCGAGGTCTGAGTCAAAAGTTATGGTCGATTTAGTATCTGCTGCCAGAAATCTGACGAGAATAATCTGTCTGGATATTTCCTAAAATATGAAAGGGAAATTGGTGGAATCTGAAAGTTCACACAACTAGGTTATTGTATATAATTCGATAACCTTTTCAGATTGATAAAGAACGATCAATTCGGAGTTACCTATTAAAAGTTATGGTCATTTTAGTTTTGCTGTTCGTTTGTGTAGGCAGTTTCTGTACTGAAAGTTCAAACAATGGTTAGCCTAATATTTTGGCCGAATTGGAATATCGTGTCAACTAGAGTATTGTTTGTGAGTCAGTTAAGAATCTACAGAAATTGGGTTTACCTCTTTTGACTTCCTGTTCATGAGTTATGTCAATTACCGTGCGCTGTCCAGGAACGGTATATAGCAGAAACGTTGTTTTTCAGTTTCAGCTTTGTAAACTCGTTTTGAGTCGTCAAAGCGATGTAGAATGCCGATTAGTAGCGCTGAGTATATTATGTCTTAATTGAAATTATTTTACCTGTTTAGGAGGTGAAGCCTCAGGTTTAGGAGTATCATCTTTGCCGCTAACGTCGCATCGTGGAAGGCAAGTAAATGTAGCGGTTGTGCTACGGTTTAACCCGTTGTTCTTACTACTTGCACTATGCATGATTGACGTAATGTTAAACGATATGCCATGGTTACATGTTTTCTAAGTATGAATGTGGTAGCAAGATATTAATCAATTGCTATGTTTGGATGAGTTGGGGTAGTATTGTGGTAATTTGCTTAATGAGCCAAATACGGAATATGAAAATAAACTCAAGGTGGACATGTTGATAATCCCTTGTGGTTACATTCATGATGATCATGTTGTGGTCTATGTGGTAGAATTCCCTTTAGATCGGCTGATTTTGATTCTTGGTGAATCGAGTGGGGGTTATGTGGTAACGATTTTATGACACTATGGTATTGTGCGTAATGAGACACAGGTGGATTATGAGGAAATATTCATGATGAGTATGTTGTTGACCTTCGTGGTTAAATTCTTATGGTTTATGATTATCATATCATTCATGACATATCATGACATTTGCATTGTGGATGTCGCCGCTTATAGCCGCGACCGTACCGGTACAACATCGTGCATTGCCGTAGCATGATGCATACCTTTACCTTGTTGGGTAAAGGTGCAGTGGAGCATAGCATACATATGCATTACATTGTGGAAAGATCGTTTGCATTCTTATGCAAGATATTGAGGTGAATTTATTTTGCAATCAAACGCAACTTCATAGTTGCAATGTGGAAATTGACTGTTGAGAGTCTCTTGTGGAATGAGTAATGTGGTTGTGGTTGTGGAATGGGGTTCATCCCTTGTGGTATGGTAGAGGTTGTGATTGTGGCATGAGTGTAATACTCCGGATTAAACTTTGAGAATGAAAATTGATCTTTAGGGAGAGGAAACATTGGGATTAGAGAATTGTCTCTTATTTGAGGGGTTTTCTGCTAATTGCGGACAACCTGGGCCTGGGCTAGAGGCCCATTTGGCCCCCTAGTGGCCGGCCAAGGGGGGACTCCACCCCTTTTCTCCCCTTTGCCAAACCCTAGTTTTTCTCCCCCTTTTGGCCGCCCCTCCCTTCTTGGCCGCCACCCCCTTTGGCCTCCCCCTCCCATGCGCCCAACCTCCTCTCCTTCCTGGTGTTCTCTCATGGTGGTGCCCCTCAAGTCGTCTTCCCCGCTGCGGTGTTGATCTTCCTCCATTGCCGGTCTTTGCAAGGATCGGGGACGACGATCGTGGGCTGTGGATCAAGGAGAGGAATTCACCACCAACTTCTTCTTCGAGGCACGCTCAGCATCATCTCCCACGTCGTCAAGGGTAACGATGTGTTCTTGGGTTTTCTAGAAGTCTTTCGTTAAGCGAGCGAGTAGTTTTGTTAATTTCCAGTCTGTCCGCGTTTCGTTCAGTTCTGTCCTGTATGTTGGAGGGATTGTTTCGGTTGTTTTTAGGCAGAATCTGAAGGTTTGGTCTCCTAGAGATATCTAGGCCTCGTTCTTAAGTTTCAGTGGCCACCAAGTTCACTTGATTCCGAGGTCCGAGTCAAAAGTTATGGATGTTTTAGTACCTGCTGCCAGAAATCTGACGTGAATAAACTGTCTGGTTATTTCCTAAATTTTGAAAGGGAAATTGGTTGAAACTGAAAGTTCACCCAACTAGGTTATTGTAGAGGATTCGATGACCTTTTCATATTGGTAAAGAACGTTCAATTTGGAGTTACCTAATGAAAGTTATGATCTTTTTATTTCTGCTGTTCATTCTGTAGACAGTTTCTGTACTGAAAGTTCAAGCAATTATTAACCCATTAAATTGGCCAAATTGGTTTATCACGTCAACTAGAGTATTGTAGATTAGTCAGTTAAGAAGCTACAGAAATTGGGTTCACCTCTTTTCGACTTCCAGATCTTAAGTTATGTCAATTACCGTGCCGCTGTCCAGAATTAAGTTATGACAGAAATTGTTGATTTCAGTTTAAGTTTTGTATTAATGACTAGAGTCTTCAGGGAAGCGGTGTATAGCGTTGATTAGTAGAATTGGGTATTTTGGTGTTCTTATTGAATTTATTTCATTGGTTAGGCGGCGAGCTTCGAGTTTAGGAACGCCATCGCTTCCGACTAACGCTCTCAACGCGAAGGCAAGTACATTGTTGATCTAAATGTTTGTGCATTGTGGTTGTTGATATGAGCGTGCTGTGGTAACTCTTGTGTAGTATGAAGTGAAATATCCATGTTTTGTCTCTATGTTGGTTTCATGAATAGAAATGATGGTAATGTTATATTCAATAAGTTGCTTCATGCATTCATTATCTTTTGCTGTCCACGGAGTGGATGAGGAGACCATCAATTCCATGATGGTTGAGTAAGACCCATTAATTCCAATATGGGCAATGTTGGACACCGTATGAAACGTTCTTCATACGGAAGTGGATCCCGCATTTTTGTTAAGATGCGGGCTTGAGTGAACACCGACGGTGTTCACCGACTATACCGATATATGTGTGTGTGCGGTCCATTCCCTTGATGTTTAAGCATTCATTTCATGTCATCATAAGTACTCATATGTGTTATGATTAATGTCGAGGCCGTGTAGGTCTTATTCGTATTGATAAATGCGTTTTTAATTATTGTACTTGCTGAGTCATGGACTCACCCTTGCTTTGTTTATCTATTTCTAGGTGATCGATGAGGTTATCTTGGGAGGAGTAGACATGCACTACTCGAATAATGCACTTCACCTTAGTTCCATTGCAAGATTGAATAAAGACTCTATTATGTTAACTTTCGATTGTAATAAATAAATCTAGTCATGGATGGCATTCTTTATGATTTTTGAGGATTGATCGATGTTATTGAGAAGTTTTATGATGTATGGCTTATGTTAAATTGGTGGTTAGCATCTTGACTTCGAATAGCCAAGGTGTTAACTTAGTTGGTTAATTAGGATTTATGATTAAGTCTTATAACTGATTTTTATTATTGTTGTATGATTTATTGTGAAAACCTCCCAGATCGTCGTATACCAAAGAGGTTATGTCGAAATTTTGTGGTTTAGCTTAGGATAGTAGCATTCCGTGCTCATGCCGAGTTGGGGTGTTACGCTTGGTATCGAGCCAGTTTTAGGTCCGTGGTTAAAATAAAACTATTAAAATTGACACATCGTGTACGATGAGGATGGGTTGGGTGATTCATTGTTTCGCAATTTCGTTGTTATGCTTTATTTGTTGTGTAATTGTTGCTTAGTTCCGTGCTTCTTCCGAATCGCTAAGTTAAGTGTTTAGTTTTGTTCGTTGTGGTGTTCTTAGATGGGAGAGGTAGAGGACGTGGTCGTCGCCGCCGTGGTCGCGGTCGTGGACGTGGTCCGGTTGTTTCTGCAACCTCCGCAGAAGAGGTTGCTGGTGGAACTGCTGAGGAGGTTGCCTCACCGCTCACCCACCACGAAGCTCAAGCTGCGCCGGCCATGGATGCCCAGCGGCGTCGGCTATTATTATTCGAGAATCTTGAGAGGAGAACGAGCGGCTCGTCGGCCAGATGCGCAGCTCATCTGCCGCTTATTCCTAATTGCTTTATTCGCCTTCGCCGTTGTCTCCGTTGCGAGTCCGGTCGTTGCGATGGTTCCACCCGAGACTAGGATAAGTCTCGCGAGTGGATGTCGCCGACTTGACACTTTTGATGGGGCGGTACCCGGTTGAGCAGCAGATTGGCTCGGTACATGGAGCGGCGGTTTGACGCGTTGGAGATGAACTTCGGTGCAAAGGGTTCGTTTGTGGCCTTTCAACCGAAGGGCCAAGTCGATATCCGTGGGAAGGGGTTCATGCGCCAGGACCCGATCAGGACGGTTACTTGGGAAGTTTTGTGGGGCAATTTAGAGCCAAGTACTATCCGGATTCTTTCGTGGAGAAGATGGAGCGATCTCACGACGTTGACTCGTGGTCATAGGTCGATGTCAGTATGAGGTGAGTTCAACACCTAGTGCGCTTTGTACCGCGGTAGCCAATGATGATATGGAGAAGGCCAAGAGGTTCCGTCGGGTCTCGTTCGGGAGTATCGCCGATTCTCGGGGCATCGTCTTGCGTAATTTCGATGCGGTGGTTGAGCAAGCTAGAGGAATGGAGTTGGTGAGAATCTCCCTTCGTGACGCTTGATCGGCTAGTGGCACTATTCTCATTGGTGGTTCGGCGTGGCGGCGGAGCTTTAGTGGTGGAGGCGGGTCTTCTCAGTGACCTGCATCCAAGAGATTTCAAGGAGTCGCGGTCTCGCCCGATTCAGCGATGGCGATCATCTTCCTCGGCGCCACGCACTTCGTCGTCCACACCCCAGCTGCGTCCCGTCCCGGGACAAGGTATGAAATGTTTCAGATGTGGAGAGGGTCACCGGTCTTCAGAGTGTTCTTTCAGAGGGACGTGTCGCCAGTGTGGCCGGGAAGGCCACAAAGCGTCAGTTTGCAAACAGAACCCAGCGAGCATCATTAAGTGGGAAGCAGTTCCAGTTGCGTCTTCCTCCAGTGCACCTCGGGGCTCAGTTCAGACTCTAGCTGCTCCACCTGTACCTCAGTTTTCTTCAGGATGGGTTCCTCCTGCAGTTTTTACTCCTGCGCCTCCTGCGGGGTTCTACTGGAACCCTGCCCCGTCTGCACCACCTTCGTATGCTTCTCCTGCAGCAGTTCCTGCTCATCCTTCACAGAGTGCTGGTGCGTCCTCTGCTCCGGTGCCCATGGGAGTCTACGCCATGCCTACTCCTGATACCGTGGCGCCCCGACGTGGTAACAGTACTTTGCTAGTTGATTCACATGAGGCTTTCGTACTATTTGATTCTGAGCTACTTATTCTTTTGTGTCCTTAGAATTTGTTAAAAGGGCGAGTTTGAGTGTGCGGTTATATCCGAGTCAGTGGTGGTCGGTTCTCGGGGTCTTATTTCTAGCTCTACAACGTGTCCGGTCAGATACTATTACTATTGAAGATGAGAATTTCATCGCCAACCTTATGGTGATTCGCTTATCACCTTTTGATGTAATTTTGGTATGGACTGGTTATTCGATTATCGTGCCAAGATTTGTTACTTTTGGAAGACGGTGACTTTGCGGGCTCCATCGGGTGAAGAACGGTATTTCGAGGTGTAGCGCCGTTTGATTCCTTGTTCGTGTTGGCTAGTCTATTTCCGGTCGTCGAGCCTCAACCATTGGGTTGCTTTGGTCCCTTAGCGAGAAGTCGAATCTCCACCGTATTGAAGATATTCGGTAGTGAATGAGTTTCCGATGTTTTTCCCAGAGAGCTTCTGGAATGCCCCAGCGTAAAGTGGAATTCGGATAGATCTTGTTCGGGAACCGGACCTATTTCTATATCTCCATATCGTTTGGCGTCCCTTTCGGGAGGAGTTGAAAAAGCAATTGGATGATTTGCTATCCAAAGGTTTGATTCGGCGTAGTGTTTCGCCGTGGGAGCTCTGTTCTTTTCACTAAGAAGAAGGACGGTAGTTGGCGTATGTGTGTGGATTACGGGCCCTTAACCAAGCAAGCTGTGAAGAATAAATATCCCTTGCCCGTATTGAGGATCTCTTTGATCGGTTGAAGGGAGCTAAAATATTCTCCAAAATTGACCTTGATCAAAGTTATAATCGATTAGAGTTCGAGAGCAAGATATTGAGAAGACGACTTTCTCTACAAGGTATGGTCATTATGAGTATAAGGTTATGTCTTTTGGGCTAACCAATGCTCCTGCAGTTTTCATGGAAGCCATGAATAGTATGTTTCACCCATTCCTTGATGATTTCGTCGTAGTATTCATTGATGACATCTTGATTTATTCCAAGACGAAAGAAGATCATGCTCAGCACCTGAGGTTGGTACTTGAGACCCTGAGAGTGAACCAATTTTATGCCAAACTGAAGAAATGTGAATTCTGGATTTCTGAAGTTGGGTTTCTGGGCCATGTAATTAATCAAGAGGGCATTTCAGTCGATCCAAGTAAGATCTCAACAGTGGTGGAATGGAAAAGACCAACTAATGTAAAAGAAGTGAGGAGTTTTCTGGGTTTAGCTGGTTATTATCGGCGTTTTGTGGAGGGTTTCTCTACCCTTGCTAGACCAATGTCACAGTTGACACAGAAAGGGGTCAAGTTTCAGTGGACTGACGCGTGTGAACGAAGTTTCTGTACTTTGAAGGATAGATTGGTGACCGCTCCAGTTCTCACTCTTCCTGAACCAGGGAAGCGGTTCACTATTTATTCAGATGCATCTAGAGTTGGGCTTGGTTGTGTACTTATGCAGGATGGCAAGGTGATTGCCTATGCATCGCGGCAGTTGAAGAAACATGAACAGAACTATCCTACTCATGACCTAGAACTTGCAGCAGTAGTACTTGCTTTAAAGATCTGGCGCCATTATTTGTCTGGCGAGTCTTGTGACATTTTCACCGATCACAAGAGTTTGAAATACATCTTTACCCGAAAGATTTGAATGAGACAGAGAAGGTGGTTAGAATTGATAAAGACTATGATCTCACTATTCAAGTATCACCCGGGGAAGGCGAATGTTGTAGCAGATGCTCTAAGTCGTAAGGCGACCCTCCTACCCTCGCTTGTCTTGTCGGTGATTTTGAGCGTATGAATATATCTTTTGCTTTAGTGCTTGTCGAGACCGAGACCCGTTTGCTTCTTGAGTCACCATTCCGAACGAGTACGGAAGCACAAATGAACAGATCGATGCTCCAGCAGGTGAGTGAAGCGCCTAGATGAAGGCAAGCAAGGCCATTTGGTATAGATGATTACGGTGCTTTGCGATTTAAAGGTCGCCTTTGTGTGCCACAGGGCTCAGTTAAAGATGAGATTCTAAAAGAAGCACACGTACATCAGTATACAATACATCCAGTGAGACCAAAATGTACAAGGATTTGAAGAAGAGCTTCGGTGGAAGAGAATGAAAGTCGATATTATGCAAGTATGTGGCCTCGTGTGGAATCGCCAAAGTGAGTTAAGGTGAACATAAGCGACGGGCAGGATTGTTGCAACCTTTAGAGGTTCGGTGTGGCCATGGGATGACATCTCCATGGATTTTGTAGTTGGATTACCTCGACTCAATGAGGAAGGATGCTATTTGGGTTATAGTAGACCGATTCAAGAAGTCGCACATTTTATTCCCATTCGAACAACCACCTCATGAGCGATTTGGCTCCACTCTATGTACGAGAGATAGTACGGTTACACGGGTGCCAAAGACTATTGTTTCGACCGAGATGCCAAATTTGTTTCAAGTTTTGGGAGAGCTTGCAAAGTGCTTTGGGCACGCAACTCCGTCTTAGTATCGCTTTCACCCACGCATGATGGTCGGCCTGAGCGCATAATCCAAACCTTAGAAGATATGCTCAGGTGTTGTGTTTTATCCTGGAAGGGTGGTTGGGAAGATCACCTGGCTTTGGTAGAGTTCGCCTATAATAAAAGCTATCACGCCAGTATTCGAGCTGCACCATTTGAGGTTCTCTATGGGCGGAGATGCAGATCTCCATTGTGTTGGGATGCAGTTGGAGAGCGGGCGGTATTGGGTCCTGACTGGGTTCAGCAAACCGTGGTTAGAGTAGCAGAGGTCAGGAAGAATCTGCTAGCTGCTCAGAGCCGACAGAAGAGTTATGCAGATGTGAGAAGGCGAGAGTTGGAATTCGAAGTGGGAAACGAGGTTCTTTTGAGGGTATCACCTACCAGAGGTGTCGTGCGGTTTGGTACCAAAGGAAAGCTTAGTCCGAGGTACATTGGACCATTCCCAATCGTGGCATGAATTGGGAAATTGGCTTATCGCTTGGATCTTCCAGAGTCCATGCGTGGAGTTCATAATGTGTTTCATGTGTCTATGCTGAGAAAGTTCTTAAGAGACCCTGAGCATGCAATTCCCTTAGAGCCTTTGAACATTGAGCAGGACCTTACTTTTGAGTCACGACCAGAGAAGATTCTAGAGGAGTCAGAGTGGGTTCTAAGAAATAAAACCACAAGTTTGTCAAGGTACTTTGGTCCCATCGAGAGAGAAGCCACTTGGGAACTGGAATCTCGCATGCGCGATCAGTATCCAGACTTGTTTCGACAGGTGTGTAACCTTAATTCCTAAGTACATTTCCAGTTATCTTCTTTGTAGGATGACGTTTAGATTCGGGGTCGAATCCTGCTAAGGGGGGTAGAGTGTAATACTCCGGATTAAACTTTGAGAATGAAAATTGATCTTTAGGGAGAGGAAACATTGGGATTAGAGAATTGTCTCTGATTTGAGGGGTTTTCTGCTAATTGCGGACAACCTGGGCCTGGGCTAGAGGCCCATTTGGCCCCCCTAGTGGCCGGCCAAGGGGGGACTCCACCCCTTTTCTCCCCTTTGCCAAACCCTAGTTTTTCTCCCCCTTTTGGCCGCCCCTCCCTTCTTGGCCGCCACCCCCTTTGGCCTCCCCCTCCCATGCGCCCAACCTCCTCCCCTTCCTGGTGTTCTCTCATGGTGGTGCCCCTCAAGTCGTCTTCCCCGCTGCGGTGTTGATCTTCCTCCATTGCCGGTCTTTGCAAGGATCGGGGACGACGATCGTGGGCTGTGGATCAAGGAGAGGAATTCACCACCAACTTCTTCTTCGAGGCACGCTCAGCATCATCTCCCACGTCGTCAAGGGTAACGATGTGTTCTTGGGTTTTCTAGAAGTCTTTCGTTAAAGCGAGCGAGTAGTTTTGTTAATTTCCAGTCCGTCCGCGTTTCGTTCAGTTCTGTCCTGTATGTTGGAGGGATTGTTTCGGTTGTTTTTAGGCAGAATCTGAAGGTTTGGTCTCCTAGAGATATCTAGGCCTCGTTCTTAAGTTTCAGTGGCCACCAAGTTCACTTGATTCCGAGGTCCGAGTCAAAAGTTATGGATGTTTTAGTACCTGCTGCCAGAAATCTGACGTGAATAAACTGTCTGGTTATTTCCTAAATTTTGAAAGGGAAATTGGTTGAAACTGAAAGTTCACCCAACTAGGTTATTGTAGAGGATTCGATGACCTTTTCATATTGGTAAAGAACGTTCAATTTGGAGTTACCTAATGAAAGTTATGATCTTTTTATTTCTGCTGTTCATTCTGTAGACAGTTTCTGTACTGAAAGTTCAAGCAATTATTAACCCATTAAATTGGCCAAATTGGTTTATCACGTCAACTAGAGTATTGTAGATTAGTCAGTTAAGAAGCTACAGAAATTGGGTTCACCTCTTTTCGACTTCCAGATCTTAAGTTATGTCAATTACCGTGTCGCTGTCCAGAATTAAGTTATGACAGAAATTGTTGATTTCAGTTTAAGTTTTGTATTAATGACTAGAGTCTTCAGGGAAGCGGTGTATAGCGTTGATTAGTAGAATTGGGTATTTTGGTGTTCTTATTGAATTTATTTCATTGGTTAGGCGCGGAGCATCGAGTTTAGGAACGCCATCGCTTCGACTAACGCGCCTCAACGCGAAGGCAAGTACATTGTTGATCTAAATGTTTGTGCATTGTGGTTGTTGATATGAGCGTGCTGTGGTAACTCTTGTGTAGTATGAAGTGAAATATCCATGTTTTGTCTCTATGTTGGTTTCATGAATAGAAATGATGGTAATGTTATATTCAATAAGTTGCTTCATGCATTCATTATCTTTTGCCGTCCACGGGAGTGGATGAGGGAGACCATCAATTCCAGGATGGTTGAGTAAGACCCATTAATTCCAATATGGGCAATGTTGGACACCCGTATGAAACGTTCTTCATACGGGAAGTGGATCCGCATTTTTGTTAAGATGCGGGCTTGAGTGAACACCGACGGGTGTTCACTGACTATACCGGTATATGTGTGTGTGCAGTCCATTCCCTTGATGTTTAAGCATTCATTTCATGTCATCATAAGTACTCATATGTGTTATGATTAATGTCGAGGCCGTGTAGGTCTTATTCGTATTGATAAATGCGTTTTTAATTATTGTACTTGCTGAGTCATGGACTCACCCTTGCTTTGTTTATCTATTTCTAGGTGATCGATGAGGTTATCTTGGGAGGGAGTAGACATGCACTACTCGAATAATGCACTTCACCTTAGTTCCATTGCAAGAATGAATAAAGACTCTATTATGTTAACTTTCAGATTGTAATAAATAAATCTAGTCATGGATGGCATTCTTTTATGATTTTTGAGGATTGATCGATGTTATTGAGAAGTTTTATGATGTATGGCTTATGTTAAATTGGTGGTTAGCATCTTGACTTCTGAATAGCCAAGGTGTTAACTTAGTTGGTTAATTAGGATTTATGATTAAGTCTTATAACTGATTTTTATTATTGTTTTATGATTTATTGTGAAAAACCTCCGGTATCGTCGTATACCAAAGAGGTTATGTCGAAATTTTGTGGTTTAGCTTAGGATAGTAGCATTCCAGGCTCATGCTGAGTTGGGGTGTTACAATGAGATTCTTCTCTCTTGTGGTAATCGTTGATAGCAGTTGTGGATGTGAGAAATAGTAAAGTTATGAGGTAAAACATGTTAATACTCTATTGTCATTGGTAGTGGTAGTGGTGAATAATATGAAGCAGTTGATCAAGATTTTGTTGTTAATATTTTACTATCTTTGGTAGTAAATATGGTTGAGGCTATAATTGTGTTCATTATGGGAATTGGATATTGATGCTTAATATCTTTGTAGTTAAATTAGCTTGTAAATGTGGATTCACATTATGGATGTGGACATATGGATACTTTAATGATGTTGTATATTTGTTTGTAGTCCGAATAGCACATTAAACAGTTTTGCTTGTCGAGATTTTATCTCACCCTTGTTGTTTCTTTCCCCCTTCAGGTGATTCTTAAGCATTCCTGGGATGGGTAGAGCGGCACTACAATAATGCACTCAATTCATAGATTCATGCTGTAATAAAGTGGAGAGGAAATTAGCCTAATGACTAGCTTTTCGCGAGTGTTCTGTCGAATTATTATTGTTGAATTTGTGGACTACACTTGGTTTAATCTGCTAGAGGTTGTTTAATTATTGAACTTGTTACCGTTATCTTTATTCCCTTAGTTGTTTATGCTTCCGCTTAGTGCTTCTTGTCTAGAGTTACTGCCGAATTAATTTTGTCTTGAAATTATTGGCTAGCTGTAGAGTGGTTAAGTAGCATTCGAGGGTAATGTGGATCCTGGGGTGTTACAAGAAGCCAGGTGGCGTGCGGATGCGGACGGGTTCGGCGACGAATACGGCAGACGCGGACGTAGACGAGTCGGCGACAACTACGGCGGACGCGGAGCCGAGAAGACGTCGTCTCGTGATAGTCGCACGACTAGTACTACGGTAATATTCTTAGAGAAAATTTCGTTACCGCGTTTATGATAATTAGTAGTCTTTGTTGCATGATCATCATGAGCATGGCATTGTACTATTGATGCATGTTTAATTGTAAAAATAATTTGGTAGCTTAAAACCGATATAATTCTTTGGTTAGGTCTTATTTGTGCGTAGGCATGATCATGTGAGGACATATTGGTGAATGAGAATAATTAGATTATTGTAGCGAAATGTGTGTATTATTGATCGGTAGATTCTAGCTAAAATATATGAGCTGATTATTTAATCAAACGATATTATTTTGAAGTCGCATGGAAGTTAGTGGTGATCTTTGGAGTATAAATTAATTGGACGTTTCTTCTCTCATTGGATTAGTAATTTTTGGAGATAGGATGAATAAAGATTTTATAATTTATTACTTGTTGGATGACTTATGTGTTGATGATTAATGAGATATGATGGTTGAATTGGATGATTTATTTAATCATGAGCAAATTGATCGGATGATTTTAGCATTAGTGTGTCAATCAATTGTGATAGAATTTGGAGAAGGTTGTAATGGATTATTTGATTGCGGATAAATAATTGGATTGCCATGTAATTAGTAGGTAAGTTCTATGTGCCGAGTCGATAGAATTGTACTCTCTTTTTTTTAGGAGCTAAATGATTATTAGTCGATCGTAGAGGCGCATATGTGATTGGATTAGTAGATGTCGTACATGACTAGTCCGGTGAAATGGATATAAGTTGATTTATTAGTGAATTATTAAATGTTGGATGTGCAATTAAATTGTAAAGTTCATTAGGTGTCGGGTAGTCAAATAAACCTCGATCAGTAGAAATTTTAGTGCATGCGAATATGTTTTGCTGATGAGAGACTAGTAGAGTTTGATAGATAGTATTAGATTAAATAGTCTAGCGGAGGATGATTGAGATATTTAGTCATGCCCATGTGCCCATAACTTGGTGGATTTGGTTCAATCACCGGATTGATTGTATGTATGAAGGATGTTGAGTTCGGGCATTATTTGTTGTGTTGAATGTCTTGATTATGTCTTAGCGGATGTTAGTATCAGATTTAGATCGAGATACGAGGATATGATCAGAGAGTGTTATGCATGTGATTGGATTCAACACCGGAGAATCGGTTAAGTATATGATTATGAGAAGGTTAGATTTGCCGATAGATGTTTTCCTTTAGGAAATAAATAGAAAAGAAAAGAAAATACATAGGGCCCTCTTGTCATGACTGAGGCTAGGTTAGCCTACATATTAAAATTATTTATTGCGATAGAAATCTCAGAAAAGAATAATTTTTATACTAGAAATTGAATTAACTTCAAAAATTCATAGAAAATTCAGTTGAACTCCAAATGTGGTGATTCAATTTTTATTGATCATAATTTTTAATTACCTTTCATGCCATGTAAAGCTTATCCCTACCACTGTTCTATAAATTTTCACGAAACAATTAAATTTGGATGAACATTAACCAAACCATGATTTTTCAACATTTTCCAAAAATCTGATTTTCAAACTACTATAACTCTCTCGTATAAACTCCAAATTGAATAATTTTTGTACCTAAATTCATTTAAAATCATGATATAGCTACTGTATAAATTTCATGCATTTTGGAGCAATTTGAGTTTTTGGCTATTTCTCGGTGTTTATTCGATATCACCTTTCTTTAGATTCCGAGTTGCCGGAAGTATGAGAGTAAGTAACCGAGAGTGAGCAAGTGAACTACCAGCAAGGCAAGCATCCTTTGAACTTTCTTTTTGCATCATATTTGATCCCAGTTTTGTTAGGATAGATGCAATGATAATTGCGTGCATGCTATTTTGATAATGTCGCTATCTTTGTGATGAATAGTTAGACATGTCCTATTATCTTTTTATTGTGGCTATCTATGAATTATTCCTGTACTGAAATGCTTAAGATAGGATGTGTGAATTTGTGTTACTCGGGTTTGCTTAGCCATGCAAGTCTAGAACCGGTAGTTTGATTGTCGAGAATAACCCGGCAATTATGGGATACACACAACTTCCTTTATATACTTTTGTTTCAGACCTTTGTATCTGTTTTATGAGTTAAATTTTGTCACTTTAAATGAGCTTTTGGGTCTGGACAAGTGTTGGTTAGTGATGGTGCTTTGTGCACGAGATTTGGGTATGTGGTTTGACTTGTCTGGACAATTAAGGACCGAACTTTGGTACGCGGGTTGGGAGCCGTATGGTTAAGTAGGGGGAAGGTTTTGTTGGGTTGAGTCCCACGGTGGTGAAATTGTAAGGGCATGGGACCGTGAAATCCCGTGTTCCTTTTGGGCCAATAGGATGGAGATGTTAACGTCTTGTGTTTCCTAGGAGCCCTGGGTTGAGGGACTTAGCTCAATGAGATCTTCTTGCTAAAAACGACCATATCTTGATTTACCCGGCCGGCATACCATAGGAAGTATGCTATATTCGGAGGCATCTGGAGGCTTACAGGCTAATCAAGTCGTGTGGGTAAAGTAGTACACCCCTGCAGGGTATAAATCTATTCGAATAGCCGTGTCCACGGTTATGGACAACCACTTGAGTTCGGGAGTTACTATTGTTAGACTTGGAATTAAAATTGTGGTTATAACTTGGTATTGTCATGAATGGGATATTCATGTTTGGTGTTGTATCAAAGTGGACAGCCACTTTGCCCTTTGTATGATTTATTTGTTATTGAATTCATTACTTTTTCACATGCTTTACTTCTACTTCAAATCTGAATTTGAAATGGCACTTGAAAATCTAGCATGTGTAGGTTGTTCAGTGTTGCGTCTCTTTCGCAAAACTAAGCCAATATGAGCCCTTCCTTTGAATGACCTTATGCATAACTATTTTTATTTGTGTAAGACTTGCGAGTACTCTTTGTACTCAGCCAGGTGTTTGTTGGCTTTTACAGGTGAGGAGAATATTGAAACCGACGAGCTTGTCGGTGTCGATTTAGGCGACACCGATGAGTAGTTTGCTATCATCTAACTCTCAGTTGGTTGCCGATGGGTTATGGGGCATACCATTGCTGGTCTTTTGGTCTATTTATGTGTTTCTGCTGCTACTTAATACTCTCTTTTAAATTTGGCCGGTCGGCCACTTATATTAGTTGTAAACTTGGAACTATGTTGTATGTCTTTTGAACTATTTATGTATGAATGTTGTATGGATGTGTGCAACGTTGTATGAGAGTATGACTATATTGGTCGCTGATCTTGGGAGCCAATATAAGTTGTACTCGCGGTTCATGGCTTCCTATTTAACTCACTAAGTGTAGCGTTTGACTTGTTGGAGAACCGACATCATGTAGTGCTCGCAGAGGAGCGGCGCGCATGATCGTCGGGGCTCTAGTTTGAGTTAAGCCTCTCATTTAGATGGAGTTAAGTTGGAATCCATTCACGGGAGACCTAGAGTTATGTCCCTAAGGCTTTGATTAGTCTCGGTCTTATGGAGATAACTCCGGGGTCCCCACACCAATCAACAAGGTGCCAAACAACAAGAAGGGGTACTTACATTAGGCTCATTCCTCGGACACTTGAAAAACCGCTTGCGAGGATTGGCCTTAGTGTTTGAGACGCGCTCAACAACCTATTATTCCTCGCATACGGGGCATAGAATCAGGGGAAGACCCGTCGGTCCATGCTTCGGCTCCGTGCCCTTGCTTGGTCGCACCGAGGAGGACCCTTGAGACATGGACGTCGTCTTCCTCCGTGGTAGCACTCCACCTCCGTGGTGAAGCCGCCAAGGTCGCCGCCACGAGCTAGGGATTGTGGAGCTAGGTTTAGGAGTGAAGGGTTTGCGAGGCGACCGAGCCCGACCGGACCAGCTCAGCCCTCTTGTAAAGTGACCGAGAGGGCATTTCGATAACTTCCGGTGGGGGTAATTGGCCTGAAAAATGGGAAATGCGTTAAAAAGTTCAAAGTGGCAAAAGAATGATTGAAAATTGTATAGAGTGGCAAATAAAAGATTGCAATCCACATAATGGCAAAGGTGAGTAGGTTGTTCTATCGGGTGATAAATTTTTAATTGTCCCCTCCAAATTTGGTGATGTAGTCTCGATCTAGCCGACAGTGAGGGAAATCAATTCGAGATTGGGGAGATCGGGTGTGGTGATAATCTTGATAGCGACCATCTCTGGTGAAGGAGGAAGCACAAGCTAATAGTGGCAGCGGTTGGTGCTGGGCCTAGGTCACAGCGTCGTAGTCAAGCCAAGTTCGCTGCTGCCGCTGTCGCCTGACCTTGGTCGCAGGGCATGGGTCGCTGTTCAGCCCAAGTCCGTCGCTGCCGCTGTCGGAAGAGAGGCACGAGACCTCACCGCTGTTGCGCACATCTTGCTCGCCATGGCCCATGGGGGGCGCGGACAGCCAGCAGCCTCTGCGCACATCGCAGCTACCGTATCCCAGTCTGCCATGCAGGTGCACATCACAGCCGACGTCTCCCAACACCGACGTGGACGCATGCCTTCAGCCACCGTCTTCCAACGCTGCCTATGACCTTGTGAGAAAGGAGAGAGAACAACAGAGGCGAGTAGGAGAGAGGAGAGAAGAACAGCGAGCAAAGCGAGAGGAGCGGCTGAGAGAGATGACTAGATGAGGAAGATGAGAAGGGTAGTCTCGTTGTCACGTGGGCCATGAAGATAATTTTTTATTTTCTTTGCTAGTTGGGCTGCCTACGTTTGTACAGCGATGCATCTTACATGGCAAAACTACCCCTGCGGACGTCCGCGATTGCAAAACCATACTCCAAAACCGGGCTAGGGGTTATTTTGAAGTTCGTGGATATAACACATGGTTTTAGAGTTAAGGGGACTAGTAGACGAACCATCAAACTTTAGGGTTTAAACTGGATTTTTTTCCTTTATTAAATGAAAGAAGGATGGTCCATTTCTGTTTTTCTGAAGAACATGGAATTTTTTTGCAGTGCAGAAGGTCCTTTTGTTGTTCCGCAGGCTAGCTAGCTCAAAACAATGTTTGAGGACGTTAGGAATGTATGTTCACTAAGAATTCACAAACAATGAAAATTTCCCTATGCATAGATAAACCTGTAGACAGCAAATTCTTCCTTGCCAATATTGGGGCCAAAGAGAAGACGAAAGAGAAAGCAAGCAAGAAATGGGGAAATACCTTCTTTGCGAGGAGGCGATTGTAACATCCCAATTTTGGGCTTGTGTTTCAAATGTAAGAAAATAAGTAGAAATTAAAACTTTTTCTTACATCATGTATTTCCTGTATGTACTAAACAATTATTGTACAAGAGTTATGGAAATACATAGTCACAAGTCTTTGATACAAATCTTGATCCCTCAAAAACATTCTTGTTCCATCTTGTGATAATCTCCTGGAAATATTTTTCCTAAATTCTTGGGTTGGTATGTGACCCCTCTGAAAAATTTCACAATTTTTAGAAATTGTTTGAATACTTTTGGAGGTCAGTCAAACCTACTCAAATTCTGGTCAAACTGTGGACCAGCACCTTGTGGAATTTTTGGAGGAAAATGTATAGCACAAAAACCTCTGCAAAATTTACACAAGGTCAATAACTCAGCTAGCAAGCTTCTGTAAAAATCTCATAATTTTTGGAGTGAGTTTGCTATCCCAAATAAATCCCCAAACTTCAGATCAGTTCAAAACTCAAAATTCTGGTCTGAGTCTGACTCGGACTCGAGTCAGACCCAGCCATTGGACTCGGTCGGGCCAGCCGCCTAGACCTCCTCGGGCTCGATCTCGTGCGCGCGGGTGTTGGGCCCTTGGATTTCAATCCGGCGGTCAGGACCTCCTCACCCGCATAAGACCTCCTCTGCTCGGGTGATCTGGGACGTCCAGGACCACCCCGAGCGCATCTGGGGCGTCCAGGACCTGCCCCTTGGCTCTGTTCTTCTTCCTCACGACCTCCTGGAGGTCTGGTCGTCATGATTTTTCGTGCACCCGTGCGGGTGTCAGGGTCAGAGCAGTTGGGAGCAGTGGGCTGTCACCTTTTGGTCCTTCCCAACGTCTCTTTCTGCCGCGCATTAATTGTGTCAGAAGCTTTGCCCTAAAGTAGCCATCCTTTCTGCCTTGTCCAATCTGGCAGGTCCATGGCAGGGAATGGACTTTGTTCACAGTAGACTTTGGCCCACACCATTGCCAAGCTTGCAGGTTATGTATAGCCTGAGGCCTCCTCCTCCTTTTCTTTCTCCGTTCTCTGTTGTGCTTGAGCTCCCTCAATGTGAGCTGGTCCTCAAACTCAAGCACCCAAGAACACCACCCTCTCTGCCACCATTGTTGGCTTTGGAGTTCATTGAAGGCCTCCGAGCTCCAGTGGTCCCATCAACATTCTTGCCTTTTTCGTTGTCATCTTGATCACCTAGGGCTTGCTCTAACTTATCTTGGTTCACATTGCAGAGGTGGACAAGTTTGGGAGCTGCTTTTCGTGGTCGGGATCACCTTCTTCCTCGGCTCCAGCGAGCTGCTCCACCGCTGGGTCCCCTCCGATTTCCTCTGGACTTTCCCTACACTCGGGTGAGTTCATTTTAGTCCCTAAGAGCTCTAGGTCGAAGTAGTTAGCTTGTAGCGCTCATGTTCGCTGTTTTCGGTTTTACCGAAAACTTGCACTCCTAGCCTATCTCTGGCTCGCCGGCGTTCAAGGCCGTCACCGCCGTCGAGAGTGTCCCTGGTGGGTCCGTGACGTTATTGTGAGTATAATGGTGCCCTTGGTCGGCGCCGGCGAGGTCCCCATCGCCGGCGGTGAGCTTATGACCGGACTCGTGTTTTGTCGTGTCGTACTCGGACGGGAATTGTGGTCTTATGATTAGCATTAATGTTGTCCGAGGTTGCTCTTTAATACTGTCTGGTCGGCATAGCGCGCGTGCCGCTAAGTCCTTGGAGCTCCTCGGGTTCATCGTGGCCGTCCACGACCTCCCCAGGTTAGATCCGAGCCTTTGGCTCCTTTCCGAAAAGCTTAAGCCTCTGGACCTCCCCCTAGTTTGACCTCAGCCGTTTAAGATCACCTCCAAGTAGATCTGTACCGTGGAGGGCTTTCCATGTATTTTCTTAGTGCCAGGACCTCCCCGCTGAAATCCTAGCCGTTAAAGACCACCCCGATTAAATCCTAGCCGTTTAGATCTTTTTCCGTGCGCAAAGGACCTCCCTTGGTCATTTGGCAAAGACCACCCTCGGGGTCCTCTTTGTAAGAAGCCACCCCTGGTCTTTTACAAAGACAACCCGCTCAGGACCTCCTAGGCTCAATCCTAGCCGTTCACGACCTCCCTGGATTTAGATCTGAGCGTTAGATCTCCTTTGTTTAGTCCTTAGTCTCAGGAGCTCCATCCGCGTTGATCTGGACCGTTCAGGACCTCCCTAGGTCTAATCTGAGCCGTCCAGATCTCCTCCCGTTAAAACCCTATCGCATAGGACCTCCCCGAGTGGATCTTGGCCATCCAAGACCTCCTCGTGTTAATCCCAACCGATCAAGACCTCCCCCTGGAGATCTTGACCGTCTAGGACCTCATCCTTTAGATCCGTAGCTTTAGGACCTCCTCTCTCGTCTAAACCGTTAGATTTAGATCTAACGGGCTAGACCTCCTTCCTCAAATTTAAAGCCTTAGGACCTCCCCTAGTGCTTGGGACCGCCAGATCTTGATCTGACGGTCACGACCTCTGTTAGGCGCGAGGACCTCCTTTGCGTGCGCTGTGCATGCACTGGTCGTGGCCGTTGGATCAGATCTCAACGGTTCAGACCTCCCCACTGCGGGAGGAGGCCTTTTGTGCGCTGTGCTTCGAGGTCCGTGGCCGTGCGATGAAGGATCGACGACCCACGACCTCTCCTTTGTTTTCCAGTTCAATTGGACCTCCCGAGAGCTCAAATTTTCTAAGTCTTTTAATGTTTTAAATTTCAAAAGTACATAACTTTGTCATTTTAACTCCTTTTTGAATGATTCCAGTTGTTGTAGCTTTGTTATAGTATGAACTTTAATCTGAGAATGAATTTAGGCACTGTTATGCAGCAGAAAATGGTTTTAACTGCATGATCTTGTTTAGTGAATAATGATGTCTAGAAATTCATTGAAAATTTGTTAAATGCATAACTTATTCTCTGTTATTCCAAACTGAGCAAACTAAGTTTTGTTAAAACCCACTAGGAATGTACTATAATATAGGATAGGTCTTAATATGATCCTTGTCACCGAAATTAATGATTCACTAGTTTTAGAACTTAGAAAAATCATAACTAATTCATTTCAACTTCAAATTGTGCAAACTCAGTTTTGTTGTTGTTAGGATAACCATATCTACCTACCATGAAAATTTTAAGTTCCAGATCATTCTAGAAATTTTTGTCATGAATACTAACTAAAATTAATTTAATTATGATTTTTTAGGCTGAGAGAACTTAGATTAGCCATAACTTTTTCATGCTAAGTTCAATTGAAGTGATTCTTGTTTCTAAAATTATCTCAAATCAACCTCTAGCTGTTGTAGAAATTTCATTGGATTTGGATGTTCTTTGCTGTTGAGTTCCTTTTGGTGTCCTTCGTTCTTATCGGTTTTTATCGCCTTTTCGCGTTAGGTTCCGAAAAATTTATTGAACCTGAGCACTCCCCTCTGTAGCAGGAACAAATCCAGCAAGGCAAGCAGTTTGATCATGTTAATCCCAGTATTTTAAGTATTTATGTTGTTTACAAACTCTATATATGCATTGCTAGTTTGTGTTAAACTATTGTCGCTAGTTGACCTAGTAGATGCATTTCCTTAAGACAAATGATTATCCTCTACTACCGTGAGCCTAGGTTATTGCTGTGATTTAGGGTTCATGGATGAGCTCTTGTCACTTAGTAGTTTGCGAATTAATTGCTTAGCCATGCTTAGCTTCCGGTAGAAATAGGCGGTTATCGACTTGTCGATAACCTTGATCATATAAAACTTATTATGATTTATGATTTCCACCTTGTGCCATGTCTACTTATGAAAACTAAAACTGAAAAATAAAATAATTTAGACTTGGGCACAATGGTAAGATGGTGTGATTTTCGGGTGTGACTGGAATGGTGCCCGAGTCAATTAAGGACCGAACATCTTGTGAGTACCTGTTATCCGAGCAATTTGTGCTTGCTAACCACACTAGAGGGTATGGGACCTCTCTTGACTTAGTACTTTGGAGTGTATTGGCTTCGGGTCGCAGGGAGTCGCAGGAGGGATGGTGTTGGTAGCATTGTAGTGTCCGAAAGACTTCACCCGTGATGGGATTTGTTGTCTTTCGGCTTGCAATATAAGCGTATGGGTTTCTATCCATACGAGCGGCTCGTAGTCAATGCGCAATATTGGAAAACGTCTCGTAGGACTTAGCCGTGCCGGCATACCTTCGGAAGTGTGCTTTGTGGCTTAAAGCGATGCAAGTGTGGGTACATTGGTACACCTGCGCAGGTTAAAACTATTCGAATAGC
The DNA here is from genome assembly GCA_036346255.1 of Ampelocalamus luodianensis. Taxonomy (NCBI): domain Eukaryota; kingdom Viridiplantae; phylum Streptophyta; class Magnoliopsida; order Poales; family Poaceae; genus Ampelocalamus; species Ampelocalamus luodianensis. Next base: position 52,806,660 of record CM070621.1, read on the forward strand.
CTCGTCCTAGGTTATGGACACGCTTGGGTAAGCTTTCAAGAGTTAGACTACAACCTTTTAATTAAAACTTGATGGGTGGTACGAATCGGGGATTCGTGCTATGTTGTGGTGGCTATTGGGATAGTCACTTCTAGGTGGTTACTTGTATTTATCATTATTTTCGCTGTTACCTTCAGCATTAAAATTTATTTGTAAACTTGCTTTCGAATGTATTACCTTATTGCAAATAAAGTTGGCTTTATGCAAAATGAGACATACAACCTCCACCTAAATAAGCTTGCATGTAGTTTATGAATAGGTCTGCTATTCCACACGTCAGTCTTGCGAGTACCTTTGTGTACTCAGTTATCTTGCTTAAATGTAATTGTTGCAGAGGAAGAAGGTGAGCTTGAGGGCCTCACTTCGTGAGTTGTCTTTGTGGTAGCTTGCAGGCGTCTAGCTTGGCGGCCGGTCGGTTGCCTTGTGGGTGGTGTGGCTAACCGGTCGACTTTTGTTCTAGCCATCTTATGACACCTTTGCTTCCATTGTCATTCTTGTTTATTGTTCTATTTGGCCGGTCGGCTCTTTTGTAATAACTTTACTTTATGTATGTCGTTGTTGAACTTAGTGATGTATGTTGTATGGAAATGATGTGTAATTTTGTGATGATGTGCATATACTACAATTTTGGGAAGCATATGTCCATCGAGGCTTAGAATGTTTAATTAGTAACGCTAGAACCATTTGGAGGTTAAGTGTTACTAGTTAAATATTCCGGGTCCTCACAGCGATGAAGGCGTCCACTCTGGGCGTGGCAATGGTGGCGGAGAGCAGCAGAACTCCCACCTTGAAACCGGCAATCTCGCTAGCCGTAAGCACCTCCATGCGTATGGTCATCTCTCTCCCTCAAGTTCCTTATCCCAAGTCCCAACAGGGACAGACCTAACGTGGGGCATGGGGCTTAGTTGAACCCCCAATTTTTCTGGAACTAGTAGGGTGTTCGTGTATTACAATAGAACCCCAAAAGAGAGTGATACATATCAGCAGATGGGATTCTAAACTGTATAATAAATATCAATTTTCTTTCACACACATATAAATAGAAACATTAACTCCACGTATTGCATCAACTACTACTACTACTACCCGAAAATTAAAATTTTGAGTTCATAGATTGTTTATCTTTGGAAGTTGAAGTTGATGTCGACTTCCCTCCCTGATGTGCTTCCTATTTTCAGCCATTTGTCGAAAGACATGGAAGAGGATTACACATCGATAACCACCTTCTTCTACCCTAAACCTAAGCCACGAGCCATTGGCCTATGCAGCCCTCGCCGAACACATTGAGGTGAGGAGGTGGGAGGCCAGGGGAGGAGGTGGTGGCGGTGTCGCGGTGGTAAACGAGGAGGTGGTGATGCTTGCTTAGCCAGCGCAGAGCAGGAGGTAGCGGTGGCATAGGGGAGGATTAGGATGAAGAGGACACGATGTTGTGAACTCGAGACAGCGGCGAGGCAAGTGAAGGATGCCTTCATCTCAGCCTCTTCCTCGTGTCCCATCGCTGCCTCCTCTCCCTTCCCTGGAGCCATCGCTTCTCCTCCAAGGTACCTGTAACACCCGGCTATTCGGAAACCAAGATGCCACCTAATTAATCTAACAATCTACACAATGAAGAAGAATAAGAAATAGAGTATCAACTAATAGCAATATCAAAACATCCAGGACATGATGAAGGTATCCTTCCTTCACCATCTAGGTTATTTATTTCAGATCATCGATAATGACAGCTCACATGCAATAATAAATCAACATCATTATGGAGAAGGTATCCTTCCTTCACCAATTATAATTTAATTATTACAGTTTATCATTAACGAATGAAAGATAGAACTAAAATTTAATCAGTAACACCCATTTCAACATTGAGCACGGAATGCTACTAAAATTAAATTAAACTAAACTAAACTAAGATCAATTACAAATTTTAAAAAACCTCCTTTGTATAGTCACTATACCGAGGTTCCAACACTTAATCATGGCATTTATCAATATCTTCATAATCGAGTTCTTTCAAGCATGCAGATAATCTCATAAACATAATCAAAATTTGCTATTCTCATTATTACTGCTTAATCTGAAACTCAAACCATCCATAAGTAATTCTTAAGATTGAGTGGTAGTGCGTGCATCCAAACATCTACTCCTCCCATGCATGCGGGTCTTGCGATTGTACCTAAAACACATCAAAGCAAGAGTGAGCCCAAAGACTCAGAAGTACCAACAAGGCTAAGCAAGTTATCGTTCATAGCATCAACAATCCAAGATAAACAATGCACCAAAGTATAGCCTTCATGCTCATGTGAATGCAACCAATGCAATGTACCTTTTCAACTTTATCTCTTTCGCATTTTACCGTAATGCGGGGTATACAACCGTCAGCCAGTATAGCCTTGCTCGTGCCTCTCAGCACAGGACCAAGAGCCTATACACCACACGATAGGGACCTTTGCCCATCATCATAATGATGGGGACCTCTTTTCATTGCCCACATTCCACGAATGTGGGGACCTCAACCCGTCATCTACATGACGGGACCTCGAACATGCATAGTCACCACGTGACCAATCCTCCAACATGATTGCATGATGCACATAAACCAACTTTAAATCATCATACATATGGATTCACAACAACGACATACATGAATTAACTCATCCATACTTCTAGCATTCATCACCATTGACATTTGTAGCATTCCAAAGATCCATGAATAGCACATATATTCATTAAACTAGCAAACATGAACATTCCTTCATGAATAACATTTAATCATTTCTCATTATCATGTAAGCAATAGCAACATGCGGTAGAACCATTTAACCATAACTAACGATCATCAAGATAAAACAAGAACTCATCTCATAAACAAGCAAGCATGGCTATACTGTCAAGATACATCACAATCACATCATGCAAGCATACATATATAATAGCCCGAATACTTGCCTCAATCATGCGTAGTACAGTGGACGCGAAGAGGGCGCTGCCTCGAATCACGCTCCCACCTGAACATAAAGACATCCCAATCTAAGACCAACATACTGGACCCAAAAGCATAAAAACAACACAACCGAACTCGCTAAACTCCCAAACGTTTTCCAATCTTCCAATTCCTAGCGATCGCTTTGGTGATCACTGCGGACAGTCAACTTCTAAAATACATAACTTTCTGCTCAGGGTCCAAATAAGGTGTTCTCAAACTTTCTGGAAAGGTAATTACATTACCTAAATAAACTTAGTTGGGGAGCCCTTTTTATTCTGCCATTTACTGCCCCTAGCAATCCAAATTATCAGGCCTCAGAATTCACGTCGGGTTCTCTGGACAGTACACTAAAACGTCCATAACTTTTGCTACGAAGGTCCAAATCGCGTTCTTTATCTCTATGAAAAGGTATAGAAATTACCCACATTTTTCGTTATACTGAGATTCCTGATTTTCCTTTAACTAGCAGTAATAACCAGGTTTCTACAGACTACCCAAAACTGACAGATTAACAGAGCAGCGATACTAAAACATTCATAACTTCCTGACCGTTAATCGGATTTGGGTGATCTTGGTGGCCACTGAAAGCTACGAACATAACCTACAACTCTCTAGCAGACGAAAACTCCTAATTCTTCCTTTAAAGCCACGAAACAGTCCATGCAATATTCTGGACAGAATGCAATCTAAAAGAAATCGGTGACCGATCCACAAAACGAATTCGTAAACGCTTCTAATACAAAAGATTCAGCGGGGGAAGGGTCTTAGTTACCCTATTTGCCGCTGAAGATCGCGACTCCGGATGGGATCCATCTTCCTTCTCTTCTCCCCTCTTCTTTCCCTCTTCTCTTCCTTCTTGGCCGGCCACCCCAATGCAGTTCTCCTTCTCCTCCTTCTTCTCTTGGCCGGCAACAATGGAGGACTAGGGGGTGAAGCCATGGAGGAGGGGCTGGTGGAGGGGAGGTTGCGCAAGGGGGAGGGGAGAATTTCGGCCACCAAAGGGGAGGAGGAGGAGGAGGAGTGGGGAGTGGAGGGTGGGGTGCGGCTAGGTTTGGGGAGGAAGTGGCGCCCCTGGCCGGCCACCCCTTTCCTCATGGGCCAGGCCCAAGGCCCAGTTGGGTTAACTCTGCGAAAAACCCCTCACAACTGTTGAATTTTGAGTATTTACTAGAAGGTCCTTCCCAAATTTCCATTTAATTCTCTCCCGAATAAATAATCTTCCCGACTACTAGCTTGTCATGCTTTTCAGGGTAGTACATAATTTCTCTCTCGAATAGAGTATAACCCCTCTATTTGATATTCGGGTTATTACATTCTACCCCCCTTAAACATGATTCGACCTCGAATCCCAACACGGCTCTATGCGAAAGAACAACCGCGACTGAGAACGAAGAACGGTAACCACGTGCACTGTTGTGAACAACACCGCAAAAGCTCAAGCAAGCGAAACTCTAATTTCCCAAGTAGCCTCTCCTCGGACTAAAGAAACCACAACACAACGACGTAACACGGCGCCCGAGCTAACACTCAACCGGTACTTCCGGTACAATCATCGGGCAAGACTAGAAGGTAAGACCTCACTCGATGGTCATCGCGCAAACGAAACCTCAAACTCGGATCTCCGGTACTCACTCAACACCGAACAAACAAGACGTTACGTACTCGCGCACGGACTCGCGGCGATCCCGGCGATACGCCAATTAGCGAAAACAACCCAATGTACCTTGGGCAACCCCTAGTGGTACCAAACCACGCGACATGCGCCTGAACACCGAACTCTTGTTCCACCTCTCAATCGAACTTTTGCACCCAAACAAAGATCTCCTCCTTTAACGAGGGACACACAACAAAGACTCGCTTTAAACACACTCTTTTACCGATATAGCCCAACTGAAAATGAAGGACTCTCATCGCAACCAAACGTTACTAACTCGGTACTAAAAGAGTCAAATTCAGAATCGAAGATTTATCACGAAAATCTTTCCATCTTCAAATTAGAAAATTTGCAATTAAACACCACATCCACCAAAGGAAAATCACTCGAATAACCAAATTCATCATTTCTTTTATTCTTTCGAATCGATAAGAACCACACATACCAAAGATAAAGCCAAACTCAACTGCGAAAGACAATGGTCAATGAGATAGAACTTAAACGAAAATCGAAAAAACGATTCACTTCTTGAGGAAACATCAATTTAACGGTTTCTCTTTTAAGACCAAAATTTCCTCAAGTTATGCAATCCCAATCATCGCACAACACACTAACTTGTTACTCTTAACTTGGCGATCTCAACGCCAAACCCAAATCAAAACACCTTGTCAACACCTTTGAAAAGGGACTCGATGATCTCACAAAACATTCTCTAACCGATTTTCTTCTTGTGAATTACTTTGATAGATAACTTCGATGCATCCCAAAATGGATCTTCACACGTAATCACGTTACCTCAATCCTCAAGAATGGACAACTTGGAATTCACATCACATATTCTCATGTATTTCATAAAAATATTTCTATCAATGACCATCCCAATCGCTCAAATCCACCTTTATACTACTTTTTCACATTATCAATGGGCGTTCAAAGTTCTAGCACAACAATGCAAAGCCCAAATTTAACCTCCAAGACTCTTGCAACGAAATTCTCATATAAAGTATAGGAAATCCTCATATTAAATTCCTACAAAATCCACAATTCCAACATACTCACTCATTAAAATCATCATGAAAATATTTTCTTGACCAGTTAACCATTACAAGGATTATAACTCTCAGAAGGTTACACATTTAGAGCCAAATCACTCTTGACATTAGTCAACATTTTCCATTATCCCATTATTTGACATGACGATTCGATTACTTTATAATCCCACTCTCATTAAACCACATCATCAAGTTTAACTCTCATAGCCTTGCAATACTACCAAATTGTAATACTCTATAAAATTGATCAATATTTCTATACTTTCAGTAATTCTAATGTTTCGCCCGAAGCGAACCGGAAGATCTTGGACCACACTCACTATAGGTTCTACTAGCTGTAACAATGCAATCAGTTTAACCTCATAAGACAAACTTCCATTGAGTTAGACTTCTCTCAAAGAACTATATTACGAAATTATTTCATCCTCCAGCGCTCATTGAATAACTTACAACCCACAGTTTCACCACTACAATTATTCAACACCTCAAAAGACTCAGGTGAAACGAATAGGTTGATTCTTCCTCAAAAGAAAGAGCGAATGGAATCAATTTTTCAACAACTTGGAAAACATGTGCCACTTAGGCCAAGAACTGGAAAGAAAAACATAAGGGAAAGTCAATAGTCAAGGGCTCAAGCCCTACGAAAGCGAATACCAAACCACAAAGAGAAGAATGTAATACCCTTTGAACATTGATAAACCCTTATGGAACAACTGCATAAGGTTTAAGTACTCTCCAATAAACCGCAAGATGCGAAACGACTTAAATCTCAAACACTTAACTTCTCTCCTTCCTTTAACAAGGATAGTTATTTTCTGTGATTACTACATCACCTTGCCAGCTTAAACAAGATAAGCTCTTATGACCAAATCATAGGAACAACTTGAGAACCAATAAAATCTTTCAACATATCACTTTGCTCAAGCAACTCAATCACCACATAACTCAAGAGGTCCAAATGATCCCCATCGCAAAACTCGAAACACTCTTACAAAATCCCATTTACGAAAGACGATCAATTACTTTACTTCTAAAAGAATCATCACCACACACTGAAGTCACCATCTCTTGCAAATAATCTTACTAACATCAGAATAATATACTCTGAACACGAATATTTATCATCAACTATTCCATTAGAAAAGCCCCAGAGTTTCACCAAATTGTTCCATACTACCTTTGCATCCCATCTTCGAAATGAGAGTATACCCAGAACCATACAACCTCACTACATCGACCTCTTATGTTTAGAAGGGGTCTACTACACAATTGAAAAGCTCCTACCAAAACTCTTCATCAAGGACACATTATCATCCGATTATTTTCACAATTATGTGGGCATAAGCCCATATCAGTTCAACTCTTAACGATGCTCATCATCAACTTCAACACACAATGCTTATTCCACAACCATTGTTGTTATCAATCGCTTCATTATGAAATCTAGTTGCTACCTACTTTTATTCCCAAATCACATGGATATTAACAAACACGTATCCAACTGTTCCTCCTCATATTTGGATTTCAACAAAAATACACTAAAACTTCAAAAATCAAATCTTCTATCGATCAAAAGTCTTAACAACGTTACAACCAAATTCATCGCTTCATTCTATACTGTAAGAACTACATAGAACTCCTTTCATAAATTCTAGATCCACCGATATTCAATCCAATCAACCAGGTTATACACGGTTCCGAGATTCGGTATTCCTCTAATTTTTCTTTCCACACAATTAAATTAATCCATGGGAACCAAAGAACCCAACAAGTTTAGCAACCTAAACAGTTTTAATGACCGACTAGTTCATCAAGTTCCATACTTCTTGATATCTCTCAATCACTACTCATATATACCGCTCATCAAGAACTAGGAAAAGACAACATCAACTTAATCAATTTCACTTCTAAGGTTACTAATTAATATTAATTTTGCACCATACCAATGACTCATCTTGATACCCATACGATATCAAGTTATTTGATTACAATCTCGATTTAACCATAACGAGGCAACACAAAAGATTTTAACAATTTCCAACGTAAGTAAATGCCTTAAACTTCAACACTCGGTATAATCCAAAAGGAACACATAGGGCCAAAGCTTCTCATGCTAACAAACTTGCAACTTCAAACCCTCAATACCCAACTATCAAACGAATAAATGAGTCATTCTTTGCTAAAGAGAAAGAAGAAGGAACAACCAAGGAATTATCGATAATTGCCAATTGAGAAAGATCACAAGTAGCCAAAGCGACTCAACAGTCGGAAAACAATAATTGATTCAGAGAACCATAATAGACCATTGACACTCAACAACCACCATAAACCAAGAACCCATAAGAAAATCATCATCCACCACAAATCAAGAATTTACCAAGATTTGAGGTCAAGAAAGAAAATAACTTTCTAAAGCAGCTCACGCTCAACTCCTGCAACTATAGTATTCGGGGTAACTACTCTATTCGTCTACCACGAACGGTGGTATAACCTGACAAAGTCCAAGGTAACAACCACGGCCTCCACTTCTTAACAACCTTATCGACACACATAAACAATATAATCCAATATGATTATTCATGATCACCTCATGGCAATCATAGAATAGATTCATAGATATAGAATATCATAACCTATCATAACATAGATTAACAACAAGCAAGATAGCACAGAGGCAATTCAACAATTGCTCAACAAATAAAACATATCAACAGAAAATGCGGAAGCAATGTAATTCCCAATCCCACCTACTGTGCACAGCGTGTCAATTTAATATTTTTCTATTAACCACGGACCTAAAGCCCGCTCTGATACCAATCAGTAACACCTCACTCAAAGATTGAGCCCGAATGCTACTAAAATTAAATTAAACTAAACTAAACTAAGATCAATTACAAATTTTCGCAAAACCTCCTTTGTATAGTCACTATACCGAGGTTCCAACACTTAATCATGGCATTTATCAATATCTTCATAATCGTGTTCTTTCAAGCATGCAGGATAATCTCATAAACATAATCAAAATTTGCTATTCTCATTATTACAGTTAATCTGAAACTCAAACCATCCATAAGTAATTCTTAAGATTGAGTGGTAGTGCGTGCATCCAAACATCTACTCCCTCCCATGCATGCGGGTCTTGCCAGTTGTACCTAAAACACATCAAAGCAAGAGTGAGCCCAAAGACTCAGCAAGTACCAACAAGGCTAAGCAAGTTATCGTTCATAGCATCAACAATCCAAGATAAACAATGCACCAAAGTATAGCCTTCATGCTCATGTGAATGCAACCAATGCAATGTACCTTTTCAACTTTATCTCTTTTCGCATTTTACCGGTAATGCGGGGTATACAACCGTCGCTGTATAGCCTTGCCTGTGCCCTCTGGCACAGGGACCAAGAGCCTATACACCACACGTATAGGGACCTTTGCCCATCATCATAATGATGGGGACCTCTTTTCTCATTGCCCACATTCCACGAATGTGGGGACCTCAAGCCCGTCATCTACATGACGGGGACCTCGAACATGCATAGTCACCACGTGACCAATCCTCCAACATGATTGCATGATGCACATAAACCAACTTTAAATCATCATACATATGGATTCACAACAACGACATACATGAATTAACTCATCCATACTTCTAGCATTCATCACCATTGACATTTGTAGCATTCCAGCATCCATGAATAGCACATATATTCATTAAACTAGCAAACATGAACATTCCTTCATGAATAACATTTAATCATTTCTCATTATCATGTAAGCAATAGCAACATGCGGTAGAACCATTTAACCATAACTAACAGTCATCAAGATAAAACAGTAACTCATCTCATAAACAAGCAAGCATGGCTATACTGTCAAGATACATCACAATCACATCATGCAAGCATACATATATAATAGCCCGAATACTTGCCTCAACCGTGCGAGTACAAGTGGACGCAAGAGGCGCTGCCTCGAATCACGCTCCCACCTGAACATAAAGACATCCCAATCTAAGACCAACATACTGGACCCAAAAGCATAAAAACAACACAACCGAACTCGCTAAACTCCCAAACGTTTTCCAATCTTCCAATTCCTAGCGATCGCTTTGGTGATCACTGCGGACAGTCAACTTCTAAAATACATAACTTTCTGCTCAGGGGTCCAAATAAGGTGTTCTCAAACTTTCTGGAAAGGTAATTACATTACCTAAATAAACTTAGTTGGGGAGCCCTTTTTATTCTGCCATTTACTGCCCCTAGCAATCCAAATTATCAGGCCTCAGAATTCACGTCGGGTTCTCTGGACAGTGCACTAAAACGTCCATAACTTTTGCTACGAAGGTCCAAATCTCGCGTTCTTTATCTCTATGAAAAGGTATAGAAATTACCCACATTTTTCGTTATACTGAGATTCCCTGATTTTCCCTTTAACTAGCAGTAATAACCAGGTTTCTACAGACTACCCAAAACTGACAGATTAACAGAGCAGCGATACTAAAACATTCATAACTTCCTGACCGTTAATCGGATTTGGGTGATCTTGGTGGCCACTGAAAGCTACGAACATAACCTACAACTCTCTAGCAGACGAAAACTCCTAATTCTGCCTTTAAAGCCACGAAACAGTCCATGCAATATTCTGGACAGAATGCAATCTAAAAGAAATCGGTGACCGATCCACAAAACGAATTCGTAAACGCTTCTAATACAAAAGATTCAGCGGGGGAAGGGTCTTCGTTACCCTAGTTGCCGCTGAAGATCGCGACCGGATGGGATCCATCTTCCTTCTCTTCTCCTCTCGCTTTCCCTCTTCTCTTCCTTCTTGGCCGGCCACCCCAATGCAGTTCTCCTTCTCCTCCTTCTTCTCTTGGCCGCAACAATGGAGGACTAGGGGTGAAGCCATGGAGGAGGGCTGGTGGAGGGAGGTTGCGCAAGGGGGAGGGGAGAATTTCGGCCACCAAAGGGGGAGGAGGAGGAGGAGGAGTGGGAGTGGAGGGGGGGGTGCGGCTAGGTTTGGGGGAGGAAGTGGCGCCCCTGGCCGGCCACCCCCTTTCCCTCATGGGCGGGCCCAAGGCCCGTGTTGGGTTAACTCTGCGAAAAACCCCTCACAATCTGTTGAATTTTGAGTATTTACTAGAAGGTCCTTCCCAAATTTCCATTTAATTCTCTCCGAATAAATAATCTTCCCGACTACTAGCTTGTCATGCTTTTCAGGGTAGTACATAATTTCTCTCTCGAATAGAGTATAACCCCTCTATTTGATATTCGGGTTATTACATTAATCTTGAACATGAATTGGAGGATGTGAACAAGTAGTGCGTGTCTACTCCCTCCCAAGTGAGCCAACATCGTGGTTTACCTAAAATAAACAAAGAACGCAAGAGTGAGTCCACGACTCGCAAGTCTGATGAAAGAGACAGAACACATATACAAACAGACATCACCATTTAAGAATGCGAACATTTCATCGAATGAGCACTTAGGAAATACATGAAATGAATGAATGTAATCAGGATGGACTGCACACATGCTTATACTCAGTATAGCGAGTGACACACCGTCGGTGTTCACTTAAGCCCGCACCTTAACAAAAGTGCGGGGATCCAAGTCCTATATGAAGAACGTTTCATATAGGTGTCCAAAGCTGCCCATACTTTGGAATTGATGGGTCTTAAATGCCCATACTGGAATTGATGGGTCTTTCAATCCACTCCGTGGACGGGACATGACAATGTCCAAACTCGCCCACATTGGAATGGTGGGACTTACAATCCACTCCGTGGACATAACATGAATAAAAGGATGCATGATATGAACATGAACAATGCTAATATCATCTTTCAAAGATATACTCCACATATTGAAAGAACATAACCAGATTCAAGATTCCGTATCACAAAATGTCACAACATATTCATGTAAACATTCACAATCACAGCACTTAAAATCAACAAAGTACTTGCCTTCCGCGTTGCGACGCGTTAGCAGGCAACGAAGGTGCTCCCAAACCCGTAGTCTCGCCGCCTAAACAATTCAATAAACGGAATAAGAACCACATGGTACACAACACGACTTAATACTCTACAATACTCTCTTGAATACCCAAGCAAAAGGCGTAGTCCAAAATCTGAAAACAGACAACACCCTGGAATCGGATCTGGACAGCAGCACGGTATTGGCTATAATTATTTACCTAGGACTCGAAACGAGGTAAGCCCAGCTCCTACATAAACTTAACGGTCTTACCTACAACACTCTAGTTGATGAGGTAACCCAAATCGGCCAAATTATTAAACTAACAGGTAATTGAAATAGCAGTACAAAGTCTGTTCGAACAGTTAAAACAGCAAGATTAAAACATCCATAACTTTTAATCTGCAACTCCGAATTGAGCGTTCTTTAACAATCTGAAAAGTTTATGAAATTATCTACATTAACCTAGTTGGGATGAAACCCTGATTCGTCCACTAACATACACCTATTTTAAAAGAAAACTTAAAAGGTAATTCTCGTCAGAATTCTGGACAGCAGATATTAAATCTATCATAACTTTTGACTCGTTCGTCGGATTGTAGTGTTCTTGGCGGCCACCGAAAGCTAAGAACAAGACCTACAATACTCCAGGAGATGAACATCTCAAATTCGGCTTCTAAAATACCGAAACAGACCACGCAACATACTGGACAGAATTGATTCTATAACTGACAGCACTTACTTTAATCACTCCTACCCAAAACGCATTCTAAAATCAACCCAAACGACATAAACAACAACCGTTACCCTTGGAATACTAGGAAGAAGGTGAGGGCTCCTTGGAGAGGCCTCCTTTCCTTTTTGAACAGCGATCCCCGCAAAGATCCCCCTCCTTTCTTCGTGCACTAGCAGCAGGAACGAATCGGCACCAAAAGAACGGTAGCTCGCTTAGGGGAAGGTGCAGCACCAGGGCTGGGGCGCATCTAGGGGAGGAGGAGAAAGGGCGCAAGGGGGAGAGGAGGATGGAGGTGGCGGCCACAAGGGGGAAAAGGTGGGGGAGGTGGGAGGAAAATTAGGGTTAACCACCCCTCCCCCAAAGCCACTTGGCTGGCCCCCACCAATGGGCCTCACGGCTGCCCATGGGCTTCACGGCAGGCCCCCCCCAATAGGCCCACAATGTCCCCACTAGGGTCTTCTGGCCCAAAGACATGGGCCAAAACCGAAAGAACAAACGCAAACGCCGAAATTTCTCTTTCGAACTCGAATTCGAACAAATTTCTTCCTAAACAAGTACAGGATATCACATTCTACCCCCCTTAACAGGATTCGACCCCGAATCCAAACGCTGATCCACACGAGAGAAAAACGGCGACTGAAAATTAACAACGGTAAACGGATATTCGTTGCGAACAAATCCGAATAACGCTCACACCAGCGAATCTCCAACCCCCAAGTGACCTCACTCTCGGACTGAGAATCACAACAGAAAGAGGTGAAAAGACGTAAGCCGTAACACTCAACCCTACATCTCCAAGTACACTCATTGGACAAGACTCAAAGGTAAGATCTTACTCGGCGGTCACGTTGTTAACGAATACTCAAACTTTAAATCTCACAGGTACTCACTCGGCACCAAACATGCCAAACGTTGCGTATCGCGCACGGACCGAGACGGTCCTACCAATACGCCAACTTTTGAATTCCTGTAGCTATCGAAAACAACCCAATGTACCTTGGGCTAACTTTCCCAATGATACCGAACCACACAACATGCACATAGAACACGAAACCCTTGTTCCACCTCTCAATTGAACTCCTCAGTGAAACAAGGGTCACCTCCTTTAACCAGAAACACACAACAGAACTCTCTTTAAGTAAACTCTTTTACCAACAAATCCCATCCGAAAAAGAAAAACTCACATCACAACTATGCGTTACCAGCTCGGTACTAAAGAGTCAAATCCAGAAATAGGAATTTCATCACGAAAACCTTTCCACTTTCCAAGTGGCAAATTGCGAATAAACGTCACGAAAGCCAAAGGAGAGATCACTTGAATGCTCAAACCATAAATTTCTTTTATTCTTTTTGAACTGATAAAAACCATACATGTCCACATAAATCAAAACTCAATTTCTGGAAGACACAGTCATAAACACATAGCTCAAACAAGAATCAAGAAAACGTGTCACTATTTGAGGAAGCATCAATGTCACTATTTGAGGAAGCATCAATTTCTCAGTTTCTCTTTTAGGAATAAAATTTCTCTCAAACCTTGGAATTCGAACTCATCGCATACCAACAAGTTCAATCCTCTTAATTTAACCTCATCAAGTCAGGCTTAATCCGAAATACATCATCCACACCTTTGTGGAGAGACTCTATTGATTCAACTAAACATACTCTAGCCAATGGAAATACTTTGACAGATGACTCCCAATGCATCTCAAAATAGATCTCACACGCAATCCCATCACCTCAATCTTTTATTTATAAACAACTCGGAATCCTTAGCACACATATTCATATAGTTCATCAAGGGTCCTATCAATGAACATCTTACTATTCGGAATCCACCTTTATTCTACTTCCTCTATACACAAATCATTGGGCGACCAAAGTTCTAGCATAAAGATGCAAATCCCAGATTTTAACCTCTAAGACCCCTACAACAAACTTCTCATATAGAAGATAGGAAAACCTCGCTTTAAAATCCCTAAAATTATCACAATCCAAACATACTCGCGCATTAACATCACCATGAAAACATTTCCTCGACCCAATTATCTTTATAAAGATTCAAGCTATTAGAGAGTTACTTACTATGCCCAAGTCATTTTTGACAATAACCCAACAATCTCGGCTATCTCATTAATCGCTTTATCGATCGACATTTCGCTAATAACACTCTCATTACAATGCCATCATATTTCATCTGCACAACTGTGCAAGGTACTCAATCGCGACACTCTAATACGTTGATCAAGATTCCCATCCTTTCAAAAATTCTAATGTTCCACCCGAATTGGACAAAGGATCTTGGATCACAAATCTCCTTAGGTTCTAATGGTTGCAACAATGCAATCAGTTTAGCCTCAAAGGCAGACATTCTGAATAAATAAAATTTTCTCGAAGAATTATACGCGAAATTAGTTCATCCTTCAATGCTCCTCGACTAACTTTCAATCCAAGGTCTCACAACCACAATGAATAAACACTTCAAAAAACCACTGTGAAACGAACCGGTGGATCCTTCCTCAAAAGTAAAAGCAAATGAAGACATTTACTGCTCAAAGTAAACATAGGATCAAGGGAAATAGTCACTTAGGCAAAGAATTCAGAAAACATAGAGGAAGTCAACAGCTGAGGGCTCACGTCCTACTATAAGCGAATACCAAACCACCAATGGGAAGAAAGTATTGCCCTTTGAAAATTGGTAAACTCTTATGGAACAAATGCATAAGGTCCAAGCACACTCAAATAACTAAAAGTTGCGAACCGCGACTTAATTCTCAATTACTTTTACTTCACTCCTTCCTTTAACCAGGAAAGTTATTTTCTGTGACTACTGCATCACTTCGCTAGCTTAAACAAGATAAGCTCTTAAGACCAAATCACAGGAACCACTTAAGAACCAATAAAATCTTTCAACACGTCTCTTTGCTCAAAACAGACTTAATTACCACATAACTCATGAGGTCCAAAGATAACAACCGCAAAACTCAAAACACTTTCACAAAAAGCAAAGATCATGCGAATGATCAATTTGTTTTCTTATAATTGCTCAACATTATCATCACAACCACAAATCGACAATCATACTAATCAACAGGATAATGCGCAATTAGCAAGAATCATCATAGTCTCTTATCACTTCATGAACTTTTGAAAAGAAACTCAATGAACTACTTCATCATGTCTCTAAAATCTAAATTTTTTTTTGCATCTACTTGATCTAGGGGAAACCTAGTGCACGAGCCTCAAAATTGAAACAAGTTCTTTCAACAAGATGATAATAGAACATGACAATCTCACCAATGTACACCAACAGAAATCTCTTATTAGCTTTCATCCATTTAACTCTTACTGACACTTGACGCCAAGATAGAACACACTAAATGCTCTCTAACCACACATGACACTATCATGATCCTACCTCTGTTTGCAAACTCAACAACAGTTAAAAGGATATAATCAACGTTCTAACTTATGCTCAGCAATTAGAATGAAATGTCTTAAACTTCAATATTATAGGATGCATAAGACAAGGTTTTACAAGGCGATACATCATCGCTCATCTAGACATTTAAACAAGTTTCAATAAAAAAATTTTCCATGGTAAGAATTAAGTAAAGCTATCATTCGAATAAGATCATCAGTATCCAAATAGAAGACAGATTCAAGATGAATATTTATCAAGACAACATTCGAACATATCCTTAACTTAACCATCACTAGCGGTTAGAATAACCGAAAAAGGGCCTATATTCTAATCCGTCTAACAAATTTAACAGGTTACTTGATCGTAAGGATCAAACCAATTCATCAACATTTCCATACTTCTTAATAACAATAGGTACTTGAACAGAATGAACAAGCTCTTATCTAAAATTCATCATGTACCAAATATAACATCATTTCACATTAAGAAATTCACCTTCATGGATACTAGTTAAGAATAAACTGCTTGCACAAAGCTAATAACCCAAATATGATAAATCATACCATGACGATTAATTCATTTAATTTAACACCTCTTACTTAAGCATGACAAGACATCGCTTAGGATTTTAACCCAATCCTTCGTAAGAAGAGGTATTAAATTTCAACACTAAATAATCCAAAAGAAATACATAAAGTCAAGCTTTCACATGATAAAGAACTTGCAAATGTAAAACTTTCAAGATCCACAATACCAAGCTAATAATTGAATCACATTTCCAATAAGAAGAGTAGAACTCCTAAGAAAAGATAAATCTTGCCGATAACCAACGCTCCCAAGAAACAACATTAGACCAAAGAATGTGAGAATAAGTAGTCGATTTATGAAACCAAGAAAGTCCAGTGAAAACTCATCAGAAGGAATGTAAAGCACTAACTCAAGAAAACTTCATCAACTGCAACTATTACCAGAATTGGCCAAATTCAAGATCAAGGAAGAGAATAACTTTTCTAATGAAACTCTCCTCAACACCCATAACTATGGTATTCGGGGTAGATACTACTCTATTCTTTTACCATGAACGGTGGTGTAACCTGGCAAAGCCCAGGGCCAACCACAACCTCAACCTCTCAACATCACCCATAGCAAAAAAAAATCACAGTGAGTATAGTATATCATCTCGTAACAATCACAGAATAATTTCATAGGTATAGAAGATCATATCATATCATATAGTACAAGGCAACATAACAGCAACGGAAACGCATTGCTTGAACCATCCCATCCTACTGTGCACCAGTGTGTCAAGTTTTAGGTTAATAACCATTAACAAATTTTAACAAATTCAGCTACCTAAGTTGCTAACTTATTCACCACAGACCTAAAGCCCGCTCTGATACCAACTGTAACACCCTGGCTATTCGGAAGCCAAGATGCCACCTATAATTAATCTAACAATCTACACAATGAAGAAGAATAAGAAATAGAGTATCAACTAATAGCAGTATCAAAACATCCAGAACATGATGAAGGTATCCTTCCTTCACCATCTAGGTTATTTATTTCAGATCATCGATAATGACAGTTCACATGCAATAATAAATCAACATCATTATGGAGAAGGTATCCTTCCTTCACCAATTATAATTTAATTATTACAGTTTATCATTAACGAATGAAAGATAGAACTAAAATTTAATCTTGAGCATGAATTGGAGGATGTGAACAAGTAGTGCGTGTCTACTCCCTCCCAAGTGAGCCAACATCAGGGTTTACCTAAAATAAACAAACAACGCAAGAGTGAGTCCACGACTCAGCAAGTACAGTGAAAGAGACATAACACATATACAAACAGGACATCACCATTTAAGAATGCGAACATTTCATCGAATGAGCACTTAGGAAATACATGAAATGAATGAATGTAATCAAGGATGGACTGCACACATGCTTATACCGGTATAGCGAGTGACACACCCGTCGGTGTTCACTTAAGCCCGCACCTTAACAAAAGTGCGGGATCCAAGTCCTATATGAAGAACGTTTCATATAGGTGTCCAAAGTCGCCCATACTGGAATTGATGGGTCTTACATGCCCATACCGAATTGATGGATCTTTCAATCCACTCCGTGGACGGACATGACAATGTCCAAACTCGCCACATTGGAATGGTGGACTTACAATCCACTCCGTGGACATAACATGAATAAAAGGATGCATGATATGAACATGAACAATGCTAATATCATCTTTCAAAGATATACTCCACATATTGAAAGAACATAACGATCAAAGATTCCGGTATCACAAATGTCACAACATATTCATGTAAACATTCACAATCACAAAGACTTAAAATCAACAAAGTACTTGCCTTCGCGTTGCGACGCGTTAGGTGCAACGAAGGTGCTCCCAAACCCATAGCCTCGCCGCCTAAACAATTCAATAAACGGAATAAGAACCACATGGTACACAACACGACTTAATACTCTACAATACTCTCTTGAATACCCAAGCAAAAGCCGTAGTCCCAAATCTGAAAACAGACAACACCACGAATCGGATCTGGACAGCAGCATGGTATTGGCTATAATTATTTACCGGGACTCGAAACGAGGAGAGCCCAGCTCCTACATAAACTTAACGATCATACCTACAACACTCTAGTTGATGAGGTAACCCAAATCGGCCAAATTATTAAACTAACAGGTAATTGAAATAGCAGTACAGAGTCTGTTCCAATAGTTAAAACAGCAAGATTAAAACATCCATAACTTTTAATATACAACTCCGAATTGAGCATTCTTTAACAATCTGAAAAGGTTATGAAATTATATACATTAACCTAGTTGGGATGAAACCCTGATTCGTCCATTAACATACACCTATTTTAAAAGACAACTTAAAAGGTAATTCTCGTCAGAATTCTGGACAGCAGATATTAAATCTATCATAACTTTTGACTCGTTCGTCGGATTTTAGTGTTCTTGGCGGCCACCGAAAGCTAAGAACAAGTCCTACAATACTCCAGGAGATGAACATCTCAAATTCGGCCTCTAAAATACCGAAACAGACCACGCAACATACTGGACAGAATTGATTCTATAACTGACTGCACTTACTTTAATCACTCCTACCCAAAACGCATTCTAAAATCAACCCAAACGACATAAACAACAACCGTTACCCTTGGAATACCAGGAAGAAGGTGAGGGCTCCTTGGAGAGGCCTCCTTTCCTTCTTGAACAGCGATCCCCGCAAAGATCCCCCTCCTTTCTTCGTGCACTAGCAGCAGGAACGAATCGGCACCAAAAGAACGGTAGCTCGCTTAGGGGAAGGTGCAGCACCAGGGCTGGTGTAACGTCCCGAAATTTGGCTTTTCAAAAATCTTTTGAGTAGTTTAGGTCCCTGGAAAATTTCACCAATTTTATTTGATTTAATAAAGCTTAAATGGGAATTTTCTAAATTAAAAATATTTAATTTGACTAATATAAACATTAATTAAATAAAAACCTGTGTTATTTGGCTTCCTTGTCTTTCAAGGAATTTTTGGGTATTTTCTGAGATTTTTCCGGATTTGTTTGCTATTTTATTTGACCTCCTTGATTTTTGGGATTTCTTTTAATTCCGAAAATCCAGATTTTCTCTCTCCTGCCGATGCTACAGTAAATCGCGAGCACTGTTCATCTTCCAGAACGAGTTCGTTCCGTGCACGTTTCAAACTGAAATATTCAAACTTCCATATCTTTCTCCACGGTGCATATAAATGTGAGCCGTTTGCGCTCACGCGTCCGTGTTGATCCCCTCTTCCAATCCCCTGAATTGGTTTCCTCCAAACTGATCTAATTTCGTCGCAATCTCCAAAAAACCGAGCTCCAACCAAAGGTTTTCTCCGGCGAACTACGGCTTCATCCGACGTCCCCCGACCGAACCGTCTGCGGCGTTGGCTTCGCATCGTCGCGTTCTACGTCATGGTTCCTTCCTCTTTGCCCGAAGATCACCGGAGCACCGTCGGCCATGTCAAGCCCTAAAGCCGAAACGTGTTCATCGCGTTCCTCGCTACCTCGGTGAGTTTTTCCAAAATCCGACCGCGTCATCTTGTGCCCCTCGTCAATACCTATTTTTCCCCTCTTGTAGATTCAAGTTTCATCCACCGTGCGCCGAGAATTTGACGTTCTCTCGCCTCTTGTTCGTCGTCCTTCTCCGGTCAATTATTCCGCAACCGTTGATCCCCTGCCTTCAACTCCACCACCGTTGAGTTCGCGTCGCCGCGTTCTACGCCGTGCTCACCTTCCTTTTTGCAGAGCATCGCTGGAAGTGTTACGCACCCGTGAGGTCGCCATCGTCGGCGTTCTTCGCGTCGCTGCCGTCGCCTGGAGCAAAATCTTGATGTCCGGACCGCGTCATCATCTCCGGCTCGTCGTTTCCTTTCCGTTTTGCCCCTTCGCCATCGTTGGTTCGCCTCCGTTCACCATCCACCCTTTGCGCTATGAACTAGCCATGCCCCTGTTTACTGTTCATGCATATGATGCATACGTGTGTTCCGTCTGGTACTTCCTATTGCTTCTTAATTCTTGTTGATGCTCACTTCCTCTCTTCCATATGGGCCCAAGTAAAATATATCTTCCCTGTTGTTTGATGTTCTATGTTGAGGCATGTTGGCAGAAGCATGTTTCTCTTTGTCCATCTTCTCTATTTATTAAGTGGGTCCCATATGTCATACAAGATAATAGTTATCTCCTCTCACTTCCATATGGACCCTTTGCCATCCATATATATATAAATATATATATATATATATATATATATATATATATATATATATATATATATCTTCCATGTTGACCCCACATGTCATCCACCCACATTAAAATCCTAATTATTTATCTCTCTTACATGCGGGTCCCGTATGTCAGTCAACTCTTGGTCAACCCTAGCTTATGAGCTTGGTCCACCGTGGACTAGCATATCTCTGTGGACCTGGTCCATAGACCAGTGGCCCACATGTCAACCCCTAATCCTATTTTCGGGAATTAATTTAATTCTTGAAAATCCTTTTATCTTATTGGTCCCGCTTGTCACTCTCTCTACCTTATTTCTGGAATTATTTTAATTCTAGAAATTCATAAATACCAGTCGGTCTCACCTAACATACACTTATTCTTTATCTAATATTTTCGGAATAGAATATTCTGAGAATATTCCGTAGAGCTTTTTCATCATTTCATGTGAATTCCAATCTTCCAAAAGCCATATCTTCTTCATCCGAATTCCGATTGAACCCATTCAAGTTTCTAAATTCATCTAAATTCAATATCTACCTTCCAGTACCATTCAATTTAAATTTGGAGTTTATTTGATTTGTCTTTTGAATTTAGTTTGTTTTGCGCTTTCTTTCTCGTTAGACACCGAAGTCCCGGAATCGTCCGAGGAAGCTGAAGATCAAGCAAGTAGAAGATTGAAGATAAAATTAAGATCATCATTTCTATAGCAAGGCAAGTTATACCTTTGATCATATTGAATCCCAGTTTTTAAAATTACTTTGATTTAAATTATTGCATTTACTTTAAGTAAGTATTTAAATGCTTTTGGGTTTAGCTATTTATCCAATTTGTTATATCCACTTTGTCTATTGTATGTGATAATCTTTTGTCACCCTAGATTGGTTCATATTTAGTTGGTGCTATGGTATTACCAACGTGGGTTGGTTAGTACGAGTAGATTGCTTAGCCATGCAACGAGTCATCATCATCACCTGAGTTGCAATTATAAATTTGACTAAGTGATTATGGAACTATGTGATAAAACTGTGTGTGCTGTGTGCTATTACTTTGTGGATGGCATGTGTTGCACTAAAACTCAACTGGGTGGTAAAGGATTTAGACTGAGGCAAGTGGTGGAAACTGTGTGATATGGTGGACTATGTGATGGGAATGATAATCTGTGTGGCTTAGTTAGAAAATGGAAGTCTTGCCTTGGTCAATTAAGGACTTAACTTTGTGCGCCATTGAATCGAGCCTCATCAGCACGACCACATGCCTGGTATGGGACGGGCGTAACTTAGTAGGTTATGGATTCTCGGCATTGATGTTCAGGTGGTAGGTTAGGCTTTGTGATAGGGTGGAGGTGTGACTACTTGGTGGTTGCATCACGGAGGATTCGTCGCCCCCGCCCAACGGTGTGTGTTATGCATGGGCTTTGTGATATGTATAACGGTTTGTAAGCACACCGGGAATGTCAATGTTTGAGATGAAGTTTCGAAAGGTTTTGTTGTGATCGGCTCCGATCCATTGATTGCATCTTGTGGGTAAAGTGTACAACCTCGCAAAGTGTTAAACAATCTATTCGAATATAGCGCGCGTCATGGTCATGGACATGCTCGGGATTTCACACGAGGGTAGTTTTCATAAAACAATTGGGAAGGGACAGGTGTGTGATTTAAGTCATATGGTCTGTGTTAAAGAATTTGATTAGGCTATGTGTCTTTGTGAAAACAATCTGTTAAATTAATATTGTCTATTTGTTTTGAATTATGCTTTCAATCTATTATTTGTATTCAATTGCAAATGTTGCATTTCTGCAAAATAACCACAGAAGCCATTTCCTTTGGAATAAGCCTGCATCTATACATTGCATTCTGTGGTATGACTTGCGAGTACGGTTGTGTACTCACGCTTGTTGTAAAACTTGCGCCCAAACCTACAGAGTGGAGGAATCGTCAGTCAACAAGGTCTACTTCAAGGATCGAGAAGAACTAGGTCGCGACCCCACCGATTGCCTGTGGGCATATGGATGGGCTTCACCGGTTATTCCGCTTCGCTCCGCAGCCTTCATTGAGCTATTCGCCTTCTGAGGCATTAATTGTAAGCTTTGACCTTAAGGTCTTTACTCTGATATTTATTGTTATTTGCCTATTTATTAGTCATCTTTGTATATGGAAATGATATTTCATCGATGTTGCCACTGTGTGCACTAGCGTGATCCTGGACTAGTGCAGTATACACAGAGGGTCCAGAATTGTATTTTTGGGTCCCGACAGAGGTGGTATCAGAGCCATATCGACTGTAGGTCGTGATCTTAGTTAGAATGGCCGTTGTAAGGAAAACTTCAAAACTTATTTTACAAATGGAAAATCTTAACGATGTGCTATTCTCATCTTGTCTAGTTTCTATACTCTTCCATTCTATTCCTTTCTCATCTATATTTGTCCTCACCATTTTGAGTATTAAGTTGGACTCTCTCCTCTCATAACTTCTATAGTCATCGTTATCCGTGCCAAATGTCTTGGTGGATGCCCAAGAGCTGTTTTGAGCAACTGTTTGAAGACCGTGCAACCAACAACAACGTATCAACATCTTCCCAGGTGTTCAAGACAAATTCGCCTGCAAGGATCGCAAGCAATCAACGTTTGATGAAGACCGTGCTCAGATCGAGTTTTCTTCAAACCGGACATATAGGATAAATCAAAGATAGGTTCCTCCCGTGTGTTGAGCCAAGTCGACTGTTAGTTAGAGTTTAATCGACTAGACGATTAGATCTTTGTTTTCCTTCTTCTGTAGTTTGGTGTGAGTTTTATGCTTCTTAATAGCTTTCCCGCTATTTGTGTGTTCCTTGGTGTTCTTTGTTAAGTTCGCTTCCCTTAGTAGATTGTCTTCCTTACCTTGTGCTTTTCCTCGCATCTATTAGCCCCGGTCACCAAGAGATGGAGAACCCGTGAAGCCACCTTGTCGATAATCTCAAGATGCATGCGCCACCGG
The DNA here is from genome assembly GCA_036346255.1 of Ampelocalamus luodianensis. Lineage (NCBI taxonomy): Eukaryota > Viridiplantae > Streptophyta > Magnoliopsida > Poales > Poaceae > Ampelocalamus > Ampelocalamus luodianensis. The sequence goes on from CM070621.1 coordinate 52,830,278, forward strand.
ATGTTATCAATCCCAGTGGACGCTTGTCGCATCAGAGTAGCGATTGGCCATGGAAGAATTGTTGGTAGCTCAGACTCAATCCATGAACGTGATGATGCCGAACATGAACAACAGGATGACCCAGCAGAATCAGACCACCGCTACCTTAATCAATTTGATGAATCAGAATAATCAATCAAGTCATCGCACCATCGCCAGGTCGCACCAGAGCGCATAATGACCAACAACTATCGGTGCGCGAGTGACACATCGTAACTCGAGCCACTTCCTACCACCGTAATCGGATCATGCAAGTGACGATGCAACCATCGGACAATAGTAATGTTTGCAATGATGCGCAACTCGTTGCCATCCCAACGACGCACCTTCAGTTCAAGTTTGCAAAGTTCTTAAGGACCAAGCCACCTGTTTTTGAAGGATCAACCATACTCAAGGATGCAGAATCTTGGATTCGCACCATAGAAGAAAAGCTAAATGTTGTGCACTGCAATGATAATGAGAAAGTTTTCTATGCTGCTCATCATTTAGAAGGAGTTGCATTAGATTGGTGGGAAAATTTCGCGCCGCCATCAGACGAGCACACCATCACTTGGGCGAGTTCACCATCGCTTTGTGCCAACAAAGATGCGATATCAAGCATAAGTGATCAAGAGAAACTCGTTATTTCGATATCCTACACCAAATCTAGCCGTTGTCGCTGAAATGCGCCAACCGGATAAGTCGTAAGATTGTGCATGTACCCACCGTGGAGAAATAGGCCATAGTGTCGATGAGCACAATATCAATTGTTCCGCATGAAGGAAACTATTCGCTGGAAAATGTCCTATGAGTAAGATCACATGTTTCTTGTGTGAAAGCTATGATCATTGTCCGAGCCGGTGCCTATGTATTCGTGTTGACTTCGCAATGCAACGCAACGAGAAAGTTTCGAGCCATCGTCGTAACATTAGCAAAAGAAGGCAAACCATTATCAGTACAAGATAAGTCAGCTAAAGAATCACAAAGGTAGGGTGTTGACCTTGGCAACCCACCGCAAAAGAGAAGCGAGCCAGTATCATCAAGAGTGTGTTTTCAATGTGGTGAGCAAGGTCACTATGCCAAGAGGTGCCCTGCAAAGCGTCTAACTTCAACCTTCAAGAAGGTTAGTCGTTCCGGTGCAATATCACCAGGCAAGCCACAATGTCCGCTACGTGTATGTTACAGTTGTCGCAAGGAAGGTCACTACGTTAGCGGTGTCCTCGTAAGAACCAATCACTAACCTGCATGCAAGAATACGTAAGTCACTACCAAGATTTTAACTCCCGAGAGCGTGGTAACGCAAAGAGGATCCGTGGGTCCAGTAAGCGCCAAAGAAGAGACATTTGATCAATGATGTTACCAAGAAAGTCGAGAATCAATGTAACTTTTTCTTTGTTGGAAAGATAAAAATGTGGACATCTTTACATGCAAGTTACGGAGAAAAGAGATTGTTAGATATTAAATCATTGGATACCTTTCCAAGAGTCCGCCTTGCAAGTTGAGTAATCAAGCGTTAAGTCATGATGATGGAAGGTCAGAGCCGAATTATGGAATGTGATGTTGAATTCCAACTCATTATTTTGCATAGCGGTGAGACAATGGTAAATGATTGAAGAATCTAATCATTGATAACGTCCAGATTCGAAGAGAATATGCAATTGTCATTGCAAGTGACCTATGCAACATGCAACCGCATTCAAAGTCAAGTTCGTCTCTGACTTGGTACCAGGATCAGCCAATTCTAGAAGGAATTACGTCACAGATGAATTATGACAAAAGTTACCAACGAGTTTGCCAAAAATGATAGAGTAGATCAGATGACTTTATCAGATAAATGCAGTGTCAAATCAAACCCATCAGCTTAGCAGTGTCGATTTGAATACCGCAGCAATGCGTTTGAGACAGTTGTTAGTTGAAGATCAATGAGATAGTTATTTCAAGTTAGCCAAGACCCCTCACTGGTTGTAAGAAGAGAAGTTCGCCCAGGCCGCTAGAAGTGAACCGTGTCACAGCCCCAACTAATTAAATTGGATTAATATGTATTTCACTGACATGCATTATCAAATTCAAATCATTTCATAATATATTGTACTTGGAAAATCTAATTTGAGGTGGACATACACATCAAAATTCACGCTTCAATTCAAAACAGTGATAAAAGTTTGTGATCATGATCTGGAACCAATTTATTTAAATACTACATTAATTTTCATGAATTAATATAATTTTTTCAGAATTTTTGGGACTATTTTGAACCTAAATAAAATTCAAACAACATTCATAGACATACAACATGTTTGAATTTATATATCACAAAATATATGATGAAGAGTAGGGTTTTATAATTTTTATGGTAACTACATCATCCCAGGAACACCCACGATTAATCTCAGAATTTTTAGAAATTTATTTCTATTTATAAAGCCTCACCAAACTAGAATCAAATAAAATAGAATCACCAAACTGCATCGTTCCTAGGGCTCGCACTGCAGTCGACTGGGTCCGACCCGCGGCTTGACTCGACCGCGCCACTTAACGGCACCGCACTTGACCGCCCGATCGAACTCGATGGCCCGGATCTCGCACTCTTCGCCACGCCCGAGCACCCCCTTTCTAATACCACCGTCCGCTTCCGATCTAATGGACCGCTTCACACCGCACTCTCTCGCTTGTGTCGCCGCAAGCCGGGCCCGCTTGTCATAACCATCTCCTTCCTCGCGTAAGGGCGCAGAGCGCTTTGCACACGCCGCCGCACTCGCCGCTTCCACTCGTTGGAGCTCCGCCACCTCCGCTAGCCACCGCCGCATGCAACCACTCCTAGAGCTCCGCTTCACGCCGCCTCCATCTCCGTCTCCTTCCCGTGCTTAAGTCACCTCCGAGCGCCTCCTTTTCCTCATCTTTCCTCTCGGTCCGAGGAAAGAGAGGTCGGTGCTTGCTCTCTACACGGTGAGTTCCTCCGCATGGTTTCGCCCACCTCCTTGATCCATGCCTTATCCATTTTAGCTCATTTTGGACCTTGTTTTCCTCTTGTAGCTCCCGCACTACGCTGGCGCCATTGGAAGCTCTAGAGCACGCACCGAGGACCTCTCCGTGCCAACCCTTGTCTTCGAGAGGTATTATGCTCGATCGAGCGCCATGGAGTGTCACTTAACCCCACTTTCTTTTCTCCTCAACCCATCTAGTCGATGCATTGCAGATCGCCGAATTTGGATCTTCCTTTGTCTACCGATACCACTGCTCATCGCCCGCCGCCTTCGTGGTGAGCCATTTCGCGATTGATTCCGCTTACACCGCCTTCACTATCCCCTTGTCCTTCCCCAACTCTTCTTTGTTGGTTTCATGGCGCAGTTGACCTCTCCTCGTGAAGATTGCCGCCATCGCCGCCATTGCCGTGGCAACCCACCTCCAAGCTTCTCCGCCATCTCCACCCTACCGTAACCTTCATGGAACCTCTAGGAAGCCTATGCTTGCATTAGTTTAGTCTTTGTGTCGTCGGGTCATCCTTGCCTCGTTGGACCGAAAGCCACCGCCGCTGTTCGCGCGCGCCGCCACCGCCGTCCCAACTCCGATTGAAGGTACCCTAGGATCGCACGGCTATTAGGTACCCGCCGCCTTGTCCGCGCCGGCGTGGACCACAAGACGCGAGAGCCGCAAGCTCATGAGAGCGCCGACTTCGTTGTCGGATTACCGCTAAAAACAAGAGAGCGATTAGTTTAAACTAATCGCTGATTAAATTGAGTAATGGTCGTTAAAACAACTAATAACCCTATTACATGTGGGCCCGAGCAACAAAGTTAAGAGGATGTGTAGAGTATAGTGTACGCTGCTTAAAGCAAAGCGTATTCTTAGTATGATTAGAATGAGTTTACACATTCTTGAAGTAGAAGACGATTCGCGAAATACGCTTTAGTTAGAAGCTACGAGACCGAGTCAATATTGATCGAGTCAAAACCTTGACCCGCCCCGCCCACTGTGTCATGCTAGCTAGCGCGCTTCGGTAAGAAAAAGTATTAGCCGATTAAGAAATTCTGAAAATGAATTATTGATACACCGAAAAAATATGAATAACTTCTAAAATGCATAACTAATTGGTTTTAACTCCAAATCGCATGAAACCACTTCTGGAAATTTTCACTTTTAGTAAACTTTATATTAAAATTTGTTTCAAACTTGTCTCTGTAGCAGAGAGCTTTATTTGGAGATTAATCCATTAAAACCATTATTTGTACAATAGGAAAATGACTGCTAATTTCAAAATGCATAAGTAATTATTGAAGCTCCAAAAACAGTGAGACCACTTTTGATAATTTTCATTTTCAGTGAACTTAATTCTAAAAATGGTCTCCACATTGCCTCGGTCACAGAAACTATTTTGGGAGAATACACTCCTTAACTCCATTATTTGTATATTATAAAAGGCTGATAACTTTGAAAATCAATAAGTAAATCATAAGAACTCCAAATGGGACAAACTCAACTATTCTGAACTTGTATTAATATTGCCTATTTATCTATGTAATCCATGTACTCACCACTGTTCTACAAAATTTCACTTCATAATTAAATTACATAATGACGACTTATCAAATCAAATTCAAACCATTATAACTTTCATATACTAAATCAAAATGAAATAATTCTTTCACCAGAAATCATTTAAAATCATGATCTAACTACTGTAGAAAAATCATGCATTTTTGAGCATTTTTTTATTCTTGAGTTGTTTTCTTGGTATTTATTTGATGTTATAATTATATAGATCCCGAGCATATTGATATCGACACTTACGCTACCGAGAGTGAGCAGCTACTTTACCAGCAAGGCAAGCATCATTTGAACTTTCTTTTGCATCATATTTGATCCCGCTTTGTTAAGTTAGTGCAATGATAATTGCTTGCATGCTATTTTGATTATGTCAATATTTTTGTGATGTGTAGTTTAGCTATGTCCTATGCTTGAGGTTAATCTTGAATTATGCCAACTCCTTATGCTTAAGATAGGACGTGTGAATTATGGGTTATAGAATTGCTTAGCCATGCAAGTCTAGATACTGTAGTTCGATCGTCGGAATAACCCGTCGGTTTTGGGATACACACAACCCTTACTTTATGATTTTACTTCAGATCTTTGCAGCTGTTTTATGAGTAAAATTTTGTCATTTTTAAATGAGTTTTGGTCCGACAAGTGTTGGTTAGTGATGGTGCTTTGTGCACGAGCATTGGGTAAGTGGAAGGACTTGTCCGACAATTGAGGACCGAACTTTGGGTACCTATCGCTCAAGCAACACTCGTGCCGCCACACGCGGTTGGGAGCCGTATGGTTAAGTAGGGGAAGGTTTTATTGTGTTAAGTCCTTGGTGGTGTAAGGGCATAGCGACCGTGAAATCCTATGTTCTTTGAGGAGCCGATGTAATCCTTTATAGTGTGCAAGGAGCACCAATTCTTCTGCTTTGATTGCATCAGATTTCCAATATAACTTGTGAGCCCCTAGCAAGTGCTATCCGACGCTTGTACTAGGCCAGAACCATCTCACAAGGGGACTTAGCTCAATAGGGCTTTCTTGCTGAAAATGACTATATCTTGATTTACCTACCGGCATACCATAGGAAGTATGCTATATTCGAGGCATCCGGAGGCTTACTGCCAATCAAGTCGTGTGGGTAAAGTAGTACACCCCGCAGGTATAAATCTATTCGAATAGCCGTGTCCACTGCTATGGACGACCGCTTGAAATTTGTGGTCGCTATTGTTAGACTTTTAATTAAAATTGTGGTTGAACTTGGTATTCGCCATGAACGGGATGTTCATGTGTTTAGTTCATCAAAGTGGGCTGCCACTTTGGTCTTTACATGATTCAATTGTTTATTATCAAATGCTTTACTATATGCTTTACTTCTACTTCAAATCTGATTTTAAAATGGGCACATGAAAACTAGTATGTGTAGGGTGTTAATTGTTGCGCTCTCTTTCGCAAAACTAAACCAATATGAGCCATCCTTTGAATGACCCTTATGCATAACTATTTTTATTTGTGTAAGACTTATGTAGTACACTTGTACTCACCTGATGTTTGTCGCCTTTTCAGTGAGGAAGGTTATGATTACGACGATCTCGCTAGTGTCGACTTGGGCGACACTAACGAGTAGTGTGTCGCCATTTAACCCCAATCGGTTGCCGATGGGTGTTGGGCATACCATCGCTGGTCTTTTGCTTTATCTATTTAATTCGCCGCTACTTGATACTGCTTTAAATTTGGCCGGTCGGCCGCTTGTAATAAATCGTAGACCTTAACTATTATGCAAGATGTCTTTCATTCCTTGTTGTATGCGTTGTATGGATGTAATCAACGTTGGATGAGGGTATGAGTATATTGGTCATTGATCTTGGGAACCAATATATGTCATACTCGTTGTTGATGAAGTCCCATTTAACCCACCGAGTGTAGTGTCAATCGAGGAGAATCGACAATCATGTAGCGCCGCAAGGGAGCAAACACGCATGATCGTTGAGGCTCTAGTATTCGCCAAGCCTCTCACTTGGATAGGTTAAATTGGAATTATTTATCGAGACCAGAATTATGTCCCTAAGACCTTGTCTAATCTCGGTCTTATGGAGATAATTACCGGGTCCCCACAAATGGTATCGTGAGCCATACCGATCAGAGGTTAGAGGTAGCATCGGCGTTAGAGTTAGTAAACCTTCCGAGTCAAAATATTTTGAAATTATCAAATTTCTTTCGTAAAGTTTAAGTTAAGAATATCTTTTATTCCTTATCCATCTTAGTATCTTTTCTCTCCGATCCTGCTTTGGTTTATGAAACTAACTTACCTTGCCTTCTTACCTTTAGATGAACCCTCGCATCTTGTCCGAAACTCAAGTCAAGGAGTGGATGGATACCCGCGTTGTCGCGAGACATGATGTGGAGGGCGAACTTCACATATCACCAACTTATTCCATCTACCGCCGTGATCGAGGACCGTGGATGGAGGAATTTATGGCGTTGATAGATATCATTGCTAGACAAGTCACGGAGCATACCTTACCGCTTCCAGGCGCGTGGCACTTCTGAGGCCATGGCGTTACAAGAGGTGGCTTTGGTGGCCATGAGTCGTCTCCGCTACGACCTGACAGAGTTAGCCCAGCCCCCGTATGATCACTTTCCGATGCGTGCACGCGCTAGGGATGTGAACTCGCTTGCTAGAATTCAGTTCGTGAAGACCTCGTGTCCGGCTAACCGGCAAGACTGGTGCACACCATGGATCAGATGCATCGCTGCATGGTGCATGAGTTGTGGGAGACGCGACGGCGTCTCATTGAAGCTCAGGAGCACTTAAGGCTCATGCATGACATGAGGCTCATTCATCCTAGTGTGCTATATGGCACTAATATGATCTCCCCTTATCTTTCTGCGCCAGAATGTCGCCTACCCGTGGTAGAAGGTCATATTAACGCCATAGGATCACCCTTGCGCCTTCCTAATCTAGGGGACCCTGATGATACTGGATCCCCTGGGGCACATCTCCTGGACGAATTTCCGGTGAACTTTGACCGGAATAATATCTAGGTCATAGTTAGGTGGAGCTCTATGTTTGAGCTTGTATCCTTAGGTTTATGTAATAGGTAGTTTGTAGTAGATGTCGAATGTTATGTTTTATTTGCAAACACTCCTATTTTGATGTAACCTTTGTCTGCAAGCGCTTATGTACTGAATTGTGTCGAATTTGGTTTACGTTGCTTATTGTTTGGTATTCTATTCGATGTTACAATTTTCTTGCTTTTGATATTGATTATGCATGTATGGCCAAGTAGTGGCATTTATCTTATTTACTAACCATCCTTGTCCAATACAGGATGACAGGACCGACTACGCGATCGGAGCCTCGCGCAGAGGCCCCCATCCCCATCTAGGGCACCGCGCCTAGCACCTCCGAGCGACTTCTACGATCGTGACGGTCATCCCAAGAAATTGCTCGGGCATGGAGAGCCCTCTCGCAGCCGCCCCAACAGGTGGACCGCCGAGGAGGTGCTCCTCCGCCGCCATCCATGGTCGAGTTCATGATGATGATTGAGCGCAACCGATGGACCAGCACCGGATGCTTGAGGCGATCGTGGCGCAACACCGCGCCAAAGACCGCCCGAGCCGAGGAGCCGCCCACACCGAAGCGCCCGGAGGTCTCGCTGAGTTCCAGCCGACCAACCTCCGACGCTTATGCGGCAAGGACCCGATGGAGGCAGAGGATCGCTACACAACATTGAGAAGAAGTCAACATTGCCCGTTGTACCGGAGTCGAGAGAGTCTTGTTTGCCGCCTACCGCTTGGCGGGTGCATGAGAAGCGTGGTGGGATAGTTATTCGCCATGCAGCTCGCTGGTCACGCCCCGACTTGGGACGAGTTCGTGGACGCGCCCGAGAGGCCCATATACAGAGGGAGGCCGCTTATCAAGCAAAGCAGCAGCCTTGCTTTGAGACAGGCGCGAGGACCGCCACCGAGTACCGCATGACTTCAACTACTTGGCCAGTATGCTCGGACGACGCCTCGACAGACGCCGTCACGAAACAGTTCTTCCATGGGCTATCGAGGAGTTGCGGCTTGTTTTAGCCGCACACGATTTCGTGAGTTTTCAAAGATCCGTCAACAAGGCGATCGTGGTGGAGCATGAGAGCTTGACGGTGGATGAGTCGAGGAAGAGGAGGAAGGCTTTCCGCACGGCAGTGGCGAGTGGCGCTTTCCTGTGCCTCGCCAGACTACCTCAGCACCTCGTGCCCCGCCTTCAAGACCATCGAGGTCTCCGTGGCACCTCCACGACCTTCTCCACCGGCAGCTCAAGAAGACAATGGGGCCGAGACCACAGATCGGCGGGCATACAAGCCCGGCGTCATCTGTTTCCATGTGGGCCGTCAGGCCACTATGCTGCAGTTGCCTCGCCAAGCGCCGAGGGATGCCCTGACGACTCGCCCCAAAGACCACCAGCCCCAGCCCAGCCGAGGCCACCGCCACCCCACAGAGAGTAGCACCTACTCCACCCCAAAGATGCACGTGGTCGCGCCAACCACGCCTCTGCAGAGGAGGCGACCGACGACTGACGTCGTGCTAGGTACATTACTTGTTAATTCATGTCCCGCATCGGTTCTATTTGATTCGAGCATCCCATTCCTTTATTAAAAACGAGTATGCTGAAATTAACCAATTTAAGATACATACACTACACCCACCTTATCATATCCAATTCCTGTGGTCGGTTTTCACGCCGATCAAGTCCGTCGGACGAAAAATTGAAATACAAAATGTTAACTTTTCAAGAAACTTAATAGTGATAAGTTCGGTGGGCATCGATGTTATCTTAGGGATGGATTGGTTATCTAAGAATCAGGGAAAGATTGATTGTGCCCAATGGTCTATTTCAAGTGACTAGCGAGGACGGCATCCGTGTCGCCTTTGCACCTCTAGTGGGTAGTTCTCACCTATATGCTTTAGAGGCGAGTACCTCTCTCACACTAGAGGAGGTACCAATAGTGGGTGAGTATCCCGATGTGTTCCTCAAGAACTTCTGCATGCCCCGACCGAGAGGTAGAGTTTGTCATTGAGCTTGCACCTGCATCGCGCCCATCTCAAAAGGTCAGACGGATGCCGCCCAATGAGCTAGCTGAATTGAAAGAACAACTTAAGGAGTTGCAAGACAAGGGTTTCATCAGCCTAGCTCCTCGCCTTGGGGATGCCCGCTCTCTTTGTCAAGAAGAAAGACAAGAGTCTACGGATGTGTGTTGACTACCGTCCGCTGAATGAGGTCACCATCAAGAACAAGTATCCGCTCCCGCTGATCGATGACCTATTTGATCAACTTAGTGGAGCTCTGTGTTCTCCAAAATTGACTTGAGATTAGGCTACCATCAGATTAAAGTTAGAACCGAGGACATTCCAAGACCGCCTTCTCTACTTGTTACGGTTTGTAACGAGTACACGGTCATGTCCTTCGGTTTGACCAATGCCCCACTTATTTCATGAACCTCATGAATTCGGTGTTCATGGAATACTTGGATCGCTTTGTAGTGGTTTTCATTGACGATATCCTTATCTACTCTAAGTCCGATCTTGAGCATGAGCAACATCCGAGACTAGTGTTAGAAAAGCTTCGCCACTATCACTGTGACGCCAAATTCAAAGAAATGTGAATTTTGGCTTCGAGAGGTTAGTTTCTTGGGACATATCCTATCTAAAGGTGGTGTCATCGTTGATCCTAGTAAGGTACGAGATGTCCTTGAATGGAAGCAACCCAAGAGCGCCACCGACATTCGTAGTTTTCTTGGACTTTGTGGTACTACCGTAGGTTCATCAAGAATTTCTCAAAAATTGCAAAGCCTATGACCCAACTTCTGAAGAAAGAAAAGAAATTCGAGTGGACAGCAGAATGTGAGCAAAGCTTTCAAACCCTGAAAGAATGCCTGACGGAAGCTCCCGTGCTTGTTCTGCCGGACATTCACAAGAGCTTTGATATCTACTGTGATGCATCTCGCCATGGGCTCGGTTGTGTGCTTATGCAAGACAAATGAGTGGTGGCCTACGCGCACAAGGCAATTGAGGCCCCATGAGACCAATTATCCCACACACGACCTAGAGCTCGCGGGTCTGTAGTTTATGCCTTGAAGATTTGGCGCATTACCTCATCGGTAATCGCTATAGATCTACACCGATCATAAGAGCCTTAAATATATTTTCACCCAAGCCGACCTGAACTTGAGACAAAGAAGATGGCTTGAGTTGATTAAAGATTATGATATGGGACTCCATTATCATCCAGGGAAGGCTAATGTCGTGGCCGACGATTGAGCGTAAAATCTCAAGGCAACCGCTTGTCAGAACCCTTTTTCGCGGGCTTATGTGCCGCATTGCAAGGCCTACACCGGAGATAGTTGAAGAAGGTTCGCTGCAGCCCTCAGGTGACTTGCACACTTGAGGACCAGATTAGAGAAGCCCAGAAAACTGATGCGGAAGTGGCTCAAATCTTAGAACTGATAAAACAAGGCAAGGCAAAATGTTTTAGGCAAGATGCACAAGGTACTCTATGGTTTGGAAACCGTATGGTGGTACCATTTGATCGCCACTTGAGGGAATTGATTCTCAAGGAGGCTCATAACTCCAAATTCTCTATCCACCCCGGGAGTACAAAAATGTATCAAGATTTGAAAAAGAAACTGTGGTGGAGCCGAATGAAGCGGCACGTTGCACAGTATGTGGCCGAGTGCGATCTATGTCAAAGAGTCAAGGTCGAGCATTTGAAGCCGGTGGCACTCTAGATCCCCGCCCATTCCCTGCTGGAAATGGGAAGAAGTTGGCATGGATTTTATCACCGCCTTCCTAGAACTAAAGCTGGATTTGATTCTATATGGGTAATTGTAGACCGCTTGACTAAAGTTGCTCACTTCATTCCTCACAAGACCATCTACCGTGGGGACAAGTTAGCGGAGCTTTACATTGCAAGAATTGTTTGTCTCCACGGTGTTCAAGGTGATAGTTTCGATAGAGGCCCTCAATTCACATCCTATTTCGGGAATGTTTACATAAAGCGATGGGGACCACCTATCTTTTAGCTCCGCTTATCACCCGCAAACGGATGGACAAACCGAGAGGGTAAACCAAGTTTTGGAAGACCTTCTCCGGCATGTGTGTTATCCTACAGCGATAGTTGGGAAAATGTTTACCGCTTATGAGTTCTCCTACAACAATAGTTTCCAATCAAGCATTCAAATGTCGCCAAGCGCTGTATGGGAGAGCTTGTAGAACGCCTTTGAACTGGTCCGGTCGGGAGAGGCCATTCTATGGCCCGACCTTGGTGGAAGATGTCAAGAACAAGTCCGTGTCATTCGCGAGCGACTTAGGACGGCCAATCACGCCGAAGTCTTATGCCGATCGCCGCCGCCGCGAGTTGAGTTTCAAGTGGACGATCATGTATATCTTAAAGTCTCTCCTATGAAAGGAGTTCGTCGCTTCCAAATCAAAGGTGTTAGCACTCGCTATATTGACCTTCCGTATTCTAGCTAAGGTGGATCGGTATGCATCAGCTGGAGTTGCCACCATCGCCAGACGCATGACGCCTTCCATGTCTCCCAACTCAAGAAATGTCTTCGAGTCCCAACGGAAGCAACCGAGTTGGATAAACTCGACTTGCAACCCGATCTATCTTATCGAGAGGGCCCGATTCGTATCCTTGAGGAAACCGAGCGTAAGACTAGGAATCGTAACATCAAGTTCGCCAAGGTCCAATGGAGCAACCACACGGAAGACGAAGCAACTTGGGAACGTGAAGACCGGATGCGAGAAGCATATCCGTAACTCTTCTCTACATGAAGTGCCTTCGATCAAGAAAGGAAAGGTAAAACATATTAATGTAAATTATAACTTGTCAAGACTATCTTTGAAGGAAATCAAGACAACATGAATTATAACTTCCAATGAAAATCTTCTAATTCTTTCTCCACCCGCATCTCGGTCGAGATCTTTGTAAGGGGGAGGTTTGTCACAGCCCCAACTAATTAAATTGGATTAATATGTATTTCACTCGACATGCATTATCAAATTCAAATCATTTCATAATATATTGTACTTGGAAAATCTAATTTGAGGTGGACATACACATCAAAATTCACGCTCAATTCAAAACAGTGATAAAAGTTTGTGATCATGATCTGGAACCAATTTATTTAAATACTACATTAATTTTCATGAATTAATATAATTTTTCCAGAATTTTGGGACTATTTTGAACCTAACTAAAATTCAAACAACATTCATAGACATACAACATGTTTGAATTTATATATCACAAAATATATGATGAAGAGTAGGGTTTTATAATTTTTATGGTAACTACATCATCCCAGGAACACCCACGATTAATCTCAGAATTTTTAGAAATTTATTTCTATTTATAAAGCCTCACCAAACTAGAATCAAATAAAATAGAATCACCAAACTGCATCGTTCCTAGGCTCGCACTGCAGTCGACTCGGTCCGACCGGTGGCTTGACTCGACCGCCACTTAACGGCACCGCACTTGGACCGCCCGATCGAACTCGATGGCCCGATCTCGCACCCTTCGCCACGCCCGAGCACCCCTTTCTAATACCACCGTCCGCTTCCGATCTAATGGACCGCTTCACACCGCACTCTCGCTGTGTCGCCGCAAGCCGGGCCCGCTTGTCATAACCATCTCCTACCTCGCGCGCGGGCGCAGAGCGCTTTGCCACGCGCCGCACTCGCCGCTTCCACCGCTGGAGCCCACACCTCCGCTAGCCACCGCCGCATGCAACCACTCCTAGAGCTCCGCTTCACGCCGCCCCATCTCCGTCTCCTTCCCGTGCTTAAGTCACCTCCGAGCGCTCCTTTTCTCATCTTTCCTCTCGGTCCGAGGAAAGAGAGGTCGGTGCTTGCTCTCTACACGGTGAGTTCCTCCGCATGGTTTCGCCACCTCCTTGATCCATGCCTTATCCATTTTAGCTCATTTTGGACCTTGTTTTCCTCTTGTAGCTCCCGCACTACGCTGGCGCCATTGGAAGCTCTAGAGCACGCACCGAGGACCTCTCCGTGCCAACCCTTGTCTTCGAGAGGTATTATGCTCGATCGAGCGCGCCATGGAGTGTCACTTAACCCCACTTTCTTTTCTCCTCAACCCATCTAGTCGATGCATTGCAGATCGCCGAATTTGGATCTTCCCTTTGTCTACCGATACCACTGCTCATCGCCCGCTGCTTCGTGGTGAGCCATTTCGCGATTGATTCCGCTTACACCGCCTTCACTATCCCCTTGTCCTTCCCCAACTCTTCTTTGTTGGTTTCATGGCGCAGTTGACCTCTCTCGTGAAGATTGCCGCCATCGCCGCCATTGCCGTGGGCAACCCACCTCCAAGCTTCTCCGCCATCTCCACCCTACCGTAACCTTCATGGAACCTCTAGGAAGCCTATGCTTGCATTAGTTTAGTCTTTGTGTCGCCGGGTCATCCTTGCCTCGTTGGACCGAAGCCACCGCCGCTGTTTCGGCGCTGCGCGCCGCCACCGCCGCCCCAACTCCGATTGAAGGTACCCTAGGATCGCACGGCTATTAGGTACCCGCCGCCTTGTCCGCGCCGCGTGGACCACAAGACGCGAGCCGCCGGGCAAGCTCGCGGGAGCGCCCGACTTCGTTGTCGGATTACCGGCCGAAAACAGTAGCGATTAGTTTAAACTAACTGTTGATTAAATTGAGTAATGGCTGTTAAAACAACTAATAACCCTATTACATGTGGGCCCGAGCAACAAGTTAAGAGGATGTGTAGAGTATAGTGTACGCTGCTTAAAGCAAAGCGTATTCTTAGTATGATTAGAATGAGTTTACACATTCTTGAAGTAGAAGACGATTCGCTAAATACGCCTTTAGTTAGAAGCTACGAGACCGAGTCAATATTGATCGAGTCAAAACCTTGACCCGCCCCGCCCGTCGTGTCATGCTAGCGCGCGCCGTAAGAAAAAGTATTAGCCGATTAAGAAATTCTGAAAATGAATTATTGATACATCAAAAAATATGAATAACTTCTAAAATGCATAACTAATTGGTTTTAACTCCAAATCGCATGAAACCACTTCTGGAAATTTTCACTTTTAGTAAACTTTATATTAAAATTTGTTTCAAACTTGTCTCTGTAGCAGAGAGCTTTATTTGGAGATTAATCCATTAAAACCATTATTTGTACAATAGGAAAATGATCTAATTTCAAAATGCATAAGTAATTATTGAAGCTCCAAAAACAGTGAGACCACTTTTGATAATTTTCATTTTCAGTGAACTTAATTCTAAAAATGGTCTCCACATTGCCTCGGTCACAGAAACTATTTTGGGAGAATACACTCCTTAACTCCATTATTTGTATATTATAAAAGGCTGATAACTTTGAAAATCAATAAGTAAATCATAAGAACTCCAAATGGGACAAACTCAACTATTCTGAACTTGTATTAATATTGCCTATTTATCTATGTAATCCATGTACTCACCACTGTTCTACAAAATTTCACTTCATAATTAAATTACATAATGACGACTTATCAAATCAAATTCAAACCATTATAACTTTCATATACTAAATCAAAATGAAATAATTCTTTCACCAGAAATCATTTAAAATCATGATCTAACTACTGTAGAAAAATCATGCATTTTTGAGCATTTTTTTTTATTCTTGAGTTGTTTTCTTGGTATTTATTTGATGTTATAATTATATAGATCCCGAGCATATTGATATCGACACTTACGCTACCGAGAGTGAGCAGCTACTTTACCAAAGAAGGCAAGCATCATTTGAACTTTCTTTGCATCATATTTGATCCCGCTTTGGTTAAGTTAGTGCAATGATAATTGCTTGCATGCTATTTTGATTATGTCAATATTTTTGTGATGTGTAGTTTAGCTATGTCCTATGCTTGAGGTTAATCTTGAATTATGCCAACTCCTTATGCTTAAGATAGGATGTGTGAATTATGGGTTATAGAATTGCTTAGCCATGCAAGTCTAGATACAGTAGTTCGATCGTTTGAATAACCCGTCGGTTTTGGGATACACACAACCCTTACTTTATGATTTTACTTCAGATCTTTGCAGCTGTTTTATGAGTAAAATTTTGTCATTTTTAAATGAGTTTTGGTCCGACAAGTGTTGGTTAGTGATGGTGCTTTGTGCACGAGCATTGGGTAAGTGGAAGGACTTGTCCGACAATTGAGGACCGAACTTTGGGTACCTATCGCTCAAGCAACACTCGCCGCCACACGCGGGTTGGGAGCCGTATGGTTAAGTAGGGGAAGGTTTTATTGTGTTAAGTCCTTGGTGGTGTAAGGGCATAGCGACCGTGAAATCCTATGTTCTTTGAGGAGCCGATGTAATCCTTTATAGTGTGCAAGGAGCACCAATTCTTCTGCTTTGATTGCATCAGATTTCCAATATAACTTGTGAGCCCCTAGCAAGTGCTATCCGACGCTTGTACTAGGCCAGAACCATCTCACAAGGGGACTTAGCTCAATAGGGCTTTCTTGCCGAAAATGACTATATCTTGATTTACCCTACCGCATACCATAGGAAGTATGCTATATTCGGAGGCATCCGGAGGCTTACGGGCTAATCAAGTCGTGGGTAAAGTAGTACACCCCGCAGGTATAAATCTATTCGAATAGCCGTGTCCACTGCTATGGACGCACCGCTTGAAATTTGTGGTCGCTTATTGTTAGACTTTTAATTAAAATTGTGGTTGAACTTGGTATTCGCCATGAACGGGATGTTCATGTGTTTAGTTCATCAAAGTGGGCTGCCACTTTGGTCTTTACATGATTCAATTGTTTATTATGAAATGCTTTACTATATGCTTTACTTCTACTTCAAATCTGATTTTAAAATGGGCACATGAAAACTAGTATGTGTAGGGTGTTAATTGTTGCGCCTCTTTCGCAAAACTAAACCAATATGAGCCATCCTTTGAATGACCCTTATGCATAACTATTTTTATTTGTGTAAGACTTATAGTACACTTGTACTCACCGGATGTTTGTCGGCCTTTTCAGTGAGGAAGGTTATGATTACGACGATCTCGCTAGTGTCGACTTGGGCGACACTAACGAGTAGTGTGTCGCCATTTAACCCCAATGGCTGTCGATGGGTGTTGGGCATACCATCGCTGGTCTTTTGCTTTATCTATTTAATTCGCCGCTACTTGATACTGCTTTAAATTTGGCCGGTCGGCCGCTTGTAATAAATCAGAGACCTTAACTATTATGCAAGATGTCTTTCATTCCTTGTTGTATGCGTTGTATGGATGTAATCAACGTTGGATGAGGGTATGAGTATATTGGTCATTGATCTTGGGAACCAATATATGTCATACTCGTTGTTGATGAAGTCCCATTTAACCCACCGAGTGTAGTGTCAATCGAGGAGAATCGACAATCATGTAGCGCCGCAAGGGAGCAACGCGCATGATCGTTGAGGCTCTAGTATTCGCCAAGCCTCTCACTTGGATAGGGTTAAATTGGAATTCATTTATCGAGACCCGTAATTATGTCCCTAAGACCTTGTCTAATCTCTCTTATGGAGTCTTATGGAGATAGATTTACTCCAAGATTCGGGTCCGTAAAGAACCTTGATAGATTTTATCATGAAACATCCAAGAATCATGTGTTAAGAATGATATGACATTCGCCAACATGGGTGCGAGGTCGATCTACAGAGATGGTCAAATTGCACGACGTGTCGAGAAGTTAGTGTCGCACCAAGGATCCCACTTATCTTGTGTTAGCGATGAGTTCGCATGATGCTTGGGTGATCATTTCAGTCCAGTATTGTGAATCGCCCTGAATCAATAGACAGATTGAAAAGATTAATGAGTTGTGCCTTAACTCAGAGTACCAAGTCGCGCAAGTAAGTGTTATGTGCAGAGTTTTCCTACGACTCAGATGTCAGCCAGTCGTAATTGTCACCCTCTGAAGTTCAGAGTGGTTGATCGTGTAAGTCATCGCTCAGCTAGGAGCAGATCAAATTACAAAGTATGTGGATGTTGCATTAATCATGAAGCAGAAAACCAAGGATCCTTAATCCTAAAAGGGAATTTAAGTAGAAGTGTTCAAGAAGGAAAGCTACACAAATTATACAGATTATCACCTTCGAAGCCATGTCTATCTTCAGAATACCTGTTGAAGTTCTGTGCTAAGAATTGTATGACAGAGTTGACAAAGTGTGTCGCTTAGTTCGATTCAACCGCTGAAGAAGAGATAGTTTGCCAACCCGAGCTGCTGACAGAGCAATATTTCCTCCACTCCGTATGCCTTCAAGCCCCGATCGAGCAAACTCGTTAGATGCAATCAAGTTTCAAGATGCCTTCCACCAACAACCGCTTGTCAAGTTTTCATGAAGCGAAGTTTAGCAAGAAGCAAGGCGTTGTTCGTAAGTGGTCGTAAGAGCGATTCTCACAAAGTCAAAGCGATTTGAAAGCAAGAAGTGAACCCAAAGGTCGAATTCGATCCAATTCTATAGCACTGAATCTCTGGGACGAGATTCCTTTAAGGGGGAGGTTTGTAACGTCCCAAATTTGGCTTTTCAAAATCTTTTGAGTAGTTTAGGTCCCTGGAAAATTTCACCAATTTTATTTGATTTAATAAAGCTTAAATGGGAATTTTCTAAATTAAAAATATTTAATTTGACTAATATAAACATTAATTAAATAAAACCTGTGTTATTTGGCTTCCTTGTCTTTCAAGGAATTTTTGGGTATTTTCTGAGATTTTTCCGGATTTGTTTGCTATTTTATTTGACCTCCTTGATTTTTGGGATTTCTTTAATTCCGAAAATCCAGATTTTCTCTCCTGCCGATGCTACAGTAAATCGCGAGCACTGTTCATCTTCCAGAACGAGTTCGTTCCGTGCACGTTTCAAACTGAAATATTCAAACTTCCATATCTTTCTCCACGGTGCATATAAATGTGAGCCGCTTGCGCCACGCGTCCGTGTTGATCCTCTTCCAATCCCCGAATTGGTTTCTCCAAACTGATCTAATTTCGTCGCAATCTCCAAAAACCGAGCTCCAACCAAAGGTTTTCTCCGCGAACCACGGCTTCATCCGACGCCCCGATCGAACCGTCAGCGGCGTTGGCTTCGCATCGCCGCGTTTCTACGCCATGGTTCCTTCCTCTTGCCCGAAGATCACCGGAGCACCGCCGCCATGTCAAGCCCTAAAGCCAAACGTGTTCATCGCGTTCCTCGCTACCTCGGTGAGTTTTTCCAAAATCCGACCGCCATCTTGTGCCCTCGTCAATACCTATTTTTCCCTCTTGTAGATTCAAGTTTCATCCACCGGCGCCGAGAATTTGACGCTCTCTCGCCTCTTGTTCGCCGCCCTTCTCCGGTCAATTATTCCGCAACCGCTGATCCTCGCCTTCAACTCCACCACCGCTGAGTTCGCCGCCGCGTTTCACGCCGTGCTCACCTTCCTTTTTGCAGAGCATCGCCGAAGTGTTACGCACTGCGAGGTCGCCATCGCCGGCGTTTCTTCGCCGCCGCCGCCGCTCGAGCAAAATCTTGATGTCCGACGCGCCATCATCTCCGCCGCCGCTTCCTTTCCGCTTTGCCCTTCGCCATCGTTGGTTCGCCTCCGCTCACCATCCACCCTTTGCGCCATGAACTAGCCATGCCCCTGTTTACTGTTCATGCATATGATGCATACGTGTGTTCCGTCTGTTACTTCCTATTGCTTCTTAATTCTTGTTGATGCTCACTTCCTCTCTTCCATATGGGCCCAAGTAAAATATATCTTCCTCGTTGTTTGATGTTCTATGTTGAGGCATGTTGGCGAAGCATGTTTCTCTTTGTCCATCTTCTCTATTTATTAAGTGGGTCCCATATGTCATACAAGATAATAGTTATCTCCTCTCACTTCCATATGGACCCTTTGCCATCCATATATATATAAATATATATATATATATATATATATATATATATATATATATCTTCCATGTTGACCCCACATGTCATCTAATCCACATTAAAATCCTAATTATTTATCTCTCTTACATGCGGGTCCCGTATGTCACCAACTCTTGGTCAACCCTAGCTTATGAGCTTGGTCCACCGTGGACTAGCATATCTCTGTGGACTGGTCCATAGACCAAGGCCCACATGTCAACCCCTAATCCTATTTTCTGAATTAATTTAATTCTTGAAAATCCTTTTATCTTATTGGTCCCGCTTGTCACTCTCTCTACCTTATTTCTGGAATTATTTTAATTCTAGAAATTCATAAATACCAGTCGGTCTCACCTAACATACACTTATTCTTTATCTAATATTTTCGGAATAGAATATTCGAGAATATTCCGTAGAGCTTTTTCATCATTTCATGTGAATTCCAATCTTCCAAAAGCCATATCTTCTTCATCCGAATTCCGATTGAACCCATTCAAGTTTCTAAATTCATCTAAATTCAATATCTACCTTCCAGTACAATTCAATTTAAATTTGGAGTTTATTTGATTTGTCTTTTGAATTTAGTTTGTTTTGCGCTTTCTTTCTCGTTAGACACCGAAGTCCCGGAATCGTCCGAGGAAGCTGAAGATCAAGCAAGTAGAAGATTGAAGATAAAATTAAGATCATCATTTCTATAGCAAGGCAAGTTATACCTTTGATCATATTGAATCCCAGTTTTTAAAATTACTTTGATTTAAATTATTGCATTTACTTTAAGTAAGTATTTAAATGCTTTTGGGTTTAGCTATTTATCCAATTTGTTATATCCACTTTGTCTATTGTATGTGATAATCTTTTGTCACCCTAGATTGGTTCATATTTAGTTGGTGCTATGGTATTACCAACGTGGGTTGGTTAGTACGAGTAGATTGCTTAGCCATGCAACGAGTCATCATCATCACCTGAGTTGCAATTATAAATTTGACTAAGTGATTATGGAACTATGTGATAAACCGTGTGTCTGTGGTGCTATTACTTTGTGGATGGCATGTGTTGCACTAAAACCAACTGGGTGGTAAAGGATTTAGACTGAGGCAAGTGGTGGAAACTGTGTGATATGGTGGACTATGTGATGGGAATGATAATCTGTGTGGCTTAGTTAGAAAATGGAAGTCTTGCCTTGGTCAATTAAGGACTTAACTTTGTGCGCCATTGAATCGAGCTCATCAGACGCACCACATGCCCGGTATGGGACGGCCTAACTTAGTAGGTTATGGATTCTCGGCATTGATGTTCGTGGTAGGTTAGGCTTTGTGATAGGGTGGAGGTGTGACTACTTGGTGGTTGCATCACGGAGGATTCGCTCGTCCCTGTCCAACGGTGTGTGTTATGCATGGGCTTTGTGATATGTATAACGGTTTGTAAGCACACCGGAATGTCAATGTTTGAGATGAAGTTTCAAAGGTTTTGTTGTGATCGCCCGATCCAGCTTGATTGCATCTTGTGGGTAAAGTGTACAACCTCTGCAGAGTGTTAAACAATCTATTCGAATAGCCGCGTCCGCGGTCATGGACATGCTCGGGGATTTCACACGAGGGGTAGTTTTCATAAAACAATTGGGAAGGGACAGCTGTGTGATTTAAGTCATATGGCTGTGTGAAAGAATTTGATTAGGCTATGTGTCTTTGTGAAAACAACTGTTAAATTAATATTGTCTATTTGTTTTGAATTATGCTTTCAATCTATTATTTGTATTCAATTGCAAATGTTGCATTTCTGCAAAATAACCACAGAAGCCATTTCCTTTGGAATAAGCCTGCATCTATACATTGCATTCTGTGGTATGACTTGCGAGTACGGTTGTGTACTCACGCTTGTTGTAAAACTTGCGCCCAAACCTACAGAGTGGAGGAATCGTCAGTCAACAAGGTCTACTTCAAGGATCGAGAAGAACTAGGTCGCGACCCCACCATTGCTGTGGGCATATGGATGGGCTTCACCGGGTTATTCCGCTTGCGTCTCCGCAGCCTTCATTGAGCTATTCGCTCCGAGGCATTAATTGTAAGCTTTGACCTTAAGGTCTTTACTCGATATTTATTGTTATTTGCCTATTTATTAGTCATCTTTGTATATGGAAATGATATTTCATCGATGTTACACTGTGTGCACTAGCGTGATCCTCGACTAGTGCAAGATACACAGAGGGTCCAGAATTGTATTTTTGGGTCCCGACAGCTGGGGTGCCTCTAGGGGAGGAGGAGAAAGGGCGTAAGGGGGAGAGGAGGATGGAGGTGGCGGCCACAAGGGGTAAAAGGTGGGGGAGGTGGGGAGGAAAATTAGGGTTAACCACCCCTCCCCCAAAGCCACTTGGCCGCCGCCCCCCCAATGGGCCTCACGGCTGCCCATGGGCTTCACGGCAGCCCCCCCCCAATGGGCCCACAATGTCCCCACTTGGGTCTTCTGGCCCAAAGACATGGGCCAAAACCGAAAGAACAGACGCAAACGCCGAAATCTCTCTTTCGAACTCGAATTCGAACAAATTTCTTCCTAAACAAGTACGGGATATCACAGTACCGCCTCCTCCCCTCCTCTCTTCCCTCCCAATGCCTTCTCCCGTCCGCACCACCACCTCCCCTCCCTATACCTCCTCCTTTCGCCGGCGCTACGTACCTCCCTGCGCCACTGCCTCTTACATTGTTGGATCCCCTCATATTCGTGCATGCCGCTGTTATAACCCGCGAACTGAGTGCTGAAGGGGTCGGGATCTCTGAGGCACAAAGCGAATGCCAGACAGGCGCAGGTGGCGAGTCATGGCGCGAGACAGAAAGGAGTGGGACGGCGATAAATTTTGGTGTGTGCATGTGAAGAAGAAGTGGGGCGATGACGATTTGGGTGCTTGCGGAAGAAGTGGGGGCTTGCATACGTTCGCGAGTCACGGGGGGATGGCGCGGCGAGATTTTGTCCCTGTCAGGTTAGGTCCACATGTTGGTGCACCTTAGTAAGGAATTTAGGAGGGATGGAAGAGGTCAACCACACACACCGAAGAAAGGACATCATCCCACTACGTGGGGTAATGAAACACCTTAGCTATGCGAAAGCCAAGATGTAACATACATTAACAAATCAAAACCGAAACTGCAAATTTTCTTTATCAATTGAACAATGAGTGACAGCTAGACACCAACTAATCATTTCTTATAACAATATTAGCATAAATTTCAGCAAGGAACTAAAATCAAAACCATAGATATTACAACCCAAACAAGATAAGATGCATCATTAATAAGTTTCAACTAGATAGAATTATCATCTAACATTTAAAAAACTCTGAAGAAAACTATTGGAAGTACCAAATATCTACTTATTACAGTAAGAGGTTCGATTTGATTGGAAGCAACAGAAACATTATTTAAGTGATGGAGTGTGAAACAATGTGATATGCATCTGTGAGCTACTTCCATCCAATGAATGTCGTCCTCAACGATCAGCTAAAATATTTAATGGCAAGAGTGAGTCCAAGACTCAGCAAGTACATATGAACAACATATGAAACAATGAATCGAAGATAGATCATTCTCAATACATATGTAAATGCTATGCACTTGATGCAAATGATGAATATGACTCCACTTCTCTTCTGCATATACCAGTATAGCTAGTATAAAACCCATCGGTGTTCACTTATGCTCGCATTCTCAAAATACGGAGATCCATTGCCCGTATGAAGAATCTTTCAGACGAGGATCTAGTTACCCATATTGAAAATATGGGGATCTCAATACCCACTCCCGTGGGTTAAACATGAATGCTTGAATTGAATGAAATGAACCTCAATACCCACTCCTGTGGGCTAAACATGAAAACTTGGAATGAAAGTACTGAAATGAAGTGAACACTTTCATACCTTCCAATTGTTAAAAACATTTAACGGAACGTGCCATCAGTGGAAAAATACTCATAATTCATAAGATTATCCATATCATAGTCATTCAACCAATTTGTAGAATCAAGTATCAAATATGACTCTAAATTGTACTTGCCTTTCGCGTTGCGAAAAACTAGAATGTAGAGAAGGCGAACCCAAACCCAAGGTCACTCCGCCGACAATAAATAATTTACTCAAAATAAGCTTTGATAAAGTAGAACAACGCTTAATCACTACGCTCTTTACCGCACGCCAAAATCCAAAACTTCATATCTATAGTCTGCTCAAACAGAATGAGGAACTAGCAGTAACTCAAAACTGAACAACAATGTTCTCAAATTCATATCTCCCATTATACTTATCATAAAAATGCATTTTCAGTCGCTCTAGAAATATTATGAAAATGTCTACAAAAGCCTAGTTGGCAGGATTCTCATAGTTAGCCTTTAACTAATTTTAATAAATAGATCAAAACAACTGTCAGAATCTGACAGACATTCTGGACAGTAAGATTGAAACATACGTAACGTTCGTTCTGAAGGTCCAAAAATTATGTTCTTTAACAATATTGAAAGATAATTTAATTACCTACAAAAGTTGTTTTGGTAAATATCCCTAATTCGGCATATATCTATTTTTAATATATTTATTACTATGACTGTTATAACCTGGCAGAGGTTCTGGACAACAGCATTGCAAAGATCATAACTTGAAAACTATTCATCCAAATAATATGATCCAAGATTCCATGAAAAGCTATTGACATTTCCCACAAATCTTCATGAGATGATAAATCCTAATTTCGCAGTTACAAATTTCAAAACTATAGTGCAACTAACAACAGTAAAAAACCTGATCTACTACCTGAAAACAAACGCATGGAAACGAATTAAACTAAAACATCAAAGAACTGAAAAATCACCCTTGAAGGACACGATGAGAACACGATGACGATGCTGAAAAATCCATGAGATCCCCCTTTTCTCCTTCCTACTCCCTTCTTCCTCCTCTTCTTCTTCTTTTCTGTTCTCTCTTCCTCCTTTTCTTACTTTGATCGGCAGCACAGGGGAGCACGGGGCAGCAAGGGGGAGGGTAAGGGGGTGGCGGCTCTGAATGGGGAGAAGGGGGTGGCACAAGGGGAGGGGGAGGCTTAGGGTTAGGCTGGCCCCCTCTTTTTGGCTGGCTGCCCCCTTGGGCCAAACGTTGTGGGCTTTCGGCCCACGATCCAGGTTCTTCCTACTTTCTTTCTGTGCAGTGAATACGTCGGAGATCGTAACTTTCTCTCCTGAACACGGAATAGAGTGATTCTTGTCTTCAAATTTAGCTCTACTTCAACTTCCTATTTGTGGAGTTTTTCTAAAAACGCCATCTTCGTTACAAAAATTGAATTGGAAATTGACTCATTTGAGGACCTTGGTTTTCTGTATAGCCTGCCTTGTGGGCCCCATATCTCAAACGTCGAACTCCAAAGTAGGTCAATGAGGACCTTAAATTGGACTATAGAAAGTGATCTACAACTTTGTAGTTGCGAGGTTTTCAATTCGAAGCCATTTCAGTCACGAAATTCACGTTACAAGATGATTACAGATTCAATCTCGTGATATTTTCTATAAATAAGCGGTAATATCTACCCCCCTTAAACGGAATTTGACCCTAAATTCTACTCGAAAGAACACCAACTGAACTCAATAGTCGTTAACACATACCCGATGTTAACAACTCTGGTTAAAGCTCACGCATGCGAGTTTCCAAATCCCAAGTGTCATCACGCTCAGACCGGGACCACAACACCATAACGTATACCAACATCTTACATCTCAACACTCATCTCGACCTTTACAAGTTCTCTCAACACACAGGACACAAATATAAGGTCTTACTCATTGGCCAACGGCTCTATCGAAAACTCAAGCTTTGGACCTGTTAGGTACTCACTCAGCACCAGAACATAGCAAACATTGCATATTCCGCGTATGGACCCGAGACTGTCCTAGCGATAGGTACTCACTCAGCACCAGAACAAACCAAACATCATATACTCCACGTATGGACCCGAGACTGTCCTAGCGATATGCCAACTTTCTAATCCCTACAATTGTTGAAAACAAACCAAAGTATCTTGGGTCAACTTCCCCTTTGGTACCAAAGTACACAACATGCCCAACACACATGAAACTCTTTCCCTATTTCTCAATCGATCTCTTCATCTTAACAAGGAGCATCTCCTTTAACTAGGAATACACAACAAAACTTGCTATACACTACTCTTTTATAGACATAGCCCAGCTAAAAATAAAAGACTCTCATCGCAACCACACGTTGCCATCTCGGTACCAAAAGAGTCAAATCCAGAATTGAAGATTCAACACGAAAACCTTTCCACTCACCAATTAGGCAGTTTGGAAATAAACACTACGTCAGCCAAAGGAGAAATCACCCGAATATCCAAATCAATAATTTCCTTTATTCTTTCTGAACTAGTAAGAACCACACATGCCAACATAAAGCCAAGCTCAATTTGCGAAAGACATCCGTCATAAACACATAGCTCAAACAAGAATAAAGAGAGCATTTCACTACTTGAAGAAACATCCTTTTCTCAATTTCTCTTTAGGAATAAAATTTCTCTCAAATTTTGGAATTCTAATTCATCGCATATCACATTAACTCATATCTCTTAAATTGGCATCCTCAACGCTATGCTCAAACCAAAATACATCATCCACACCTTTGTACAGAGGCTCTATTGTCCCCATAGAAATATACTCTAGACAACTCCTCTACTGACGGAATTAATTTGATAGATGACTCCAAAAGCATCTCAAAATAGATCTCACATGCAATCACATCACCTCAATCTTTTAAGAATAAATAACTCAGAATCCTCAACACACAGACTCATGTACTACATCAAAAGGGTTCTATCCATGATCATTCCACTGCTCGGAATCCACCTTTATTCTACTTTCTCTATACACAATCATTGGATGACCAAAGTTCTAGCCTAAAAATGCAAAGCCCAAAATTTAACATCCAAGACCCCCTACAACGAACTTCTCATATAGAAGATAGGGAAAGCCTCAGATTAAATCACTAAGGCCAAGTTATACCTAACAATAATCCATCGATCCCTGCTATCTCATTATTTGCTTTAATGATTAGATTAATTCGCTAATCTTACTCTCATTACACTACACTATCATATTCCACCTACACAACCTTGCGAATTACTCAACCGCGATACTCTAGTAGATTGATCAAGATTCCCACACCTTTTTGAAAGTCCCAACATCCCAACATGAACTAAGATTCTTGGATTACAATTCAATATACGTTCTACTAGTTGTAGAATGCAATTAGTTTAGCCACAAAGACAAACATTCTGTTTAAATAAAATTCTCTCAAAGAGTTATATCACGAAATCCATTCATCCTCTAATGCTCCTCAAATAACTTGCAACCCAAGGTCTCACAACAAAAATCAATAGACACTTTGAAAGACCCCTGTGAAACAAATCGGTTGATCCTTTCTCAGAAGAAAAGGCAAATGAAAACAATTTTCATCACCTAGAAAAATATTTACCACTCGCAAAAAACATAGGACCAAGGGAAATAGTCAATTAAGCAATAAACTCAAAAAATATAAGGGGAGTACACAGTTGAGGGTACAAGTCCCGCACAATGAGAATATCAAACCTCAAATGAGAAGAAAGTATTGTCTTTGAAAATCGAAAAACTCTTATGGGGCAAAAGCAGAAAGTTTAGGCACACTCAAATAAATCGAAAGTTACAAAACTTGACTTCAATCTCAAATACTTCGACTTCACTTCATCCTTTAAGAAGGAAGGGTATTTTTGTCACATCCCCAAGTTAATAAAGAGGATTATTATGCATCTCATCAGCATGCATCATTATTTTCAAGCATTTACTTTATATATTGTACATGAAAAATCTCAAACAAAGATCAAACATACACATCAAATTTGAACTCCAACTAAAAACAGCAACAAACACTTGTAAACATCTTCTAGAAATAATTTATTCAAATACTATATGAATTATAGTGAGTTAATATAATTTTTCTCAAATTGTTTGGATTGGTTTCAACCCTTGGAAAATTCAAACACAATTTAAATTACCTACACTAAGTTTGAATTTATATTATATGAAATATATCTTGAACAGTAGGGTTTAAGAGTTTTAATGGACACTAGACCTTCCCAGGAACCACTATGATTTATTTCATGATTTTAGGAATTTTTTTTCCTATTTTAAGGCCTTGGTCAAAGTAGACAAGTTAAATTATTTCTTAGTCAAACCCTAAACCCAAACCAGTACCACTCTTCTTTGGACTTGAGTCCAACTCGAGTCTGACTTGGTGAAATGACTCAGTCCAACCCCCCCCTAACCGCACCCCTCCAGGACCTTCCGATTTGAATCCAACGGCTCACGAGGACCCACTTAACATGACCACACACGCTTGCATTTGAGTCGCTGGCAAGGTGGGCCCGCACTGTCAGCTTCATCCGTAACCTTGCGTAAGAGCTGAGCTCCACGCGGCCGTGACGCTCCGACGCGCATAGAATGGCTCCATTCGACGCCGTCAATCCACCTCCTAGAGCTCCCTCACTTCACGCTGCCTCCAATGTCGTTTTCACCCCAGGTTAAAACCCCCTCTGTATCCCTCAAATCAACTCACTTCTCCTCTGTTGACTGAGGAGGGGGAAGCTCTTGTGAGTTCATCTCTTGGGTAAGATTCCCTCTAGTAGTTCCTCCCTGCTTTGTGATCCATTCCATGTCCATTTTTTCTTATGCAGCTTGTGTCCTTGCTTGTAGCTCTCGGACCTCACCACGGTGCTCTCGGCTATTCCAGTGCGCGCACCGAACACCACCCTTTTTGGGTAACTCATCTCTGGTGACATTCTCTGTCAATCTTATGCATCGCCTTACGTGCTTTGGACCACTAAGCAAAACCCCTAAACCTATTTTGGCAATGCACGACACGATCTAGGAGAACTGAAGTTCCTCTTTTTATTGGCCGAAGAGCCCTAGTTTCTCCTCCAACTCCGGTGTGGTAAGTTTTTACCCGATTCCTTGCTTGTGTGCCACCTGGGGTCCTCACTAGAGCTACATTTATCACTCACTCTTTGTCTCCTTCACCAGAGCGACCTCTCCACGTTGAAGCTCTCCGCCGCGTGGACCTCACCATCGCCAAGTCAACTCCAGTCATCTCCTATTCTCTCCAGCGCTCAGATAGCTCGCACATGGCCCCTGGATACACAGGCACTCACTTAATTGGACACTGCGGAGATCTTTTGCTGCATGTGTAATTGTCGTATTTGTTAGCACCGCCCCTCTTTGGCTAGCCGAGTACGGGCTATTT
Organism: Ampelocalamus luodianensis; assembly: GCA_036346255.1. Lineage (NCBI taxonomy): Eukaryota > Viridiplantae > Streptophyta > Magnoliopsida > Poales > Poaceae > Ampelocalamus > Ampelocalamus luodianensis. The sequence goes on from CM070621.1 coordinate 52,859,070, forward strand.
TAACAGTCACCACCACCACCCACTTGTGCGCAATACTATTACAGATCTGTGCATGCCCTTGGCCAGCTCCGCCATGGCGCATAGCGCCGGCGAGCCTCTGGGCAAGCTGCGTGTGACAAAAGTCTCGTTGTCGTACGCTATAACCTCTTTCGGGCCTTTTGCAAAGACAACCATTAGGACCTCCCTCCGAGTCGATTTGCAAAGACCACTTTAAGGACCACCCGTGGTCGTTTTGCAAAGACAACCCTCAGGACCTCCCTCAGGGTCGTTGCTGCAAAGACCACTTGAAGGACCTTCGGGGTCATTTTGCAAAGACCACCCCTTCGGACCTCCCGTGGCTTTCTTTTTGTAAAGACCACTCTGTAGGACCTCCCTTTACTTTCATCTCAACCGTCCAGACCTCCTTTAGTTCATCCCGACCTTTAGGATCTCTTAGATCTCATCTGGACCATCCAGGACTTCTTAATATCTCATCTGGACTATCCAGGATCTCTTAGATTTCATCTGGACCATTCAAGACCTCCTAAATCTCATCTCAACCGTTAATACCTCCCTTGAGCTCATCTCAACCGTCCAGGACCTCTTTTGCTTTGATCTTGGCCATCTAGGACCTTCTTTGTTCCAATCTTAAACCGCAGGACCTCTCTGTGGTTGTTTTGCAAAGACAACCCTCAGGACCTCCTCGCGGTCTTTTTACAAAGACCATCCCCAAGACCTCCTCTATGGTTGTTTTGCATAGACCACCCTAAAGACCTTCTTGTGACCATTTTTCACAGACCACCCTCAGGACCACCCCGTGATCATTTTTCATAGACGACCCTAATGACCTCCTCTGGTCTTTGTGAACAGACCCAAAAATCTGAAAATAAATTGATTGCACACTAGAAATTGTATTAACTTGATAAATGCATAACTTATCCATTTTAACTCCAAAAACAGTGAAACCAACTTTGATAATTTTCATTTTTAATGAACTTGATTTTACATTAGGTTTCAAACATGTCTCTGTGACAGAGAAGGTAGTTTTGAAAAATAATCAATTAACTACATTATTTTACAACAGAAAAGGCTAATAACTTTGAAAATGCATAACTAATTCATAAGAACTCCAAATGAGATGAACCAAATTATTTTGAGCTTGTATTACCATTTTCTATTTATCTATGTAATCCCTTTATCCTTCACTACTCTGCAAATTTTCACCAAATAACTAAAATCAGTGAATAGTGATAGATTCTAATTAAATTGGAATTTCTAAAAAGCTGAAATTCAAACTACCATAACTTTCACATACTAAATCCAAATGGAATAAATCTTTCACCTAAATTTATATAAAATCATGATTTAACTACTGTATAAAAATCATGCATTTTTGAGCAATTTGATTTTTGAGGTATTTCTCGGTGTTTATCGGTATTTTTATTCTTTAGATTCCAAAGCGATTGATATTAACTCGTACGCTACTGAGAGTGAACAACTGGTCTACCAGCAAGGCAAGCATCCTTTGAATTTTCTTTTGCATCATATTTGATCCCAATTTTGCTAAGATAGTGCAATGATAATTGCTTGCATGCTATTTTAATAACGTCGCTATTTTGTGATGAGTAGATTAGTTATGTCCTATTCATTGAGGCTATCCTTGAATTATTCCAGCACCACATGCTTAAGATAGGATGTGTGAATTTATATTGTTCAGGTTTGCTTAGTCATGCAAGTCTAGAAACGGTAGTTTGGTTGTCGGGAATAACTCAACAATTATGAGAAACATACACTTTCTTATTCTTGTTATTTCATATCGTCGTATCTGTTTTATGAGTTAAATTTTGTCATTTTAAATGAGTTTTGGGGTCTAGACAAGTGATCGCTAGTGATGGTTCCTTTGTGCACGAGATTTGGGTATGTGGTTAATTTATCTTATCTGGACCAACAAGGACCGAACTTTGGTAACGTCGTTGATTCAAGTAAAACTCATGCTACCACACGCGGGATATGGGTACTGTACGGTTAAGTAGGGGGAAGGTTCTATTTTATTAAGTTCCAAGGTGGTGTAGGGGCATTTGTGTTCGATCATTTGTTCTTAGGAGCCGATGTAATTTTCTATAGTGTGCATTTGAGCACCAATTATCATTTACATTGTATCAGTATTTCCAATATAACTTGTGAGCCCCTTAGCAAGTGATATATGCTACTTGTACTAAGACAGGAAACACCTCACATGGGGACTTAGCTCAATAGGATTTTCTTGCTAAAAACAACCGTATCTCGATTCTCCCCAGCTGGCATACCAAAGGAAGTGTGTCATTATCCGGAGGCTTATGGGCTAATCGAGTCGTGTAGGTAAAGTAGTACACCTCTGTAGAGATAAATCTATTCGAATAGCCGTGTCCGCGGTTATGGATGATCGCTTGAGTTTGGGTGTTACTATTGTTAGACTTTGATTTTAAATTATGGGTAAACTTGGTACTCGGCATGAATGGGATGTTCATGCATTTTTGTTTTACCAAAGTGGGCTGCCACTTTGTTGTTTGTTTGATTCATTTGTCATTGAAATTATTATTGTATCACATGCTTTACTTCTACTTCAAATCTGATTTCAAAATGGCAAATAAAAAACTAGTATGTGTAGGTTGTAAATTATTGTGTCTCTTTCGCAAAACTAAGCCAATATGAGCCCCCTTTGAATGACCTTATGCATAAATAATTTTTATTTGTGTAAGACTTGCGAATACCTTTGTACTCAGCTAGTTTGTCTACTGGCTTACAGGTGAGGAAGATTGTTCACCTGAGGAGCTTGTCAGTGTCGATTTAGGCGATACTGATGAGCAGTGCTATCATTTAACTCCCAGTCGGTAGCTGATGGGTTATGGGGCATACCATGCTGGCTTTTTAGTTTATTTACTTGCTTCCGCTGCTACTTTACGATTTTATTGGAATTTGGCCAGTCGGCCACTTGTAATAGTTGTAAACTTGGAGTACTATGATGTATGTCTTTTGAACTATTTATGTATGAGTGTTGTATGGATGTGATCAATGCTAAGTGCGACTTTGGGGGCATGTTGGTCGCTGATCTTGGGAGCCAACATGATCCCATGCTCGCTGTTTGTGGCTTCCAATTTAACTCACTAAGTGTAGTGCTTGGATTGTCGAAGAACCGATTATCATGTAGTGCTTGCAGAGGAGCAGCACGCATGATCGTCGAGGCTCTAGTTTTCGGTCAAGCCTCTTGCTTAGATGGAGTTAAGATGGAATCCATTCACGGGAGACCCAGAGTTATCTCCATAAGATTGGGAATGCCTTGGTCTTGCGGAAGAACCCGGGGGTCCCCACAATTTTCTATGATTACTACATCACTTTGCCACTTAAAACAAGATAAGTTCTTAAGATCAAATCACATGAACCACTTGAGAACCAATAAAATCTTTCAACACATCACTTTTCTCGAAACAGTTTCAACTACCACATAAATCATGAGGTCCAAATGATCACGAATGCAAAACTCGAAACATTTTCATTAAATTAATATCACGAAAGCGATCAAATTCTTTTACTTATAAAACATTCAACATTATCATCACAACCACATGCTGATAACCATACTAATCAACAAAATAATACTCTTCTTAGCAAGAATCATCATAGCCTACTATCCCATCATAACACTCTCTAAAGACACAATAAACTTTTTCATATTTTTTTTTCACTAATAGCACAACAACTAGCTTGTTCTAGAGAATATCTAGTGAGCAAACCATATTATTGAAACATAACTCTCTTAACAAGGGCATACTATCAAATAACCATTTCACAAGACACACTAGTATACATCCCTTATTGAATTTATGCATTCAACTATTAGTGAGGCTCAACAGCAAACCTCGTGCAGAATAATTGCACTCTACACATTATCATTAAGTATTGATGAGAGTATTAGTCATGAAAGCATTTATTGTTATACAACTATTTGTAATCACACAAGCATATACAAATGCAGGATCAACATTCCACCTTATGTTCAAGAATTAGAGTAATATTTCATTTAAGCTTTAACCATCTAACCTTCTATAAAGCAAGGTTTCACAAAGCGATACATCAATGTTCATCTAGTCATTTATAGATGCTTCAATAACTTTAGTATGGCAAGAATTAGGTAAAGCTATCATTTACAAATGATCACCAATTAGCCAACTAAAAGATAAATTCAAGATTAATATCTACTAAGACAACATTCAAACGCATCCTTAACTTAACCGTCACTAGAGGTTCGAATAACCGAAAGAGGACCTAAAATCCAATTTATCGAACAAACTTAGCAGATTACTCAATCTTAATGATCAAATCGGTTCATCAACATTCCACACTTCTTAACAAACCATAGGTTCTAGACAGATATAGACAGACTCTTATTTAAAATTCATCATGTATCAAATACAAGGATATTTTAAATTAATCAATGTCACTTCCATAGATATTAGTTAAGAATAATTTGTTTGTACCATGCTACTAATCCAACTTGATAACTTATACCATAACAATTAATTCATTTATTTAAAACTCCCTAGTCAAGTATGACAAGACATCACTAAAAGGTTTTTTAACACCTCCTTTCAGAAAAGAGAGGCATTAAACTTCAACACTCGAAATAATCCAAAAGAAATACAGAAAGTCAAAGCTCTCATGTTGTAACGAACTTGCAACAGAAAACTTTCTTTGTTCAAAATATCAAATGAATAAACGAGTTATATTTTTCAATAAGAGAAATGGAACAACTATGAAAATATCAATCTCACTAATAAACAATGTTCGTAAGTAGCAAAAGCAACTGAACTGTTGGAAGAGACAGTAATTGCTCTATAAAACAAATGGAGACCAACTGAAAACCCAACAACTGCCTTGTAAACAATATCCCAAGAAAATTTCATCAACCACAACTATACTCAGAATTGGCCTAAATCAAGCTCAAGGAAGAGAACAACTTTTCTAAAAAAACTCAGCCTCAACACCTGTAACTATGGTACTTGGGGTAACCACTTCACTATTCTCATACCACGAACATTGGTGTAACCTGGCAAAGCCCAGGGCCACAACCACGACCTCAACCTCTCAACATCAATTATCATCACACATAACTAGTATAATCAATTATAAGTGTAAAGATCTTCCCATAACAATCATAGAATAAATTTATAGGTATAGAAGATCATATCATATCATAGATTAACAAATGCAACAAAATGGAAGCACAAATGCAATTCTTGACCAAACTCCCATCCTACTGTGCACCAGTGTGTCAAATTTTAATTGATTAAGCAAGTGGGTTAATAATTTAATTACCACGGACCTAATACCCGCTCTGATACCAACTGTAACACTCTAGCTATGCGAAAGCCAAGATGTAACTTACATTAACAAATCAAAACTGAAACTACAAATTTTCTTTATCAATTGAACAATGAATGACAGCTAGACACCAACTAATCATTTCTAATAACATTATTAACATAAATTTCAGCAAGGAACTAAAATCAAAACCATAGATATTACAACCCAAACAAGATAAGACACATCATTAATAAGTTCCAACCAGATAGAATTATCATCTAACATTTAAAAACCTCTAAAGAATACTATTGGAAGTACCAAATATCTACTTATTACATTAAGAGGTTCGATTTGATTGGAAGCAACAGAAAAATGATTTAAATGATGGAGTGTGCAACAATGTGATATGCATCCGTGAGCTACTTCCACCCAATGAATGTCGTCCTCAACGATCACCTAAAACATTGAAAGGCAAGAGTGAGTCCAAGACTCAACAAGTATATATGAACAACATACGAAACAATGAATAGAAGACAGATCATTCTCAATACATAACGAATGCATATGTAAATGCTATGCACTTGATGCAAATGATGAATATGGCTCCACTTCTCTTCTGCATATACCGGTTTAGCTAGTGTAACACTCGTCGGTGTTTACTTATGCCCGCATTCTCAAAATGCGGGGATCCTTTGCTCGTATGAAGAATCTTTCATATGAGGATCTAGTTTCCCATATTGAAAATACGAGGATCTCAATACCCACTCCCGTGGGTTAAACATAAATGCTTGAAATGAATAAAATGAACCTCAATACCCACTCCCATGGTCTAAACATGAAAACTTGGAATGAATGTACCGAAATGAACACTTCCATACCTTCCAATTGTTATAAACATTTAACGGAACATGCAATTAGTGGAAAAATACTCATACTTCATAATATTATCCATATCATAGTCATTCAACCAATTTTTACAATCAAGTATCCAATATGACTCTAAATTGTACTTGCCTTTCGCGTTGCGACAAATTGTAATGTAGAGAAAAAGAAACCAAACCCAAGGTTACTCCGCCTACAATAAATATTTTACTCAAAACAAGCTTTGATAAAGTAGAACAACATTTAATCACTACGCTCTTAACCGCACTCCAAAATCCAATTCATATATATACTGTACTCAAACCGAATGACGAACTAGCAATAACTCAAAACTGGACAGCAACCTTCTAAAATTCATATCTCCCATTTTACTTATCATAACAATGCATTTTCAGTCTCTCTTAAAAGCTTACAAAAATGTCTACAAAATTCTGGTTGGACGAATTCTCAAATTTTTCCTTTAACTAATTTTAACAAATAGATCAAAACTGCTATTAGAATCTGACTGACATTTTGGACAGTAAGATTGAAACATACATAACTTTCGTTATGAAGATCCAAAAATTACGTTCTTTAACAATATTGAAAGCTAATTGAATTACCTACAAAAGTAATTTTGGTCAACAGCCCTGATTCGGTAGATATCTATTTTTAATATATTTATTACTGCAACTGCTATAACCTGACAGAGGTTTTGGACAGCAGTATTGCAAAGATCATAACTCAAAAACTATTTATCCAAATAATACGATCCAAGATTCCATGAAAAGCTACTTATATTTCCCACAATTCTTTAGGAGATGATAAATCCTAATTTTGCAGTTACAAATTTCAAAACTACAGTACAACTAACAGTAGTAAAAAAAATCCTAATCTACTACTCGAAAACAAACACATGGAAATGAATTAAACAAAAACATCAAAGAACTGAGAAATCACCCTTGAAGGATACGATGAGAACACGATGACACACTGAAAAATCCACGAGATCCCCTTTTTCTCCTTCCTTCTCCCTTCTTCCTCCTCTTCTTCTCTTCTGTTCTCTCTTCCTCCTTTTCTTGCTTCTGATCGGCAGCATAGGGGAGCACGTGGCAGCAAGGGGGAGAGCAAGGGGGTGGCGGCTCTGAATGGGTAGAAGGGGGTGGCGCAAGGGGAGGGGAAGGCTTAGGGTTAGGCTGCCCCCCTCCTTTTGGCCGGCTGCCCCCTTGGGCCAAACGCTGTGGCCTTTCGGCCCACGACCCGAGTTCTTCCTACATTCTTTGTGTGCAGCAAACACTTTGGATGTCACAACTTTCTCTCCTGAACTTGGAATGGAGTGATTATTGTCTTCAAATTTAGCTCACTCATAGTACTTCAACTTCCTATTTGTAGAGTTTTTCTCAAAACACCGTCTTCATTACAAAAATTGCCTTAGAAGTTGACTTAGTTGCGGACCCTAGTTCTCTGTACAGCCTGCCTTGCGGGCCCCATATCTCAAATGTAAAAACTCCAAATTAGGTCAATGAGGACCCTAAAGTGGACTATGGAAAGCGATCTACAACTTTGTATTTATGAGGTTTTCCATTCGAAGCCGTTCCAGTCACGAAAATCACGTTACAAGATGATTATAGATTCTGTCTTGTTTCTTTGCAAGGCAAATAAGGAATCTCTCAATCTCCTTATATCGCTATAAATAAGCGGAATATTATAGGTAAACTCCTTTTAGTTAATAAATAAACTGTCATCAGTAGTACTCCAGTACTCCACCACACAGCCAACAAATCTACAACAAACTGCATGGATGGGATTAGATTGACAGAAAGATTTGGATTAGATTGATTGCTCGCAGCAAAGAACAACCCTACCAACGAAAGAAGAAATCATTCCAAGCAAGCTTGGATGGGATGGATCTCCACTCTACACCAATCTACTAGTGCGAAGGAGGATGACGACGACGCCTCCTACGAGAGAAGAATTCCTTCACTTTTAGGTGGCAGGACCATAGGAGTGCCTCTCTCTCTCTGGAAGGAGGCCTTGAGGAGCACGTGTTCAGTGAAGAGTGAGGGTTCAATGGTGTTGGTGTGAGTCACGAGGGGAAGAGGAATAGAAAGAGTATAAGAGATTTAGGGTCAAGCACTTCTATAGAAAAAGCCATCACAGACGGTTCGGAACCGTCATCACGAGCGGTTTTCAACAAATGCGGAAAAATAGGTCTGTGATAACGGTGGTTATCACCGACGGTCAAGAAACCGCTCGTGATATGAATATCACGAGCGGTTTTTATCAATAACCGCTCGTGAAGACGAGTATCCGACGGTTATTGTCACAAAACGTCGCGTGAAGTCGAATATCACGAGCGGTTCTATGTAAAAACCGTCTGTGATACTCTGTCTTCACAGACGGTTATTTATACAAACCGTCTGTGAAGTCAGATTATCACAGACGGTTCGTTGTTAAAACCGTCTGTGATACTCTGAGTTCACAGACGTTTTTTACTTAGAACCGTCTGTGATACTCTGAGTTCACAGACGTTTTTTACTTAGAACCGTCTGTGATACTCTATCTTCCTGCATCGCTTTTATAAAAACCGTCTGTGATAGTTCATTAAACTAACTACATTTTTCCTGATTTTTGGCTAGCCTCAGGAATTGCTAGCCATGCCCTCTGAAAACAAGCATACAAAAAAACAGATACATCACAGATAATCAATTGTCGACAAACTGAATCTGATCATTACTCAAAATAAATTACAAAAGATCACATTTGTTCAAGTATTGTTACAAAATAAATTGGATTACAATTGAGTCAATTGTTTGCAGGTGGTTGAGAAGTGCCGCAGTGGTGATGCGCTCGGTCGCGTGAGTGAAATTCTCCGGTGTCCTTAATTATCTCTGATATGATAAAGCCGCAGAGCTTCCCTCGAATGTCCTTGATCTCATTATCAACGAGTCCATCTAATCCTATATTCAAGCCCTGTCGCTAGCAAGAGTAAAGTGTTATGCATATATATTTAATTTTATAATTAGAAAATAATTATTTGGAGATTCACAAACCTCGGGATCCTTCTTCCTAGCTCTAATGATTCGGTCCATATGATGGCAAACGTAAATTGCACATAACTCATCATTTTTTTGCTGGCGGCACTGCAAAAATAGAATTACATATATCAGTTCGAGATGCGTTATTATGAAGTATGATATAGGATTATCGTATTATAGCGCGTACAGGAAATTTTGTCCTGTGTGTTAGTTGAGCGCTCTTTCCATCGTATATTCCTTTGTTGGCAACATAGTCGATGAACGACCTACATGATTCCAAAAATTTATCCTCGACCATTTCAGACTAATGAAGACTAAAATAGAGTTATGTATGAAGGAAATGAGCATACCTGTCGAGTATTCCTCCTAGAATGCTGAAGTCGTGGTTGTTGCGGATTAGGGAATCAAGGTATATCACATGGTTCCTCTTTGGTATGATGACTAAAAGGATCCGATGGTACCTACTCATGTATGTCACTATAGTCATTAAACTGAGTTCGTGCTGCGTATAAAGTAGAGCAAGTAGTGACACTTACCCACGGTTGTAGGGCACCACGATGTACTTTGTGTTCTGCGACGAAGCAATGTCGTGTTATGTATTTCTCAACGAAGGACGAGTCATTTGGATGGTTTGCAATGATACCACATGTGGGTCGAGAAACCCACCGGTTCTTTCCACCCGGACATTTTTCATCATGTATCGTACATAAGAAATGAGTTGTGATATTTATCGGTATTACGTGAATGTAGAACTTGATTGTATGCACTTACGGTGTCCAACATCGTAGAAGCGGCGTCAAGGCCAACGAGGTTGAATAGGTCATATAGGTCGTTGAAGCCCACGGCGAAGTGGTTCGTCCGTTGAAGAAATGCTTATCCTCGTATCGGCGGTGATTCAGATCGCACCCTCCTTTTGGGTCCTATCCAAGTACCGAGCATGCAAAGCGACAAGCATATCCAAAGACGCCCTAATCATGGGAGCACAACGGTTTTCCGAGGATGTACTTGCGGATATTCCGACTTGCCGGACTTGAGGGGCGCTTCGATTTGGTCTTAAGCATTGGCGCGTCTTCTTGCGACGACTCGGGACCGACACGGTGACATGCTTTTCTTGTTCCTTCGATGTCTTCTCCAAGGAACCGAAAGGTGGCCTTCGAGGCGAAATATGAGGTGGAGTCATGGAGGGTCCGTTGGAGAGGAATGGTCGTGTTGAGATCGCGCAGATCGCTGGATCAAGGGCGATGTCCTTCTTGGGCCTTTGGATAAAAGCGTACCGGCATCCCCTAGTGTTGTGATCTCTTCGTTCGGGCGAATCTCAGCGGACGGCCATGAAATGTTCATGTACCAAGTCCACCTCCACCCTGGCGTAACCTGCGCCACACGGACACCGTCTTTGCATCGCCCCTTCTGGTATGGATGCACCATCCCCGCGGCCTCAATAGAAATGGACCCAACTAACCTCACTACGAGCTTGCGGGCCGTCGGCTCCTACAAAACGATACGCAATTAGCTAAAGTGTCCTATAGGTCTATCTTTCTTGCATTCCATACATGTACATTACCTTGATCTCGTCTATCGGAATTGGACATCGTCATGTCCGAATTATGCGTGGACGCGACGCTACTCCGATGTCGGCGGGGTGGCTCCCAAATTAACAGGGCGGCTTGCATCGCTGCCTGGCCGAGGAGTTGATTCAATTGATCTGCAATGCCGCCGGCTTTCCTTCAAAATGTTTAGTCATGCATGCGAACCGGTCCTCACGCTCGGCCTTAGATCTCTTCCTACTCGCATGCGTGCGTGAGTCGTCGCGAATCCATGACTCCATGGTACGGTAACCCCAAGACCTCGCGTGCGACCCGGTGTTCCTTGTTTCCGGGCGTAGAGAGTATATCCTTCTCCTGTCTACATGGAAGGAGCCTTGGGAAGTTTGGGCGGACAATTCACGCGCAAGAAGTCATCATGTTATTATAGACACTATGAAGTTATATATGGAGTTATTAACTAGGTAGTTCGACATACTTACCAAACGTTGAGACACTTCCTCGTCTGCGGGTTTGTGAAAGAGATGCTTCGAAGACGAGACTTTTGCCTCGCTTTTAACCGGGCTAGGGAACGCGGGTGCGTGACATCGAAACGCGTTGTCCTCCGCCGCCTATTCATCATATTTTCCTGCGTATCCGGTGCGGAGTGCGTGCGGATGAGTGTTTCGTGTCCGAGAGCTTTGTGTGCGCACTTTGCTCGTTAAATTCAGCGTCGTCTTCATAGCAACAAAGGCGTCCCATGTTTCTGCGTCAAGAATCCGTGACTTGCGAAGGGCGTCGACCGTGTTCACATACCGTGACAAGAATGCTCTTGAACAACCTCCACGATTTATCGATCGTGAGCATCGCCGTCCGTTCCACGCGTGCCATGTCCGCGGGATAGTGAACTTTTGTAATAGTTCTGTCCCGCAGCGCCTCTCGCTTCTTTCGTCGAGATCCTTCCACCTTGGTGTGGTGATGGGGACCCGTTGCCTTGCAAGTATCCCGCACATGGTCCGAATCTCGCCACGAGCTCTTGGGACGCAGAGGACCCCAAACCGACTAACCTCCGTAATGACCGATCGGCCCACAGGCATCTTCGATTCTCCTCGCCATCTCGCTTCGTGTCATTGTAAATCGCGCGCCGCGACGGCGGGAAGATGGTGCCTCTGCAATCTGCGGCGTCGGCGGCGGGAAGATGGTGCCTCTGCCATCTCGCTTACTTGCTATCTATATAATTAGTTTGAGATATATTACTACCTGGGCCGGGCGAGGTTAAAATATATATAGTATGCGTATGAATGGTGATTGGCTAGGACATAAATATTTAGCTTTCGATCCACCCTGGAGTGTATCCAAATTTGGAATGTACAACAAATTGCTCATAAGAGGAATTGTTTCCTAGCTCAGGTGAGAGGCACGAATTGTGCTCACAGTGCCATTTCTATTGAAATACCTTAAAATATGTTTTATTTTGACGAACAAGAAAGAGACACTGATATTTATTTGATACTTTTTTAAGTACACCGGTGGACACACAGACCCCAACAAACACACATAGACAGCAGGTAGCTACCTCAATTATAGAGCTCAAAAGACTGAATTAATTATTGAAACAATTATCAGAATATGGCTATGAACATCACAGAGCAAAACCCGAATCACTCATTTCTTTGCAATATCTTCCAGAGCTAGTCTCAAATATCAATCTCAATCACAGATCAAAAACAACTAGCACAAAGTGTATATATATGCAAAGAGACAGAGCACGTTAAGTCGCAATACTCACAACGGCGCAAAGTGTCCATGTATGTCATATCTAAAATTTTCATACAACAAATATCATTAGACATAGCTGCCCATGTCCACTCTAACCGACAATGAAGATCCTAGATGGTAGGAAACAAAGTAATGGCTCAACCAAGATCACTCTTCTCATAAGAATCCAACCACTCTTCTCAACAACCAGTCCACAGCCGAACCACCAACCAATTTGCCCACATCACGAATTAGGAAACGACGCAAGCAGCCTCAAATTAATGGAATAAGCGGAGCAAGCGCCCGGCTCAAGCGATTAGCAATGTAGCGATGGCTCCACTAATAGTAGCGCCACAAAGACAACCCAAACATTCACGCGAACTAATTAATCCATTCATCTCACGGCGTAGAAGTAGGAATTAGCAAACAATTCTTTTAGGAAAAATATATATTGCGTAACGGGTAAACGAGATGTCAAGCAAAGCAATCGGAACCACTCAACTACACCGCCGCATGCTCATTGTCTATAGTCCAAGTCCCGGATATTGAACCTCCGTTCAAATCGTAACTTGATTCGAGATAAGTAATGACCAATTCATGCATCTCCGTGAAACATATGTGCTCTCATTCGATGAGGTATCGATTGCTATCAAACCACATGCCATTTTTCACACACAGAAGGGAGTAGCAAAATGAACTCTGTCTGAGGGGGGAGGCGGGAGGCCGGGCGCCGAGGGCGGCGGAGCGACGAGGTCGAGCGCGAGGTCGGGCGAGGCCGGGAGCGCCGAGGTCGGGAGAAGCGGCGCGTCGGGAGGCGCCGAGGTCGGGAGCAGCGACGGCGCAGGTCGAGCGGCGATGTCGAGGTCGGAGGCGGCGGTGAGCGGAGCCCTAGAGGAGGCAAAGGCGCGCGATAAACTTCGATGGTGCGGCAGAGGAAAGGACGAGTGAGGAAAACCCTAGCGGTTCCCACCTTATAAGACGCTATCACAGACGGTTCTTTACTAAAACCGTCTTTGATAATTAATCATAGACGGCTCTATCTACTAACCGTCTGTGATATGTTCCATATCACAGACGGCTGTATTTAAACCGACTGTGTTGTGGAATATCACGAGCGGTTTGTGTCTAGAACCAAATCGTGTTGTGGGATATCACGAGCGGTTATTAAATACAACCGCTCGAGATAATCTCATATCACGACGGTTCTATATTAGAATCATGCGTGATTCATTATCACGCATGGTTATATAATAGAACCGTCGTGATAGCTCCAGACATTTATCAATTACAATGAACCTGGTGACAATGAACATCAATATCCACATATATGAGAGATGACAAAACCTGGTGACAAGTATATATGAAGACAAGCTCATAACACATTTTACTTCAAAAACCAATTGTCGGTTACGATGAACGTCCACATTGACATCAATATCAAAATATATGAGAGATTACAAGTCCATAACACATGATGTTATAGAATAAATTAATTACAATGGATTAAAATCTTAATTAAAATATAGCCCTTCATGATGATCGGCGTGCATATAGCTAGCTTCCTCACTGGGTTCTTCGTCGAGCCTGATGCCATCTCCGAAAGGAGGCAACTCATCAAATTGATTGTATTCTTCCTCGTCCACTACATTCTCAACTCCGATAATCCTTCTTTTTCCATGAAGAACTACGTGGCGTTTCTTATTTGCCGGGTCGGTTACATAGAATACTTGAACAACTTGATTAGCCAGTACGAATGGTTCGTCTTTGTATCCGACACGTTCAAGGTCCACGGTAGTGACGCCGTACTTGTCAACCTTCACCTGTGGGAGATGGACCCAACGGCACCGAAATAGGGGGATCTTGAAAAGCACGTAGTCGAGCTCCCATATCTCCTCTATTTTCCCATAGTACGAGCTCCTCAGCCCATCGGTACTGAATGCATCTATGCGGACACCGCTGTTCTGGACTGTGCTCCTCCTATCCCGAGCTGTCGTATAAAATGTGTACCCATTTATGTCTTATCCTTGCCATGTGACAATTGTAAATTGTGGCCCTTGTGCCAACCATAGCAATGTATCATCACTTGATGACCTCCCAGTGATTCGCACCTTTAACCATCCGTTGAACCGACGGTTGTGCTCTCTCATGATCCAAACCTCCGACCGGTTTGGATTCTGTTGGCGTACCATGTCTTTGTGCTCGTCGATGTACGGGGACACTTCGGTCATGTGTTGCAAGACCATGAAATGAGCTTGAGCGTATGTATCCAGATCGGGAGTGATTGATTTCCTTTCGATGGTCCCGATACCATCAAGTCTCCCCTCATGACGAGAAAGAGGCACACCTATCGGATCCACCGAGCCATATAGTCGACGAGAACTCAATGACCTCTTCCGTTGCATAACCTTCGATGATGTCGCCCTCGGTCGAGATTGATTCCGCACGTAGGACTTGAGAATTCCCATGTACCTCTCGAACGGGTACATATAACGTAGGAACACAGGGCCACATATCTTTATCTCTTTCACAAGGTGAACAATGAGATGGACCATGATATCGAAAAATGACGGAGGGAAATACATCTCAAGATGACATAGAGTCGTCACCACCTCGGCCTGTGGAGCATCTAGTCCTTGGGGATCGATGACCTTCTGAGCAATTGAGTTGAAGAAATAACACAACCTCAAGATTGCTACTCGGACCTTGTTCGGCAAGATACTCCTAATTGCAACAGGAAGCATTTGTGTCATCAGCACATGACAATCATGCGACTTCATACCAATTAATTTCAAATCTTGCATAGAAACAAGTTTCTTAATGTTAGCAGAGTAACCAGACGGGACTTTCACACCATGCAAGCTCTGGCACAGTTCATATCTCTCGGCCTTGGACAGAGTGTAGCAAGCTGGGGGGAGGTACGTTCGTCCTGTATCAGTCTCTTGCGGTGCTAACTCGGTCCTTATGTTCATATCGACCAAGTCTCTCCGTGCGTTAACACCATCCTTTGTTTTGCCACTAATGTTCAGTAAGAGACCAATCAAGCTATCACATACATTCTTCTCCACATGCATGACGTCAATGCAGTGGCGAACTTCTAAGTGCTCCCAATAAGGCAAGTCCCAAAAAATTGACCGCTTCTTCCAGATGTTCTTCTGACGGGTTCTTAATTGACGTCCCTTCCCAAGCACAACATCGATATCCTTAACCATATCATAGACATCTTTCCCTCTAAAAGCCCTTGGAGCTGAACCGTCCTCCTTATTTCCGTCGAATTGTTTCTTCATCTTCCGGTATGGGTGACTCCTGGGAAGGAACCTACGGTGACGCGTATACACAGTTTTGCGTGAGTTGTTTAGCCATATACTCTGTAGCATCTAAGCGGTGCGGACAAGCTTTGGCTCCTTTTGTACCAAGCCGACAGTTACCCGAGGCAGGAAAATCATTGATGGTGCGAACAACATGGCGTGTAAAGTGAAGTTCTCTCGTTTACGCATCCCATACCTGTACCCTTCGTTCCACGGTGTCACAAGATCTTCCAAGAATGGTGCTAGGTACACATCAATATCATTCCAGTTGTTTCGGCCCTTGGATAAGTAGTGACATCAAAATGTACTTCCGCTTCATACCTGACCAAGGAGGAAGGTTGTACATGCATAGATTCACAGGCCAGGTGCTATGTCGACTGCTCATGTTACCGAAAGGATTCATTCCATCTGTACTCAACCCTAACCTTATGTTCCTTGGTTCTGCACCGAACTCTTCGAACCTCCGATCGAAGTTTCTTCACCGAGCGTAATCGCAGGTGTCTTAGCTTTCCATCTTTCTTACGGTCCTCTCGAGTGCCAACGCACCAATCTTGCCTCTTTTGAGTTCGCAAATAAACGCTTCAAAAGTGGGATCACAGGCAGATACCACAACATCTTAGCAGGAGGTCCTTGCTTCAACCTAGAAGTATTCTGACGCTTGTATCGGGATGCTTTGCACACGGGACATACATGCATGTCTGCATACTCTTTACGATAGAGGATACAATCGTTCGGACATGCATGTATTCTTTCTACTTCCATTCCCAATGGACAAAGAACCTTCTTTGCTTGGTAGGTGGTGTTGGGCAACACGTTTCCCTCGGAAGAATGTCCGCTAGGAGACCTAACAACGCCGTGAAACTCTTATCGGACCAACCATTGCTTGCTTTTAATTTAAGCAGTTCAATCACGGTTGACAACCTTGTATATTCGGCTTGCGGCCAGGAACAAAGGTCTCACCGAGTCCTCCATTAAGCGCTCGAATTTACAAAACTCTCTCATCTGTAGTTCTCTTACGCATCGCGTAGCATCTCGATCCAGTTGTCATCGTATGACCTATCCTCATCAAAATCACAGTCTACATCCGGCATATCGTTGACATCGGCATATCGTTGACTTCCTCGGCGATGTCGTTATTACTAACTTCCGTCGCTCTTCACCGTGGATCGTCCAACATGTATACCCTTTTTGAAACCCTTCGAATCAAGTGTGCTTCTATCTGCGCCGAGTTGGTAAACATCTTGATTATCGCAATCAATGCATGGACAAGTACATATATTTTATCCCTTTTTCAACATATCACCGCTCGACGGCTCTTCTAAAAGCAACCACGCCATTAATGTACTCTTGACTCACACGGTTCACACCATACATCCATTTGGTCCATCTACGCTACACATGTAACAAAATATATAGTGTCATATTAGATTAATAAAATCTCTCTCAACCGCTCTCTCTCCATTTCCTTCCCCTCACGAAACTTTAATATTATTCCAACTACCAAATGAAAATATTATTCTATTCCCTTACATCGAGATACAAAAGTTTACTCCACTTCGACTCTTATACACGCGATGCTTAGCATATTCTACCATATCTCGATTGGGTTATAAAGAATGTTACCCTCGGAGCTCACGACGAAAATACCAAATCGATCTATTCCGATTGCTGTCTCCCTCCCTTTCTCCTCTCCTTCTCCCTCCCTTTCTCATCTCTTTCTCTTCTCCTTCCCTTTCTCCTCTCCTTCTCCCTCCCTTTCTCCTCTCCTTCTCCTCCTCTCTCTCTCGCCGGCGCGATGGGTTTTTATCCGGTGGCGGCTCAAATGGGAATGGGCGGGGTACTCAAGGTATTTATAGCGAGGATATCACTGCGGTTCCAAATATGAACTGCTCATGATAGGCATATATCATGAGCAGTTTATATACAAAACCGTCGTGATATGTCCTGACGGTGCTCTTTATCAACCGTCAGCGATATGGAGATTATCGCGAGCGGTTTATATACAAAACCGTCATGACATATCACTGACGGCTCTATTAATAAACCGCTCGTGATATGGATTATCACGACGGTTTATATACGTAACGTGCAGGAAATATCACAGCGCTCTATTTATAAACCGCTCGTGATATGGGGATTATCACGACGGTTTATAAATAGAGTCGCTTTGTGATATTTCACAGACGGTTCTGTATATAAACCGTCTGTGATAATCATATATCACAGACGGTTACTAGTAATAACCGTCTGTGATAGGCCGGCAAAGCAAATGCTGCGCCCAACAGACCCAACACAGACGGATTCAAATTAACCCGTCTGTGATGGGGTGTCTTCTATAGCCTGTTTTGTAGTAGTGAAGGCCGCGAGGGGATATTTTTTATATTTTCTGGGTTGTGTTTTTTTCCACATATTGATGTGCATGGATGGGAAAAAAAACTTAATGGTCATTTTTATAATTTTGTAATTAGGTTTTGGGTTTGCGTGCTAATTGCCACATTTAAATTGGAGTTTGGTTGCATACCTAGACAAGAGTAGCTTAGTTTGTAATACCTTACTGTTTGATGGTTGTTTGGTTAGAGACATGAGGATTCCCACATTCTTGTAGAGGCGGAAGGCATGGTTTGAACCCTCCTAAATGTTGTTACTGTCGGTTAGTTATCCGATTTAGGTGTCTAAAATTAGACATCCAACTCTGTGAGCTAATAATTAAGTAAAGCTAATCATAACCAATAGCGTCACGGTTGCTATTGCTACACCACCTCGGTCATTATCATGTGCTACCACGCAAGTTGCTCCCACGGCCACACGAGCCCTTGCATGGTTCCACCATCGTTCACACCGTTGTCTCCACCCGACACTCTCTCATCGTCCCCTCAAACACAGTCATGTAGATCCATGGCGTCGCTTATACGCGTCACACGGAATCACTAGCACCCAACTCCACTACTGCACGATCGTTGCTTTCTTTCGATGTTGTTGCATGGTCCGCCTGAACCAATAGATTTGGGGTATCGATCACAACAAACAAGCTGAGTCATATTTTATTTTTAAATCGCCAAGTTCATTTGGGTTTGTTTCGAAACATTTGGATTTAGGGATTGATCACCTGTTATTTTCTTCTTTTTAATTTTTGATAGATTTGGTGGGTGGATAGTGATGAATAGAGACAGATGATTGTGATTTGTAGAAAGGACCAAAATATTTTAAGATGCTATGACTATTTACTTTCAACGCATATTTTTTGAAGTTAATACTGAATTCTAAAAATGTGATTACGAAAATGCAATCATAGCTTGCTTTATTGAACACAAGTTTCCAACCAAACAACATGCCCTTCGGCATGTCTCCTGTGCCTATCACCTGGTCAAGAAAAAAAAAATCAAATTTTTATGTTCCTGTCAGGCTCACTTTTTTAGTAGACACTTTACTTAAGACACCAAGGAAAATCCCCTGAGACTCTAAGATAAGAGTAAATTTTGCAAAACCAAGTTGATATAATGGCATTAACGTCATGGGCCCCTGGTCAGTCCCATAGCCTCACAACAGTCCCGTTTGCTAACATGGATGCACTTGACATGCAGGTATGACACGTCACGTTCCTCTCCCCAGTGAGATCCTCCCTCCTTCACCTCGCGCGAGCTGGTCTCACCTTCTCCCCACATGCGCTATAATGGCAGAGGGAGACTCGGTTCAGTACGTGTGTTTGGGAGGGGATCGATGGTTTCTAGGAGAAGGAATTTGTTCCGTGTGTTTGTTTAGTTCCTGTGCATTTGGTTCAGCCCCACCAAGCCAGGCAAGGAAGATGATGTAACGCCCGTGTGTCAAATGTCCATATCAGCAAATGGGACCGTCATGAGGCTGTGGGACTGAATAGTGGGCCTGAGATATCAATGTCATTGCATTCAATGGAAATGCGGCTTTGTGAAACATTTGGTCGATGTAAGTGTGATATATGTCCTTAAAAGTGTTGTTCTATGATAGTTTTGCCCATCATAGTGTGGTTTTATGAAATTTACCCTTGAGTTAAATAAATAAGAGCCAATAGGAGACTTGAATGTGATAAGGATTCTTCACCAGGTCAACCTTTTTGGTCAAAGTCAAAGACTGTCAAAGTAGACCCATATGTCAATGGCTACCTCTATAACAGTTATGAACCTAAAACTGGTATTTTGAGGAAGTTTAATGCCCTTTATTACAACTCAACTGGTTAAGACCAGTTGGAGCCATGAGATGACCATCTATGGACATCATTCGACCAACTATGCAGTTTTGGATAGTTTTTCAGTGACTAATGAGAAAGCAGTTATTGTCACATCTATCAGCTTCCGATAGTTGGCTAAAAGACATGATTGTTCAAGACTACTTAATAACATGCGTAAAGATTAGAGACACCTTTAGCGGCATTAACTGCCACCTCTTCAATAACTATAAAGTGAGCGGACCACGTTCTATGTAATATAAGGAATTCAGTTCTTGCAGTTTTCATCATGATCATTACGACCATTCTGTAACATTCATTATATTCTCATACAAAAACTCAGTGTGTCTACAGCAATAAAGGGCCTTCATTTTTCATAACGTTCCCACGATATTTCCCATATAAGTTTGATAAGGAACCCTGTGTTCCGATTATCAACATAATGCATGTGATCATCGAGCCTTGAAAGTGGATCATGGTGCCTAGGAAGACCAACTACGAATCACTCTTTGGTCCGACCCCATGCTATTGTCTGACCTAGACAACTCGAGGTTTCCAATGATAGGATGAATTCCTCTCCTCTCTCGCTTGCTCTAACTAGATGCAATCATGCAACAAATTATTATTTTACTAAATACTCTATGATCCATAAGTATAAGATAGTTTCTCACTTGCTTATGTGCTGCTTTGCCCAATATTTTTTAAAATTATTATTTTACTAAATACATACCTATCAACTTGTTGCGTTCCGATATGCCAATGTTGAATTATATTACTGCATGAAGAGTTTGAGAAAAAGACTACATGTTTTATCTCTTATATGCCTTCTTTTCATATTTGCATATTTGGTGTCTTTAGCCATCGATTAAGACAACAGTACAATAAAATTTTTCTATACATAGTTTGGGGCAATTTCTTTTCTTGGATCTAATTGTATTTAATTAGTTTCAATAATACACCGGCCATTCCTTTTGAACAATGTAAGGTATGATTATTCTGTTATTTTATCGAATGTTGTTTTGAGGTAAAAGATAATATGTATACCGTACCAATAATATTCTCTGCTTGGCAGTAAACTCTTCTCTAGCCTATGGCAGGGTTTTCTTTACCAGAATTTTTTTGAATTTTTTGGATTTTAAATTTTAAAAATATAATTCAAACAAAATTTAAGAAAATTCAATTTTTAGACAAAATTCATCCAAACCGAAATTTTCGGGAGCGGTTTGTATTTCTACCGGTACCCACCGGTTAGACCGAAAATCGCCAGTAACCGCCAAAATTTTGGCGAAATTTTTTCACTAGCCTATGGCCACCTAATTTAGATATCAAATTATCTTATTTGACTAATTGTATTTAACTAGTTGCTCAGCAGTAAACTCTTCTCCACCGTACCAAAGCGGCTGAGCCTACGGCCCAACGGATATTTTCTGGAATGTTCCTGCAAAAATTTGGGAAAATTTCCAATTTCGATACATGGCCTAATTAAGCTTGAACCATTGGAGTTTAATTAGCTATATGGTAATATATCAGTAAAAGATCGTGCTGCTCTTTTAATACAAAAGAGAGAGCCAAAAAATCTTCTCTGACTAGATAACAGCTAATCGATGGGATACCAAATGAAATGAATGCCTCATGCACACATTCTTATCCAAATTAACACTCATGGCATGCACATACTGTCTGGAACTCTGGAATCTGGATCACCTCCATTGCAAGATATTTAATCTATGTCACTCTCTGATCTGATCTTACCAAGATCATGATCCCCTTCATCTCTTTCCTCAACCCAAGTCTTTTTCGTGGCTTGCGTCTTGCATCTTGGCACATTGACAGCGCCAATTTAATTAATCGCAACAGTTTGGCTGAAACCGAAAGAGCATCAAAAGAACCAGGCATGTGTGTTTCCTTGTGTCATCTGTCGGCTGCATTTCGCATCAAAGCACAAACACAGCTGATGATGTACGCGTGCATCTCCTGAACCAACGGCTAGTCGTCGGAGCTTGTGGTGCTAATTTCAGCTCAGCCCAGAGTACACTGGTGCTAGTACTTTGTGCTGCTAATTAATTTGTGTCAACTTCTGCCACTGTGTCTGCTGGGAGCAGTAGCAATCGCCGGTTTCGAGCTACTCATATGAGGATAAAAATCGACAAATAGTTATGCGGAAAAAGGATATCTGTTGAGGGAAGATCTCAGCTAGAATTGTGGGTTTCGTAAGGGTGTGCTGACCCATCCAATCATCCCCCATCCCCCCTCCTCAGCCTCTGGTATTGCCATACAGACATCTATCGTGGATTGCTTCCCACCATAAAACCTAGTTTCATCGTCGCCACCACATAGTCCACATTCTCGGTGTCCCGGGCCGTAGGTCTTGCTCACCTCTACCTCCGTTCCGACGGCTAGTGACACTCAACGCTGGGCAGCCCCACGATGGTTGGTGAAGGCGGGACAGTGACGGATCTAAGGAGTCAAGATAGGGTTATGGGTGGCAGGAGACGGTGGCGATGGTGGTCCTGGTGGATCCAATGACAGTGAGCTGCCAGAGATGGGGAAGAATGTGGAGCGCAAGGAGGAGGTGGTGGCTAACGGCACAGTGAAGGAGGTGGTGGGTGGCACTGACAGCTACAGCAAGAGGCAGAAGTATAGGGACGCCGGCGAGCCACCAACGTTAGGGTGGCTTGCCCACTACACAGCAGGGCACGGGTGGGGAATTAGGGTTTGGATTGACGGTGGATTGAGCCTAACAAGATTTTAATCCAATGGTTACAAAATGTGACATACTTTTGCATAAGTTAGTATAGACGATTATTGTCTGTAATACTCTTCATATCATCTATAGACAAAATCAAAGACAACTCATACAATGACTTATCTTTAAGTTATGTATATATGACCCCACAAACTATATAGACAACATGGATACAACAACGAAATAGCCGTCTATAAAGGCTCTATAGATTGTTTGTTGCATGCTAGATAGCTTTACTCTCTCTCCTTGTTCTCTCCCATCTACATCATTAAAAATCTTAGGTGCCAAATATTATAAACTGCTGATGTCATATCACTGTACATGCATAGACAACCCAAGAAAAATGGTTTTCTCCGTTATTCTGTTACTCCCTTCGTTTTTAAATACATGACGTTTACCCAAATGTACAGTCAAACTTATATAACTTTGACCATTACTTTTCATATGATTTTGTTAGTAAAAAATTACAAAATTATTATATTATGAAAATATTTATCATGAAAAATCTAATGATACTATTCACTCATGATCAATCTAAATAGTTTTTTTTTATATATTATTAATCAAAGTTAGATAAATTTGACTGCACGTTTGGTCAAACGTCATGTATTTAAAAACGGAGGGAGTATTACAACATTCTTGTACTACTCATTACAACATTCTGTCTTTATGAGAAAGCAAGATTCACATACAGCTGGAGTGGAGTAGACATGGCCAATCGGGCACTGCAATGATTAGCCGGAAACCAAGGATGAGATTTTGTACACCACTTTCATTCATTAAAACCCATTCCTTTCTTGCTACATGGCATTGGATGTACTAGGGTAACTGTGCTGCCTCTCCAGCCCCATTCTGCCATTCAATAAATCCCCTCTCGATCAGCATGTCCAGCAACATAGATACATGATACATGCCCTCCACAACTTTATTTATAAACATGTGTAACCCCACAAACGCACACGCACACACCCCACACTAGCCATCCGCTTCCACCGTCTCAAACATTCACAATGCAGCGCCGCCGGCAGTACGGCAGCACCGGCGAGCTCGACGTGTTCGGAGCGACGCGCTACTTCGACGGCCTCGCCGACCGTGCCACCAGCCCGGTCGCCGTCCGGGAGCCTGAAGACCTGACGATATTCCAAGTGAAGATGATGCATGACAAGAACATGGAAGATCAAAGCTACCACGCTCAGCTGGGAGTCAAGACTAGGAGCAAGATAGCCGCCTTCTTCGGCTCCTTGGTGTCATCGCCGGAGGCGAGCTTTCGTAAGAAGCCTCCGCCGGCGGCAAGTAAGTCCGCGGTCGACGAGCCGCCGAAGGTCTCCTCGTCGAGCAGTGACGCCACAACCGCCGCTAGCATCCAAGGTTGTGGCCAAGATTTGGGTGTGGTGATGGGGGATAGGAGGATGCAGGGTGTTAGGGTTGTGAGGGGCAGCGGTGACGAGGAGAGGTGGGTGGTGAAGTGCAGTGCTTGGGAGGAGGAGCACAGTGAGACGGTGTTTGATGCAGCATCAAGTGATGATCATCAGGTACGAGGAGAAGAAGATGGTGATCATGGTTGGGAGAGTGACTCTAGCTCTGATCTATTCGAACTGGAGTTGGAAGATATGATCTTCTCAACTAATTACTAAACGATGGAATAATCTTGATAATGAGTGAATTAATGAATTATGTACCATGTATGTGTATGATCGGCTAAATCATATGTAAGCTTATTATGTACTATGTACGTATACGCCACCATGCCTGCATGGAATTAAAGAACATGAGCTAAAAATATGTAGTATATGCGCACGTATAGTCACTTATGTATGTAGATACGTACAAGCATATGCATGCTTGTTGTTTTGCGTGGAGTTGGACCTGTACAACATGTACTTGTGCATGTTGGGTTGATTTTGGCTAACAAACCCCGAGATCCAGAGGACAACGCACCACTCGTGCCCTGATTGGAGGCGCAACCAACAAGTTTTGGTTTCAGTCGCATTCACCTAGCGCTATATCAACAAGGGGACTCGGTAGGCCTTCCTCCTCGGTGGTCCTAGGCTACAAGATCCCAAACAAACTCAATCTATTACGAGCGTTGTGGTGGGCAAAGACTGAAGGCCGCCGCCGTCACTGTGACACCGCCGTTCTTGCCCACACCACCTCTGTGACCGTCGACCGGGACTGCACTACTCTACATCAATGGATCTACAAGCCATAATGGCATCTTCAAGTTCGGTATACAAATCACGCTTCCGCTGTAAGGTTTAGGCTAGGTGTTCTTCATTGAGCTAGAGTTAATGTCGTCTAGATCAAGATTAGCCTTAGTTTTATGCACAACATTTGGTATCAGAGCAACCTAGTCTCGTTTTGAACCCATGTTAGTCCCAACCGAACTTGTTCTTGCTCGGATCTAATGTTTAGTGCTCGGTTTAGCATTTAGAAGGAGGACTTGCGAAATTTTGTGAAATTCTAATGAAATCCCAAGTTTTCATACCCAAATTGGAAGCCTAAAGTGTAGCGAAACCCAAATCGTAACCCTGAACTATGGCGAATACTTACGTTTTTCGGAGACCACCGGAGTCTCTTCGGTCATGAGCGCCACTATAGCTCCACTCGGCTGCGCGCGCGACCTCGGTCGCACGCGCATGCCAGGGCTGCGGCCGCGCTGCCTCATGCCGCACCGCTTCAAGCCTCGCTCCGCGCTCTCCCCTGCACCATTGTCGGCGAAGCTGCTACTACTCCCCATGCGTGCGCCGCGTCGTCACCACATCACACGTTCTCCTCTACGCAGTCGCCCGATTTTTCGGGAGGAGAAGGGGAGAAATGAGCTAGGGTTAGTTGTTTAGGGATTTTGTATCTCTTGGGATCCATTCTTGGCCGTCCGTTCAGATCCAATGGCCATCGTGGTTTTCGGGCCGGCGGAGTGGAAATGGATCAGGGGAGTAGTATTGGACCGTGCACATGGTGTTGGGCCGAATCGGTTTTGGGCGACCTGCACTCCAATGCATTTCTTTTTGTGATTAAGTCTGCTTACTTTTTATGCACTGTTTTAATTCATGTTTGTTGCCTAATAACAATGTATTATTATTTTATGCTTTGTCTCTAATTAAAATTAAACCAACGAGATATTTTGATTAGAGATTTTATGTTTTATTTTGGCATTATGTATGCACATAATTACATTCTGATCAACGTTGTTTGTAGTCGTGCGTCGTCATATTAAATTATTAATTTATTTATTATTTTCTGCCCAACGGTGATATGAATTAGAACTGTAGTTTTGCATGTTATTAATTAGACCAACGTAGGGTTAATTGTATGCAATACATCTTTATGTTATTTCTAATTTTGCTCTGTATTTTAATATTCAGCAATAAACGCTTCGAATGTTGCCGCTTCAATTGACAATATTGAGCAGCTTACGGGAAGCAACTTCCCCACTTGGAAAGAAAGAAGTCATGTTGTCTTTGGAATTTTAGACCTTGACTATGCGTTAAGGGTGACCGCTCCCGTTCCTCCCCACCGACGATGATGATAATTACGATGAGAAAAAGAAAACTTACGATGCTAGTGCTGAAAAATGGGAGTGGTCCAACCGCCTGTCACTAATGATCATGAAGACCTCTATCTCAGTTGGGATCAGGGGAGCAATCCCTAATTCTGAAAATGCTAAGGACACTACTACAGAAAAAGCCATCACGCGGTTGGGCGAATCGTCATCACGAGCATTTTGCCAAAATGCGGAAAAATAGTGCTCGTGATAACAGTGGTTATCGCTGCACGGTCGAGAAACCGTCGTGATATGAATATCGCGAGCGGTTTTTATCAACAACCGTCAGCGAAGAAGAGTATCACTGACGGTTATGGTCACAAAAGCGTCGTGAAGTCGAATATCACGACGGTTATATTTAAAACCGTCGTGATACTCTGTGTTCACAGACGGTTATTTACACGAAACGTCTGTGAAGTCAGCTTATCACGCACGGTTCGTTGTTAAAACAAATCGTTATACTCGGAGTTCACGCACGTTTTTACTTAGAACCGCTCTGTGATACTTTGAGTTCACGACGTTTTTCTTATAACCGCTGCGTGATACTGTCTTCTGCTGATCGCTTTTATAAAAACCGTCTGTGATAGTTCATTAAACTAACTACATTTTTCCTGATTTTTGGCTAGCCTCAGGAATTGCTAGCCATGCCCTCTGAAAACAAGCATACAAAAAACGGATACATCACGGATAATCAATTGTCGACAAATGAATCGATCATTACTCAAAATAAATTACAAAAGATCACATTTGTTCAAGTATTGTTACAAAATAAATTGGATTACAATTGAGTAAATTGTTTGCGGGGTGGTTGAGAAGTGCCGGCGGTGATGCGCTCGATCGCAATGAGTGAAATTCTCGGTGTCCTTAATTATCTACGATATGATAAAGCCGCAGAGCTTCCTCGAATGTCCCCGATCTCATTATCAACGAGTCCATCTAATTCTATATTCAAACCCCTCGCTAGCAAGAGTAAAGTGTTATGCATATATATTTAATTTTATAATTAGAAAATAATTATTTGGAGATTCACAAACCTCGGGATCCTTCTTCCTAGCTCTAATGATTTGGTCCATATGATGGCAAACGAGATTGCACATAACTCATCATTTTTTTTTGTGGCCTTGCAAAAATAGAATTACATATATCGATTCGAGATGCGTTATTATGAAGTATGATATAGGATTATCGTATTATAGCGCGTCTGAAATTTTGTCCTGTGTGTTAGTTGGCGCTCTTTCCATCGTATATTCCTTTGTTGGCAACATAGTCGATGAGCGACCTACATGATTCCAAAATTTATCCTCGACCATTTCAAACTAATGAAGACTAAAATAGAGTTATGTATGAAGGAAATGAGCATACCATGAGTATTCCTCCTAGAATGTGAAGTCGTGGTTGTTGCGGATTAGGAATCAAGGTATATCACATGGTTCCTCTTGGTATGATGACTAAAAGGATCGAGTGGTACCTACTCATGTATGTCACTATAGTCATTAAACCTGAGTTCGTGCTGCGTATAAAGTAGAGCAAGTAGTGACACTTACCCCTGGTTGTAGGGCACCACGATGTACTTCGTGTTCTGCTGACGAAGCAATGCCTGTGTTATGTATTTCTCGACGAAGGACGAGTCTGTTTGGATGGTTTGCAATGATACCACATGTGGGTCGAGGAAACCCACCGGTTCTTTCCAGCCCCGGATATTTTTCATCATGTATCTGTACATAAGAAATGAGTTGTGATATTTATCGGTATTACGTGAATGTAGAACTTGATTGTATGCACTTACAGTGTCCAACATCGTAGAAGCGAGGCGTCAAGGCCAACGAGGTTGAATAGGTCATATAGGTCGTTGAAGCCCACGACGAAGTGGTTCGTCCGTTGAAGAAATGCTTATCCTCGTATCGACGGTGATTCCGATGATCGCACCCTCCTTTGGGTCCTATCCAAGTACCGTGCATGCAAAGCTCGACAAGCATATCCAAAGACGCCCTAATCTGGGAGCACAACGGTTTTCCGAGGATGTACTTCGCGGATATTCCCGACTTGCCGGACTTGAGGGGCGCCTTCGATTTGGTCTTAAGCATTGGCAGCGTCTTCTTGCGAGGCGACTCGGGACCGACACGGTGACACGCTTTTCTTGTTCCTTCGATGTCTTCTCCAAGGGAACGGAAAGGTGGCCTACGAGGCGAAATATGAGGTGGAGTCATGGAGGGTCCGTTGAGAGGAATGGTCGTGTTGAGATCGCGGCATCGCTGGGTCAAGGACGATGTCCTTCTTGGGCCATCGGATAAAAGCGTACGGCATCCCCTAGTGTTGTGATCTCTTCATTCGGGCGAATCTCCGGACGGCCATGAAATGTTCATGTACCATGTCCACCTCCACCCGGCGTAACCTGCGCCACTGGACACCGTCGCATGCGCCCTTCCGGTATGGATGCACCATCCCCGCGGCCTCAATAGAAATGGACCCAACTAACCTCACTACGAGCTTGCGTGCCATCGGCTCCTACAAAACGATACGCAATTAGCTAAAGTGTCCTATAGGTCTATCTTTCCGCATTCCATACATGTACATTACCTTGATCTCGTTTATCGGTAATTGGACATCGCCATGTCCGAATTATGCGTGGACGCGACGCTACTCCGATGTCGCGGGATCGGCTCCCAAATTAACGAGCGACGCATGCATGCTGCCTGGCCGAGGAGTTGATTCAATTGATCTGCAATGTCTGCCGGCTTTCCTTCAAAATGTTCGATCATCTCATGCGAACCGGTCCTCACGCCGCCTTAGATCTCTTCCTACTCCTGACGTGCGATGGTCGTCTGCGAATCCATGACTCCATGGTACGGTAACCCCAAGACCTCGCATGTTCCATGCAACAAAGGAGTCCCATGTTTCTGCGTCAAGAATCAGACTTCGCGAAGGGCGTCGACCGTGTTCACGCATTCGTGACAAGAATGCTCTTGAACGACCTCCACGATTTATCGATCGTGAGCATCGCCGCCCGTTCCACGCGTGCTATGTCCGCTTCGGATAGTGAACTTTGTAATAGTTCGTCCACAGTGCGCCTCTCGCTTCTTTCGTCCGATCCTTCCACCTTGGTGTGGTGATGGGGACCCGTTTCCTTGCAAGTATCCCGCACATGGTCCGAATCTCGCCACGAGCTCTTGGGACGCAGAGGACCCCTAAACCGACTAACCTCCGTGATGACCGGTCGGCCCACAGCATCTTCGATTCTCCTCGCCATCTCGCTTCGTGTCATTGTCATTGCGGCGTCGGCGGCGGTGGGGAAGATGGTGCCTCTGCAATCTGCGGCGTCGGCGGCGGGGAAGATGGTGCCTCGCCATCTCGCTTACTTGCTATCTATATAATTAGTTTGAGATATATTACTACCCGTGCCAGGGCGAGGTTAAGCACAATCAAGAAAACAAACCGATTGATACCAAAAGATGTGGTGAGCATTCTTTTCTTATTAATGCAAACAATGGAATGATCTAGTGTAATAACTCAACAAAGACAGCCCTAAAGCAATGTTCAACAACTAGATGCTTTGCAAGCAGACAACAAAAGAGGTCACCTATTGATAAAAATTCAACACACTGACACCACATTGCTTCCTAACGACATGATTTCTCCATGAAAACAATTAATATTAATGTATGGGCACAATGTTGCATCCTCAAATGAGCATAATTGAGCGACTAAACACATAAGCTATTACAGAAAGATCACGGTGCAATTGCGGTTAAATGAACCTCAAAGATCACATACATTTGCGATTAAGATGCCATGGCAATCAAAACGAACCTCAAATGCATTTTTGTCGACAAATTGCTCTCGGTTGACAAATTGCATAAGACATAGTCTTTGCAATCTTAGTCCTCTCAAAATCTCTTCACCAATCAATTTAGATAATTACAAAACAGATCTTGAGCTCAAACTACAATACATAAAGCATTCTATAAACAGAACATCTAATCATATATCTTCGAATAATTCACAAATTTATATCAACAATAAGCCTAATTAATGATTGAGAATAAAAATATGCTTAAGCTCAAGTCCTGTTTCTAATCATCTATTTGATTTCAGATTTCGCTATCATCACGAAAACATACAAGTCGATCTTAATTCCGCTATAATCGCAAAACAAAGAGTACAAGAGCTCAAGTCTGTTTGTAAATATCTATATGATTTCATATTTTGACTACATCACGAGCATCAACAAGGCATCATCGAACCCATCACAGAGCATCAAACCCATCACAGAGCATCAACAGAGATCATCACGAGCATGAACAAGGCATCATCGTAACCATCACGAGCATCAACAGAGCCCATCACGAGCATCAACAAGGCATGATCGGAACCCATCACGAGCAAGGGAGGTGCGAGGAGAGGAGGTGGCGAGTAAGAGCACAACCTAGTGTCGGTCGCCGAGGTCGGACCCATCACGAGCCCATCACGAGCATCAACGGAACCCATCACGAGCAAGGGAGGTGCGAGGAGAGGAGGTGACGAGTAAGAGCACAACCTAGTGTCGGCCGCCGAGGTCGGAGGCGGCGGTGTCGGGCGCCGGTGTGGGGCGCCGAGGTCGGGCGCCGAGGTCGGGCGCCGAGGTCGGGAGCGATGAGTGTCGGGCGGGCGGTCGGGCCGGCAGGTCGAGGTCGAGGCGGCGGTGAGCAGGAGCCCTAGAGGAGGCAAAGGAGCGCGATAAACTGGGTGCGGGAGAGGAAGGGACGAGTGAGGAAAACCTAGCGGTTCCCACCTTATAAGAGGCTATCACGAGCGGTTCTTTACTAAAACCGTCTTTGATAAGTAATCATAGACGGCTCTATCTAATAACCGTCTGTGATACGGAGGATTATCACAGACGGTTTATATACAAAACCGTCTGTGACATATCATAGACGGCTCTATTAATAAACCGTGCATGATATGGGGATTATCACGACGGTTCATAAATAGAATCGTCGTGATATTTCCTGACAGTTCTTTATATAAACCGTCATGATAATCATATATCACGCACGGTTACTAGGAAGAACCGATGCGTGATAGACCGGCAAAGCAAATCGCTGCCATCAGACCCAACACGTATTTGAGTTCAAATTAACCCTCGCGATGGGGTGTCTTCTATAGCCTGTTTTGTAGTAGTGGGAGTACTTGGCTTCAGTTGAGGAGAAATTCAAAGGCTCCTATAAAGTTTGTGTCAGTACTTTAATCTGGGTGCTCTTATCCGTTAAGTATGACAAGTCCAACAACATAAAAGAGCATATCATGATGATAACCGATATGGACTGGAAAGCTAAAGGGTATGGATATGGAGATATTCAATGGTTTCCTAGTCCACTTTATTATGACTTCTCTTCCTTCTGAGTACACTGCTTTTAAGCTAAATTACAATACTCAGAAAGAAAAATAGAGCATGAGCGATTTAATTGCCATGTGTATCCAGGAGGAAGAAATAATAAGGATCGAAAAGAAAGATTTTGTGCATCAAGTTAGCGGCCCTAACAAAAGGAAGTTCCAAGGGGACTTCAAATCTAAGAAAAAGCTGTAATTCTCTCCTAATTCGGATAAGTCAAGGCCTAAGGTGCATAATGCACCTAAGCCCTATGTTGCTCCCGCTGGAGCACTTAATGGGAATGAATGTCACTTCTGCAAGCAGCTAGGGCATTTCCAGAAGGATTGTGTCGGTTTTCTGAAGTGGCTCGCAAAAGGTGTAATGATACAATAACATTTATTGATGAAACTCTTTATGCTGATTTCTCCCTTAATTCTTGGTAGATTGACTCAGGTGCAACTATGCACGTTACCAACTCTTTACAGGGATTCTTTACCGCGAGAACATTAAGAAAGGGGGAGCGAAGTCTTAGAGTCGCGGATGGAAAAGAAGCCAAAGTAGAATCAGTTAGATCTATTTCATTAGTTTTAGATAGCGGCTTCATACTTCGTCTTAATAATGTAGTATATGTTCCTTCCATCAGGAGGAATTTGATTTTGGTTTCTTTATTGAATGATGATGGATTTAAATGTAATTTTAGTAACAATAAATGCATTATTACATTTAATTCAAATGATGTTGCTCTTAGACAAGATAAGCTCTATATGCTTTCTCTTAATAAATCTCCTGTATCTTTGAATGTGTGTAATGCTAAGCGTAAAAAGAATGATGAGACTTCTTGAAACTGTGGCACTGTCATTTAGGCCACATTTCGAGGGGGAGAATGGACCGTCTCATTAAGGAACAAATTCTTCACCTATTAGATTTCTCTGACTCAGACTATTGCATTAATTGTATTAAATGAAAATATGTAAAGCAAATAAAGAAGGGTGCCACTCGCAGCACAGGACTCTTAGAATTAATTCATACTGATATTTGTGGTCCTTTTCCTGCGACATCAGTGGATGGTTTTGATTCCTTCATCACATTCACTGATGATTTCTCCCGTTATGGTTATATCTTTCCTATTAAAGACCGATCTGAGTCACTTGACAAATTCAAGATATTTAAGGCTGAAGTTGAAAATCAGCACAACCTAAGAATTAAAGTGGCAAGATCGGACCGTAGGGGAGAATATTATTTAACTCATGCCTCTTATGGGCAAATTCCTAGCCCTTTCACTAAGTTCCTTCAGGAAAATGGTATTGTCGCCAAGATTCTACACCAGGTGAACCTTAGCAGAATAGGGTAGCCGAGAGACGTAACTATATACTTATGGATATGGTACGGAGCATGCTTAACTATTCTAGTTTACCAATTGGTTTGTGGATGGAAGCATTAAAGACAGCCCCATATATTCTTAATCGGGTTCCCAGTAAATTAGTGCCTAAGACACCTTATGAATTATGAGCTAGGAGGAAACCGAGTTTGAAATATTTACGAGTGTGGGGTTGTCATGCTAAGGCTAAGATATTTAATCCACATATTGGGAAATTAGATCATAAGACAGTAAGTTATCATTTTTTTGGGTACCTTGAGAGATCCAAATGGTATCATTTTTACTGTCCTGATAGAATAACTATGTTTGTAGAAACAAGGCACACTATGTTCTTAGAGAATGACGAGGACCTGGAGCCCAGGAAAATAGATCTTGAGGAGAAGCGGGTTTATGTTCCTTCACTGCTTATCCCAGAGACCTTTATTCTTATGCCTCAGGTGGTTGCACCTCTAGTATAGTATACTGTTGTTGCACCCACTGTTGAGGTCTCTGAAATTCTTAATGTCGCACCTAATGATGAGCCTCAGCAGTCTCCTGCAATAGCTAATGAACCTATTAGAAGATCACAGCTGGAGAGAAGATCTGTCATCCCAAATGATTATGTTGTTTATATGAATGAGGATATTAATGGTATAGGGAAGGTAGATGATCCCACCTCTTATAAGGAGGCCGTAATGAGTGAACATTCTCCTAAGTGTCTTAATGCTATGAAGGATGAACTAAAGTCTATGAGCACTAATGATGTATAGGACTTAGTAGAAATTCCTGACGGAGTTAAAACAGTAGGTTGTAAATGGCTCTACAAAACCAAGCATGACTCTAAGGGAAATGTCGAAAGGTTCAAAGCAAAGCTTGTAGCAAAAGGCTTCTCACAAAGAGAGATGATTGACTATAATGACACTTTTTCTTCTGTCTCGAGTAAAGATTCATTCAGAATCGTTATGGCACTCGTAGCTCATTATGATTTAGAGCTACATCAGATGGATGTTAAGACAACATTCCTCAATGGAGACTTACAAGAAAGCGTTTACATGGCTCAACCGGAATGTTTTGTTGTGAAAGGCAAGGAGCATAGGATATCGACTTAAAAAATCGATTTATGGCATAAAGTAAGCGTCGAGGCAGTAGTACCTCAAATTCGATAAGAACGTAAGGAATTTTGGATTTAAGGGAAATGAAGTTGATAACTGCATATATGTTAAGTTCAAGGTGAGTAAATTTACCATCTTAGTGCTTTATGTGGATGACATCTTATTGGCTAGTAGTGATAAGGTTATGCTATTTGAGACCAAGAGATTTCTTTCATCTAATTGTGATACAAAGGATCTTGGTGATGCCTCTTATGTTCTTGCATTAAGATTCACCGAGATAGGTCCAAAGGAGTATTAGGTTTATCTCAGAAGGCATACATTGACAGAGTATTGAAGAGATATAATATGCATAAGTGCTCTAGCTCGCCTGCTCCTATTGTTAAAAGCGATAAGTTTTGGACATTTCAATGTCCAAGGAACCAATATGAAACTGATCAAATGAAGTTGATTCCTTATGCTTCAGTTGTCGGAAGCATTATGTATGCTCAACTATGCACGCGCCCTGATTTAGCTTTTGTAACCGGGATGCTGGGTAGATATCAGTCAAATCCAGGACCAGACCACTGGAAAGCCATTAAGAAAGTCTTACGCTATATGCAAGCTACTAAGCATTTCATGCTCATATATAAGAATTCTGATAACTTTGAAGTTGTTGGTTATTTAGATTCAGATCTTGCGGGATGTGTTGATACTAAGAAATTCACGTCAGGTTATATCTTCACACTCGCTGGGGGAGCTATCTCGTGGAAAAGATCTAAACAAACCGTTACGGCATCTTCAACGATGCAAGCTAAGTTTGTGGCATGTTATGAGGCTACCGGGCAGGCTGTATGGTTTAAGAACTTTATCTCGGGACTTAGAGTGATAGACAGCATCTCTAAATCACTCTTCTTATACTGTGATAACGAACCCGCAGTCTTTTATACAACAAGTCAAGTGGTGCTGCCAAATACATTGACATTAAGTACCACGTTGTGAAAGACAGAATCCAAGATCAAACCATTAGTATCAAGCATATTAGTACTAAGTTAATGCTTGCAGATCCACTTACTAAAGGCTTACCACCCAATATCTTTCGTGATCATGTTGCCGACATGGGTTTATTGGAAAGCCTCGATTCTCGGATAAAAAGACCTTAAAGCAAACCAACTTCCATTAAGTATAATGAATATCCATTTCAAGATGGGACAGTACACTATAGGTACTAGGATTGTATGGCACTTCATTGGCCATGCAATACATTTCCTTGGTATGTTGTTTTTATTGAGAATGGGCTTATGATGTTAGCCTTACGATCAAAGGGGAGAATGTTGGGTTGATCTCGACTAACAAATCCCGAGATCCAGGGGGCAATGCCTCACTCGCGCCCTAATCGGTGACGCAACCAACAAGTTTTGGTTTCGGTCCCGTTCACCTAGCGCTATACCAACAAGGGGACTCGGCGGGCCTTCCTCCTCGGTGGTCCTAGGCTATGAAAATCTCAAACAAACCTGATCTATTACGAGCGCTGTGGTGGGCGAAGACCGAAGACCATCGCCGTCACTGTGACACCGTCGTTCTCGCCCACACCACCTCTGCGGCCGTCGACCAGGACTGCACTACTCTACATCAACGGATCTACAAGCCATAATAGCATCTTCAAGTTCGGGTATGCAAATCACGCTTCCGCTCTAAGTTTTAGGCTAGGTGTTCTTCATTGAGTTAGGGTTAATATCGTCTAGATCAAGATTAACCTTAGTTTTATGCAGAATAGTGCATCAGTCCATGTACATGAGCTAAGGTTCCTTGTTGGAAGACAAGAAAATTAAGTTAGCCAATCGGCAAAACGGATAGGTGGCGCATGTTATGCGTGGCGCTGTAGCGCAGTGTGCTCGTACCTTTTGCTGTAGGGCCATGGGACAACATATAGTCTTGGAGAATCTTATCGCTTGCGATCTATCTATATCCGTCCATCTACATGCAATTGCTGTGCAGCTGATAAATGAGTGTCTCGTCCTGTCGAGACACACAGGTACCACCAGCGCTACATCGATTCCATCTTGACTAAAGAGCAGCGACGAGTTAATGGCTGGTCACTTCTGACTTCTCCCTTTCTGTACGTACGTGCACGTGGCTTGCTTAATTTTATATATGTGCATCCATGATTGCTTGTGCTTTCGATCGTCCATCTTGTCACGGTCAATGCACTTAATTGATTTGCTTTACATATTGTCGGCCAAATTTGCATTTAGACTATGTAGATTGCGAGCTAGTCATATGATTAGTAGCTAACTCATACAGTACTATTGTTACTTAATATCACATCCATATATATGCATAAATAAAATAGTACTTAATATTACAAGAACAAACGTAGAGATAAATGAACAAAAAATGCCTCCATGAGTTGCCACATGCAATCGACTGAGGCTACGACTTAATTATCACCGTCATCTTTATTTCCATAATCGGACGTATAGAAGTATCCATACATCAGGTCTTTATCTTCATAGTCTGAATCCATATATTTAAACAACAATGAGGCCAAATGAGGGGTTTATGGTTACTTTACCATAAAGTAGGTTTTGCTCAAATACTATAGTTATTTTTCAAACCTATGACCTAGTGTCGAACGTGTAGTAGAAGGATCCTGAATTCTTTGTGATTACCACACTAGTCTAGGAACAGCTAGTGTATAGAGTTCACAAAAATGATAACAAGTCCAAATCATGTTGTTTATTCATATAATCAGAGTTTCATTACAAAAGGGCTTGAAGCTAAAAGAAAAGTACAACGGAAGCATAGAGTAGTAGTAGGCCACACGATACGCCACAAGCAATCGTCTTGTAACATCCCAAAAGTGTCCGAATATAAAAATACGGGATTTTTAAAAATTTTTGTGTGCTATTTTGTTTTTGCCTTGATTGCATTTTCGGGAGTTATTTGATATGCTTTTGTTTTGTCTGACACGAGTGGAAAAAATATAGAAACCCTAATTACATATACCCTAGAAACATAAATTGTAAAAGAATTAGATACAATTAAATCATCATAACAAAGTTAACCTAAAATATTGCCCTGTTAAATATTAGCTGAAATGTAAACCCTAAAAGTCGAAAGCATAAAATTCAAAACTTAATACTTTAAAACGTTCAAAAGTCCAATTAGAATTATTTAGTAAATATCAAATTTTATTGATCACCAACAAGAATGTTCTTAGCAAAATAACAGAAATTGGCCTAATCACCATATTTCCATTTCTTTCATTTCCTTGTTTGCCATCTCATTTCTTTTCCCTCCTTCCTGTTCATCCGACCGAACCATGTTGCCACCGAACCAGTTTTTCTCTCAGTCAAGTTCTAGCTCAGCAACACCTTTCTTCTCTCCCTCCTTTTCCCCCAACGAACCAGAGAGCAGCTTCACCATTGCTTCTCTCCTGTCAATCATCTCTGGCAAATCGCTCCACGTTGTACCATGTACTCGAGTTGGTCGATCGCCTATCACTCGACCGACAGTGTGCTGCCTGAATGCATGCATCGCGCCCATGCTGCTCCCGTCCATTTTCTGCCGCTGCCGATCTCGCCGCTGTGCTATGCTAGCCACCACCTACTTAAGTGCCGTGCTGAGCCACGCCCTAGGCCTCCCTCCCCTTCTTCATTCTTTCTCCTTGGGCTTTGCCTCAAGCCGTGCCTTTGCCCTCACTCCTTCTTGCTTCTTTGGCTCTGTCACCGTGCCGACGAGCCACCGGTGAACTCGCGCGCCCCCACCTTGCTCATCACTATTGCCACGGCGTTCACATCCTCGCGCCCACCTCTCTCTCCCTTCCCACGCCCGAAGTACTGGGAACAGCCTTGTCTTCCTCCCGGTCAGCGCACGCGCCTGCTTGGCCGCCGTGCATCACTCGCCGTTCTGGCTATGCGGGTGAGCTCCGTTGCCGACCAACTACGTCATGCCGCATTCCAAGACTCCACAAGCAATTCCCCTCTGCCAATTCGGGATTTGCGCCAACGGAGCACTACGTCGGCCCCGTCTTCCCCGCGACTGTCCAACTCTGCCAAATCCACTGCCGTGTCGCCTACGGTGAGCTTCTCGTTGATTCTTCCCCGAGGGAGCACCTCCATACCTCCCTCGTCCTATTCCCACCACCCACTCAGGCTTCCCCTCTCCCCAACGACGCCCCCATGAAAAGTCACCCATGCCAGCTCGGGCTCACGCCGTTGGCTCATCTCTAACCCCTCGGCCTTCACCGATGACTGGGCTGGGTTCCCCAGACCCGGCCGATGTTCATGCTCGCTCGAAGTCCCCTTCTCCCTCACCCGAGCGTCATCGCCCTTCTCTCTTCCCCGCGCCCCGCCGCCACGCACCGCCGCCAGCTTGCCCTAGCACTGTTTGAGCCGTGCCACCACTGCTCTCGGGGTCGCCTCTAGCCCAGATCCATTTTTGCCATCGGTGGCCACCATCATCCTTCCACTCGCCTCTAGCAAAGCACGCCCGAGCCGGCTTCAGCAATCCATTGTTTTTATAGGTCTCTCTTTCTCTCTATGTTCTCTGTATGTTGAAGGGATACGGGTAGGCCACGATAGCTGACAATTCAAATATTTTTACCACGTAAACCAGGAAGCCATGCAAGTAGAAGATCATAGATCGATACCACCAGATGTGTAGTGCAACGGAAGAAGAGTTGGAGTTGCCTGATCCAACGTCGAGCGTGTCTATGAAGAGGTCTTAGTCGATCGTCCTCATAACAATCGTCTCCTCCAACAACCAATCGCGTTTCTCACCAAGGTCGTGGATTGTCCTCAAGCGCAACAACAACCGCAGTAGTGTCTCTACGATATTCACATGTCTAGGAAAGAAACAACCGTACACCGGTGTGCTAGCACCAAGTCGCATGACAGGGCTCTCTCGGGAAGATGGCGGCTAGGATTTCGGTGGAGCAATTCATGCGTCTCGCATGTCGTTTGTCTTACCCAACAGCCTCAAGCATCTCCTTATATAGTGCCCATGACGGATCCTATCTGAACATGTTTTGTTCGCACCCGTTAAGTGCGTGACCCTGTTGGTTGATGTGTAATCGGTTGTGACTCGGAAACCCTTTTCGACCACGAGTTATTAGCGGTACCTAGTAGGATATAACGATTCCCGAATACACACAAAATATATCGGATGAATCTTAATGCAATATGATCTACGACCAGGTCCTCATCACTTACGATTAGCTCATATCTTTATACGACCAGTTCTTATTTAGTGATGACCACTTCGTAACTCCTTACAACCAAGTTTCGACCACTTTGTGATTACGTTCAACTAGTCTACGACTAGCTCGTATCTCCATACGACCAGTCCGTAATTGATCGAGCTAAGTGACCTATTCGTGTATTCTCCCTTTGCCTCACGATATCTGGTTGAACTCTAGGTGAGATATTTGTCATATGTGGACTGTTCAATACTTTCTCGATCAAGTATCGGATAACCTTATGTGGTCGAACTCTTCGACCACCAGTGGCATGGCCATGTGCTTTCTTTATCCGACCACTTCGAGGGGCCTAGAGATATCTCTCCTGTTATGTTAGGAGCGGCAGATCCCATATCCGACTAGTCACATCCCTCCGCAAGTTTTATAGCATAACCGAAAGCTATCTTTATAACTACCCAGTTACGGAGTAGCGTTTGGCCACCTCTAAGTGCACTATTACACATGTAGGAAACCATGCTGATCTCAAGTCTAAGGATTATACATCATCATTGCTTGAGACCAACCGACGACACATGAAATCATAACAATCTCAACAGTGTCTCAAGGTGGGTCAATCCAACCCCATGTTCTCTAACATGTGTTCACATTATTGATTCGATATCCCTATATCCATGACCGGTGAAACATGGTCATCAATCAATACATGTGCTAGTTGATAGAGTCACTAGTGTTCCGACCAGTGACATCCGACCAAGGATTCATTTAGAATGACATCATATAAGTTAAAAGAGTTTCACCAACAAGTCACATACTTGTTAATCTTCATAACCAATGATTTATTCAAGGAATAGAATAACATTTATTCAATAAATCATAAACATAGACGTGATACAATCATCTCTATGATTGCCTCTAGGGTATATCACCAACACATGTATATATCTCTCTGTGTGTTTGATATGAGGTTAACTGACAGTGAGTCCGCCCCTAGTAAGTAATTTAGGGTTAAGTAGCAGGGATTAGTGATTCGCTTAGTGATGTTAATTGAGAATGATCAGAAGTCTGTTGTCAGTATGATGCAAAGACATGTATTTGTCAGTATGATGCAAAGGCAAGTCTGAATTAGGGGATCCTTTATCCAGTTGGAGACTCATGACCATCAGTGATTAAATGAAACATGTTAGTGATTAATTGAAGTATGTCAACTGTAGATGAGTTAAATGATATTTCATAACTTGGCCTGCTAACTTGCTTCCTAATCAAAGTAGTTAGTGCCTAAGCCTTTAACTTGAAGGGTAAGAATAACAGTAGATTCATTGGATTAGATTAGTGTTTACACATTTTAATTAGGATGGTTAGTGATTAATTTAAGTAATTAGCCTAAGAGTATTAGAAGGTTAATTAGTTTGTAGATATTCAACTAACAGACTGCATTTTTTTTGATAATGACAATAAGTCAAGTAACTAAAACGATAATTAAATGGTTAGTTTGAATGGAACAGTATAATCGGATAGGAAAATGTTCAATTAGTCATTGTAATCAACACTTTGCAAATTCAACTGATGATTAAATCAGTTAGTAGTGAGTAATAAGCTATTAAGCAGCAGTTGGTGCTTCATGAGTGTATGATTGTCGTGGACCATTTCAAACCCAATGGTTACCTAGAAGCCACATAACAATTAGATAATAACATCACCTACTAGCATGTCCCTGTTAACTAAATGATCAGTAGTTAGGTTAAGAAGATTAATGAAGTAGGTTTCCATTACCATTTATGTTGTTAGCTAAACCAATTAGTGGATCATTAGTGTTAATTGAGAGCACAATTAAAAAGTGCGGCTAGGATAAAAGTATATACATGTATAGCTTTGTATGCCAAATAATGATGAATAGACCATATCAATTAGGATCTAGTTAAAGTAAATGGTTTAGGCAAACTAGAGGTTAATTATGAATGGCATTGTAATATAAGTTAATTAATTTATCATTGTGTAAGGATATTAGTAGGTAATTACTTAGTTAACCTCAGTGAATGAATGTGTCAATAGCAAATTGCAACTGCAGTAATAGTATCTAATGATTAGAGCTTAAAATGAAATGATTAGTGAGCTGGTGTAGTTAAAGTAACAAAGACAACAATTGGATACTAATTCAGATTGAGAGGTTATAAATCAGATAGGATATCTTCATGACTCTGGATTAGAAGAAAGGATGTATATGAGATTATAACCTAGGGATTGGTTAAAAGAGCAGTAGAGCCATAATTCATTTTAAATAGTAACTTGTGTAGTTAAAACAACAGTGGGAGGCTTTGTAGCTAAGAATCGCATTAAGTGAATAAGGTGATTAGTGTAGATGATTAGATGTCAAATAGTTGTCATTACCGGTATACCCAAAGTACACTTCACCTATAATTAGGTCTTAATGGCAAATAGAAACTATACCGCGAATCTAAGCCTTATGAGATTTTCCATTGGATAAATGTTAATAAAATAAACTAGGTTAATTACTCACTAAACAAGAATTAGCTGCCAACAATACAATTGGTTAACTCACAAGACTCATATCTAGCCAATGCTTGGAAATTCCAGCTAAGGCTTATGGAATTTTCTTAACAAATATAAATTGATAACATAAACTATTAACTGAGCTAGGTCCCATATGTTGGTGATACGTATGTCTACCCTATGCGAACCTCGCACTTATGCATGGGTCTCACCTGGCTATCATGGAACTTCCTCGGTAAATAGGAAGCAATAATTATAATAAACATTAGAGCAGCCAGGCGCCACACTAGCAGCCACTACTACAAAAAGGGGCTATAATGGACGCCTCATCACAGACGGTTCCCTAGAACTGTTTGTATTAAATACAATTATAAATGGTTTTGGTTTACCG
This sequence comes from Ampelocalamus luodianensis, assembly GCA_036346255.1. NCBI lineage: Eukaryota > Viridiplantae > Streptophyta > Magnoliopsida > Poales > Poaceae > Ampelocalamus > Ampelocalamus luodianensis. The sequence goes on from CM070621.1 coordinate 52,901,250, forward strand.
CATGTCTTTGTTTTTGGCTATGCTAAAAAATGTCTATGTAGAGGTAATATCACATATGGTTAATGTTTAAAAGCATGCATGAAGTATCACGAGCGGTTCTTATTATATTAAGTAAATATCACAGACGGTTTATAAATATAACAGTCTATGATATTTTAAAGATAGTTCTAAACAAGAACCGTTTGTAATAATTTTGTTTCACAGACGGTTTGTGGTTGGAAGTGTTTGTGATATGTTCAATGTCGCTTCGTCTCCTGCGCGATGCGTCTCTTCGTCTCCCGCGTCGATGTTACTCCTTGTTTTATAAGAATGATCATTCGCCACCATACTCCTCACACATCGCTCTACTCTCAAGCACAAACGAGAAAATCTGCCACCGTAATCCTCACACATCGCACTACTCTCAAGCACAAATGACATGGCTCCCCACTCTTCATTGATGGCCTACTTGGCCATCCTGTACGAGTACCTCACCGGGCGTACGCTGACAGTGTCCTCCCTCCAATGGCGGATATTATGCCGAGACACATGACAGCGATGTTGTGCCATCTAAATGACATTCGCCGTGTCTTCTCGGTCGTCTGAAGCGTCCGACGAGCTAACCTCGCCATCGGTGTAGTCCTCAAGCACGACATTGCACATCTGTGGGAGGATTACCATCGCTTGGAATGCGACATCGGGGCAGTGAGCAACCGAGTCGACCAAGCTGAGACCCCTCAAGCAAGAGAAGAGGGCCTATGGGCTCTTTTCTACTTGACTCCTTAGGAGGATCTTCTTTGGATGACTATAAAATGATTGCGTCAATGGTTGGAAGTGTTTGAGGCTACCTGCGCTGATCCTGAACCCTCTGATGCCGACGACGTCGCCTACGAAGTTGTGATAATGGAGATAGAAGGCTACTTGGGCCACTAGAATAACTTGATCTTTTATTATTTCTACTTTTTTTTTAAATCTTTTGTAAGAAGCGACTAACCACGCTATTTGGCCATGTGTAAATACAAATTGTCTATATATGTCGAACATGTTTACTGAATAACGTGTTTATCTATAGAAAGAACTATCACAAGCGGTTTAGTGGAACAAACCATCTATGATATGTATGCTAGACAGTTATAAAATACAACAGTCTGTGATATATAATTATCACAAATGGTTTTTAATAAAAATCACCTGTGATAAGGAAGATTTCACAGACGGTTTGTAAATATAACTGTCTGTGATATGTATCACATCTGATTTGTGGTTGAAACTGCTCAGTAACACCACGCTATCACGGAAGCCAAGATGTTACTTAAAAAGTCTAAAATTCAACAACAATGCAGAATAACATCAACAATCTTATAATCAAAATCATAAGCAAGTCAACCTCTAGCAGGATTAATGTAAGCAATTGAAACAGAATTCACCATGTAAAACAGTACCAACTCAACTGTATCCTAATGTATGAAGATATCAACCATCAACCTCTATTTATTACAATCCAATGGATAACAAATGAAAAGTAAAGGTGAGTTCAAGAAATTGAAAGTGATTATTGTGGGGTAAATGCAATATCTATGATTATTCCCACCCAAGAATGCTGACTTCAGTGTTCACCTAAAAATACAAACACAGGAAAGAATGATTCTAAGACTCAGCAAGTACAACAAAAATACAAGAATAATACTGAATAAGAACAATAACCTCCCATCATGTGTTATGAATGTGGAATGACAGAAACATATGAATGCATAATATGCAAATCTCCACTTCTGCTTATACCGGTATAGCTAGTGATACACCCATCGGTGTTCACTAAGGCCCGCACTATACAAAATGCGGGGATCCAAAGCCCGTATGAGAACATTTCATAACGGGGATCCAAGTCTGCCCACATTGGAATGGTGGGTCTTATGTGCCCATTTTGGAATGATAGGACTTTCTCCCCACTCCTGTGGGTGAATCATGAACATATGAACGTATGAAATGAATATGAACATGAGACATCCTCTCATTAACCATAAATTAACAAAACGTGGAATGAATAGGAATCATCTGAAATCTATGCAGATACAATAGAAGGTAGTCATAACATGAGCAACAAGCATATCGAACATTCAACGAACAATATTTTCCACAAGGTACTTGCCTTCCGCCCTACGAAGCGTTGTGAGGCAAGGGAGGTGCCGCTACACTCGAATCCCCTCCTCCTACACAATTTAATTACTTGAATAAGACACAACGCGAATAAGACGCTAATCGCAAAACATAAACGCCTCTCCGTACACATGGTTCACATGATTGTTCTATACAATAAGACCAACAGTCTAGCGGAACGATAATCTGGACAGCGGTACTAAAAATGTCATATCTTTTGCTCTGAAACTTGAAATGCGGTGATCTCAGATCCTATGAAAAGGTATCAAAAACCTCCACGTTAGTCTAGTTTGTGGAAACTTCCAATTCGGGCAAAAACCTAGGATAATATTCAGGCGAAAGTTTAATACACAATCTGTCTAGCAGAACTATACGTCGGTAAAGAAATATTCACAACTTTTGATTGGTTTAACCAAAACCCAAAATTCTTACTGTTCTGTAAAGCTAAGAACACCATCTTAAAAATCCTAGTTGGCATAACACTCAAATTGTGCCTTTAACAAAATGTGGCACACGGATCAAAACTAATGACAGAACCTGACATGCAATCTGGACAGTCAACTTGACATACACATAAATTTTGTTCTACAAATCCAAATGGGGTGTTCTTTATCAATCCTGAAAGATAATGAGATTATCTACAAAAATCGTTATGGGGAACACTTCCGAATAATCTTCTAACCTAGTCATATTTTAATAAATACAGTGATTGATAATTCTCATCGGACTTTCGGGACAGCAGGAAAGAATTCATCATAACTTTTAAATCGTAACTCAGAATTGAGTGATCTTTGCGTCCACTGAAATCTAAGAACGAACCCCATATAACTCTAAGCGATTGGATCCTCTTATTTAGATTCTAAGATCGTGAAAATAGCCACACACTATACTAGACAGAATATGATCTACTCGCAGCAGGGTTTCGATCCAATAAACGTAATCAATTTCGCATCTACTTTTATCCAACCATCAAGGAACTGTGATTGTTACCCTCGTAGAACCCCAGGAAGACGCTGAGCACAACCCCACAAAGTGGATCTTCTTCTTCTCCTCCTTTCTCTCTTCTCCCCTTCCTTCTTCTTCTTCTTCTTGGTCGGCAAAACCCAAAGGAGGCGGCACAAGGAGGCGGGGCGACTACTGTTCACAGGGGCACTGTAGCATTGGTGGCTACTGTAGCACACCGTGCTACAGTACCAACCCTAGGGTTTTCTCCCTCCTTTTATTGGTGGCCGGCCCCTCATGGGCCTCCTAGGCCAAAGCCTGAGACCCAGGTGGCCGAAGAATTGCAGAAACCCCCTCTAATCCTCTGTTTATTCTATTTTTTTCTAGTTGGTACTTCTCCCTAATTCTTTATTTTTACTTAAAAAGACTTGGGGTATTACATTCTACCCCCCTTAAACAGAATTCGACCCTGAATTCTTCTCACTGACCCACTCGAATGAGCACCAAAACTGAACTTAACAATCGTTAACACATACACGACATGAACGACTCTGCATAAGGCTCGCGCATGCGAGACCTCTAGCTTCCAAGTCATTTTCCTCTCGGACATATGGGACCACCGCGCCTTGATGCAGCTGATGTATTACGCCTCATCACACGTACCGACCTGACCAGGACCACTTAACGGACATGACTCAAAGATGCGGTACTACTCGCTGTTCAATGACTCTTATGAAGCCGCACACTCCAAATACCTCAAGAATTCTCTCAACACTGGTTCATACAAAACATCATATACCCTGCTCCAAAACTCGAGACAGTTCTAGCAAATGGCTATCTTTCGAAATCCCCACAACATCTAGAACAACAAAATATACTTTGGCTATCTACCTCTTCGGGACCAGACCACAAAACTTGTACGTAAACAAATGGAACTCTTGTTCCATCTCTCAGCCGATCTCTTCATCATAACAAAAAAGATCCTCCATTAAGCAGGAACGCACAACACAACTTATTTTTAATCAAACATTAATAATTAGATTCAACTGAAAACAAAGGATTTACAATGCAATTCTAACTTTCCTTCAAAACACTTAAATCCAAAATCAGATATTCTTCACGTAAACCTTCTATCCTTCCAACTCGGTAGTTTGCAACTAAGCACCACATAAGCCAAAAGAGAACTCGCTCGAACACCTAAATCAAATACTTCATTTATTCTCCTGAACCGGACAGAACCACCTTGTCTACATAAGTCAACTCAAATTGTACATGTTCTCCGTCATAAAGACCCCACTCAGCCAAGAACCCATAGAACACTTCTCTCCTTGAGGAAACATTCTTTCCTCAGATGTTCTTTTAAGAAATAAACCTTTTCCCAACTCATGGGTTTCCACGATTATCACACTAACTCTTTCCTCTTATCCGATAATCCCAAAATGATCCTCAAACTGAAAGAACAACAATTCTTAAATGGAGGGACTTTGCTAATCCACAAAAGGATTCTCTAGTCCACTCCTATACCAAAGGGATTATTTTGACAAGTGGTTTCCACACTTCACTAAAAAATGTTCACCCATAATCACATCACCTCATTCTGTTACGGACAATCAACTGGAACTTCTCAATACACACTCTCATTTAATACATCAAAAGAGTTCTATCAAAGATCATCACACTATTAGAATTCACTTTTATTCTACTACTTCTACACGTAGTCATTGAGCCACTAAGCGTCCAGTATAGATCGCCAAACTCAAATTCAATCCCTAAGGCTCCTATAAATATAATCTGGTGTAGCTGGAACGAAACACTTAAATCTAAAGACTAAAATTCACACAATCCACATATACTCAATCATTAGAACCGACATGTAAACATATTATCGACCAAATTATCTTTAGAGAGATTCTAACTCCCAAGGATTACTCACTAAAGCCAAGTCATACTTGACAACAACTCCACAACCCTTGTTGTCTTTTTAATTACCATAATGATTAAATTACTTTGCTAATTCCCTCTCATTAAACCACACCATCATAAATCACCTACACAACCTCGCAAAGTTAATTACCCAATCGCGATACTCTAATAAATTTATCAAGATTCTATACTTTCAATAATCCCATCATTCCAACATGGGCAAAATTTCTTGGATTATAATTTGCCATAGGTTCCACTACTTGTAGCACTAATCAATTGTATTCCAATGACAAAACATTAAATAGAGTTCTCTCAAAGAAGTTATAGGTCGAAACCAATTCACCTTCTACTGTTCTTCACATAGACTGGTTCCCAAAATCTCACCACTACCATATACTTGTCCACCACCAACCAGTCGCCATATTACACTCTATGAGACTAGGCAACACAAGAAGGTTAAATCCTTTCTCAAAAGGGAAGAAACAAACAAATACAAGTTTCAACACACAAGAAAACTTCACTCATGAGGGGGGGGGTACGAGACTAAGAGAAATAGTTAAATAGTAATGATCTCAGAAAACAAAACACGAGTCCACAGTTGAATTTTTTAAACCTCCAGAAATCATAATAAAATATTGCTACGGAAACCCAAGAAACTCTTAAGCTGTAATGACAGAAAGGTTGCAGACTATAATTCTTAACTCCAACCTCAAATACTTATGGTACTCATTTTCCGTCAACAAATAAAGCTATTTTCTTTGATTACATCATTACTTGCCAACCCAAACAAGAAGTGCCTTTAAAACCAAATCACATTAATCATTTAAGAACCAAATAGAACCTTCCAATACGTCACATTGCTCAAACTAATATCATCTACTACATAAATCATAAACTCCCAAAGGATCACGAATGCAAAACTCCAAACATTTCATTTATCTGATATTACGAAAAGCAATCAACTTACTTTCTCTCTAGAAAAATCATCACCACTCCAACGCGTCACAATCTCTTGTAGAACATGTTACTAACATCAAGAATAATTCACTCTTAACAATGTTCGTTAACGTCAACTCTTCCTTTATAAAGTCCCCAAATGCTTACATCTCATCTTCAATTGAGTGTATTCCAAATTCTTACACCCTCACTACAATAACCACTCTATTTTAGAGGGAACCTACTACACAATCTAAAAGGTTACACCAAAACCCTTTCATCAACGACATACTATTATCCGACAATTTCATCATCATGCAAACGCAGGTCACTTATTTAATCCCATCATAAAACTTTGTAAAAGGAACACAGTAGATTACTTCCTAATATTTTGTTATCTCAATAAGATTGCACCAGTCAACTTGTTCTAGAGTGTATCTAATACACCAACCGCACTGTCGGAGCAAACCTCTTTTAACAAGGGCATGTAGCCAGAATACATCCTCATAGAACACACGTAAATAAATCACTTTCAAATTTCAACCCTTCTCCTATTCGGAATGCTCACACTACTTTAGTATACACTAATTCCAATCTAGAGGCTATCATAAACCATTGATGATCAATCAATCATGGATGAATTGATGGTCTTTTCTCGATTTGTATTCCCACGAGCATAAATAAGATCTTCAAATAGCCAATTAAAGAAAATTCCATATTATCATCTATTGAGACAACGGTCAAACACATCATTATATTTCTCTTCCTACACAGTTAGATTAATCCATTGAGACCCAAATAATCTAACAAGTTTAGCAAACTAAACAATTCTAATGATCAATCTTTTCACCAATGTTTCACACTTCTTAATAACTCTATTGATTCCATTTAGGTATAGCCATAACCTTAACCACACTTCATCAAGAAATACTACATGGGACCATCAAATTAATCAATTTTCCTTCTAGGGATCTTAGTTAAGATCGATTATACACCACACTACAGACCCAACTTGATAACCCATATCATATCCACTAATTTATTTGATTATAACCTCTCACTTAACCACGAGAGGACATCGCTAAAGGGTTTAGCGTTTTCTTTCATAAAAAGAACCTTTTAACTTCAGCACTCAAAATACCCAAAAGAGTTTCATTGAGTCAAAACTTCCACTACTAAAAGACTTGGAAAAGAAAACTTTCATTATCCAAAAACATCAAGCGCACAAATGGGTCATGTTTCCCGACGAGAAATACAAAACTCCAATATAAAGGTTAATCTTGAAAACTTACCAACTCCACCACCGCAAGAATAACTCAACAGTTGAAAAAACAATAATTTTTTTAAGGGACAAATTAAGCCAATGAAAATACATCAACCCTTCTCAAAGAAACCCATCAACTGCAATGAACTACCGACCCAAAAGAAATTCATCGACCACTACTGGACAAGAGTTGACCAAATTCGAACTCAAGGAAGAGAACAACTTTCTAAGATACTCACTATTGATGCCTGTACTAAGACATCCGAGGTAACCACTTCCCTACTATCATACCACGAAAGATGGTGTGACCTGGTAAAGCCTAGGGCCACAACCACGATCACAACCTCTCAACATGCGCTACCATCACTCATAATAATCATAGAATCATATGATAGGTATATAAGATCATCTCATAACAGAAATCATCAATACAACATAACGGAAGCGTAAATGCAATGCTTGACCCATTCCATCCTACAGTTCTGTAACACCCCAGCCCGACATGAGCCTGGAATGGTAGTGAACAAACCCTAATAATTCTAACCAAGGCAATTTTAGTAAATTTCGGCAGAACCTCCCTTGTAAAGTTAATTACACAGAGGTTCCAACATACAGATAATTCATAATTAACTAAGCTATCATCTAGAGACATCAATAAGTAATCATAACATGCTAAGTCACTAACAAAACCAAAGGAGAATAGAGTACCACTACTTATCATTATTACACTTAATCCACTGCATGGGACAAAATAAAACTAACAAAACCTTTGAGCAACTCGCCCAATTATTAAAACACAATCTGAAGTTCATTCAACTTTGTTTGGTTCATGGTGGTGTGTGTGTGACTATCAATCTACTTCCCCCCATGCGTGTCGTTATTGGATCGGGTACCTAAAACAACAATAAAAGCAAGAGTGAGCCCATAGACTCAGCAAGTACAAAATAAAAGTTATAACATCAGCATCCATAGATAGAAACGCATCAATAAATCATCTTACATGCAAATGCAATGCTCAAGGATCCTTTCTCTTTATCTCTTTTTTTATTTTACGGTAATGCAAAGTATGCAACCGTCATTTGCATACCATGCACGTGCTCGCAAGCCACAGGGACCAGTGCCCATTACTCCAAGTAATGGGGACCTCAGACCACACTCCACGAGTGTGGGATCTCGAGCCCGTCACATTCATGGCGGGCATCTCAAGAAAGCATACTTGGTCACCACGGGACCAAGCCTCAACATGATTTCAATATGCACATGCTCATCTTTTATTCATCATCAATTTACCAAAAGACAACAACATCATGCAATAATAGAGCATAGCCATATTTGGTACAACCACCAATCTTGGAACAATCATCATGCTAGCATTCTTGCTACACTATCATATATAGAAATCACACAAACATGGCCAATCAATCACAACCAAGTAACAACCAATGCACTTGCCTCAACCGCGTGAGAACGGAGGACGTGAAGATGGTGTTGCCTCCGATACTAGTCCCCCACCTAAATCATTAAGAACATAAACTAAGACCATAGTAATGAACCACATAAATTATAAAAGCAAACACAACCTAGCGGTAGCTTGCAACGCGATCCCGACTCCAATTCCCTAAATGCTGATATGTGTCCTTTGTAAACAGTCAAAGTTCAAAAATTCATATCTTTTCGTACAGGGGTCCAAATTAGGTGTTCTTGGACTTCATTGAAAGGTTATCAAATTCCCCAGCTAAACCTAGTTGGTGAGCCTCCCTGATTCGGCAATCTAAAATCCTTTTTAAGCTGATTAACAAAGCATCGATTTCACGTCAGACTTTCTCGACAGAGCACTAAAACTATCGTAATTTTCAGCTCGTTTATCCAAATGTTTCGTTCTTGTTCTTCCCTGAAAGCTACGATAATTATATACAACTTTCGTTATACTGAGATCCTATAATTATCCCTTTAACCGATCGCACAAGTTAGATTAGTAAAACCTGTGAAAATACTGACAGATTCGCGGAACAGTCGCACCATTAAATTCATAACTTTTGCTACAGAGGTTCAAAAAATACGATCTAGCACTTCATTGAAAGCTATTGACGTCCTCCACAACGTCCTAGGAGATGCCCGAGACTGAATCAGCACTTAACTATATCAAAACGTCCCTCTAACGCGATCTGCCCTGAGGCGACAGAATTACCAAAAAAAAAAATTAAGCGCTAACACATCTAAACGAGGGGAAAACGAGGTTACCCTTGACGAACCGATTGCCGGGCACGATGTGCACCCACCAGCGAACCCTCTCCACGAAGATGGTATCCTCCCCCTCACCTTCTTCTCCCTTTCTCTTCCTTGGCCGGCAGCACCTGAGGAGGCTTCTCCCTTCCTCCTTTGCCGGTAGCGAAATCTAGGGGTGAGAGCACCTTTGTGCACGGCATGGTAGGCAGGCATCTTGAGCCGTGCTCTTGAGCAACCCTAGGGTTGCCCCCTCTCCTCCTTATGTGACTAGCTACCCTTCCCCCTTGGGCCTAAATGATGTGGGCCGGAAGCCCAGAGCCCAGGTTGTCCAAATTATGCATAAAACCCCCCTCTAATCTCCTGTTAAAACACTTTTCTAATTGGCCCTCCTCTCTAATTTAATTATTCTCTCTCGAATAATCATTCGAATAAATTTTGGGATATTACACTCTACCCCCCTTAAACAGAATTCGACCCCGAATTTTTACCACACTCTACGCCAAGGAACGTTCACTACTAGAATTTTCCAGCAATACCACACCTGCTGTGAATAATTTCGGATATAGTTCGCGCACGCGAGACTCTAATTCCCATTTAGCCTCTCCCTCGGTCTGATGCGACTACCGTACTTTGATGTAACTGGTTTTTTGTGCCTCATCACTCGTATCGACCTGACTAGAACCACTCAACGGACATGACTCGAAGATGCGGTATTTCTCGCTGGTCAATGACCCAACCACAAAACTTGCACGTAAACATATGGAATTCTTGTTCCATCTCTCAGTCGTTCTCTTCATCATAACAAGGAGAACCTCCGTTAAGCAGGGACACACAACACGACTTATTTTAATCAAACTTTAATAATCAGATTCAACTGAAAAACAACTTTCCTCCAAAACACTCAAATCCAAAATCGAAGATTCCTCATGAAAATATTTTCACATTCCAACTAGGCAGTTTGCAAATGAACTCCACATAAGCCAAAAAGAAATCACTCGAATGCTCAAATCAAACACCTCATTTATTTTTCTAAACCGAAAAAAAAACACATTGCTAACAAAAAGGCAACTCAAATTGTACATGTTCTCCATCATAAAACCCAACTCAACCAAGAACCACTAGAACACTTCTCTACTCAAGAGAACATTCTTTTCTCAGATGTTCTTTAAGAAATAAACCATTTTCCAAATCATAGGTGTCTAGAACTATCACACTAACTCCTACCTCTTAACCGACAATCCAAAATGATCCTCAAACCCAAAAAGGACAACCATACTTATTTAGGAGAACTTTACTAATCCACAAAAGGACTCTCCAGTTCACTCCTATACCAAGGGTATTGTATTGACCAAAAAAAATATTCTAACACCTCAATAAAGATTTTTCACCCACAACTCCATTATCTCATTCTGTTAAAGATAATCAACTTCAAATTCTCAGCACACATACTCCTTTACTTTACCCAAAGTATTCTATCAGAGATCAACACACTATTCAAAATTCACTTCTATTCATGTACTTCTACACATAATATTGGGTCTCCAAGGTCCTAGCATAACATGCGAAGCGCAAAATCAACTTCCAAGTCACCTACCATGAATTTTTGGTATAATCGATAGGAAATCCTCAAATTCGTTTACTAAAATTTCACACAGCTCAACTATAACCTTAGTCTTTAATATTAATATTCCTCACTAATCAAGTAACTGCCAGAAGACGGTTTATTTCACCAATCTTAGACTTTCTCTAATCCACACCAATCCAATTCAGTTACACAACCACAATATACACGTTCGCAAAACCATAACTGATTAACCAAGATTCAAACATACTCAATTCCTAACGTCAATAAGTAAATATATATTCTTGACTAAGTTATCTTTAGAGATAGTCTAACTCCCACAAGGTTACTCATGAGGCCAAATCATACTTGACAATAAATCAACAATTCTTGACATCCCACTAATTAGCACGACGCTTTGGTTTATCCACACCGCTACTTTCATTAAACTTCACTATCATTACTCTTCTACACAATTTTACTAAGTATCCAATTGTGATACTCTAAAAATTTATCCAGAGTCCATACTTTTGATAATCCCAATATCTCAACATGGACAAAGGTTATTGGATCATACTTCGCCATAGGTTTCACTAGTAACACTAATCAGTTGTATTCCAATGACAAACATTCCATAGAATTCTCTCAAAGAAGTTGTAGGTCGAAACCAATTCACCTTCTCTCATTTCTTCACATAGACTGTTCCCAAAATCTCACCATTACCATAAACCACCACCAACCAGTAACCATAATACACTCTATGAGACTTGGCAACACAAGAAGGTTAAATCCTTTCTCAAAAGGGAAGAAACAAACAAATACAAATTTCAGTACACAAGAAAACTTCGCTCATCGGAGTGAGCACGAGACAAAGAGAAACAGTCAAATAGTAATGATCTCGAGAAACAAAACACGAGTCTACAGCCGAGGGCACATGTCCCACGAGAAGGAATTTTTTTTTAACCTTCACAAATCATAATAACCATTGCTATGGGAACCCAATAAACTCTTAAGCTGTAATGACAAAAAAAAATTGCATATTACAATTCTTAACTCCAACGTCAAATACTCATGCTACTCATTTTCTTTCAACAAATAGAGCAATTTTCTTTGATTACATCATTACTTGCCAACCCAATTAGGAAGTGCCTTTAAAACCAAATCACATTAATTACATAAGAACCAAATAGAACCTTCCAATACGTCACATTGCTCAAACTAATATCATCTACTACATAAATCATGAACTCCCAAAGAATCACGAATGCAAAATTCCATACATTTCATTTATTTGATATTACGAAAATCAATCAACTTACTTTCTCTCTAGAAAAATCATCAGCACTCCAACGCATCACAATCTCTTGTAGACCATGTTACTAGCATCAAGAATAATTCACTCTTAACAATGTTCGTTAACGTCAACTCTCCCTTTATAAAGTCCCCAAAGGCTTACCAAATTGTTACATATCCCTTTATCAACTCATCCTTAATTGAGTGTATACCAAATTCTTACACCCTCACTATAACAACCACCATATTTTAGAAGGAACCTACTACACAATTTACAAGGTTACACCAAAACCCTTTCATCAAATACATACTATTATCCGACAATTTCACCATCAAGCAAACACATGTCACCTATTAAATCCCATCATAAACCTTTCCAAAAGAAACACAGCATATTATTTCATAACATTTTTGTTATCTCAATAAGATTGCAACAGTCAACCTATTCTAGAGTATATCTAATACACCAACTGCACTATCGGAGCAAGACCTCTTTTAACAAGGACATGTAGCCACAATACATTCTCGTGAAACACTCGTGAATAAAACACTTTCAAATTTCAACCCTTCATGATGAGGACATGACCCCTATGGATATAACAATATTTACTATGCTTACTGTTCCAAGTATAAGAGCTCGTACGCTTCACTTAAATTATCAGGTGACCTTGTTTTTAGGAGTTTATTTATATTATATGAACTATATGATGCTACCTAATGATGAAATATATATATGTGCAGCACCATGTCACTTTTGGTCTAAGACAAGCAAGCAATTCGAGCTGGACTGTTTTGGAATCGGTTTGGCCTCCGAATCAGCGACAACACCAACTTAAAACAGGCATAACTTTCACATACGAGTCCGTTGGAGGTCCACAGTACTTGATTGAAAGCTTATTTCGTCCTCTTTCAAACGGATCCAGCCTCACCTTCAAATTATTTCTGGACAGATCGCAATCATCTAAAGAAGGCGTTATATCACTGTTTGGGCCAATCGGGCTTTGTAATCGAACTCAACTTGGCCCATATGCGGCCCACCTAGAGGTGTGGTTACTGTAACGTGAATAGTAACCCACTAGTTTAGTCCTCCCGCTATTTCTTTTAGATTTGTGGCTCTTCCTCCCTATATAAGGAGGCCACACCTCTAGTTTTTGGGATTTCGTTGAGTTAAGGTTTAACCATTGTGCAAACTACATTCTTGATTGTGTCGGATGACCACCGCCAAGACAGCTTCGAATCCCAATTTATAAATATTTTAATCCATATTTGCAATTTCAGATTGCGTTTTATCTTGTTCTTGCGTGTTCTTCGATTGCATGCAGAATAGGCCTTCGTGGTCGGAGTTGATCGCGTTTCCGGACGGTCAATAACGTCGCGGAGTTGGTTCAACGATTGCTAAGACGCAAGCGTCGTAAATGCGGTTGTAGTCGGATCGTGAGAGTCACCTCCACCAAAAAATCGATATTTATCAATCTCATCGAAAGATCGGAACCCGCCTCCATCAGTGGTATCGAGCTTGATTGATCGGTGAGATTTTCGATTTTCTAGTAGTAGATTCGTTTTCATACCTAGAGTCCGAAAATTGCCCAAAAATTATTGCATCTATCATCTATACGAACCCTTTGAGCCATTGCAATTTTCTTTTGGTATTTTGCTTGTTGAATCATTGGTTGCATCGTCATGTCTAGTTGCTGATTTCTAGTTCTAGTTATTGTCTAGTTAGTCTTTGTCTAGTTGCATCTCGTGTTTCCTTTGCGTAAACGATCGTTCTTTTAGGGTTCTTAGTTTTCATCTAAAAAAAGAAAATTCGTGGGTTAGAACTCCTCTAATCCGCACCAAAAATAGAAAATTCGTATGGTTGTTAATCCAAAAAAAGAATTGTTGTGATCTTTTGGGAGAGTTGATGTTATTTGCACTTATGGCAAATCCTAGGGTTGGCCAAATAGTAGAAGGAGAAAGAGGCAAACGCAAAACAAAAGTCGTGGTAGAAAAAAAAGAAGAAAAAGAAAACGAAAAGAAAAGTGCATAAAAATTAGTGGAGACCTTCTACATATAGCCACAAGCTTTCATAAAAAAATTCAGCAAGTTTGGCCCACGGAATCAAAAGATATATTCTTTTCAAGATTGAACACGAGACGGTTTTGAGTCCGAGTAGGATTCCATTTCTGAGACACCTTCAGTAAAACGGGTATAACATTTGCATACGGCGTCCGTTTTTGACGTTCTTGTGCTCGTTTCGAAGCTAATGACGAGGCGCATCTTTTCTACCTAAGCCACTTGTTGCCCTCCAGGTGCGCCAAAATCGACCATCTTCGGCCCCGAATTCGCGTTGCAAGTTTTTGGTTTCTGTTTTTGCCGTTTCCTTCGATCTTCCTTTCGGAATTTGGAGTTCGCCTCAACTGCAAAGTTGTAGATCTCGTCGAAAACTTTCAAAAGAGTATATATAAGCCATATAAAACTTTGAGTTTTCATCTCTTGGGACTAGTTATTGTTTCTGCTCAATCTAGAGGGCTGTTTACATTGCACGTTATTGCATCTTTGTGCTCTACATCGTGCGAACAATCTTGTGCCCCTACACAGAGGTTTGACTAGTTGGCTAGCGTTTCTCCTAGCATTTGGTGTGAGAATTTCCTTTGCTTGCATCAAGTCACATTAATCTTTGCGTGTGCGTGCATACACTTCTCTTGATAGGCTTTGATTAGCTAGCTTTGATTAGGCTAGGATCAGCAATATTGACTAGTACTTTGAACATTTATTCAACTTGCATTTGCTGAATTGATTGTTGCTAATCCTTGCTACCATACTTGACCCTTCCCAGCTACACCTCTTCTACACCGTACAGGCTGAGCTTCTCCTAGCAATCGTTCCATCCAATCTTCGAAGATACGTTGACACCGTTGGATGTCGATCAACCCTGTTTGCTTGGTAAGAATTGGTAAGAACTCGATAAAAGGCTTGAGTGTGAGTGACTTTTGAACCACCACATCCTAGTAGTTGCTAGAGACATATGCTTGTTTTCTGCTAACCATGACAGGTTCAAGATCACATAGTAGAGAGTTTCGGGAGATCAACAACACCATTAACTCATCTCCTGTGCCTGAATGAGGTAAATTTAAGTATGTATTTCCATCCTTTGCTGGTAACTTTGATCCTGATGCCTATGTTGACTGGGAAATAGCATTAGAAAAAGAATTTGAATTTTATGATTGGTCTGATAGGCAAAAGATTAGAGCTGCCACTAGTGTTTTTGTTGAGGACGCAATACTTTGGTGGAAGTATTTAAATAGACATGGAAGAGTGCCTCAAACTTGGAATGCATTAAAGAAGCTTTTGAGAGATGAATTCGTTCCTAAATATCATGTTGATTATTTACTAGCTAGATTGCAACGTGTAAATCAAGGTAGTAGAAGCGTAAGGAATACTATCATGAGTTGAAAACTCGTTTGTTGCGTTGTGGTTTAGAGGAACATCTTGAAGCTCTGAGAAAATAGATTCTTAAGTGGACTTAATCGGGAATTCAGGACCTTCTTGTTCATAAAGAATACAATTCTCTCTCTCATTTGTTTATACTTGCCTGTAAGGTTGAAAGTCAGATTGAGGAGAAATTAAGAATACATGATGATAGGAAACATCAAAACAAGCCTATGTTTGTGTCTTTTTCTGTGACTAACGACTTGCAGGAAGTTGAGATCCATGCCGAAGAGGAGAATGAGTTCATTGCACCACCTACTCCATTGGTTGAGAAGGAAGATGAGGAGATGGAAGCGCCTACATCATCTGAGGAGAGCCAAAAAGGTAAAGATCATGGTGCTATCATCACTCAAGGTGAGTATGATTTTGAAGAACTACATTTGTCCACTGTTCATGCTATTTTAGAGCAAAAATTAGTGGAAAACAATTCTGATATGCACATATTTCAAGTAGAGAATACAGACTGCATTAATTTGATTGCACCATGTGATGAAATAATTGAATTGCCTACTGTTTTGAGTGATTTATGTGATGCGTTAATCGCATATAATGATCATGTGAAATTGGTTAGATATAAAGAAGTTTTGACTAGAATTTCTCCTGCTGATTCTTTGTGTTACATTATGTTGGATTCACCTATGGAATTGTCACATGCTATGGAGAAAGTTTCTGAAATTGTATGTTCAAAATGCTTGTCTAGTGCCTACACCCCTGGGTATAAGTTTAATTTGATTGGAGATTATGGTGTAGACAATCAATTTATTGTTTATCGAATATGCATAACTTGTGATTACATGGATAAATTAAAGCTTGCTGTTTTGAACAACAATTCTTGTGTGTTGAATCTTGTTCAATATGAGAGTAAAATAAAATTTAGTACTCATCCTATGCCTATGTGTTCACCTTTTATTACACCATCTAGTGTGGACAATCTGAATGAAGATGTTGAATTATGGAAGAACTTACAAATCTTTTCACCATTGCTAGATGAATTTGCTATTGCTCGATTGAAATCTAATTATATGGATGAATTTTGTTTGATTCCAAAAGTTGTAGATTTGCCCATATGTGCTACCCCTGCAAGTTTACAACTTCAGAGATTTGAATTGCATAAACGCTTCACTTACATTTGCAAAACTAGTTGCAATAATTGTTGTGTGAGAACTTTTGTTTTGATCATTCACATATATGATTACTCTTGGGTTAATAATACAATGATTTTTTATGGTCGCTGTTGTCTTCTAACATTAATTGTGCAACAACGAAGATCTGTTAAAACAGATGACATATACATATACCATGCATACACTTTGGCTTCTTTGTTACCCTATTTTCAGCTTATCAAAAGCCGAGGACGGCTTTGTTTTCAAGAAAGGGAGGATGATGAGGACATGACCCCTATGGATATAACCATATTTACTATGCTTACTGTTCCAAGTATAAGAGCTCGTACGCTTCACTTAAATTATCAGGTGACCTTGTTTTTAGGAGTGTATTTATATTATATGAACTATATGATGCTACCTAATGATGAAATATATATATGTGCAGCACCATGTCACTTTTGGTCTAAGACAAGCAAGCAATTCGAGCTGGACCTGTTTTGGAATCTAGTTCGGCCTCCGGAATCAGCCTGACAACACCAACTTAAAACAGGCATAACTTTCACATACGGAGTCCGTTGGAGGTCCATGAGTACTTGATTAAAAGCTTATTTCGTCCTCTTTCAAACGGATCCAGCCTCACCTTCAAATTCTTTTTGGACTGATCACAATCATCTAAAGAAGGCGTCATATCACCTGTTTGGGCCAATTTGGGCTTTGTAATCGAACTCAACTTGGCCCATATGCCGGCGGCCCACCTAGAGGTGTGGTTACTGTTAATGTGAACAGTAACCCACGAGTTTAGTCCCTCCCCGCTATTTATTTTAGATTTGTGGCTCTTCCTCCCCTATATAAGGAGGCCACACCCCCTCTAGTTTTTCGGGATTTCGTTGAGTTAAGGTTTAGCCATTGTGCAAACTGCATTCTTGATTGTGTCGGATGACCACTGTCAAGACAGCTTTCGGAATCCCAATTTATAAATATTTCAATCCATATTTGCAATTTCAGATTGCGTTTTATCTTCTTCTTGCGTGTTCTTCGATTGCATGCAGGAATAGGCCTTCGTAGTCAGGTTGATCGCGTTTCCAGGACGGTCAATAACGTCGCGGAGTTGGTTCAACGATTGCTAAGGCGCAAGCGTCGTCGTACGGTTGTAGTCGTATCGCGAGAGTCACCTCCACCAAAAAAATCGATATTTATCAATCTCATCGAAAGATCGGGAACCCCGCCTCCATCACTTCACCTATTCGGAGTGCTCACACTTATTTAGTACACACTAATTCCAATCTAGAGGTTATCATAAACTATTGATGATTATTCAATCATGGACGAATTGATGGTCCTGTATCTATTTGTACTCCCACGAGCATAAATAAGATCATCAAATAGCCAAATAAAGAAAATTTCTATATTAATATCTACCAAGACGACAGTCGAACACATCTTATATTTCTCTTCCCGCACAGTTAGATTAATCCATTGAGATCAAATAATCTAACAAGTTTAGCAAACTAAACAACTCTAGGGGTCAACCACTCTGTCAATGTTCCACACTTCTTAATAACTCTATTGATTCCAATTAAGTGTGGTCATACTCTGATCATAGTTCATCAATAACTATTAGAGGAAAACATCAACTTAATTGATTTCACTCCCAAGGATACCCGTTAGGATTTATTATGCACTACGCCACAGATCCACCTTGATAACTCATATCATCTCCATCAATTTCTTTAATTATAACCTCTATCTTAACTACGAGAAGACATCGCTAAAGGGTTTAATAGTTTCTTTCATAAAGGAGAACCATTCAACTCCAACACTCAAAATACCCAAAGGTGTTACATGAAGTCAAAGCTTCCACACACTAAAAAAACATGCAAAACGAAAATTTCATTATCCACATCATCAAGCAAAATAAATGGGTCATATTTTCGAATAAAAAAGACAAAACTCCAATACACAGGTCAATCTTAATAACTAACCAAGTCCACCAGCCATAAGAATAAGGGATAAATTAAGCCAATAGAAACACATCAACCTTTCTCAAAAGAACCCATCAACTGCAATGAACTACTGAGCCAAGAAAAAATTCATCAACCACAACTGGACAAAAGTTGACCAAATTCAAATTAAAGGAAGCGAATAACTATTCAAAAGATACTCATTATCAACACCTGTACTAAGGTATCCGAGGTAACCACTTCACTATTCTCTTACCACGAACGGTGGTGTAACCTGGTGAAGCCCAGGGCCACAACCACAACCTCAAGCTCTCAACATACGCTACCATCACTCATAATAATCATAGAATCATATTAGAGGTATACAAGATCATCTCATAACAGGGATAACCAATACAATATAACAGAAGCGTAAATGCAATGCTTGACCCATCCCACTCTACTATGCACCAGTGTGTCAGGTTTTTAAGTTCATTAATCATTATAAAATTTTAGCAAATTAAGTTGCCTAAGTTGTTAATCCGTTCACCACAGACCTACAGCCCACTCTGATACCAACTATAACACCCCAGCCCGACATGAGCCTGTAATGGTACTGAACAAACCCTAATAATTCTAACCAAGGCAATTTTAGTAAATTTCAGCAGAACCTCCCTTGTAAAGTAAATTACACGGAGGTTCCAACATACAGATAATTCATAATTAACTAAGCTATCATCTAGAGACATCAATAAGTAATCATAACATGCTAATCACTAACAAAACCAAAGGAGAATAGAGTACCACTACTCATCATTATTACACTTAATCCACTGCATGGGACAAAATAAAACTAACAAAACCTTTGAGCAACTCGCCCAATTATTAAAACACGATCTGAAGTTCATTCAACTTTGTTTGGTTCATGGTGGTGTGTGTGTGACTATCAATCTACTTCCCCCCATGCGTGTCGTTATTGGATCGGTACCTAAAACAACAATAAAAGCAAGAGTGATCCACGGACTTCGCAAGTACAAAATAAAAGTTATAACATCAGCATCCATAGATAGAAACGCATCAATAAATCATCTCACATGCAAATGCAATGCTCAAGGATCCTTTCTCTTTATCTCTTTTTGCATTTTACCGGTAATGCAAAGTATGCAACCGTCACTGCATACCCATACACGTGCTCGCAAGCACAGGGGACCAATGCCCATTACTCCGCAAGTAATGGGGACCTCAACCCACACTCCACGAGTGTGGGGATCTGAGCCCGTCACATTCATGACGGGATCTCAAGGAAGCATACTTGGTCACCACGGGACCAAGCCTCAACATGATTTCAATATGCACATGCTCATCTTTTATTCATCATCAATTTACCAAAAGACAACAACATCATGCAATAATAGAGCATAGCCATATTTGGTACAACCACCAATCTTGGAACAATCATCATGCTAGCATTCTTGCTACACTATCATATATAGAAATCACACAAACATGGCCAATCAATCACAACCAAGTAACAACCAATGCACTTGCCTCAACCGCGTGAGAACGGAGTTCGTGAAGATGGTGTTGCCTCCGACACCAGTCCCTCACCTAAATCATTAAGAACATAAACTAAGACCATAGTAATGAACCACATAAATTATAAAAGCAAACACAACCTAGCGGTAGCTTGCAACGCGATCAGACTCAATTCCTAAATGCTGATCTGTGTCCTTTGTAAACAGTCAAAGTTCAAAAATTCATATCTTTTCGTACAGGGGTCCAAATTAGGTGTTCTTGGACTTCATTGAAAGGTTATCAAATTCCCCAGCTAAACCTAGTTGGTGAGCCTCCCTGATTCGGCCATCTAAAATCCTTTTTAAGCTGATTAACAAAGCATCGATTTCACGTCAGACTTTCTGTACAGAGCACTAAAACTATCGTAACTTTCAGCTCGTTTATCCAAATTTTTCGTTCTTGTGCTTCCCTGAAAGCTACAATAATTATCTACAACTTTCGTTATATTGAGATCCTATAATTATCCATTTAACCGATCGCACAAGTTAGATTAGTAAAACCTGTGAAAATACTGACAGATTCGCGGAACAGTCGCACCATTAAATTCATAACTTTTGCTACAGAGGTTCAAAAAATACGATCTAGCACTTCATTGAAAGCTATTTACGTCCTCTACAACTCCCTAGGAGATGCCCGAGACTGAATCAGCACTTAACTATATCAAAACGTCCCTCTAACGTGATCTGCCCTGAGGCGACAGAATTACCGAAAAAAAATAATTAAGCGCTAACACATCTAAACGAGGGGAAAACGAGGTTACCCTTGACGAACCGATTGTCGGGCACGATGTGCACCCACCAGCAAACCCTCTCCACGAAGATGGTATCCTCCCCCTCACCTTCTTCTCCCTTTCTCTTCCTTGGCGGTAGCTTTGAGAGGCTTCTCCTTCCTCCTTTGCCGGTAGCGAAATCTAGGGTGAGAGAGCTTTGTAGCACGGCATGGCATCAGTAGCACGGCAGAATCTTGTGCATTGTGTGCTCTGAGCAACCCTAGGTTGCCCCTCTCCTCCTTATGTGACTAGCTACCCTTCCCTTGGGCCTAAATGATGTGGGCGGAAGCCCAGAGCCCAGGTTGTCCAAATTATGCATAAAACCCCCTCTAATCTCCTGTTAAAACACTTTTCTAATTGATCCTCCTCTCTAATTTAATTATTCTCTCTTGAATAATCATTCAAATATATTTTGGGATATTACAAGTGCACCAGTGCGTCAAGTTTTTAAGTAATTAACCATTAGAAAATTTTAGCAAATTAAACTACCTAAGTTGTAAATCCAATCACCACGGACCTACAACCCGCTCTGATACCAACTGTAACACCTTGGCTATGTGGAAGCCAAGATGTTACTTAAAAAGTCTAACATTCAACAGCAATGTACAATAAGATCAACAATCTTATAATTAAAATCATAAGCAAGTCAACCTCTAGCAGGATGAATGTAAGCAATTGAAACAAAATTCACCATGTAAAACAGTACCAACTCAACTGTATCCTAAAGTATGAAGATATCAACAATCAACCTCTATTTATTACAATCCAATGGATAACAAATGAAAAGTAATGGTGAGTTCATGAAATTGAAATTGATTATTGTGGAGTAAATGCAATATCTGTGACTATTCCCTCCCAAGAATGCCGATTTTAGTGTTCACCTAAAAAGGCAAACATAGGCAAGCATGAGTCCAAGACTCAGCAAAACATATGAAAGTATGAAATTAATATGAACATGAGACATCCTCTCATTAACCATAAATTAACAAAATGTGGAATGAATAGGAATCATCTGAAATCTATGCATATACAATAAAGGTAGTCATAACATGAGCAACAAGCATATCGAACATTCAATGAACAATAATTTCCACAAGGTACTTGTCTTCCGCCATGCAAAGCGTTGTGAGGCAAGGGAGGTGCCACTACACTCGAATCCCCTCCTTCTACACAATTTAATTACTTGAATAAGATACAACGCGAATAAGACGCGAATTGCAACGCTTAAACGTCTCTCCCTACACAAGGTTCACATGATTGTTCTATACAATAAGACCAACAGTCTAGTAGAACGATAGTTTGGACAGCGGTACTAAAAATATCTTATCTTTTGCTCTGAAACTTGAAATGGGGTGATATCAGATCCTATCAAAAGGTATCAAAAACCTCCACGTTAGTCTAGTTGGTAGAAACTTCCAATTCAGCCAAAAACCTAGGATAACATTCAGGCGAAAGTTTAATACACAATCTGTATAGCAGAACTATGCGTCAGTAAAGAAATATTCATAGCTTTTGATTGGTTTAACAAAAACCCAAAATTCTTATTGTTCTGGAAAGCTAAGAACACCATCTTCAAAATCCTAGTTAGCATGACACTCAAATTTTGCCTTTAACAAAATGTGGCATACGGATCAAAACTAATTATAAAACCTGACATCCAATCTGGACAGTCAACTTGAAATATACATAACTTTTGTTCTACAAATCCAAATGGGGTGTTCTTTATCAATCCTGAAATCTAATGAGATTATCTACAAAAATCGTTATGGGCAACACTTCTGAATCATCATCTAACCTAGTCATATTTTAATAAATACAGTGACTGATAATTCTCATCGGACTTTCAGGACAGCAGCAAAGAATTCATCATAACTTTTAAACTGTAACTCGGAATTGAGTGATCGTTGCGTCCACTGAAAGGTAAGAACGAACCCCACATAACTCTAGGAGCTGGGATCCTCTGATTTTCGGCATATAAGATCACGAAAACAGCCGCACACTACACTGGACAGAACCTGATCTACTTGCAGCAGGGTTTCGATCCAATAAACGTAATCAATTTCGCATCTACTTTTATCCAGCCATCAAGGAACTACAATTGTTACCCTCATAGAACCCCAGGAAGACGCTGAGCACAACCCCATGAAGTGGATCTTCTTCTTCTCCTCCTTTCTCTCTTCTCCCCTTCCTTCTTCTTCTTCTTCTTCTTCTTGGTAAGCAGCACCCAAAGGAAGGGCGCAAGGAGGCGAGGCAACTACTGTTCATGAGGCACTGTAGTAGTGTCGACTACTGTGGCATGCCATGCTACAGTACCAACCGTAGGGTTTCCCCCATCCTTTTATTGGTGGCCGGCCCCTCATGGGCCTCCTGGGCCAAAGCCTGAGGCCTAGATTGCCAAAGAATTGTAGAAACCCCCTCTAATCCTCTGTTAATTCTATTTTTTTCTAGTTGGTCCTTCTCCATAATTCTTTCTTTTCACTTAAATAGACTTGGGGTATTACACCGTCTGTGATATGTTCAAGCCGTTTTTGCTCCCGCGCCATGTGTCTCTTCGTCTCCCACACCGACGTTACGATGTGTCTCTTCGTCTCGGTTCGTGATACGTTTTAAAAGAATGATCATCAGCCACTGAAGATGAACCCCCACATAGCTCTACTCTCTTTCACACCCTCCATCAACAACCGTCATTATGGTATTGAAAACTCCCAAACCATCGCGCGCAATGGTGAGCACGCGGAGCATGACGGCGAGGAGGTCGGCGATCGCTATCGTAGTTCCTCATGATGTCCTCGTCGACATCGTGGGTCATGTGGCCGCGAGCTCTTCTCAACCCGTGCCTGACCTCTGCAGCCTACGAGCCACAAGCAAGGCCATATACAAGGCGTCCAAGGTGCACGCTGTGGGGAGGCACGTGGCACTGGAGCGGGAGGAGGCAATGAAGTGGCTGGACAACGAGCGCTACCTCTTTGTCATCAACCACTTGGCCAACGCTGGCAACCCGGAGGCCTTCTTCATCGTCGGCCTCACGCTCGTCTTCGCGCACCAGGATAAGCAGCATAGGCTCGACAGCCTCGAACGGGTGGCCGTTGCTGGCCACAAGACCGGACCCTACGTGCTCGGCCTCCTCCTCTACACGGGCGGTGAATCGAGCGATGTTGGGAAGCACTACATCAGCTAGGTTGAGGGCGAGCTGATCGACGATGGTGCCGGAGGCTCACTGCGAACGCGATCCAGGCAGCGACGTGGAAGAAGAAGGTCGGGCCATAGGGCGAGGTGTTGGCACTACCAGAGGATGGCCACCTGTGCATGAGCACTGGATGCGACCTGACTATAGGGTGGGACGACTAGGTCATCTTCTACAGTGACGGCTGTAGGATTAGGAATGAGTACGCCAAGTTCTTTTCAAAGGTGTCGTACTACTTGAAGTAAAGCATATTGTCGTAAAATTAGTGGTTTTAGCATAGTTTTTGTAAATATTCAAATATAATTCCTCACCATTTTTGTCAATATTCTTCACTAATTAAATATGACAACTGCAAATCAGACTTTGAGCACAAACTAATCCTTTACTAATATGTCAAGAATTATCTCGCAAACATTGATTATACTTTCAGCCAACAGAGGATAATTTGTTTAATAGTGTAAAAGGAATCACAATTTCAGCACATTGGCCTTTCAGCAAACATGATGAAAGCCATCGAATAGAATCGGGCAAGGCATGCGAAATGCGCTATCTTGCTTTTTAGGTCATTGCTATTTACCGTCATGTGTTTGTCTGTTATAGTTTGCCTATCGGGTCGTGCTAGTTATCATTGCCTAGCATGCCTTATTGGTATTCTTGTTTTTCTTTGTCTTATTTTTGTCTTGCTCTATTCTTGTTTCGTTGAAAAAAAGAAAACCAATCACTCTGTTGTGCCGCAAATACCAGGAGAGAAAAAAATGTTTACTGAACATTTTTTACCTACAGAACTATCACAGGCGGTTTAGTAGAAAAAATTGTCTGTGATATGTATCATAGACGGTTCAAAACTAAAACTGTATGTGATATTTTCACATAACATAGACTATTTTTAATTATAACTGTCTGTGATATGTCACTTATTACAAACGGTTCTTAACAAGAACCATCTGTGATATGGCCTACTACTTCGAAGAAGACGAGGAGTACGACTAAGAAAACAACCAAAACCACCGCGATGCATGTTTTTTTGGGGGTCATCCACGTAGCACATGACCAGCCCTTGCAAGTTCAAGAAGCATGGATGCAAGGAGAGCATCAGTGTTAGTTTCAAAGAAGTAGGTTGTCCCTACTGTCTCATCACCTCATGCTGCGTGGACGACCCCGAAAAAAATCATGCATCATGGTGGGCTTAGTTGCTTTCTTAGGCGTACTCGACGTCTTCTTCAAAGCAGCCACATACGAGAAATAAAAAGAAATACTAACCTTAGATGACCAAGAACAAATAGATCTACAAACTGGCCACCTCCTTCAAAACCTATAGCTGCATATCAGAGACACTTCTCACTAGAGATAGATCTAGATCTAGTCGGGACAACGAGATATATAATGGCATATATCACAGACGGCTTTGAATAAAAATCATTTGTTATATTAGGAGATGTCACGAGCAGTTCTATTTTAGAACAGTCTATGCATTATCACAAGAACCGTTTGTCATAGGCACCAATAAATATCTGGTCATTCCGACTTCTGGCATATCTATATGTAGGGAGATCTATCACTGAGCACCGACTGCTTTGAAGGAGGTGGCTGGCTCTTGGGCGTTTGGTGAAATAAATACCGTAGAGTTGCAAGTGCATGTGTAAGGCATGATCTAAGGTATGTTTGTATTCCTTTTTATTTGTCATCAAACAAATTTAATATCATTTTGTTGTGGAAATCCTAGCTATTCTTAGCATGATATTGGGAAAACTCCTTGCTATTATCCAAACAAGCATGAAACGTATGCTTGCATATTTGTTCATAGGGCAAATCGGATATGTAATTATTGGAATAATTGTTGGAGACTCAAATGATGGAGATATGCAAGCATGATATATATATAAGATATATATATATATATATATTTATTCATGAATATTTCGTATGTAGCTACTTTAGGAGCATTAATCTAATTTAACACTAATTTGTTACATGTGTAGTGTAGATGGACTGAAGCTGGATGTACGTTGAGAACCGTGTGAGTGAAGAGTACATTGATAGCGTGTGTGCTTTTAGAAGAGCTACCAAGCAGGATATGTTGAAGAAGGGGATAAAATTTATATATTGTCCATGAATTGACTGTGATAATCTAAAAATGTTCACTAACCCAGCGCAGATCGAAGTGCACTTGATTCGAAGGGGTTTCAAAAAAGAGTATACATGTTGGACCAGTCACGGTGAAGAGCAGATTATACTGCAAGGTAGTAACATTATCGAGGAAGACAACGATATGGCCAGATGTGGACTGTGCTTTCAATGAGAGTAGGTCGCACAATAACAATCTAGATCAGATACTACGCGATGCAGAAGGGAACTATAGTGAGAGAGAGTCTGGTAAATTCAAGGGCTCAGGGAAACCGTTGTTTCTGAGCGGCAAGCTAGAGTACACAAGGTTGTCATCTATGCTTGAACTACTGAAATTGAAGGCAAGCAATGGTTGATCCGATAAGAGTTTCACGGCGTTGTTAGGTCTCCTAGTGGACATCCTTCTAGGGGGAAATGTGTTGCCCAAAATCACATACTATAACACCCCAGGACCCACATTACCCTGGAATGCCACTAACCACTCTACAGCTGAACATAAGCGGAAGCAAAAACAACTAATGGACACAATAATAACGGATAGAGTTCAATAAATTAAATCAACTACTAGCAATTTAATCCAAGAGTAGTCCACAAATTCATCATTAATAAATCAAAAGAACACTCATGAATAGCTAGTCATTAGGCTAGTTTCCTCTCAACTTTATTCTGACATAAAACTATGAATTGAGTGCATAATTGTGGTGCGCTCTACCCATCCCAGAATGCTTAAGAATCACTGAAAGGGGAAATAAACAACAAGGGTGAGAAAAATCTCAGCAAGTAAATTGATTAACAGTTATTCAAATAACAAGCAAGCTACATCACAATTTATATTATTGCATGACCGCAACCACATTCCACTTTCTCATTCAATAAACCACATGGACTAACATGAGTCCTGCCTCATAAGATTTCAAACATTGGCATAAGTATGCATTTCCTCCATCCACACTTTTAATGCAAATGCATGCCATGCTCCCTTGCACTCTTACCCATCAAGGTAAGAGTGTGCATCATCTCGACAATATGCGATCTTTGTCTGCAGTCTGATCGCGGCCATAAGCGGCGACATCCACAATGCAATGTCATGATATGTTATGAATAATATGATACTCATAAACCACATAAGTGTCATCTTCATAAGGGCACCAACAAGATCAACTTATACTACTACCACATAGTCACTATGGAAAATATATCCATGATCCACATTCGGCATCTAAAGCAACCACCTCATGACTACACGCAAGATATCCAAAGTAAAACATTCAATTATTAATTGCTGTTATCACCTCATTTGTAAGTCAACCAACCATGGCACAATACTTCAAAATACGAGAATCATATAGATTGCAAGTAGTAAGAACAACCAATTAAGCGGTAGTAACATGCTACAATTACTTGCCTTCCACGATGCGGCGTTAGCGGCAAAGATGATACTCCTAAACCCGAGGCTTCACCTCCTAAACAAGTAAAATAATTTCAATAAGGACATAATATACCTAGCGCTACTAATCGGTGTTCTACACCACTTCCCTGATGTCTCAAGTCGAGTTTTCAAAGCTGAAACTGAAAAACAACGTTTCCTGCCATATACCGTTTCTGGACAGCAGCACGATAATTGACATAACTCATGAACTGGAAGTCGAAAAGAGGTAAACCCAATTTCTCTAGATTCTTAACTGACTAATCTACAATACTCTAGTTGACACGATAATCCAATTCGGCCAAAATAATAGGCTAACCATTGTTTGAACTTTCAGTACAGAAACTGCCTACACATTCGAACAGCAAAACTAAAATGACCATAACTTTTAATAGGTAACTCCGAATTGATCGTTCTTTATCAATATGAAAAGGTTATCGAATTATCTACAATAACCTAGTTGTGTGAACTTTCAGATTCTACCAATTGCCCTTTCATATTTTAGGAAATAACCAGACAGATTATTCTCATCAGATTTCTGGCAGCAGATACTAAAACGATCATAACTTTTGCCTCAGACCTCGGAATTGAGTGATCTTTGTGGCTAATGAAAGATAAGAACCAGACCTACAGAACTCTAGGAGATGGACAACTCAAATTCGGCCTCTAAGACCCCGCAACAGTCCACGCAACCTTCTGGACAGATTTAAGTTTCTACTCGCAGCAATGCGATCTAATAAAAAATGAACCAAAACACATCTACCACTAATCAAACGATGAGGCCCGGCATTCGTTACCCTTGCAGCAACCAGGATGTAGGCGGAAGAACGTTGGAGAAGACGATCTTCCTCCTCCTCCTTTCTCTCCCTTCTTCTACCTCCCGATGGCGGTAGCAAGGAGCGACAAAGGGGCGACATGGAGGGCGAGGCAGCGAGGGGAGGAGGGTTGCTACGATGGCGTGCGATGCGTAGCTTCGTGCTACTGATAAAAGACCTAGGGTTTTGTTGGCCTTCTTAAACCAACTTCCTACTTGGGCCAAACAACGTGGGCAAAGCCCAAGATTAATTCTCCTCTAAAAATCTGATTTCTCTTTTTAATTCTGTTAAATACCTTTCTCATTTCAATTAATTCTCTAATGTTAAACAGGATATTACATAATCATTGATTTAATGCTTTTCTTGTTAGGAGAAATCTCTCTCTAAACTATATTGCACTCGAAAATTGAATAAATTTCTCTCCCCGAATAATACATTCTCTCAAATTGATATTCGGGTATTACATTCTACCCCCTTAAGCAGATTCGACCGAATCCTCACACAACACTCTGTGAAAGAACAACCACAAGCGAGAACTATCAACGGTAACCATGTATCCAGAGTGAACAAATCCGAGATAACGCTCGCGCATCTGAAACTCCAACTCCCAAGTGGCCTCTCTCTCGGACTAGCGAGACCACAACACAAAGTCGTACAATGACATTTGTCCTATCACTCAACCCAACCTTTCGGTACACTCATCGAGGAGGATCGAGGTAAGACCTTACTCGATGGTCAAGCGTCTTTAATGAAATCCCAAGCTTTAAATCGCTCGGCTACCACTTAGCAACAGAACACACGGGCGTTGCGTCGTCACGCACGGACCGAGGCGGTCAAAGAGATACGCCAACTTCCTAATTTCTCCATCTATCAAAGCGAACCAACGTATCTAGACCAAACTCCCTTTGTACGAAAACACACGACAAATGCCTAGAACCACCCTCGGTACATGTCCGTGTGTCCGGTCTGCGATGCATATGCCATGCCACATGACTACCGGGACCACACGCGCCATGCACCATATGCCCACGTCCCTGTCCCGCGCGCGTCGTGCGTGAGGTTGATGCTCAAAATCAAACTCTTCATCTAACAAGGCCACCCCTTTAAACAAGAATGCACAATGAGCTGGTTCTTAAACCACTAATTCACAAAGAGAATCCAAGCGTAAATAGAGAGTTCTCATCATATCCACGCAACACTAACTCTCCACCAAAAGGTAAAACCCCAAATTGGACAATTCATCACGAAAACAATCCCACTTTCTAAATAGGCACTTTACGATTGAATACCACGAAAACCAAAGGAGAAATCACTCGAATGCCCAACCAAATACTTCTTTTGGTTTATGCGAATTGGAAAGAATCAAGCATGCTAACACAGCACCAACTCCAAATTGCGGAAGAGATCAGTCAACAACACAAGCTCAAGCGAGAAAAAGAAAACGCCGCATCAAGAAAACATCCTTGTTTCTCAATTTTCCCTTTTAGGAATAAAATTTCTCTCAAACCTTGGAATTAATTCATCGATACCACACGAGATCAACCCTCTTAAGTTAACATCCTCAAGTTATGCTCCAACCGAAATACATCGTCCACACCTTTGTGGAGAAGTTCTATTGGTCCCACCAAACACTCTAGATAATTTCTTCTACTAATGAAATTAATTTGATGGGAGGCACCCAAACACCACAAAAAAAATGGATCCCACGCAATCACATCACCTCCAACTTTCAAGAATAACAACTCAAAATCCTCAGTACACACGCTCATGTACCACATCAGAAAAGTTCTATCAATGATCATTCCACTGCTTAGGAAACGTCATTATCTAATTTCTCTACACAAAATCATTGGGAGACAAAAGTTTAGCATAAAACAATGCACAGCCCAAATTTAACCTCCAAGACCTCTACAATGAATTTCTCTTATAACAGATAGTGAAATTATCGGATTAATTCTCTAACATCCCCACAAATCTAACATACTCTCTAATTG
Organism: Ampelocalamus luodianensis; assembly: GCA_036346255.1. Lineage (NCBI taxonomy): Eukaryota > Viridiplantae > Streptophyta > Magnoliopsida > Poales > Poaceae > Ampelocalamus > Ampelocalamus luodianensis. Next base: position 52,931,935 of record CM070621.1, read on the forward strand.
ACATCATCAGGAATCACCCACGCATTATCGCAATACTTTCCAATTGCGTTACTCAATAAAATTGATCAAGGTTTCCATACCTTCGATAATCCCCAATATTTTAACATGAACTAAGGTTCTGGAATTACACCATACCATATGTTCTACTTGGTCGTACCACTATTCAGTTTTACTTGAGCCACACATTCCCTTTGAAAGATTCTAACTTCAAGAAAGTTACTCATTGAAACCAAGTCATACGACATTAACTCAACATTTCCTACCATCTCCAAAGTTGTTGTAACGACTAGAGTTCTCACAATTCTACTCTCATTGAACTACACCAACACAATTCTTTTACACAACCATATAAGTACCCAATCATGACACTCTCATGAATTGACCAATATTTTCCATACTTGCAAACAATTTCTAAAGTTCCACTTGACATGAGCGAAAGATCTTGAACCACAACCACTATAGGTTCTAGTATTTGCACTAATGCCAATAGTTTGGCCCCAAAGACCAAACTTCTATTTAAGTCAAACCCTCTCCAAGGATTACTCCAAGAAATCAACTTATCACTCAATGCGTCTCAATCAACTTGACTTCCAAAGTCTCACAAGTCACTTAGTTGATCACCACCAACCATCTGCCATTATACACTCAAAGGTTTTGTGAAACAAATCCATTATTCTTTCTCAACAGAGAAGGCAATTGAAAACGATTCCCAGCACAAACAATAACGTATACCACTCACAATAAGCATAGGACCAAGGAAAGTAGTAAATTAAGCAATGAACTAGGAAAATATAAGGGAAGTCAACAGTAAGGGTGCAAGTCCCACAAGCAGAGAATTTCAAACCTCACCCATAAGAACAAAACATTGCTTTTTTTAAAAAAAAACTTGAGGAACCCACATGCAACGAAAAGAAAGGTCATACACACCTCAATTGAGTGGTGCGTTACAAAGCTTGCCCCAACCTCAAATACTACTATTACACTTTTTCCCTTACTGAAGGAAACCAATTTTCTTTTGTTACAACGTCACCTTGTAACATCAGCACAAGAGGAATATTTAGACCAAATCACATGAACCACTTTTGAACCAATTGAACTTTCCAACACGTCACTATGTTCAACCCAATTTCAGCTACTACAAAAATCATGAACTCCAAAAGATTGCGAACGCAAAACATGGAATATTTTCATTTACTCAATAACATGAGAGGCGCTCAAATTATTTTCTCTATAAGTGAATCAACATCACTCACACATTACTGACAATTGTTGGCATCGAAATCATATACTCTTACCAAGAATCATCAAACATTACTACTCCATCCTAAGACTTCCCGAAAGAACATAAGCCAAAAGGTTGAGACAAAACTCTTTCAACAAGATGATACTAGAACTTGTCCAAATAACAAAAGTACACCAACATTAATATCTTATCACACTTCATCCATTTAACTCTTACCGACGCTCAACGCCAAAATAGCACACACTATACTGTTGTAAGGGCACAATCATGATCCTACCTCTAATTGCAAACTCAACAACGATTATCGAATGGATTCAAGATTAATATTTACCAAGGCAACATTCGAATGCATCTTTAACTTAACCATCACTAGCGGTTAGAATAACCGAAGGAGGAATCAGATTCCAACTCATCTAATAAATTTAGCAGATTACTCGATCGTAAAGGTCAAACCGGTTCATCAACATTCTCACACTTCTTAACATCAATAGGTTCGAGAGGTGGACAACTCTTATATAACGTTCATCATATACCAAATACAATGATATTTCAATTTAATCAATTTTCCTTTTATGGATTCTAGTTAAGAATAACCATGCACCACGCCATGATCGACTTGGTAACTCAAACCTTAACAACGAATTTCTATGTTTAACACCTCTCACTTAAACATAACAGGACTTCACAAAAGGATTTTAACTCTTTTAGAAAAAAATGGCATTAACTTCAACACTCGAAATAATCCAAAAGAAATACATAAAACCAAAGCTTTCACATGTTAACGAACTGGCAACAGAAAACTTTCATTACCCAAAATATCAAACGAATAAATGAGTCATTCTATTCCAATGAGAAAGAAGGAACAACCATGGAAACCTCAATCTTGCCAATTGACAACGATCACAAGCAAGAAAAAGCAACTCAACAATGAAAAGCAATAATTGATTCAAAGAAACATTAGAGATCCATTGAAAGCCATCAACAATCATGAATCATGAACCTAGAGGAATATCATCAACCACCACAGAACAAATATTGCTAAATTCAGAAATCAAGGAAGAGAACTACTTTCTAAAGCAACTCACGCTTAACACCGAAACCACGGTACTCGAGGTTACTACTCCCTAACCACATACATAAGCGGTGGTGTAACTTGGTGAATCCGAGTAACAACCACGACCTCCACTTCTTATCGTCCGTAATCAACGCGCATAACCAAAGTATTCAGTTATTAAAATATAGGATGGATAATCTCATGACAATTATAGAATAAATTCATAGATATAAGATATCACATCATATCATAGATTAACAACAAGAAAGATAGTACAGAAGTAATTCAACAATTGCTCAATGAATGAAACATAGTAATAGAAATGCGGAAGCAACAAATTACCCATCCCACCTACTGTGCACAGTGTGTCATTTTAACATATTTCTATTAACCATGGACCTAAAGCCCGCTCTGATACCAACTGTAACACCCCAGGACCCACATTACCCTGGAATGCCACTAACCACTCTACAACTGAACATAAGCGGAAGCAAAAACAACTAATGGACACAATAATAACGGATAGAGTTCAATAAATTAAATCAACTACTAGCAATTTAATCCAAGAGTAGTCCACAAATTCATCATTAATAAATCAAAAGAACACTCATGAATAGCTAGTCATTAGGCTAGTTTCCTCTCAACTTTATTACTGAGATAAAACTATGAATTGAGTGCATAATTGTGGTGCCGCTCTACCCATCCGGGAATGCTTAAGAATCACTGAAAGGGGGAAATAAACAACAAGGGTGAGAAAAAATCTCAGCAAGTAAATTGATTAACAGGTTATTCAAATAACAAGCAAGCTACATCACAATTTATATTATTGCATGACCGCAACCACATTCCACTTTCTCATTCAATAAACCACATGGACTAACATGAGTCACGCCTCATAAGATTTCAAACATTGGCATAAGTATGCATTTCCTCCATCCACACTTTTAATGCAAATGCATGCCATGCTCCACTGCACTCTTACCCATCAAGGTAAGAGTGTGCATCGTACTACGACAATGTACGATGTCAGACTTAGCATCTGATCGCGGCCATAAGCGGCGACATCCACAATGCAATGTCATGATATGTTATGAATAATATGATACTCATAAACCACATAAGTGTCATCTTCATAAGGGCAACAACAAGATCAACTTATACTACTACCACATAGTCACTATGGAAAATATATCCATGATCCACATTCGGCATCTAAAGCAACCACCTCATGACTACACGCAAGATATCCAAAGTAAAACATTCAATTATTAATTGCTGTTATCACCTCATTTGTAAGTCAACCAACCATGGCACAATACCTCAAAATACGAGAATCATATAGATTGCAAGTAGTAAGAACAACCAATTAAACGGTAGTAACACTGCTACAATTACTTGCCTTCCACGATGCGACGCGTTAGCCTGCAAAGATGATACTCTTAAACCCGAGGCTTCACCTCCTAAACAAGTAAAATAATTTCAATAAGGACATAATATACCCAGCGCTACTAATCGGCGTTCTACACCGCTTCCCTGATGTCTCAAGTCGAGTTTTCAAAGCTGAAACTGAAAAACAACGTTTCCTGCCATATACCGTTTCTGGACAGCAGCACGGTAATTGACATAACTCATGAACTGGAAGTCGAAAAGAGGTAAACCCAATTTTTGTAGATTCTTAACTAACTAATCTACAATACTCTAGTTGACACGATAATCCAATTCGGCCAAAATAATAGGCTAACCATTCTTTGAACTTTCAGTACAGAAACTGCCTACACATTCGAACAGCAAAACTAAAATGACCATAACTTTTAATAGGTAACTCCGAATTGATCGTTATTTATCAATCTGAAAAGGTTATCGAATTATCTACAATAACCTAGTTGTGTGAACTTTCAGATTCTACCAATTTCCCTTTCATATTGTAGGAAATAACCAGACAGATTATTCTCGTCAGATTTCTGGCAGCAGATACTAAAACGATCATAACTTTTGACTCAGACCTCGGAATTGAGTGATCTTCGTGGCTACTGAAAGATAAGAACCAGACCTACAGAACTCTAGGAGATGGACAACTCAAATTCGGCCTCTAAGATCCCGTAACAGTCCACGCAACCTTCTGGACAGATTTAAGTTTCTACTCGCAGCAATGCGATCTAATAAAAAATGAACCAAAACACATCTACCACTAATCAAACGATGAGGCCCGGTATTCGTTACCCTTGCAGCAACCAGGATGTAGGCGGAAGAACGTTGGAGAAGACGATCTTCCTCCTCCTCCTTTCTCTCCCTTCTTCTACCTCCCGATGGCGGTAGGAAGGAGCAGCAAAGGGCGACATGGAGGGCGAGGCAGCAGGGGAGGAGGGTTGCTACGATGGCGGTGGCATCAGTAGCTGCGTGCTACAGTAAAAGACCTAGGGTTTTGGTTGGCCCTTCTTAAACCAACTTCATACTTGGGCCAAACAACGTGGGCAGAAAGCCCAAGATTAATTCTCCTCTAAAAACTGATTTCTCTTTTAATTCTGTTAAATACCTTTCTCATTTCAATTAATTCTCTAATGTTAAACAGGATATTACATAATCGTTGTGGATACTTTCCTTGTTAGGAGAAATCTCTCTAAACTATATTGCACTCGAAAATTGAATAAATTTCTCTCCCGAATAATACATTCTCTCAAATTGATATTCGGGGTATTACACATACCAAGCCAAGAAGGTTCTTTATCCATTGGGAATGGAAGTAGAAAGAATACATGTATGTCCGAACGATTGTATCCTCTACCGTAAAGAGTATGCAGACATGCATGTATGTCCAGTGTATAAAGCATCCCAATACAAGCGTAAGAATCACTCCTATGACGGCGAGGGCATCGATGTGAAGTAAGGACCTCCTGCTAAGGTGTTGTGGTATCTACCTATAATTCCCCGTTTGAAGCGTTTATTTGCAAACCGAAAGGAGGCAAGATTGCTGTGTTGGCACTCGGAGGAGCGTAAGAAAGATAGAAAGATAAGACACCTTGCTAATTCTGCCTAGTGGAGAAATGTTGATTCGGTGCGGAACCAAGGAATATAAGGTTTGAGTTGAGTACAGATGGAATGAATCCTTTTGATAACATAAGCAGCCGACATAGCACCTGGCCCGTGAATCTATGTATGGATAACCTTCCTCCTTGGCTGTGTATGAAACGGAAGTACATTTTGATGTCACTACTTATCCAAGGGCAGAAGCAACCTGGGAACGATATTGATGTGTACCTAGCACCATTGCTGGAAGATCTTGTTACACTGTGGAACGAAGGGGTACATTTATGGGATGCATATAAACGAGAGAACTTCACTTTACGCGCCATGTTGTTCTGCACCATCAATAATTTTTCTACCCTTGGTAACCTGTCGAAATTTAGTACAAAAGTAGAGAAAGCCTGTTCGCACTGCATACATGATACCGAGAGTGTGTGGCTGAACAACTCATGCAAAACTATGTACATGCATCACCGTATGTTCCTTCCCAAGTATCACCTGTACTGCAAGATAAGAAATAATTCGACGAAAATAAGGAGGACGGTTCAGCTCTAAGAGCTTTTAGAGGGAAAGAGGTCTAGATTTGGTTAAGGATATCAATGTTGTGCTTGGAAAGGGACATAAATTGAGAACCAATCAAAAGAATATCTGGAAGAAGAGATCAATTTTTTGGGACTTACTTTATTGGGAGCACTTAGAAGTTTGCCACTGCATCGACGTCATACATGTGGAGAAGAATGTATGTGATAGCTTGATTGGTCTCTTACTAAACATTCGTTACAAAATAAAAGATGGTGTCAACGTACAGTGTGACTTGGTTGATATGAACATAAGGACCGTGTTAGCACCGAAAGAGACCGATAAAGGACGAACGTACCTTCCGCCAGCTTGCTACACTCTGTCCAAGACCGAGAGAAAGGAACTATGCCAGAGCTTACATGGTGTGAAAGTTCTGTCCAGTTACTCCGCCAGCATGAAGAAACTTGTTTCTATGGAAGATTTGAAATTAATGGTATAAAGTCTCATGATTGTCATGTGCCGATGACACAAATGCTTCATGTTGCAATTAGAAGTATTTTGCTGAACAAGGTCTGAGTAGCAATCATGAGGCTGTGTTATTTCTTGAACTCAATTGCTCAAACGGCCATCGATCCTGAAGGACTAGATGCTCTACAGGCCGAGGTGGTGACGACTCTATGTTATCTTGAAATGTATTTCCCTCCCTCATTTTTTGATATCATGGTCCATCTCATTGTTCACCTTGTGAAAGAGATAAAGATATGCTGCCCTGTGTTCCTACGTCATATGTACCCGTTCAAGAGGTACATGGGAATTCTAAAGTCCTATGTACGGAATCGATCTCGACCGGAGGGCAGCATCATCAAAGGTTATACAACTAAAGAGGTCATTGAGTTCTGCGTTGAATACATGGCTCAAGTAGAACCGATAGGTGTGCCTCTATCTCGTCATGAGGGGTGGTTGGAAGGTATTGAGACCATCGAAAGGAAAGCAATCACTCCCGATCTGGATACGTACGCTCAAGCCCATTTTACAGTCTTGCAACATATAACCGACGTGTCCCCATACATCAACGAGCACAAAGACATGGTACGATAACATAATCCAACCAGTTGGAGGTTTGGATCACGAGAGAGCACAACCGTCGGTTCAATGAATGGTTAAAGATGCAATTCACTAGGAGATTATCAAGTGATGATATGCTGCAATGGTAGGCAAAAGGGCCAAAATTAACAATTGTGACATGGAAAGGATACGACATAAATACGTACACATTTTATATGACAACTCAGGATAGGAAGAGCACAGTCCAGAACCAAAGTGTCTCCATATATGCGTTTCATGAACAGTTCAATACTGCTAGGTTGAGCTTCTACTACGAGTTTGTAGAGGAGATATGGGAGCTCGACTACGTACTTTTCAAGATCCCCCTGTTTGGTGAATGGGTAAGTGTAACACCTCAGCCCAACACGAATCTGGAATGCTACTAAGCTAACAACAGAATAAGTTAAAACCATGACACTTTACTAAATTTTGGCAAAACCTCCTCTGTTTAGATAACTATACCGAGGATTCCAACGGATACAATTATCAAAATTAAACAACCCAACATTCAGATAATCAATAGGCATTCATGACATACTAAGTGACTAAAGCATAATCACAAATATCCAAAATATGCTACTCATCATTAATACAAATAATCCAACGCGTAAACATAACCATAATAAATCCTTTAAGTAGTTTGCTCGTTTATTAAGACATGACCTAAAATTTAATCAACAATAAAAGGTTCATGGCAGTGTGCGTGCGAACATAAAGCTACTCCCTCCCATGCATGTCGTTCTTGGATTGGGTACCTAAAACAATAATAACAAGAGTGAGTCCATAGACTCAGCAAGTACATATAAAAGACATTGCAATGCAAAATAATAACATCAGCATCCACTTCCAGAAGCATTTCATTAAATCATACCACATGCATATACAATGCTCAAGGATCCTTTTTCTTTAACTCTGTTTGTATTTTACCGGTAATGCAAAGTATGCAACCATCGCTGTATATCCATGCCTGTGCTCGCAAGCGCAGGGACCAATTGCCGAATACTTCGCAAGTAAAGGGAACCTCAAGACCACACTCCACAAGTGTGGGGACTAAATTCAAATAACAAATCAAATGAACTCCAAATAGAAATATTTTGGATTAGTTAGCTAGATTATAATTTTATAAAGATTTTGCAACTTGAACCACCCAAATCGGAGATTGGATGCAAAAGATATGAATTTTAGATGTTTGAGTTTACATGAAATGATAAGTTAGGGTTTAAAGGAATCATTGGTCAAATGAACTCAAAATTAAATAATTTTGAGTTAGATGGCTAGATCTTGATTTTATATGAATTTAGGAATTTGAATCGACGAAATCGGAGTTCGTATGAGGGAGAACGAACCCCGGAAGTTCTGAATATCAAAAATCCTAATTTTCAGATTTTATTGAATTTCTTGAATTATTTTCCTAAAGGAAAATGGCTTTATTGCGTCAGCATGACATCAGCATCTGATTTTTGGAATTTAAAAGAATTAAAAGTATCTCCGGCAGTGGGACCCACTTGTCATTGACTCGACTCACGGTGGGTGGTTCCACCGAGGCGTGGAGATTGGTGTCGTGGATCGCCACGCGCGGCGACTCAGCCGTGACACGCGCGGGGAAGCGGCGACGGTGCTTAGGTGGCACCGAGGTGGCATCGCACGCGGCACGAGGCCGACGGCGGCTCGCAACGAGCTCGCCGGCGATTGGAGGCACGGCAGCGCCGGCGAGGGTACCAAACGAGAGTGGAGTGTAGGAAGTCACGATGCTCACCGTGGCGGCGCTTGGGAACGAAGAAATCGCCGGCGGCAGGGTGATCGGGCTCCACGGCAGCGACGGGCTCCGGTGGCGCTCGGGCGAAGCGGAGGCGAGCACCGGGTTCGCGCGGAGGCGGGGATGCTAACGGTGGTGACGGTGATGATGCGGCGGCGACGGAGGCGGCGCTAGAGGCGGCGGCGTGCTTGCGGCCGACGGCGAGAAGATCTTGAATTCCGTCGAACTCACGGGGAGGGAGAGAAGGTGGATGGTGGGGTTGGAATGAGGAGGAACGGGGCTACCCGGTGCTCCCTTTATAGGGGCCAGAGGAGGCCAGGGGCGAGAGATCACGCGTAGAGGTTGCGGCGGCGATTTTTAGATTCCGGCGATTACGCGCGAAACGGAGGGGGAAAGTGGCCGGAGATGGGGCGGCGGGACGCAGGGAATTTAATGCGCACGACCGCGTATGGGAAGTGGGCGAGAATCGCGGCGGAGACGAGCTCCGCGCGGCGCGAAAATGGCGGCTGCGTGTGGCTGAAGGAGGAAGGAGGCGCGGGGAGGAAGATAAGACGTGGGCCGTCGATTTTTGATCGACGATGCGGAGGAGATGATGCGGCGTGGAGGCGTGGATGCCGTTGGATGTTGATCCAATGGTAGGGGTGAGTGAGGGGGGAGGCCGGGGAGGAGCGGGCCGAGATTGGCTGGTGCGCGGTGAAGGAGAGATGGGCCGGGGAGAGTTTCGGCCCAAAGCCATTTTCTGATTTTAATTGTTTTAACAATTGATATATTCCAGATAATTAGAAAGGACTTTAGAAAATAGCAAATAAATCCAAAAATTATGGAAAAATTCACAAAAATTCCCTTATTTATTTTGGACTTAATAAAAATAGTTCCAACTTATAATTGGCTATAGTTTTTGCACATAAATTGTTTTGGCTTTAAATTACTTAGGAAAAAGTTTTTAAAAACCTCAGAAAATTCTATAAATTAATTAAATTTTATTTTCCAGATCAAACCAACTTAAACTACAAGAACTTCAAATAAATTTTAAATTTTGACCTTTACAACTTCAGAGATTCAAATAAAGCAATCAAGCTTTGGCAAATTCTTAGAAAAACCAGTAAAATAATAATTTTATTTATTTTTATTTTGGTAACAACACTTTGGGATGTTACACTGGCCAAAGGGGTGTAATGCTCCAGAAGTGTGAGAAGCCAATAATCGGGATAAATTAATTTAATCGGTAGAGATTAATTAATCGGGGGAAAGTTTAATTCAGAAAATCATCAAATCAGTAAAAGAGAGGGTTTTCCGCTTTTCACTCCAACCTGGCACAGGCTTTGGCCGGTGGGCTGGCCGGCCAAGGGAGGGGGTGCCACTTCCCCCCCCCCCAAAATCCTAGCCGCCCCTCTCACCCCCCTCCCTCACGCCCCCACCTCTCCCCCTTGTGGCCGCCACTTTCTCCCCACCTCCCCCACCCCTCCTTGTGCACCTCCCTATCTCCCTCCACCTCCATTGCTGCTGGCCAAAGAGAAGAAGAAGCTCCATTGCAGCCGGCCAAGGAGGAAGAAGAAGGGGAAAAGAAGAGAAGGGAGAAGAAGAGGGAGAAGAGAAGGAAGAGAGGAGAAGGAGGAACCTCTTCGGGGCCTGTTCATCGTCGTCCATCACATCGTCAAGGGTAACGACGGGTTTCTTGGGTTGTGTGATAGTCATTAGAAGCGATTGCTATTAGATCGATTGCATCGGTTTAATTCTGTTCTCTGTTCAATTCTGTCCAGAATGTTGCGCAGCCAGTTTCATTTATTTAGAGGCCGAATTAGGAGTTTTGGTCTCCTAGAGAAACGTAGATCATGTTCTTATATTTCAGTGGCCACCAAGATCACCCAAATCCGATTAACGGTCAGGAAGTTATGAATTTTTTAGTATCGCTGCCTGGTAATTCTGTCAGTTTCTGGCAGTCTGTGGTAATCTGGTTAAAACTTCTATTTAAAAGGGGAATCAGGGGATCTCAGTATAACGAAAAATATGGATAACTTCTGTACCTTTTCATAGAGATAAAGAACACGATATTTGGACTTTCGTAGCAAAAGTTATGGTGGTTTTAGCGTACTGTCCAGAGAACCCGATGAGAATTCTGTTGTCTGATGATTGGTTTGGTAGGGGTAGTTATGGGCAGAATCAAAAGGGCTCCCCAACTAGGTTTATTTAGGTAATTCAATTACCTCTTCATAAAGTCTAAGAGCATCTTAATTGGACTCCTGAGCAGAATGTTACATATTTTAGAATTTGGATGTTTTCAGTGAGCACCAAAAACGATCGCTAGAAATTGGAGGTTTTGGTTAACACTTGAGAGTTAGCGAGTTCTGTTGTGTTATTATTTATGCGTTTGGTCCAGCATGTTGGTCTTAGATTGGGGTATCTTTATGTTCAGGTGGGAGCGTGATCCCAGGCAGCGCCCTCTTCGCGTCCACCGTTCTCTCGCACTTGTTGAGGCAAGTATTCGGGTTGCGAATATTTATGTTGCTTGCTAAAATTGGTTGTGTCTTTCCCGTGCAAGTCATATATGGATGATAGTGTGATATATACATGGTGAATGAGACTTGGTTACAACATGTTTGTAATGAAAGAGTAATTTTGGAATGTGGTAGTGCTCTACATGTTATTCGGTAAATGAGATGTGGCATGTACTCATGTATTTACTTGTTGTTGAAAGTTACATTCTGGTACATATGCATGTTGAGAGCATACAGGTGCCTTGGTCACGTGGTGACCAAGCACATACAGTTGAGGTCCCCGTCATGTAGATGACGGGCTTGAGGTCCCCACATTCGTGGAATTTGGGCTATGAACAAAGAGGTCCCCATCATTAAGATGATGGGCAAAGGTCCCTATACATGTGGTGTATAGGCTCTTGGTCCCTGTGCGGAGAGCACACAGTGCAAGGGTATCTGACTGACGGTTGTATACCCGCATTACCCGGTAAAATACGAAAAGAGATAAAGTTCAAAGGAGCATTGCATTGGTTGCATATCATGAGATAAATGGCTATGTTTAGTATAATGCTATTGTGGATTATCGATGCTATGTTTGAGTTCATGTTTATAGCCTTGTTGATACTTGCTGAGTCTTTGGGCTCACTCTTGCTTTAATGTGTTTTAGGTACCAGTGGCAGGAACGACATGCATGGGAGGAGTAGAAGTTGATGCACTCACTACCTCACACCCCAAGGCGTTGCCACTTAGCTTCAATTTTAGAGACAAATAGACTGTTCGATTATCACCCATAGATGGTTTGGTTTGAGTTTTGATTATTTGTAATAATGAGATTGCCAGTTTTGGTTCATTCATTGGTTATCATGCATGATTGAGTAAGTTTGATTATGAAAATCTGTTATATGCCATGATTTAATGTTGAACTCTTGATATAGCTAATTAAACAAAGGAGGCTCTGCCGAAAATTTGTAGGCTGTGCTATAATAGTTTAGTTTCAGTAGCATTCTAGGCTCATTGAGAGTTGGGGTGTTACAGGGGGGGGCGCCACTTCCCCCCCAAACCCTAGCCGTACCCCACTGTCCCACCCCTCCCCTCATTGTGGCCGCCACTCTCCCTCACCCCTCCTCTCCTCCACCTTGCGCCCCAACCTCCCCTCCCTGGCTACCTCCCCCTTGCGCCTCCTCTCTCTTGCTCCTCCCCTAGTTCCCCCATTGTTGCCAGCCAAGAGAAGAAGAAGGGATCTCCTTTGCAGTGGCCGGCCAAGAAGGAAGAAAAGAGGGAAGGGAGAGGGGAGAAGAGAAGGAAAATGGATCACCAGCAGGAGCTCACGATCTTCAGCTGCTCCAAGGGTAACTAATGTCGTTTGTCATTGTGTGGTTAGTCGTAGAAGCGGAACCAATTAGTTTTGACTAGTTTGAAGTCTGTCTGCTAAAGTTGCAGTTCTGTCCAGATTGTTGCGCAGTTAGTTTCGTGTGTTTAGAGGCCGAATTAGGAGTTTTGATCTTGTAGAGTTTTGTAAATTATGTTCTTAGCTTTCAATGGCCACCACGAACGCTAAAATTTGATTAACTGTTAGGGAGTTATGAATTTTTTAGTATCGCTGTCCTGCTGATCTATCAGCATTTGAACAATCTGTAGAAAACTGGTTAAAACTGTTAGTTAAAGGGCAAATCAGGGGATCTCAATATAACAAAACATGTAGGTAATTTCTATACCTTTTCATAGAGATAAAGAACGCAAGATTTGGACTTCTGTAGCAAACGTTATGGTGGTTTTAGTGTACTGTCCAGAGAAACCGACGTGATAATTGATGTTCTGTAGTTTGGCTTGGTAGAGGCAGTATTTGGCAGAATCAAAAGGGCTCCCCAACTAAGTTTATTTAGGTAATTTAATTAACTTTCCAGAAAGTCCAAGAACATCTTATTTAGACTCATGAGCAGAAAGTTATGTATTTTAGAAGTTGACTGTCCGCAGTGAACACCAAATCGATCGCTAGAAATTAGAAGATTGGAAACGCTTGGGAGTTTAGCGAGTTCAATTGTGTTGTTACTTATGATTTTGGTCCAGTATGTTGGTCTTAGATTGAGGTTATCTTTATGTTCAGGTGGGAGCGTGATTCCAGGGGCAGTACCCTCTTCGCGTCCACCGTTCTCGCACGGTTGAGGCAAGTATTCGGGTTATAGCATATTTATGTTTGCATGCTGAGATTGTGTTGTGTCTTGCTCGTAATAGCCATGCATAGATGTTAATGAGATGAGGTTCCATCTATCTTGATGACTGCAAGTTATGGTTAAAGTTTCCTTCGTATGTTGTTAATGTTTACATGTTATTGTGTACACGTTGTATTATTATGTAGGAAAGATGATGTCATAGCGCATATGCATGTTTTGAGCATGTTTGAGACTTGGTTATGTGGTGACCAAGTATAAATAGTTGAGGTCCCTGTCATGCAATGACGGGCTTGAGGTCCCCACATTCGTGGAATGTGGGCAGTGAGTAAAGAGGTCCCCATCATAAAGATGATGGGCAAAGGTCCCTATACATGTGGTGTATAGGCTCTTGGTCCCTGTGCCAGAGGGCACAGGCAAGGGTATTCATCGACGGATGTATACCCTGTATTACCGGTAAAATGCGAAAAGAGATAAAGTTCAAAAGGTGCATTGCATTGGTCGCCTTCCATAAGTATGAAAGCTATGATTAGTGTAATGTTATTGTGGATTAATGATGCTATGATTGTGTACTTGTTTTAGCTTTGTTGATACTTGCTGAGTCTTTGGGCTCACTCTTGCTTTGATATGTTTTAGGTACAACTGGCAGGAACGACATGCATGGGAGGGAGTAGATGTTGGATGCACTCACTACCTCACAACCTTAAGGCATTTGCCATTTAGTTTCATTTCAGGAATAAGTAAACTGCTTGAGAATCACGCATGGATGGTTTTTGTTTGAGTATCAGATTAATTGTAATAATGAGAATTGCAAGACTTGATTATGAAGATATTGTAAAATGCTATGATTAATGGTTGGAACCTCGGTATAGTTGACTATACAAAGGAGGTTCTGCCGAAAATTTGTAATATGTTCTAGTTTAATTTAATTCCAGTAGCATTCCAGGCTCAATGTGAGTTGGGGTGTTACAAAAATATCTTGACAAAAGGTTTCCAACACCTCAATAAAGATTGTTCACCCACAACCACATCACCTCATTCTGTTATAGATAATCAACTGGAACTTCTCAGCGAACATACTCATTTACTTTACCCAAAGCATTATATCAAAGATCAAACACACTATTCAAAATTCGCTTCTGTTCATCTACCCCTACACATAATATTGGGTCTCCAAGGTCCTAGCATAAAAATACAAAGCCCAAAATCAACCTCTATGACTCCTACCATAAATTTCTGGTATAATTGATAGGAAATCCTCAAATTCGTTTACTAAAATTTCACATAGCTGAACAATAACATCAGTCATTAATATCAACATTCCTCACTAATCAAGTAACCGCCCTAAGGCGATTTATTTCACCAATCCTAGACCTTCTCTAATCCACACCAATCCAATTCAGTTACACAACCATAATATACCCGTTCGCAAAACCCTAACTAATTGACCAAGATTCCAACATACTCAATCAGTAACGTCAATAAATAAATTTATTCTTTGACCAAGATATCCTTAGAGATAATTTAACTCCCATAGGATTACTCACTGAGGCCGAGTCATACATGACAATATCTCAACAATTCCTGCTATCCTATTAATTAGCACGACACTTAGGTTTCTCCATACCACTACTCTTATTAAACTTCACCACCATAAGTCTTTTGCACAATCATACTCGGTATCCAATTGCGATACTCTAATAAGTTTATCAAGAGTCCATAATTTCGATAATCCCATCATTCCAATATGGACAATGGTTCCTAGATTATAATTCGCCATAGATTCCACTACTTGTAACACTAATCAATTGTATTCCAACGACAAACATTCCATTTAAATAGAACTCTCTCCAAGAGTTATGGGTCAAAACCAATTCACCTTCTACTGTTCTTCAAATAGATTGGTTCCCAAAATCTCACCACTACCATATACTAGTCCACTACCAGCTAGTCTCCATATTACACTTTTATAAGACTTGGCAATACAAATTGGTTAATTCCTTTCTCAAAAGGAAGAAACAAATAAATACAAGTTTCAAAACACAAGAAAACGTTGTTCCTCGGAGTGAGCACGAGACCAAGAGAAACAGTCAAATAACAATTATCTCGGAAAACAAAATACGAGTTCACAGTTGACGGCACATGTCCCCCAAGAAGGAATTTTCAAACCGAGCACGAGACCAAGAGAAACAATCAAATAACAATGATCTCAGAAAACAAAATACGAGTTCACAGTTGACGGCACATGTCCCACAAGAAGGAATTTTCAAACCTCCATAAATCATAATAAAATATTGTTATGGAAACTCAAGAAACTCTTAAGCTGTAGCGACAGAAAAGTTGCAGATTACAATTCTTAACTCTGACCTCAAATATTTATGGCACACATTTTGTGTTAACAAAGAAAGCAATTTTTTTTTTATTACAACATGACTTGCCAACCCAAACAAGAAATGCCTTAAAACCAAATCACACTAATAACTTACGAACCAAATAGAACCTTCCAATGCATCGCATTGCTCAAACTAATTTCATCTACTACATAAATCATGAACCCCCAAAAGAATCACGAATGCAAAACTCCAAACATTTTATTTAACCGATATTACACAAAAAAATCAACTTACTTTCTCTCTAGAAGAATCATCACCATTCCAATGAATCAGAATCTCTTGTGGACAATCTTACTAACATCAAGAATAATTCACTCTTAACAAGATTCATTATCGTCAACTCTTCCCTTATAAAGCCCCCAAAGGCTTACCAAAATGTTACATACCCCTTTATCATCTCATCCTCAAATGAGTATACACCAAATTCTTACACCCTCACTACAACAACCACTCTATTTTAGAGGGAACCTACTACACAATTTAAAAGGTTACACCAAAACCCTTTCATCAAAGACATTTTATTATCCGACAATTTCACCATCAAGCAAACACAGGTCACCTATTAAATCCCATCATAAACCTTTATAAAGAAACATGGTATATTATTTCATAACATTTTTGTTATCTCAATAAGATTGCAGCAGCCAATCTGTTCTGGAGTATATCTAATACACCAACCGCACTATCGGAGCAACCTCTTTTAACAAGATCATACAGCCACAATACACCCTATGAAACACATGTGACTAATTCACTTCCAAATTCCAACCCTTCACTTATTCGGAATGCTCATACTAATTTAGTACACACTAATTTCATTCTAGAGGTTATCATAAACCATTGAGGATTATTCAATCATGGACGAATTGATGGTCCTTTCTCTATTTGCACTCCCACGAGCATAAATAAGATCATCAAATAGCCAAATAAAGAAAATTTCCATATTAATATCTACTAAGACAACAGTCGAACACATCTTATATTTCTCTTCTCGCACAGTTAGATTAATTCATTGAGACCAAATAATCCAACAAGTTTAGCAACTAAACAACTCTAGGGGTCAACCATTTCGTCAATGTTCCACATTTCTTAAAAACTCTATTAATTCCAATTAAGTGTGGTCATACTCCTGATCACAGTTCACCAAGAACTACTAGAGGACAAAGTCAACTTAATCGATTTCACTCCCAAGGATACTCGTTAGGATTTATTATGCACTATGCTACATATCCACTTTGATAACTCATATCATATTCATCAATTTCTTTGATTATAACCACTGTCTTAACCACGGGAAGACATCGCTAAAGGGTTTAATATTTTTTTTTCACAAAAGAGAACCATTCAACTTCAACACTCAAAATACCCAAAGGAGTTACATTGAGTCAAAGCTTCCACACACCAAAAGACTTGCAAAAGGAAACTTTCATTATCCACATCATCAAGAGAAATAAATGGGTCATATTTTCCAATAAGAAAGATAAAACTCCAATACAAAGGTCAATCTTGATAACTAACTAAGTCCACCGGCTGTAAGAATAACTCAACAGTTGGAAAAATAATATTTGCTTTAAGGGACAAATTAAGCCAATGAAAACACATTAACCTTTCTCAATGAAACCCATCAACTGTATTGAACTACTGACCCAAGAGAAAATTCATCAACCACAACTGGACAAGAGTTAACCAAATTCAAATTCAATGAAGAGTACAACTTTCCTAAAAATACTCACTATCAACGCCTGCACTAAGGTATTCGAGGTAACCACTTCACTATTCTCTTACCACGAATGGTGGTGTAACTTCGTAAAACTCAGGGCCACAACCACAGCCTCAGCCTCTCAACATGTGCTACCATCACTCGTAATAATCATAGAATCATATTGTAGGTATGTAAAATCATCTCATAATAGGAATCATCAATACAATATAACAGAAACGTAAATGCAATGCTTGACCCATCCCATCCTACTATACATTAGCGTGTCAGGTTTTTAAATTCATTAACCATTACAAAATTTTAGCAAATTAAGTTGGCTAAGTTGTTAATCTATTTACCATGAACCTACAGCTCGCTCTGATACCAACTGTAACACCCCAGCCCAACACGAGCCTGGAATGCTACTAAGCTAACAATATAACGAGTTAAAACCATGACACTTTACTAAATTTTGACAGAACCTCCTCTGTTTAGCTAACTATACCGAGGATTCCAACGAATACAATTATCAAAATTAAACAACCCAACATTGAGCATAATCAATAGGCATTCATGACATACTAAGTAACTAAAGCATAATCACAAATATCCAAAATATGCTACTCATCATTAATACAAATAATCCAACGCGTAAACATAGCCATAATAAATCCTTTAAGCAGTTTGCTCATTTATTAAGACATGATCTGAAATTTAGTCAACTATAAAAGGTTCATGGCAGTGTGCGTGCGAACATAAAGCTACTCCCTCCCGTGCATGTCGTTCTTGGATTAGGTACCTAAAACAACAACAACAACAACAGTCCACAGACTCAGCAAGTACATATAAAAGATATTTCAATGCAAAATAATAACATCAGCATCCACTTCCAGAAGCATTTCATTAAATCATACCACATGCATATGCAATGCTCAAGGATCCTTTCTCTTTAACTCTTTTTGCATTTTACTGCTAATGCAAGGTATGCAACCGTCGCTGCATACCCATGCCTGTGCTCGCAAGCGCAGGGACCAATTGCCCAATACTCCGCAAGTAAAGGGAACCTCAAGCCACACTCCATAAGTGTGGGAACCTCTGTGAGTACCCTAGTTTATTTGGCTTGTAATGCTTAACCAACCACCTGGCCCTAGCATCACAAATCAAATAAACCAAGCCTCGAGATATGTATACTTCCCAGAACTGCAGTACACACACCTCTTCACAAAATTATACATCAACTCCATTCTAACATAGAGTCCAAAGCATCACGATACTAAAACAGTAGGCAACAAAGTAGAGTTATTACAACAGAGGCCGACTGATACGGGGGAGGCCCGATCTTCTCAGTGAGAAACCGTGGATAGTTGATGCGAAGTAGACGATGTCGCTAGCTGAACACTCGCGCCAATGCACGAACCCTCAACTCTTCGAATACGCCACAACACACCGGGTAGTTGTTCGTCGCGAGACCACGAAGCATTTAACGCCAAGTCCCCGATTCCCGGTGGAGCGACGGCTTGACCTTGAATTGCGAACGAACAATTGATCGCCTAGTCCTCTCTCAAAGTCCTCGCATGAACTCGGGTCGAAAGAACAAGCAATAGCTATGTTTCAATCTTATGAATAAACTGGTCTAATGGATACAAGGGAGGGCAAGGGTATTTAAGGCGCCTCCATGACTCACGCACGGCCTAGGGCCGGCCACACATGCCGAATCAAACTCTAACTCGGCTAAGACCTAAAAACACACAAAAAGGAAAACCTAACTTAAGTCCGTCACATTGTTTCGGCCATAGCGGCGCGACCGTAAGTCTTCTGAAGCTGGGGCCAAAACCATTGTGTGGGCCTTGGAATAAGCTTTCAAACAAGTCCAAGAACACCCCAATCGGACTCGTATGCAAAAGTTATGGCCTTTTATTACAGCCTGTTGGGCTGTCCCGAACCGAATCCGAATTGAATTCTGAGTTGATTTCGAGATGAATTTCGGTTGCACTTGTGGAAGATCCGAATTGGGCTTGAATTCTTGGGCTTTTCTCCCCTTGGTTGACCCACGTGAGCTTCTCCTCCATTGCTTTGACTCCGGCCTCCCTCTTGGTTCCAAAGGCTTCACAATGTTCAAACCTGAGAATGCACAAAACATTTGCATGAGGTAATACCCAATTCTCATCAATGACAATAGAAGATTCATTAAGAAACAAAAGCACTGTTGATTTAGAAGTTTAGCTCTTGCTCTCGTGGTGGACCAATATGCACTTGTACTTGAATTATTTGTAGCGCCACGTATGGCGCCCACCTCAGTATGTGTATGACCACCAATACGGAAAGATGTATAAGTGTTAGGGATGCCTCATCATCCTCCCCTCTTGAAAAGGCGTGCGTCCTCGACATTTGGATCATCACCACCAAAGAAAGGTGATAAATCAGCGACATTGAAAGTAGAGCTCACGCCATAGTCATCGCCGGAAAGCTCTATCTTGTAGGCATTGTCGTTAATCTTTGCAAGCACCTTGAAAGGTCCATCACCTCGTGGCAGCAATTTAGACTTGCGGCGTTGCTCGAAAACGATCCTGCGGTAGTGCACCCAAACCAAATCACCGGTTGAAAATCATCTTCTTCCGTTTCTTATTCGCCTCTCAAGATAGGACTTGACCTTGCGCTCTATCTCCTCTTTTGTTTTGAGATGCAATTTCTTCACATACTCGGCTCGCTTGGATGCCTCCATATGAACACGGTGTTGACTTGGAAGTGGCAGCAAATCAAGCGGCGTAAAGGGTTTGAAACCATACACCACCTCAAAAGGACACAGCTGCGTAGTGGAGTGCATGGCCCGATTATGCGAATTCCACGTGCGGCAAACAATCCTCCCACTCGCAGATTCTTCTTGATCATGGTCCGGTAGCATCGAAGTGTGCGGTTCACCACCTCCGTTTGACCATCGGTTTGGGGATGACAAGTCGTCTTTGAATAACAACTTCGTCCCGCTTACCCCAAAGTGTCTTCCAAAAGTAGCTCATGAACTTCACGTCACGATCGACACAATAGTGCGTGGCACGCCATGTAGCCTCACGATCTCCCTGAAAAACAAGTTAGCAATATGCGACGATCGTCGCTCTTGTGGCACGGAATAAAGTGTGCCATCTTTGAAAAACGATCCACAACGACAAAAGCAGAATCACTCCCCTCTTAGTTCTAGGTAATCCTAAAACAAAATCCATACTAATATCCTCCCATGGTGCATTGGGAGCAGGTAGAGGGGTATACAAACCGTGTGAATTCAATTTTGATTTCGCTTTGTGGCAAGTAATGCACCGTTGCACATACCTCTCTACATCTCGCCTCATCTTAGGCCAATAAAAGTGATCGCTCAAAGATAGATAACGTCTTCTCACGCCCAAAATGTCCCATCAACCCACCTGCATGTGATTCTGCGGTAATAGCAAACGACGGAGGAGTCCGAACGCATAATTTGTTAGTGCGAAACAAAACCCATCATGGATGTGAAATTTATCCCACCTTTTCCTCTTTGCAATGTGCATAAGGAACGGAAAATCATGGTCATGAGCATATAAATCACGCAAACTCTCTAAACCAGAACTTGCACTCCTAATTGAGTTAAAAGCACACTTTTCCTAGAGAGTGCATCAGCTACCACATTTTCCTTTCCTTCTTATATTTTACAATGTAAGGAAACGACTCAATGAATTCACCCATTTGGCATGTCTACGGTTCAGTTTGCTTGACCCTTTAAATACTTTAATGCCTCATGATCGGAATGAATAATAAACTCTTTAGGCCATAAATAGTGTTGCCAAGTTTCTAACGCACGCACTAAAGCATAAAGCTCTTTGTCATAGACCGGATAATTCAATTGAGCACCATTTAGTTTCTCACTAAAATAAGCTACCGGTCTACCCTCTTGCATTAAAACACCTCCAATACCCAATCCACTAGCATCACACTCAATTTCAAAAATTTTAGTGAAATCAGTAAAACAAGCAACGGTGCTTCGGTCAAGCGTTTCTTAAGTTCAACAAAAGCATTGTCTTGCGCTACCCCACACAAATTCAACACCCTTTTAGTAAGTTCATTCAAAGGGCAGCTATGGTGCTAAAATCCTTCACAAAGCGCCGATAAAAACCAGTGAGACCATGAAAGCTCCTAATCTGACTTACATTCACAGGAGTTGGCCAATTTTTAATCGCTTCAATTTTAGACTCATCTACTTCAACTCCCTGTGCAGAAACAACATAGCCCAAAAAGATGACACGATCTTTGCAAAAGGTACACTTCTCTAAGTTACCGAATAACCTAGCCTCACGCAAAACTTGTAGAACTTGTCTAAGATGGTCTATGTGTTCAGATTCAATCATGATCAGAATCGAATATCATCAAAGTACACAACCACAAATTTACCAATCAAATGCCTTAAAACATGATTCATTAAGCGCATGAATGTACTAGGTGCATTAGTTAAACCAAAAGGCATGACTAACCACTCATACAACCCAAATTTTGTTTTAAATGCTGTTTTCCACTCATCCCCTTCATGCATCCTAATTTGATGGTAACCACTGCGCAAATCTATCTTAGAAAAAATAACAGCACCACTCAATTCGTCTAGCATATCATCTAAGCGAGGTATAGGATGACGATATCGAATTGTGATATTATTAATCGCTCGACAATCTACGCACATACGCCATGAACCATCTTTCTTAGGAACTAAAATAACAGGAACAGCACAAGGGCTTAAGCTTTCACGCACATACCCTTTGAGAGAAGCTCTTGTACTTGTTTCGAATTTCCTTTGTTTCCTCGGATTGGTGCGATGCGGTGGTCGGTTGGCGGCAATGACGCTCCCGAATCAAGTCGATCTTATGTTCTATCCCACGAATTGGTGGTAGCCCGGTGGTACCTCGTTTGGAAAGACGTCATTGAAGTCTGCAAAACACAAGCAACACCACTAGGAAGAGAAGACAAGTCGTTAGTCGAAAGCAAGGCGTCTTTGTACAATAGTACAAAGTGCACCAAATTGGGATCTTCGCTGAATTCTCTCATTTCGATTTGGTGGCTAACATCACTAAATTCTTCACTCGCTCTTTGGCGGTCTCAACGTGCATCTCAATTTTACGTATTGAAGAATTCACAATCTGCTGCGGTGTAAGGGGCTTCAAGATGATATCCATATTATTCCATCGAAATGTGTAGCGATTTGTACGCCCATCATGAGCAATGACGGTCATATTGCCATGGCCGCCCCAAGAGCAAGTGACACACCGTCATAGGCACAACATCGCATCCACGATGTCGGTGTACTTCCCAATAAACGCCACTGCACCATATAGTTCACCTTCACTTCTCTTTGTCGCTCAACCATTGCACATGATAAGGGCGTGGATGCGGCAAGTACTTCAAACCCAACTTATGACACATATCTTGCTAGCCAAATTGTGACAACTTCCGCCATCAATGATCACTTTGCGCACCTTACCCTTATCAAGCTTCGCCCAAGTTCGAAACAAATTGCACGCTGTTCGAGTGACGCGATGGCATCACACTAAGCACCTTGGGCGTGCAAACAATGGAATCTTGCCGGTGTTAGGAAACTGGGATCGCACTCACATTGTTCTATGTCATCGGTGTGCAAGACCAGTTGCGCATCGGCGACTTCGTCATCACTAGTTGCTAAACATAACCGCCATCCTCGGTGATAAGCATAGTTCGACATTTGGGCAGTCCCTCGAAAATGGCCAACACCCTTGCACTTGTGGCAAATGATGTCACGTGAGCGACACTGTTGACCCCATAGACGAGGTCGCACTAGCGGCGGCGCCGCAGTCGGCGCACCGGTCTTTGGTGTACTCTCGACTTCTTACTTGCGGGCTGCGCATTGCCGAATTGCTTCCGGCGAGTGCTCTTGTTTGGTGGGCTGTTGTTATATGGCTGTCTGGGTGGTGAAGGGCGTGAGCGGGCGTGAACCGTGCATCTTCAATCACTTGTCGCTCGGCCGGCGTGCTTGGTGCAGACAACTCAATCATATCATTATAGGGATGGTGATTGACAATGCGCTGCGGCATGATTCATGCGGCTAGAAATCTCGCCATGGTGCATTCTTCATTCGCGGACATCGCATGTATCATGATAGTTTCCATCTCCTTATGATATTCATCAATTGACCTCATACCTTGTCGCACTTGTCAACTTCTCAAATAGTGGCGCTTGTAGTGGCGAGGTACAAAGCGTGCCCGCAAATCTTTGCTTCATCCGCTCCCGGTGATAATCGGCAACTCATGGCGCTCCATGCGCTACGAATGAACTGCTCCCACCAATGTGTAGCATAATCATCCAAGCCATTGGAAGCAAGCAATGACTTCTTCTCATTGGAATAGTTGTTCATTGAAACAACTTATCCACCTTCGCTCCCAAGTGAGGTATTGCTCCACATCCGTACCACCGAAAATATAGGAAGAGTAAATTTGGGCTTAGCGACAAAATCGTCGGCGTCGTCGTGTCGACGCTGCGTTGTTGCGATGGTGGCGCTATCGGTCATCGTAGTCGTCGGGGAAATCGTCATCCCATTGCTCGGCCTCATCCGCCATGCTACGAGGTGCACGATGCACACCTCCTCCGTGGACACCACGTGGTGCGCCTCCACCACAGCGCCGTTGCCTCGCCACGCCCATGAGCTCGAGGCGTGCGCGCTGCCATCCGATGTTTGGCGGCACCGCCATGCGACGCGCTGCGCGTATCGTCGCTCCTCATCCACACGAATAGCATGCTCATCCTCGGTCTCATTGTGCAAAACGGCGAGGGCGTGCACACACGTGTCATCGGCTGCGCACCCCGTGGGTGTGTTGGCGAACATGGCGCGTAGCTCGGGGAAGTTATTGTTGATGGCGTGACGCAATTGTGTGACCTCCTCCCGAGGGTGTTCGATCGATCGAACTTCCCGAGTTCATCGCGCCACGCCATTGTCACCATCTTGAAGTTGTTTTGTAGCATCTCGCGCAGCAAAGTGTACTCTGTCCCACGTAACCGGCGCCTCCGGATTAGGTGGATCCTCCTCGTGACGACATAGGAACAACTCACAAACAAGAAACGAGGTTATATACGGGTTAGTAAAACAAAAGCTCGCTACTACGCTCGCAACTCAGCATCCCGAAAACAAGACAAGCTTACCGTTCCAAAGTGAATCAAGGGCGGCAAAGCAGCCATTGTGACGAACGACCTTAACCGGTAATGTAGGAGCGTAACCAAGAGCAAGGGAGTACACAAGCGGGTGTAGGTGGAGCTTGGACAGGTATGTGTATATCCTATGCAATCTGATATTCAAGGTATTGTAAAGCTAAGTAATGATCCAAGCTAGAGTATTTTGCCTATGTCTGATCCAACGAGTTTAAGCGAAGTGTATGACGCACACGCATGAGATAAATGAGACTTAATGCAAACAAAGGAGTGAGCTAGCGAGCGGGAAAAGAGATGAAACCAGCCTCGTTTTGCACCAAATGCGAGGATAGACGCTAGCCAATTGCAAAGGAATATACTAGGGCACAAGATTGCTCAATCAAAATTGAAAAACACAAGCTAAAAAGATGACCCGTCGTAGTAGCTAAAAGTATGCGCAGATCAACTCGAAAAGGGATGTCGTCGTCACGGTACCTTAGAATCACCGCAGAGGGCTCTGTCAATTTTGAGCGAAATCGAGAAACTGGATTTTTCTCGGTTTGCGGGCCCGTTTGAGGCCCTAAACGACCTTTTTGGGGTCGAAGTTTTCCGCACACGTATGCACGGTGGCTTATGCGGATGTAAAACCCCATTTCGGACTTCTTCTTTTTGGCTCTATTTTCCCGTTTCCTTTCCAACGGATCAAGAAACGCTCCAATCGGAGGTCGTATGCAAAAGTTAGCGTTTTTTTATTTTGTTTTTATTTTTTTATGCCGGCTCTTTCTATCGGCTGCCTTTTCCTTCTTTTCCCTCTGCCTTGCTCCCGTGGGCTACGCAACCCTCACAAAAAACAACGTGTAATCAACTTGAATGAGCGACCCTAGGTGCAATATCAATAGCTAGTCTCAAGATGAAAGGATATAAAGGACACCAAATGTGGTTCGTTGGCTATGATGTAGTGGCCAAACTCAAGATGGAGCAATTGGACTCGGATTGTGTTTGAGCTAGAGGTTGATTAGGACTCTAGTCACACCAAGGAGTTCGGATAAGGAAACAACACCGTCTCGGATTGTCTTTGGCAAGGCAGCGCACAGACCAGTCGGATGATGGTTTTGGGTGCTAATTGAGGAGTTCAATCAGCAATTTTTTTTTTTGATAAAGATTAAGCTACGCAATGGAAACACAAGGATCAGCACTAAAACAAAACTCTAATGGATGAAAACTTAACTAAACGCACAAGAAATAACAGATTAAACTACGGTTTTGGTATCTTGTAATTTTTGGTTTATTGTACGATAGGAAAGAAAACGAATCTAACTACGGGTAAAGAAGTTCTCACCGAGTAAACCTAGAATCTGATACCACATGATACGGGGGAGGCCCGATCTTCTCGGGAGAAACCGTGGATAGTTGATGCGAAGTAGGCGAGGTCGCTAGCTGAACACTCGCGCCAATGCACGAACCCTCAACTCTTGAATACGCCCACAACACACGGGTAGTTGTTCGTCGCGAGACCACGAGCATTTAACGCCAAGTCCCCGATTCCCGGTGGAACGACGGCTTGACCTTGAATTGCAGAGCGAACAATTGGATCGCTAGTCCTCTCTCAAAGTCCTCGCATGAACTGCGGGTCGAAAGAACAAGCAATAGCTATGTTTCAATCTTATGAATAAACTGGTCTAATGGATACAAGGGAGGGCAAGGGTATTTAAGGCGCCCTCCATGACTCACGCACGACCTAGGGCCGCCACACATGCCGAATCAAACTCTAACTCGGCTAAGACCTAAAAACACACAAAAGGAAAACCTAACTTAAGTCCGTCACATTGTTTCGGCCATAGCGGCGCGACCGTAAGTCTTCTGAAGCTGGGGCCAAAACCATTGTGTGGGCCTTGAATAAGCTTTCAAACAAGTCCAAGAACACCCCAATCGGACTCCGTATGCAAAAGTTATGGCCTTTTTATTACAGCCCTGTTGGGCTGTCCCGAACCGAATCGAATTGAATTCGAGTTGATTTCGAGATGAATTTCGGTTGCACTTGTGGAAGATCCGAATTGGGCTTGAATTCTTGGGCTTTTCTCCCTTGGTTGACCACGTGAGCTTCTCCTCCATTGCTTTGACTCGGCCTCCTCTTGGTTCCAAAGGCTTCACAATGTTCAAACACGAGAATGCACAAAACATTTGCATGAGGTAATACCCAATTCTCATCAATGACAATAGAAGATTCATTAAGAAACAAAAGCACTGTTGATTTAGAAGTTTAGCTCTTGCTCTCGTCGGTGGACCAATATGCACTTCTGTACTTGAATTATTTGTAGCGTCACGTATGGCGTCCACCTCAGTATGTGTATGACCACCAATACGGAAAGATGTATAAGTGTTAGGGATGCCCTCATCACCGACCGGCCAAATGACAAACATATAACAAAGTAAACAGCGGAAGCAAAAGTGTCATAAGATGGCTATAACAAAAGCCAATCAGTGTGCCTTAGCCCACAAGGCAACCAACCGGACCGCCAAGCTAGTCGTCCCAAAACCCGCACATCTCACAGAAGTAAGGCCCTTGGGGCTCACCTGCCTCCTCTGCAACAAAAACATTAAGCAAAGCAAATGAGTACAAAAATAGACTCGCAAGACTGACGTGTGGACTAGCAGACCTATGCATAACTACATGCAGGCTTATTTGAGTGGAGGCTGTATGGCTCATTTTAGCACAAAGCAATCTTTATTTGCAATGATGTAATACATTTAAAAGAAAGTTGGCAATTCATTTTTATTGTTGAAATAACAGCGATAGCAAAAGTAATACAGTAAGTAGATGACAACGTCCTAGAAGTGACTAACCCATTAGTCACCATGACCATAGTATGAATTACACATTCATGCCACCCATGTCAAGTTTTAATTAAAAGGTTGTAGTCTAGTTCTCACGGGGCGTATCCGAGCGTGTCCATAACCTAGGACGAGGCTATTCGAATAGATCAAACCCTGCAGGGGTGTACCAATTTACCCACACTTCAGACCGCCTTTTTGCCACAAAAGCACACTTCCGAAGGTATGCCGGCACAGCTAAGTCCTACGAGACATTTCCAATATTGTATATTAACTACGAGAGGTTCGTATGGATAGAAATCCACACGCTTACATGGTAAAGCCGAAAAGACAAGTACCCACGAAGGGTAAAGCCTTTCGGACAACTACCGTGCTCCCAACACCATCCCTCCTGCGACCCCCTGCGACTCGGAGCCAATACACGCCAAAGTACTAAGTCAAGAGAGGTCCCATACCATCTAGTGTGGTTAGCACGCAAAATGCTCAGAACGGTGGTGCAAGTAACTCGGTCCTTAAATGACTCGGGCCCCATTCCAGTCACACCCAAAAGCACACCAACATACCGTTGTGCCCAAGTCCAAATCGTTTTATTTTTAGTTTTTAGTTTTCACAATTAAACATAGCATAAATACTGAAACACAGAGTTATAATAATTTTGTGTGATCAAGGTTACCGACTAAGTCGATAACCGCCCATTTCTACCGATAACTAAGCATGTCTAAGCAGTTGAATTTGTATCTACTAAGTGACAAGAGATCATCCAACGATCTCTCATCACAGCAAATAACCTAGGCTCAGGTAGTAGAGGAATATCATTTACCTGCAGATTATACAACTAAAGGGCCACTAACCATATTTTAACACAAAATAGCAATGCATACATACAGGTTGCAAACAAAATATTAGTTTGAATATAAAGGGTATTAACATGATCAAACTGCTTGCACGGTTCTTTCTTTGCTTAATATGTTCTTGAGGCTCACTCGATAATACAGTTAAACGCAATCTATCGATCGAGCAAAAAGAACGAATAAGAACAAATAACACCGACAATAACCAAAATTCAAATTTAATCGAATGAGCACAAATTTCACACAGCGGCTAGAGCATGATTTTACAAAATATTAGAAATAGAGAACATTTTATTTGGAGTTATGAAGAATTTTTTAAGAATTTTCTAAGTTAGAAATACCTAAAAACATTATTAAATTAATTATCAAAATTTTATGAACAGAAACATATTTAAAACCTATTATGGTAAAAAGTATATTAAAAACTAAAATTAACAAAATTGGTTTCATTCGATTTGGAGCAAAAATGAATTAGTTATGAATTTTCTAGGTTTAATGGATTTATAAGAGCAAAAGAAATTCAATTCGGAAATTTCTAAAAGCAATAACTTCTTTTTTTTACACACACACCCAGCTAGCCACAGCGCATGACAGGTGGGTCCGAGCGAGGGCGCTGACTGAGTCAACTTTGACTCAGCCTCGGCTGAGAGCGACGTCGAAGGCGTATTTTGTGAATACGTCTTCAGCTCATTCAAGGCGTACTTTACAAAGTGCGCAATCACTTAACCGTTCGCGACGGCCCACACGCCAGCGACTGAGAAAGAAAAACTGGGTAATACACTTGGGTTTTTCTGTTCATGGGGCCCGCGTGCCAGTGGAACAAAAGGATTATCAAATGGGTTAAACCGACACCACTTAGCACTAATGACCGTGATTTATTTTCGTTTACTCGCTGCGATGGCTGCGGCGTCCCGAAACAAGAGGAGCTCGATTCCGAGGGCTTGCCGGGCGTGTCGCTAGCGGTGCGGTCCAAGGCGGCGCGGGCTAAAGACAAAAACGGAGAGCCTATGCGGCGGCGGCTACGGTGGTCGGCATCGCCGAGATGGGCTGGGCGGTGCGACGAGAAAAGGCGGCGGCGAGCTACGGCCGAAATGGCAAAACGCGGAGCGATGGACCTGCAAGCAATAGGGTGCGCGCACGAGTGACCAAGAGGTACAAGGAGCTCACCGGGATGACGAGGAGAAGAGGAGCTTGCCGGAGATGGGCTGTCGGCGATGAACCGCGGCGGCGACTAGGGTGTCACCGAGGAGGGAGCAGCCTGAGCAAAAACAGGAGAAGTGGGAGGTGGAAATAGCTCGGGTGAGTGCACGAGATGGTGCTTGCGTGGGCAATTTCGCTAGGAACTAACTCACCGGAGATGAAGACGAGGATTCAAACTTTCGGCCGAGGAAGAGGAAAACCAAAGTTCGACGGCCCCTACGAATAAAACTCAAAATTAATTGAGGGGAAAGGAAAGTGGGGAGCTGGAACACACGATGACGCGCAAAGAAAAAGACAGGCTTCACTGGTTGTGGTGATGACACGGCGGCGGCACCACGGCCGTGAACCAGAGCTCGCGCACTCCCACGGTTCGAGCTCAGAGGAAGCAATGGAGGGTGAGAATTGGCTTTATGGTGTCCAAAGGAGGAAGAAGAAGCTTCGGGTGCCATTAAGTAGGGAGAAAAGGTGGAGGAACGCGAGAGAAGCAGCTCTCGACGCTGATGTGCTCGGGAGCAGAGGCGGCGAGCTGGTGAAGGAAATGGCAGGCGTTTAATGCCGCTCAGGGTATGGGCTAACAGTGGAAGATGCGGCCGAGGTGAGGCGCGCGAGAAAACCGGGAATGGACGGCGAGGTGAGGCGGCGCGCATGCATGTCGCCGGCGCTTGGCTCTCAAAGAGTAGTAGTGACGACTGACAACGGGACCTACTGCAGCATGGCGGCGACAAAACGGTGCGACACCGGGTTGAGTCGGACTCGGGCTCGGCGAGATGGCGCGGTCGAGCCAGGCCGGAAAGGATTAGGTGTGGTCAGGGTCGAGTCGGGCTCGGGTTCGAGCCCGATGAACAGTGATTTCAGATTTTGATTTCTAAAAGGCTGAGAAGATTGGGGAATTTTTAGAGGTAGCTCCGAAGCTCTAAAAATTCTGAAATTGTTATGAGAACTCCCTGGGACAGAGAAAAACCTTGCATAATTTTTGCAGAAATTTTTATGCAATGAATTGTTCCCAAGAAAATTCACAAGCTACTGCCCTAGGGATTTGACCAGAATTCAAACTGGTTTGACTTTCTCTTTTGAAATAGCAAACAATATCTAAAAATTGTGAGATTTTGCAGAGAGGTTACTAGGATGGCCAAGAAGATAGGAAAAATACTTCCAGAGGATGATCGCAAGTTTTTGACTATGTTTTCTCTTTGGAGTTAAGATTTAAGTTATATGTTCTAATTGATTTCAAAAATTTCAAAATCAACAAATCTAGCAAAAGCTCCAGAAATTCAAACATGCTCAAAAAGTTTTAAATTCTTCTCATTTTCACATATTTGAAGTACAAACTTGAGTTCTGGATGTTACAAATCTCCCCCCCCCCTTACAAGAATCTCGCCCCGAGATTCCAATCACTGGGAAAAGAAAGATGGGTAGTCCGCACGGAAACGATCTTCCCGCTCCCAGGTTGCCTCATCCTCGGAGTGATTCGACCACTGGACCTTAAGGAACTTGATTGCTCGATTCCTTGTCCTTCGTTCAGATTCCTCAAGAATGCGAACAGGACGCTCGCTGTAGGTCAAATCTTCTTGCACATCGAGATTTTCCAACGGAGTTTCCTCGGTCGGAATACAGAGGCATTTTCTCAAATAGGACACATGGAATACATCATGCACCCCCTCAAGTGTAGCTGGCAACTCCAACTTCTACGCAACAGCTCCCACTTTCTTGACGATGCGATAAGGCCCAACATATCGAGGAGCCAACTATCCCTTGATGCCGAAACGCCGATGCCCTTTTAAAGGCGAGACTTTGAGATAAACAAAGTCATTGGGCTGGAAACTCAACTCACGGCGACGACGATCTGCATAACTCTTTTGCCTGGACTGGGCCACTCGCAGATGCTCGCGAATCAACTGAACCTGCCTTTCAGCCTCATTGATTGAATCTAGGCCGAAGAACTATCTCTCACCAGTTTCTGACCAGTTCAATGGGGTTCTGCACCTTCTCGCATACAAGGCTTCAAACGGTGCCATACTGAGACTAGCCTGAAAGCTGTTGTTATAGGAGAATTCCGCAAGCGGCAAACACTTCTCCCAATTCTTCCCATAGGAAAGAACACAAGCGCGGAGCATGTCTTCCAAGACTTGGTTAACTCGCTCCGTCTGCCCATCGGTTTGGGGATGATAAGCTGAGCTGAAAGAAAGGCGGGTCCCCATAGCCTCTTGCAACTTGTGACAAAACCGAGAGGTGAAAAGAGAGCCACGATCTGACACAATCGTTCGTGGCACACCATGCAAGCTCACGATGCGGGATATGTAGAGGTCTGCCAATTGACTCACATCAATCTTAGCCCGCACTGGAAGAAAGTGGGCTACTTTCGTCAACCGATCAATGATGACCCATAAAGCATCCTTCCCAGAAGAAGTACGGGGCAAACTGGTGATGAAATCCATACCAATGGAATCCCACTTCCATTCAGGCACTGGCAAAGGCTAGAGAAGTCCGGCTGGACGCTGATGCTCGACCTTAACCCGACAACATATGTCACACTCAACAACGAACTTGGCAATCTTGTGCTTCATTTGGGTCCACCAAAATCTCTGACGGAGATCTTGGTACATCTTGGTGGCCCCAGGATTGATGGACAAGGGGGAATCATGAGCTTTGCGGTGAATCAAATCCCGCAATTCCATGACTTTTGGGACCACAAGCCGCTGTCCAAACCACACAACACTGTGCTCATCTTCTAAGAAACACTTGGTTGTCCCATTCCTGATGTTTTCCTTGATGTGACCTACACCATCATCTGATTGCTGTGTCGCCTTGATTTGATCCACCAAGGTTGGTTACACAACCAAAGCAGCAAGGGAACCGTGCTCAACTAAACCCAGATTGAGCCGCTGAAATTCTTCAAGAAGGGCAGGCTGCTGCTCTTGGAGCATCAAAGTATTGCAATACACCTTTATTTCGGTGCATCGGCAACAACATTGGCCTTGCCGGATGATCTTGAATGCCCATGTCATAATCTTTGATCAATTCCAACCATCTTCTTTGCCTAAGGTTCAGATCATTTGGTTGAACAAATACTTCAAGCTCTTGTGATCGAATACACCTCAATGATTACCGATCGATAACGTTGCCAAATCTTGAGTGCATGAACCACGTTAGCTAACTCCAAATCATGGGTAGGATAGTTGAGTTCATGAGGTCTCAACTGCCTTGACGCATAGGCCACTGCTCTGCCTTCTTGCATAAGAACACAACCGAGTCCCTAACGAGAGGCGTCGCAAAAGATATCGAAGCTCTTGTGGACATCGGGAAGAACAAGAACAGGGGCTGACGTCAACCGCTTTTTGAGTTCCTGAAAACTCCCTTCACAAGCAGAGGACCAGGCAAACTTCTTGTCCTTCTTGAGCAACTCAGTCATCGGCTTCGCGATCTTGGAGAAGTTCTCGATAAAGAGACGGTAGTAACCTGCTAAACCAAGAAAACTCCGCACATCAGTGACTAACTTGGGCTGACCCCAAGATAGCACGTCGTTGACCTTGCTAGGATCCACAGCTACACCTCCGGCTGAAAGAACATGGCCCAGGAATGCCACTTCCTTCAACCAGAACTCGCACTTGCTGAATTTCGCATATAGCTGGTGCTCACGCAGCTTTCCCAACACAAGCTTCAGATGCTCAGCATGCTCTTCTTCACTCTTGGAGTAAATAAGGATGTCATCAATAAATACCACCACAAACTTATCCAAGTATTCCATGAACACTGAGTTCATGAGATTCATGAACAAGGCGGGAGCATTGGTCAAGCCAAAAGACATGACGGTGTACTCGTAAAGACCATAACGAGTAGTGAAAGTTGTCTTCGGAATATCTTCAGCCCTGATCCTGACTTGATGATATCCCAATCTCAAGTCGATCTTGGAGAATACCCGGGCTCCAGACAACTGATCAAAAAGATCATCAATGCGGGGCAAAGGATACTTGTTCTTCACCGTCACCTCATTAAGCGGACGGTAATCAATACACATACGCAAAGTCTTGTCCTTCTTTTTCACAAAGATCACTGGACAACCCCAAGGAGATGAGCTAGGATAGATAAAACCCTTTGCTTGAAGCTCACCTAGTTGCTTCTTCAACTCTTCCAACTAATTGGGAGGCATCCGGTACGGCGCCTTAGAAATTGGAGCAGTACCGGGCAGCAACTCAATGACAAACTCAAGATCTCGAACTAGAGGCATCCCAGGCAAATCTTCGGGGAAAACATCCACGAAGTCGCAAACTGTGGGAACATCCTGAATCTCCAAGGCTGGCTTTGCTTCAAGTGCACAAAGGTGTGGCTCTTGCAGCTGCGGTGAAAACCCAACTAGTTTGCCTGAGGGGCTGGTGAGATAGACAATCTTCCTGGCACAATCAATTTGTCCCAAGTGTTGGGACAACCAATCTATGCCAAGAATCACAGCCAGGCTTGCTGAGTTAACAAGGATAAGATTTGCCAAGAATCTTACACCTTCAACATCAATAGGCACATCCCGGCATTCTAAATCAACTCTCATTTCCGACCCCGGAGAGCGAATAAGCAAAGGTACCCCCAAAGGAACACAGTGAAGACCACTGGCAGCAGCAAATGATCTTGAAATAAAAGAATATGATGCTCCTGAATCAAATAATACTGCAACAGGACGAGTGTTAACAAGAAGTGTACCCAGCACAACATCAAGCGCCTCCTGAGCCTCCTCAGCCGAGATATGGTTGACTCGGCCACTCCTCACACACTAGGTCTTCTGGATGATCTTCTGGTCAGGTGGGTGACCACTCCCCTGCCCGCGTCCTCTATTAGGACGAGGGGCCACTCCAATCTTCCGAGGGCAACTATTCGCATAGTGACCTTTGTTGTGGCAGTGGAAACAAGTGACCTCGGTAGCCGGGTTACGGGGGCCACCCTGCTGCGGGGCCATAGGTGCGCGTGACTGAATCACGGCCTACAGGGGACGGTGAACTGGTGCCGACGGCCTCGGCGGTGGTGAAGCCAAAGAACGGGCCCCTGGTGCAGGCCCAACACGGGGACAGGAGAGGCTGGCCTGCGCAGATCACTGGGCCTCCCACTTGCGCTTGCGGGACTCACCCAGCGCCTTCGCCTTGTGCTCGGCGACGATAGCCTTGTCCACTAAGGTCTGGAAATCAGCAAAATCCACAATGGAGAGCTTGTCCTGCAGCTCCTCAAACAAGCCCTCCATAAACTTCTCCTGCTTGGCCTCATCAGTGGCCACCTCAGCAGGAGCGTACCTCGCCAAATGGTTGAACTCATGGAGGTACTCAGTCACAGATATGCGCCCCTGTTTGAGCGCAAGGAACTCCTTCTTCTTTAGCTTCATAAGACCGGCGGGGACATGAGCCCGACGGAAAGCAGTGTGAAACTCCTCCCATGTGACCACATGGCGCAGTCGCATAGCGAGGAAGTTCTCCCACCACGAGTGCTTGCACCCTCAAGCGGTGGGATGCAAGCGATGCCTTCTCCCGCTCTCGGCATCGAGCGATGTTGAGCTTCGCTCAACCGGGACGCAGCCAATCATCTGCGTCAAGTGGGTCCTCGATCGGGAGAAAGTCGGCGGTGTATGCGGAGGAACTCGCGAGTCCCCACGGCCCGGTGCCCACCACCTCCGGTCCCGAGGCACCGCGGAATGGAGGTGTTCCTCGCGATGACCTCCAGAATCCGTGTCTGATCCATACGGTTCCGCTCGATCTGAGCGAGAACCTCAGCCATTGTCGGAGGAGGGGGAAGCTCCTCATCTGAACCAGTCGGCTGATTCCGACCACTACGGGTTCCACCGGCCATCATGTTCCACCAAGTAAGTTAGTGACAATTTTATAACAGAAAACATAGAAAGCAAGCATACACTCTACAAAATAAACTCTAGCAGTTCATAACAACAAGGCAAGGTTGAAATTCATAAAATCAACTCCCTAATATGACCAATTTCGAAATACAGCTGGGAAGCAAGGTAAAATCTTCTAAGAAAAGGTTAGACATTTAGCTAACTCATATTACATCTTACCCTTTTATCCACACAAGTTTGGTTATCCTCTCATTTCAAATCCTACACACTAACCACTAGCTGGCTGTTCAGACTTTCTTCTTTAAGTCCCTGGCCGAAGTCTTCAGCTCCAGAAGTTTCAATTTTCTATTGACAGACAGCCAACACTTTTAGGTTACAACTCTTAGGGTTCTCCCAAACCAATTTAACCGATAATTAACTACCATTTGATAGGAAAGAGAGGAATCAAATTTTAAAACTCAAAGTAGAGCAAGATGAGAGTAAAAAGCTAAGATAGATAAGGAGTAAAATCTGAGAATCTACTTAAGCTTTCATAATCCATTTGTTACATTGAAAATAAGATTTTGCAAAATATCCTAAGGACGATCATGCTTGGGTTACTACGATCAGGATGGCTCTGATACCAACTTTGTGAGGACCCCAGTTTATTTGGTTTGTAATGCTTAACCAACCACCTGGCCCTAGCATCACAAATCAAATAAACCAAGCCTCGAGATATGTATACTTTCCAGAACTGCAGTACACACACCTCTTCACAAAATTATGCATCAACTCCATTCTAACATAGAGTCCAAAGCATCACGATACTAAAACAGTAGGCAACAAAGTAGAGTTATTACAACAGAGGTCGACCGACCAAATGACAAACAGATAACAAAGTAAACAGCGGAAGCAAAAGTGCCACAAGATGGCTATAACAAAAGCCAATCAGTGTGCCTTAGCCCACAAGGCAACCAACCGGACCGCCAAGCTAGTCGTCTCAAAACCCGCACATCTCACAGAAGTAAGGCCCTTGGGGCTCACCTGCCTCCTCTGCAACAAAAACATTAAGCAAAGCAAATGAGTACAAAAATGTACTCGCAAGACTAACGTGCGGACTAGCAGACCTATGCATAACTACATGCAGGCTTATTTGAGTGGAGGCTATATGGCTCATTTTAGCACAAAGCAATCTTTATTTGCAATAATGTAATACATTTAAAAGAAAGTTGGCAATTCATTTTTATTGTTGAAATAACAGCGATAGCAAAAGTAATACAGTAAGTAGATGACAACATCCTGGAAGTGACTAACCCATTAGTCACCACGACCATAGTATGAATTACCCATTCATGCCACCCATGTCAAGTTTTAATTAAAAGGTTGTAGTCTAGTTCTCACGGGGCGTATCCGAGCGTGTCCATAACGTAGGACGAGGCTATTCGAATAGATCAAACCCTGCAGGGGTGTACCAATGTACCCACACTTCAGACCGCCTTTTTGCCACAAAAGCACACTTCCGAAGGTATGCCGGCACAGCTAAGTCCTACGAGATATTTCCAATATTGTATATTAACTACGAGCCGTTCGTATGGATAGAAATCCATACGCTTACATGGTAAAGCCGAAAAGATAAGTACCCACGAAGGGTAAAGCCTTTCGGACAACTACCATGCTCCCAACACCATCCCTCCTGCGACCCCCTGCGACTCGGAGCCAATACACGCCAAAGTACTAAGTCAAGAGAGGTCCCATACCCTCTAGTGTGGTTAGCACGCAAAATGCTCAGAACGGTGGTGCAAGTAACTCGGTCCTTAAATGACTCGGGCCCCATTCTAGTCACACCCAAAAGCACACCAACATACCGTTGTGCCCAAGTCCAAATCTTTTTATTTTTATTTTTTAGTTTTCACAATTAAACATACCATAAATACTGAAACACAGAGTTATAATAATTTTGTGTGATCAAGGTTACCGACTAAGTCGATAACCGCCCATTTCTACCGATAACTAAGCATGTCTAAGCAGTTGAATTTGTATCTACTAAGTGACAAGAGATCATCCAACGATTTCTCATCACAGCAAATAACCTAGGCTCAGGTAGTAGAGGAATATCATTTACCTGCAGATTATACAACTAAAGGGCCACTAACCATATTTTAACACAAAATAGCAATGCATACATACAAAGTTGCAAACAAAATATTAGTTTGAATATAAAGGGTATTAACATGATCAAACCGCTTGCACAGTTCTTCTTTGCTAATATGTTCTTTGGGGCTCACTCGATAATACGTAATCGCCGCAATCTATCGATCGAGCAAAAAGAACGAATAAGAACAAATAACACCGACAATAACCAAAATTCAAATTTAATCGAATGAGCACAAATTTCACACAGCGGCTAGAGCATGATTTTACAAAATTTTAGAAATAGAGAACATTTTATTTGGAGTTATGAAGAATTTTCTAAGTTAGAAATACCTAAAAACATTATTAAATTAATTATCAAAATTTTATGAACATAAACATATTTAAAACCTATTCTGGTAAAATTAACTAAAATTAACAAAAATTGGTTTCATTCGATTTGGAGCCAAAATGAATTAGTTATGAATTTTCTAAGTTTAATGGATTTATTAGAGCAAAAGAAATTCAATTCGGAAATTTCTAAAAGCAATAACTTCTTTTTTTTACACACACACCCAGCTAGCCACAGCGTATGACAGGTGGGTCCGAGCGAGGGTGCTGACTGAGTCAACACGCCAGCGAATACAAGGCGTATTTTGTGAATACATCTTCGGCTCATTCAAGGCGTACTTTACAAAGTGCGCAATCACTTAACCGGCCGCGAGGGCCCACACGCCAGCGACTGAGAAAGAAAAACTGGGTAATACACTTGGGTTTTTCTGTTCATGGGGCCCGCGTGCCAGTGGAACAAAATGATTATCAAATGGGTTAAATTGACACCACTTAGCACTAATGACCGTGATTTATTTTCGTTTACTCGCTACAGTGACCGCCCGAGCGTCCGACAACAGAGGAGCTCGGGGCCGAGGGCTTGCCGGGCGTGTCGCTGGCGGTGCGGTCCAAGGCGGCGTGGGCTAAAGACAAAAACAGAGAGCCTATGCGCTGGCGAAGCTACGGTTGGTCGGGGCATCGCTGGAGATGGACCGGAGCGGCGGTGCGACAAGAAAAGGCGGCGGCGAGCTACGGCCGAAACTGAAAAACGCGGAGCGATGGACCTGCAAGCAACAGGGTGCGCACACGAGTGACCAAGAGGTACAAGGAGCTCACTGGGATGACGCGAAGAAGAGGAGCTTGCCGGAGATGGGCTGTCGGCGATGAACCGCGGCGGTGACTAGGGTGTCACCGAGGAGGGAGTAGCCTGAGCAAAAACAGGAGAAGTGGGAGGTGGAAATAGCTCGGGTGAGTGCACGAGATGGTGCTTGCGCTGGCAATTTCGCTAGGAACTAACTCACCAGAGATGAAGACGAGGATTCAAACTTTCGGCCGAGGAAGAGGAAAACCAAAGTTCGACGGCCCCTGCGAATAAAACTCAAAATTAATTGAGGGGAAAGGAGAGTGGGGAGCTGGAACACACGATGACGCGCAAAGAAAAAGACGGGCTTCACTGGTTGTGGTGATGACACGGCGGCGGCGCCACGGCCGTGAACCAGAGCTCGCGCACTCCCACGGTTCGAGCTCAGAGGAAGCAATGGAGGGTGAGAATTGGCTTTATGGTGTCCAAAGCAGGAAGAAGAAGCTTCGGGTGCCCTTAAGTAGGGAGAAAAGGCAGAGGAACGCAAGAAAAGCACCTCTCGACGCCGATGTGCTCGGGAGCAGAGGCGGCGAGCTGGTGAAGGAAATGACAGGCGTTTAATGCCGCTCAGGGTATGGGCTAACAGCGGAAGATGCGGCTGAGGTGAGGCGCGCGAGAAAACTAGGAATGGACGGCGAGGCGAGGTGGGGCGCATGCACGTCGCCGACGCCGCTTGGCTCTCAGCAGCGAGGTAGGTAACGGCCTGACAACCAGGACCCACACGACAGTGGCGGCGACAAAACGGTGCGACACCGGGTTGAGTCGGACTCGGGCTCGGCAAGATGGCGCGGTCGAGCCAGGCCGGAAAGGTTTAGGTGCGGTCAGGGTCGAGTCGGGCTCGGGTTCGAGCCCGTTGAATAGTGATTTCAAATTTTGATTTCTAAAAGGCTGAGAAGATTGGGGAATTTTTAGAGGTGGCTCCGAAGCTCCAAAAATTCTAAAATTGTTATGAGAACTCCCTGGGACAGAGAAAAACCTTGCATAATTTTTTCAAAAATTTTTATGCACTGAATTGTTCCCAAGAAAATTCACAAGCTGCTGCCCTAGGGATTTTACCAGAATTCAAACTGGTTTGACTTGCTCTTTTGAAATAGCAAACAATATCTAAAAATTGTGAGATTTTGCAGAGAGGTTACTAGGATGGCCAAGAAGATAGGAAAAATACTTACAGAGGATGATCACAAGTTTTTGCCTATGTTTTCTCTTTGGAGTTAAGATTTAAGTTATATGTTCTAATTGATTTCAAAAATTTCAAAATCAACAACTCTAGCAAAAGCTCCAGAAATTCAAACATGCTCAAAAAGTTTTAAATTCTTCTCATTTTCACATATTTGAAGTACAAACTTGAGTTCTGGATGTTACAATCTCAAGCCCATCATATAAATGATGGGGACCTCAAAAATATCCATGCTTGGTCACCACATGAGACCAAGCCTCAAAATGATGTCAATATGCACATGCACAGTTACTCTATTCATCATCAACATGCCAAAAGCAATAACATCGTACATGAATAGAATATAATCATACTTTGAGCATTCACCATTATTAGTACACAAATCATGCCAGCAACCATGCATCGCTATCATGTATCAAATACATGCAATCATGATCAAGCATTCACAACTAATGTATCTAACAATGTACTCGCCTCAACCGTGCGAGAACGAATGACACGAAGAGGGCGCTGCCCCCAGAACCAATCCCCCACCCGAGGTAAGTCAACAAGCACTCTAAGATAACAATACTGGACCAAAACAAGGCTATAAACACTTACGAAAAAGCTATACTCTCTTGCACAACCCCAACTCCAACATCCTAAACAACAGTCTGTCCCCTCAACAGACAGTCATAATAAAAAATTCATATCTTTTAGTAAAGAGATCCAAATGGGGTGTTCTTGGACTCTCTTGAAAGCTTATCAAATTACCCATGTAAACTTAGTTGGTGAGCCTTCTAGATTCGGACATCTACTACATCTACCAAGCTAATGAAAAGAACAACTAATTCACGTCGGGTTTCTGGATAGAGATATGAAAACTATCATAACTTTTAGAATAATGATCCAAATTTTGTGTTCTTTAGCTTCCCTGAAAGCTAAGACAATTATCTACATCTTTTATTATAGTGAGACCTCCCAGAAATTCTTTAGCTATCCGTTTAAGTCTGATTACTACAAACTGTCGGAATCGTAGTAGATTTACGGTACAACAGCGCTACGAAATTCATAACTTTTGAACCGCTCGTCCAAACGAAGCAATCTTGTATTCTACAGAAAGGTATCGATGTCGCCTATAATTCTCTAGGAGGCGTCCTAGTCAGGTTCTACCGTTAACCTTCTAAAAAATGTCATCCAACCCTATCTACTTAAAACAGATCTAAAGACCGACATTGCTAAAGATCAACTAACCCACCAATTGAAATGGGATTGGATCTTACCCTTGAAGAACTACCGCCGAACGTGATGAACGCCCACCCCAGGCCACGATATCACCCTTCCCCTTTCCTCCTCTTCTTTTTCTTCCTTTCTCTTCCTTGGCCGGCAGCACCCGAGGAGGCTTCTCCCTTCCTCCTTCCTGGCTAGCAGCGAAAGTAAGGGTTGGGAGAGCACTATAGCATAGCGGCAGTACTATAGCTGTGCTACTGTAGAAACCCTAGGTTTGCCCCCTCTCCTTCTTATGTGGCCAGCTACCCCATCCCCTTGGGCCTAAATGCTGTGGGCCGAAAGCCCACAGCCCAGGTTGTCCAAATTATGCATAAACCCCCTCTAATCTCTTGTTAAAACACTTTTCTAATTGGTCCTTCTCTCTAATTTACTTATTCTCTCTCGAATACATTTGGGGTATTTGTCCGAACCCCGGGTATACAACCCTAGGACCCTTTGTGCATTCTGAACTAGTCTCAGATCAGTAGCTAGCTCGCACAGTTACAACATAGATGTAATCACAACCATACAACAAAATAACGATGAAGCGGACAAATTAATAATATTAAGTACCAAAAGGGACCTTATTCTCAAGTCTTACAGAGTGCGCCACGCAGGGCTTACAACAAAAGACAACTTTCAGCGGAAACATAATATCTCGTGGTGGCCACGCGACATGCCCGCAGGCAATCGAGTGGAGGACGCGACCAAGTTCGCAAAGTCTTCAGGATACTCCTCTTCATAATAATCTGAATTCCCTAGGTCTTCTGTGGGGATTAATCACACAGGGTGCAAGCTGTGAGTACTTTGAATGTACTCAGCAAGTCATCGGGAAATATATGCAATTATTATTCATGCGAGGCTAGACAAGGATAGCTTTATGTTTAATTTGCAGAAAGCAACCTTTAACAGTAAATACAGTAAGTAGATTGAAAGCACCATTTAAAAGGTTAATACATAAGCAATTCAGTTCTTCGAAACAAACTCGAGATCAACCTGACCTTTCCATCCAAACCATCATTCCCACCATTTTAAAGAAAACATCTACCCCTTGCGTGAAATCTCCGGGCATGTCCATAACCGGGGACACGGCTATTCGAATAGTTTTTATACACTCTGTAGAGGTTGCACAGCTTTACCCAC
The DNA here is from genome assembly GCA_036346255.1 of Ampelocalamus luodianensis. NCBI lineage: Eukaryota > Viridiplantae > Streptophyta > Magnoliopsida > Poales > Poaceae > Ampelocalamus > Ampelocalamus luodianensis. The sequence goes on from CM070621.1 coordinate 52,974,103, forward strand.
AAGAGATAATCATCTTATACTGTTAGGCGTTTCACGCTTCCGAAGGCGTGGGACTAAGAGATTATCACAAGGCTATTACATAAGATCTGCCCGCTAAGGTTTCACTTCTAACGAGCTTCGCACCCGCTAGATTCGTGCCCCCTCTTGCACCAGCGAATCAGCACGCTCCACCGCAATAGAACCTAGCCAGCTCATTGCTAATTATTAGGCTAGGTCCACCCCATCCTGGACATGAGGTTGCACGATGTGACCCAGATCGATGGTTCAAGGTTAAATCCTTAGTTGGCTGCTCAGGTGAGACTAATCCACGTCCCAATGTGCGTTACGACACCCACACTCACCACCATCCACTCGCCCGAGCATAAAACATTTTCTGTTCAACCCAGCCAAAGACCACCCTAGCCTTGGCACAACATCTTTTAACAAGGTAGCCGCGCCACAATTCCATAATTCTGTTAATCAAGTTTATTCATATGAGCATGCGGTCATGAGTCCCAACATACAACTATAGCATGGCTAAGCATAATACAATAACTGTGTTGGTAATTTATCAATGTCCAACTAATATAAACCCTCCTAAGGTGTCCAAGGGTTCATGTCATTCAAGGGTACATGTAGTTTGCAATTTATCAAGGAGGTATACATCAATTAGGCATTTATCTACTCCCGAAACAATTAATATATAAACTAGCAATGCATGTTTATATAAAAAAATATAGTTTTATAAAGATGGGTTCAATATGATCAAAGGTCTATGACTTGCCTTCGTTAAAGAGTTGAGGTGCTTCGGTCGTCGGATTCGAGAAATCTTCCGAAAAGCAGGTTTCTACACGTGCGAAAAGAACAAAATAAATAAAACAACTCCAAGTAAATTCCAAAGAAATACCAAACTAGTACTAACAGCAAGAGGGGTATTTTAGATGAATTTATAAATTTGAATCGCTCGAATCGGAATTCGAACGAAGAAGTTATGGCCTTCCGAAGTTGGAAAACACATAAAATGAAGGATTTGGGAATTTTCTGATTTTCTGGAATTGTTTTTCTAAAGGAAATTCGAATTATTGCACCAGCTGATGTCAGCGAGGGGGATTTGATTTTCAGCCGAATTATTTTCCAACGGAAAAACCCAAAATCGACGCTGGCCGATCGGGTCGCCACATCACGAGGGTCGACTGGCGCCGAGGTGGCGGCCATGTCAGCACCCAAGCCAGCGGCGCTCGGGGCCCGATGGCTTGCCAGCATTTGGCTACGCGGCGGCCGGCGGCGAGGGGACAAGCAGCAAGAGGAACTCGCGGGGAGCTTGGTGCTCACTAGCTTGACGACGCGACGCGAAGAGGCAGCCGGCGGCGGGGAAACACGGCGACGGCGCTCCGGTGGGTTCCCAGGGTCAGGGAGACGCGCACGAGGTGGCCCTCGGTGCGGCGATGCCAAAGGTGCGGTCGGAGCTGGCGAAGGAGGCTTGACGGCAGCGGCGGGCGCGGCGAAGCGAAGCTCGGCGGCAGCGGCGAAAACTCCAAATGCGGCGAGCTCGGAGGTAGAAAGGGGAAGGGAGATGGGGGAAAAGAGAGAGGAGAGGAAGGCGCAGCCAGGGCTCGCTTAAATAGGGGAAGAGGAAGCCCGGAGGAGGAGGAAGGGGAAAAGTTGTCGACGACCACTAATGGCGGACGGCAGCGTCGGCGAAAGGAGCGGGGAAAAGGGGAAAAAACGAGGGGCGCACTGGTGCGGCGAAGGCGGAGGTGGATGGCGCGCGGCAGGGGCTAGGGCTAGGCGAGGGAGGAGGCAGGGACCGGCTGGGATTGCGGCGGGGTGCTGCGTACGGCCACGCGAGGAAGAAGGGGGGGTCTGGAGGTGGACGACGAGCGGGGGCTGTCCGATTCCGATCGGACGGTCGGCAAAGGAGGAGGGTGTGGCAAAGGTTGAGCCGTCCGATTTCGATCAGACGGTGTAGGGAGGGGAGGCGCGGTGCGCGCACGGGAAGCGGGCCGAGGTTCGGGCCGAGGGAGGAAATTCGGTCCAAAGCCGTAAAAGGATTTTCAAAGCATTTTTTATTTTAGAAATACCAGAAAACGAAAAACCTTTTTAGAAAATAGCTGCTAAGGTCTAAAAATTCTAGGAAAATTCACAGAAGTCTCTTGAATTATTTAGAGCTTAATAAAAATACCTTTAGCTATACTTTTAGTTTTTAATTTTGCAAACAAAATAGGTTTTGGTGTCAAATAAAGAGGAAATGCCAAATTAAAATCCAGAAAATGCAATAAATGCTTAAAATCCAAATTAAATCCAGAAAACTACAATAAATTAACTTTTTGGTTTAATTGAAGTTGGATTAATTCAATTTAAATGTTTTTTGATTTCGAAATTTCAATTTAAGCTTTTTGCAACTTAAACCAAATGGTTACTTTTAAAACTTTTGAATTTTTTTCAAAAACTCGCAAATTAGGGATGTTACAAACCTACACCCCTTAAAGGGAATCTCGACCCCGAGATTCAGGCTGAGTAGAGAATAGGTGCGGGAACTCGGCCTTCAGGTCCTCTTCACGCTCCCAAGTGGCTTCCTCTTCAGTTTGGTTGCTCCACTGAACTTTGCAGAAACGAATTATCTTGCTTCGAGTTACACGTTCGGACACTTCCAGAATCTTGATGGGTTGCTCATTGTAGGTGAGATCTTCCTGCAAATCAACTACTTCTAGCGACATCCGCTCTCCTGGCACACGCAGACACTTCTTCAACTGAGACACATGGAAGACGCTATGCACATCTGACAGCTAAGGTGGAAGCTCTAACTGGTAATCAACTTCTCCTCTTCTAGCTAGGATTGGGAAAGGTCCAATGTACCTTGGTGCAAGCTTCCCGCTTACTCTGAAACGACGCATTCCTTTGAGAGGTGAAATCTTCAGATACACATGATCTCCGGGTGCAAAAGCTAGATCCCAGCGACGATTATCAACATAGCTCTTCTGCCTTGTCTGAGCTGTTCTTAGCTTTTCTCGGATTGCCCAAACTTGATCTTCGGCTTCCTTCAGGATATCAAGTCCAAGTACTTGTCCTTCTCCTCTTTCAGTCCAATACAGGGGTGTTCTCCACTTTCTCCCGTGAAGGGCTTCAAACGGGGACATTTGTAGGCTTGATTGATGACTGTTGTTGTATGAAAACTCTGCATAAGGTAGCATCTAATCCCAACTGGTTTGGTTCTCTAGGGCGCAGGCTCTTAACATATCTTCTAGGATCTAATTCACTCTTTACATCTGTCCATCCATCGAGGATGGTAGGTCATCTTGAAATTCAAGTTAGTGCCCAAAACACTGTACAGCTTCTGCCAAAATCTTGAGGTGAATTGGGATCCTCGATCTGACACAATCTTCTTTGGCACTCCATGCTGACATACTATCTTTGCCATATACAATTCTGCAAGTCTGTCTCCTGAGTAGGTGGTCTTGACTAGGATAAAGTGAGCAACTTTTGTCAGGCGATCTACAATTACCCAAATAGAATCATATCCAGCTTTTGTTCTTGGCAGACCGGTGATGAAGTCCATGCCAATTTCTTCCCATTTCCAATCGAGGATCCGCAAGGGTTGTAGGAGTCCAGCAGGTCTCTGGTGCTCAGCTTTAACTCGCTGGCAAACATCACACTGTGCTATGTATTCAGGTATTTCTCGCTTCATACTAGGCCACCAATACATTTTCTTAAGATCTTAGTACATTTTAGCACTTCTAGGGTGAATGGAATACAAGGTTTCATGAGCTTTCTTGAGTATCAACTGCTTGAGCTCTTTTTGGTCCGGTAGACAGATACGCTTATCGAATCAAATGGTTCCTTTTTCATCTTCTGAAAATCTTAGGGATTTACCTTTCTTCATGTTACTCTTGATCTCTTTGATATCCGCATCTTCGATCTGAGCTTCCCTGATCTGACTCTGTAGAGTTGGTTGCACTTCCAAAGCAGTCAAATAGTCTTCTTCAACTAATTCAAGCTTGAGCTTCTGAAACTCTTCATATAGTGCTGGCTTACTTTCCTTGATCATCAGCGTATTGCAATATACCTTTCTACTTAAGGCATCTGCTACAACATTAGCTTTGCTTGGGTGGTAATGGATTCCAATATTGTAATCCTTGATCAACTCTAACAATCTTCTTTGCCTCATATTGAGATAAGCTTGAGTGAAAATGTACTTCAAGCTTTTATGGTCAGTGTAGACTTCACAGCGATTACCGATGAGGTAATAATGCCATATCATCAAAGCATGCATCACTGCAGCCAATTCTAGGTCACGGGTGGGGTAATTTACTTCATGCGGCCTCAACTGACGTGAAGCATATGCTACTAACTTTCTTTCTTGCATCAGAACACAACCGAGACCTTGTCGCGATGCATCACAGTAAATCTCAAAATCCTTTTAGACATCTGGCAAAGTCAACACTAGAGTGGTGGTCAAGCGCCTCTTCAATTCTTGAAAACTTTGCTCACATTCAGGCGTCCAAGCAAATTTCTTTTCCTTCTTTAACAACTGAGTGAGGGGTCTTGCTATCTTGGAGAAACCTTCTATAAACCGATGGTAATATCTTGCCATACCAAGGAAACTTCTGATCTGAGGTACTGACTTAGGTGACTCCCAATTGAGCACATCCTTGACTTTACTGGGTTGATGGCGACTCCTTCTGCAGACATGACGTGTCCTAGAAATGTAACTTCCTTCATTCAAAACTCACACTTACTGAATTTGGCATAGAGTTGATGATCTCTAAGCCTAGTCAGAACCAAGCGAAGGTGCTCTTCATGCTCTTCTTCACTCTTGGAATATACTAGAATGTCGTCAATGAAGACAATGACGAACTTATCCAAATACTCCATGAATACTTTATTCATCAAGTTCATAAAGTAAGCAGGGGCATTGGTCAATCCAAAAGACATGACCGTGAACTCAAACAGTCCATATCGGGTTGAGAAAGCTGTCTTGGGTATATCCTCTTGACGGATCTTTAACTGATGGTATCCTGACCTTAAATCTATCTTGGAGAACACTCTGGCTCCTTTCAACTGATCAAACAAATCATCAATCCTGGGTAGATGGTACTTGTTCTTGATGGTGACTTCGTTGAGTGAGCGGTAATCCACACACATCCTTTGGGTACTGTCTTTCTTTGCAACAAAGATAACCGGGGCTCCCCAAGGTGAGGAACTTGGTCGGACAAATCTTTTTTCTTGCATCTCTTCGATTTGCTTCTTCAGTTCGACCAAATCATCAACAGGCAGGCGGTAGGGTCTCTTGGAAATTGGTGTGGTCTGGTGGCATTCCAGGTAATTCATCAGAAAAGACATCTAGAAATTCTCTGACTACCGGTATATCTTCCAAGGATAGGGTTTTGACACTACAGACTAAAGCTCCATCATGCTTCTTCATGGGGGCTTCAAATTTTACTTTAGTCCCAACTGGACTGACCAAGGTGATACTTCTACCACCACAATCCAAAATCGCTTGGTGCTTAGCAAGCCAATCCATACCCAAAATCACATCTAGGGATTTGGTGTCAATGATTATCAGGCTGGCTAGGAATTCTACCCCTTCTATGATCATTTTAACTTGTGGGCAACTCTGGTTCGTGCTTAACTCCGAACCGGGGGATTGAACCAACAAGGCAGACTTAAGGTTTGAAACCTTCAATTGATGCTTTGTAGCAAAAATCCGCGAAACAAACGAATGCGAAGCTCTAGAATCAAACAAATCGAGGTGTAATCGAATTTACTAGAACTTACCCGGCCACGACGTTCGGGCTGTTCGGTTTCCTCCACTGAGATGTGGTTCACACGGCCTCTTCCAAAAAACTGAGGGGTCTTAGCTGGTGCAGCTGGAGTCTGAGGTGCTCCACGTCCGGCTCCGGGCATGAGGGTTCTGGTTGGAGTAGCTCCTAGGTTGAATCTGACAGGCGAGGGGCCTTGCTTCTGCTGGCAGTTAACGGCGTAATGCCTCAGTTGCTGACAGTTGAAACAGGTGACTCCTACGGCAGGATTGGGGTTTCTTGGACACTAGTTGTTGATGTTGTTGTTGGGGCTGCGAAATCCTGGTGCAGTCGGGCGAGGTGCTGTTGCTGGAGTCTTGAACATGACAGGAGGAGCAAAACGGGTAGGGTGCTGCACATTTGTTCTGGCTCTCTGCGAATGACCTTGATGAGCACCATGCTGCATCATCTTGCTCTTATGAGACTCTGCCAGCTCACGGCGGGACACTTCTATGAGCATAGCCTTGTTCACCAGATGCTGGAAATCTGCATAGTCGTTGCCGATGACTTGAACCTTCAAGCTATGGTTGAGTCCATGCTTGAAATGCTTCTGACGTGCATCATCTATGGCGAAATCCTTTTGAGCATATCGCGAGAGTTGAGTGAACTTATTGAGGTATTCACTCACGGACATGTTTCCTTGCTTCAGCTTACGAAATTCATTCTTCTTCATCTGCACCTTTCCATCAGGGATATGGGAATGGCAGAAAGCTTCAGAAAACTCAGCCCAACCAATGTTACGTGATTCTCATGGCGCACAATAGTTCTCCCACCATTCGGAGTGGTACCTTCAAGTTGGTGTGCAAAGATACAGACTTTCTCACGGTCATCACACCCGTAATGGCAAGCTTTTTCGATTGAGCGCAGCCATCATTCGCATCCAATGGCTCTGAGGAGCTAGAGAATGTAGGCGGATGAGTCCTCATGAACTCACCACGACTGGAGAAAGTTGGTCATGGTGTCGGGGTTGCAGCGGTGGCTTGGCTGTTTGGTTCATCATTGCGAGAAGGGCAGCAGCTGTCCGCTCGCTGAGTCATCATCCGTTCATATTCGCATCATTGAGCTCATCACGTGGTGCAGGCTGCCATGAACTCGACCCAAACCTTGATCCATGCATGGTCTTTGGAGGAGGTGGGGGTGGCGGAGTATTGAGATCCACTGGGTCAACTTGGCTTGCGGTGTCGCGGGTCTGAACCATCTGCACAAAACTTTCCAGGTTTAATATACGAGAGGGAGAAAGCACGATAGATAAGAGGGAAAAGCACAAAGACGAGGAAGAGCGGGAGGGAAGGATTGAGCAACCTAATTGGGGATGTTCGGTTAAACCCGAATGACAGATAGCCGGAAAGCTACCAAGAAGCAACAAAACTCGAGCCTTAAGGCCGAACTGAACGATACCACAGCTAGGAGGGTAGCCCTATTAGAACACTTCTAATTTAGCTTATTTGGGATGGTCGACCAAAAACAAGGCTCAATCCTTTAGAGAAATGAAATGGGGAAAGACTTAGGGTAGGCGGGAAAAGAATAGAATAAGGTAAGGAAAGAATAACTATTCAAGTTAATTGGTTGGTTTGATTTAGAAAATAAATTTTGAGGTTTTGACTAGACGACCATGCTAACTAAGGTTACGTCCTACAGTCGATATGACTCTGATACCACATCTTGTCGGGACCCCGGGTATACAACCCCAGTACCCTCTGTGCATTCTGAACTAGTCCCAGATCAGTAGCTAGCTTGCACAGTTACAACATAGATGTAATCACAACCATACAACAAAATAACGATGAAGTGGACAAATTAATAATAATAGGTAGCAAAAGGGACCTTATGGCCAAGTCTTATAGAGTGCGCCACACAGGGCTTAGCAACAAAAGACAACTTGCAGCGAAAACATAATATCTCGTGGTGGCCACGCGACATGCCCACATGCAATCGAGTGGAGGACGCAACCTAGTTCACAAAGTCTTCAGGATACTCCTCTTCATAATACTCTGAATTCTCTGGGTCTTCTGTGGGGATTAATCACACAGGGCGCAAGCCGTGAGTACTTTGAATGTACTCAGCAAGTCATAGGGAAATGTATGCAATTATTATTCATGCGAGGCTAGACAAGGATAGCTTTATGTTTAATTTGCAGAAAGCAACCTTTAACAGTAAATACAGTGTAATACCCCAAATGTATTCGATAGAGAAGAAATAAATTAGAGACAAGGACCAATTAGAAAAGTGTTTTAACAGGAGATTAGAGGGGGATTTACGCATAATTTCGACAACTTGGGCTATGGGCTTCCACCACAAAGATTTAGGCCTATGAGGGGTGGCTACCAATAAAAAGGAAGGAAACCCTAGAAGTGGTATCTGAGCATGGTGTGCTACAGTACCGCCACCACTACAGCATCGTGAACAGTAGCCACCCCAATTGGAGGAAGAAGGCGTTCACCCGGAGATCGATTGGCCAAGAAGAAGGAGATCGCTGGAGGTGCCCGGCTGTTGGAGGAGGAAGAAGGTGAGGGGAACAGGACCATCTTTGGGGAGAGAGTTCGCTGGTGGGTGCTCATCGTGCCTGGCAATCGGTTCTTCAAGGGTAACCTCGTTTTCCCTTGTTTAGATGTTTTAGCGCTAATTGTTCTATGTCGGTAATTCTGTCGCCTAAGGGCAGATCGTGTTAGAGGGACGTTTTGATATAGTTAAGTGCAGATTCAGTCTCGGACGTCTCCTAAGAAGTTGTAGAGGACGTCAATAGCTTTCAATGAAGTGCTAGAACGTAATTTTTGGACCTCTGTAGAAAAAGTTATGAATTTAATGGTGCGGCTGTTCTGCAACCCTGTCAGTTTCTGGACAGGTTTTAGTAATCTGACCTTTGCGATCAGTTAAATAGAGAATTAGAGGATCTCCGTATAACGAAAGTTGTAGATAATTGTCGTAGATTTCAGGGAAGAATAAGAACGCGAAATTTGGATGAACGAGCTGAAAGTTATGATAGTTTTAGTGCTCTGTCCAGAAAGTCTGACGTGAAATCGATGTTTTGTTAATCAGCTTAAAAGTGATTTTAGATTGCCGAATCAGGGAGGCTCACCAACTAGGTTTAGTTGGGAAATTTGATTACCTTTCAATGAAGTCAAAGAACACCTAATTTGGACCACTGTACGGAAAGATATGAATTTTAGAACTTGACTGTTCACAGAGGGCAGTTCAGTACTTAGGAAAGTGGGGTCGGGATCGCGTTGTAATCTGCTACTTGATGTGTTCGCTTATATAATTCATGTTTTTCGTTGCTGTGGTCTTAATTTATATTCTTAATGTATTAGGTGGGGGATTGGTACCGGAGGCAGCACCGTCTTCAGGTCCTCCATTCTCACGTGGTTAAGGCAAGTGCATTGTTTGATCCGTGATTGTGATTGATTGGTCATGTTTGTGTGTGTTTTTCGATATGTGATAGCATAGTGAGATTGTTGGCATGATGTTGGTTTAAGATTGGTGGATGCTCCAAATATGTTTATGCTCTATTGTCGTATGTGTAACACCCTAGCTCAGCATTGAGTCTGGAATGCTAATAAATTAAACTAAACTAGGTTAAACTAAGTCCAATTACAAAACCTCGACAAAACCTCCTCTGTATAGTCAACTATACCGAGGTTCCAGCAATTAATCAAGGCAATTATCAATATAATCATAATCAGGTTCATTCAAGCATGCAGGATAGTCTCATAAACATAACCAAAACTTGCTATTCTCATTATTACGCTTAATCAAACTCAAACTATCCATAAGTAATTCTTAAGATTGAGTGGTAATGCGTGCATCCAAACACCTACTCCTCCCATGCATGCGGTCTTGCGCTTGTACCTAAAACACATCAAAGCAAGAGTGAGCCCAAAGACTCAGCAAGTACCAACAAGGCTAAGCAAGTTAACATTCATAGCATCAAAAATCCAAGATAAACAATTGCACCAAAGTATAGCCTTCATACTCATGTGAATGCAACCAATGCAATGCACCTTTTTAACTTTATCTCTTTCGCATTTACTGTAATGCGGGGTATACAACCGTCGTCAGATATTCCTTGCCTGCGTCTCCCGCACGTGGACCAAAAGCCTATACACCACATGTATAGGGACCTTGCCCATCAATTTAATGATGGGGACCTCTTTATTCATAGCCCACATTCCATGAATGTGGGGACCTCAAGCCCGTCATCTACATAACGGGACCTCAATGAATGTGCTTGATCACCACGTGACTGGGCACTGTATGCTCTCCACATGCATATGCACCATGATAACATATTCATAAACAGAATACATCATATACTCATTATCATGTAAGCAACCTTACTTCGCTATCATATATCAAAAACATGCATACATGACCAAGTCTCCAACACGTTTGAAACATGCAAATGCTCCATACCCACGTCTTTCATACCCAAGAATTTAACATGTACATAACATCATGTAAGATTTAGCAACGCTCAAGGGAAACATTAACCATAGCTTGCATTCATCAAGTTAAAAGGAAAACTCATTACACTAACATTCGTGCAAGGCTACAACAAGCAATCACAACGATCATATCATACAACCGAAAATACGCTATAACCCGAATACTTGCCTTAACCATGCGAGAGCAGTGGACGCGAAGAGGGTGCTGCCCCTGGAACCGCGCTCCCACCTGAACATAAAGGTATCCCAATCTAAGACCAACACGCTGGACCAAGAGCATAAATAACAACACAATTGATCTCACTAAACTCCCAAGCGTTAACAAAACCTCCAATTTCTAGCGATCGTTTTTGTGCTCACTGAAAACAGCCAAATTCAAAAATACATAACTTTCTGCTCAGGAGTTCAATTAAGATGCTCTTAGACTTTCTGAAAAGGTAATTGAATTACCTAAATAAACCTAGTTGGGGAGCCCTTTTGATTCTGTCATTAACTTCCCCTATCAAACCAATCATCAGACAACAGAATTCTCGTCGGGTTATCTGGACAGTACGCTAAAACCACCATAACTTTTGCTACGAAAGTCCAAATCTCGTGTTCTTTATCTCTATGAAAAGGTATAGACATTACCCACATTTTTCGTTATATTGAGGTCCTCTGATTTTGACTTTAACTAGTAGATTCATCCCATTTTCTACAGACTGTTCAAAACTGACAGAATAACAGAGCAGCGATACTAAAAAAATCATAACTTCCTGACCGTTAATCGGATTTGGGTGATCTTGGTGGCCACTGAAAGCTAAGAACATAATATACAACTCTCTAGGAGATCCAAACTCCTAATTCTGCTTCTAACCACATGAAATCGGCCGCGCAAGCTACTGGACAAAATTGGACAGAGAACAGAAATTAACCGATGCAATCGATCTACTAGCAAACGCTTCTAATGACTATCACTCAACGCAAGAAACCCGTCGTTACCCTTGACGACGTGCTGGACGACGACTTAACAAACCCTCAAGACGATCCTCCTTCTCCTCTCTTCCTTCTCTTCTCCTCTTCTTCTCCCTTCTCTTCTTTTCCTTTCTTTTCCTCCTTGGCCGGCTGCAATGGAGCTTCTCCTTCCTTTTGGCCAGCAGCAATGGAGGTGGAGGAGGTGGGAGGTGCGCAAGGAGGTGTGGAGGGAGGCAGGAGGTGGTGGGGAAAAGTGGCGGCGGTTGGGGAGGAAAGGGGAAGGGAGGGGTCGCGGCATGGAGGAGGGAGGGGCTAGGGTTTGTGCCGCCCCCCCTCTTGGGCCTTGGCCGGCCAGCCCACTAATGGGCCTCCCGGCGGTAACCCGGGGCCCAGGTTGTCTTAGCAAATGCGAAAACCCCCCTCGATGGTTGCCTAATTAATTAACTCCCAAAAGGTTCGCCTCCTAAATCGACTTCTAAACAGTTAATCCTTTAACTCACAATTAAATCTCTCCCGGAAGTCCTTTCAAATACTTTTGGGGGTATTACAGTATGATGTTATCGTCTTGTGGTAATTTGATGATGATTAAATGATGAGCATGTGCATATTGAGATCATGTTGAGGCTTGGTCACGTGGTGACCAAGTATGTTTTCTTGAGATCCCCGTCATGAATGTGACGGGCTCGAGATCCCACACTGCGGTGTGGGCTTGAGGTCCCCATTACTTGCATGAGTAATGGGCATTGGTCCCCCGTGCTTGCGAGCACAGCATGGGTATCTTGGCGACAGTTGCATACTTTGCATTACAGTAAAATGCAAAAAGAGATAAAGAGAAAGGATCCTTGAGCATTGCATTTGCATGTGAGATGTTCTATTGTTGCATTTCTAGCTTTGGATGCTGATGTTATAATTGTTAATATGTACTTGCTGAGTCTGTGGACTCACTCTTGCTTTTATTGTTGTTTTAGGTACTCGATCCAAGAACGACATTCATGGGGGGAAATAGATTGATAGTCACACACTCACATCATGAACCAAATAAAGATGAATAAACTTGCATCGTGTTTCCTATTATCGCGAGTTGATCAAAGATTTATTATGTTTTATCTCATGCAGTGGGTTAAGTGTAATAATGATGAGTAGTGGAACTTTATACTTCTCTAGTTATGTTAGACACTTAGCATGATTTGATTATCTATTGAGGATTAGAGTTAGTTATGTTAGACACTTAGCATGATTTGATTATCTATTGAGGATTAGAGTTGATGGCTTGATTATTTGTGATTTACTTGTCTGTTGGAATCCCCCGTGTAATTGATTTTACAGGGGAGGTTCTGCCGAAATTTATTAAAATTGCCTTGGTTAGAGTTATTTAAGGTTAGTTCAAGAGCATTCCGGCTCATGTGGGTTAAAGGTGTTACAGGTTGGTATCAGAGCGGGCTGAGGTCCGTGGTTAATAAAACATTAATTTTGACACACTAAGCACAGTAGGTGGGATTGGGTTATTGCATTGCATTTACGTTTTCACATGTTGTATTGATGATTCCTGTTATGATATACATACACATATATATATACATATATATATATATATATATTATAATGCTATAGTTAATATGTGTGGGGATAACCCATGTTGAGAGGTTGAGGTCGAGGTTGTGGCCCTATGTTGTACCAGGTTAAACCACTGTTCGTGGTATAGCAATAGTGAAGTGCCCACATTGGATATCGTAGTTCAGGATTTAATATTAAGTATATTTAGAAGAGTTGTTTTCTTCTTTGAAATTTGAATTTGGTCAACTCTTGTCTAGTTGGGGTTGATGAGCTTTTCTTGGGTTATTAGTTTATTACGGTTGATGGGTTGCTTTGAAAAGGATTGATTTGTTTCCATTGGTTTAATTTTGTCCTGTAAAGCAATCATTGTTTTCCCAATCGTTGAGTTATTTTTTTTGCGGCTGGTGAACTTTGTTGATTGTCAAGCTTGACCTTTATAATGAAGTTTTGTCTTTCTCATTGGAAAACCTTGACCCATTTATTCACTTGATGTTTTTTTTTTAGCTAATGAAAGTTTCCTTTTGCAAGTCCTTTAGTACGTGGAGGCTTTGCGCAAGGTATCTCTTTTGGGTATTTTGAGTGTGGAAGTTAAATGTTTCTCTTTTATGAAAGGAAACGTTAAACCTTTAGCGATGTCTTGTCATGGTTAAACTAGAGGTTATAACCGAAGAAATTAATGGTTGTGATATGGGTTATCAAGTTGAGTCTGTAGTGTGGTGTATTTTGGATCTTAACTAAGATCCTTGGAAGGGAAGTTGTTTAATTTGATGGTGTCTTGTAGTAGTTCTTGTCGAACTGTGTTTAAGGGTATGGTTGTACCCAATTGAGGTTAAAGGATTTATTAATAATTGTGAGATATTGGTGATTTCGTCTGAGCATTAAGATTGTAGAATTTGTTAAATTTATTGGATAATTCGGTGGAATGGGTCCCAATGGATTAATCTATCGAGAGTGATGATTATGTTAAGGATATGTTTGACGTTGCCTTAGATGATTTTAATCCAGAAATTTTCATAAGCTGACTACTTGATGATTATACTTAATTGCTAGATTGAAATATGTATACCAGATTGGATGAATGTTGAGGTAGTACCTTGTGAAACCCGGTGATTTAAGGAGATGATGTTATTAAATCCTTAATTAAACTCTGAGCATAGAGTGGAATATTGACACGGTGTATATAGATGGTTCAGGTGATTACAAATAGACGTATGATCCTATTTGCATACGTGATAGTTACAATTGTCAATTGTTGATGATAGATGAGGTGGGTGTTGAGCACCATTTATGGATTAGTGGATGAATGATTATGTGGTTTCTGATAGTGTGCCTAGCGAAATTATTATTTGATAGCATGATCCGATTAGAAGAGGTTTGTTTCAACCTTGTGGTCGGTGTTTCTTTTGGGTAGGTTTATGAGGGATAAGAGGCTATGATGAGTCTCGCTAAGAGTGTATTATGTCATTGTTATGGCGATGGTCAGTAAGGGATTATGATCATAATATTGAATATTTTGTGTAAAGGAATTGGATTGCTCACCTAATATTGATTAAATGAAAATGTTTCTAGTTTCGTGTTTGTGATCTTTCAGACCTCAGGTTGGTGTGGTAGCTGAAATTGTTTTGAGCAAAGTGAAGTGTTGAGAGGTTTTATAAGTTCCTAGGTGGTTTATGTGTTGTGGTCTTCAAATCCCTTTTTGTTGGAGTTGGTATGGTGATGTTGTAACCAACGAAGTCATTTTCTTTGTAAAAGGAAAGAGTGAAGTAGAAGTATTTGAGATTGAAGTCAAGTTCTGTAATTTGCAGGTTATTGAAGTTTATCTAAAACTGTTGTTCTTGCCCACAAGAGGTTTTTTTTCGAATTTCCAAAGCAATGTTTTATTCTCGTTTGAGGCTTGATATTCTCTGCTTGTGGAACGTGTGCCCTCAATTATAATCTCATCTTTTGTTTTCCAAGATCATTGTTATTTAATTGTTCTCTTGATCTTGTAACGACTGTATATAGTAACGTTTCCCTTTGTGTTGAAATTTACTTCTATTTGCCTCTTCTTCTAAGAAAGGGTTAACTGAACTGTATTGCAAAGTCTCGTCGGATGTGAATTGACAACTAGATAGTGGTGGTCTAGTAGATGGTCCGTGAACTCAGAGGTGTCGGAGTTGTCTCGAGGGCATTGAGTAATAAATCAAATTATTAGAATAATCCTTGCAGAGGATTTGATTTAAAAGAATGCTTGTCTTTGAGCTACTGTGTTTCGTTGTTGCAACTAGTAGGACCTATAGCGAGATGTGGTCCAAGATTTTGTGTTCATTTTGACAGAACATTAGAATTAACAAGTATGGAAATCTTGACCAGTTTATTAGAGTATCGCATTTGGGTACTTGATAAGATTGTGTAGAAGAAGTATGATGGAGTAGTTCAAGGAGAGTAGCAGTGTAGAGAAATCTAATAGTCGTGTTAATTAATGAGATAGCAGGGATTGTTGAGTTATTGTCAAGTATGACTCGGCCTCAGTGAGTGACCCTATGGGAATTAGATTATCTCTAAGGGTAACTTGATCAAGAATATATTTATTTATTGACGTTAGTGATTGAGTATGTTTGAATCTTAGTCAATCAGTTAGGGTGTTGTGATAATATGTGTTTATTGTGGTTGAGTAACTGCATTTGATTGGTGTGGGTTAGAGAAGGGCTAAGATTGATGAAACGAATAGCCTTGGGCGGTTACTTGACTAGTGAGGAATGTTGATACTAAGGACCGAGGTTATTGTTGGGTCAGGTGAAATTTTAGTCATCGACTGAGGGTTACCTATCAAATTTACTAAGTTCAGTGTAGGAGTCTTAGTGATTAAATTCGGGCTTGCATTTTTATGTTAGCACCTTGGTTTCCCATGATTAGGTTCCAAGAGTTATGGTGATCTTTGATAGAATCCCTTGAATGTAGTAAATGAGTGTGTATGCGGTGAATTTCAAGTTGATTATCCTTACAAGATTCAGGTAACGTGATTGTGGCTGAAATCTATATTGAGGTGTGTTGGGAATTATTTGTCAAAGTAATTCTTTTGGTAGGGAAGTTGATCAGAGTATGTTATGGTGGATTGAAAGAGTCTCACTACATAGGTGTAGATTTTGTGTTCAGTTTGAGCATAACTTTGAGGTTGCCAAGTTTAAAGAAATGAATTATTGGGTTATGCGATGGTTTGAGACTTCATGATTTAAGAGAAAGTTGAATTCTTAACAGAAAGTTTGGGAAAAAGGTGGTATTCTCGATTAATGAGAAGTACTCTTGGTTTTATTTGAGCTTTGTCTCCAAGACATATGCCAATTATAAACTGTGTTGATTCTTCTTGATATGCGTGATTCTTTTTTGTTAAGAAAAGAAAGGAAATGGCTATTTTGGGCATTTGAGTGATTTCGCCTCTAGCTTATGTGGTGTTTGTTGGCAAACTGCCTACTTGGAAAGTGGAGGAGTTTCATGATGAATATTTTGGTTTTGGATTTAACTCTCTTTGGTGGGGAGTTGGTAATGCGTGTTTGCAATAAGAATCCATTATTTTTAGTCGAGTTCTGTTGTGTGTCCCTCGTTAAAGGAGGTACTCCTTGTTAAGATAAAGAGGTCGACTGAGAGATGGAACAAGAGTTCTATATGTTACATGCAAGTTTGGTGATTTTGACCCGAAGAGATAGATAGCCTAACGTATATTTGGTTGTTCTAGAAGTTACGGGGACTTCAGAAGAAAGCCATTCACTAGGACCGTCTCGAGTCATGGAGCAGAGAATATAACGTGTTGGGTGAACTGGTATTACGAGAATGCTAGAGCCATTCTGAGTGTGAAGATTCATTGAAGCCGGCGACCCACGAGTAAGACTGTGCCCTCGACTCATATCCGTTGAGTGACTCTTGAAAGGATGGGGCGAGTAATAAGGCGTAACACGTCAGTTGCATCAAGGTGCGGGGGTTCCATAATTCTGAGAGGAAGACGACTTGGGAATTGAAGTCTCACATGTGCGATCAGAATACAAAATTATTCACTCAAGGTATGTGGTAATGTCAGTATGTTCTTAGCTGTGGTTATTCTTTGGCGTTAAGTGTGAGCAGAATTCGGGGTCGAATTCCATTTAAGGGGGGTAGAATGTAATACCCCAAATGTATTCGAGAGAGAAGAAATAAATTAGAGACAAGAAACAATTAGAAAAGTGTTTTAACAGGAGATTAGAGGGGGATTTACGCATAATTTCAACAACTTGGGCTATGGGCTTTAAACACAAAGATTTAGGCCTATGAGGGGTCTACCAATAAAAAAAGGAAGGAAACCCTAGAAGTGGTACTGTAGCAAGGTGTGCTACAAGATCCGCCGCCACAAAGATCGTGTGAACAGTAGCCACGCCAATTGGAGGAAGAAGGCGATCACCCGGGAGATCGATTGGCCAAGAAGAAGGAGATCGCTGGAGGTGCCCGGCTGTTGGAGGAGGAAGAAGGTGAGGGGAACAGGACCATCTTTGGGGGGAGAGTTCGCTGGTGGGTGCTTATCGTGCCCGGCAATCGGTTCTTCAAGGGTAACCTCGTTTTCCCCTTGTTTAGATGTTTTAGCGCTTAATTGTTCTATGTCGGTAATTCTGTCACCTAAGGGCAGATCGTGTTAGAGGGGCGTTTTGATATAGTTAAGTGCGGATTCAGTCTTGGACGTCTCCTAGGAAGTTGTAGAGGACATCAATATCTTTCAATGAAGTGCTAGAACGTAATTTTTGGACCTATGTAGCAAAAGTTATGAATTTAATGGTGCGGCTGTTCTGTAACCCTGTCAGTTTCTGGACAGGTTTTAGTAATCTGACCTTTGCGATCAGATAAAGAGAGAATTAGAGGATCTCAGTATAACAAAAGTTGTAGATAATTGTTGTAGATTTCAGGGAAGAACAAGAACGTGAAATTTGGATGAACGAGCTGAAAGTTATGATAGTTTTAGTGCTTTGTCCAGAAAGTCTGACGTGAAATCGATGTTTTGTTAATAAGCTTACAAGTGATTTTAGATGGCCGAATCAGGGAGGATCACCAACTAGGTTTAGTTGGGAAATTTAATTACCTTTCAATGAAGTCCAAGAACACCTAATTTGGACCACTGTACAGAAAGATATGAATTTTAGAACTTGACTGTTCACAGAGGGCAGTTCAGTACTTAGGAAAGTGGGGTCGGGGTCGCGTTGTAATCTGCTACTTGATGTGTTCGCTTATATAATTCATGTTTTTCGTTGCTGTGGTCTTAGTTTATATTGTTAATGTATTAGGTGGGGGATTGGTACCAGAGGCAGCACCGTCTTCAGGTCCTCCATTCTCGCGCGGTTAAGGCAAGTGCATTGTTTGATCCGTAGTTGTGATTGATTGGTCATGTTTGTATGCTTTTTCAATATGTGATAGCATAGTGAGATTGTTGGCATGATGTTGGTTTAAGATTGGTGGATGCTCCAAATATGTTTATGCTCTATTGTCGTATGATGTTATCGTCTTGTGGTAATTTGATGATGATTAAATGATGAGCATGTGCGTATTGAGATCATGTTGAGGCTTGGTCACGTGGTGACCAAGTATGTTTTCCTTTGAGATCCCCGTCATGAATGTGACGGGCCCGAGATCCCCACACTCGTGGAGTGTGGGCTTGAGATTCCCATTACTTGCGGAGTAATGGGCAATTGGTCCCTATGCTTGCGAGCACAGGCATGGGTATGCGGCGACGGTTGCATACTTTGCATTACCGGTAAAATGCAAAAAGAGATAAAGAGAAAGGATCCTTGAGCATTGCATTTGCATGTGAGATGTTCTATTGTTGCATTTCTAGCTTTGGATGCTGATGTTATAATTGTTAATATGTACTTGCTGAGTCTGTGGACTCACTCTTGCTTTTATTGTTGTTTTAGGTACTCGATCCAAGAACGACATGAATGTGGGGAAATAGATTGATAGTCACACACTCACATCATGAACCAAATAAAGATGAATAAACTTCAGACTGTGTTTCCTATTATCAAGCGAGTTGCTCAAAGATTTATTATGTTTTATCTCATGCATGGGTTAAGTGTAATAATGATGAGTAGTGGAACTTTATACTTCTCTAGTTATGTTAGACACTTAGCATGATTTGATTATCTATTGAGGATTAGAGTTGATGGCTTGATTATTTGTGATTTACTTGTTCATTGGAATCCCGTGTAATTGATTTTACAGGGGAGGTTCTGCCGAAATTTATTAAAATTACCTTGGTTAGAGTTATTTAAGGTTAGTTCAGTAGCATTCCGGGCTCATGTCGGGCTGGGGTGTTACATACAGTAAGTAGATTGAAAGCACCATTTAAAAAGTTAATACATAAGCAATTCAGTTCTTCGAAACAAACTCGAGATCAACCCGACCTTTCCATCCAAACCATCATTCCCACCATTTTAAAGAAAACATCTACCCCTTACGTGAAATCTCCGGGTATGTCCATAACCGGGGACACGGCTATTCGAATAGTTTTTGTACACTCTGTAGAGGTTGTACAGCTTTACCCACAAGAGATAATCATCTTATACTTTCAGGCGTTTCACGCTACCGAAGGCGTGTGAAGAAGAGATTATCATAAGGCCGTTACAAAGCTTTGAACTGGCTAAGAGCTACACGCTAAGGTTTCGCTTCTAACGAGCTTCGCACCCGCTAGATTCGTGGCCCCTCTTGCACCAGCGAATTAGCATGCTCCACCGCAACAGAACCTAGCCAGCTCATTGCTAATTATTAGGCCAGGTCCACCCCATCCTGGACATGTGGTTGCACGATGTGACCCAGATCGATGGTTCAAGGTTAAGTCCTTAGTTAGCTGCTCAGGCGAGACTAATCCACGTCCCAATGTGCGTTACGGCACCCACACTCACCACCATCCACTCGCCTAAGCATAAAACATTTTCGGTTCAACCCGGCCAAAGACCACCCTAGCCTTGGCACAACATCTTTTAACAAGGTGGCCGCGCCACAATTCCATAATTCCGTTAATCAAGTTTATTCATATGATCATGCAGTCATGAGTCCCAACGTACAACTATAGCATGGCTAAGCATAATACAATACTCGTGTTGTTAATTTATCAATATCCAAATAATATAAATCCTCCTAAGGTGTCCAAGGGTTCATGTCATTCAAAGGTACATGTCGTTTGCAATTTATCAAGGAGGTATACATCAATTAGGCATTTATCTACTCCTGAAACAATTAATATATAAACTAGCAATGCATGTTTATATAAAACAATATAGTTTTATAAATATGGGTTCAATATGATCAAAGGTCTATGACTTGCCTTCGTTGAAGAGTTGAGGTGCTTCGGTCGTCGGATCCGAGAAATCTTCCGAAAAATCTGGTTTCTACACGTGCGAAAAGAATAAAATAAATAAAACAACTCCAAATAAATTCCAAATAAATACCTAACTAGTACTAACATCAAGAGAGGAATTTTAGATGAATTTAGAAATTTGAATCACTCGAATCGGAGTTCGAACGAAGAAGTTATGGCCTTCCGAAGTTGGAAAACACATAAAATGAAGGATTTGGGAATTTTCAGATTTTCTGGAATTTTTTTTCTAAAGGAAATTCGAATTATTGCGCCAGCTGACGTCAGCGAGTGGGATTTGATTTTTAGCCGAATTATTTTCCAACGAAAAAACCCAAAAAATCCACGCGCGGCGCCGATCGGGCTACCACATCGGAGGGTCGACGTGGCGCGTGACGACGGGGGCGAGGTGTCGCCACGCCGCACCGAGCGGCGACGCGGGGCCGATGGCTTGCCGGCGCTGGCGCGCGCGGCGGCGGTGAGGTGACCAGCAGCAAGAGGAGCTCGCGGGGAGCTTGATGCTCACCAGCTTGACGACGCGACGCGAACAGGTTGCCGGCGGTGAGGAAGAAGGCGGAGGCGGCTGCGGGGAAACACGGCGACGGCGCTCCGATGGGTTCCCGGGGTCGGGGAGGCGCGCACGAGGTGGCCCTCTATAACAACCCCCAAAACTAGGATTTGTATTTTAAATGTATAAAAATATTAAAGATTAAAACTTTTGTTGTATCTCTTGGTCATGCTCTTGGTTTTCTACAAACTTGTGCATAATTTTAAATTTTTGATGTTGGTATTAAAGTTTGTGTGGAGATTTCAAATTTTTAAAAACTTAAATTCCATTTCTATTTGAATTCCAGGAAAGTGTGTGAACGAAAGTTTCCAAAAATAATTTATTCAAATACTAGATTATTTATCTTGATTTGTAGTTATTTTTACCAAATTTTTAGAAGTGTTTTTGACTTCACTAAAATTCAAATGAAATCTTAAATGCAGATTTGAAAGTAATTTAATTCTAACAAATTTTAATATATAAAATGTCTGAAATTTTTTTTCCTAAGTACCTTGTGATCCTGAGAGTGTCCACAAAAATTTTCAGGATTTTTAGAATTTTATTTCTATTTGAAACTACTAGGTCAAACTCAATTTCTTTCGGTCAAACCTAAAACCTAAATCTAAAAACTCACATCGTCCTCCGATCAACCCGAGTCCGACAGGACCACTTTGCCACGGTCCGACCAAACCATTTCGCGCGAGCCACCCCTTCTTCTCTCGCGACTTCCCGCCCCACGGCAAGACCCTTCTTCCACGCGGCGTTTCGCCGCGCCACCGGCTCGGCGCGCTGCCATGCCGTCGCCGCATGCGCGCCACGCCAACCGCCGGTCACCTCGCCACTAGCGCCACCTCGGCAGCCCGTCTTCGCCTATAAATGGCGCCCCGAGCTTCACTTCATCTTCTTGACCTCCTTCTCCATTCTCACTCTTTCTCGGCTCTATATGACCTTGAGCCGACCGCTCGACGCCGCTCCGGTCGCTCCGGCGAGCTCCGACCACGGCCGACCGCGTCACGGCGTGCCTTGCACCATGTTGAGCTCAGCCCCTCCATCAATTCGGAGTTTACACCACCGAGGAGCTGCACGCACGGTTTCTTCTTCGGCTCCGGCCGAAACCGCTTCTTCCGCCGCCGTGCCTCCTTCAGCGAGCCCGAGCTCGATTCTCTCCGCCAGGAGCATTCTTGTACATCCCTCTTCCTCACCCGATCACACACTTGTGCCCTCTTTCTCTCCAGGTCGCCGCCGTCGGTGAAGCACCACACGCCGCCCCTGGCTTCCGTCGCCGGACCACTCTGGCAGCTCTCCACCTTCGTCGATCCCTCCGGCATGTTCCAGGTACATCACTGGTGCTCATGCGCGCCCCAGCTTCCAGCCCCTTCCCCTCCATCGCCGGCGCCTCTTTTCACCTCCACGGCCGGCCGCCGCTCGCCATCGCCTCGCCGCCACCGTGCCTTTCCGACCACCCATAGCCTCCTTGACACCCCGGCAACCCATTTTGGCCCTTGCCTTTGCCACGCCACCACTCCATCGCCGGCGACGACCTCAGCCCCAACTCAGCCCGAGCCACTCCTCTGTTCCCCCTTCGGGCTCCCTGTGACTAACAGTGGGACCCCCTCTCTTAAACCAAACCCTATACTGCTAATCAACCATGTGATTGTCCATTAGCTCAATCAAATGCTTTAACTAATTTGAAGTTGATAATTGAACATAGTTTAGTAGCAACATTTCAATTTAGATAAGTTTGGCTTGTAGGTTGTATAATAGAGAGGGAAGTCTGATTGTGTGTAGAGCTGACAACAGGTTAGTGGCTTTCCAATGCAAGTAGTCAGGACATTTGGTGATTTAGTTAGCTAAGTTTGGTGATGAACTATTTAGATCAATTATACTTGTGCTTAGCAATTCGAAAATTGAATTTAGGAGAGGTAAAGTTGGCAGCTTCTTCTCTCTGAAAAATGTTCTGTTGGTTTGTCCAGATAGGGGAGGTTTAGTGCTTAATGCTGTGTCTAGATATTAAATTACTCAAAAACCTCATTTAACAAATGGAAATTTGAATTAGTGAGAAGGCTTAGTAACGAACACTTTTGCTCGAATTTTCCTCTAGAATCGTGAATGGTGTTAAGTCGTTGTCGCTTTTTGTCAATCCTAATGCTTGTGCTTGCGAGTTGGTTGTAGATAGCTTTTAGGTCATCCAAGTTGCCCAATTTGGCAAAAACAGCAAATCTCTTTTATAAGAATTGAGTAGAGGAGGTGTTTAGGTAAAAGATTGTATTGTCAGTTAGCCCTCTTGCTAAGCCAACCTTTCTTCTGTTAACCATTGTGATGATTGTCTTTTTAACTACTCTAAGGAACTATCTTAGTAATGTTCGAGTGTTGTTTGAAGTTGGGTTAGAAGCTTTTAAGTTCATTGGAGGTGTTAAGCATGGAAGATAATCCAAGCTTATAAAATGGCAAGAGAGCTATCTTTTGCTAAGTCTAGTAATTAGTAATCCTTGTGTTATTTTAGACTTTGCACTTAACCAACAAAGAGCACTAGGTCAAGATGTTATATAGTACCTAGTGTTAAAGCATTAAGATTATGCTTCCATTTGAAAATCCAAGATAGATTGTTTACATCATGAAATTGGTTAAACTTCACAATTACAAGACTAATTTAAATAAACTCTGAATCAACTAATTTTTGTTCCTAAATTTCATAATCTTTCTTCTGTGTTTTTAATTTCTGGATCCTTTTGGTATTCTGGTGTTTATTCGTTGTTTTTCGCTTTGGCAGTTTTTATCGTTAGATGACGTTGATATCGAGAGAGACCCTCTGCAGCAAGTCGAATATCTCTAGCAAGGCAAAGGTAAGCAGTTTGATCATATCCACTCAATCCCATTACTTTTAAAATCTAATACTTTGTTTTACTCGTACGTATGCATGCTTTTGTGTCAATGATTAATTTTATCGATTAGAGGTAGTTAATCCCATTGCATTGTTGCCCTGAAAATTGTTCACCCCTGCCACTACCCTAGGAATATTATTCTCACTGGTGAATTAGAGCCCGGTGAATGATTTAGGGCCTTTTATTTTGTCTTTTCGATTTGATGCTTAGCAATGCTTAGATACCGGTAGAATTGGGCGGTTATCGACTTAGTCGGTAACTTTGATCACACAAAATTATTATAACTTTACATTTTCAGCCTTTGTGCTATGTTTATTTGTGAAAACTAAAAATGAAAACAAAATGATTTGGACTTGGGCACAATGGTAAGATAGTGTGCTTTTGGGTGTGACTGGAAAGGTGCCCAAGTCAATTAAGGACCGAGTTACTTGCGCCACCGTACTGAGCATTTTGCGTGCTAACCACACTAGAGTATATGGGACCTCTCTTGACTTAGTACTTTGGCGTGTATTGGCTCCGGGTCGCAGGAGGTCGCAGGAGGGATGGTGTTGGGAGCATGGTAGTTGTCCGAAAAGCTTTATCCTGAGTGGGTAGTTGTCTTTTCGGCTTTACCATGTAAGCGTATGGATTTCTATCCATACGAGCGGCTCGTAGTTAATGCACAATATTGGAAAGTGTCTCGTAGGACTTAGCCGTACAAAGATACCTTCGAAGTGTGCTTTGGCTTAAAAGCGGTCTGAAGTGTGGGTACATTGGTACACCCCTGCAGGGTTAAAACTATTCGAATAGCCTCGTCCTAGGTTATGGACACGCTCGGATACGCCCCGTGAGAACTAGACTACAACATTTAATTAAAACTTTATGGGTTGGTATGAACAGGTGTTCATACTATTGTTGCGATGGCCATTGGGTTGGTCATCTCCAGGATGTCTTCATGTTACTACTTATCAGATTGTTATTTCGCAAATAAAATTTGAATTGTTAAACTGCCTTCAAACTATTACATTATTGCAAAAGAAAACTTGCTTTCGCTAAAAAGTAAGTCCAGAGCCCTCCACTTAAATAAAGCTTGCATGTAGTTAAATTATAGTTCATTACCCTTACGTCAGTCTTGCAGTACAAAAACAATTTTTGTACTCATATGCTTTGCTTAATGTTTTTGTTGCAGAGGAAGAAGGTGAGCCCCTGCCGCTTCCCTTTGTGAGTCAGGCTGCGGGTTTGACGACTAGCTTGGCGGCCCGGTTGGTTGCCTTGTGGGTAAAGGCACACTAATTGGCTCTTTATTTATCGCCATCTTATTGCTTTTGCTTCCATTGTGTAGTTTGTTATTTATCTTGTAAGTTCAATCATTGTATATTATGTAGTTTTGATATTGTAACCTCTCGTACGGAATTGATGCTTGATTTTGTAACGGTGTGTATATCGCATTTGGAAGTATACATATCCCGAGGCTTAGTTTATTTGAATTGTGATGCTAGGGTCAATGGAAGGCTAAGCATTACAAGTCGAATAAACCGGGTCCTCACAAAGTTGGTATCGAGTCAGATCGACCGTTGAAACCCTAGCTTGGTCGTCATTAGGATATTTTGAAAAACTTATTTTCAAAATGTCAAATGGGTTATGAAAACTTAAGTAAGTCCTCAGATTTTTCTCCTTACCTATCTTAGCTTGCTCATCTTGCCTTATTCTTGTTAAGTTTTCGAAAAAGGTTGTTCCCCTCTCTTCTCCTTTCAAAGTTAGTTGATTATCGGTTAAATTTGGTCTGGGGAATAATGAGTGTTAAAAACATGAAGCGTTGGTTGTGAAGAGTTGAAGCACTCATCTCGGAGCTCGGATACAAAATCTGGACAGCAAGCACAAGTTTCGGACTGCGAGCACTTAGTTTGTCGTTAGGGTTAAAAATGAGATGATAAATCAAGTAAAATTCATGGGGTTAAAAGGGTAAGATGTGATATTAGATGGCTAGTGCCTAATGCACCCTTATATGGTTTTTGCCATGCCTTTTAGATGCGTTAGAACTTGAGTTGCGTTCTAAAATTTTATCATCCTAAACGATTGCTCGTTCGTTCAATACGAGTTAGTCGTACCGGGAAGCAAATCTTTTGCTTTGTGGTTTTGCGCTAGTCTTATGCTTTCATACAAACATTTGGAGTTCATTGCTTGTTATGTGTTTGCAATCGGGTTAGGGTAATGTCTGTTTCCCCTAGACGATGCCTTATTGCGATATTAGGGTTAAATTAGGGTTTATTCTTAGAATATATACGCCCTAATGATATTAGTTAGCTTGTAGACACTAGATTTTGTAAACACTTGCTCTCTTTGTTCCAAATAGTTGCGCATCACCTACAGGCGGCATGTATAGCAACTACATCGGAAAAACTAACTTTGGTTAATCGAATCTCGTTTTAGTGATTTTGGAATGATTAGTGCATGCTAGAATTAGATTGCATACTCATTGCCATCCCTCACCTTATGCCCATTCTTTCCTCAACTTATCTTTCATGTACCAAAATGTTTAAGGGGGGTAGAAGATACCTCAAAATACTTGTTAGGCATCTTGATTCCTATACTTTGATCATGCATATAGTTTCTAAATTAACTTAAAGGATGTCACGTTACTCTAGTTGCATAAAACAAGAAGCATGTAAGCATGCATGTAAGCATTTGCACTCTCATTAACCAAATTTTAAAATTTGCCTTAGGACTAATTTGCACACATGCATCCCCTCGTGCATTCATCCTGTGCATTTCCTGTCCCAACCAAGCAATTAGAACTAGATAGGTGAGGTTAAGCGAGACCACATTAAAACCTTGCTTGACTTCTCTTTTCTGCACTGAATCCTGGTGTTGATACTAGATTACCATCTAACCAGTTTTTCCGTTCTATCGGTCGACGTCCCTTCTTGGTCGACTGAGTGCAGTCAAGTCTTTCGTACTACCAGAAGACGACGTGAAGCGTGATGTCAAATTATCTTCAAATCAATAAAGAAAAGGTTAAACAAAGCAATGGAAAGGAAAATGTGGCAGCAACGTCAGGATACTGCGTCATGATCTTCCAGCACTATCTTTGAAGGAAATCAAGACAACAGATGGTGAATTTCTTTTAGAGTCGAAAAGAACCACTTAGAAAACACTTAACAGAAGAACATTAGAAATCCTTCAGCAAAGTTTCCCTATTTAGGACCTAAAACTTCTGTAGAACCTCTCCGGATTCGGAATTGAGTTCGGTTCGCGTCGAATTCCTAAAAGTGACCCCGTAACCAAACCCACCTAGGTTGCCACAGCCTTTCGTTCCGACTTCCGAACTACCGGAATCTCGGGACGAGATTCTGTTTAAGGGGGGTAGATTTGTAACAACCCCAAAACTAGGATTTGTATTTTAAATGTATAAAAATATTAAAGATTAAAACTTTTGTTGTATCTCTTGGTCATGCTCTTGGTTTTCTACAAACTTGTGCATAATTTTAAATTTTTGATGTTGGTATTAAAGTTTGTGTGGAGATTTCAAATTTTTAAAAACTTAAATTCCATTTCTATTTGAATTCCAGGAAAGTGTGCGAATGAAAGTTTCCAAAAATAATTTATTCAAATACTAGATTATTTATCTTGATTTTTAGTTATTTTTACCAAATTTTTAGAAGTGTTTTTGACTTCACTAAAATTCAGATGAAATCTTAAATGCAGATTTGAAAGTAATTTAATTATAACAAATTTTAATATATAAAATGTCTGAAATTATTTTTCCTAAGTACCTTGTGATCCTCAGAGTGTCCACAAAAATTTTCAGGATTTTTAGAATTTTATTTCTATTTGAAACTGCTAGGTCAAACTCAATTTCTTTCGGTCAAACTTAAAACCTAAATCTAAAAACTCATTCGTTCCTCCGACCAACCCGAGTCCAGTTTGGACCACTTTGCGCTGGTCCGACCAAACCATTTCGCGCCGAGCCACCCCTTCCTCTCTCGCCGACTTCCCCACCCCCCGGCAGCACCTCTTCTTCCACGCGGCGTTCTCGCCGCGCTACCACTCCGGCGCACTGCCGCCACCGTCGCCGCATGCGCGCACGCCAACCGCCGGTCACTCGCCGCTGCACACTTCGGCAGCGCTCCGTCCTTCGCCTATAAATGGCCGCCCCGAGCTTCACTTCATCTTCTTGACCTCCTTCTCCATTCTCACTTTTCTCTCGGCTCTATATGACCTTGAGCGAGCCGATCGCCGACGCCGCTCCGGCCGCTCCGCGAAGCTCCGACTCGGCCGATCATACACGGCGTGCCTTGCACCATGTTGAGCTCAACCTCCATCAATTCGGAGTTTACACCACCCAGGAGCTGCGCGCGCGGTTTCTTCTTCGGCCCTACGAAATCGCTTCTTCCGCCGTCGTGCCTCCTTCCTTGAGCCCGAGCTCGATTCTCTCCGCCAGAGCATTCTTGTACATCCCTCTTCCTCACCCGATCAATCACTTGTGCCTCTTTCTCTCAGTCGCGCGCGTCGGTGAAGCACCACGCGCGCCTCGCTTCCGTCCTGCACCACTCGCGACTCTCCCTTCGTCGATCCTCCGGCATGTTCGGTACATCACCGGTGCTCATGCGCGCCCGACTTCGGCCCTTCCTCCATCGCCGGCGCCTCTTTACACCTCCACGGCCGGCCGCCGCTCGCCATCGCCTCGCTGCCACCGTGCCTTTCCGACCACCCCGCGACCACCCATAGCCTCCTTGACACCCCGGCAACCCATTTTGGCCCTTGCCTTGCCGCGCCACCACTCCATCGCCGGCGACGACCTCAGCCCCAACTCAGCTCGAGCCACTCCTCTGTTCCTCCTTCGGGCTCCCTGTCACTGACAGTGGGACCCCCTCTCTTAAACCAAACCCTATACTGCTAATCAACCATGTGATTGTCCATTAGCTCACTCAAATGCTTTAACTAATTTGAAGTTGATAATTGAAGATAGTTTAGTAGCAACATTTCAATTTAGATAAGTTTGGCTTGTAGGTTGTATAATAGAGAGGGAAGTCTGATTGTGTGTAGAGCTGACAACAGGTTAGTGGCTTTCCGATGCAAGTAGTCAGGACATTTGGTGATTTAGTTAGCTAAGTTTGGTGATGAACTATTTAGATCAATTATACTTGTGCTTAGCAATTCGAAAATTGAATTTAGGAGAGGTAAAGTTGGCAGCTTCTTCTCTCTGAAAAATGTTCTGTTGGTTTGTCCAGATAGGGGAGGTTTAGTGCTTAATGCTGTGTCTAGATATTAAATTACTCAAAAACCTCATTTAACAAATGGAAATTTGAATTAGTGAGAAGGCTTAGTAACGAACACTTTTGCTCTGAATTTTCCTCTAGAATCTGGAATAGTGTTAAGCTGTTGTCAGTTTTTGTCAATCCTAATGCTTGTGCTTGCAGAGTTGGTTGTAGATAGCTTTTAGGTCATCTGAAGTTGCCCAATTTGGCAAAAACAGCAAATCTCTTTTATAAGAATTGAGTAGAGGAGGTGTTTAGGTAAAAGATTGTATTGTCAGTTAGCCCTCTTGCTAAGCCAACCTTTCTTCTGTTAACCATTGTGATGATTGTCTTTTTAACTACTCTAAGGAACTATCTTAGTAATGTTCGAGTGTTGTTTGAAGTTGGGTTAGAAGCTTTTAAGTTCTGTTGGAGGTGTTAAGCATGGAAGATAATCCGAAGCTTATAAAATGGCAGTAGGCTATCTTTTGCTAAGTCTAGTAATTAGTAATCCTTGTGTTATTTTAGACTTTGCGCACTTAACCAACAAAGAGCACTAGGTCAAGATGTTATATAGTACCTAGTGTTAAAGCATTAAGATTATGCTTCCATTTGAAAATCCAAGATAGATTGTTTACATCATTAAATTGGTTAAACTTCACAATTACAAGACTAATTTAAATAAACTCCGAATCAACTAATTTTTGTTCCTAAATTTCATAATCTTTCTTCTGTGTTTTTAATTTCTGGATCCTTTTGGTATTCTGGTGTTTATTCGCTGTTTTTCGCTTTGACAGTTTTTATCGTTAGATGACGTTGATATCGAAAGAGACCCTCTGCAGCAAGTCGAATATCTCTAGCAAGGCAAAGGCAAGCAGTTTGATCATATCCACTCAATCCCATTACTTTTAAAATCTAATACTTTTTTTTACTCATACGTATGCATGCTTTTGTGTCAATGATTAATTTTGTCGATTAGAGGTAGTTAATCCCATTGCATTGTTGCCCTGAAAATTGTTCACCCCTGCCACTACCCTAGGAATATTATTCTTACTGGTGAATTAGAGCCTGGTGAATGATTTAGGGCCTTTTATTTTTGTCTTTTCGATTTGATGCTTAGCAATGCTTAGATACCGGTAGAATTGGGTGGTTATCGACTTAGTCGGTAACTTTGATCACACAAAATTATTATAACTTTACATTTTCAGCCTTTGTGCTATGTTTATTTGTGAAAACTAAAAATGAAAACAAATGATTTGGACTTGGGCACAATGGTAAGATGGTGTGCTTTTGGTGTGGACCGAAAGGTGCCCAAGTCAATTAAGGACCGAGTTACTTGCGCCACCGTACTGAGCATTTTGCGTGCTAGCCACACTAGAGTATATGGGACCTCTCTTGACTTAGTACTTTGGCGTGTATTGGCTCTGGGTCGCAGGAGGTCGCAGGAGGGATGGTGTTGGGAGCATGGTAGTTGTCCGAAAAGCTTTATCCTGAGTGGGTAGTTGTCTTTTCGGCTTTACCATGTAAGCGTATGGATTTCTATCCATACGAGCGGCTCGTAGTTAATACACAATATTGGAAAGTGTCTCGTAGGACTTAGCCGTGCCAGCATACCTTCGGAAGTGTGCTTTGGCTTAAAGGCGGTCTGAAGTGTGGGGACATTGTTACACCCCTGCAGGGTTAAAACTATTCGAATAGCCTCGTCCTAGGTTATGGACACGCTCGGATACGCCCCGTGAGAACTAGACTACAACATTTAATTAAAACTTTATGGGTTGGTATGAACAGGTGTTCATACTATTGTTGCGATGGCCATTGGGTTGGTCATCTCCAGGATGTCTTCATGTTACTACTTACTGTATCGCTGTTATTTCTGCAAATAAAATTTGAATTGTTAAAGCGCCTTCAAACTATTACATTATTGCAAAAGAAAACTTGCTTTCGCTAAAAAGTAAGTCCAGAGCCCTCCACTTAAATAAAGCTTGCATGTAGTTAAATTATAGTTCATACCCTTACACGTCGGTCTTGCAGTACAAAAACAATTTTTGTACTCATATGCTTTGCTTAATGTTTTTGTTGCGAGAGGAAGAAGGTGAGCCCAAGCGTTTCCCTTTGTGAGTCTTTGCGGGTTTGACGACTAGCTTGGCGGCCGGTTGGTTGCCTTGTGGGTAAAGGCACACTAATTGGCTCTTTATTTATCGCCATCTTATGGCTTTTGCTTCCATTGTGTAGTTTGTTATTTATCTTGTAAGTTCAATCTGTTGTATATTATGTAGTTTTGATATTGTAACCTCTCGGTATGGAATTGATGCTTGATTTTGTAACGGGTGTGTATCTTGCATTACAGGAAGTATACATATCCTGAGGCTTGGTTTATTTGAATTGTGATGCTAGGGTCAATGGAAGGCTAAGCATTACAAGTCGAATAAACTGGGGTCCTCACACCCTCGGTGCGGCAATGCCGAAGGTGCGGTCGGAGCCGACGAAGGAGGCTTGACGGCGGCGGCGGGCGAGGCGAAGCGAAGCTCGGTGGCGGCGGCAAAAACTCCAAATACGGCGGGCTCGGAGGGAGAAAGGGGTAGGGAGATGGGGGAAAAGAGAGAGGAGAGGGAGGCGTAGCCGGGGCTCGCTTAAATAGTGGACGAGGAAGCCCAGAGGCGGAGGAAGGGGAAAAGGTGTCGGCGGCCACTAATGGCAGACGGCGGCGTCGGCGAAAGGAGCGGGGAAAAGGGGGAAAAAAGAGGGGCGCACAGGTGCGGCGGAGGCGGAGGTGGACAGCACGCGGTAGGGGCTAGGGCTAGGCGGGGGAGGAGGCGGGGACCGGCGGGGATTGCGGCGGGGTGCTGCGCACGGCCGTCCGAGGAAGAAGGGGGTCCGAGGAGGACGACAAGCGGGGGCCGTCCGATTCCGATCGGACGGTCGGCAAAGGAGGAGGGCGTGGCGGAGGTTGAGCCGTCCGATTTCGATCGGACGGTGCAGGGAGGGGAGGCGCGCCGTGCGCGCGTGGGAAGCGGGCCGAGGGAGCGGGCCCAGGGAGGAAATTCGGCCCAACACCGGAAAAGGATTTTCAAAGCATTTTTTTTAGAAATACCAGAAAACGAAAAACCTTTTTAGAAAATAGCTACTAAGGTCTAGAAATTCTAGAAAAATTCACAGAAGTCCCTTGAATTATTTAGAGCTTAATAAAAATACCTTTAGCTATACTTTTAGTTTTTAATTTTGCAAACAAAATAGGTTTTGGCTTCAAATAAAGAGGAAAGGCCAAATTAAAATCCAGAAAATGCAAGAAATGCTTAAAATCCAAATAAAATCCAGAAAACTCCAATAAACTAACTTTTTGGTTTAATTGAAGTTGGATTAATTCAATTTAAATGGTTTCTGATTTCTAAATTTCAATTTAAGATTTTTCCAACTTAAACCAAATGGTTACTTTTAAAACTTTTGAAATTTTTTCAAAAACTCGCAAATTAGGGATGTTACAATATTGAAGTAATTCACTTGGTGATTTGTCTTGGGAAGTGAATGGGTAGTTCACTGGTTGTTTGAAAGCAATTGTTTATTTATTTATTATTCTTTTCAATTCTGTATTTCAATCTATTTATTGTATTTATCGTTAATGTTGCTTTATGCAAAAGAACCATACAACTAACCTTTATTCAAGCCTTACATGAATACTATATGCATACATTTCCCCACGACTTGCTGAGTGCCTTATGTATTCATGGCTTTGCGCCATTGTTGATTAGTTGAAGAATATCAAGCTGCTCATGAGTTCTTCGCCCAGGAGTGCCATGAAGGTTTTACGGATTAGGATGCGTTCTCCACTCGATTGCCTATGGAGATGTTGATTGGTCTTTTCAAGAGTTTTTGTTTCGCTGCAAGAGTTTATTTGTTTCTTAGCCCTGCGTGGCAAGTTAAGTAAATGTTGACCATAGGTCCCGTTATTATTACTATTTGTTATTTTTAGATCTTTTTAGTTGAATCGAATAAATGAATGATATTTCATCACTATTTCCTGTGTGAGCTAGCTACTGATCTGGGGCTAGTTCAGAACACACAGAGGGTTCCTCTATCATATTTTTGGGTCCTGACAATTTTCTAGGAATTTTTGGAATTTATTTGCTATTTGTTTGAGCTCAGTTTTATTTATCTCTTTTTCCTAAAATCAGAAATCAGTTTAAATTCAAAAAATCCTATCGGGCTCTTTTTCTTTTTCTCGGCTCGCACCTTCCCTTTTCGATCCAGCCTCATTTTCTTTTTTGCTAGCCCGTTTTCCCTCCCTTTCTCTTGGCCCAAACGCACCCTTGCTTTTGTTTTGGCCCGAGCCAGCATAGCTCATCATCATCTCCTCTCCTCACTGCCAAGTGACCCCTCATGTTAGCGTGCCACATCATTGTCTTCCTCCTCCTGGAGTTTTGCAGAGTCCGTGTCTGAGCTGCTTTACACCGTCGTAGCTCTCGTGAACTCCTCTTTGACGCTATATAAAGCGAGCCAACCATGTCAATTTCTTTGCCCCAACCATCTCTACCGAACCCTAAAGTTTTCGTCTAAGGTTCATCTTCATTGCGCCATAATCGACCGAAGGATCGAGCCGTCGCTGTAATCTTTCTTCATCGGATTTCTTCACTGTTGGTCCCTCTTCGGCCGCGTTGTCTCCACCATTAGGTTTGTATTATCGTGAGCTTCTCTGTTCTTCCACCATATTTACCTGAGGATCGCCACTTCGCCATTTTCATTTTTGTCATTGAAATCTGGCCGCCGCCCACTTTGTCGATCTACATCCTCGATGAGTCTTGTGCCCTTCTGTTCGTGTCATATCACGTTCCAGTGTCTACTCAACCAATCCCCACCTATATTTTTGCTTCTCCATCACCAATTTGCTGCCACTCTGATTCATCTACTTCTTCGGTCATCTCTTCCTCAACGCCATTCTATTTGCTCTCTGGCCACTCTCTTTGTTCCATGATGTTCCCTATGTCGCCGCCGACATGGTGCTCACCGTCGTTCTCTTCGGGCGACCTTGCTTCGCCAAGTCCATCGGGAGCCAAAGTATCCCCGCCGCCAAAGTCGTCACCGCCATCACCCTGTCGTCGCTATTGCCGCACCGCCAAATCCAAAAGAACCCTCTCCTCCTCGGCATCTCGTTTTGCTATCTCACCGGTGCTTCCTCGTCACCAATCTTGCCGCCGGCCAGAACCGTCTGTGTTGGGGCTGTCTAGACGCGGCATTTGCACTGCTAGCCTATCACAGACGGTTCTAATTTAGAATCGTCTCTTATAACTAATTATCACAAACGGATTGTGAATAGAACCGTCTATGAATTATCACAGACAGTTTTATTAAAAAAAACCGTCTGTGAATTATCACAGACGGTTCTAATTAGGAACCGTCTGTGATTAGCTTGATTATCACAGACGGTTCTTAATTAGAACCAAGCGAAGAAGGTGCTACTTCCGGGAACAGTCCCCCACCTAAAAATTCATTTAAAAGCTTACTAAGACAATAGTAATGGACCAAACAAACCATATAAGCAAGCACAAACTAGCAATAACTTGAAACGCGATCCCGACTTCAATTTCCTAAATGCTGAACTGACCCCTCTATAAACAGTCATGTTCAAAAATTCATATCTTTTCGTACAGGAGTCCAAATGAGGTGATCTTGGACTTCCTGATTCGGCCATCTACTACCCCTATCATGCCAATTAACAGAACACCGTTTTCACGTCAGGTTCTTTGGACAGTACACTAAAACTATCATAACTTTTAGCTCGTTTATCCAAACTTCGTGTTCTTGACCTTACCTGAAAGCTACGACAATTATCTACAACTTGCGTTATACTGAGCTCCTCAAATTCTCCCTTTAACAGATCGAACAAGACAGATTACTAAAACCCGTCAGATTACCGACAGATTCGTAGAACAGTCCCACCAATTAATTCATAACTTCTGCTACAGAGGTCCAAATATTGTGATCTAGTACTTCATTGAAAGCTAACGACATCCTCTACAATACTCTAGGGGATGTCCAGAGCTGATTCTACACATATCTATAACAAAACGACGATCTAACACGAACTGTCCTGAACAGGCCTGATTACCGATACTGCTACAACAACAAAAGATGCATCTACTCGGGAGAAAATTGGGGTTACCCTTAACGAACGCTGAAGACCAGGATGCCAACCGTGAACCTTAACCCTTCCCTCTCCTCCTCCTTCTCCTTCCTTGGCCGGCCACCACACGCGCGATCCTTCGCGTCTCCTTCCTTGGACGACCAGCGGGAGGAGATCGCACCTGCTTGGACAATGGGGGAGGCGAGGAGGAGGTGCTCGGACCAGGGAGGGGCGGCTGCCTAGGGGAGTGGGAGGGGTGCAAGGGGGAGGGGGCGCAAGGGAGAGGGGGAGGGGGTAGGGGCGGCTAGGGTTTGGGGGGGGGAGGAGTGCCTCCCCCCCTTGGCCGGCCACCAATGGGCCTCATGGGCCGAAGCCCAGGCCCAGGTTTCCACGGTTTTACAAAAAAAAACCCTTCTCCTCCCGCATATTTAACTATTTTCCAGAAGGTCCTTCTCGTGAATCGATTTCCAATTACCCGCTTCCTTTAAAACTTTAGGTTTTCCCCTGATTTCTATCCTGGAGTACTACACATCACTTCCTCTCCCTCATGCCTCCCTTGCTCTGTGATGGGTTCTGTTGATGCTCTATGATGACAGTCGAAATCTGATATCATATAGATAATTATAAACAGACTTGAGCTTAAGCATATTGCTTTATATGGTCAGTTATAATTAGTAGATTTTATACTCTTTATTTTTAGTTATAACTGAATTAAGATTACACTTGTATATTCTCTGTGATGATAGTCGAAATTTGAAATCAAATAGATAATTAGAAACAAGACTTGAGCTTAAGCATATTGCTTTATATGGTCAGTTATAATTAGTAGCCTTCATACTCTTTGTTTTCAGTTATAGCTGAATTAAGATTACACTTGTATGTTCTCTGTGATGATAGTCAAAATCTGAAATCAAATAGATAATTAGAAACAAGACTTGAGCTTAAGTATATTGCTTTATATGGTCAGTTATAATTAGTAGCCTTTATACTCTTTGTTTTCAGTTATAGCTGAATTAAGATTACACTTGTATGTTCTCTATGATGATTGTCAAATTTTGAAATCAAATAGATAATTAGAAACAAGACTTGAGCTTAAGCATATTGTTTTATATGGTCAGTTATAATTAGTAGCCTTTATACTCTTTGTTTTCAGTTATAGCTGAATTAAGATTACACTTGTATGTTCTGTGATCTGATTGATCTTCTGTGAGATATTTGCATTTCTATTCTCAATCTGTCAATTAGGCTTATTGTTGATATAAATTTGTGAATTATTTTGAAGACATATGACTAGATGTTTTGTTTACAAAATGCTTTATGTGCTGTTTTTGTGATTTAACTTCACTAAGTTTAACTGCTACTCTGAGATAACTTGACATATGAGAAAGTTGTAGTTTGAGCTCAAGATCTATTTTGTAATTATCAAAATTGATCGGTGAAGAGATTTTGATAGAAGACTGAGATTGCAAAGACTATGTCTTATACAATTAGTCAATTGAGAGCAATTGAGCAATCTTATTTGCTTAGCTTCATGTTGTTTTTAGTTGTTCTCATAATGAATATGTTGAAGTTATTCATACACTGAAATTGATTATCATCCTGGACATTACGGGTGTTCTGATGGTTAGGGTGAATTTTGAGCTCTACAATATTACTTGATTCTATTTTGTTTCTATGTCTTCCTTAAAGGCTAGTCTTCTGTACATGAAGCATTAAACCTTTGCTTAGCATTTCTTTGTCGAGTCTGACACACTTGAGTGTACCTTTACTTCATGCCAATCCTCCACGGCATGAAGCAAATGGTACACTCCAGTGTGTTGGGCTCGATGAGGTAGGCTCTGTCAAAGATGGGCTCGGGTTCTATCTATACAAAAGATTCGTATCACTAGTTTAAATGACTTGAATGATTTACATTTGTGTAACACCCCAGCCCGACGTGAGCTTGGAATGCTACTAAAGAAACATTAAACAAAACTAAACTAGGACAATTTACTAAATTTTGGCAGAACTTCCTTTGTATAGCTAGCTATACGAGGGTTCCATCAGATAAAAGAGAATTCAGACTCAGAGAGTCACACTGATCCTTTTGGTATCACTCACATGCATCGCTATGGCGTGTAGCACCAGCGTGGGTGTCACTAGAGCACCGCCAGTGTCGAGCCTATGTGGAACACACATGTGTGCGCCATGTTGGCTCCACCTCAGCGCCAAACTCGGCCCTGGTGCCAATGTGGCTGCCCACATGTATGTCCACGTGGCGCAATGTGCTAGTACCCGCAATCTTTCGCACTGCTGCGTGGGCCGCATCCACTGTGGGCGTTGACCGGTACATGGACCAAGTCCATTGACTCTGGGCCCACCTGTCATAGACTCAAAAGATTTCCAATAGAAAAAGAATTCAGCCGAAAAAAGGATTTTTCGAGTGCTGACGTAATCATGCGCAATAAACCAAATCTCCTTTAGAAAAATAATTTGGGAAAATAAATCTAAAAATTAGGGTTTCTTTACATTTAGAGCTTTCACGAGCTCGTATTTCTTCATACGAACTCCGATTTAGGTGATTCAAATTTCTAAATTTATATAAAATCAAGATCTAGCTAACTAAGCTAAACTTTATTTAATTTGGAGTTAATTTGATTTGTCATTTGAATTTATTTGAGTATTATTTGAGTTTTGTTGTATTTTCACGTTTAGATTTCGACGACTCAGGAGAGCTCGACTCTTCTAAGGAGTTAGATTATCAGGACGTTGAGCAAGGCTAGTTATACCATTGACTATGTTGATCCTACTATTTTAAATTATTTAATTCTATTTTAAATTACTATTGCATGCATAATTTTATCCATTTATTTTAAATTCCAAGTTACTCCAATTCCTTTGTATGGCCAATGTTGATGGTTGGATTATCATTCCTTTGTGACCATAGCTAAAATAAAAGTTGAACAATTATATGCTTAGAAAATGCTTAGACCAAAAATCCTGAGTTTGGGGAGTTTAGCCAAATAATTCAAATTTGATTCAAATTATGTCTATCGTATTGTCTTACCATGAAAGGTTTAGAAAATGTTTTTACTTATGAAATAAAATAAAATGGTGTACACTTGGGCATAATGAATGATTAGTTTGGTGCAACTTGACGCACAGGATCGATTCATTTCTATGATCGAGTCCAGGATTGTGGAATGTTGCCCAAGTCAGTTATGGACCAGTCTTCGAGCCACAACTTGCTAAGCTCCACTGTACTACCACATATTCTAAATGGGCAGGACTAGGCTTATTAATCTCTAATACCTCTCAGTTAATTATGCCATGTTGTTGTGTGGGTGTCGGTTAGACAATATTCCCACTTGGCAATATTCCCGGAGAATGGTTAGTCCAATGGAAATGAAGCCTTAGCGGGCACGTTAACTATGAGGTAGAGCATTGTAAAAGTCTTATGATAATTGCTTAGTCGCATTCCTTCGGGAGCGTGTAATGGTCGACATTAAAAGCAAATTATCTCTTGTGGGTAAAGCTGTACTATCTCTGCAGAGTGTAAAACTATTCGAATAACCGTGTCCACGGTTATGGACATGCTGAGCAAAGCCACTCCAAGCTAGACTTTGTTTTTGGTTTTAAACTGTTTTTAGCAAATGACTTTTGGATGGCAAATCCTTGAGGTAAATTTGGGCAGTTAGCCATGTGATAGGAGGGTATCCTCCACCATTCTTCATTGAAGGTTATTCACTATAAAACTGATAATTTAAAATTTGATTTTAGTTATAAGATTAAAAATTGCCTTGGAACTTAGTAAGAGTATTTAAATCTGAACATGCTACTTTATGCAAAATGAACCCTATCAACCCCCCTTTGTTTACTTATGCATGCATTACATTCTTTTATTGGGTGTAACTTGCGATCACGGAAGTTGTGCTCACTCTTACTGAATAATATTTATTGAGGTGAAGACTATTATCTAGACGGTGAGGATCCAGACGTTTAGGCCTATCCCCCAGACGATTGCCTGTGGCGCACCGTGTGGCCTATCACTTATTATATTCTGTTGTGTTATTTTATTTGACCTGAGGACCCATTTTGTAATAAACTCTGGTTTATATTAAATAAATGTGTGATACTATTGTGATGTCACTTTTGTACAACTATGTGCACTAGCTATCCTGGACTAGTGTATGAATTATAGAGAATTCGGGATCCTTCGTTCCTGGGTTCGACAAGAGTGGTATCAGGTCGTGACCTTAGAAGAGTAAAACCCTCAAGGACTTATTTTGGAAAACTAAAAATACTTTGGGTCTTTCTAGAGTCCTTCCTCAACCCTTCTTTTTAAAAATAGTTACTAACTCATCTCTTTTTCAAAAATTGTAGATGGCCGAAGCACCCAATGCCATTTCTAACGGAGTTTTCGCCGGACACTAGGCTACGGTCCTCTGGAAGATGATGCAGCACCTGGACTTCAATGAGAGTCCGACGTACTAGGTATACAAGTACAAGGTGGGAAATCAGGATCGTTGGAGGGTAGAGGTGATAGTCTACTCCAACCTGAGTCCAAACACGGAGTTCCACATCTTCGACACTCCAATGCGTCGGGACACTTTCTCTGATGGCATCTAGGACACGGCCAGGGAAGCAGTCCTCCAATTTCTCTATGTTTATGACCACCGCCTCTGTAACACCCCTGTAATACCCCAAAAGTATTCGAAAGAATATTCGAGGGAGAACAACTAAATTGAGAGAGAATTAAGAGAAATAAGATAGAAAATTCAGAATTTTAAGAGAGGAATGGGCCACCAATTCATATTCGAGAGGAGAGGAGCTGGCCATAGTGGCCTAAGGCCCATAAGTGGGCTAGCAGCCCATTAGAAGGCAAGGGAGGGGGGAGGACTAAACCCTAGCCACCTGTGCTACAGTAGCCTCGCTACAGTACCTCCACCTCCTACTGCTTCTCCTCTCCTCAACGTCGTCCTCCCTGCTGCCGGCCATTGGGAAGAAGAAGGAGGGGAAGGAAGAGAGGAAGAGGTAGAGGTAGAAGAAGAGGAGAAGACCATCTTCATGGGGAAATATCGCTGGTGGGTGCTCCTCGTGTCCAGCAATCGGTTCGTCAAGAGTAATCCCTATTTTCCCCCGATTAGATGCACCATTAATAGTTGTAGCAATGTCAGTAATCAGGCCTGCTTAGGACAGTTCGTGTTATATCAACGTTTTGTTGTAGATACGGGCAGATTTAATTCTGGATGTCTCCTAGAGAATTGTAGAGGACGTCGCTAGCTTTAGATGATGTACAAGATCGGGTTATTCGGACCTCTGTAGCAGAAGTTATGAATTTATTAGTATGACTGTTCTGTAAATCCGTCGGTATTCTGACAGGTTTTAGTAGTCTGACTTGAGTTATCAGTTAAAGGGACAATTAGAGGAGCTCAGTATAACGAAAGTTGTAGATAATTGTCGTAGCTTTTAGGGAAGCTCAAAAACGTGAAATGTGGACAAACGTACTGAAAGTTGTGAAATCGATATTCTGTTAATTAGCTTGGTAGGTGTATTATATAGCCGAATCAGGAAGGCCCACCAACTAGGTTTAGTTGGGAAAATTGATAACCTTTCAAAGAAGTCCAAGAACACCTCATTTGGACTCCTGTACTAAAAGATATGAATTTTAGAATATGACTGTCCACAGAGGGAACAGAACAACATTTAGGAATTGGAGTTGGGTTCGTGTTAAAAGAACTATTGCAAGTTCGTGTTTACTTTTATAGTTTGTTTGATCCATTACTGTTGTCTTAGTATGCTTTTAATGAATTTAGGTGGGGGACTGGTCCCGGAGGCAGCACCCTCTTCACATCCTCCATTCTCACGCGGTTAAGGCAAGTACTCTGTTTGGTAGAGTAATTATGGATGGTTTGACAGTGAATGCTAGTATTTTATATATATTAGCTGTGTTTGATTGATAGTGTGATATGCTGGATAAAGATGATGAATGCTTGTGATACATGCTAGTATTTGATATATATTAGCTGTGTTTGATTGATAGTGTGATATGTTGGATAAAGATGATGAACCCTTATGATACTTTCTAGCATTTGATATATATTAGTTGTGTTTGATTGATAGTGTGATATACTAGTTAAAGATGATGAATGCTTATGATACGAATGATTGTTATTCATGTATGGTGTTGAA
Source organism: Ampelocalamus luodianensis (assembly GCA_036346255.1). NCBI lineage: Eukaryota > Viridiplantae > Streptophyta > Magnoliopsida > Poales > Poaceae > Ampelocalamus > Ampelocalamus luodianensis. The sequence continues at coordinate 53,015,106 of CM070621.1, forward strand.
GTTGTTCATGATTATTGAAAAACTGTAATTGTTCATGTGCTGTGAGAGCATACATAAGACCTGGTCATGTGGTGATCAGGAATGCATATTTGAGGTCCCCATCATGTAGATGACGGGCTTGAGGTCCCCACATTCGTGAAATGTGGGCATTGAGAAGAGGTTTCCATCAAGAAAACGATGGGCTTATGGTCCCCACACCTGTGGAGTGTGGGCTTGAGGTCCCCTTTACTTGCGGAGTATTGGGCAATTGGTCCCTGCGCTTGCGAGCACAGGCATGGGTACGCAGCGACGGTTGCATACCCCGCATTACCGGTGTAATGTGCAAAAGAGTGAAAAGGAGAAAAGATGCATTGCACATCTGCATTCATACATCACGAGATATGTCTCCGAGCAAAGTGTTAGAATTGAATGTTGATGCTGTGATTGTGAAGTTAATGTTTCATTTTTGGTACTTGCTGAGTCTTTTGGCTCACTCTTGCTTTTGTTGTGTTTTAGGTACCTTTGCAAGAACGGCATGCATGGGCGGGAGTAGACCTGAGTTGGATTCACACACCGCCACGCATCATTATAAGTTGATTAAATTTTTAGAATGTCCATTAATAAATAAGTAAACTGCTTAAGTATTGATTATGGTTATGCTTCATGCATCGAGTTTTTGTAATAATGATGAGTAACATATTTTGGACAACCTTGATCATGTTCTAGCTGATTAGCATTTTTTTAAAATGCTTAGTGATGATACTAGATGTTGAAAGATTTAATTTTGATAATCTTACTTCTGTTAGAACCTCTGTATAATTAACTATACAAGGAGGTTCTGCCGAAATTTAGTAAATTGTCTTAGATTAGCTTTGTTAATGTTTCATCGGTAGCATTCCAGGCTCATGTTGGGCTGGGGTGTTACAACCCCAGCCCAACAAAGGCCTGGAATGCTACCAAACTAACACTACAACCATTTTAACACTGATACAATTCTCTAAAATCTGACAGAACCTCCTTTGTTTAGTTACTAAACCGAATGTCCCAACATTTAAACATAACATAATTAAATGATCCAACATCCAGCATAATCAAGAGACAACCAAAACTATGCTAATCATCACTATATCATCCATAGCATGCTAAACAACTAAAGTATAAACAAAAGGACATCCATAATCCTCTAATCAACTCTTACAAATTATTCCAAGCACAGGGAGTAATCATAAAGAATTCTTTAAGCAAATTTCTCATGTACTAAATTATCATTCTATCAATTCAAATGTGAGTTGTTCGTGCCATCGTGCAATCATTCTAAGTGTTACTCCCTCCTATGCATGCCGTTCTTGTAAAGGGGTACCTAAAAACACAACAACAACAACAAGAGTGAGTCCAAAGACTCAGCAAGTACAATAAATGACAACAATAACATAAACAACTGTAATCGTCAACACCCATCTACAATCTCTATTATAAACATGTCATATGCTCATGCTATGCAAGTTGCTCAAGTGCACTTTCTCTTTCTCTTTATCTTTTGCATTTTACCGGTAATGTAAAGTATGCAACCGTCGCTGCATATCTATGCATGTGCTCGCAAGCGCAGGGACCAATTGCCCAGTACTCCGCAAGTAAAGGGGACCTCAAGCCCACACTCCACAAGTGTGGGGACCTCAAGCCCGTTATCTACATGACGGGGACCTCAATCAATGCTTAGTCACCACGTGACCAAGCCTCCAATATGATAGCATGATGCACATGAACAAAACCTTACACCATCATAAATATGTATTCACAACAAACTTTATACATGAATAAACTTATTCATACTTCTAGCATTCATCATCAATGACATTCATAGCATTCTAGAATCCATGAATAGCACATATATTCATAATACTAGCAAACATGAACAATCACTCATGAATAACAATTAATCATATATCAAGAATTCACCATCCTTAATCATACATATCACACTATCAACCATGCATAGCTAATATGTATCAAAATACTAGCACTCTCTATCAAACATTCATAATTATTCTATCAATCAGAGTACTTGCCTGAACCGTGCGGGAACGAAGGACGCGAAGAGGACGCTACCCCCGGAACCAATCCCTCACCTGAATATAAATATAAAGCATGCTAAGATGATCATACTGAACAAAAAACATAACCAATAGCACAACCGTCTTCGCTATACTCTCAAGCGCATTCCCAATTCCATCTCATAAAGATCAATCTGTTCCCTCTGTGGACAGCCATAATCTAAAATTCATATCTTTTTGTACAAGAGTCCAAATGAGGTGTTCTTAGTCTTCCTTGAAAGGTTATCAATTTCTCCATCTAAACCTAGTTGATGAGCCTTCCTGATTCGGTCACCTAATACCCCTACCAAGCTAATTAACAGAACAACTATTTCACGTCGGGTTCTCTGGACAGTATACTAAAACTACCATAAATTTCAGTAAGTTTGCCCAAATTTGACGTTCTTGAGCTTCCCTGAAAGCTAGGACAATTATCTACAACTTGCATTATATTGAGACCTCCCAGAAACTCCTTTATCTATCAGTTTAAGCCTGATTACTAAAAACTGTTAGAAACGTAGCAGATTTGCGGATCAGCAGCGCTACGAAATTCATAACTTTTGAACCGCTCATCCAAACGACATGATCTTGTACTCTACAAAAAGGTATCGACGTCGCCTACAATTCTCTAGGAGATGTCCTGATCATATGCTACCGTTAAATATCTCAAAAACGTCGCCCAACCCGATCTGCCCTAGTCAGATCTAAATACCGACATTGCAAAAGATCAAATAATCCACTAATCGGAAGGGGTTCGCATCTTACCCTTGAAGAACCACCGGTAAACACGATGAACACCAACCCCAGGCCATGATCTCTCTCTTTCCTTTCTCCCTTCTTCCCCTTCCTTCTTTTTCCTTTCTCTTCCTTGGCCGGCAGCACCCGAGGAGCTTTCTCCCTTCCTCCTTATTGGTTGGCAGAGAAAGCAAGGGGTGGGATGGTACTGTAGTATGGCGTGGTATTGTAGCATGTCGGCGGCACTATATCCATGCTACTATAGCAACCCTAGGGTTGCCCTCTCTCCTTCTTATGTGGCTAGCTACCCCTTCCCCTTGGGTCTAAATGCTGTGGGCCGGAAGCCCAAAGCCCAGGATGTCCAAATTATGCATAAACCACCCTCTAATCTTCTGTTAAAACACTCTTTTTTTTAATTAGTCCTTCTCTCTAATTTATTTCTTCTCTCTTGAATACATTTGGAGTATTACAGCCTCAACGGCACCGGGTTCTACTACCACCTGATGCATATCCCGACCCGGCTCAGCTGTGCTTTCTACTCCGCCAGAGATGAAGACTCCCCCGAACTAACACACCAGGTGGACCTGGCTAAGGCTATGGATTATGCCTATGGGAACACCTTGGATGAGCTTCATACCATCCAAGGGAGACTGGCGGCCGCAGAAGAAAGGTTGTAGGCCGCAAAAGAAGAGCTGGCTTGCTACAAGGCAGGCGAGGATAGTTCTAGTGAGCCAGAACACACCCCAGTTACCCCTTAGATGTTATCCTTAGTTCGATCATTAGACGCAAATTATAAGCTACTAATACCGTTTGTGGTAGCCATAATTGATTAATAAAATAAAATAATAAAATAATTATTTTGAAATTTTGTTCTTTGCCTTGTGTTGTTTGGTTCTTGGGCTATTTTAGATTTACCCCCCTTAGAATTCTCTTTCTTTCTAAGTCTTTGGAAGATCCAGTAGATGGTGACCACCCACAGAACCGGTAGCGTATGTGCCAGGGGACAGGGAAATGAGAACGCTAATTATCAAGCCAACCCGATTCCATAGCCACCACCTCCTCCGACCGAAGCACCTGATAGGCGCCAGATGATGGCCAATCAAGCCCACTTGATCGAATTGCTGGGTCAATCTCTTACCAACACTCAAAATTTATAGGCAACAGCAGCAGCTGCTGTGGCAACTCGTGCCCCACCTCCATCTCTGCCAAGATCAAATATGTCAGAATTCATGAGTATGCATCCACCGACTTTCTCAAGCAGCACTAAACCAAAGGACGCCGACGATTGGCTTAGAGTGATTGGAAAGAAGCTGGACATCGCCCAATGCTCGGAACGTGAGAAGGTCTTGTTTGCCTCTCATCAACTGAATGGTCCTGCATCTAAGTAGTGGGATAACTTCACCCAATCTCATGCAGATGCCCAGGCTATTTCATGGAATGAGTTTGTGCGAGCCTTTCACTGTGCACACATCCCCGCAGGGGTGATCACTTTGAAGAAAAAGGAGTTCTACTCACCTCTCCATGGCAACCGCTCGGTGAGCGAGTATCTACACATGTTTAATCAGCTTGCTCACTACGCTCGAGAAGACGTGGCCAAGGATGAAGACATGCATGAGCAATTCCTGGAAGGATTGAATGATGAACTCTCTGTTTGTCTCATCTCTCAAGACTTCACTGACTTTCAGCAGTTGATGGACAAGGCTATCCGCTAGGAAGGGAAGCATCAAGAGATGGAGGACCGCAAGCGAAGGATGGCGGCTCAGAAGTTCAACTCTAGAGGTCTTCCCAAGCCCCACTTTGCTCAGCCCCAACCACCTCATTGTGGGAGATTTCAGAGTTCCTTGTCTAGAGTCCCAGCACCAGCACATCGCCCCAACACTCCCGGCTTTTGCAGCAATTCATCCGGAGGCTAATTCCAGAAGAAGAACCCGACCTCGTCCGCAACAAGAGTGACCTGTTTCAATTGCAATGAGACGGGGCATCATGCCAACAAATGCCCAAAGAAACAGCAGGCTATGACTCCAGCCAAGCCAACTTCAGGAGCTCCAACCTCTGGCAGCACCCCAAAGCTGACGGTCCAGTTCATAAAGGGACGTGTGAATCACGTCACAGCGGAGGAAGCTCAGACCGCACAAGATGTTGTTCTTGGTACGTTCCTCATTAATTCGATACCAGCATTAGTTCTATTTGATTCGGGAGCTTCACATTCCATTATTGTGAATAAGTTTGTGGGAAAATATGGGTTACCTATCTCTCCTCTAGATAACCCTATGATCATCCATTCCCCGGGCTCGGAAATGAGAACCAGTTCCCTATGTCCAAACCTTACCCTGGAAATATTTGGAGTATCTTTCTTAGTTGACTTAATAGTCTTGCACTCTCAAGGATTGGATGTGGTTCTTAGAATGGACTGGCTTGCCAAGAATCAAGATCAGATAGACTGTGCCAATAGATCTATCATCCTCACCAATGAGCAAGGAATTACGGTGGAATTCAGGCCAAAGACTTCTATGAGCAAGAATTCTGTCCTGACTAGTTTGAAGGAAGTAAAGCTTGAAGACATACCAGTGGTGCAAGAATACCCACATGTCTTTCCCAAGGATTTACCTGGCATGCCACTAGATAGGGACATAATGTTCTTAATTGATTTAGTCCCAGGGACCACTCCAATTTCAAAGCGATCCTACAGAATGTCTGCCAATGAGTTAGTCGAACTGAAGAAGCAAATTGAGGAGCTACAGAGTAAGGGATATATTCAACCTAGCTACTCACCTCAGGGAGCTCCAGTACTATTCGTCAAGAAGAAGGACAATAGTATGAGAATGTGCGTGGACTACAGATCTCTCAATGAAGTAACAATCAAGAACAAGTACCCGTTACCCAGGATTGATGATTTGTTCAATCAACTGAAGGGAGCAAGTATATTCTCTAAGATTGACTTAAGATCAGGCTACCATCAACTGAAGATCAGGCTAGAAGATATCCCCTAGATTGCCTTCACAACTAGATATGGATTGTATGAGTTTACAGTAATGTCCTTCGGTTTGACAAACACCCCAGCTTATTTCATGAATATGATGAACAAATTGTTCATGGGATTCTTGGATAAGTTCATGGTTATTTTCATCGATGACATTCTTATGTATTCATAAGATAAGGAAGAACATGAAAAGCACCTCAGGATAATTCTGGATAAGCTTCGGGAGCATCAGTTCTACACCAAATTCAGCAAGAGTGAATTTTGGCTAAGTCAAGTAGCTTTACTTGGACATATTGTGTCAGCAAGAGGAGTTGCAGTGGACCCCGCCAAGGTCGAAGCATTAATGGATTGGAAGCAACCCAAGACCGTTACAGAAGTGAGAAGTTTCCTCGGATTAGTCAAATATTACCGCAGATTCATTGAAGGATTCTCCAAGACTGCTATACCCATGACTCAACTTCTAAAGAAGGAGAAGAAATTTGAATGGACAAATGACTGTAAGCGAAGTTTCCAAGAGTTGAAGAAAAAGCTAGTTTTTGCACCTGTGCTACTCTTACCAGATGTCCATAAGGACTTTGAGATTTTCTGTAGCGCATCTCGTTAGGGACTTGGATGCGTGCTGATGCAGGAAGGCAAGGTCGTGGCTTATGCATCTCGTCAGTTGAGACCACATGAGGGAATTATCTGACTCATGATCTGGAGCTGGCAGCAATTTTGCATGCTTTGGAAATCTAGAGGCATTATCTTATTGGTAACTGCTGTGAGATTTACACGGATCATAAGAGTCTGAAGTACATCTTCACCCAGTCAGAGCTTAATCTTCGATAGAGAAGATTGTTGGAGTTGATAAAGGATCACGACCTTGGAATCCATTATCACCCGGGCAAAGCAAATGTAGTAGCAGATGCCCTGAGCAGGAAGGCATATTGCAACGCCACATTAGTTCAAGAGAATCAGCCAAAACTGTAGGAGGAACTGAAGCACCTGAACTTGGAGAATGTCAACTAGGGCTGTGTAAATGCGTTGGAAGTATAGCCAACCATTCAAAGCCAGATCAGAGAAAATCAAATAGAAGATGAAGACATCAAGGAAATCAAGAAAAACGTGAGAAGAGGCAAAGCCCTAGGATTTTCTGAAGATGAGCAAGGTACAATGTGGTTCGAAAACCGCATTTGTGTACCTAACCATCAGGAAATAAAATAGTTGATTCTAAAGGAAGCACCTGAATCGCCTTACTCTATTCATCCCAGGAGTACCAAGATCTACCAGGATCTAAAAGAAAAATATTGGTGGGTCAGCATGAAGCGAGAAATCGCTGAGTTTGTTGCACATTGCAATGTATGCCAGTGAGTTAAGGCAGAACATCAAAGACCCACTAGATTATTGCAACCATTATCAATTCTCGAATGGAAATGGGAGGAGGTTGGTATGGACTTCATTACTGAACTTCCTAGGACACAATTGGGATGTGATTCCATATGGGTGATAATTGATCAGTTGACTAAAGTGGTTCACTTTATTCCAGTCAAGACCACCTACCAAAGCAGCAAGTTAGCAAAGTTATACATGGCCAGGATCGTCTGCCTACATGGAGTACCCAAGAAGATCGTGTCCGACAGAGGATCGCAGTTTACATCAAGGTTTTGGCAGAGTCTGCGTGAAGCCCTATGGACTAGACTCAACTTCAGTATAGCATACCATCCCCAAACAGATGGCCAGGCAGAATGTATCAATCAAATTTTAGAAGACATGCTTCGATCCTGTGCTATAGATTATGGAAGAAGTTGGGACAAGAATCTGCCCTATGCAGAATTCTCATACAACAACAGTTACCAAGCCAGTCTGCAGATGTCTCCATTTGAAGCATTGTACGGTAGGAAGTGTAGAACCCCTCTTCTCAGGGATCAAGTAGGAGAACATCAGTTCTTCGGACCAGAATTGATAAAAGAAGCTGAAAGTAAGGTGAAAACAATAAAGGAACGCTTGAAGGTGGCTCAGTCCCGACAAAAGAGTTATGCCGATAACCGTCGGAGAGAATTATTCATTGAGATAGTAGATTTTCTCTATCTCAAAGTTACTCCACTTAGAGGAGTAAGAAGATTCCAAACTAAAGGAAAACTTGCACCCAGATTCGTTGGACCTTATAAGATCTTGGCAAGAAGAGGTGAAGTTTCTTACCAGTTGGAGCTACCGGCATCCTTGTCTGCAGTACATGATGTCTTCTATGTCTCCCAACTAAAGAAGTGTCTTAGACTACCAACAAAAGAAACACCGCTTGAGAGCAACAATCTTCAGGAAGATCTCACTTACGTGGAACAACCAATCAAGATCCTTGAGGTTACAGAGTGTATCTCTAGAAGCAAACTCATCTGTTTATATAAGGTCCAATGGAGTAACCACTCAGAAAAAGGAGCCACCTAGGAGCGAGAAGAAGACTTGAAAGCCGAGTATCCCCACATTTTGTTGACCAAGTCTAAATCTTGGGGTTGAGATTCCCTTTAAGGGGGGTAGGTTTGTAACAGCCCAAAATTCAAATTCCAGTTGAAAATAAAATTTAATTATTTTTGTGGAATTTTTTTAAAATTTTAAAAGCTTTTCCCAAGTATTTCAAAGACAAAATAAATTATTTGCAAAAGTTATTACCAATTATAAGTTGGAATTATTTTAGTTAAATCCAAAATGTCTCAGAGAATTTCTGTGAATTTTCTCATAATTTTTGGATTTAATTTGCTATTTTCTAAAGCTATTTTGAAGAAATAGGATTAAATAAAATGCTAAATCACTAGTAAATCCGGAATTGGCCTTTGGGCTGAATCTAGCTTAGCCCATCCCCATTCTTGCACGTGCATGGCCCGCACGGCCCGTTCCAGCCGCGCGCTCCCTCTCTCACTCTCTCACTAACAGTGGGGCCCGCTTGTCAGCGCCACCCGCTCCCTCTCTCATAGCGTCACCGCCATGTGGGGTCCACTGCTTCCACGTCATCATCGTCTTCACCTTTCCTTTCTTCTCCACGTCAATTTCGGCCATGACCGCCATTCCCATTTTCGAAAACCATCCAAACACGACCGAATCCGGCTGCATCTCCCGAAACTCCGCACGCATTTAAAACACCGCGTCAATCCACACCTATAACCGCTTCGCCCATTCCATCTCTGGCCTCAAATCCCTGTAATTTCACCGACAACCTCGCATGGCCTACGTACGCTCCACACCACCTCGAGCTCGCCCGTGCCCTATAAATAGGAGCTCTGGGACCACCTCCCTCGTCTCATCCCAGCGCCGCCACTCTCATAGCCCCAAGTGCCCTAGTTTGCCGGAGTTTTTGATTGGAAGCCCAGAGCTTGAAGCTCTTTCGACCGCTGATTTCGCCGCTGTCACACCTTCTCCGGCCACCTCGACCGCCTCTTTGGCATTGCATCAATGTCACGAACCTGGTGCGCACCTACTCATCGCGAGGACCACCGGAGCACCTCAGTCACCGTAGACCTAGAACCGCCGCTGCCAAATCTCATTACCGACGACCCTTCCGTCATGCCCTCTCACTTTCTCGGTAAGCACCAGACTCAGTGAGTCACACTGGTCCTTTTGGTATCACTCACACACCTCGCTGCGGCACGTAGCGCCGATGAGGGTGTCACCGGAGCACCGCCGGTGTCGAGCCTACATGGCACGCACACGTCTGCGCTAGGTTGGCTCCACCTCAATGCCAAACTTGGCCCTAGTGCTGACATGGCTACCCACGTGGCGCAATGCGTCAACACTCACAATCCTTCGCACTATAGCGTGGACCGCGTCCACCGTGGTTGTTGTGCGGTACGTGGACCAAGTCCATTGACTTTGAGCCCACCGGTCATATACTGAAAAGATTTTCAATGGAAAAAGAATTCGGTCGGAAAAAGGATTTTCCGAGTGGTGATGTCATCATGCGCAATAAACCAAATTTCCTTTAAAAAATAATTCAGGAAAATCAATAAAATCTGAAAATTAGGGTTTCTTTAGATTTAGAACTTCGAGGAGCTTGTATTTCTTCATACAAACTATGATTTAGGTGATTCAAATTTCTAAATTTATATAAAATCAAGATCTAGCTAACTAAACTAAAATTTATTTAATTTGGAGTTAATTTGACTTGTCATTTGAATTTATTTTCACATTTAGATTTCGGCGACTTGGGAGAGCTCGACCCTTTTGAGGAGTTAGATTATCAAGACTTCAAGCAAGGCAAGTTATACCATTGACCATGTTGATACTACTATTTTAAATTACTATTGCATGCATAATTTTATCCATTTATTTTAAATTCATGTTTTAAATTCCTAATTACTCCAATTCCTTTGTATGGCCAATGTTGATGGTTGGATTATCATTCCTTTGTCACTATAGCTAAAATAAAAGTTGAAGAATTATATTCTTAGACAATGCTTAGACAAAAAATCTTGAGTTTGGGCAGTTTAGCCAAATAATTCAAATTTGATTCAAATTATGTGTATGGTATTGTCTTACCATGGAAGGTTTAGAAATTGTTTTTACTTGTGTGATAAAATAAAATGGTGTAGACTTGGGCATAATGGGTGATTGGTTTGGTGCAAGTCAACGCACAAGATCGATTCATTTCTATGATCGAGTGTAGGGTTGTGGAATGTTGCCCAAGTTAGTTAAGGACCAGTCTTCGAGCTGCATCTTACTAAGCTCCACCGTACTACCACATGTTCTGAATGGGTAGGACTAGGCTTATTAATCTGTAATACCTCTTGGTTAATTATGCTATGTTGTTGTGTGGGTGTCGATTAGACAATATTCCCACTTGGCGCAAGAGGAGGCTCCCGGAGGATAGTTTGTCCAATGAAAGTGAAACCTTAGTGGGCATGATAACTATGAGGTTGAGCATTGTAAAAGCCTTGTGATAATTGCTTAGTCGCATGCCTTCAGAAGTGTGTAATGGCCGACATTAAAAGCAAATTATCTCTTGTGGCTAAAGCTGTACCATCTCTGCAGAGTGTAAAACTATTCGAATAGCCGTGTCCACGGTCATAGACATGCTGAGCAAAGCCACTCCAAGTTAGATTTTGTTTTTGGTTTTAAATTGTTTGTAGAAAATGATTTTACGATGGTAAATGTAATACATGTTTAATTCTACGGAAGAAATCATTCAAAAAAGAGAATTAAACATAAGAAAAAGGGGGTTTCTACAGTTCTTCGATAACCTGGGCCTCGAGCCTTGGCCCAGGAGGCCCATCAAGGGCCGGCCACCAATAAATGGAGGGGTAAACCCTAGCCTGCTACTGTTGCTACAATAGCACCTCTGCTGCAGTGCGTGCAGCAGTAGACTCCCTCCCCCCTTGCCATCCCTTGCTATTTCCCTTCCTCATGGTGGTGCTCTCCTATCGCTGTCGGCCAAGGAGAAAGGGGAAGGAAGAGAGGAGAAGAAGAGGGGAGGAGCATCTCGCGAGGGAATTCAGCGAGCACAAGTGTCTCCAAGGGTAATGACCGCCTCCCGGCTGGTTGTATCAATTTAGATTCGTAATTTCCATCGATTAGAGGATCGTTGATCTACTGCGATTAATTTTAGAATTCTGTCCATTAATTGTGCGTCAGTTTTGGCATAGTTAGATTCCAAATTGAAGGTTTTTGTTTCCTAGAGATTTGTGGGGTTTGTTCTCAGCTTTCAATAGGTTTAACGATCACCCAAATCGGAGTTGTGGTTTAAAAGTTACGTTGATTTTACTTTTGCTGTCCTGAAATCTAACGAGAATCAGTAGTCGTCTTGTTTATTAATTAAGATTATGATAAAGGTCGATTCAGGGATATTGCCCAAAACAATGTTTGTAGGTAATCCCATTAGATTTCAAGATTGATAAAGAACACCCTTTTTGGATCTGTAGAAGAAAAGTTATGTACATTTTAATGTTACTGTCCAGAACATATGTCAAATCCTAACAGTAGTTTTGAGAAGTGTGCTAAAATTTGTTAAAGGCATAATCTAAGAATCGGTCCAACTAGACTTTTGAAGTTCATATTCTTAGATTTTAAAATGGATAGAGAAATCAATATTTGGTTCAGCCAATTAAAAGTTATAGCATTTCTTGTGCTGCTGGGCTTTCTGTTTGTCAGATTCTAACTTTAGATTTTCATCTGATGATTAGACTCAGAAATTGGTCGAATTAGAGATTCTCGCCAACTAGGTTATTATATATGGTTTACTTATATTTCCAGAGAGTCTGAGATCACACCTTTTTTGAGTTTCAGAGCGAAAGTTATGAAGTTTTTAATACTACTGTCCAATATAGCCTTCTGTTAGCATGTTGACTAGCTGGAGTAGATTAACTGTTTAATCTTGGGTTATGGAAAGACGATGTAGAGCGCTACGAGAAATGTCTTGTTATGCACGTTTGATTGATGTTTAGTATCATTCATGGTTACCAGGTGGTGGTGAGCCCCGGTGCTAGAGCATTCCGCCATTTGTTTTCCGTCTCACAGTTGAGGCAAGTGCAAGTAGTAATAATGAATTGCTGTATTTCATACTCATTGATTGACATGGTATAATTATGAGGATTTATGTTTGATAATGTTGCTAAGCATTACCTTTTCATGATGAGTTGATATTGTGATTTTAATTTGCATCATGACATAAATTTTTGTATCTAGGTCTACATAGTAGCCAAGGATTTTTCCTTTGAGGTCCTCGTCATGCATTGGACGGGTATAGATCCCCGTCATGCATTGGACGAGCTTGGGTCCCCACACTTGCGGAGTGTGGGCATGAGGTCCCTGTGCCTAAAGAGCACAAGCTTTGAGTATGTATCGACGGATACACTACTCAGCATTTTCGGTAATTACAAAGAAGTTGAAGGAAGAGCATTCATGACATGTACCTTGTATTCTTGCATAAAAGATGGATTTGTGGTTCATTGCAGTTGTGCGCAATGGGAATTAAGTATCCTCATCGGCTCATTATGATGCTATGTTATTTATTGCTATTGCACTTTGCTGAGTCGTGGACTCACTCTTGCTATGTTGTGCTTTCTAGGTACTTCTCGAGGTAGTGACATGCATGGGAAGGGGTAGACATAGTGCACATCACATATACACAAACCACAATGAATAAACTAATCCAATTATCTACAATTCATATTCTTAGCAATTACTTTAGATTCAGACTGTGACCACCCTTCTTGGTGGATGTTCTATCTGTGTTCATAGATGTCCTATATATGCTCTTAAACCCCGTAATTTGAGTTCATTTAATTATATTTGATGGATTAAAATGATTGATTGGATTATTCTATCATCCTTGTAGTTTTGTTGATCTTTGATGTTTTAGTTGTATATATTTGAATATTGGCTGCCTTAGTGTAGCATATGTTGGATTGTCTTAGAATAGTTTGATAAAGAGAAGACGTCATGATTGATTTATATTCAATTGATAGATGATATTCTTATTATTGATTAATGGTAGATTCTGCTAGTTCTTGATTGTTAGTATTGTGTCATTTATGAATGAATGTTTGGTTGATTGTTTATTAAAACATTGAAATTAATTGGTTCAGTAGAGTATTTTGGTAGCATTCTAGGCTCTATGTTGAGCTAGGCTGTTACAGTAAATCCTTGTGGTAATTTTGGGCGGTTAGCTATGTGATAGGAAAGTATCCTTCACCATTCTTCAATGAAGGTTATCCACTATAAAACTGATAATTTAAAATTTGATTTTAGTTATAAGATTAAAAATTGCCATAGAACTTAGTAAGAGTATTTAAACCTGAACATGCTGCTTTATGCAAAATGAACCCTATCAACCCCCCTTTGATTACTTATGCATGCATTACATTATTTTATTGGGTGTAACTTACTAGTACGGAAGTTATGCTTACTCTTACTAAATAATATTTATTTTGGTGAAGACTAGTATCCAGACGGTGAGGATCCAGACGTTTAGGCCTACGCCCCCAAATGATTGCCTGTGACGCATCATGTGGCCTACCACTTATTATATTTCGTTGTGTTATTTTATTTGGCCTCAGGCCCTATTTTGTAATAAACTCTGGTTTATATTAAATAAATACGTGATATGATTGTGATGTCACTTTTGTACGACTATGTGCTCTAGCTATCCTAGACTAGTGTATGAATCATAGAGAATTCGGGATCCTTCGTTCCGGGGTCGACAAGCACTTTGCTAGGAGTTGCGATCTTAGGGAGTCGATCAAGGTAATCATGAAAGTCAAGTCCGATTGACGTTGTGGCAGGGAAGGATACTACGTCAACCAGTGTGTCACCAACTTCCCTAACTGCGATGAAGATCACTCACCAGGAGGTCATGCGAAAAACAAGGTAACCTGTCTCCTTTGCAAGGGACACAGTCACTATTCTAAGGAGTGTCATCTAGACTGATTGCTCACCATGTTAGCTGAACTACAACGACGGATTCTTCGAGCAGCCATAGGCGTTACAACCGACGGAGCCTATACCGGAACTATAAGCATCTCTGTAACCTCTAGTGCCCTTACAATACTCGAGGTCCCCTCATTCTCTTCTATTCTACCAGAACCCGTATCAACTAAGAGGAGACAGTCTTTGACCGAGAGAAACATAGCCTTATGATAAAAGAAAAAGAAAAATATATTGGTGGAGTACTATAAATCATAAGGATAAGTTCTTGGAAGATATCACTGTAGGACTAGCAAATAGCATCTAGATTGGATTGTCGAAAATTTCTATAAATTAGACATCAAAAGAATTAACGTGGTCAAAGTGGTACTGGAAGAAAATTCGATTTTCACTAGAATGTGTTGGTTTAGCATCAGTAGACTAAATAATAATGAATCATATGATAATTGATGGAATCAAATGCGATTGTGTGCGAATAGGATCAATCGAAAAGGAGTTGATCTATAGGAGTAGCTTAAATTGTTCAAAGTGGGATCACTAGAACTTAGGTGAAATTTTGATCAACAGGCGGAGAATGGCGGAACATAGTTATATGGTACCAACGTACACTTGGGGAATGATAGCGACTGAGTTATTGGTGGTTGAAGAAACAACGAATATCGAAGGACATTTTTAAGGGGGTAGCTAAATACAGATATATTTAATCATTACGATTACATAAAATTATGATTTGGTGGTGTAACAACTTCTATTGAGAATGATTAGGCCAAAACCGGAGGATAAGCAAGCTAAAAAGTTGATGGTAACGTCGATTATAAGAGAGGCCTAGAGTTTAAATTACTGTAAATAGTGGGTTAAAGGATGTGGATTGGATTCTATCTGGGACAATAGGACACAACAATAGTACTACTAGTTAGTTTATTGGCATCTCCAAGGCTAGTTATTCATTTGGATATAGATAAGCGTGCCAATCCATCAACGGGAAATCGTGGTTGTCATGAGACAAGCAGTGTAATGACTATGGGAATCCACATTAGAAGCTGATAAAAAATCTACAGGAGCATCAGCACCTCACTCCTTTCCCAACCTATTTGTCCTATCTTTTGTTCTTTCTGTCTACCAAAATCTCAGGGTCAAAATTCTTTTAAGGGGGTAGATTTGTAACACCCCAAATCTTACTTTCAGTTCAATTGTTTAAAAATGTGAGATTTTTAAAACTTTTTGAAACACCTTGCTGATATTCGAGTTTTCGGGTTTTATTTCGTCGATGTGAGTTTCAAGACATCAGTTATAAATCCATATCTAAATTTGAGAAGAAAAAGAAAAATTTCTTTTTCTTTTTTGGTTTTTTTCTCTTTCTCTTTTCCTTCCCAAGCCCCAGGCCTACTCGCAGCATTTCTTCCTTCTCTTCCATTCCTCGGCCTTAACCGACAACGCATACACTATGCCCGGCCACCAGCTACCCTAGTCGATCGCGCACCTGCCCCATCACTCGCACCCCCTATAGCCATGTGATCGCCCATACTGCGCACCCGCGCCATCGCCCTAGTGCTCCCACATCACCCTAGCGCTAGCACCTAGCCTACAATTGGCGTAGCACCTGGCACCATGTCGCTCGCTGTGTCTAGCCATCATCAGTCACCCACACCAACACCCCCACCCTCTCCTACCTATTTAAGGCCAACAACGTGCTCGCCTTGCCACCCCTGTCATTTCCCCTCCACTCTTCCTTCCCTACCAAGCGTAGTCGCGAAGGGCATGCAAGCATCCCTGTTAGCTATCGAAGCCGCCGTTGTCTCCCTGCTGCTTCGATGACCTCCTCCACTGGACCAACTGTGTCACACTACATTCCAGACACCACAAGCGAGATTCCTCAATCAATTTTGGGCTACCACAACTGGAGCGCCACACCACCGTCGCCTCCCCCAAGTTAGGCTGAGTCCACCTCCATCGCCGCCATTACCACCCCGGTGAACCATAGCTCGATTCCCATCTCTATAATTATCTCCTCACCCATCTCATTCTTCTCCAACCCTCGATTGGATCTCCCGTCAGTCGGCCACTACCGCCACGAGCGGATCCACCGCGCCACTTGAGCTCACACCACCGTCTCACCACCGACCCCCTCGGCTTTCACCGATCACTAGGCTGAGTTCCCCTCACCTTGTGGGTGCTTGTGCTCCCCCTAGTTGTCACCCTCTCCCTCTCTGATGCCATTGTCCCTTTTTCCCCTCCATGATCGACCGCGGTGCGCTGTCTCCTGGCCACTACCGTCCACTGCCCACCGTGATGTCACCCTCACTAGAACCACCGCCTCTCCCGGTTCCATTTTCACCTTCTTTGTTGCCGAGTCGACTATCCCCGCCGTCGCTCGCCCGACCAAGCTCGGCCACTTCCTCTGTTTTGTCCCTTGTGACTTTCTGTGGCTATTCCTCTATGTGTGTGTGTGTGTGTGTGTGTTGGGTAGACTAGCTGGCAGTGGGTCCTCCCCTAGTGAGTGATTTAGGGTAATGTCAATGACCACTAACTAAGTTCATTAATATGCCATTATTTGTAAAAGATTAGTCTATTAATATAACCATGAAAGTATAGTATATCTAAGCACAATCAATCTACTCAAACAAAGTGTTAAGTAGCAAGGATTAGTGATTAACTTAGTTTAGTTAGTTTAGGTAATTGAGGGCCGGCTAATTGAAATGGTCAGTATAGTGCAAAGGTATGTTTGAATTAGGGATCATACCCAAGTAATGATAGCCACAGTGATAATGGATTAAGATAAATTAATACATCATTATATGAAAATGTCGGTTAAGTAATCGAGGTGGTCGGACAGGAGTAACACCCCAAATCTCTTTGTATTTCGAACTAGTCCCATGATTAGTAGCTAGTTCACACAGTAAACAGATATGGTAACATAAATAATTCACACAACTTTATTAATAATCAAAGTTTATTACAAGAAAGGCTTAGAAGCCAAGAATAAACAAACACAGTGGAAGACAAAGTAGTAGTGGAGTCCAGCTGATTTGTCTGCCACAAGCAATCGACTGGGGTAGTAGCCTAGTCGTCGAGATCCACACTGGTAGCGAAGTCCTTCTCGTTTGAAATTTATTTGCATTAAGCAAGGGTGAGCACAACTTCCGTGCTCGCAAGTTATACCCAATAACAGAGTTAATGTATGCAAGGATATATCAAAGGAAGGCTTATAGGATTCAATTTGCATAAAGCAATGTTTTCTTTGAATACTTGTACTAAGTTCCAAAGTAGTTATTCTATAACCAAAATTTATTTTGTAAATTCTCAAGTTTTATAGTAGGATAACCTCCATTTAAAATATGGTGATGGATACCCTCCTATCACATGGCTAACCGCCCAATTTCCCAATTGGATAAACTATCCAAAATCATTTCTCAAAATCATTTTGAAAACAAAACTCAAAGTCTAACTTTGAGTGGCTTTGCTAGCATGTCCATGACTGTGGACACAGACTATTCGAATAGTTTTACACTCTCCACAGGTTGTACAACTTTACCCACATTACATGACTTCTCTAGTTTGTTTGGCATCTGTCGATACCACTGCTCACTACCTTAGGTTAGAAGTCTAGAGCACGTGTCAAGGCCTTTACAAAGCATCATCCCACCGTAGTCCCACCTCGCTAAGGTTTCACCCCCTTTGGATAGAAACCCACAGGTTCAGGCCCCCTCTTGCGCCAAGTGGGAATACATAAAAGTAGGTCATACAGACACCCACGTAACCACATGGCACAACTATGGTGAAATTTTGCAAATTAGTTAGCTAGTTCCCGCCCACTCAGGACATGTGGTAGTACGATGTGGCTTAGCAAGATGTGGCTCGAAGACTGGTCCTTAACTGGCTTGGACATCTTCCAAAATAACCCCTGGGCCTCAACCCTACCTGGATTGAGCCTGTGCATAAACCTGCACCCACCAACCATCCATTTCTCCCAAGTACAAACCAACTTTTCCTTTTTTCTTTTCAAAAACATTTGCAAAATTATCCATGACAAACCAATGACATAGACTTTTAAACAATAGTTGATCATTTGGCTAGAATTCCCCAAATCAAATATTTTTGTGTCTAAGCATGACTAAGCATAATTTTTCCAAATGATCCAAGTTCATACTATCGTATCAACTAGGTTTTATCTAGGATGACAATATGTTAGATTCAATATCAACATTAGCCTTACAAAGGATTTAGGCATAACTATAAATTTAAAATAGGAATTTAAATAACTGGATATAAATAAGCATGTAGTAATAATTTAAAATAGAATAAATAATTTGAAATAATGAATTCAAATATGATTAAAGATGTAACTTGCTTTGCTTGATTAATCATTGTTCTCAAACGGTGTCGAAATCCAGTTGTCCGAAGTCGTCGAAATCTATATGAGAAAATAGGACAAATTCAAATAAAATCCAAAATATGTAAAATAAATACTGAAAGGAAGGTATTGACTTTATATGAATTTAGGAATTCGAATCGATGGAATCGGAGTTCGTATGAGGGAGAACGAATTTCTGGAATGTTGATTGTCACATGAAATAATAGAATTCCGAAAATTGTAATGTTCACTGAAAATGGTTGTTTTGGTTTCTGATTTTAGAATAGAAATAGAAAAAGATTTGTGTAAGAAATGGAGGGTCCACTTGAGACAGAAATAACGAAAGAAAAAGGAAGATTGGAAGATGTAAATGACAAGTGGGTCCCATTGTCATATGCACGAAGAAGACATGAACTATTTCCACAACAGTTACGTACAAAGCAAGAGCTTCACGGGAGGATGGTGGTGCTAGCGAGGGGAAGGGTGGTGGCGCTGGAGAGAACCAAAATGGGTCATCCTGGACCCTAGGAAGACATAGGAGGTGGTGGCGCGGAGAAATATGGCCGGCAGCGGCGATGACACACAAAATGGAATAAATAATAGAAATTAAATAAATACTAGAAATTATAAAATAAATACTAGAAATTAGAGAATAAATTTAGGAGAGAGAATCGATGGATTTGGAGTTTGTATGAGAGAGAATGAATTTCTGGAATGAATAAAATGGACATGCATAAAGGAGTGGATTTAGACTAGATAATAAGTTACTGTACTTGGAATGCAATTCGGCTGAATAGAAAGCATGGCGCCATGGAGGAATTGGCGGTGTCGTTGAAAGGAAGGGAGAGGTGACCGACAAACAACAAAAATGCAACCTCGGCGATGAGCCGGAGATGATGACGCGAACGGACTTTGGAAAACTTACCGAGGAAGTGGGGAACGCGAAGAAACGGTTGCAGTGTCGTGGCTCGACAAGGTCAGCGGTGACTCGGTGATCTTCGGGCAATGGTGATGGAAGCATGACGTAGAATGCGTCAAGGCGAACTCAACTGTGTAGACGGCTCGGTGACAGGACCTTCGATGGTGATGTAGTAAACGGAAAAAACCTTCAGCTGGCGGCGGGCTGATGTCGGCGTTCCGGGCAAACGGAGAGGAGTTAGCGGGTGGGGTTTGCGATGAAACGAAGAGGGAACCGCGGGGAACACAATGCTCACCTCGGTTGTGGTGGAACGCACATAGTAGGCCAGCGTCGAGGGGAAAACTAATGGCTCGTCATGGGCGTCAGGTGGCGACGATGCTCCGGTGATGTTCCAGCGAATGCAAGGGAAGTGTAACATCCCAATTTTGGGCTTGTGTTTCAAATGTAAGAAAATGAGTAGAAATTTAAAACTTTTTCTTACATCATGTATTTCCTGTATATACTAAACAATTATTGTACAAGAGTTATGGAAATGCATAGTCACAAGTCTTTGATCCAAATCTTGATCCTTCAAAAACATTCTTGTTCCATCTTGTGATAATCTCCTGGAAATATTTTTCCTAAATTCTTGGGTTGATGTGTAGCCCCTCTGAAAAATTTCACAATTTTTAGAAATTGTTTGAATATTTTGGAGGTCAGTCAAACCTGTTCAAATTCTGGTCAAACTTTGGACCAGCACCTTGTGGAATTTTTAGAGGAAAATGTATAGCACAAAAACCTCTGCAAAATTTACACAAGGTCAATAACTCAGTTAACAAGCTCCTGTAAAAATTTCATAAATTTTGGAGTGAGTTTGCTACCTCAAATAACTCCTCCAACTTCAGATCTGTGAAACTCAAATTTGGACTTGAGTCGGACCGAGTCCAACCCTCGATTGGATCTCCCCGTCAGTCGGCCACTACCGCCACGACGGATCCACCGCGCCAGCTTGAGCTCACACCACCGTCTCACCACCGACCCCCTCGGCTTTCACCGATCACTAGGCTGAGTTCCCCTCACCTTGTGGGTGCTTGTGCTCCCCCTAGTTGTCACCCTCTCCCTCTCTGATGCCATTGTCCCTTTTTCCCCTCCATGATCGACCGTGGTGCGCTGTCTCCTGGCCACTACCGTCCACCGCCCACCGTGATGTCACCCTCACTAGAACCACCGCCTCTCCCCAGTTCCATTTTTCACCTTGCTGGCTGCCGCCGTCGACTATCCCGCCGGCGTCGCGCTCGCCAGCCAAGCTCGGCCACTTCCTCTGTTTTGTCCCCTGTGACTTTCTGTGGCTATTCCTCTATGTGTGTGTGTGTGTGTGTGTGTTGGGTAGACTAGCTGGCAGTGGGTCCTCCCCTAGTGAGTGATTTAGGGTAATGTCAATGACCACTAACTAAGTTCATTAATATGCCATTATTTGTAAAAGATTAGTCTATTAATATAACCATGAAAGTATAGTATATCTAAGCACAATCAATCTACTCAAACAAAGTGTTAAGTAGCAAGGATTAGTGATTAACTTAGTTTAGTTAGTTTAGGTAATTGAGGGCCGGCTAATTGAAATGGTCAGTATAGTGCAAAGGTATGTTTGAATTAGGGATCATACCCAAGTAATGATAGCCACAGTGATAATGGATTAAGATAAATTAATACATCATTATATGAAAATGTCAGTTCGTAATCTGAGGTGGTCAGACCCGGGAGTAACACCCCCAAATCTCTTTGTATTTCTGAACTAGTCCCATGATTAGTAGCTAGTTCACACAGTAAACAGATATGGTAACATAAATAATTCACACAACTTTATTAATAATCAAAGTTTATTACAAGAAAGGCTTAGAAGCCAAGAATAAACAAACACAGTGGAAGACAAAGTAGTAGTGGAGTCCAGCTGATTTGTCTGCCACAAGCAATCGACTGGGGTAGTAGCCTAGTCGTCGAGATCCACACAGTAGCGTAAGTCCTTCTCGCTTGAAATTTATTTGCATTAAGCAAGGGTGAGCACAACTTCCGTGCTCGCAAGTTATACCCAATAACAGAGTTAATGTATGCAAGGATATATCAAAGGAAGGCTTATAGGATTCAATTTGCATAAAGCAATGTTTTCTTTGAATACTTGTACTAAGTTCCAAAGTAGTTATTCTATAACCAAAATTTATTTTGTAAATTCTCAAGTTTTATAGTAGGATAACCTCCATTTAAAATATGGTGATGGATACCCTCCTATCACATGGCTAACCGCCCAATTTCCCAATTGGATAAACTATCCAAAATCATTTCTCAAAATCATTTTGAAAACAAAACTCAAAGTCTAACTTTGAGTGGCTTTGCTAGCATGTCCATGACTGTGGACACAGCTATTCGAATAGTTTTACACTCTCCACAAAGTTGTACAACTTTACCCACATTACATGACTTCTCTAGTTTGTTTGGCATCCGCCGATACCAACGCTCACTACCTTAGGTTAGAAGTCTAGAGCACGTGTCAAGGCCTTTACAAAGCATCATCCCACCTGTAGTCCCACTCGCTAAGGTTTCACCCCTTTGGATAGAAACCCACTGTGTTCGAGCCCCTCTTGCGCCAAGTGGGAATACATAAAAGTAGGTCATACAGACACCCACGTAACCACATGGCACAACTATGGTGAAATTTTGCAAATTAGTTAGCTAGTTCCCGCCCACTCAGGACATGTGGTAGTACGATGTGGCTTAGCAAGATGTGGCTCGAAGACTGGTCCTTAACTGGCTTGGACATCTTCCAAAATAACCCCTGGGCCTCAACCCTACCGGATTGAGCCTCTGCATAAACCTGCACCCACCAACCATCCATTTCTCCCAAGTACAAACCAACTTTTCCGTTTTGCTTTTCAAAAACATTTGCAAAATCATCCATGACAAACCAATGACATGGACTTTTAAACAATAGTTGATCATTTGGCTAGAATTCCCCAAATCAAATTTTTTTGTGTCTAAGCATGACTAAGCGTAATTTTTCCAAATGATCCAAGTTCATACTATCGTATCAACTAGGTTTTATCTAGGATGACAATATGTTAGATTCAATATCAACATTAGCCTTACAAAGGATTTAGGCATAACTATAAATTTAAAATAGGAATTTAAATAACTGGATATAAATAAGCATGTAGTAATAATTTAAAATAGAATAAATAATTTGAAATAATGAATTCAAATATGATTAAAGATGTAACTTGCTTTGCTTGATTAATCATTGTTCTCAAACGGTGTCGAAATCCAGGTTGTCCAAGTCACAAATCTATATGAGAAAATAGGACAAATTCAAATAAAATCCAAAATATGTAAAATAAATACTGAAAGGAAGGTATTGACTTTATATGAATTTAGAATTGAATCGATGGAATCGGAGTTCGTATGAGGGAGAACGAATTTCTGGAATGTTGATTGTCACATGAAATAATAGAATTCCGAAAATTGTAATGTTCACTGAAAATGGTTGTTTTGGTTTCTGATTTTAGAATATAAATAGAAAAAGATTTGTGTGTAAGAAATGGAGGGTCCACTTGAGACAGAAATAACTAAAGAAAAAGGAGGATTGGAAGATGTAAATGACAAGTGGGTCCAATTGTCATATGCACGAAGAAGACATGAACTATTTCCACAACAGTTACGTACAAAGCAAGAGCTTCACGGGAGGATGGTGGTGCTAGCGAGGGGAAGGGTGGTGGCGCCTGGAGAGAACCAAAATGGGTCATCCTGGACCCTAGGAAGACATAGGAGGTGGTGGCGCGGAGAAATATGGCCGGCAGCGGCGATGACACACAAAATGGAATAAATAATAGAAATTAAATAAAAACTAAAAATTATAAAGTAAATACTAGAAATTAGAGAATAAATTTAGGAGAAAGAATCGATGGATTTGGAGTTTGTATGAGAGAGAACAAATTTCTGGAATGAATAAAATGGACATGTATAAAGGAGTGGATTTAGACTAGATCATAAGTTACTGTACTTGGAATGCAATTTGGCTGAACAGAAAGCATGGCGCCATGGAGGAATTGGCGGTGTCGTTGAAAGGAAGGGAGAGGTGACCGACAAACAACAAAAATGCAACCTCGGCGATGAGCCGGAGATGATGACGCGAACGGACTTTGAAAAACTTACCGAGGAAGTGGGGAACGCGAAGAAACGGTTGCAGTGTCGTGGCTCGACAAGGTCAGCGGTGACTCGGTGATCTTCGGGCAATGGTGATGGAAGCATGACGTAGAATGCGTCAAGGCGAACTCAACTGTGTAGACGGCTCGGTGACAGGACCTTCGATGGTGATGTAGTAAACGGAAAAAACCTTCAGCTGGCGGTGGGCTGATGTCGGCGTTCCGGGCAAACGAGAGGAGTTAGCGGGTGGGGTTTGCGATGAAACGAAGAGGGAACCGGGGAACACAATGCTCACTCGGTTGTGGTGGAACGCATAGTAGGCGCCGAGGAAAACTAATGGCTCGTCATGGGCGCGGTGGCACGATGCTCGGTGATGTTCCAAATAATGCAAGGGAAGTGTAACATCCCAATTTTGGGCTTGTGTTTCAAATGTAAGAAAATGAGTAGAAATTTAAAACTTTTTCTTACATCATGTATTTTCTGTATATACTAAACAATTATTGTACAAGAGTTATGGAAATGCATAGTCACAAGTCTTTGATCCAAATCTTGATCCTTCAAAACATTCTTGTTCCATCTTGTGATAATCTCCTGGAAATATTTTTCCTAAATTCTTGGGTTGATGTGTAGCCCTCTGAAAAATTTCACAATTTTTAGAAATTGTTTGAATATTTTGGAGGTCAGTCAAACCTGTTCAAATTCTGGTCAAACTTTGGACCAGCACCTTGTGGAATTTTTAGAGGAAAATGTATAGCACAAAAACCTCTGCAAAATTTACACAAGGTCAATAACTCAGTTAACAAGCTCCTGTAAAAATTTCATAAATTTTGGAGTGAGTTTGCTACCTCAAATAACTCCTCCAACTTCAGATCTGTGAAACTCAAATTTGGACTTGAGTCAGACCCGAGTCCAACCCAGCCCTTGGACTCGCTCGAGTCGAGTCAGCAGCGCCGCACTCGGGCTCGATCTCGTGCGCGCGCGTGCTGACCGTTGGATCTCGGTCGCACGGTCCTCATTCGAGTAAACGTTC
This sequence comes from Ampelocalamus luodianensis, assembly GCA_036346255.1. Classification (NCBI taxonomy): domain Eukaryota; kingdom Viridiplantae; phylum Streptophyta; class Magnoliopsida; order Poales; family Poaceae; genus Ampelocalamus; species Ampelocalamus luodianensis. Next base: position 53,039,745 of record CM070621.1, read on the forward strand.
GGACCTTGCGGTTGCATTCATCACTCTAAGCCGTTGGATCTCCATCCAGCCGCCCAGACCTCCCCTCTGATCTCAGTGCCTCGGGGTGGTCCAGGCCACTCAATTTCCATCCCGCGGTCATGACCTCCCCCTAGACCTCCTCACCGCAAAGACCTCCCCACCTCGGGTGATCTGGGACGTCTAGGACCACCCCATGCCAATCGGGATCGTCCAGGACCTCCCCTCACCTCATGTTTCTTCTCCACGACCTCCGGAGGTGCAGTCGTCATGATTTTTCCGACTGTGCTTGTGCCGATGTCGAGCAGCTTGGGACAATGGCACCATCGATTTTGGTCCTTCCCAACGTCTCTTTCTGCCACACATTTAATGTGTCATACTTTTTGCCCTAAAAGAAGTCAGCCCCTACCAGCTCCTGTCACATCTAGCAAGTCCATGGCAGGGTGTGTGCACCCAAAGCTTGCCTCTGCCCATGGCTTTGCTCCTTTGTCTTCTTAAGACCCCGAGCTCCTCCCTGTTTCCTTTAGTCTTTCTCTCCCTCCACCAAACTTCAAGAACACACCATTGTCGGTTTTTGAAGTTATTCAAGATCACCCGAGCTCCTGCGGTTTATGTAATACCCCGTTTCCGTTTAGAAAGAAAGCATTTCGATTTTGAGTTTCGATAGACTAAAGAAATCAGATTTTCTTCTGTTTTACCTGAGTTTTGAGCCTGGGCCTTTGGACCAGCAGGCCCAAGAAGGGAATCCAGCCTCGAGGGCCAAGGGGGAGCCCAAGGGGCAGCCGAAAGCTTTTGGGGGGAGGGCCCTTTTGGCCCATGAGTGGTCGGCCATAAGGGGGTGGGGCAAACCCTAGTTTCTCCTCTCACCTCCCACTCCACCCCTTGGCCGCCGCCCCCATCTCCCTCTCCCTTGCACCCTGCCTCCTCCCCTCCATGACGCCTCCTCCCTCCATTGGTGCTGCACCTCCCACCTTCTGAGCCGCCTCCCCTTGGTGCCTGCCTCGCACGGTCTCGCGAAGCGACGGAGGTGGTCGTTTCGGGTGGTGGATTAAGAAGGAGAGGACCAGCAGATTAGAGGCTTGTTCATCGCCGTCTTGCAGCGTGCCGTCAAGGGTAACGACCGGTTCTCGCGTTGGTTGTAGGTCTTTGATGCGTTGACAATTAGAATTGTTTGGATCAAGTCTGTTTTAGTAGATTCAATTCTGTCCAGTTCCTGCGTGGGTAATTTCGTGTAGTTAGAGGCTGAATTTTAAGATTCCATCTCCTAGAGTTATGTGGGATCTGTCGTTATCATTCAGTAGCCACGAAGATCACTCAATTCCGAGGTCTGAGTCAAAAGTTATGGTCATTTTAGTATCTGCTGCCAGAAATCTGACGAGAATAATCTGTCTGGATATTTTCCTAAAATATGAAAGGGAAATTGGTGGAATCTGAAAGTTCACACAATTAGGTTATTGTAGATAATTCGATAACCTTTTCAGATTGATAAATAACGATCAATTCGGAGTTACCTATTAAAAGTTATGGTCATCTTAGTATTGCTGTTCGAACGTGTAGGCAGGTTCTGTACTGAAAGTTCAAACAATGGTTAGCCTATTATTGTGGCCGAATTGTTTTTATCTGAATCTCGTGTTGTGGTCTTCAAGCATCCTTTGTTGGAATTGGCGGGATGCTGTTATAAAAGAAAAATTGTTTCTTATTGAAAGAAAAAGTTGTACTATAAGTATTTGAGGTACAGATGATCTATCCTGTGTTTTCCAACCTCAATGCTATTTTTTTCCTTGGTCTTTTGGCTACTGTGAATGATAGCAATTTTCTGTATGCTGGAATTTATTTCTTCTTACCTCTTCTTCTAAGAACATGGTAATTGTTGTGGGTTGCGAAGACTTTTGTTGCGTGGTGACAACTTAATAGTGGTAGTGTAGTGATGTTTTTGTGGGAGCCTTAAATATCACAATATTTAAGATATAATGGATGATATATTATTTTCTTAGAATAATCCTTGGGAAGGGTATGTTTTAAATAGAAGGTTTATCTTAGAGCCAAGCGATTTATTGATGTTAAGAAATGAGTGTTTGTTAATTGTGGTATAGTAGGGTGTTCACCTGAGGTTTTCCCTATCTTATATGGGAAGTTGGTTGTAAGAACTTGGAAGGCGAGTTTGGGCTTCACCTTCGTTATGCTAGAATTTTTTTTTAGAGGCCCTGTGTCTGTGTTGGAATAGTGGATCAGTGGAATCCAAATAGTGTGATGATCGGGATAGCATCCTTGAGGTGCGAGAATTGAATTTGTGTGGGTGTGATTTGAATCTGAGTTGTTATCCTTAAGGGACTGAAAGCGTTAGGAATTATTTGTCAAAATAATTCTATTGGTCATGGTTTTGGCTAGAGTATGATTTGTGGGGCAGTGAGAGTCTATCTACAATGGTGTAGATGATGTACTCAATTGAGCTAATTGTTGAGGTGGCCAACTTGAGATAAATGAGTTGGTGTGTTGGGCAATGATTTGAAAATCCTTGGTTCAAGGAAGTTAAATTATTAAAAGAAATGAATTGGGAAATTATTGTTATGTCAAGTAGTGAGATGCTCTCTTGATTCTTGTTTATGCTTTGTGTTTATGGCAGAGACCATTTGCAAATTGAGTTGACTTATGTTGAGGCGTAGTCTTTTCCAGTTAGGAAAAGAAATTGATTGTTTTGGTCTGTCGAGTGATTTTCACTCTTAGCTTATGTGGTGTGGTTCTCCAATTGTCTACTTGACGAGTAGAAATATTTTTTGTGGTGAATCCTTTGATTTGGATCGTGGTCCTTTGAAGGAAAGATGGTTGCTAGTGTGATGCTTGAGAGTTCTTTACTCTTCTGTTGCTGGGTTCTATTTGCAAAAGATACCGTTGTGCTTCTAGTAGAATGATGTGAGTGGAATTTGTGATCAAATTCTTTAAAAAGGGTATATTGTGTTATCCCAAGTATATTTAATAAAAGAAAATTGTTTTAAGAAAGAGGATGGTTTTAGAAAGTGGTCTTAAATAGTTATTGCGGGAAATTCTTTTGCCAAAATGGCAGGACCTGTTGGCCGCTCAAAGCTGACCGAAGAGTTATGCGGACGTTCGGCTTAGACCAACGTGAATGGTGGACTTGCCGGACCTGGCCGTGAGGAAGAGAGCCATCAAGTATTTCTAGTCGTGGTTTTCTGTTGAGTAGATCGGCGTTTAGATTCGGGGTCGAATCCTGTTAAGGGCGGAAGAATGTAATACCCGATTTCCGTTTAGAAAGAAAGCATTTCGATTTTGAGTTTCGATAGACTAAAGAAATCAGATTTTCTTCTGCTTTACTCGAGTTTTGGGCTCGGGCCTTTGGGCAAGAGCCCAAGAGGGGAATCCGGCCTCGAGGGCCAAGGGGAGCCAAGGGGCAGCCAAAGCTTTTGGGGGGAGGGCCCTTTTGGCCCATGAGTGGCCGGCCATAAGGGGGTGGGGCAAACCCTAGTTTCTCCTCCCACCTCCCACTCCACCCCTTGGCCACCGCCCCCATCTCCCTCTCCCTTGCGCCTGCCTCCTCCCCTCCATGACGCCTCCTCCTCCATTGGTGCCGCACCTCCCACCTCTCGGAGCCGCCTCCTTGGTGCCGTTTTCACCTGCCACGGTCTCTGAAGGATGGAGGTGGTCGTTTCGGGGTTGTGGATCAAGAAGGAGAGGATGTAACACCCTAGCTATTCGGAAGCCAAGATGTCACCTAAAACATCTAACATACATCCATAATGCGGAAGAATTTGAATAAAATCAACTAATGATAGTATCAAAACAACCAAGACATGATGAAGGTATCCTTCCTTCACCATCTAATCTATTTATTTCAGTTCATTGATAATGAAAGTTCACATGCAGTAATAATTAAACATCAATGTGGAGAAGGTATCCTTCCTTCACCAATTATAAATTTATTATTACAGTTCATCATTTACGAATGTAAAATAGAACTAAATTTAATCTTGAACATGTATTGGATGATGTGAACAAGTAGTGCGTGTCTACTCCCTCCCAAGTGAGCCAACATCAGGGGTTACCTAAAATAAACAAACAACGCAAGAGTGAGTCCACGACTCAGCAAGTACAGTAAAAGGGACATAACACACATATGAACAAGTCATCATCATAAGAGAATATGAGCATACATCGAATGAAAACTTAGGAATGCATGGCATTAATGAATGTACTCAAGGATGGACTGCACACATGCTTATACCGGTATAGCGAGTCACACACCCGTCGGTGTTCACTTAAGCCCGCACCTTAACAAAAGTGCGGGGATCCAAGTCCTATATGAAGAACGTTTCATATAGGTGTCCAAAGCTGCCCATACCGGAATTGATGGGTCTTACGTGCCCATACTTGGAATTGATGGGTCTTTCAATCCACTCCGTGGACGGGACATGACAATGTCCAAACGCCCACATTGGAATGGTGGGACTTACAGATCCACTCCCGTGGACATAGCATGAATAAAAGGATGCATGATATGAACATGAACAATGCTAATATCATCTTTCGGCATTTACTCCACATATTGATAGAACATAACCAATTCAGCATTTCGGTATCACAAGATGTCACATCATATTCATGTAAACATTCACAATCACAAAGACTTAAAACCAACAAAGTACTTGCCTTCCACGTTGCGACGCCGTTAGCGAGCAACGATGGCGCTCCCAAACCCGTAGACTCGCGGCCTAAACAATTAAATAACCGAAATAAGAACAACATAGAGCCCATCATGAATTAATATTCTACACTACCCTCTTGCACACCCAAAACATAGTCATAACCCGAATCTGAAATTCCAACAGCAACATGGAATCCCATCAGGACAGCAGCACGGTAAAGACCAAAACTAATGATCTGGGACTCCAAAAGAGATGAGCCCAGATCCTACACGAGCTTAACAAATATATCTACAACTTTGTAGTTGACGAGATAACCCAATTCGGCCAAACTAAATTGCTAACATCAAACGAAACAGCAGAACAGAATCTGACTGAGCAATTAGAACAGCAGAACTAAAACGTCCATAACTTTTAAACTACAACTCCGAATTGAGTGTTCTTTAACAATCTGAAAAGCTTATGAAATTACCTACAATAACCTAGTTGGCACGACATTCATATTTTGCCTTTAACAAAAAGTGGCACACGGGTCAAAACTAAAGATAGAAACCGACATACAACTGGACAGACTGACCTACAATCTGGACAGTCACAATGAAAAGTGCATAAATTTTGATCTATAAATCCAAATGAGGTGTTATTTATCAATCCTGAAAGCTAGTGATATCACCTTCAAAATTTGTTATGGGCAAGACCTCTGAATCACCCTCTAACTAGGCCATATATCAACCTATACAGAGACTGCTAATTCTCATCAGATTCTGGACAGCAGATAATAAATCTATCATAACTTTTGACTCGAAAGTCAGAATTTAGTGTTCTTGGCGGCCACGAAAGCTAAGAACAAAACCTACAATACTCTAGGAGATGGGATCCTCTGATTCGGCCTCTAAGATTGCGAAAACAGCCGCGCAAACTACTGGACAGAATTGAATTTCCAACAGACAGACTTTGATCTAATCAAATTTAATCGGTTTCACTTCTACGACTAATCAAACAACAACAACCGCAATCGTTACCCTTGAGACACGCGTGTTCGCTGAAATACCCCGCTAGATGCTCATCTCCTCTTCTTCTCCTCTCTCCTCCACCTTTCTCCTTGGCCGACGTAAATGGGAGAGCACCACCAAGAGAGAGCAACGGAGTGCAAGGAGGGCGCGCCCGTAGCGACACCTCAGAAGTGGCGCGGAACACCGTAGTAATGCGTGCTACAGTGGTGGGCTAGGGTTTCCCCCTCCTTTTATTAGTGGCCGGCCCCTCATGGGCCTCCTAGGCCAAAGCCCGAAGCCCAGGTTGTCAAAGAATTGCAGATTTTCCCTCGTCTAACGTTTAATTTCTCTTTTCACTGCTTCCTTCATTACAATAAGTTGGAGTATTACAGAAAAACCCCTTTTTCGTTTACTCTCCTTCCGTAGAAACATTCGGGGTATTACAGAGGACCAGCAGATTAGAGGCTTGTTCATCGTCGTCTTGCAGCGTGCCCTCAAGGGTAACGACCGGTTCTCGTGTTGGTTGTAGGTCTTTGATGCGTTGACAATTAGAATTGTTTGGATCAAGTCTGTTTTTAGTAGATTCAATTCTGTCCAGTTCCTTGCGTGGGTAATTTCGTGTAGTTAGAGGCTGAATTTTAAGATTCCATCTCCTAGAGTTATGTGGGATCTGTCGTTATCTTTCAGTAGCCACGAAGATCACTCAATTCCGAGGTCTGAGTCAAAAGTTATGGTCGTTTTAGTATCTGCTGCCAGAAATCTGACGAGAATAATCTGTCTGGATATTTTCCTAAAATATGAAAGGGAAATTGGTGGAATATGAAAGTTCACACAATTAGGTTATTGTAGATAATTCGATAACCTTTTCAGATTGATAAAGAACGATCAATTCGGAGTTACCTATTAAAAGTTATGGTCATCTTAGTATTGCTGTTCGAACGTGTAGGCAGGTTCTGTACTGAAAGTTCAAACAATGGTTAGCCTATTATTTTGGCTGAATTGGATTATCGTGTCAACTAGAGTATTGTAGATTAGTCAGTTAAGAATCTACAGAAATTGGGTTTACCTATTTTCGACTTCCAGTTCATGAGTTATGTCAATTACCGTGCTGCTGTCCAGAAACGGTATATGGCAGGAAACGTTGTTTTCAGTTTCAGCTTTGTAATCTCGCCTTGAGTCATCGTGAAGCGGTGTAGAACGCCGATTAGTAGCGCTGGGTTTATTATGTCCTTATTGAAATTATTTTACTTGTTTAGGAGGTGAGGCCTCAGGTTTAGAGTATCACCTTTGCCGCTAACGCGTCGCATCGTGGAAGGCAAGTACATTGCTAACCCTAATGCTTGTGATGGATGAATGCTTATATGATCATGCAAGTAAATGCAGCGGTTGTGCTACGGTTTAACTTGTTATTCTTACTACATGCAATATACATGTTTTTTCATAACTTGAAGTTATATGCCATGGTTGCATGTTTTATGGATGAGGTCGTGGTAGCAAATTAATATTCATTTTTGCCATGCGTTGGAAGAGTTGTTGGTAGTCATGTGGTAATTTGCTTAATGAGCCAAATGCGGAATATGAAAATAAACTCAAGGTGGACATATTGATAATTCCTTGTGGTTATATTCATGATGATCATGTTGTGGTCTATGTGGTAGAGTTCCCTTTAGATCGATTGATTTTGATCTTGGTGAATCGAGTGTGGGTTATGTGGTGATGGTCTTATGACACAATGGTATTGTGCTTAATGAGACACATGTGGATTATGAGAAAATATTCATGATGAGTATGTTGTTGACCATCGTGGTTAAATTCTTGTGGTTTATGATTATCATATCATTCATGACATATCATGACATTTGCATTGTGGATGCCGCCACTTATAGCTGCGATCAGATGCTGGGTACAACATCGTGCATTGCCGTAGCACGATGCATACTTTTACCTTGTTGGGTAAAGGTGCAGTGGAGCATAGCATACATATGCATTACATTGTGGAAAGATCATTTGCATACTTATGCAAGATATTGTGGTGAAGTTATATTACAAACAACTGCAACTTTATAGTTGTAATGTGGAATTGGCTCATGAGAGTCACTTGTGGTGTGAGGAAGGTGGCTATGGTCGTGGATTGGGGTTCATCCCTTGTGGAATGGTAGTGGTTGTGATTGTGGCTTGAGATTCTACTCTCTTGTTGTAATTGTTGATAGCGGTTGTGGATGCGAGAAATAGTAAAGAGATGAGGTAAAACTTGTTAATACTTTATTGTCATTGGTAGTGGTAGTGGTGAATAATATGAAGAAGTTAATCAAGACTAATTTGCTAATATTTTACTATTGATGGTAGTAAATATGGTTGAGGCTATAATTGTGATCATTATGGGAAATGAATATTGATGCTTAATATCTTTGTAGTTTAATTAACTTGTAATGAATGTGGATGCACATTATGGATGTGGACTTGTGGATACTGTAATGATGTTGTATATTTGTTTGTAGTCTGAATAGCCTGTTAAACAGTTTGCTTGCTGAGATTATTATCTCACCCTTGTTTTTCCCCCCTACAGGTGATTGTTGAGCATTCATGGGTTGGGTAGAGCGGCACCACAATAATGCACTTGGTTCATCAACTCATGCTGTAATAAAGTCGATGAAATTCTAGTCAAATGCTTAGCTATTCGAGGATGAATATTTTATTTAATAATGATGGTCTTGTGAACTATTTCTTTGATTAATCTGATAGAGGTTGTTTTAATTATTGAACTTGTTATCGTTTTCTTTGTTCCCTTAGTTGTTTATGCTTCCGCTTATTGCTTCATGTCTAGAAATTGTTGCCAGATTAAATTATCTTGAAATTTCTGCCTAGCTGAGTGGTTTAGTAGCATTCCAGGGTAATGTGGGTCCTGGGGTGTTACAGTTTAATTGCCAACTTGGTTTCCAACTTGTTCAATTATTCCACCTCGGGCATCTTTTCTTAACCAAATCGGTTGGTTTCAGGGGAAGGTATTGTGGGGACCTGTTCTTCAAGGCCGTCCTCGCGCTCTTCTTCGTCTCCGGTGAGCTTGGTCATGGAGCACCTCCTCGCATCAACCTCTCCTCCGAGCTCCTTTGGACCTCATCTTGGCCCTGGTGAGCTCATCCTAGCCTCCTAGAGCTCTAGGCTTAGCTAGATTAGAGCGTAGCAAGCCTTCTAGATTTTGTCGGTTTTGCCGAAAACCTAATTACCACCCTCCTGGCTCATGGCGTTCTCGAGCCATCGCCGTCGAGAGTTAGCCCAGAGGTCGCGGTGCTTTATGAGCTTAGTGGTGCCCTTGGTTCCCGCCGGCATGGTCTACGTCGCCGGCGGTGAGCTCTTCTTTGACTCGGGTGTTTTGCCGAGTCGTACTCGGACAGGATCCGTGAGCTTATGATTGGCATTAATGGCTGTCCGAGGTTGTCCTTTATTGATGTCTTGCCGGCAGTGTGCGCGTGCCCTCTAAGCCCCCGACCTCCATGGAGGAATCGTAGCCGTTAAAGATCACTCCAAGATTAGATCTGTGCCGTAGAGCGTTTTCTGTGAAAACTCAAAGTCTTAGGACCTCCTAGGGTTAATCTCGGCCGTTGAAGACCTCCTCAGATTAGCTCTTGGTCGTAGGATCCCTCTCTGTTAAAACCTAGCGCCAGGACCTCTCCTTTTGTTTTGATTCTAGCCGTCCAGGACCACCCCGGTTAAATCCTAGCCGTTTAGATCTTTTCCCGTGCGCAAAAGACCTCCCTTGGTCATTTTGCAAAGACCACCCCTAGACCACCCTCGGGGTCCTCTTGGTAAAAAGCCACCCCTGGTCGTTTGCAAGAAAACCCCGCTCGGGACCTCTTAGGCTCAATCCTAGCCGTTCACGACCTACCCGAATCTAGATCTGAGCGTTAGATTCCCTTTGTAAAATCCTTAGTCTCAGGACCTCCCTCCGCGTCGATCGGGATTGTTCAGGACCTCCCTAGGTCTAATCTAAGCCGTCCAGATCTCCTCCGATTAAAACCCTATCGCTTAGGACCTCCCCGAGTAGATCTTGGCCATCCAAGACCTCCTCGTGTTAATCCCAGCCGATCAAGACCTCCCTCTGGAGATCTTGACCGTCTAGGACCTCATCCTTTAGATCCGTAGCTTTAGGACCTCCTCCTCTGGTCTAAACCGTTAGATCTAGATCTAACGGGCTGGACCTCCTTCCTCAGATTTAAAGCCTTAGGACCTCCCCTAGTGCTCGGGACCGCCAGATCTCGATCTGACGGTCACGACCTCTGTTAGGCACGAGGACCTCCTTTGCGTGCGCTGTGCATGCACTGGTCGTGGCTGTTGGATCAGATCTCAACGGTCCAGACCTCCCCAGTGCGGGAGGAGGTCTCCTGTGCGCTGTGTTTCGAGGTCTGTGGCCGTGCGATGAAGGATCGACGGCCCACGACCTCTCCTTATTCGTTCAGTTCAGTTGGACCTCCCGAGAGCTCACATTTTCTAAGTCTTTTGATGTTTCAAATTTCAAATGTGCATAGCTTTGTCATTTTAACTCCTTTTTGAATGATTCTAGTTGCTGTAGCTTTGTTATAGTATGAACTTTAATCTGAGAATGAATTTAGGCACTGTTATGTAGCAGAAAATGGTTTTAACTACATGATCTTGTTTAGTGAATAATGATGTCTAGAAATTCTTTAAAAATTTGTAAAATGCATAACTGTTTCTCTGTAAATCCAAACTGAGCAAACTCAACTTGGTAAAAGTTATCTGTGGACATGCTTTATTGTGGACTAGGCCTTGTCCTTAGTTATGTTCCTGATGAGTGATATATGCTAGCTTTAGAACTTAGAAAAATCATAACTAATTCATTTCAACTCCAAATTGTGCAAACTCAGTTTTGCTGTTGTTAGGATAACCATATCTACCTACCATAAAAATTTCAAGTTCCAGATCATTCTAGAAATTTTTGCCATGAACAGTAGCTATAATTAATTTAATTAGGATTTTTCAGGCTGAGAGAACTTAGTTTAGCCATAACTTTTTCCTGCTAAGTCCAAATGAAGTGATTCTTGTTTCTAAAATTGTCTAAAATCAACCTCTAGCTGCTGTAGAAATTTCATGGATTTTGGTTGTTCTTTGCTGTTGAGTTCCTTTTGGTGTTCTCCATTCTTATCGATTTTTATTGCCTTTTCGCGTTAGGTTCCGAAGAGAACTTTGAACCTGAGCACCCCCCTCTGCAGCAAGACCAATCCCAGCAAGGCAAGCAGTTTGATCATGTTAATCCCAGTATTTTTAAGTATTTATGTTGTTTGCAACTCCTATGTATGCATGGCTACTTTGTGTTAAACTATTGTCGTTAGTTTACCTAGTAGATGCATTTCCTTAGACAAATGATTATCCTCTACTACCATGAGCCTAGGTTATTGCTGTGATTAGAGCTCGTGGATGAGCTCTTGTCACTTAGTAGTTTTGTGAATTAATTGCTTAGTCATGCTTAGATTCCGGTAGAAATCGGCGGTTATCGACTTGTCGATAACCTTGATCACATAAAAACTTATTATGATTTATGATTTCAGCCTTGTGCCATGTCTACTTATGAAAAACGTCTCGTAGGACTTAGCCGTGCCGGCATACCTTCGGAAGTGTGCTTTGTGGCTTAAAGGCGGTCTGAAGTGTGGGTACGTTGGTACAACCCTGCAGGGTTAAAACTATTCGAATAGCCTCGTCCTAGGTTATGGACACGCTCGGATACGCCCCGTGAGAACTAGACTACAACCTTTTAATTAAAACTTGATGGGTGGTACGAATCGGGGATTCGTGCTATGTTGTGGTGACTATTGGGATAGTCACTTCCAGGTGGTTACTTGTATGTATCTTTATTTCGCTGTTATTTTGACAACAAAACAGATTTGCAAACTTGCTTTTAAATGTATTACATTATTGCAAATAAAGTTGGCTTTATGCAAAATGAGACATACAACCTCCACCTAAATAAGCTTGCATGTAGTTTATGAATAGGGCTGCTATTCCACACGTCAGTCTTGCGAGTACCTTTGTGTACTTAGTTATCTTGCTTAAATGTAATTGTTGCAGAGGAAGAAGGTGAGCTTGAGGGCCTCACTCGTGAGTCATCTTTGTGGTAGCTTGCAGGCGTCTAGCTTAGCGGCCGATCGGTTGCCTTGTGGGTTTGTGTGGCTAACCGGTCGACTTTTGTTCTAGCCATCTTATGGCACCTTTTGCTTCCGCTGTCTTTCTTGTACATTGTTCTATTTGGTCGGTCGGCTCTTTTGTAATAACTCTACTTTATGTATGTCGTTGTTGAACTTAGTGATGTATGTTGTATGGAAATGATGTGTAATTTTGTGATGATGTGCATATGCTGCAATTCTGGGAAGCATATGTCCATCGAGGCTTAGAATGTTTAATTAGTAACGCTAGAACCATTTGGAGGTTAAGTGTTACTAGTTAAATATTCCGGGTCCTCACAGGAAGCACCGCGTAGAACATCGTTCGGCCTACGACGGAAAAAAAACTTCGATTGTGGAGAGGAGAAAGGGAGAGAGGAACTAAGATTTTCGAGGATGGATGAGGGAGAGGAGAGGCACACAGTGCTCTCTTATATAGGGGTGGAGGTGGACCGTGGAGGGAGATCAATGCACGCGTGGCATGGCTGGACATGGTGCGTTCCATTGATTTTGCGCATTAATGTGGGGAGGAATGGTCGAGAATGGAGGAGGTGTGACGAGAGGAGTTGATTGCCACTAATTTGGTGAACAACGGTGGAGGAAATCCCAGGTTTTGAGAGCTATATTAGTGGCTTTCATGGCATCGGCCATGCGTTGCTCTCTGGACATAAGTCAGGAGAAAACGATTCAATTAGAGAAGAAAGGAAGGGAAATGAAGGAATAAAGGAAAGAAAGAGGAGGTATGGTCAAGTGAAAGAGAGAAAGCAAGCTTGTAGTGCATGCAATGTTAAGTGAGCTGGTGGTTGGAGCAAACTTTGGATGGTTGACCGAGCTGGAAATTTAATTTTTTTATTTTTTATTTCAAAATTACAGATTATGCAATAAATCACGTAGATTTTTAGAAGATGGCAAATACAGTCCAAAAATTCTAGAAAAATTCATAAAAATTCCTAGAATTATTTTGAACTTAATACAAATAATTCCAACTTAAAGTTGGCTTTTATTTTTGTGTAGTAATTATTTATATTTTTGGGAAAATAGGAAAAACCATTTTAAATACTAGAAAATTCCAGAAATTAATTAAATTTTCTTTTTCTCACTTTAAATCCAAGAAAACCCATAAAACTGAATAAACCTTATTTTTGCCTTTTTAAATCTAGAAAATTCAAGAAAACTAATAAAACACTATTGAAACTCAAAAAATCCAATAAAATAATATCTTTATTATTAATTTTTATTTTGGTAATAGAACTTTTGGATGTTAACAAGTTAGGGGTCAATGTATAATTAGCAGGTAGCCAATGAATGTATCAAGGTAAATAGAGGTTAATTGAATGTATTAGTATGCTAAAATCCATTAGCATTAGTAGGGAGTTAGCCATCTCAAAGTGCTTTCCATATAATGCATGCATAGCATTGTGACAAGGAAATTTGATTTCTTGAAAATCCTTTGCTCAGCCTATAATGCATGCAAAAGACCGTATTAAAATCTCAAAGTGCTTTCCATATAATGCATGCATAGCTGATGAGGATTAAAATCTCTATGTATTATTTTAATACATAGATAAAAGATTATATGTCTTTATGGTCATAACCCCTAACGCTAACAACCTCTGTGGTCGTGAGAATTCTAGAGGTTACATCGTGGGTACCCTGGTCGGAGAGGTCATGTACTTGCTACCTGACTAGGTAACTACTTGTGAAGTCAATAATCTAGCACTTGGACCTAATTCCATGTACATACCTACCGTGTGACGAATGCAACATGTGCCTTAATTACTCCAAACCACACGACGTTTCATAGCTCTAAGTCATTGACAACAATCAACATATGGTTATACCTTTCGCTGACAACAACTGCTCGACAGTTGGTATTTCACCAACTTCCATCGATCCTCTGACCAAACGCAATGCTTCCAGAGGGTGCCTCTTCAAGGAGTAACTGCCACCACTTCATCAGTTATTTAAACGAAGATCAAGAGAGGAGTTGGGAGGGACAATCGATTAGCCGCAATCCAATTCGGAAGATCAACAGACGATTGGATTTTATCTAAAGCATTAGCATAGCAATCAGAACACCAAGTGTAACTAGGGTTAGTCCGCTGCCTTGTCGAGGGCATCCCCTATAATTGCCAGTTCATAGAAATAAAGAGTAGTCCCATCAGTTTGTGGGTGATAAGCTATGCTGAAGTTGAGGTCTCTGCCCAGGACAACATGCAACTTTTGCCAAAACTTGGAGGTGAACTGAGATCCCCTGTCCGGCACAATCTTCTTAGGCACCCCATGTAAACATACAATTTTTGCCATATAGAGCGTTGCTAACTTGTCTCCAGAATAGGTGGTCTTCACGGGGATAAAATAGGCCACTTTTGTCAAACGGTCCACGACCACCCAAATGGAACCAAAACCAGCTTGGGTCCAGGGTAGACCAGTTATAAAGTCCATCCCGATCTCTGTAACATCCCCATTTTCAACTTGTGTTGTAAATGTAAGAAAATGAGTAGAATTTAAAACTTTTTCTTACATCATGTATCTCCTGTGTGTACTAAACAATTATTGCACCAGAGTATGGAAATACAAAGTCACAAGTCTGTTGATCCAAATCTTGATCCTCCAAAAACAATTTTGTCGAATATGTTGATCATCTCTCGGAAATATTTTTCCTAAGTTCTTGGGTTGATATGTGACCCTCTGAAAAATTTCACAATTTTGAAATTGTTTGAATAGTTTTAAGTCAGTCAAACTTGTTTGACTTGTAGTCAAACCCTAGCTCAAAGCATTGTATAATTTCTGGAGAAAAATGCTCAGCATAAAAACATCCGAAATTTTATGCCAGTCCATCTCAAGGTTAGCAAGCTATCACAAAATTTCATAAAATTTGGAGTCGTTTGCTACCTCAAATAAATCCCCAAGTCTCACTTTTAATTTCAAAGTCAAATTTGGATTCATTGTTCCTCGGTCCGCACCAGTCGGCTCGTGCCAACTGCTCGGTCAAACCAACTAACAAAGACCACCAGAGCCGTGCAACCTCGCCAGCCCCGCAGCCCTTGGATCTCAGTCCAACCGCATAGACCTCCTCGGGTCCTTGTAAAGGACCTCCCACCCCACGTCTTCCTCCTGTTCTTTTACAAAGACAAACCTCGAGGACCTCCCCCAGGACCTCCTTTGCACCTTTTGCAAAGACCACCCTGGGCGACCTCCTCAGCCCTCCACGACCACCCCTAGCGCTTGGGTGATCGTGGGCCATCTCTTTTGAGATCTGTGGCTCAGACCTTCCCTAAGTGTTAGGACCTCTAATACTTGGCTCAAGATCCGAGCCCTTGGATTTCAATCCAACAGCTCACGACCTCCCTAGTGGGAGCTCTGTGCTGATTTTAGCCGTTGGGCTCTTTTGACTGGTCCTCTCACCGTCGGGTGGGCTGGGCATTATCAATTTTGTGCGTGGCGGAGGGGCGGTGCCTTGTCAACTCTAGGGTGACAAGCGGCTATGTCCGCCAACATTAAATGTCCGCACCCCTTTTGCTCAAAAGTCTCTCGACAACCTACTCCCATCACCTCATGTGTACTATAGCTCGGCACTGCAGGTGACTTTGCCATCCTTCCCACCGGCTATAATTGAAGCTCAAGCTTCCTCTCATAGTTCCTTTAGTCACTCTCTTGCACCCTAGCTCATCTCAGTTCTCTTGTGCTCAGTCACCCGAAAATCTTTGCCACCATTGCCGGACATTGGAGCTCTCCGGCGACCTCCGAGCTTCAGTGGTTCAACATTGCAATAGTGGCAGTCATCTTGTTCCCTTGGTCACCTCGAGCCTCCCTAACTTGCTTTGTTCGACCTTCACAGAGGTGGACAAGGTGGGAGTTCTTGTTCGTGGCGGGAGCCGTCTTCTTCATCTCCGGCGACCTCCACCGTCACCGGAGCTACCGCGACCACTCCCAGTTCTCCTTCGTTCCCTGGTAAGTACCTTATTGTTGAAGCCCGGTCGTTTTGAACCTCAATAGCTTTTCGTCTTGCTGTATTTAGCCTCCTTCGGTCATCTCCGGCCAGCCGCGGTAGGGTGCGCTTTAGCCCTAGCTGTTGGCACCTTTAGGTTCTCCTCCCTATTGGGACTCATCCGTGTTCTTGGTTTCCGCCGACGAGGTCCACGTCGCCGGCGGCAAGCTGTGGAGCACGTTCGGGTTTTGTCAGTTCAAAACCTCCGTTTTAAATCATCTTTTTAAGACCACTTTAATACTCAAATCATTGCTTATCATTGGTGCATTAATTGTGTCCTAATTTGTGCCGTGGAGTCAGCGATGTGTGGGCGTGGCCTTAGTATTAAAGTCCGAAGTCATTAAGTGTTCCTTTAGATTCATTTATTGTCAATCATTAGATACATTAAATTGTCTTAGCCATCGCTGTCCGGAGGTCTGCACCATTAAAACCACTCTAGGACCTCCTCGGGTTAATCTTAGCTGTTCACGACCTCTCCAAGTTTAGATGTGGGCCTTAGGATCTTTTCCGAAAAATCCTAAGTCTCTAGACCTCCCCTTGGTGGTGATCCTAGCCGTATAGGACCACCCCTGTTAAATCTTAGCCGTATAAGACCACCTTGTGTTTCCATAAAAGACCTTCCCGAGGTCCTCTTTGCAAAACACCTCCGATGGTCTTTTGTAGAAAAGCCACCCCAACAGATCTTGACCGTTAGATCTCCTTATTTGAGTCTCTAGTGCCGGGACCTCCCCTAATCGTATCACGGCCGTTAAAGACCTCCGTGAGGCTAGATCTCACCGATAGGATCACCCTCCACCTTGGGGTCCTCTTTGCAAAAGACCTCCTTGAGGTCCTCAATGCGAAGAGGTCACCCGATCGTTTTGTCAAAACCGCCTCTCGGACCTCCTTGGGGTCCTCTTTGCAAAAGTCCTTCCTTAGTCGTTTTCTAAAACCGCCTGAGCCACCCCACAAGGTCCTCTTTGCAAAAGACCACCCCGGTCTTTTGTAAAGAAAACCTTCAAACCACCTGTGGTCCTCTTTACAAAAGACCACCCTTGATCTCTTTGTAAAGAGAACCTCGAGACCTCCTCGTCTTTGGTCTTGACCATGAGGACCTCCCGCCTAGATCCGGACCACTCGGGACCTCTCCCATGGAGATCCGAGCCATCGGATCTCTCTCTGCTATAACTTGTGTTGGAGGACCTCCCAGGGACATCTCGGCCGTTAGGACCTCCTCGGTGAGATCCTAGCCGTCAAGACCTCCATTGTTAAGCTCACCGCTTAGGTCCTCTCCTCCGATCGGATCTAGACCGTTAAGACCTCCCCTGGAAATCTTAACCGCCTGGACCTTCCCTTAGTTGGATAGCCGTAGGACCTCCTCGTGGAGCTCGGGCGCGCAGATCCGATCCGATGGCCACGACCTCCCTAATGCGCGAGGAGCTCCTTCGCGTGTCTTTGTGCACCGGTGGTGGAGCCGTTGGATTCAATATCAACGGCTAAGACCTCTCCTAGGCGCGGCAAGGTCTTTGCGCCCGGGAGCTCGTCGGGTTTTAGCATGCGAGATCGTGAGCCGTGCGATCTTTGATCAACGCCCACGACCTCCCGATTTTGTTGGTTTTCAGATTTAGTCCCGAGAGCTTTTAATTGCACATATTAATTGTTTTAAACTTTAAAATTGCATAACTTTTTCTCTGTAGCTCCAAATTTAACAAACTAAAGTTCTATAAATGCATCTGTTAAAGTACTTTAGCTTAGTATAGGTTTTGCAATAGTCTTTATCTTTGGAATTAATCATGTCTTAGATTTAAAACTTAGAAAAATCATAACTAAATCATTTTAACTCCAAATGACCTGAAATTTTATATGGGTTACCACTATACCCGTAGGTAGCTACCATAAAAGTTTCAGCTTCAAAATCTTTCTAGAAAATATTTTTGCTACAGTGTTAATTATGGCGAAATTAGGTTTTTAGAGAATATCTTTGCACCACAAATCCAAATTAAGTTTTCCAGTTTCTATGTCTAGGTATGTTCGTATTTTACCTTGTGTATAAATTTCGTCACATTTGGATAAATTTTGCTTGCTCTTTTGTTTAAGTGTTGCTCGTCTTATTGGTTGTTTTCGCTCTTTCGCTAGGATTCGATATTTGCGGTAATCCCGAGAACGACCCTCATAACAAGTTGAGCAACGACAAGCGTGCAAAGCGATTTGATCATTTCCATTCAATCCCATTACTTTTAAAGTCTAATATTTTGTTTAACTTCTATGTATGCATTGCTATTTTGTTGTTAAATTGATTAGTTAGACCTCTAGTTGCATAATCTGTTTCAGTAAATGATTATCCTCTACTACCGAGCCTAGGTTATTTCTTTGTGGTTAGAGTTCGATGGATGAGCTCTTGTCACTTAGTAGATTTGAATAAATATTGCTTAGCCATGCCTAGTATCGGTAGTATTGGGCGATCATCGACTTAGTCGGTGATCTTGATCACACAAATGCTATTATTATTCCATTATGTCCAACCCTTGTGTTTTACCATTTTGCAAATCAAAACTGAAAACAAAATTATATCTTGGCTTGGGCACAATGGTATGTTGGGTGATCCGTTGGGTGTATGGAATGGTGCCTAAGTCCCTAAGGACCGAGTTACTTGTGCCATTGATCCAAGCAATTATTGCGTGCTAACCACACGAGGGGATATGGAACCTCTCTTGACTCGGTACTTTGGGAGGTGTTAATTATGAGCTGGTCGGTGGGTGTGTGCGTGTGTGTGTTTGTGGTGTGCGAGGGAGCATTAGTGTCAGGTTAGGCTGTCTAATGTATCCTTCTCCGTGGGTTGCGGCTCTTAATTAGCATCGTCCATTGGAAAGCGTCTTGTTAGACTTAGCCATGCTTGCATACCAAAGGAAGTGTGCTAACCGTGGTGGTGGAAAGGCGGTCTATCGTGTGGGTACATTGGTACACCCTCGCAGTTTAAAACTATTCGAATAGCCTCGCCCTAGGTTATGGACACGCTTGGTTATTTCCACAAGAACTAGACTACAACCTTTTAAAAACTTAAACTTGACATGGGTGGTATGAAGGGTACTTCATGCTATTGTTGTGGTGACTATGGGTTAGTCACTTCTAGGTTGGTGTTGTTCTCTATCTATGTTATTATTGTCTCTCTTTTATTTGAACAATAAAAGTTAATTGCAAACTTGCTTTGAATCTATTACCTTATTGTAAATGAAAACTTGCTTTATCTTTGAAAATAAGTCCAAAGCCTCATCCACTTAAATAAAGTGCATGTAGTTAATTATAGTTCGTTATCTCACACGTCGGTCTTGCGAGTACAAAAACAAGTTTTGTACTCATCGCTTGCTTAATATTAATTGTTGCAGAGGAAGAAGGTGAGCCCCAAGGGCCTCACTTTTGTGAGTTGTGTTCTTGTGTTTGGGACGATTAGCTTGGCGGTCCGGTTGGTTGCCTTGTGGGTAAAGGCACACCGATTGGCTTTGTTTATTGCCATCTTATGGCCATTTGCTTCATTGTGTATTTATCTATTTGTATGTCTTTTGGCGGTCGGCCTCTCTTTGTAATAACTCTGTTTATATGTTAAGTATGTCGTTCAATTTGTTGTTTTAACTTGGCTCTATGTGTATGAATGGAATTGATGCATGATTTTGTAACAGTGTGTATCTGCATTTCTGGAAGTATACATACCTCGAGGCTTAATTTATTTGATTTGTCTTGTTAGGACCAAGTGGATGGTTAAACGATGACGAATAAACCGGGTCCTCACAAAGTTGGTATCGAGCCATTCCGACCGTAGTAACCCAAGCTTGATCCTCCCTAGGATATTTTGAAAACTTTATTTTCAAAGTATCAAATGATTTATGAAAGCTTAAGTAAGTTCTCGGGTTTTACTCCTTACCTATCTTAGCTTTCTATCTCATCTTGATCTAATTTGAGTTTTAAAAGTTGTTCTCCTTTCCTTCTCTCAAAAGATAGTCATTATCGATTAATTGGGTTTTGGGACCATTGAGTTTGGCAAATTGAAGTGTTAGCCGCCCTTTTCATGGTTTTGAAGCTTCCGAAGTTGAAGATTTCGGCTAGGATGCTTGGATGCAAAATCGGGACAGCGATCATTCAATTTCCGGACAGCAAGCTTGAAGGTCCTAAATAGGGTAGAAAATGAGAGGTTAATCAACTAAAACTTGTGGGAATAAAAGGGTAAGATGTGATATTAGTTGGCTAAATATCTGACACCATTATTAGTGATTTTACCCTGTTATGTAGTTATGATAAGACTTAAGTGGTGTGCTGAAATTTGCATTCCTAAACCGATTGCTCGTTCTTTCCATACGAGTTAGTAAATGCAGGAAGTTGCTCTTATGATTGAAACCTTGTGCTGATTTTGTGATTGTTTTTGGGCCTTTTGAGTTCATCTCCTAATGAGTTATTGTTTCTTTACCTTGAGCTTTTGGGTTTAATCCTTGTCCATCTTAGAATCTATCCCCACTCCAACTTTCTACCAAACTCCCTTGTCCTTGGCTTTTCTTTCGCACCTTTTAGCTTCTAGTTTTCGGGTTGCTTTGCTAACCCATCTCTTCGTAGCAGGATGTCGGGACAGACCAGCAGTGACGGAGTTTGTTCCCATTACCCTGGGGAACGGCAATTGCCTCCCTTTTTCATTGGTTACGGTGAAGGGAGCCATGTCGTCAAAGGTCGTGAACTAGGAAAAGTCAAGGTCTATCAGCGATGTGGTGAGGAAGGACACTACAGCAACGAGTGTACTACACCTTGTCCAAACTGTGACGAAGACCACTTGCCTGGAAATTGTCCGATCGCCCAAATCACTTGTTTCCTCTGTGAGGAGGCAATCAACATCCCCAAGGAGTGTAGCTTGACACGGTGATCGCCAAGTCACTAGAATTTCAGCGACTACTTCTTGGTCATCTACAAGTATCGCGATCGCGATGCCTCCGCCCGCAGAAGTTCTCGGGTGATTTGTCCAAGGAACTGCAGGATAGATTACCAGTCTATACCTTCCCCGACTTTCAGGTTGTGGTGGAAAGTCCCGTTGTTGCTAAGGGCAGAAAGGGAAAGTCAAAGGATCGTCGCAAGCGTCCACAGATAGCCGATGTCACTTGTTTCTTCTGCAACAACAAGGGTCACTATACGTATAATTGTCCTAAGGAGAGTGCAGCCACCCCTCGCCCTCTGCAGGCCGTGCCTCAATCACGTGCACCTGTGAGTCAGCAGCGCGGCCCCCGCAATCTCGCTGATGTCACTTGTTTCTTTTGCAAGCTCCAGGGCCATTATGCTAATAAGTGTCCTATGAGGCTTGCAGCAACCTCCCGTTTCTTTTCGCGGCCCCTGATTCGATCACATGCACCTGCGAAACATCCTGACCTGAGGGTTGTTCGTATTCAAGACAACTCTGTCTCAGCTGGGAAAGCACAGGAGGTACCCGGTATCATGTAGGTACACTTCTTGTTACCTCTTGCCCTGATACAGTTCCGGAGCATCTCATTCTCTTGTATCCCCATCTTTTGCTACTATTGGTGGTCTTTGTTTTGCCCTTTTATCTGGTGCCCGGCACCACCTCGATTTTATCAAGCCTTGCCTGCCCCGTTTTCCCCCAAGAAGAATGCTACTATCTGGTTTGTCCTCGGTCGTTTGACTTGAGTGGCCCCCTTCTGTCCCTGTACATCCAAGGGCATCACCTACTAGGTATTGCCTCAAATTTCTGTGGCCTAAATGGCCATAGCTCCTCTAACAAACTAGCTGCGGAGGGATGACTCCGTATAGCTAGTTATCAAGTGAGTCTCGTTCGTTAGTGGAGTAACTGACAAATTGCTCCACCAACGAGAATGGCCTTGGTCCTCTAAGAAGCTAGTTGCGGAGGGATGACTCTGCATAGCTAGTTAGCGGTGAGATCCGTTGTTGGCGGAATTGACCGGACAAATCGCTCCACCGGCTAACAACGGCCTTGCTCCATCAACCTTAGGATCTAGAAAGACCTCTCAATCATCAATCCTTGTTTTATCACGGAATTGGTAAGTTTCTCTGTGTCAACTAAAGTGGCACATTTTCTACAGTCGGACTCCAAGACTCGTCATCGATCGCTTGTTTGAGCGTTATGTCTCAAGGAACGAGTGGGAACAATATGCCGATAAATAAAGTGTCAATTGGACTGAGCAGAGTTCGAGAATTAGATCCAAGTACAAAAAAAAAATTATAAATGGATAAAGAAATCTTAAAGGAAGATTCGTATCGTTGAAGAGGTGAACGAAGAACCGTGAATAAGACCATCAAGTTCCTCAAAGTTCGGTGGTCAAACCATTCGAGGATGAAGCTACTTGGGAAAGTGAAGATCGTCTCCGTGCAGATTACCCCTCTTTCTTTCCCGAATGAACCAAATCTCGGGACGAGATTTTTGTAAGGGGGGGAGGTTTGTAACATCCCCATTTTCAACTTGTGTTGTAAATGTAAGAAAATGAGTAGAATTTAAAACTTTTTCTTACATCATGTATCTCTGTGTACTAAACAATTATTGCACGAGTATGGAAATACAAAGTCACAAGTCTGTTGATCCAAATCTTGATCCTCCAAAAACAATTTTGTCGAATATGTTGATCATCTCGGGAAATATTTTCCTAAGTTCTTGGGTTGATATGTGACCCTCTGAAAAATTTCACAATTTTAGAAATTGTTTGAATAGTTTAAGGGTCAGTCAAACTTGTTTGACTTGTAGTCAAACCTAGCTCAAAGCATTGTATAATTTCTGGAGAAAAATGCTCAGCATAAAAACCTCTGGAAATTTTATGCAGTCCATATCAAGGTTAGCAAGCTCTTTGTCAAAATTTCATAAAATTTGGAGTCGTTTGCTACCTCAAATAAATCCCAAGTCTCGACTTTTAATTTCAAAGTCAAATTTGGATTCACTTGTTCTCGGGTCCGCACAGTCGCTCGTGCCAACTGGCTCGGTCAAACCAACTAACAGCACCAGCCCGAGCCCGTGCAACCTCGCCAGCCCCGCAGCCCTTGGATCTCAGTCCAACCGCATAGACCTCCTCGGGTCCTTGTAAAGGACCTCCCACCCCACGTCTTCCTCCTGTTCTTTTACAAAGACAAACCTCGAGGACCTCCCCCAGGACCTCCTTTGCACCTTTTGCAAAGACCACCCTGGGCGACCTCCTCAGCCCTCCACGACCACCCCTAGCGCTTGGGTGATCGTGGGCCATCTCTTTTGAGATCTGTGGCTCAGACCTTCCCTAAGTGTTAGGACCTCTAATACTTGGCTCAAGATCCGAGCCCTTGATTTCAATCCAACGACTCACGACCTCCCTAGTGGGAGCTGCGTGCTGATTTTAGCCGTTGGGCTCTTTTGACTGGTCCTCTCAGCATCGGGTGGGCACTGGGCATTATCAATTTTGTGCGTGGCGGTAGGGAGCAGTGCCTTGTCAACTCTAGGGTGACAAGCGGCTATGTCTTGCCAACATTAAATGTCCGCGCCCTTTTGCTCAAAAGTCTCTCGACAACCTACTCCCATCACCTCATGTGTACTATAGCTCGCATGCACCGGTGACTTTGCCATCCTTCCCACGGCTATAATTGAAGCTCAAGCTTCCTCTCATAGTTCCTTTAGTCACTCTCTTGCACCCTAGCTCATCTCGGTTCTCTTGTGCTCGTCACCGAAAATCTTTGCCACCATTGCCGGACATTGGAGCTCTCGGCGACCTCAGAGCCGGTGGTTCAACATTGCAATAGTGGCGATCATCTTGTTCCTTGGTCACCTCGAGCCTCCCTAACTTGCTTTGTTCGACCTTCACAGAGGTGGACAAGGTGGGAGCTTGTTGTTCGTGGTCGGAGCCGTCTTCTTCATCTCCGCGACCTCCACGTCACCGGAGCTACACGACCACTCCCGATTCTCCTTCGCCCTCTGGTAAGTACCTTAGTGTTGAAGCCCGGTCGTTTTGAACCTCAGTAGCTTTTCGTCTTGCTGTATTTAGCCTCCTTCGGTCATCTCCGGCTAGCCGCCGGTAGGGTGCGCTTTAGCCCTAGCTGTTGGCACCTTTAGGTTCTCCTCCCTATTGGGACTCATCCGTGTTCTTGGTTTCCGCCGACGAGGTCCACGTCGCCGGCGGCAAGCTGTGGAGCACGTTCGGGTTTTGTCAGTTCAAAACCTCCCGTTTTCGTCATCTTTTTAAGACCACTTTAATACTCAATTCATTGCTTATCATTGGTGCATTAATTGTGTCCTAATTTGTGCCGTGGAGTCACTGATGTGTGGGCCAGGGCCTTAGTATTAAAGTCCAGAAGTCATTAAGTGTTCCTTTTAGATTCATTTATTGTCAATCATTAGATACATTAAATTGTCTTAGCCACCGCTGTCTGGAGGTCCTGCACCATTAAAACCACTCTAGGACCTCCTCGGGTTAATCTTAGCTGTTCACGACCTCTCCAAGTTTAGATGCGGGCCTTAGGATCTTTTAGAAAAATCCTAAGTCTCTAGACCTCCCTTGGTGGTGATCCTAGCCGTATAGGACCACCCTCTTAAATCTTAGCCGTATAAGACCACCTTGTGTTTCCGCAAAGACCTTCCCGAGGTCCTCTTTGCAAAACACCTCCCGATGGTCTTTTGTAGAAAAGCCACCCAGAACCGGATCTTGACCGTTAGATCTCCTTATTTGAGTCTCTAGTGCGGGACCTCCCCTAATCGTATCTCGGCCGTTAAAGACCTCAGTAGGCTAGATCTCGGCCGATAGGATCACCCTCCACCTTGGGGTCCTCTTTGCAAAAGACCTCCTTGAGGTCTCTGCGTGCGAAGAGGTCACCCGTCGTTTTGTCAAACCGCCTCTCGGACCTCCTTGGGGTCCTCTTTGCAAAAGTCCTTCCTTAGTCGTTTTCTAAAACCGCCTGAGCCACCCCACCAAGGTCCTCTTTTGCAAAGACCACCCCGGTCTTTTGTAAAGAAAACCTTCAAAACCACCCGGGGTCCTCTTTACAAAGACCACCCTTGGTCTCTTTGTAAAGAGAACCTCGAGACCTCCTCGTCTTTGGTCTTGACCATGAGGACCTCCCGCCTAGATCTGGACCACTCGGGACCTCTCCGTGGAGATCCGAGCCATCCGGATCTCTCTCTGATAGCTTTGTGTTGGAGGACCTCCCGAGGGACATCTCGACCGTTAGGACCTCCTCGGTGAGATCCTAGCCGTCAAGACCTCCCATTGTTAAGCTCACCGCTTAGGTCCTCTCCTCCGATCGGATCTAGACCGTTAAGACCTCCCCGGGAAATCTTAACCGCCGGACCTTCCCTTAGTTGGATAGCCATAGGACCTCCTCGTGGAGCTCGGGGCCGACAGATCCAGATCTGATGGCCACGACCTCCCTAGTGCGCGAGGAGCTCCTTCGGCGTGTCTTGTGCATCCGGTGGTGAGCCGTTGGATTCAATATCAACGGCTAAGACCTCTCTAGGCGCGGCAAGGTCTTTGCGCCCGAGGAGCTCGCGGGTTTTAGCATCGAGATCGTGAGCCGTGCGATCTTTGATCAACGGCCCACGACCTCCCGCTTTTGTTGGTTTTCAGTTTAGTCCGAGAGCTTTTAATTGCACATATTAATTGTTTTAAACTTTAAAATTGCATAACTTTTTCTCTGTAGCTCCAAATTTAACAAACTAAAGTTCTATAAATGCATCTGTTAAAGTACTTTAGCTTAGTATAGGTTTTGCAATAGTCTTTAATACTGGAATTAATCATGTCTTAGATTTAAAACTTAGAAAAATCATAACTAAATCATTTTAACTCCAAATGACCTGAAATTTTATATGGGTTACCACTATACCCGTAGGTAGCTACCATAAAAGTTTCAGCTTCAAAATCTTTCTAGAAAATATTTTTGCTACAGTGTTAATTATGGCCGAAATTAGGTTTTTAGAGAATATCTTTTGCACCACAAATCCAAATTAAGTTTTTCCAGTTTCTATGTCTAGGTATGTTCGTATTTTACCTTGTGTATAAATTTCATCACATTTGGATAAATTTTGCTTGCTCTTTTGTTTAAGTGTTGCTCGTCTTATTGGTTGTTTTCGCTCTTTCGCTTAGGATTCGATATTTGCGGTAATCCCGAGAACGACCCTCCGCAACAAGTTGAGCAACAGCAAGCAGGCAAGCAGTTTGATCATTTCCCATTCAATCCCATTACTTTTAAAGTCTAATATTTTGTTTAACTTCTATGTATGCATTGCTATTTTGTTGTTAAATTGATTAGTTAGACCTCTAGTTGCATAATCTGTCGGTAAATGATTATCCTCTACTACCTGAGCCTAGGTTATTTGCTGTGGTTAGAGTTCGATGGATGAGCTCTTGTCACTTAGTAGATTTCGAATAAATATTGCTTAGCCATGCCTAGTATCGGTAGTATTGGGCGATCATCGACTTAGTCGGTGATCTTGATCACACAAATGCTATTATTATTCCATTATGTCCAACCCTTGTGTTTTACCATTTTGCAAATCAAAAACTGAAAACAAAAATTATATCTTGGCTTGGGCACAATGGTATGTTGGGTGATCCGTTGGGTGTGACTGGAATGGTGCCTAAGTCCCTAAGGACCGAGTTACTTGTGCCATTGATCCAAGCAATTATTGCGTGCTAACCACACGAGGGGGATATGGAACCTCTCTTGACTCAGTACTTTGGGAGGTGTTAATTATGAGCTGGTCGGTGGGTGTGTGCGTGTGTGTGTTTGTGGTGTGCGAGGAGCATTAGGCTGTCCGGTTAGGGTGTCTAATGTATCCTTCTCCCGTGGGTTGCGGCTCTTAATTAGCATCGTCCATTGGAAAGCGTCTTGTTAGACTTAGCCATGCCCGCATACCAAAGGAAGTGTGCTAACCGTGGTGGTGGAAAGGCGGTCTATCGTGTGGGTACATTGGTACACCTGCAGGTTTAAAACTATTCGAATAGCCTCGCCCTAGGTTATGGACACGCTTGGTTATTTCCACAAGAACTAGACTACAACCTTTTAAAAACTTAAACTTGACATGGGTGGTATGAAGGGTACTTCATGCTATTGTTGTGGTGACTATGGGTTAGTCACTTCTAGGTTGGTGTTGTTCTCTATCTATGTTATTATTGTCTCTCTTTATTTGAACAATAAAAGTTAATTGCAAACTTGCTTTGAATCTATTACCTTATTGTAAATGAAAACTTGCTTTATGCTGAAAATAAGTCCAAAGCCTCATCCACTTAAATAAAGCTGCATGTAGTTAATTATAGTTCTGTTATCTCACACGTCAGTCTTGCGAGTACAAAAACAAGTTTTGTACTCATCTGCTTTGCTTAATATTAATTGTTGCAGAGGAAGAAGGTGAGCCCCAAGGGCCTCACTTTTGTGAGTTGTGTTGCGGCGCTGTTTGGGACGATTAGCTTGGCGGTCCGGTTGGTTGCCTTGTGGGTAAAGGCACACCGATTGGCTTTTGTTTATTGCCATCTTATGGCCATTTTGCTTCCGCTGTGTATTTATCTATTTGTATGTCTTTTGGCCGGTCGGCCTCTCTTTTGTAATAACTCTGTTTATATGTTAAGTATGTCGTTCAATTTGTTGTTTTAACTTCGGCTCTATGTGTATGAATGGAATTGATGCATGATTTTGTAACGAGGTGTGTATACTGCATTTCTGGGAAGTATACATACCTCGAGGCTTGGTTTATTTGATTTGTACTGTTAGGACCAAGTGGATGGTTAAACAGTACAAGCCGAATAAACCGGGGTCCTCACAATCTCTTCCCATTTTCACTCGGGTATGGGCAAGGGCATCAAAAGACCTCCAGATTTCTGGTGTATAGCCTTAACTTTTTGACAAGTATCACACTTGGCTACATACTCCGCAATTTCACGCTTCATGCTAGGCCACCAGTACATCTCCTTGATGTCTTGATACATCTTTGTGGTTCCAGGATGGAAGGAGTACAAGGCTTCATGGGCTTCTTTGAGGAGCACTCTTTTGAGCTCTGTGTTATTCGTACACATAGTCTTTTGTCGAACCAGACAGTGCCCTGTTCATCTTCCGAAAACCTCAAAGACCTCCCTCTTCGAATATTGCTTTTGATTTCTTGAATGTCGGCATCCTCAACTTGAGCTGCCCTAATATGACCTTGCAAGGTGGGTTGCACTTCAAGAGCTACTAGAAACCCTTCTTTGATTATCTCCAGCCTAAGCTTTTGAAATTCTTCATGCAAAGCTGGTTGGCTCTCTTTGACCATCAAGGTGTTGCTATAGACCTTCCTGCTCAGAGCATCAACTACTATGTTGGCTTTGTCGGGGTGATAGTGGATTCCCACATTGTAGTCCTTGATTAGCTCTAGCCACCATCTTTGTCTCATGTTCAAGTCAGCTTGTGTAAAGATGTACTTTAAGTTCTTGTGATCTGTGTAAACCTCACAACGGTTCCAAATGAGATAGTGGCGCCAAATCTTCAAAGCATGCACTACGATAGCTAGTTCCAAATTATGAGTAGGGTAATTTGCTTCATGAGGTTTCAACTGCCGAGAGGCATAGGCTACCACTCTCCTTTCTTGCATCAAAACACAACCAAGACCTTGGCGTGATGCATCACAATAGACCTCAAAGTCCTTTTGGACATCTAGCAAAATCAGAACTAGGGTAGAGGTCAAACATCTCTTGAGCTCTTGGAAACTTTTTTCACACTCACTGTTCCAGGAGAACTTCTTCTCCTTTTTCAACAACTGTGTAAGAGGTCTTGCAATGCAAGAGAACCCTTCAATAAACCTTTTGTAATATCCTGCCATTTTCAGAAAGCTTCTAATTTGGGGCACTGTCTTAGGAGATTCCCAATTGAGCACATCTTGGACCTTGCGAGGGTTAACAGAGACTCCTTTTTCAGACAAGACATGTTCCAAAAAGACCACTTCATTTAGCTAGAACTCACACTTACTAAACTTGGCAAACAATTGGTGATCTCTGAGCTTTTGCAGAACCAAACTGAGGTGTTTTGCATGCTCTTCTTCACTCTTGGAGTATACAAGGATGTCAACAATGAACACAATGACAAACTTATCAAGGTACTCCATAAACACTATATTCATCAAGTTCATAAAGTAAGCGGGGCATTGGTTAACCCAAAAGACATGACAGTGAACTCAAACAACCCATATCTAGTTGAAAAAGTTGTCTTAGGGATGTCTTCTTTGCAGATCTTGGGTTGATGGTACCCTGATCTCAAATCTATCTTTGAGGACACTCCTGCACCTTTCAATTGATCAAACAAATCATCAATCCTTGGTAAAGTATACTTATTTTTAATGGTAACCTCATTTAGAGCACGATAATCCACACATATTCTTTGTGTCCTATTCTTTTTGGCGACAAAAATCACTAGAGCCCCCTAAGGTGAGGAGCTAGGCCTAATAAAACCTTTGCTCAACATATCTTCAATTTGCTGTTTCAGCTCTACTTGATTATCAATATGCAGCCTATAAGGTCTTTTGGAAATGGGGGAGGTCCCTAGAACCAGGTTTATGATAAATTCTAGGTCCCTATCAGGTGGCATCCCTGGGAGCTCAGTTGGAAACACATCTGGGAAGTCTTGGACCACTGGGACATTTTCCAAAGCAATCACTTGGGCACTGCAAGCTAGAGCTTCATCAAGCCTTTGTGAGGAGGCCTCAAACTTCACTGTGACTCCACTAGGGCTGATCAAGGAAATACTTCGGCCATT
Organism: Ampelocalamus luodianensis; assembly: GCA_036346255.1. NCBI lineage: Eukaryota > Viridiplantae > Streptophyta > Magnoliopsida > Poales > Poaceae > Ampelocalamus > Ampelocalamus luodianensis. The sequence continues at coordinate 53,069,254 of CM070621.1, forward strand.
ACAATCCAACAATGCATCGTAGTCTGCAAGCCAATCCATTTCCAAAATCACATCTAGAGACTTAGTGTCCAAAAGGATGAGGTTGGCTAGAAATTCTATCCCCTCTATGACCAACTCAGCTTGTGGACAACCCTGGTTCGTACTCAACTCCGAACCGGGATTGGACCAACAAGGTGGTTCTAAGAATTGCAACCTCAAATTGATGCTTGGCAGCCAACCTTCGAGAGATAAACGAATGAGAAGCCCCAGAATCAAACAAAACGGCAGCTGGCACTGAATTTACTAGGAACGTACCTAGTACAACATCTGGGGAGGTCTGAGCTTCCTCTACTACAACATGGTTCACACGACCTCTTCCAAAAGGCTGGGGGTCCTGGGCTGAGGAGGTCCTGCGGCCAGCTGGGAGGTCCTCACTAGGGGAGATCCTGAGGAGAAGGTCCTCACCACTGGTTCTGTCTTCTGTGGGCACTGATTAGCAAAGTGCCCCACTTGAAGGCACATAAAACACATGACACTTGTTGCGGGGAGGTCGTGGGTGGCTGATTCTTGCTTCACGACAACTGCTACTGACTTGAGCGAAGAGGGCGGGAGGTCTGGCTTGAGTCCAGAAAATACTAGGAGGTCCTTGGCGCCGGTTCTGGTACTAGTGCTGTACAAAGGTTCTAGTACGCTGAGGAGGTTCTTGTTGAGCACTGGAGGGTGGCATCTTCCTTTTGTAAGACTCGGAGCTCCTTGCGGGATTCTTCAATGAGCAAAGCCTTGTTCACCATGTGCTGAAAATCAGTATAATCATTGCCAACCACTTGAACTTTCAAGCCAGGGTGGAGACCTCGCTTAAAGCGTTTCTGGTGTACATCATCGGTAGCAACATCTTCCCCGGCATAATGGGATAACTGAGTGAATTTGGTAAGATACTCACGAACACGATTCCCTTGTTTGAGGTCCCGAAACTCATTTTTCTTCCTCTCCACCTTTCCATCTTGGACATGGGAGTGTCAAAAAGATGCTGAGAACTCCACCCATGCGATCCTCTAGGGATCAACATGAGAGGCACAAAAGGTGTCCCACCATTCCGCTGCAGCACCTTCTAATTGGTGTGAAGAAAACAAGACCTTTTCGCGGTCTTCACAATGGGCAATTTCAAGCTTCTTTTCGGTTGCTCTCAACCAATCCTCTGCATCTAAAGGCTTAGGAAACTTGAAAAGGTGGTCGGGTGCGTTTTCATAAACTCAGATAGCCTTGATTGAGGATGAACAGGAGGCGAAGGTGGTGGCACAACTGTGGCTTGGCTGCTTTGACTCATCATGGCAAGCAAGGCAGTGGTGGTTTGACTTTGCTGGGCCGTCATTTGATTCAAGTTTTGCATCATGGAGCTCATCATCTATGCTTGTGATGCCATAAACTGCCCCAAACCTTGATCGGTCACTGGAGCTGGAGGAGGTGGTGGTGGTGGCAACTGCCTTACTGGCTCATCTTGGCAAACTGATTGTCGAGTTTGAACCATCTGCACAGAGCTCTCAAGTTTAAAAAGGCAAGGAAGAAAGCATAGTAGATAAGAGGGAAAAGCACAAAGGTAAGTTAGAGCAGGCGAGAAAGATTGAATCAACCTATTAGGGGTAATTGGTTAAACCCGAAAAACCAAGAAGCCCAGGGGCTAAAGAGAGGCAACAAAACTCAAATGGGAGGTCCTATTGACCTCACTAAACGGTATCGACAACAAAAAGGACCACTACCACTTAGTCTTAAAGAAACAACCCTATAGAAGTTACAGGGGTAAGAAGGTCAAGTTAAAGCTTGAAAAATAAAGTTCTGAGAAGGGAGAAATGAAGAGGATAGAGTAAGATAAGAAAAAGATTTGAACAAGATAAGACCAGAACAGATCAAGATGAGAAAAGGACCGCTAAGCAGATTACAAAGTTGGTTTGATTTAGAAAATAACTTTTGAAACTGGGCTAAGACGACCTTTCTATCTAGGGCCACGTCGTACAGTCGACCAGAGCTTAGATACCACCTTTGTCGGGACCACCTCGGGATGTACTAAGGAGGTCCTCCAAGACCTCTTAGGGAGGTCCGACAGAACCACCCGGAGGTCTTATTGGTCCTCCAAGAACACCCCCGGAGGAGGTCCTCCAGGACCTCCTAGGAGATCTCAAAGACCTCCCGGAGGTCTTGGCTCTGTGCACTGAGTTAGTCCTAGCAACCGAAGCTAACTTGCACAAAATAACATTGGTGAAATCACAGCCACAAAGTCCCGCAACTTGGAACAACTGATAAAGCACAACTTATATTAAGCAAGGGTCTTATGGCCAAGATTGTTTACAGGAGATGCCAATAGGGGCTTACAAAAACCAACAATAGCGCTTTACAGCAAAACACCAAAAACGTGTGGAGCCATCGACAAACCCATAGGCTGTCGAGTGGAGGACGTCGCTAGAAGGTCGGGTCATTGAAGAACTCCTCCTCAAAGAGGTCTGAGCCACCAAGACCTGGGTCATCTTCGGCCACTGGTCAAACAGAGGGCTTAAAGCCATGAATACGTTGAATGTACTCAGCAAATCACAAGGAACAAGTATGCAAATAATATTTATGTATTGGGTTACCAACGGAGAGCTGTAGGGTTAGTTTGTACAAAGTAGTATTTGATAGTAAATAACATATATATAGATTGCAAGCTTGAGTTTAAAACAAAACAATAAAACACAAGTACACAAGTTTTGAAAAGGAGGTCGTGAGTACCAACTCACTCCTAAGACCACATGTGGGAGGTTCTGGTCGCACCTACGCCTAGGACCACCCCCACGACCACCTTGGAGCACCGACTCCAGAGCACCCCAAAGACCACCCTAAGGCTCCAAGGCCTCCCTGAGCACCAACCCAGGAGCACCTTAGACCACCTTAGGGTGCACCAAACCTCTTTTAAAAAGCTACCCTTTACGCAAAATCACCAAGCAATGTCCATGACTAAGGACTTGGTTATTCGAATAGATTTCTTTACACTCTACAGAGGTGTACAACCTTACCCACAATTCACGACCTCTCTAGCGGGGCGGGTTCCCGTCGAAACCCTTGTTCATTTATGAAGATGAGCAGTCTAGAGAGTGCGATAAGGCCTTTACAAATCTTGAAATTGGCTCAGAGCTGCCCGCTAAGGTTTCGCTTCTAGCGGGCCTCACGCCACGCCAGAATCGTGCCCCTCTTGCACTAGCAAATCACACGCTCAACCACAACAGAATCAAGCTAGCTCTTTGCTAATTATTTGGCCCAAATCACCCCCTTAAAATAATCTTGTGGTTGCACGAAAAACACTCGGATCCTTGGAACACAAAGTTAAGTCCTTAGTTGTTGCTCAAGCGAGATCATCCACAACCCAAGGTGCACACAGCACTATCCACTACTCACTCCCGCCCCTCTCGCTCGAGCATAAAACAATTTTGGGTTCAACCAAGCCAAAGGACCACCAAGTCTCAGCACACAAATTTTAACAAAGGTGGCATCACACCACAATCGATACAACTCGGCATCCCACCACAACTACACAAAAGTGGCCTCACACCATAGGTTCCATAGTTCATTAGTCAAGATTATTAAAGAAAGCAAACAAGGTTTTCAACACCTGCGGTCCTAAGTTAAGCTAAAGCATGACTACAGTCCCATGCTGGCAAAACAAAGAGTGCCAATAAAGCCTGCCCATCTAAGATGTTCGAGGGAGAATCATGTCAACATGATGAGTACAAGTATCCAACGAGGTCTAATGTCAAGTAGGTAAAGGTACTGCCCAAAACCTTTGCTATAAAAGTAGCCATGCATGATAGAGTAAAACAATATACATTTGAAAAGCTAGATTCAACAATGATCAAAGGTCTGCGACTTGCCTTCGTTGAGCAATGGGGAGGCTTCGACGGAGATTGCTGGATCCAAGAACTGTTCTTCGAACTCGGGACCTACACGATCGCAAAAAACCCAAATAAACAAGGAAAACTTGAGCAAGAAGGGCTTAAAAGAACTCAAACAAATCCAACTTAAAACCAAAGGAACGGGAGGTTCTACCTCGAGGGGAGGTCCAACTCAACGGAGAGTGAAACTTCAGATCTCAAGCACGAAGAGAACAAGGTGAAAGCAAAGAAGCTAGGAATGAGGAAAAAGGTGGTGGTGGGAGGCTCTCTTGGCTACAAATAGCAAGAGAGGTGGTGGAGAAAACATTGAGGTTTAGGGCAATGTGTCAAGGGTAGGTGAAAACAGGATAAGGATATGACACGACATTATTATCAAAAGGAGGAGCAAAGTACCTCAGATGTGACCACATTCAATGTGCCGCAGTAACATTAAATGTTCAGAGACTTTCTGCTGCAAAGCGTGTAGAAAGGGGAAAAGGGGACAGGGCTGGTTCAAACAAAAAGGTTGATCAAAGCAATAGGAGAAAGTCATGACCAAAGAAGAGGTCCAACAACTGGGTGGTCCTAGGAGGAGGTCCTGCGGAGGAGGAGGTCCTGAGAAGGTTCCGCAGTAGACAATAGAGGTCCTATTCCACTAGGGTGGTCTTTACAAAAAGACCAAAGGTCATGACCATATAGGGTGGTCGTGATAAAAGAGGGTGGTCTTTGCAAAAACACCAGAGGTCATGACCACATAGAGTGGTTGTGACACAAGAGGGTGTTCTTTGTAAAAAGGCCACAGGGACGTCCTAAAGACAAGGAAAAGAGCGCAACAAACCAGTGCCACACGATCTTGATCGGGTGGTTCGAAAGGGAAAGGAGCGTTCGGCGCGCACACAGGTTTTGGATTTTAAGGGTGGTCCAAGCAAGGGGGAGTTTCAACGAATAAGACTCAAAAGTGGAAAGGATCTAACGGAGGAGATTCAAAGGAGGAGGTCCAGAGAGATCCTAACAATCAGGATAAAACAAAGGGGAGGTCCTGACGGTCAAGATCTAACAAGGGGAGGTATGAACCCAAGAGAGGTCCTAACAAGGAAGAGGTCCAAACACAAAGGAGGTCTTGGCCCGAAGAGGCCAAAACCAAGAAGAGGTTTCGACTTTAGAGGAGGTCTGGACCAGGGAGGTCTAAAAGAGAGAAACTAGGGTGAGGAGCACCCAAAGCAAACGAAGAAAGAGAATTAAAAGCCAAGAAACACTAGAGAACTCCAACAGCAAACAAAGAGCTAAAATGCATTTGTTGAAGTTAAGTTAGTTCAAGTTAAACCTCCAAAATTTCCAAAATCCCAAGTTAAGTTTGAGCAAACCAATAAACCAAATGGTTCCTTTTTGGTTTTGAAATCCAACAAGAACTCTAAAACAAACGAGACGTTACATCTAGAAAACCCCACCATAATCCTTAAATAAAGAGCAAAAATCGTAGAAATTCTCACCACTTAAATCGTATGATGATACCTCTTTATCAATTTGAGTATACTCCAATAATGATTATAAGATACCTCAAAGTGACTTCTATGAAAAAAATCATTATAGTCCACCATTTATAGCAAATTTTTTGTATATACTTCTTTTATATATGAAAAAGGGTATATAGCAAAAAATAAAGAGCTCCAATGAAAATTTTTTAGTCAAATCGCATTGGAGTATCTTATAACTGGTATTTAAGTATACTGAAAGTGATAAAGAAGTATAATGTATTCGTTTAAGTGGTATATTGGAAGTGGAAGTACGTACTCCTAGGAGTACAAAACGGTGTCCTATATTTTCGAAAGTCAATAGAGTTATATAATAAATACAATATGTTATAATATCTAGCCGCGCAATTGTGCCGAAAATTCCACTAGTTGATAAAATATTACATTAGACATTACCATATGATATCAGGGCTTGTTGCCTCTCAAGACCCAGCTATTGTGCTTCAATTGGAGCTTCACAAATTGGTAATAATGTGTCTAGACTACGTACATCCAATATATTGTGCAAAACCTTATCATAGAAACAAATAAAAATGAACAAAATTAAGAGAAAACAACCATAATGAGAAATTGTGAACAACATTTGATGTTAGTGATATGCCCTATAGTCCTAGAGGCAATCATGGAGATGATTGTATGGTGTTTATGCTTATAAACTTTTGAATAATATGTTATTTTGTACTCTGAATGAACTATCATTTATATTAATCAACGAGCATATGACTTGTTTGTGAGATTCTTTCTTCATTTTAAGATGTTATTCTTAATATCCATTAACTTATATCATTATGTGGGACACTAATAATTTATATATCAACAGATGTACATGTATTGATTGATCGTTACGGATCATGGACATAAGATATCAAATTAATAATGTAGACATATGTTGGAGAACATGACGTTGGATTGACCCACCTTGAGACACCACAGGAATTTTTATATTCTTAAGTTTTATCAGTTGGTCTCATACATAGTGTATGTGAGATTCTTAGATCTTAGATCGCCATAGTTTTCTACATGTGTAATAGTTTACTTAGGGGTTGTCAAACGCTACTCTGTAATTGAGTAGTTATAAAGGTAGTTTTCAGATTTACTATGAAACATGTAGAGGAATATGAGCGACCGAGATGGAATTTACCGCTTCCTCTCTAACGGGAGAGATATCGTTGGGCCTCTCGATGTGGTTGGATTAGGAAAGTGTATGGCCATGCTGAATGTGGTTGAGTAGTCAACTATAACTAAGTAATCCACTAGTAGATCGAGTGAAGGATTGAGCTATCAAAGGATGTCATACATTTCACGTTGAGTTCGATCTGGTATTGTGCAACAAAGGGATCAGCACATGATCACCATAGGTTCGCCTGATATGATCTTTATGTGTATTCAAGGGTCGCTATGTCCTGCTAGGAACCGCTACCGACTTGTGGATTGGAAATGAGTTTCCAGGTCACGGCCCGGTATACATGAATCTACAAGGTGATCACTTAATGGGCTGGAACATGCCAATTCAAATACGATCTGTTCGTGTGAGCTTTGCACCTTAATGGCCCCCTAGCATAGGACTCCACTAAAGGGGCTCTTTATAAGGGGAGGTGTCGGGCTTTTGGGTGGACGACTTAACACCACCGATGTGTTGCTTGGGCGGTGGACGACTTAAATATCCCTGGACGTATGGATACCGTAAAGGGGCAGTTGCAGTTGCTGATACACTAATCGAGGACGATCCGCGACACATGTAAGGAACACAAGGGGCTACTGGAGGAGACAATCAGCGGTGAAGAAGGTTGGACGATTGACTACTTCCATTATATCAACGTGCGCGATGTTGGACCGAGCTGCTGCAGCTCTTCTTCTACTACACTGTGCGTCTAATGATAATTATACATGATCTCTTAGTCGCATGGCTTCCTGATTTACGCAGCAGAATTTTTTTTATTTTGCACTAGCGTAACCTATCCGTACGCTTTCATTTTAAACATTTTTTGTTTATATCAATCTATGCACAATTGTTTCTTAAAGTGGTTAGCCTCACGATATTTCACAAATTCGGACTACTCTTTCTTTGGTGTTGTGTATGATCACTTTCTGGTAATCTGAATCGTACATATATCTTGCCTTCAGACTAAAATCATCGCACCACCATCGCTGCAACAATTCGTTGTGACCTAATTGGGCAACCACAAACAGGAGAAAGCATTGCAACCACAAGCTCAGGCATAAGAATTCTCATCACGATCATTTTTTAGATAATGGAAGTACAACTCTCGGTCTCTGCACCAACTAGGGATGCACACAGCCATCACACCACCATCAGCTACAAGCTTAAAACAAAAAAACGGCCAAAAGCCAATAATGACAAACAAATTGTCATGCAAAGTCTAGCCTAAAAAAACCACCTAGTCCCACCGCCGGAATCAACCAAGAGATCGTCCACATGCGAACAGCAGCTGCGTAGCAAAGAGGTGATGATCGGCTAGACTCCGTAGCGACGCCTCTAAGAAGAGATACGACTCACGTCGTCGTCGCTGGATCCAACCAACGAAGGTCAGATCAGGAGTTTTCATGCTAGAGCTCACGTACTAGTTCTCCAAAGCAACACCTTCAAGAAGCTAACGCCGCTCAGGTGGTCGACGTCGTTGCTGGATCCAACCAAAAAAAGCCACATCAAGAGTTTTTATCCCAGATCGAAGGTACCAGTGCTCCAAGACCACGCCACAGTACGACCTCGTCACTGGATCCAACCAATGAAGGCGGATCGCCAAGGCGGCGCCGCAACATCCCCAACGACCAACCGTCGCCAGCAGCAAAGGAAGGCGACGTCCACCGCAGCCCACGCGTTGGCCGGTTAAAAGCCATCCACTAGGGAGGAGTTGAGTGCCACATAAGCTACCACCACCGAGCCATCGTGATCTCTACCAATTGCGCCAAATCTGGATCTGCACCGCGCCACCTCCATCACCATGCCATCGACAAAGTCGCGCCGCCCAAAGAAGTCAGCGGAGAAGGGCCCCGAATCACCATACCCGAAGACTAGCCGGCGGAGAAGGCCCCAGATCCAACCCCGACGAAAGTCCACACCGTTGGAAATCGTTAGACAAACGTCGGGCTTCAAGAGTGCGATGCAGATTAGGCACCACTACCGAGGAGAAGCCCCGCCGCCGCCGCCGACAGCGGTGGCGAGGAGGAAGGGAGGAGGAGAGGGGGGCTTGTTTGGTAGTGGCTAGGGTTTTTAGGAGGAACCGAGGAAGTGCGGCGGCCGGGTCGCTTAAAACCTAGTTCTTGATCAGGGCTCATGCCGAGCATACTACACCAGACCCTTGCTGCAAATGGCCAACAAAGTAAGAGGTGAAGCTCATGTCATAAAATTCATATGTCACACCATTTCAATAACTAAAGGTGAAAAATCAAAGAAGCAGCTAGTTTGTCTGTCTCACCGAGCAAGCCTTGACGTCCCGGCATCCGCACAGGAGCCTCCCGTCGAGCAAGTCTGTGGCTTGGAATGCACCTCCACCGTCACTTCTCTGGATTAATTCAGTTCAAAAACGCGCAAATTAACGTCACTGAATCTGTACACCAAAACTGAAAATGTACTTCTGTACTGTACGTATCAAAACTGAAAATGTTGGGCAGTACTTCTATACTCCACCATATTGAAGGTCTCGTGGACTTTAAAGAAAGAAAGATGTAGAGGTGCTTTAGGATTTATATAATTACCATTTGGTTGAGCTTTAGGATTTCTGTAATTACCATTTGATTGAGTATAGAAGTGCTTGCAGTAAAGTTTTATGCGTCCTCCTATGTTCAGTACCTTGTAGTAATCGACTGCAAGGAAGTTAGCCCATCGATTCCCAGCTGCGCCATAGCATGTATTCACCATGTCAGTGAGGCTCTTGGAGTGCTGTAAACATGCAGTTAGCTTCACCGGGACCGACGGGAAGTAGTTCATCAGGACTAGCGACTTGGTCTTGTCATTGAGAGGTGCCGATTCTGCACGGTTCGAGCATTGCCCGGCATCCATTCCATCATCACCGTCTGTGATAAAGTGAAATCGGTAAATTTCAAACACACACCACGTATGATAAACCGCACAAAGTTATATATGCAGGAATCGGTGCCTCACAATTGTTCTCAACCATGAAGTTCCACTGGTACGCAATTCCTTCAGTGGCTTGCTTTGATCTGATGGAGGTGAACACCAGGAGGCGCTGGTTGCTCGCGACCATGTCGCGGACAAGAGGCCAGTCCTGACCGTTCTGCGGCATTTTCGACACCGGGAACCAGTACTTCAACAGGCCAGAGGCCTTGAACACGTTTGTCAGTCCATTCGGCGCGTGAACATAATCTTCCAGGATTATAGTGACGATTTCAGATGGATTGGCTGAAAGGAAGGTTTCAATTTCCTTGAATGTATCCAATGCCAGTTCCTACAATCACCGATAGTATTGTAATATATACACTGTACTCTGAAACCCCGTCAGTTCAGGTAAGGGAGGAAGGCATATTCAGTATACTCACAAAAGCAGTGAAATCGTTGCATTTTCCTCCACTTGAATGGCATAACCATACATCTCCTTTGAAGTCGTACGTGTCGAGCATCAGCGCACGAACACCGTTCTGTAGAACATTACTACTGTGATAAGAATTACAAGTGGTAAAATGCTAGGACATGCAGAATGAGGTGGAGAATCAGAAGCTACATTTAACTGATCAGTGATTGTATCCTCCTGGTTGTCGAAGGTGATGCGTGGAATTCCAGTGTGAGACGGCTCCCCGACGATCGCGTATGAATTGTGGGTCGTGAGATAGGCATACTTGTTGAATGGCAGTGAGTTGTTCTAAAGACCAAATCAGAAGCAAAATCCATTAAGGATGTACAACTAGTAGTATATATGAACAGAATTGAAGTTGTCCTAATCATGATGTCGTTGCCTACTGAATCCAAATGAGCATTAATCAACATTCAAAGAAACCTCAATATTATGTACAACGGAATTAACTGGCCTGAGAATTTTGAGGGCAAAAAAAGTGTGTTTTTTACTACTTCTAACGCCCAGAGCATGTCACAACAACAGGGGAGCAAACCAATAATGAAACAGAATTATGTCCTAACTGTATTTTTTTTATCGTGCTCTCTGAATAATTTGAACAACCTGACACAAGAACATCAGAATTTTTGCTGGTAGGTGGTAAGTGAGATATATTGCTCCTAACCGTTCAGTTATCAATCTATTTGTCGTCAGAACAGATCGACCAGCCAAGAAATCACGGCAGGAACTCAAAAAATCCAAAACCAAACACGTCAGAATGATTACTACTCCTTGTCCCTTTCTGGACGCAACAAGATAGCATCAACACCTAGAGTTGAAATCTTACAATGAGTTGGAAGGGATTTGTGGCCGTGGAGCGGACGCAGTGGGAGCCGGAGAGCTCCAGCTTGCAGTCGAAGCACCACTGCCCGGCGCCGCAGTCCGCGGTCGTTGAGCACGAGTGGCCTAACTGAATTCATCATCATCATCAAACCCCAAGGACTCAAACTTGCAGAAATCAAGGGGACGCTCATGAATTGAGTAAACGTGAGAGATTTGATCTATTCTTGGTGGCGCTTACATTGGCAGTCGCAGCCCCCAAGAGGCCGACAAGGAAGAGGAGCGGTGCCACAACCCGAACTAGTGCTGGCGCTGCTGTAAAGGCGCCCCCCATCTTGAGCTGACTGATTGGTTGGCTGACTCCTGAAAGCTAGATAAAGAAGAACAGAAAAAAGGATGATGCCGTGCAGGATTCCTCAGAGGCAGGCTCCAACTAATCAATCAATCATCGGCGCGCGTGCGAGAGAGAGAGTTGGGGAAGAAGTGGGCGGTAGTTGCAGTGCAAGATATAGCTTGCCATATAGCTTTGTCACACAGCTTATATAGACTTCATTCACCTTCCTGATTCCTTGCACCAATAAAACATCTAATTAGTACCAAGAAGGCCGTGCACATTTGGCAACTACAATCAGATAAGATCGTACTTGCAAAAAAGGGAGGGTAAAGAAAGCAACTGACTCAAATATGATCCTGCATATTTTCTTGGTGTGGGAAGTGAACAGTTTAATGAGATTTTTAAATGACATGTTGTCTCAAAAAAGAATGGCAAGAGAGTAATTGGAAAACAAATTAATGCGTGAGCGTCGCTCTGGGGCCAACCAAATGTGAAGTTCTTGTACCGGACGGCGGATTGGCGTGTGAAAGAAAGCAGATTGTTATTCTTTGGAGAGTGATTTGTTTGAACTTTGGAGAGGGCTTGTTTGTTTGGTGGCCAAGACTTTGGTTTCGTCAGTTTGTTGTTTGTTGATTGATGCAGTCACGAAATGGGAACGGCCGTCCGAGCAGGTCAACCCGTGCAGGCATGCAGCAGTAACGAATCCAGGGTACATTTGAAACATGAGATTCCAGCCGGAGTTGAATTGTATCCTGTGAAATTCCTATGTTTCAAATATATCCTAACTGTCAAAGCAAATAGAAGTGAAAAACAAATGCAGATTCTTTTTTACCAATTTCTATGAGAATTGAATGGTTTTCTTGCCTTAATTCGTTTATTAGAGTCAGGCAGCAAAGTTTACATACTCGGTCAGACGTGAATGAGATGCACTGCAGAGGAGCGTCTGTTGCTGTCAGGAACAAGCAATGAAAATTTCGTAGGTGACGAAGTTGACGTGTCAACCGTTCCTACTAATGAATGCATCCTACTGACCTGCCCGTCTCATACTCCACACACAATATAGCATTGACGTTACAATATGCAAATATTAATAATCATTCGAATACACAACTGTACGTATGGATTGCTTAATTTCTCGATTAATTTCCACATGCATCAGGAGGCTTGTCCATACAGGGATGCAAATTAATTAGAGAGATATATATGTCGAAGATTTCAACTGATCTGCCGACCATACACAGATTCAATACGCTTGGAATGCTTGAAGCGATCGATCAGTTCGACTTCAAACTTTAAAGCGCTAAGCAAGAATGATGTAGCCCAGATAATGAACCGGGATCAACGAACCATGTGTGTTTCGTGGAATGGGGATAAAGTACTACAGCATTATGCAAATTTCACAACTTGTGATCTTCAGCGTACGTTAAAATAGATGATTAGTCACTAGATAATAATTAATTGGGAGCTACTACACAACACTATACCGTTGGTAGGCTCACCCAACGGTACAGCTGTCTCCTGTTGGAAGAGCCAGCTATGGTTAGCACATGGGGACAACGATCAAAATGTTTTCTTATTCTAAATAAAAAATTATTCCGTCAAGAAGGGACTTAAACTTGTTGTATGAAACACGTCAGCACTTGATCAATATAAATTTATTCACCTTTTCTTTGCCCATAACAAGTGGACTGACCGATTAAGTTTCTATTTTGGGAAACATGTCAGCACTTGACCAATCATTATGTCTCATCAAGTTTCATTCAGTTATTTTGGGACATATTTCATTAAGTATCATTGTTTCTCCAAATTTTGTAGCAGCTCATTGGGCGCGCCCTCTTGCCACTCGGATTAGCTCCTCGGATCAGCTCAAGTAGCCCCTGGTTAGCACATGGAGTTTCATAAAGTTTGATCTTCTTGTCTAGGACAAGTTTTTAACAGTGCAATATCGTGTCTCATCAAGTTTCATATAGTTTATTAAGTTATTTTGGGACATATTTCATTAAGTTTCATCAAGTATCATTGTTTCTCCATATTGTGTAGAGCAAGTTTCAACAAGTACCATGTAGTTTCATGAAGTTTCATCTTAAGTCTCATGAAGTTTCATAAAGTTTCATCTTTTTGGTCTAGGACAAATTTTCAACAGTGACATCGTGTTTCATCAAGTTTCATGAGACATGTGTTTTATGAAGTTTCATCTAAAGTCTCATGGAGCTTCATCTTTTTTGTATAAAAACAAGTTTTTAATAGAGACATCGTATTTCATCCAGTTTCATATAGTTTCATCAAGTTTCATTTAGTTTCATCACAAGTATCATAAAGTTTCATTTAGTTTCATCACAAATATCATGAAGTTTCATCAAGTTTAGTTTAGTTTCATCATAAGTATCATGAAGTTTCATCACAAGTATCATGAAGTTTCATCAAGTCTCATTTAGTTTCATCACAAGTATCATGGAGCATGCTTGCTAGCCATCGGTAGCAGCTCATTGGGCGCGCCCTCTTCCGCTCGGATCAACTCAAGTAGCCCCTACCCATCTACCTGTCTTCTTGTCGCCTTACTCTCTACCTCTTCTACTCTTTAGCTTTGCTAGCCAATGCAAGGGATATCTCCGCTACTTGAGTTGTGTGTGGAGTGCCATGCTCATGCATGAGAATTTATAGGTGTAGTCCGGTGGACACTAGGCCCATGGATTGGGTTCAACGAATAAGTTTTGTTACTCGTGACGAGAAGGGAAACCACATATCGTTGATGGCATATGTATACAGCTGCTATTGCGACTACGAGCTGTGCTCACTTAAATAAAGGATCAGACGATGGGACGCTATCTCGTTGAAACACTAGCGAACGGTATAGCGTTCGTTAGTTTTTCCCTAATTAATTAAGCTTCCTACCCTACACAAAACAAAATGAAAAGTCAGTGGTCGATACATGGAGAAAGGACAAAAAAAGAAAATGGTGGCCTACACAAAACATGATTGTTCTGAATCTTGCATACTGAATAGCTTATTCTACGTGTGGGCCATAGCCTAGGCCGTACGGCGCGCAGTCTGGCAGCCCACGCTTCCCCCGCACTACGCAAGGCGCACAAGCACCCGCGCCTCCGCTGGAGATCAGTAGTAAAACCCTCACACGTGCATCAAATGGCAGTAAAAATAACTCGTTGGCCCACGCTCCTCCCGCGCTACGCGTGGCGTGCCAACAACCGCGCATCCCGCCGGTCGGTAGGAAAACACGCGCAGCATCAAACACCATAAAATGGCTCGGTGCCATTCTAAATCGACAGTAAAAACCTACCAACACGCAAATGGCGGTGAAAAATTTTCAGTTTAATGATTGTGTGTCACCTTGTGTCGTTATAAAAATGTTTTACCGCCATTTCAATAAGGAAGATAGGACCGAAATATTGGGGATGCTAGTTTTGCTACAGAAAAAGCATGTCACATTGTTGATCCCGTGAATGTTATCGTTTACCATAAATGATACCCAATATTACTTCGAGAGGCACGTCATATTACTGTTGTAAACTCGCTTGCACATTATGTTTTTTGGTAGTTACTGTAAGTTTGTAACATTTTACTACTGTTTGAGAACAACATTACTAGTATACCCCCTGATGAGGATATGACCCCTATGGATACAACCATATTTGCTATGCTTACTATTCCAAATATAAGAGCTCGTACGCTTCACTTAAATTATCAGGTGAGCTTATTTTTAGGAGTGTCTTTATATTATATGAACTATATGATGCTACCTAATGATGAAATATATATATGTGCAGCACCATGTCACTTTTGGTCCAAGACAAGCAAGCAGTTCGAGCAGTACCTGTTTTGGAATCCAGTTCGGCCTCCGGAATCAGCCTGACAACACCAAATTAAAACAGACATAACTTTCACATACTGAGTCCGTTGGAGGTCCACAAGTACTTGATTGAAAGCTTATTTCGTCCTCTTTCCAACAAATCTGGCTTCACCTCCAAATTCATTCTGGACTGATCGCAATCATTAAAAGAAGATGTCATATCACTTGTTTGGGCCAATCTGGGCTTTGTAATCATACTGAACTTGGCCTATCTGCCGGCGGCCCACCTGGGGGCGTGGTTACTGTTCATGTGAACAGTACCAGGAGTTTTTGTCTCACCCCACTATTTCTTTTAGATTTGTGGCTCTTCCTCCCCTATATAAGGAGACAACACCCCCTCTAGTTTTCTCGGATTTTCTTTAGTTAAAAGTTAGCTTCTATGCAACTCCGTGTATTGGCTTGTGTCGACTAGACCAACCATAATACCGCTTCGGAATCCCAATTTATCAAATATTTCATTCATATTCGCAATTTCAGATTGCTTATTTATCTTGTTCTTGTGTGATTCTTCGGTGTATGCAGGAATCGACCTTCGTGGTCAGGTCATCCGGGTATTCGTGCACAGTTGATAACGACTTGTCGAGCAGTTCAGCGATTGTGTGGTTTCGAGCCTTGCGGGTTCGTAGCCAGGATCGTGAGAGTTGAGCGACGCCTACCGAACTTATCGTTCTCATCGAAAGATCGGGCCAACAATAGGACCTTCGGGTTCATCAGGTGGTATCAGAGCTTCAGTTGATCGGTGAGAATTTCCAGTTTTCTAGTAGTAGATTCATTTTTCATACCTAGAGTCCAGAAAATTGCCCAAAAAAATATTACATCTATCATCCATACCGAGCCCTTTGAGCCTTTGCAATTTTTCTTTTCGGTATTTTGCTTGTTGAATCATTGGTTGCATCGTCGTGTCTAGCTGCTGATTTCTAGTTCTAGTTATTGTCTAGCTAGTCTTTGTCTAGTTGCATCTCGTGTTTCCTTTGCGTCGCTTGATCGTTCTTTTCGGGTTCTTAGTTTTTGCATCTAAAACAGAAAATTCGTGGATTAGAACTCCTCTAATCCGCACCAAAAATAGAAAATTTGTATTGTTGTTAATCCAAAAAAAAAGAGAGGATTGCTGTGATCTTTTGGGAGAGTTGATGTTATTTGCGACTTGCGACAAATCCTAGGGTCGGCCAAATAGTAGAAGGAGAAAGAGGCAACTGCAAAAACAAATGCCGCGGTAGAGAAAAAAGAAAAAGAAAAAGAAAACTAAAATAAAATTGCATAAAAATTAGTGGAGACCTTCTACATATAGCCACAAGCTTCCATAAAAAAATTCAGCAAGTTTGGCTCAAGGAATCAAAAGATATAGT
Organism: Ampelocalamus luodianensis; assembly: GCA_036346255.1. Taxonomy (NCBI): domain Eukaryota; kingdom Viridiplantae; phylum Streptophyta; class Magnoliopsida; order Poales; family Poaceae; genus Ampelocalamus; species Ampelocalamus luodianensis. The sequence continues at coordinate 53,085,572 of CM070621.1, forward strand.
AGTTTCAAGATTGAACACGAGTCGGTTTCGAGTCCGAGCAGGATTCCGTTTCCGAGACACCTTTAGTAAAACGGGCATAACTTTTGCATACGGTGTCCGTTTTTGACGTTATTGTGCTAGTTTCGAAGATAATGACGAGGCACATCTTTTCCATGTAATACACTAGTCTTCCTCTAGGGGCCCCAAAATCGACCATCTTCAACCCTGAATTCGCATCGCAAGTTTTCAGTTTCGGTTTTTACCGTTTCCTTCGATCTTCCTTTCGGAATTTGGAGTTCGCCTCAACTGGAAAGTTTTAGATCTCATCGAAACCTTTCAGAAGAGCATATATAAGCCATAGAAAACTTTATTTTTTCATCATTTGAGACTAGCTATTGTTTCTGCTCAATCTAAAGGGTTGTTTACATTGCACCGATATTGCTATCTTTTGTGTTCTACGTTGTGCGAATAATCTTGTGCCTATAGAAAGAGGTTTGAGTAGTTGGCTAGCATCTCTCCTAGCACTTGTTGTGAGATTTTTCCTTGCTTACATCAAGTCACATTGATCGTTGCGTGTGCGTACATACACTTCTCTACATCGGGCTTTGATTAGCTTGTTTTGATTAGACTATGATCAGCAACATTGGTTGGTACTTTGAACAATCTTTCAACTTGCATTAACTGATTTGATTATTGCTGATCCTTGCTACCATATTGAAGCCTTCCAAGCTCCACTTCTTACTAACTCAGGAGGTGTCGTTCCTCGCAATCGTTGGGCTAATCCCAAGTAAAAATATCACGAACCAGCCACCGGTTGTACCATTTCCTTGCTGCATTGGTAAAAACTTTTAAGAACTTGGTATAAGTTTGAGTGTGTGTGACTTGATAAACCCCACTTCGTAGTAGATAGGAACATATACTTGTGATTTGTTTCCTTGTTTTCTACTAACAATGAAAGATTTGTTCAAGTTGGTAGATTACGATGTCATCACGGGCAGATTTGAACTCAAAGGGAAACAACTACCTGCATACATATTGCCACTCATCGCTGAGAGTACGTCGTTAGACTACTTTATATGGGTTAATATGTTGGAGTGCTATTTTGAAAGATAGGACCATGATCCTTATGAGAAGATGACCATGGCAAGGATAGCACTGATCGGTGATGTTCAACATTGGTGGTCGAATCTGGAGTACCACTTCATGTACACATGGGAGCAGATGAAGAAGAAATTACAACGTCGTTTTGTACCTCCACCACCCACAGTCACAAGCAAGGTGCAATCTAAGGTAACTAAAAATGCTGACATTGTTTTGGCTCCTACTCCATCTCCAGATATCGTCGAGACGCTTGAAGAAATGAGCGATGATCTAGCGCATCTTATAGAGGAGAAGCTTGAGGTACCTCTGATGATCGATGAGGACGATAATGACAAAGGTATCGATTTAGTGCTCTGACAAGACATAGAGCAACCTGTTAGTATATACCTTTGTAGTGGTGCAATCTTTTGATATTCCTTGTGTTGACTTGAGCAGACCATGTCTGATCCAATTCTCATAATTTTGCACATGTTGAATTAATTAGACATAAGGAAGTATTGGATAGAATATCCCCTGCCGAACCTTTGTGTTATATCATACTTAATGATCCCATTAGTCTAGAATGTGCTATGGAGAAAGTTTCTAAAATTTCATATCTAAATTCTCCTTCTAGCACCTACACCTACTGTTTTAAGTTAATTGGAGATTATGGTGTAGACAATCAATTTTTAGTATATCGCATATGCATAACTTGTGATCACATGGATGAATTGAAGCTTACTGTTTTGCACAACAATTCTTGTGTGCGGAATCTTGTTCAATTTGAGAGTAAAATAAAATTTAGTATTCATCCCATGCCTATGTGTTCACCTTTTATTGCACCATCTAGTATGGACAATCTGAATGAAGATGTTGAATTATGGAAGAACTTACAAATCTTTTCACCATTGCTAGATGAATTTTCTATTGCGCGATTGAAATCCGATTATATGGATGAATTTTGTTTGATTCCCAAAGTTGTAGATTTGCCCATATGTGCTACCACTACAAGTTTACAACTTCAGAGATTTGAATTGCATAAACGCTTCACTTACATTTGCAAAACTAGTTGCAATAATTGTTGTGCGAGAACTTTTGTTTTGATCATTCACATATATGATTACTCTTGGGTTAATAATACAATGATCTTTTATGATCATTGCTGTCTTCTAACATTAATTGTGCAACAACGAATAGCAGTTAAAAGCAGATGACATATACATATACCATGCATACACTTTGGCTTCTTTGTTACCCTATTTTCAGCTTATCAAAAGGCGAGGACACTTTGTTTTCAAGAAAGGAGGATGATGAGGACATGACCCTATGGATACAACCATATTTGCTATGCTTACTATTCCAAATATAAGAGCTCGTACGTTTCACTTAAATTATCAGGTGAGCTTGTTTTTAGGAGTGTCTTTATATTATATGAACTATATGATACGACATAATGATGAAATATATATATGTGCAGCACCATGTCACTTTTGGTCCAAGACAAGCAAGCAGTTCGAGCTGGACCTGTTTTGGAATCCAGTTCGGCATCCACAATCAGCCTGACAACACCAACTTAAAACAGGCTTAACTTTCACATACTGAGTCCGTTGGAGGTCAACAAGCACTTGATTGAAAGCTTATTTCGTCCTCTTTCCAACAGATCTGTCCTCACCTCTAAATTCCTTCTGGACTGATCGTAATCATCAAAAGAAGACGTCATATCACTTATTTGGGCCAATCTGGGCTTTGTAATCATACTGAACTTGGCCCATCTGCCGGCGGCCCACCTGGGGGCGTGGTTACTGTTCATGTGAACAGTACCACAAGGTTTAGTCCCACCCCACTATTTCTTTTAGATTTGTGGCTCTTCCTCCCCTATATAAGGAGGCCACATCCCCTCTAGTTTTCTCGGATTTTGTTTAGTTAAAAGTTAGCTTCTATGCAATTTCGTGTATTGGCTTGTGTCTACTAGACCAACCATAATACCGCTTCGGAATCCCAATTTATCAAATATTTTATTCATATTCGCAATTTCAGATTGCTTATTTATCTTGTTCTTGCCTGATTCTTCGGTGTATGCAGGAATCGACATTCGTGGTCGGAGTCATCAGGGTATTCGTGGAGGTGGTCGCCATTCATCTGTGGGCGCTGATTAGCAAAGTGCCCACTTGATGGCACCTAAAACACATGACACCGCGGGGAGGAGTGACTTGGCTACCACCTTGGCAGAGGTCACGGTCTGGCTGAGTCGGAAAGTACTAGGAGGTCCTTGGCGCGGTCTTTGGTACTAGTGTTGTACAAAAGGTCTACAGTGTTGAGGAGGTTCTTGTTGAGCAACGGAGGAGGTGGCATCTTCCTTTGTAAGATCGAGCTCCTGCGGGATTCTTCAATGAGCAAAGCCTTGTTCACCATGTGCTGAAAATCAGTGTAATCTTTGCCAACCACTTGAACTTTCAAGCCAGGGTGGAGACCTCACTTAAAGCGTTTCTGGCCTGCATCATCGGCGGCAACATCTTCCCTGGCATAATGGGATAACTGAGTGAATTTGGTAAGATACTCACTCACGAACATGTTCCCTTGTTTGAGGTCCCGAAACTCATTTTTCTTCATCTCCACCTTTCCATCGGGGACATGGGAGTGTCAGAAAGCTGCTGAGAACTTCGCCCATGTGATCCTCTAGGGATCAACATGAGAGGCACAAAATGTGTCCCACCATTCTGCTGCAGCACCTTCTAATTGGTGTGAAGCAAACAAGACCTTTTCGCGGTCTTCACAACGGGCAATTTCAAGCTTCTTTTCGGTTGCTCTCAACCAATCCTCTACATCTAAAGGCTTAGGGAAACTTGAAAAGGTGGTCGGGTGCGTTTTCATAAACTCGGATAGCCTTGATTGAGGATGAATAGGAGGCGAAGGTGGTGGGACAAGCTGTGGCTTGCTGCTGACTCATCATGCAAGCAAAGCGGTGGTGGTTTGACTTTCTTTGTTGAGTGGAGGACATCCCTAAAAGGTTGGGTCATCAAAGAACTCCTCCTCGAAGAGGTCTGAGCCACCAGGACCTGGGTCATCTTCGGCCACTGGTCAAACAGAGGGCTTAAAGCCATGAGTACATTGAATGTACTCAGCAAATCAGAAGGAACAAGTATGCAAATAATATTTTTGTATTGGCTTACCAACGGAGAGCTGCAGGGTTAGTTTGCACAAAGCAGTATTTGACAGTAAATAACATATATATATAGATTGCAAGCTTGAGTTTAAAACAAAATAATAAAACACAAATACACAAGTTTTGAAAAGGAAGTCGTGAGTACCAACTCACTCCGAAGACCACGTGTGGGAGGTCCTGGTCGCACCTACGCCCAGGACCACCCCCACGACCACTCAGGAGCACCGACTCCAGAGCACCCCAAAGACCACCCTAAGGCTCCAAGGCCTCCCTGAGCACCAACCCAGGAGCACCTTGGACCACCTTAGGGTGAACAAAACCTCTTTTAAAAAGCTACCCTTTACGCAAAATCACCAGGCAATGTCCAGGACTAAGGACTTGGTTATTCGAATAGATTTCTTTACACTCTACAGAGGTGTACAACCTTACCCACAATTCATGACCTCTCTAGCGGGGCGGGTTCCCGTCGAAACCCTTGCTCATTTCCGAAGATGAGCAGTCTAGAGAGTGCGATAAGGCCTTTACAAAGCTTGAAACTGGCTCAGAGCTGCCCGCTAAGGTTTCGCTTCTAACGGGCCTCATGCCACGCCACATTCGTACCCCCTCTTGCACGAGCGAATCACACACTCAACCACCACAAAACCAAGCTAGCTCTTTGCTAATTATTTGGCCCAAATCACCCCCATAAAATGATCTTGTGGTTGCACGAAAAACACGCGGATCCTTGGAACACAAAGTTAAGTCCGTGGTTGTTGCTCAAGCGAGATCATCCGCAACCCAAGGTGCACACAGCACTATCCACTACTCACTCCTGCCCCTCTCGCCCGAGCATAAAACAATTTTGGGTTCAACCAAGCCAAAGGACCACCAAGTCTCAGCACACAATTTTTAACAAAGGTGGCATCACACCACAATCGATACAACTAGACATCCCACCACAACTGGACAACAGTGGCCTCACACCACAGGTTTCACAGTTCATTAGTCAAGATTATTAAAGAAAGCAAACAAGGTTCTCAACACCCACGGTCCTAAGCTAAGCTAAGCAAGACTACAGTCCCATGCTGGCAAAACAAAGAGTGCCAATAAAGCCTGCCCATCTAAGATGTTCGAGGGAGAATCATGTCAACATGACGAGTACAAGTATCCAAGGAGGTCTAATGTCAAGTAGGTAAAGCTACTGCCCAAAACCTTTGCTATAAAAGGAGCCATGCATGATACAGTAAAACAATATACATTTGAAAAGCTAGGTTCAACAATGATCAAAGGTCTGCGACTTGCCTTCGTTGAGCAATGGGGAGGCTTCGACGGAGACTGTTGGATCCAAGAACTCTTATCCGAACTCGGGACCTACACGATCACAAAGAACCCAAATAAACAAGGCAAACTCGAGCAAGAAGGGCTTAAAAGAACCAAAAGAACTCAAACAAATCCAACTTAAAACTAGAGGAACGGGAGGTCCTAGCTCGAGGGGAGGTCCAACGCAACGGAGAGTGAAACTTCAGATCTTAAGCACGGAGAGAACAAGGTGAAAACAAAGAATCTAGGAATGAGGAAAAAGGTAGTGGTAGGAGGCTCTCTTGGCTACAAATAGCAAGAGAGGTGGTGGAGAAAACATTGATGTTCAGGGCAACGTGTCAAGGGTAGGTGAAAACAGAATAAGGATATGAAAGGGCATTAACATCAAAAGGAGGAGCAAAGTACCTCAGATGTGACCACATTCAATGTGCCACAGCAACATTAAATGTTCAGAGACTTTCTGCTGCAAAGCGTGTAGAAAGGGGAGGAGAAAGTCGTGACTAAAGGAGAGGTCCAACTACTGGGTGGTCCTAGGAGGAGGTCCTAAGAAGGTTTCGCAGTAGACAACAGAGGTCCTGTTCCACCAGGGTGGTCTTTACAAAAAGACCAAAGGTCATGACCATATAGGGTGGTCGTGACAAAAGAGGGTGGTCTTTGCAAAAAGAACAGAGGTCATGACCACATAGAGTAGTTGTGACCCAAGAGGGTGGTCTTTGTAAAAAGGCCACGGGGACGTCACAAAGACAAGGAAAAGAATGCAACAAACCAGTGCCACATGATCTTGATCAGGTGGTTCGAAAGGGAAAGGAGCGTTCGGCGCGCACACAGGTTTTGGATTTTAAGGGAGGTCCAGGCAAGGGGGAGTTTCAACGAATAAGACTCAAAAGTGAAAAGGATCTAAAGGAAAAGATTCAAAGGAGGAGGTCTAGAGAGATCCTAACAGTCAGGATAAAACCGAGGGGAGGTCCTGACGGTCAAGATCTAATAAGGGGAGGTCCTGACGGTCAAGATCTAACAAGGGGAGGTATGAACCTAGGAGAGGTCCTAACAAGGAATAGGTCCAAACACAAAGGAGGTCTTGGCCCGAAGAGGCCAAAACCAAGAAGAGGTCCTGACTTTAGAGGAGGTCTGGACCAGGGAGGTCTAAAAGAGAGAAACTAGGCTGAGGAGCACCCAAAGCAAACGAAGAAAGAGAATTAAAAGCCAAGAAACACTAGAGAACTCCAACAGCAAACAAAGAGCTAAAAGGCATTTGTTGAAGTTAAGTTAGTTCAAGTTAAACCTCCAAGATTTCCAAAATCCCAAGTTAAGTTTGAGCAAACCAATAAACCAAATGGTTCCTTTTTTGTTTTGAAATCCAGCAAGAACTCTAAAACAAACGGGACGTTACATCTAGAAAACCCCACCATAATCCTTAAATAAAGAGCAAAAATCGTAGAAATTCTCACCACTTAAATCGTATGATGATACCTCTTTATGAATTTGAGTATACTCCAATAATGATTATAAGATACCTCAAAGTGACTTCTATGAAAAAAATCGTTAAAGTCCACCATTTATAGCAAATTTTTTGTATATACTTCTTTTATATATGAAAAAGGGTATATAGCAAAAAATAAAGAGCTCTAATGAAATTTTTTTAGTCAAGTCGCATTGGAGTATCTTATAATTGGTATTTAAGTATACCGAAAGTGATAAAAAAAAGTATAATGTATTCGTTTAAGTGGTATATTGAAAGTGGAAGTATGTACTCCTAGGAGTACAAAACGGATGTCCTATATTTTCGAAAGTCAATAGAGTTATATAACAAATACAATATGTTATAATATCTAGCCGCGCAATTGTGCCGAAAATTCCACTAGTTGATAAAATATTACATTAGACATTACCATATGATATCGGGGCTTGTTGCCTCTCAAGACCCAAACTATTGTGCTTCAATTGGAGCTTCACAAATTGGTAATAATGTGTCGGACTACATTACACCCAATATATTGTGCAAAACCTTATCATAGAAACAAATAAAAATGAGCAAAATTAAGAGAAAACAACCATAATGAGAAATTGTGAACAACATTTGATGTTAGTGATATGCCCTATAGTCCTAGAGGCAATCATGGAGATGATTGTATGGTGTTTATGCTTATAAACTTTTGAATAATATGTTATTTTGTACTCTGAATGAACTATCATTTATATTAATCAATGAGCATATGACTTGTTTGTGAGATTCTTTCTTCATTTTAAGATGTTATTCTTAATATCCATTAAATTATATCATTATGTGGGACACTAATAATTTATAGATCAACAGATGTACATGTATTGATTGATCGTTACGGATCATGGACATAAGATATCAAATTAATAATGTAGATATATGTTGGAGAACATGACGTTGGATTGACCCACCTTGAGACACCGCGGGAATTTTTATATTCTTAAGTGTTATCAGTTAGTCTCATACATAGTGTATGTGAGATTCTTAGATCTTAGATCGCCATAGTTTTCTACATGTGTAATAGTTTACTTAGGGGTTGTCAAACGCTACTCTATAATTGAGTAGTTATAAAGGTAGTTTTCAGATTTACTATGAAACATGTAGAGGAATATGAACGATCGAGATGGAATTTACCCCTTCCTCTCTAACGGGAGAGATATCGTTGGGCCTCTCGATGTGGTTGGATTAGGAAAGTGTATGGCCATGCTGAATGTGGTTGAGTAGTCAACTATAACTAAGTAATCCACTAGAAGATCGAGTGAAGGATTGAGCTATCAAAGGATGTCATACATTTCACGTTGAGTTCGATCTGGTATTGTGCAACAAAGGGATCAGGACATGATCACCATAGCTTCGCCTGATATGATCTTTATGTGTATTCAAGGGTCGCTATGTCCTTCTAGGAACCGCTACCGACTTGTGGATTGGAAATGAGTTTCCAGGTCACGGCCCGGTATACATGAATCTACAGGGTGATCACTTAATGGGCTAGAACATGCCAATTCAAATACGATCCGTTCGTGTGAGCTTTGCACCTTAATGGCCCCCTAGCATAGGACTCCACTAAAGGGGCTCTTTATAAGGGGAGGTGTCGGGCTTTTGGGTGGACGACTTAACACCACCGACGTGTGGGCATTCAAGCTGGTGCTTGGGCGGTGGACGACGTAAATATCCCTAGACGTATGGATACCGTAAAGGCGCAGTTGCAGTTGCTACTACACTAATCGAGGACGATCCGCGACACATGTAAGGAACACAAGGGGCTACTGGAGGAGACAATCAGCGGTGAAGAAGGTTGTACGATTGACTACTTCCATTATATCAACGTGCGCGATGTTGGACCGAGTTGCTGCAGCTCTTCTTCTGCTGCACTATGCGTCTAATGATAATTATACACGATCTCTTACTCGCATGGCTTCCTGATTTATGCAGCAGAAATTTTTTTATTTTGCACTAGCGTAACCTACCCGTGCGCTTTCATTTTAAACATTTTTTGTTTATATCAATCTATGCACAATTGTTTCCTAAAATGGTTAGCCTCACGATATTTCAGAAATTCGGACTACTCTTTCTTTGGTGTTGTGTATGATCACTTTCTGGTAATCTGAATCGTACATATATCTTGTCTTCAGACTAAAATCATCGCACCACCACCGCTGCAACAATTCGTTGTGACCTAATTGGGCAACCACAAACAGGAGAAAGCATCGCAACCACAAGCTCAGGCATAAGAATTCTCATCATGATCATTTCTTAGATAATGAAAGTACAACTCTCGGCCTCTGCACCAACTAGAGATGCACACAGCCATCACACCACCATCAGCTACAAGCTTAAAACAAAAAACGGCCAAAAGCAAAAAATGACAAACAAATTGTCATGCAAAGTCTAGCCTAAAAAAACCACCTAGCCCCACCGCCGGGATCAACCAGGAGATCGTCCACATGCGAACAGCAGCTGCGTAGCAAAGAGGTGATGATGGGTCAGACTCCGTAGCGACGCCTCCAAGAAGAGATACGACTCACGTCGTCGTCGCCGGATCCAACCAACGAAGGTCAGATCAAGAGTTTTCACGCCAGAGCTCAGGTACTAGTTCTCCAAAGCAACACCTTCAAGAAGCTAACGCCGCTCAGGTGGTCGACGTCGTTGCTAGATCCAACCAAAAAAAGCCACATCAAGAGTTTTTATCCCGGATCGAAGGTACCAGTGCTCCAAGACCACACCATAGCACGACCTCGTCATTGGATCCAACCAATGAAGGCCAGATCGCCAAGACGACGTCCACAATATCCCCAACGGCCAACCGTCGCCAGCACCAAAGGAAGGCGACGTCCATCACAGCCCACGCGTTGGCCGGTTAAAAGCCATCCACTAGGGAGGAGTTGAGTGCCACATAAGCTACCACCACCGAGCCATCGCGATCTCTACCAATTGCACCAAATTTGGATCTGCACCACGCCACCTCCATCGCCATGCCCGAAGACGAGCCGGCGGAGAAGGCCCTAGATCCAACCCCGACGAAAGTCCACACCATTGTAAATCGTCAGACAAACGTCGGGCTTCAAGAGCGCGATGCAGATTAGGCACCACTACCGAGGAGAAGCCCCGCCGCCACCGACGACAGCGGTGGCGAGGAGGAAGGGAGGAGGAGAGGGGGGCTTGTTTGGTAGTGGCTAGGGTTTTTAGGAGGAACCGAGGAAGTGCGGCGGCCGGCTCGCTAAAAACCTAGTTCTTGATCAGGGCTCATGCCGAGCATACTACACCAGACCCTTGCTGCAAATGGCCAACAAAGTAAGAGGTGAAGCTCATGTCATAAAATTCATATGTCACACCATTTCAATAACTAAAGGTGAAAAATCAAAGAAGCAGCTAGTTTGTCTGTCTCACCGAGCAAGCCTTGACGTCCCGGCATCCGCACAGGAGCCTCCCGTCGAGCAAGTCTGTGGCTTGGAATGCACCTCCACCGTCACTTCTCTGGATTAATTCAGTTCAAAAACGCGCAAATTAACGTCACTGAATCTGTACACCAAAACTGAAAATGTACTTCTGTACTGTACGTATCAAACTGAAAATGTTGGGCAGTACTTCTATACTCCACCATATTGAAGGTCTCGTGGACTTTAAAGAAAGAAAGATGTAGAGGTGCTTTAGGATTTATATAATTACCATTTGGTTGAGCTTTAGGATTTCTGTAATTACCATTTGATTGAGTATAGAAGTGCTTGCAGTAAAGTTTTATGCGTCCTCCTATGTTCAGTACCTTGTAGTAATCGACTGCAAGGAAGTTAGCCCATCGATTCCCAGCTGCGCCATAGCATGTATTCACCATGTCAGTGAGGCTCTTGGAGTGCTGTAAACATGCAGTTAGCTTCACCGGGACCGACGGGAAGTAGTTCATCAGGACTAGCGACTTGGTCTTGTCATTGAGAGGTGCCGATTCTGCACGGTTCGAACATTGCCCGGCATCCATTCCATCATCACCGTCTGTGATAAAGTGAAATCAGTAAATTTCAAACACACACCACGTATGATAAACCGCACAAAGTTATATATGCAGGAATCGGTGCCTCACAATTGTTCTCAACCATGAAGTTCCACTGGTACGCAATTCCTTCAGTGGCTTGCTTTGATCTGATGGAGGTGAACACCAGGAGGCGCTGGTTGCTCGCGACCATGTCGCGGACAAGAGGCCAGTCCTGACCGTTCTGCGGCATTTTCGACACCGGGAACCAGTACTTCAACAGGCCAGAGGCCTTGAACACGTTTGTCAGTCCATTCGGCGCGTGAACATAATCTTCCAGGATTATAGTGACGATTTCAGATGGATTGGCTGAAAGGAAGGTTTCAATTTCCTTGAATGTATCCAATGCCAGTTCCTACAATCACCGATAGTATTGTAATATATACACTGTACTCTGAAACCCCGTCAGTTCAGATAAGGGAGGAAGGCATATTCAGTATACTCACAAAAGCAGTGAAATCGTTGCATTTTCCTCCACTTGAATGGCATAACCATACATCTCCTTTGAAGTCGTACGTGTCGAGCATCAGCGCACGAACACCGTTCTGTAGAACATTAATACTGTGATAAGAATTACAAGTGGTAAAATGCTAGGACATGCAGAATGAGGTGGAGAATCAGAAGCTGCAGAAGCTACATTTAACTGATCAGTGATTGTGTCCTCCTGGTTGTCGAAGGTGATGCGTGGAATTCCAGTGTGAGACGGCTCCCCGACGATCGCGTATGAATTGTGCGTCGTGAGATAGGCATACTTGTTGAATGGCAGTGAGTTGTTCTAAAGACCAAATCAGAAGCAAAATCCATTAAGGATGTACAACTAGTAGTATATATGAACAGAATTGAAGTTGTCCTAATCATGATGTCGTTGCCTACTGAATCCAAATGAGCATTAATCAACATTCAAAGAAACCTCAATATTATGTACAACGGAATTAACTGGCCTGAGAATTTTGAGGGCAAAAAAAGTGTATTTTTTACTACTTCTAACGCCCAGAGCATGTCACAACAACAGGGGAGCAAACCAATAATGAAACAGAATTATGTCCTAACTGTATTTTTTATCGTGCTCTCTGAATAATTTGAACAACCTGACACAAGAACATCAGAAGTTTTGCTGGTAGGTGGTAAGTGAGATATATTGCTCCTAACCGTTCAGTTATCAATCTATTTGTCGTCAGAACAGATCGACCAGCCAAGAAATCATGGCAGGAACTCAAAAAATCCAAAACCAAACACGTCAGCATGATTACTACTCCTTGTCCCTTTCTGGACGCAACAAGATAGCATCAACACCTAGAGTTGAAATCTTACAATGAGTTGGAAGGGATTTGTGGCCGTGGAGCGGACGCAGTGGGAGCCGGAGAGCTCCAGCTTGCAGTCGAAGCACCACTGCCCGGCGCCGCAGTCCGCGGTCGTTGAGCACGAGTCGCCTAACTGAATTCGTCATCATCATCAAACCCCAAGGACTCAAACTTGAAGAAATCAAGGGGACGCTCATGAATTGAGTAAACGTGAGAGATTTGATCGATTCTTGGTGGCGCTTACATTGGCAGTCGCAGCCCCCAAGAGGCCGACAAGGAAGAGGAGCGGTGCCACAACCCAAACTAGTGCTGGCGCTGCTGTAAAGGCGCCCCCCATCTTGAGCTGACTGATGGTTGGCTGACTCCTGAAAGCTAGATAAAGAAGAACAGAAAAAAGGATGATGCCGTGCAGGATTCCTCAGAGGCAGGCTCCAACTAATCAATCAATCATCGGCGCGCGCGCGAGAGAGAGAGAGAGTTGGGGAAGAAGTGGGCGGTAGTTGCAGTGCAAGATATAGCTTGCCATATAGCTTTGTCACACAGCTTATATAGACTTCATTCACCGTCCTGATTCCTTGCACCAATAAAACATCTAATTAGTACCAAGAAGGCCGTGCACATTTGGCAACTACAATCAGATAAGATCGTACTTGCAAAAAAGGGAGGGTAAAGAAAGCAACTGACTCAAATATGATCCTGCATATTTTCTTGGTGTGGGGAGTGAACAGTTTAATGAGATTTTTAAATGACATGTTGTCTCAAAAAAGAATGGCAAGAGAGTAATTGGAAAACAAATTAATGCGTGAGCGTCGCTCTGGGGCCAACCAAATGTGAAGTTCTTGTACCGGACGGCGGATTGGCGTGTGAAAGAAAGCAGATTGTTATTCTTTGAGAGTGATTTGTTTGAACTTTGGAGAGGGCTTGTTTGTTTGGTGGCCAAGACTTTGGTTTCGTCAGTTTGTTGTTTGTTGATTGATGCAGTCACGAAATGGGAACGGCCGTCCGAGCAGGTCAACCCGTGCAGGCATGCAGCAGTAACGAATCCAGGGTACATTTGAAACATGAGATTCCAGCCGGAGTTGAATTGTATCCTGTGAAATTCCTATGTTTCAAATATATCCTAACTGTCAAAGCAAATAGAAGTGAAAAACAAATGCAGATTCTTTTTTACCAATTTCTATGAGAATTGAATGGTTTTCTTGCCTTAATTCGTTTATTAGAGTCAGGCAGCAAAGTTTACATACTCGGTCAGACGTGAATGAGATGCACTGCAGAGGAGCGTCTGTTGCTGTCAGGAACAAGCAATGAAAATTTCGTAGGTGACGAAGTTGACGTGTCAACCGTTCCTACTAATGAATGCATCCTACTGACCTGCCCGTCTCATACTCCACACACAATATAGCATTGACGTTACAATATGCAAATATTAATAATCATTCGAATACACAACTGTACGTATGGATTGCTTAATTTCTCGATTAATTTCCACATGCATCAGGAGGCTTGTCCATACAGGGATGCAAATTAATTAGAGAGATATATATGTCGAAGATTTCAACTGATCTGCCGACCATACACAGATTCAATACGCTTGGAATGCTTGAAGCGATCGATCAGTTCGACTTCAAACTTTAAAGCGCTAAGCAAGAATGATGTAGCCCAGATAATGAACCGGGATCAACGAACCATGTGTGTTTCGTGGAATGGGGATAAAGTACTACAGCATTATGCAAATTTCACAACTTGTGATCTTCAGCGTACGTTAAAATAGATGATTAGTCACTGATAATAATTAATTGGGAGCTACTACACAACACTATACCGTTGGGAGGCTCACCCAACGGTACAGCTGTCTCCTGTTGGAAGAGCCAGCTATGGTTAGCACATGGGGACAACGATCAAAATGTTTTCTTATTCTAAATAAAAAATGACAAGAAGGGACTTAAACTTGTTGTATGAAACACGTCAGCACTTGATCAATATAAATTTATTCACCTTTTCTTTGCCCATAACAAGTGGACTGACCGATTAAGTTTCTATTTTGGGAAACATGTCAGCACTTGACCAATCATTATGTCTCATCAAGTTTCATTCAGTTATTTTGGGACATATTTCATTAAGTTTCATAGTATCATACTGTTCATGCGATATGACTGGTACTGTTCATCAGTACTGTTCATTTGGCTGATTTTGTGTTTTCGATCGTTTCTTTTGGAGGTTTGAAGGGGATTCAGTACAAGTCTTCCGCTACGCTTTTATATATTGATTTTTATAGTTCTCATAGCTATTGGAGTCAATATCATCTTTTGAATCCGATCAAAGTGAAAAATAGATAGTGCTGCTATTCACCCCCCCTCTAGTCGCCTTTCGGTCCAACAAGTGGTATCAGAGCCCGGTTAGTTCAATCTTGATCTTAACCGGTCACTGAACTTAGCGATGGATAAGTACTCCTCCAAACCGCATATCTTCGATGGACACGACTATGCCTTTTGGAAGAATCGCATGCATGTCTTTCTTCAGAGCGAAGGACGAGGTGTATGGGAGGTTGTTCGAGCTCCGCTTATCTTGCCTGAGGTTGATATGCCGGCTTCTGAAGCCCTCTTGGCTAACGACCATAAGGCAAAGAATTTTCTGTATGGTAGGCTTGGTAGACAGGAGTATGATAGGATTTACAATCTCGAGACCGCACATAAGATTTGAAAGACCCTCGAAACCTATCATGAGGGTTCTTCCCAAATCAAGCAAGTGCGTAAGACGGTCTATAAAAGATAATATAACAAATTCGAGATGCGTCCTAGAGAGAGCATTGATGATATTTTCAGTCGCTTCAACACAGTGATAAATCATATGAAGGCTGTTGGTATTGAATTTACCCAGTCTGAAAATGCTACCCATCTCCTGGTTGCAATCAACACCAGAGAGTGGGAGATAAAGGCTACCGCCATTCAGGAAAATGTCAAGTTCTCTGATCTGACTTTAGAGCTACTCTATAGCAAGCTCAAGACTCATGAGATCCAGAGTAGTGACCATTCTAAGAAGGATAACATGGCTTTGGTTGCAGACCCGCTCAAGAGAGCCTCTGATGGGTCGTTTGAGTCTTCTTCTGGAATTTCTCTTACTTCTTTATCTGCAATCCAAGAAGAGGATCTTGAAAGTATTCCTGAGCCCGAGATGACACTTTTGATTAAGAAGTTCACACGGGCCTACAACAATATGAGAAACAAAAAGAGAGGCGGCCCTGTGACTTGTTATGAGTGTGGAGAGCTTAATCACATCTGGACAAATTGCCCCAAACTGAAAGGGAAGAGCAACCACAAGGATGAAAAGCCAGCTTGGAAGAAGGCTCAGGGATGCAAGTCCAAGTTTGATGATGCCAAGCTCAGGAAGGCTGCTCACCGGGTTCTTGCCGCTCTTGGAGATCGATCCTTGAGCGATGTGGACTCCGGGAGCGAGGAGGACAAGGAGGAGGAGCTCCCTCAAGAGAAGAAGGGAAAGGCCAAGGACTTCATAGGCATGTGCTTCATGGCTGACTCCGACGACATCGATGACGATAATGAGGTATCTCCCTCCTATGATGTTCTTTTTGCTAGATGCTAAACTGTCTATGAGCAAATGCTAGGTCAGGATAAAGCCTTAAAATTCATCATGACTAGGAATGAGGAGTTAGAGTCACAAGTAGATAAACTCACATTAGAACTTGTGAATGCTAAGAGTCTTGAATCTGATGAATGTTCATCATGCCATGCTTTACATTCTGAATTGGCTAAACTACAATCTGCTCATGATATTGCTTTGCAACAACTAGAAAGTGCTAGGACTGAGCTAATTGAAGTTAAATCTGCTCCTTGTGAAAAATGCTTAGAGTCTAGCAAGTTGGTTGTTTCTGATGTGGTTGAATATAGCTTTTGCTCTGTCTGCTTAGAACGTGAACGTGAAGTACATGATGTTGTAGAAGCAGCTAGAGCTAAATATGCCAAGCTTAAGGACAGTATTAATTCTACTACTTGTGCTTCATGTGAAACTCTTAAGCTTGAAGTTGCTCTTTATAAGAAGAGGCTTAACGCTAAAACTTGTAATTCATGTGTTCACTTTGGAAAAGAAATTGCTTACCTTAAGGACACATTAGAAAGATTCTCTAAAGGTAAGAAACAGTTAAACATGATTCTTGACAAGTCAAAAACTCCTTATAAGAAGCAAGGGTTAGGATACGACTTTGCTCAGGACAAATCTAATGACATTCAAATTCTGAAAAATGGCTTAGTTGAATTTGATACCCAACCTGCAAAGATCACTTTCAAATCTGCAGGTTTTGCCCAACCATCTGTTCAGTCAAAAGGTGCTTCTCTCAGTGGTACCAAATACCATTGCACCTATTGCAAGAAGGATGGACATTTGGTTGAGTTCATTCACATGAGGTTGAAAAATACTAGGAAAAATCTTGCTAGAATGTCATCTAATCAACCTAGAGATTTTGTGAGACATGGTAATTTAGAAAGAAAGAAACCTGGTCTAGGATTTGTTTCACATGCTACTCATTCTCATGCTCCTAGACAGGATAACTCTCATGTTAGAGTAACCATTGCTCATAACAGAATTTCAAATAGAATCAAGGATAGCACTTCTGCTTTGCATACTACTCGCAGACATGTGTCTCAGTACTGGGTTCCCAAGTCATGTTTAACTAACCCCAGTATTGAGACACATCGTTCTTCTGTGCCTTGATTTTCAGGATCGCCGCGGAAGGAAGGACATGTGGTTCGTCGACTCCGGCTGTTCACACCACATGACCGGAGACTCAAAATGGTTCACCTCCTTCACACGGTCGACAGGTGATGTCTTCATTACCTTTGGAGACAATACTCAAGGGCGGATTGAAGGAACGGGATCAATCAGGGTGAACGACAACTTCATCCTAAAGGACGTCGCCCTTGTGGACAAGCTCAGGTTTAACTTACTCTCTGTCTCACAGCTTCTTGATGATGGCTATGAGACTATATTTAAGAAAAATGCTTGTCGGGTGCTTGATTCAGCTGGTGAGCTCGTTTTTGGGATTTATAGAGCTGCTAGGATCTTTGGAGCTAATTTTTCTGAATCTTTTGCTGGTTCTCTTAAATGTTTGATTACACCTTCTTCTAAGTTCTGGCTTTGGCACCGACGTTTAGGGCACATTGGTTTTGATCATCTGACGCGAGTTAGCAACCTTGATCTCATGAGAGGTTTGCCTAAACTCAAAGCCGTCAAGGATGCTGTATGTGCGCCCTGTAGGCATGGCAAGCAAGTTGTCGCCTCATACCCTTCAGTGACTATGGTCATGACCGACGGACCGGGACAGTTGCTTCATATGGATACTGTTGGTCCTGCTATGGTTCGGTCAATCGGTGGCAAATGGTACATTCTTGTCATAGTCGAGGAATTTTCGAGATACACTTGGGTGTTCTTTCTTGCTTCGAAGGATGAAGCTTTTGGTCATTATCATGATCTTGTTCTTCGTTTGGCTTCTGAACTTCCGGGTGCCTTGAGAGCAATCCGCAGTGACAATGGCACGGAGTTCAAGAATGCCTCATTTGCCTCTTTTTGTGCTGAGCGTGGAATTGAGCATCAGTTGTCTTCTCCACACATCCCTCAACAGAATGGCGTTGTGGAAAGGAAGAACAGAACTTTAGTCGAGATGGCTAGGACGATGCTAGATGAGTATAGCACTCCAAGGAGGTTTTGGGCTGAAGCTATTGCTATAGCTTGCCATATTGCAAATCGTGTCTTCTTGAGACCGTCTTTGGGCAAGACTTCTTATGAGCTTCGATTTGGTAGAAAACCATCTGTTTCTCATTTCGAGTTTTTGGAGCTAAGTGTTTCATTCTCAAGACAGGAAACCTAGATAAATTTGAATCAAGGACTTTTGATGGTTTATTTCTGGGTTATCCTACACATTCGAGGGGTTTTCGGGTTTTTAATGTTGAAACTAACATCGCCCAGAGACATGCAATGTCACTTTTGATGAGACTAGTCCTCGAGCTAGATCCGATGTTTCAGGTGACTTACAGGTGACAGAGAGCATTTTTGTTGAAGAAGAGGAGGATGAACTTGATCTCGCTCCTCCACATTGTCGATGTTCTGTCCAAGTTGTTCAAGCTCCGAACTCGCACGATCGCTTCACCTCCAATTGAGGCTTCTGCTGCATTTTCTTCATCAGCAGTACCTGCGGAGGTCGAAGAGATGTTGTCTCCCCCGAGCGCTCCACTTCACATTCAGAGGCGTCATCCTCCGGATCAGATGATTGGTAATCTTCATGAGCGAGTCACTCGCTCCAGGTATCACGATCCGAGTCTCTACTCTCATTCTACATTTGTTGCTTCTTTCAAACCCCGCGATATATCACATGTTTTATCTGATTCTAGCTGGGTCAATGCCATGCATGAGGAGTTAGAGAATTTTGAGAGGAACAAGGTCTGGAACCTAGTAGAGCCTCCTAGTGGTCATAATGTGATAGGAACCCATTGGGTGTTCAAAAATAAACAAAATGAGGATGGTTCTATGGTTAGAAACAAGGCTAGGTTGGTAGCTCAGGGCTTTAGCCAAGTTGAGGGGTTAGATTTTGATGAGACCTTTGCTCCTGTTGCTAGACTAGAAGCCATTCGCATTCTGCTTGCATTTGCTGCTTCTAAAGGCTTTAGACTATATCAGATGGATGTCAAGAGTGCTTTTCTGAATAGTTTTATAGAGGAGGAAGTGTATGTTAGACAACCCCCAGGCTTTGAGAATCCCAAACATCCACATCATGTTTTCAAGCTATCCAAAGCCTTGTATGGTCTTAAGCAAGCCCCTAGAGCCTGGTATGATAGACTTAAGACTTTTCTGCTTAAGAATGATTTTGAGATGGGTAAGGTAGACAAGACCTTGTTCATCCTTAGGCGTGGCAATGACTTCCTGCTTGCTCAGATTTATGTAGATGATATTATCTTTGGTGGTTCTTCTCATGCTCTTGTTTTCAGTTTTTCTAAGACCATGTCCAGGGAATTTGAGATGAGTATGATGGGAGAACTCAACTACTTTTTGGGGCTTCAAATCAAGCAATGCAAGGAAGGGATCTTCATCCATCAGACGAAGTACACCAAGGATTTGCTCAAACGCTTCGACATGGGTGACTGCAAGCCGATCGCCACTCCCATGACGACTTCGACTGTTTTGGATCTAGATGAGGAAGGAGAAGCCGTGGATCAACGCGACAAATTTCAACAAGTACCATGTAGTTTCATCTCAAGTCTCATGAAGTTTCATAAAGTTTCATATTTTTGGTCTAGGACAAATTTTCAACAGTGACATCGTGTTTCATTAAGTTTCATATAGTTTCATGAGACATGTGTTTTATGAAGTTTCATCTAAAGTTTCATGGAGTTTCATCTTTTTTGTATAAAAACAAGTTTTTAATAGAGACATCGTATTTCATCCAGTTTCATATAGTTTCATCAAGTTTCATTTAGTTTCATCCCAAGTATCATGAAGTTTCATAAAGTTTCATTTAGTTTCATCACAAGTATCATGAAGTTTCATCAAGTTTAGTTTAGTTTCATCATAAGTATCATGAAGTTTCATCACAAGTATCATGAAGTTTCATCAAGTCTCATTTAGTTTCATCACAAGTATCATGGAGCATGCTTGCTAGCCATCGGTAGCAGCTCATTGGGCGCGCCCTCTTCCGCTCGGATCAACTCAAGTAGCCCCTACCCATCTGCCTGTCTTCTTGTCGCCTTACTCTCTACCTCTTCTACTCTTTGGCTTTGCTAGCCAATGCAAGGGATATCTCTGCTACTTGAGTTGTGTGTGGAGTGCCATGCTCATGCATGGGAATTTATAGGTGTAGTCCGATGGACACTAGGCCCATGGATTGGGTTCAACGAATAAGTTTTGTTACTCCTGACGAGAAGGGAAACCACATCTCGTTGATGGCATATGTATACAGCTGCTATTGCGACTACGAGGTGTGCTCACTTAAATAAAGGATCAGACGATGGGACGCTATCTCGTTGAAACGCTAGCGAACGGTATAGCGTTCGTTAGTTTTTGCCTAATTAATTAAGCTTCCTACCCTACACAAAACAAAATGAAAAGTCAGCGGTCGATACATGGACAAAGGACAAAAAAAGAAAATGGTGGCCTACACAAAACATGATTGTTCTGAATCTTGCATACTGAATAGCTTATTCTACGCGTGGGCCATAGCTCAGGCGTCTGGTGCGTGATCTAGCGCCCACGCTTCCCCCGCACTACGCAAGGCGCGCAAGCACCCGCGCCGAGCCTGGAGATCGGTAGTAAAACCCTCACACGTGCATCAAATGGCAGTAAAAATAACTCGTTGGCCCACGCTCCTCCCGCACTACGCGTGGTGTGCCAACAACCGCGCATCCCGCTCGAATTCGGTAGGAAAAACACGCGTAGGCATCAAATCAGCCATAAAAATGGCTCGGTGCCATTCTAAATCGACGGTAAAAACCTACCAACACGCAAATGGCGGTGAAAAATTTTCAGTTTAATGATTGTGTGTCACCTTGTGTCGTTATAAAAATGTTTTACCGCCATTTCGATAAGGAAGATGGGACCGTAATATTGGGGATGCTAGTTTTGCTACGGAAAAAGCATGTCGCATTGTTGATCCGGTGATTGTTATCGTTTACCATAAATGATACCCAATATTACTTCGAGAGGCACGTCTTGTTACTGTTGTAAACTCGCTTGCACATTATGTTTTTTGGTAGTTACTGTAAGTTTGTAACATTTTACTACTGTTTGAGAACAACATTACTGGTATACCCCCTGATGAGGACATGACCCCTATGGATACAACCATATTTGCTATGCTTACTATTCCAAATATAAGAGCTCGTACGCTTCACTTAAATTATCAGGTGAGCTTGTTTTTAGGAGTGTCTTTATATTATATGAACTATATGATGCTACCTAATGATGAAATATATATATGTGCAGCACCATGTCACTTTTGGTCCAAGACAAGCAAGCAGTTCGAGTAGGACCTGTTTTGGAATCCAGTTCGGCCTCCGGAATCAGCCTAACAACACCAACTTTAAACAGACATAACTTTCACATACTGAGTCCGTTGGAGGTCCACAAGTACTTGATTGAAAGCTTATTTCGTCCTCTTTCCAACGGATCCGGCCTCACCTCCAAATTCCTTCTGGACTAATCGCAATTATCAAAAGAAGATGTCATATCACTTGTTTGGGCCAATCTGAGCTTTGTAATCATACTGAACTTGACCCATCTGCCGGCGGCCCGCCTGAGGTGTGGTACTGTTCATGTGAACAGTACCACACATTTTAGTCTTACCCCACTATTCCTTTTAGATTTGTGGCTCTTCCTCCCCTGTATAAGGAGGCCACACCCCCTCTAGTTTTCTCGGATTTTATTTAGTTAAAAGTTATCTTCTATGCAACTTTGTGTATTGGCTTGTGTCGACTAGACCAACCATAATACCGCTTCGGAATCCCAATTTATCAAATATTTCATTCATATTCGCAATTTCATATTGCTTATTTATCTTATTCTTGCGTGATTCTTCGGTGTATGCAGGAATCGACCTTCGTGGTCAGGTCATCCGGGTATTTGTGCACGGTTGATAACGACTTGTCGAGCAGTTCAGCGATTGCGTGGTTTCGAGCCTTGCGTGTTCATAGCTAGGATCGTGAGAGTTGAGCGACGCCTACCGAGCTTATCGTTCTCATCGAAAGATCGGGCCAACAATAGGACCTTCGGGTTCATTAGGTGGTATCAGAGCTTCAGTTGATCGGTGAGAATTTCCAGTTTTCTAGTAGTAGATTCATTTTTCATACCTAGAGTCCAGAAAATTGCCCAAAAAAAATATTGCATCTATCATCTATACCGAGCCCTTTGAGCCTTTACAATTTTTCTTTTCGGTATTTTGCTTGTTGAATCATTGGTTGCATCGTCGTGTCTAGTTGCTGATTTCTAGTTCTAGTTATTGTCTAGCTAGTCTTTGTCTAGTTGCATCTCGTGTTTCCTTTGCGCCGCTTGATCGTTCTTTTGGGTTCTTAGTTTTTGCATCTAAAACAGAAAATTCGTGGGTTAGAACTCATCTAATCCGCATCAAAAATAGAAAATTCGTATTGTTGTTAATCCAAAAAAAAAGAGAGGATTGTTGTGATCTTTTGGGAGAGTTGATGTTATTTGTGAATTGCGACAAATCCTAGGGTCGGCCAAATAGTAGAAGGAGAAAGAGACAACTGCAAAAACAAAAGCCGCGGTAGAGAAAAAAAAAGAAGAAAAAGAAAACGAAAAGAAAATTGCATAAAAATTAGTGGAGACCTTCTACATATAGCCACAAGCTTCCATAAAAAAATTCAGCAAGTTTGGTCCACGGAATCAAAAGACATAGTAGTTTCAAGATTGAACACGAGTCGGTTTCGAGTCCGAGCAGGATTCCGTTTCCGAGACACCTTCAGTAAAACGGGCATAACTTTTGCATACGGTGTCCGTTTTTGACGTTCTTGTGCTCATTTCGAAGATAATGATGAGGCGCATCGTTTCCATGTAAGACACTATTTGCCCTCTAGGGGCCCCAAAATCGACCACCTTCAGCCCCGAATTCGCGTCGTAAGTTTTCAGTTTCGGTTTTTACCGTTTCCTTCGATCTTCCTTTCGGAATTTGGAGTTCGCCTCAACTGGAAAGTTGTAGATCTCATCGAAACCTTTCAAAAGATAAAACTTTGTTTTTTTTATCATTTGAGACTAGCTATTGTTTCTGCCCAATCTAGAGGGTTGTTTGCATTGCACCGATATTGCTGGCTTTTGTGTTCTAGGTCGTGCGAATAATCTTGTGCCTATAGAAAGAGGTTTGAGTAGCTGGCTAGCATCTCTCCTTGCTTACATCAAGTCACATTGATCGTTGCGTGTGCGTACATACACTTCTCTACATCGGGCTTTGATTAGCTTGCTTTGATTAGGCTAGGATCAACAACATTGGTTAGTACTTTGAACAATCTTTCAACTTGCATTAACTGATTTGATTATTGCTGATCCTTGCTACCATATTGAAGCCTTCCAAGCTCCACTTCTTACTAACTCAAGAGGTGTCGTTCTCGCAATCGTTGGGCTAATCGCAAGTGAGAGTATCACGAACCAGCAACCGGTTGTACCATTTCCTTGCTGCATTGGTAAGAACTTGTATGAACTTGGTATAAGTTTGAGTGTGTGTGACTTGATAAACCCCACTTCGTAGTTGATAGGAACATATACTTGTGATTTGTTTCCTTGTTTTCTACTAACAATGACAGGTTTGTTCAAGTTGGTAGATTACGATGTCATCACAGGCAGATTTGAACTCAAAGGGAAACAACTACTTGCATACATATTGCCACTCACCGCTGAGAGTACGTCGTTAGACTACCTAATATGGGTTAATATGTTGGAGTGCTATTTTGAAAGACAATACCTTGATCCTTATGAGAAGATGACCATGGCAAGGACAGCACTAATCGGTGATGTTCAACATTGGTGGTCGAATCTGGAGTACCACTTCCTGTACACATGGGAGCAGATGAAGAAGAAATTACAACGTCGTTTTGTACCTCCACCACCCACAGTCACAAGCGAGGTGCAATCTAAGGTAACTAAAAATGCTGACATTGTTTTGGCTCCTACTCCATCTCCAGATACCGTCGAGACGCTTGAAGAAATGAACGATGATCTAGTGCATCTTATAGAGGAGAAGCTTGAGGTACCTCTGATGTCGATGAGGACGATGATGACAAAGGTATCGATTTAGTGCTACTGACAAGACATAGAGCAACCACGTTAGTATATACCTTTGTAGTGGTGCAATCTTTTGATATTCCTTGTGTTGACTTGAACGAACCATGTGCTGATCTGAATTCTCATAATTTTGCACATGTTGAATTAATTACACATAAGGAAGTATTGGATAGAATATCCCCTGCCGAAGCTTTGTGTTATATCATACTTAATGATCCC
Organism: Ampelocalamus luodianensis; assembly: GCA_036346255.1. Taxonomy (NCBI): domain Eukaryota; kingdom Viridiplantae; phylum Streptophyta; class Magnoliopsida; order Poales; family Poaceae; genus Ampelocalamus; species Ampelocalamus luodianensis. Next base: position 53,109,916 of record CM070621.1, read on the forward strand.
ATTAGTCTAGAATGTGCTATGGAGAAAGTTTCTAAAATTTCATATCTAAATTCTCCTTCTAGCACATACACCTACTGTTTTTAGTTAATTGGAGATTATGGTGTAGACAATCAATTTTTAGTATATCGCATATGCATAACTTGTGATCACATGGATGAATTGAAGCTTACTATTTTGGACAACAATTCTTGTGTGCTGAATCTTGTTCAATATGAGAGTAAAATAAAATTTAGTGTTCATCCCATGCCTATGTGTTCACCTTTTATTGCACCATCTAGTATGGACAATCTGAATGAAGATGTTGAATTATGGAAGAACTTACAAATCTTTTCACCATTGCTAGATGAATTTGCTATTGCGCGATTGAAATCCCATTATATGGATGAATTTTGTTTGATTCCCAAAGTTGTAGATTTGCCCATATGTGCTACCACTGCAAGTTTACAACTTCAGAGATTTGAATTGCATAAACGCTTCACTTACATTTGCAAAACTAGTTGCAATAATTGTTGTGTGAGAACTTTTGTTTTGATCATTCACATATATGATTACTCTTGGGTTAATAATACAATGATCTTTTATGATCGCTGCTGTCTTCTAACATTAATTGTGCAACAACGAAGAACCGTTAAAAGAGATGACATATACATATACCATGCATACACTTTGGCTTCTTTGTTACCCTATTTTCAGCTTATCAAAAGCCGAGGACGGCTTTGTTTTCAAGAAAGGGAGGATGATGAGGACATGACCCCTATGGATACAACCATATTTGCTATGCTTACTATTCCAAATATAAGAGCTCGTACGCTTCACTTAAATTATCAAGTGAGCTTATTTTTAGGAGTGTCTTTATATTATATGAACTATATGATGCGACCTAATGATGAAATATATATATGTGCAGCACCATGTCACTTTTGGTCCAAGACAAGCAAGCAGTTCGAGTTGGACCTGTTTTGGAATCTATTTCGGCCTCCGGAATCAGCCTGACAACACCAACTTAAAACAGGCATAACTTTCACATACTAAGTCCGTTGGATGTCAACAAGTACTTGATTGAAAGCTTATTTCATCCTCTTTCGAACGGATCCAGCCTCATCTCCAAATTCCTTCTGGACTGATCGCAATCATCAAAAGAAGACGTCATATCACTTGTTTGGGCCAATCTGGGCTTTGTAATCATACTGAACTTGGCCCATCTGCTGGCGGTCCACCTGGGGGCGTGGTTACTGTTCATGTGAACAGTACCACAAGTTTTAGTCCCACCCCACTATTTTTTTGATTTGTGGCTCTTCCTCCCCTATATAAGGAGGCCACACCCCCTCTAGTTTTCTCGGATTTTGTTTAGTTATAAGTTAGCTTCTATGCAACTTCGTGTATTGGCTTGTGTCGACTAGACCAACCATAATACCGCTTCGGAATCCCAATTTATCAAATATTTCATTCATATTCGCAATTTCAGATTGCTTATTTATTTTGTTCTTGCGAGATTCTTCGGTGTATGCAAGAATCGACCTTCGTGGTCAGGTCATCCGGGTATTCGTGCACGGTTGATAACGACTTGTCGAGCAGTTCAGCGATTGCGTGGTTTCGAGCCTTGCGTGTTCGTAGCCAGGATCGTGAGAGTTGAGTGACGCCTACCGAACTTATCATTCTGATCGAAAGATCGGGGGCAACACTAGGACCTTCGGGTTCATCACCCCCCTAAATGAACTAAGAAATGAAAATGTCTTCAGTCATCTATAGTTTACTGGAAACATGTATGATATTTACTGTATGCACATCGTTAGACAGGAATTACTTACCAGCTTTACGTGTGTGATGTCCACACCCACCAGATGCTCCTTCAGCATGCTCACAGCCTGTTCGCTGCTATATTGCTCGTTTTTTACGTACTCTTCTATATTTAGTAGTTTCTGTCCATGGCAAAACACAATAGTTTAAACTTTACCCAGCACGACAATAAGGCTTTACTGCTATGTGAGTAAACATTTACTGTACAAAAGGCTTTTGCGAGAAAAGCATCTTACTGTCAGTTCGATGGGGAGGAATGCCCTATACCCATTGCTTTCAGGCCTCAAGTTGGTGTCGTCTTGGCGCAAGCACTCAATGAACTGAGAGATGAACATGTTGTTAGTGATATGCCCTAGAGGCAATCATAGAGATGATTATATCATGTCTATGTTTATGAGTTATAGAATAAATATTATTATGTTCCTTGAATGAATTATCAATTATAAAGATTAACAAGTATGTGACTTGTTGGTGAAGCTCTTCAACTTATATGATGTCATTCTAAATGTATCCCTGGTCGAATGTCACTGGTCGGAATACTAGTGACTTATCGACCAATACATGAATTGATTGATGACCATGTTGCACCGGTCATAGATATAGGGATATCGAATCATAATGTGAACACATGTTTGAGAACATGGTGTTGGATTGACCCACCTTGAGACACTATTATTATTGTTATGATTTTATGTGTCATCAGTTGGTCTCAAGCAATGATGATATATAATCCTTAGACCTAAGATCAGTATAGTTTTCTACATTTGTAATAGTACACTTAGGGGTTGCCAAATACTCTAGGTAGTTATAAAGGTAGCTTTCGGCTATGCTATGAAACACGTAGAGGGATGTGACTGGTTAGATATGGGATTTGCAACTCCTAATATAACAGGAGAGATATTTCTGGACCCTCGATGTGGTCGGATAAAGAAAGTGCATGGCCATGACACTAGTGGTCGAAGAGTCGACCACATGAAGTTATCCGTCACTTGATTAAGAAAATATTGAACAATCCGTGGATGACAAAATATCTCATCTAGAGTTCAACCAGATATCGTGAGACAAAGGGAGAATACACAAGTAGGTCGTTCAGTTCGATCAGATACGGACTGGTCGTATGGAGATACGAGCTGGTCATAGACTTGTAGAACATAATCACTAACTAGTCATAAGGAGTTATGAATTGGTTATGACTAAATATGAACTGGTCGTATAGAGATATAAGCTGGTTCATCTGATCTAATTTATGTGTATTCAGGAATCGTTATGTCCTGCTAGGAACCGCTGACGACTCATGGTCGAAAAAGAGTTTTCGAGTCACAACTAATCACGCATGAACCTATAGGGTCACACACTTAACAGGTTGGAACAAACAAGTTCGAATAGGATTCGTCATGAGCTCTTTCTAAGGGGATGCATGAGGCTATTGGGATAGACAACGTGAGTTGCATCACCAAAACCCTAGCCACCATCTACTCGAAGGCTCTACCGTGCGAGTTGGTGCTAGCACACTAGCGCACAATGTTCCATCCCTGGACGTGTGGATACCATAGAGGCACTGCTGGGCTGAACGAGGATGATCCACGATCTTCACAAGGAACGCGATTGGTTGCTAGAAGAGAGGATCGGCATCGAGGATGTTGGATGATCGACTATGACCACTACATTGACGCACTCGACATTGGATCTAGCTACTCCAACTCTTCGTCTACTGCATTGCGTGTTTAGTGGTAATGATCTATGATCTCTTGCTCGCATGGCTTCTTGGTTTACGTGGTAGATTTTTTGAATTACCAACTAGTGTAGCCTACCCATATCCTTCACATGTCTTCAGTCATCTGTCCATCCTTGAACAACTCTACCATGTCTTTTCCAGTGGCCACTATCATTCTATCGCTGGACCGGGTGCGAGCAAAGGCTGTAGTAAAAATATCATTTGTGTTAGTAGTAAAACATAAGTGAACCCTCAGTTAAAAAACATAAATAGGTGTGATAAAAAACCATTTATCGATCCAGTAATCTCTCTACTGACATATCAGTAAAACAACATTTAAGTATCGGTAAAAAAATGTGTCAATATTCTCTCATCGTTGCATATGAGCTCCCTCACCTCCATGCCCATGATAACAGGCACTTCCGGCCGCCTTTTGTATGATTTAAATGGCGACACCAGCTTGCTGGGAGCTTTTGTTCAGCCTCTTCCCAAATGCATCGGCATCGCCGGTGCCCCTTTGGGCTGAGGGAGTAACACTCTTCCCAATAGTGGTCTTGTCCACGGGCATCGCCTTTTTTTGTTGGTGTTGTGCCCGTCACCTTTGCCTGCCTGGGATTGGATATTTTGAGATTTTGTTTGCCGGCGGCATCCTATAGAAACAAAAGACTCATGATTCTTGTTTTAATGTCATATTATGTTTCATTTTACTATAAAAATCATGATAATTTACTCCTATGAAACCCCCTATAGCTTTACCATGTTGGGTCTGCTCGGCGGGTGTTTACACGCATCGGTAGGCGCCTTCACTAACTCCTTTGCTGGGAGAGGTGCCTTGGGTGTGTCCGTTGCTCCTTCCTTCACTGGTCTCTACGGTGAAAAAATAGTAACAACGTTTTTACTGCCATGTGTCCAATAAATTACTGCATGTGTCGTCGCATAATTCTGCTAGTTGCCGAGGTATGTACCTTTGGCCTGCTGGTACTAGCCACTTGTGCCTTCTTGACTTTGCTCATGGTGGTGGGAGCCTCCCCTACTTTCTTTACTCATGGAGGACCCACCGGAGTGACCGTTTTAGTATCCTTTGTTGACGCATGCAAATAAAATAAAGGATCGAGTTACCGTCTAAAGTTAGTAAAATTACTTGTTGTCCTCTCATGTTTTACTACGACATTACCTCCGTGTGCTCCTTTACTATTGGGGCACTGACGGAACATCGTTAGAACCCTTATTTATTGTCTCCTGCTATGAAAAATGAATCAAATATGTATTATTGTAAAAACTAACAAACATTACTTGATCATGTGCAAGCGTTTTACTACATTCAGTACCTCGCTTTGCTCCATGATGGTTGTGAGTAAACTGTGACCCGTGGTAGCTGTCGGCTCGATTGGAACCTATATAGCGAATGCGTCGGGGTGTATCCTCGGTATCGCGTTGGCTTCAATCTAGTCTATGATGTTATCGACGCTTGACTCGACATGGCCTACACGAGAACATTACAATACATCAGCACAAAAATTACTATGAGTTGCTTTAGTGTTTACTATTTTTATAATACACAATTATTACATGCACCGTACTCGCTCTGTTTTGCTTCTTTACAGACATTCTTATGTGGAAATTGTTGTCATTTTACTATGTATAATGTTACATTCTGGTCGAGTCAAACCACCGTTCGCACCGCGACTTGAATCGGCTCGCACCACTTCGCCGCTATCATCGACATGTGGACCCTACCGCGAGTCCGCCTCGTCTTCTCCGCACCTCACCGGAGCTCGCGGCCGTTAGCGCATGGGTGCCACGTACCTCGCCGCTGCCACCTATATGCCCTCGTGTCCGTCTTTGGTGCATCGCCAGGCCTTCTTTACCTCACCGCGACCACTCATCCCTCGTTTTCCCCGTTCTGTAGCTCTCTCCGCCAGTTTCTTGATTTCGGCCGGAGAAGAACCCCTGGGCAGCGCCGCCGTGTTAGCGCCGCCCTTGATTCCGCAACCACGCCATCGTGATCTACTCTCTTCGCCGCTTCCATTTTGCCCATCCAGGACCCTCGGCCCGATATATCGCCGGGGCACCTTCGCTGCCTCTCGCTCCGTTCTGCGGCGGCCCCGCGAGCTTGCTAGTGCTCTGGTGAGTTTCTAGCTTCGACACTTGGTCCCTTAGGATCGCATTGATGCACTGAGTCTAACGGTGACTTCATTTTCATCTTTGGTGCATCGTTGCGGGCGTGCGACCAATTCTTCTCCAAGCTTGGTTTTCCGCCGCCGTGGAAATTCCGGCCACCTCGGGCCTTCTTCGTCAGCGTTATCGTGTGCTTGTTGATCCTGGTGTCAAGGCGGAGCTTGTGCGCACCTTCCGGAGTCTTCTAGAAACTTGTCGCGTCCTCTCCGCGGAAGCCGCGCCTTCTTCTCCGCCTCCGTTCGCCGCCAGCTCGCCGCCGGCATCCTCGAGGTCCCGGGTCACCGTCAGTGAGTTCGCGAGATCGTTGCGAACCCGAAGGTACCACTCTCGCCGAAACCCACCGTTAGCTATATCACTGCGCGTCGCTGCCGCTGGTCCCGATCTTGCGCCGGTGAGCGCCGCTAAGTTTAGTTATCGCTAAACTTGGTTCTGTTAGGTCACTGACTTGTGGGACCTGTCTGTTAAATCGCGTTTAGAAATCCTTTAATCCAGCCCGTTATTTGTTCTCTGAGTCACTGCCATGTGGGTCCATGCTGTCAGTTAGGGTTGTGTAGCTCTGGTAATGCGTTTTCTCTGTTTGGAAACGTATTTATCTGTGAGTATATGTTAGAAGTACACTTTGATATGTCAAAGACGTATTCTCAGAATACGCCTTCGACGTCACCTTCGGCGGGCAATCTGTTCTGGTCAGCACCTTTCGCGCGGGCCCGCTGTCAGTGTCTGGGGCTAGATAGCTGTGGGTAGAAAAAGGTATAAATGCTTTAGTATTTCTGAAATGGTTTTCTGTTGTGTTGTTAATTCAATTAAACTTAGAAAATGCATAACTAATTCAATTTATCTCCAAATCGCATGAAACCAGTGCTGTTCATTTTCATTTTAATTGTGCTATTTATTAAAATTAGTCTCAACCTTGTCTCTGTAGCAAAAATCTGTTAATTAATTAAATGGTGTTTTATGTATTTTTCCAAATTAGAAAATTCATATCTCTATCAATAATTGTCCAAATCCAGTAAAACCAACTCTGTAAATTTTCATTTTAGTGTGCTACTTATTAGGTTAGGTTTTAGATACTGTTTTTGTTCATGAAAATTTGTTAAGTAATTAACTAGTGTTTTCATGTGTACTGTTAGCTTAGAAAATTCCTAGAAAATTCATAACCACTTAAAATGAATTGTTCTCTGTTTCTAAAATTTTGTTATATCATGCTTAGGTTGCTGTGTGAGTTTGGTTTGTTTTGATATTGTTGTATGTTTGAGTTTTGCCGGTGTTATTCGTTCTTATTCGTTGTTTTGTTCAATCGTTAGGTTTCGATATTTGCGGTAACCCTGAGAACGACCCTCCGCAACAAATTGAGCAACAGCAACCAGGCAAGCAGTTTGATCATGTTTATCCCAGTATTTTAAAGTCTAATATTTTGTTTCAACTGTATGTATGCATCGCTTAATTTGTGTTAAATTGATTAGTTAAATCCGTAGCTGCATATCCTGTAGACAAAATATTGACCTCTACTACTGAGCCTAGGTTATTTGTCGTGATTAGAGGTGTTGGATGATCTCTTGTCACTTAGTAGATCCGAGTCAAATTGCTTAGACATGCTTAGTATCGGTAGAAATGGCGGTTATCGACTTAGTCGGTAACCTTGATCACACAAAACTTTCTATAACTTTATATTTCAGCATTTTCGCTATATTTAATTGCAAAACTAAAAATGAAAACAAAAATGATTTAGACGCTGGCACAATGGTAAGATTGGTGTGATCTATTGGGTGTATCGAAAGGTGCCCGGTCAATTAAGGACCGAACATCTTGTGAGTTTCATTATCCAGCATTTAGCGTGCTAACCACACTAGAGGGTATGGGACCTCTCTTGACCTAGTACTTTGGCGTGTATTGGCTCAGGGTCGCAGGGGTCGCAGGAGGGATGGAGGTGGGAGCATGGTAGTTGTCCAAAAGCTTTATCCGAGTGGGTAGTTGTCTTTCGGCTTTACCATGTAAGCGTATGGATTTCTATCCATACGAGCGGCTCGTAGTTGATACACAATATTGGAAAAGTCTCGTAGGACTTAGTTGTGTAGGCATACCTTGGAAGTGTGCTTTGGCTTAAAGGCGGTCTAAGGTGTGGAGTGCAGTGGTACACCCCCGCAGGTTAAAAACTATTCGAATAGCCTCGCCCTAGGTGATGGACACGCTTGGGTAAGCTTATCGAGAGTTAGACTACAACATTTAAATTAAAACTTGATGGGTGGTACGAATCGGGATTCGTGTATATGTTGTGGTGACTATTGGGATAGTCACTTCTAGGTGGTTACATGTATCTATCTTTATTTCGCAGATTATTTCAACGGTAAAATGAATTGCAAACCTGCCTTCAAACCGTATTATATTATTGCAAATGAAAATTGGCTTTATGCAAATGAAACATATGGCCTCCACTAAACAAGCCTGCATGTAGCATATGAATAGGTCCGCTAGTTCACACGTCGGTCTTGCGGTACAAAGACAATCTTTGTACTCAGTGCTTTGCTTTGTTTTTGTTGCAGAGGAAGAAGGTGAGCCCCAAGGGCCTCACTACGTGAGTTGTGTTGCCGTTTCGTGGACGACTAGACTTGGCGGTCCGGTCGGATGCCTTGTGGGTTGGAGGCACGCGATTGGCTTTGTTTATAGCCATCTTATGGCACTTTGCTTCATTGTCGTTCTTGTTTATTTGTGTATCTTGGCACTGCGGCCTTTGTCCGTAATAACTCTACTATTTGTTTATCTTCCGTTTGGTAGTGTGGTGTTTGGACTCTATGTTTGGAATGGAGTTCTTGTCTAATTTTGTAACAGGTGTGTATATTTGCTCGGGAAGTATACATATCTCGAGAAATCAATTTATTTGATTTGTGATGCTAGGACCAGGTGGTTGGTTAAGCATTACAAGCCAAATAAATTGGGGTCTATTTACTAGACATATTAGGTTGGTTTACCATGATGCGGTGTCATACCTTGGGATCTGCCGCCCTCCACCTCTTCTTGGGTCAGAGGGAATAGCGATGATGCTAGGACGTAGCGGGGACCTCATGGACACCGTAGGGGAAGCAGTGATGCTGGTGTCAGCACCGTTGCAGATGGGGTGGTGGACTCAATCGGCATTTGGGTTGCAGACAATTCTGTAGACGTTGGAGCGGGGGTTGCCATCTCCAAAACAGGGGCGGACGGCAATGCTACTGCTGGGACGACAGTATCAACAGGCATGGGGGCTACTGTCGCCACGACCAACGCGGTTGCGGCTGGTATTGCGGTCTCCTCCTACACTGACTACGCCAAAGAGTTTGGGAACACTGCATGTATCGACGTGGGGGTTGTGCCCGCGTGCTCCTATGTTTGTTCCTTCTTGCTGCTTCTCGCCTTTTTCGCCCCGCCTGGGTGAGACGCCAATCCGAACGCATCTGCCGCCCCAAGCATCTTCTTGATGATGCTTGTCGGTGTTTTAGAACCGATCTTACGTAAAGATTGGTTGATTCGGGGGGTCTCCACAATTGATCACGCAGACAGAAAAGACACGAGGATTTTTATACAGGTTCGGGCCTTCTCTATGGAGAATAACAACCGTACTCCTGTGTGTATTGTATTGGGTGTCCTGGTTACAATTAGTGGAAAGACTTGCGCTAATACTGCTACTCATTGCCTCTTAGAAAAATCCTCCCCCTCTATCTCTAAAAGAAACCTATTTATAGTACGTGGAAGGGTAGTCATTCCAGGTCAAGAGGCGCCCCATTATTCCGTATTAATGAGAGTAATCACTAGAGTAGTAACCTCCCCACGTTACCTGACGGTTATCAATTAGAGATAATGGTGAGTTAACTACAGTTATTCCAGAGAATAACTACGTATCTTGACTGCTCCGATCTCACAGTTAATAGGGCCTACTGACGAGTGGACCCAGTTATCTGTGGAGAAGTCGTGACAGGATTGGTCATGGAAGGACTCACGACCAGGGGGTAGTCGTAGAAAAGCTTACGACTGGATACTGGTCATAGAAAGATTTACGACCGAAGATAATCGTAGGAGAACTCACGATTACGTGGTAGTCATAGAAATACTTACGACTATGGGGGTGGTCGTAGAAGGACTTACGACCACCTGATTAGTCTCTCCCTTACCAATGTAAGGGGTATACTTAATAACTGTGTGACGTCATATTTACCCATAATACACAATTACGAATAAATAGTAAAATGAGGATTATTAGATCCTCGTCATCTAGCCCCCTAGCTTCAAGTGAAACTAACATACTTGGGTAAGGAGTCATAGATGATCCTAAGACCAGTAGGTGGCTATAGAAAAAAGGTTGAAGGAAAAACTCTTCAACGTGTGTTTCATTAGACTAGAAATATACTTGGTCAATGTAGTTTGTTGGAAATCTCACGACTACAAGGTAGTCGTAGAAAATCTTACGACTTCAGAGTAATCGTGGTGCGACGATCGGAAGTAAAGCCTTTCCGAGTGGTATTTCTTTTGACCAGAAATATACTTGGCCAAGAAGGTAACTTCGTTTGAGGTGTGAAAAGATCCTTGGTTTTCTCGAACAGGCAGATTTAAAAAAAAACTGTCCGTTAGAGTAATTCCCGAAGCGGTGGAAACCGTTAAGTTTCCACAGCGTTTCGTTTCAAGCGTGCGGTTATAAAACAGACCGCATGGGTGACTTTAGGGTTCTTACCTTTTCCCAATTCACCCTGACTGTTCATCAAGTTGTCGTCTCCTCCGCCGCCAGCGACACTGTGTGCTTTCTTGAAGCTTTCACAAATCCAATTCTCCCTTTCGTGAGAAAAGATGGCTAGGATCGTCTCTGATTGGGTTGAATCGGAAATGGACACAGCGAAGATGAACTCCTTGGTTGCTGCCGAGAAGATCCCTGAGGAGGTTCTCGTGAAGTGGATTTCAACACATGGACAACACTGGCCGTCAGGGGAGGACGATCAAACCCCTATCTTCCAGGCGTATTGTGAGTGTGGCCTTCGATTGTCTGCTCATCCCTTCCTCACAATCATGCTCGAGCATTATGGGGTGGAATTAGTAAACCTTGGACCTAATTCCATCACAATGCTAAGTGTTTTCATGTACTTGTGTGAGGCATACCTGGGGATTCCGGCGGACATCGAGCTTTTCTAGTACTACTACGGGATGGCTCGACAAGTCGGAATTGCCGGAAGTTGCGGTCTGAAGCTCCACGACGGTAAGTCAAGGGAGTATATTCAGATGTTCACCAGGTCCTCGTGGCAAGGGTGGAAGAAGAAATGGTTCTAGTGGGAAGTCACCGAGGAAGATAGCCTCTCGTTCATCGGGAATGCTGCCGAGAGGATTTCTTCTTGGGATTCGACTACCAAGAATCTTGATCGGATCGCCCCCTACATTCAATCTATCAAAGACTTGAAGGTGGGGGCTTACCGAATGGCACGTGGTGAAGGACTTCATCACGCGCCGTATTTGTCTCCTGAAGAAACGAGTTCCTCCTATGTGGAGGTACTCGGGGAAAGAAGACCCGACCAGGGACTACAAGGATGGTAAGTGGAATGCTCACTTTTTGACTCTGGCCTTGGTTAAGCTTGATCTGGTCTGTTGATTGTGCTACTTATCCGTACAGATCTTCCACAGGCGGAGATTGACGCCCGCGTCAGGCTCATCTGTGAGAAGAGTTCGTCCAGTGTAGCAGCTCCCCAAATTCTCGCAGTTTTGACCACAGAGGAAAAGGTGGAGCGCCTAAAGGTAATCGAGAATCAACTTCGTCTTTAGGCCCTTATAGTCGTAAAAAGATTTACGACTAAAGGATTTGTCATGGAAAGACTTACAACTGTGGGCTGGTCGTAGAAGTACCTACGACCAGTTAGTGATCGTAGAAAAACTTACGACCACTTTCTTTTTCTGATCTTCAACAGAAAGTAGGCATGGAAGACCGCCGAGTTGATGTGGAAGTCAAATTGGTGGTCATTGGGGCGACAGCGCAAGTGGAGCCAGCAAAAGCTCCTCCAACCAAAAGACGTCAACTTGTAAAGGTCGGCGACAAAGGTGGTGCGAGTTCGGCTCCTCCTGCTCCCTTTGCTAAATTCGCTGCAGACATAGAGGCTGAGGCAAGGGAAAAAGCAAGGGAAGCTGCCTTTGCGCTTAAGCGTAAAGCCCCCAAGGCCAAGGTACCCTTCTATTATGACAATAAGACTTTCGCAGTTTCTACTTCTCGTGGCTTTATAAAGCAGCTAGAAAAGGAGAACTGGAAGAGCTTCATGTTTTTTGTGAAGGAAACTGCTGCTTCAGCAGAACTCGAGGTCGAGGGGAGCAGTGCTCTTGAAGTGGTCGAGAGGGACCTCGGCCACTCGGGAAGTCGGGAAGAGGTGACTCCCGTTTCCCTGATCGAATCTCGACCAACAATAGTCGAGAAGAAGTCGAAGAAACCTTCTATTGGGAAGGTTGCTCCCAAGTTCTGGGTTAGGTCCAGCGCGCAGAGGTATGTGAAAAACAGAAGCGTAAGAACAGCATTTACCCTTTGTTTTTCACGAGTTAACTTGTTCTTCGTTTTGTGATCTTAGCCCAACTCCTTCAACCCCCATGGATGCTTCTATTGATAAGCCCGCCGTTACTTCTTCAGCTAACGAGGGAGCAGCGGCGATAGTGGATGAAGTACTTGCCACCATTCCCATGGTAGAAGGAGTTGTCGACGCCGAAGTTGCTACGACCACTGATGTGGTCGTAGAAATGGAAGTGGAGACAAGGGAGGCCGTGAAGGAGACGCCAGGAGAAGGTGGTGGTGAGAGCTCCGACCACCGTGCCGGTAAGGAGGTTGTCGAGGACATTCCTTCTGATGCTCCAGGCAGTGTTACCATCACAGAGTCAGAAGAAGAACAATATTTTAACTTCTGCTCTGATTTCTTCAACCCTGCTTCCATCGTAGGATCTTCCGCCTACATATCTCGTGACCGAATCCCTCACCCTAGCAGCATTCCCAATTGTGGGGATGTCTTCGATGACGAACGTCTCGAAGGCGGTTAGTGGAAACGAGTCGAGGAGATGGATGGGATGAAAGATCCATTAAGGATAGTCTCCATGTTTGCTTGGTCAAGCATGAATATAAGTATCCATCGATACCCACAAGTATAGTTTTATCCTTGCTTCTTATTGCCTTTCTTTCCTACAGAAAGCTGTGGAACAAGTTGCTATGGTTTGCGAGTACAACCGGCAACTTGTCAAATTACGACAGGAAAAAGCAGTACTCTGCGAGCAAGCAGAGAGGTGTTGAGTAACTGACATTCATAATCGTTTTATGATTCTACTACTTGTTCAGTACTCGGGAGGGGGTTGTCATAGAAAATCTTACAACTTAGTACTGGTCGTAGAAAGACTTACGACCAGAAGTAATCGTAGAAAAACTTACGATCATGTGTCAGTCACGGAAATACTTACGACTGCTCATCTTTGTATTCATGTCCACCCTTAACTTTTTCAGGTTTAAGAGTGACGAGAAGACCTTAGCTGATTCGCTCGACTTCGAAAAAGCCTAGACGAAAAAGTTAAAGGATGAGGTCACCAACCTTCTGAAGAAGCTTCAGGAGGCCAACTCTGCAGCTCAAGAGTTGCAGGAAAAAATAAACAGTACATGAAGTTACGACTGCTTATAATCTTGATCTTCACCTTCCTAATTTCTCATTCTTTTTCAGAAAAAAAGTCGAAACCAAGGCCCTTCAAGCCGAGGTGGGGACTCTTCGGATCGAGGTTCAGGAAAAAACCTCAGTCGTTCGTGAGATCGCCGCATCGCAAAAGACAAAGATCAGGAAATTGAGAAATTAGATTCTCAATTAGCGGGTAAGTGAAACTTTACCTGCTATTTAATTGTTTTTCCTTCTCGTAGAATCATTTTATCTAACTAATCCTTACTCTTTTCAGAGCGGTTAGTTGAAATAAAACAACTCCACGAGGCTTCGACTTGCACTTAGGAAGAGATGAAGTCGATGAAGATCAATCTTCAAGACAACATTCCGCTTTTGAATAATGTACTCGATGGGATACATGCTGAAAAGGTCACACCTCGCGACGACACGATAGCCGCTCATACGAGTGCCATTGGGGAGCAAGTCGGTACCTTACAAGAGTTGGTGACTACTCTGAAGACCAACCAGAATGACTCGATAAAGGAAGCGGTCAAAGGAGCTGTAAGCTTTGTTTTAGCAAATCTTAAGGCTCGTGACCCCCAACCTTAACCCTCATTCTGTTGAAGCTGACTTCGACTGCACCGAAGCCAAAGCAGAATAGCTAATAGAGGATATGCAGTCGTTCGACGAGAAGGTCGCAGAGGAAATGCAAATCAAATCTCCTTTGTCAGAGTAGTCTGTAATAAGGACCTGTAAAGACAAGCCTTTTGGTGATGTATAAATATATGATCTTTTCCTTTTTCCTGCAAATCATCTCATAGAGTAGTTAGTAACTCGTAAGATAATGAAGGGAAAAGATAACAAATCATCTTGTAGAGTAGTTAGTAACTCGTAAGATAACAAATCGAAAAAAGAAACCAAGACTAAGAATTGAAGTCATGTTTATAACTTTATCCTAGCCCCCGACTATTTGCTTAGTTTATTTGAATAAACTAAGGAAATAGTAAAGAAAGGGTTTCTGAAAACAGAGAGGTTTGTTTGACTTATATCTTTCGTTTCTCGATTATCTTGCACTAGTCGAAAGAGTGGAAACTGATCGACGCTAGGAAGTTCCCTCTAGTGGGCAGGACCACGTGCAGAAAGGAAAGACTTCGACTAGGTGATGTTACCATCTCCGACCAGATTAATCAAATCAATAGTGACAACTTGAGTAAAACAAACATCTAGAGGACCTCAAAAAATTCATTCGACCTTTTTCAATATACCCGATAAGTTTGTCCTAGTAGGAAAAGTAGGAAACTGAACGACGCTAGGAAGTTCCTTCTAGTGGGCAGGACCATGTGCAGAGAGGAGAAGCTTCGACTAGGTGTGTTTGTTCCTTCGACCAGTTAAAACCGACCAAGTTTACCAAAAGTAGTCGAACAAATCTCAAAAGTGCACTCTTTTTAGAGTATTTTTCAAAATGAATAAATAAACTAAGGTGATACGAATTTGCATAAAAACTTTTCGACCATGTTTCTGAGCCCAAAAAACTATGTATTGGCAGCAAAAGTTAGGACCAAGGCGATGCTAGGAAGCTCCTTCTATCGGAGCAGGACCACATGAAGAGAGGAGAGACTTCGACTAGTTGTTGTATCCTTTCTCCAGGAAGTGTAAAGAGAAATCGAGCGTATAAAATATGGTCGAAAAATTATAAAAGCAAAAACTCAAAGAAAGACAATAAAGATAGAAAGAACCAAATACTTTATTGTCGTGGAGGTTCGTTACACGTAAAATTTGCGTAACTGGTCAATGTTCCAAGAGTTTGAGAGAACGCGGCCATCCTCCATTGCTAGTCATACCGAACCTAGACGCGTAACTTCGACCATAGTGTAAGGACCTTCTTACTTGGGAGAAAGTTTATTCCGATTGGACTGGGATTGGATAAGACTCAATACCAAGTCACCTACAGCAAGGCTGCGAGGTTGGACCTTATGATCGTAGTATCTGCGCAGGGCTTGTTGGTAGACTGCTGAACGGATTAATGCCTGGTTCCTCTTTTCTTCGAGCAGGTTGATGTCGTCCGCTCGAAGTTGTTCTTGGGCGGAGTCGTTTAAATTTTCAACTCGTGTTGACCTGATCTTTAGTTCTGACGGAAGCATGGCTTCTGCACAAAAAACTAGAAAGAAAGGTGTTTCTCCTGTAGCCCAACTAGCAGTCGTATGGATGGCCCATAATACTGAGGGTAATTCTTGTACCCAAACCCCGAGCGCTTGACAAGCTGGTCGAAGACTCGAGTTTTAATCCCCTTCATTATTTGGCCATTCGCCCTTTCGACCGCCCCATTGCTTTGGAGATGGGCAACAGAAGCGTAACACAGCTTGGTACCCAACTCGTCGCAAAATTCTTGAAATTTTGCGCTCGAAAATTGCTTGACATTATCTGTGGTGATTTGACTAGGTACCCCAAATCGAGTTATCACGCATCTCATCATGAACCTTTTAGCTGCTTCCATTGTTATCCCAGTTACAGGTTCGGCTTCTATCCATTTTGTGAACGTGTCAATAGCCACAAAAAGGAATTCAAATCCTCCTGGAGCTCTGGGCAACGGTCCTAGGATATCGAGACCCTAGGTTGCAAAAGGCCAAGATAAAGGAATTGTTTGCAACGCTTGAGCCGGTTGGTGTATTTGCCTGCTATGAAACTGACATTGTACACATTTTTTAACCAGCTCCTTGGCATTGTAGAGGGCTGTTGGCCAATAGAAACCTTTCGAAAGGCTTTACCGACCAACATTCTGTAGGAAGCATGAGTCCCATAGATGCCTCCGTGTATGTCGTGAAGGAGTTTTAATTCTTCGCTCTGCGGAATGCATCGCATGAGCACCCCTTGAGTTCCTCTTTTATAGAGGATACCCTCGACCAAAGCATACATTTTGGCCTTTCGGGATAATCGATCTACTTCGAGATCGTCGTCGGGTATGAAACCCATCTGAAGATACTCGTAGATGGGAGTCGTCCAAGTATCCTTATACTCTAGAGAGGCTGTTTCGTTAGGAGGTGTCTCTAGTTCTTCGACTAGGGACGGTTTCTGGACTAGTTCCAGAAAAACTCCTTTTGGTACTATGGATCGGGAAGAAGCTATACGAGCAAGTTGGTCTGCGAGGAAATTATCCTTTCGAGGGATAAATTGTACCTCAAAGCCCAAAAAATGCTTTTCTAACTTTCAAACTTCCGATAAGTACCGAGACATAGTCGGATTAGAGCACTGGTACTCTTTTCTGACTTGATTCACGACTAGTTGAGAATCTCCTCTCACGAGTAGTCGGCGAATCGAGAGCGCTTTCGCAGCTCGTATACCAGCTAGCAAACCTTCGTACTCTGCCACATAGTTAGTGGTCTAAAAGTTTAATTGTATGGCATACTTTAAGGTATCTTCGGTAAGAGAGTCCAGGATCACCCCAGCCCCCGAGCCACTTATGGTAAGTGACCCGTCAAAGTACATCATCCACTGGTCGTGGGAATCGTACTAGGGATCCTGAACAGGTTTAGGATTTGTCCATTCGGCGACAAAGTCTGCCAAGATCTGGGATTTAATGGTCGTTCGGGACACGAAATGGATGTCGAACGCCCCAAGTTCGACAGACCATTTTGCCATGCGTCCCGCTGTTTTCCTATTCTAGAGGATCGCTCCCAAGGAAAACTCAAACGACATAGCTAGTTTGTGCGCCTGAAAATAATACCGCAGTTTCCTCGAAGACATGAGGAGGACATATAGAAGTTTTTGAACCTGAGGGTAACACTCCTTAGGTCCGTGTAAAACTTCGCTAACGTAGTAAACTGGTCGATGTATGTTTTCACGTTCTTCGACCAGTACTGCGCTCACTGCTTGTGGCGTGGAAGCTAGATAAATTAAGAGCGTCTCTCCTGGTTTCGGAGAGACCAGAATAGGAGCGCTCGTAAGATATCTCTTAACATCCTCAAAGGTTGTGTTAGCCTCTTCTGACCACTCGAAACCTTCATACTTCCTTAGAAGTTTGAAAAAAGCCAATCCTTTTTCTCCCAAACGTGCGATGAAGCGACCTAACGCCGCCATGCACCCTGTGAGTTTCTGAACTTCTTTTTTCATGGTCGGGGGGCGCATCTGCATGATTGTAGGATCGCGGGGAGGCTACGATAGCACAAACAAAAAAAAATTACCGCGCAACCAAGGAACCTCCGCTAGTAATAGATCACGAGATTACCACTAGATCGCGACTCGTAGCGGAAGTAGAGTTTAGCGAGAGATCGTAATTGTACATGCCGCGCGCGGATGAACGCCGTGAAGATCATCCTAGTCGATGCTTCGCAACAACACCAAGGTATCACTCAAAGTGTAGCGCGGCGGCGTGGTTGAGGAGAGCATGGCTTATTAGGGTTTCGGGATTTCTTCCAGAAAGATTGATCAATCACGATCCCCATGCCACCGCCTCTATATATATAGGCATCCATAATGGGTCATTACTCGTGGCCTATAAGATCACTATTTCAAATCCGAGCCCTTTAAGTGTGTGACCCTATAGGTTCGTGTGTAATTGGTTGTGACCCAAACTCTTTTCCGATCACGAGTGTTAGCGACCTAACGCACATAACGATTCCCGAACACACAGAATATTTGGACGAACCTTAATGCAATATGATCTACGACTGTGTCCTTATCATTTACGACCGGCTCGCACTTAGTCACGACCAGTTCATAATTAGTTACAACCATTTCGTAACTCTTTATGACCGATTAGTACCTAACTACGACGCTTTGCAACTCCTTACGACCGGTTGGTGATTATGTTCGAGTAGTCTTCGACTAGGTCGCATCCCCATACGACCGACCGATCTACGACTTCGGGAACTTAATGACCTGCTTGTGTATTCTCCCTTTGCGTCATGATATCTGGTTGAACTCCAGGTGAGATAACATGTCATCCATGGACTGTTCAAAACTTTCTCGATCAAGTGTCGAATAACTTCATGTGGTCGACACTTCGACCACTAGTGGCATGGCCATGCACTTTCTTTATTCGACCACAACGAGGCCCGAGACATCTCTCTGTTATGTTAAGAGGGGCAAATCCATATCCGACCAGTCACATTCCTCCGCATGTTTCATAGCATACCCTAAAGCTACCTTTATAACTACCCAGTTACAGAGTAGCGTTTGGTAACCCCTAAGAGTGTGATTACACATGTAGGAAACTATACTGATCTCAGGTCTAAGGGTTATACATCATCATTGCTTGAGACCAACTAACGACACATAAAATCATAACAATCTTAATAGTGTCTCAAGGTGGGTCTTATCCAACACCATGTTCTCTAACATGTGTCCATATTATTGATTTGATATCTCCATATCTATGACCTGTGAAACATGGTCATCAACCAATACATATGCGAGTCTATTCATATGTGTCCTCATATGTTTCCGACCAGGGAACGTTTAAGAATAATTATCGCAGAAATGCAGAGTTTCACAATCAAGTCACATACTTGATGACAAATATTGACGATATAATTCTAGGAACAAGATAACACATTATCCAATGTTATGAACATAATGTAATATAATCATCTCTATGATTGCCTCTAGGGCATATTTTCAATGATCTCCACTTGCACTAGAGTCAATCATTTAGGTATCTAATACCAATAGCTCTTGTGTGCGCCTCATGCTTTGGCTGTGTGAGAGGCTTTGTCAACGGATCAGCAACATTTATATCCGTATGAATTTTGCATATCTTAACATCCCCTCTATCCACCAATTCGCGAATAAGGTGGTAACGCCTGAGTACATGCTTGGACTTCTGATGGGATCTAGGCTCCTTAGCCTGCGCAATGGCTCCATTATTGTCACGATAGAGATCCATTGGGCCCGAGGCACTCGGAACCATACCCAATTCAGCAATGAAATTCCTTATCCAAACACCTTCCTTCGCATCTTCAGAAATCGCAATGTACTCGGCCTCTGTCGTTGAATCAGCAACCGTCCCTTGCTTGGAACTTTTCCAGCTCACTGCTCCATTCAAAATGAATACAAAACCAGATTGCGAACGATAATCATCTTTGTCGGTTTTGAAGCTTGCATCGGTGTAACCATTTACAACGAGCTCTTCATCACCGCCATAAACTAGGAACGCATCCTTAGTCCTTCTTAAATACTTAAGAATGTTTTTCACAACTATCCAGTGACCTTCACCGGGATCAGCTTGGTATCTACTCGTAACACTTAGAGCATATGATACATCAGTCGAGTACATATCATGGCATACATGATGGATCAATAGTGAAGCATACGAATACCATTCATACGGTCTCGCTCACCAGTTGTCGAAGGACACTGACTCTTGCTAAGACTTATGCCATGTGACATAGGCAAGAACCCTTTCTTGGCATCCTGCATGCTGAACCGAATCAACACCTTGTCAATGTAAGTACTTTGGCTTAATCCAATTAGCCTTCTTGATCTATCTCTATAGATCTTTATTCCTAAGATATATGCTGCCTCTCCTAGGTCCTTCATAGAAAAACTATTTTTCAATGATACCTTAATGATTCAAGCATTGGAATGTCATTCCGATCAATAATATGTCATCTACATATAAGATCGAATAACGAAAGTGCGCTCCTACTAACCTTCATGTAAACACATGGTTCTTCTTTGTTCTTGTGAAACCAAACCTTTTGATCTCCTCATCAAAACGTATATTTCAACTCCGAGATGCTTGCTTCAACCCATAAATGGACTTTTGAAGTTTGCATACTTTCGTAGCATTCTTTGGATCGACAAAACCTTCAGGCTGTGTCATGTACACATCCTCACTTAGGTTTCCATTAAAGAAAGCTGTTTTGACATCCATTTGCCATATCTCATAGTCGAAATATGCAGCAATAGCTAGAATGATCCGTATAGATTTAAGCATCGCTACCAGTGAGAAAGTCTCATGGTAGTCAACTCCTTGAACTTGTCGAAACCCTTTTGCGACTAGAGCTTTATGAATGTGAACATTTTCATCCATATCAATCTTTTTCTTATAGATCCATTAGCACTCAATGGTTTTAACACCATCAAGAGGATCGACCAGATTCTAAACCTGATTGTCACTCATAGAGTCTATCTCGGATTTCATGGCTTCAAGCCATTTCTCAGAGTCTGGGTCCATTATCGCTTCCTCAAAAGACTTAGGCTCATCATTATTCAACAATAATACGTCATGCCCATACCTTATAGGCAATTGACGTGGCCTTTTAGATCTACGTGGGGCTGATGCCTCATCTATAGGTTCAACAACAATTTGTTCATCCTGTAGAGGTTCAGTAGGAGTTGAAACACTTTCAGCTGTTTTTCGAATTTCTTCGAATTGCACCTTTCTCCCACTAACTTCTTTTGAAAGAAACTTTTTCTCCAAAAAGGCACCATTTCGGGCAACAAAAACTTTGCCCTCTTCCCTGTTGTAGAAGTAATATCCTTTGGTTTCCCTAGGATATCATCCTATAAAGAAGCATTTATCTGACTTGGGTGTGAGTTTATCAGATGTCAAACGTTTAACATATACATCACATCCCCAAATCCTTAGAAAATACAAACTAGGACTCTTCCCAGTCCATATCTCATATGGTGTCTTATCTACTGATTTTGATGGTAACTTATTTGAAGTGAAAGCGGCAGTTTCAAGAGCGTAACCCCAAAAATACAATGGCAGATTAGATTGGCTCATCATCGACCGAACCATGTCCAACAAGGTCCGATTACGCCGCTCCGACACCCCATTCCATTGTGGAGTGCCCAATGGTGTAAGCTGTGGAACAATCCCACATTGTTTCAAATGATCACCAAATTCATGGCTCAAAAATTCACCTCCACGATCAGATCGTAAAGATTTGATTGTCTTGCCAAGTTGATTCTGTACCTCACTCTAGAACTCCTTGAACTTTTCAAAGGATTCCAACTTGTGCCTAATTAAATAGACATATCCATATCTATTATAGTCATCGGTGAAGGTAATGAAGTACTGAAAACCACCTCTAGCTGTTGTGCTCATTGGTTCACATACATCAGTATGTACGAGTGCCAATAGGTCGGACGCCCTCTCAGCTCGACCAGTGAAAGGAGTCTTGGTCATCTTTCCGAGTAGGCAAGATTCGCACGTTTCAAATGATTCTAAATCAAATGAGTTTAGAATTCCATCATCATGGAGCTTCTTCATACATTTCTCACTTATGTGACCCAAACGACAATGCTAAAGAAAAGTGGAATTCATATTATTAGGCCTAAGCCTCTTCGCATTAATATTATAGACGGGTGCAACATCAAGATTCAAAATAAACAACCCATTCAAAACAGGTGCATAGCCATAAAACACTTCATTCAAAAATATAGAACAATCATTGTTCTCAATAATGAATTTATAACCCTCTGCCATCAAACATGGGGCAAAGATAATGTTTCTACTCATTGCTGGAACGTAATAACAATTATTTAATTCCATAATAAATCCTGAGGGCAAAAATAATGGCAAGGTCCCGACGGCTAATGCAGCAACCCTTGCTTTATTCCCAACGCGAAGATCCATCTCGCCTCTTGCAACTCTCCTAATCCTTGTTAGACTCTGCATCGAATTGCAAATATGAGCAACCGATCCGGTATCAAATACCCATGAGTTAACATAAGAATCAGCAAGAAAAACATTTATAACATTAATACCTGAAGTGGAAGGTTTAGTCCCACCATTCTTTTTCAGATCATCCAGGTATTTCTTGCAGTTCCTCTTCCAATGGCCTAGCTCTTTGCAGTAAAAGCATTCATTGTCTTGAGTTGGGCCAGACTTAGTCTTGGGCTTAGGCTTGTTGGTTTGGATCTTATCTGAAGCTTTAGCCTTGCCCTTTCCATTGACCCTAGTCTTAGCCTTCTTCTTGAAGCTCGTACTCTTTTGCACCATCATCACATGAATGTTGCTTTTCTTAATGCTGTCTTCCGCAGTCTTAAGCATCATGTGTAGTTCGGTGAGATTCTTGTCTAAATTATTCATATGGAAGTTCAGAATGAACGGCCCATAGCTTGCAGGAAGCGAAGCAAGAATCAAATCTGTAGCCAACTCTTGACTAAGTGGAAAACCAAGTTTTTCCAAGCTTTGTGTGTAACCAACCATCTTAATTACATGTGGGCTCACTGGACTACCCTCAGCTAGCTTACACCAAAACAATTTCTTTGAGATCTCATATCTCTCAGTTCTTGCTTGTGTCTCAAACATGCCTTTGAGCGCCACGATCATATTATAGGCCTCAATGTTCTCAAACTGCTTCTGAAGGTCTGAGTTCATAGCAGCAAGCATGAGACAGCTAACATCAAGGGACTCATCACATGCCTTTTTATAGGCGCTTTTAAGAGCAACAGCAGTATTTTCAACAGACACATCTGGAATTGGTTCCTCTAGAATATGTTCCTTTTTATATTGCCTAAGAACAATTCTTAGGTTGCGGGACCAATCCGCAAAATTTGTTCCATTCAGTTTTTCCTTATCAAGTACCGAACGTAAAGCAAAACTGGATGTAGGTACAGCAGTTGGTGCCATGATCTACAACATAAAATATGCAAAACTAAGATATATGTTCAAAAAGTAACTTGTATTAAACAATTTAATAAAGATACTCCTACTAAATACCATATCCCTCTTATGACATTCTAGTGATTCAAGATCCATAATTAATTAATCTCCTAGTGAGCTTTGGCATCACTGCTAGAAGATTACTGAATATGGTAAGCAACCCTTTGCTAATCATATCTCTATATGACTCTTGTTGTTGGGCAGCATCTCTATGCTACGGCACCCAACCCTATGCCCCAAGGTCCATAACCGTTATGATGACCTTGTCAAGTTAGACCAATGCTAAGCGTGTAAGTGTTTGACACAAACCCATCTAGTCAAGGAAAGTTAATGGCACTCTGCTTTGGCAAGACCTACCATTAAAATACAAGACTTTGGATGGTGCAGCAAATTGGGAGGGCATCAATTTTAACTCAATATTAAGTGAGGGAATTTTACTTCTACCATGTCAAGAGCATTCAAAGCAATTAAATAACATGCATAGAAATAAAAGAACAAAAGAAAGGCATTCACAGACAATCATATTGTATTGTGATATAGTATGACCCTTCCATAAGGTGATCTCCATCGTCGTGTTTCCTGTGCGCCATGTCTCCAGGTAGCCAAAACCTCCAAGTACTCCCACTAAACCATTACTGATAATAGCACTAGTGACAAAATACAAAGAGTGAAAAAGCATCACAAGTCGACACGCAAGCCGTTATACAAATATAGACAGCCTTGGGCTACAATAAGCATGACACGCAGGTCATGAACATTACACACATACATGCATCTCATACATTATGGGTCATACTATTCATAAAATCATGCAAAAACAAGTTAGATATAGAATCACATTCTATCTAACGAATGACGTGAATTAGCGATACCAAACACAAGTTAAGGTCCTAATCCACAGGGGTGGCAATCCGCACCAGAAGGGCGGAAACCCTATCTATATTCCAAGGTCCTTTTCGGCGGTTGCTTGTATGCGAAAATTATCGAACCACGTAGATCCGATCTACTACTTTGTCCTTGTAAATCGCATTAGATTAATCACATTAACCCTTTTTGATCGCTACTCCGATTCGATCAATCAGATTGATCTTCGCGTGCTCCATGTATTTACAATCACTGTTAGCCCCGATGGAGAAAACCCGACCGGTAGAGGCAAGTCGTGATACGACCACAAAACACGATCACAGAATAACAATCATGAACCCATTTTACGACCACCGCACAAGGACGATCATATCGACCATCACCAAAAACGATCTATCACATAGAACGACCAACAGAAACAGAAAGAGATCACATCTATGACCCCCGCATAACACAATATGCATCTAATCCGAATCTAAAACTAGACGGGATGGCTCTGATACCACTGTAGGATCGCAGGAAGGCTACGATAGCACAAACAAACAAAAAATTACCGCGCAACCAAGGAACCTCCGCTAGTAATAGATCACGAGATTACCACTAGACGCGCTGACTCGTAGCGGAAGTAGAGTCGATGTAGCGAGTTCAAGCAGTCGTAGTTGTACTTGCCGCGAGCCTTCTCCTCCTACTCCGATGAACATCGTGAGTCGCGGATCATCCTAGTGCTGATGCTTCGCAACAACACCTCCAAGGTATCCACACGTACGGGGCAGGGACACCACGCACAGGAGTGCTAGCGCCGGCGGCATGGTTGAGGAGAGCGTGGCTTATTAGGGTTTTGGGATTTCTTCCAGAAAGATTGATCGATCACGATCCCCATGCCACCGCCCCTCTATATATATAGGCATCCATAATGGGTCCCGAACAGCAGGCCCATTAGGAACTCGTGGCCTATAAGAATTTGGATCACCATCCAATTCAAATCCTAGCCCTTTAAGTGTGTGACCCTATAGGTTCGTGTGTAATTGATTGTGACTCAGAAACTCTTTCCCGATCGCGAGTCGTCAGCGGTACCTAGCAGCACATAACGATTCCCGAACACACACAGAATATTTCAGACGAACCTTAATGCAATATGATCTACGACCAGGTCCTTATCACTTACGACCAGCTCGTACTTAGTCACGACCAGTTCATAATTAGTTACAACCAGTTCATAACTCGTTACGACCAGTTAGTACCTAACTACGACCAGTTTGCAACTCCTTACGACCAGTTGGTGATTATGTTCGAGTAGTCTTCGACTAGGTCGCATCTCCATACGACTTCGACCAGTCTACGACTTCAGCCAGTCTACGACTTCGGGAACTTAACGACCTGCTTATGTATTCTCCCTTTGCCTCACGATATATGGTTGAACTCCAGGTGAGATAACATATCATCCATGGACTGTTCAAAACTTTCTCGATCAAGTGTCGAATAACTTCATGTGGTCGACACTTTGACCACTAGTGGCATGGCCATGCACTTTCTTTATTCGACCACAACGAGGGGCCCAGAGACATCTCTCCTGTTATGTTAGGAGGGGCAAATCCCATATCCGACCAGTCACATTCCTCCGCATGTTTCATAGCATACCCGAAAGCTACCTTTATAACTACCCAGTTACGGAGTAGCGTTTGGTAACCCCTAAGAGTGCCATTACACATGTAGGAAACCATGCTGATCTCAGGTCTAAGGATTATACATCATCATTGCTTGAGACCAACTAACGACACATAGAATAATAACAATCTCAATAGTGTCTCAAGGTGGGGTCTTATCCAACACTATGTTCTCTAACATGTGTCCATATTATTGATTTGATATCTCCATATCTATGACCTGTAAAACATGGTCATCAACCAATACATATGCTAGTCTATTCATATGTGTCCTCATATGTTTCTGACTAGGGAACGTTTAAGAATAATTATCGTAGAAATACAGAGTTTCACAATCAAGTCACATACTTGATGACAAATATTAACGATATAATTCTAGGAACAAGATAACACATTATCCAATGTTATGAACATAATGTAATATAATCATCTCTATGATTGCCTCTAGGGCATATTTCCAAGCAATTTTCCTAAAGAGACTCCGAACAGACACTTCTCAGGATTGAGCTTTAGGTGGTGTTTTCTGTGTTTGTTGAATGTTTCTTGCAAGTCTGTGATATGATTAAGCCGCTTGCTGCTTTTTACGACTAGATCATCAACATAGGCTTCCAGATTTCGGCTTAGTTGAGGTGAAAAAGTCGTTTGCATCAAACGCTGAAAAGAAGCTCTAGCATTCTTTAAACCAAATGGCATTTTGACATAGCAAAATATTCCAAATGGTGTAATGAATGCGGTCTTTTCTTCATCTTCTCGACCCATATTGATCTGGTGGTGATCTGGTGGTAACCAGAGTATGCATCTAGAAAGCTTAACATTTAACATCCAGCAGTAGAGTTAACCAACTGATTGATACGAGGTAAAGGGAAATCATCTTTTGGACAAGCTTTATTAAGATCAGTGAAGTCTACACACATACGCCATTTGTCGTTCGACTTCCTAACCATTATAGGGTTAGCCAACCACTCTCGGTGGTTGACTTCTCTTATAAAGCCTACTTTAAGCAACTTGTCCAATTATGACCTAATAGCATCTCATCGATCAGGGGCAAATCTCCGTAACTTCTGTTTTACAGGTACTTTGTCAGGCCATAAGGCTAGCCTGTGCTCAACCACTTCCCTGGGGACTCCGGGCATGTCGGATGCTTGTCACGCAAAGACATCTGCGTTTGCTCGAAGGAAAGTGATGAGGGCGTCTTCCTGTTTGGGTCAGAAGAATCCCCAATGCGAACAGTCTTCGAGGGCTCCTCCACGTCCAAAGGGACCTCTTTGACTTGGTCGTTCGGCTTTGGTGTAGCTTTAGGCTTCGACTTGCTAGTCGAAGGCTGACTTTCGTCTCGAGTTAGTATTTGTCCAACCATCTCGAGGGACCGACGGTCGCAGGAATGCGCCATCTTCTTGTCACAATAAATTGTGATCACTCCTTTGGGACCTGGCATCTTAGGACATGATACCCATAATGAGTAGCTATTAAGAATTTTGTTAGAGTTGGTTGTCCGAGTATGGCGTTATATGCCATATTCAAATCGACCACATCAAAGGAGATTTTCTCTGTCCTGAAATTGCTTGGTGAGCCAAACATTAAAGGAAGAGAAACTTGGCCAATTGGTTTGACCGAAGACCCCGGTACGATTCCATGGAAAGAATATCGTACCAGCCTTACCTTTGTCCTGGGAACTTGCATCTCATCCAGGGTACTCGTAAACAGTATGTTTAACGAGCTCCCACCATCAACCAAAACTCGATTTACCCGACAATTGTTGATGGTGGGTTCAACCACAATTGGGAATCAACTGGTCTAGTCAAAGGGATCGGGTAGTCACCTTTCTCGAAAGTGATGGTGACTTCCGACCACTTCGGCGATTTATTGACAAGAGGAGAGTCGATTGTGTTTACCTCACGTTCGACAGCCTTAAGCTGTCGTCTTGACTCATATGCCGATGATCCTCCATAAGTGTGATCGATGGTGTCTTGTTTGTCCTACCTGTTCAAGAGTAGGAAGTGGCCCCTTGCCAGAGTAATAGTATTCGAGTTTTCCTAGAAAAACTCGGCAATTGCGAAGGTCATGCCTTTCTTTTTTGTGAAAAGGACACCACCTGGGTTTGTCACTCTTCCAATCTTGGCGCTTACCTTTGCTTCGATCAGAATTTTGTTTAGAGTTATGTGGCTCTTTGTCGCTTACGGCCAGGACCTCCTTAGAACCAACAGCTGGGGACTTGTGTCTCTTCGCCTTATTCTTGGATTTTTTTGCCCTTTTTATCCCTTTTCTTTCCACTTTCGCCTGCTCTTGAGGGATATTGTCTTCACGGTCAACAGTGTTGTTCCATTCGACTGCTTCAACGGCAGTCGCATACCTATCAACCATCTCGAAGAGTTCGGCGACAGTGGTAGGAGGATTCAAAGCTATATCCTCCGTTATCCTTCTGCTGCGGACTCCCTGCTTGAAAGCCCTGACTGAAGCGCCTGATGAATTGACGCAGAGTCTTGTGGTCGTTCTGTCTTATCTGGTGCAAGTCGTCCTCCTTTCCAGGGCAATTGTAGCTACCCTGGAAGTTCGCCAGCAGAAGGTCGCAGAGGTGCTACCACGAGTAGATCAACTCGAATGGCTCGTTTAAAAGCCATGATCGAGCAGATCCTTTAAGCACAGTCGGAAGGTAATTCGCCATTACATGCTCTCCTCCTCCTGCTGCTCGGATTGCGGTTGTGTAAATCTGAAGGAATTCAATGGGATTTTGGGTTCCATCGAATTTCTCCATGTTTGCTGGTCGAAAACAAGGTGGCCCGCGAACTGCTCGGAGATTGGGTGAAAATGTCCGACATCTCGAGATAACTTCTTGACGCCTTCTTTGCAGGAAAGAAGGGTTAATGTCACCAGGTGATCGTACTCGACAATACCCAGTCATAGGTGGGCTAGACCTATGGTAGGCCTCAGTTTTACGAGGGAAATACTCCTCGTATTCCGTTTGTTGCCGTAGATTTCGTCCCTGAAGTGGTGAAAGATCACCTCTCCTAGGGACTTGTCGATGTCCAAATGTTCGACGAGCCTTCCTCAAGTCAGGAGAGTGACGTGATCGATGATCATGTCTCCCCTCCATGTGACGAGTTGTTCGAGCGGCTAGTAGAAGATGGAGTCGTATTACCACGACTTCCGAGTTGATGTCGACGAGGTCGCTCGAGTCTTGCCATCGTGTTCCGAAGCCTTTGTGCGATCTCTTCGGAAAAGAGATCGTATCCTGGAGCCCGAGCGAGCTCTTGAGTTGGATTCTCAAGCAAGTCGTTGATGTGTTGGAGCTCCTGAGCCTCTTTCGACCGGAAATAAGAGCCCAGGGAGATTTTTCTGAGCTGCTATTTTTCTTCGTCGAGTTGCCTTAGAATCACCCATATTAGACCCTTGAGTTGGTTTTAATGGAGTGCAAGAATGTTGAGGATGTCCCGCACGTTCATCAAAGTGTTCATGTCATTCGCCAGCGGCGCTGTCCTTGCCATTGCCACGAGGGGATGTAGTGTGTGCCCGTCGGGGAGCATCATCAGTCCCGCCTCTAGGAGAATGATTCTTATTAGAGGGAATGACAAAGACCTCCCGTTGATGACCTCCACTTGCGCTCGAGGCCTCCTCGCTTGAGGAGTAGTCAAGTGACACCATTTGGCGACTTGGAGTAAACCCCTCCAGGTATGGGAACTCCGGGTTATAACTGTCTCCATCTGCAGTTGTGTCCTGCGATGGGATGGTAGTACTTGTAGGAAAAGCGTGTTTGATTCCCTGCTCTGCGGGATTATCCAGAGAGAAAGGACCATTAGGTTCCGATGAAGCTCTGGAATGATGGCTTCCAGAACTTGTCTCGCCAGGTCGTACTGCCTTAAGGGGACTCAAACACTCAGAGGGAAAACTCTCGTTGTGTTGTGAGTCGGTCTTAAGGCTTCTCTGTACGCGGTCGTGTTGACCCTTGCCCTCTGAGGAAGCTGGTCCCTCAATTGGGCGTACTGTTGTGGGGGGATAAGGATCCCTCCTCAACTCCGGCGGTGGTGCGGTCTCCTAGATCTAATAGAAGATCTCCAGAGGCGGCAATACCGTCAAATGACTCGATACTCCGCTCGTAATCGAAGCCGACATCCATGTCGACGTCTACGTAATCGGCCAAGTTGAACCAGTTCTCCTCGTTCCACTCTCCTGCCATGGAAGCATCAAAGAGAAAAAGAAAGAACTGTTGACAAGGAATTACCAGAAGATCCCCACGGTCGGCGCCAACTGTCGATGTTTTAGAACTGATCTTACGTAAAGATTGTTTGATTCAGGGGGTCTCCACAATTGATCATGCAGACAGAAAAGACACAGGGATTTTTAGACAGGTTCGGGCCTTCTCCAGGGAGAATAACAACCCTACTCCTGTATGTATTGTATTGGGTGTCCTGGTTACAATCAGTGGAAAGACTTACGCTAATACTGCTACTCATTGCCTCTCAGAAAAATCCTCCCTCTATCTATGAAAGAAACATATTTATAGTACGTGGAAGGGTAGTCGTCCTAGGTCAAGAGACGCCCCATTATTCCGTATTAATGAGAGTAATCACCGGAGTAGTAACCTCCCCAAGTCATCTAACTGTAATATCCCGGAAAGTTTTTGTCAGTTTTGTTGAGAGCAGGTTGATAATCATGATAGTGACCTGTAGTTTTTTTGCTAAAACCAGGTTTTTGAGGGGGAAAAGCGAAACTTTCTGGCAACTTGGGCCTGGGCCAAGGCCCAGTGGGGTGGCCGGCCATGGGGGCTCCTCCCCAAACCCTAGCCGACCAAACCCCTCTCCTCCCTAGCACCGCCCTCTCTCCTCCCTAGCACCGCCTCCTCTCCTACCTTGCGGCCAACCCTTCCCTTCCTCCTCCTTGCGCAGCCTCACCTCCCCACCTCCTTGCACCCTCCTTGATTCCCCATTGTTGCTGGCCAAGAGCAAGAAAGAAAAGCCTTGGGTGGCCGCCAAGAGGAAGAGAAAAGAAGGGAAGAAAAGGAGAGAAAGGGAGAAGGAAGAGAAGAAAGGGAGAAGGGAAGAAGGATCCGCAACCGAAGTCGTGGTGATCTTCATCCGCGCTGCGCACCTTCGCTATTTCGGCAAGGGTAACCCGTGGTTCTTTGTTTTGGGTCGTTTTCTTGTTGTCCAATTTTCGGATGACAGTAGATCGGTGTTCTGCAGTAGCATATATTGTCGTTTTTGGTTAAGGTAAAGGCAGATTTGGGTCTGGGCATCTCCTAGAAAGTTGTGGGCATCGTAGTTATCTTTCATTGCCGACAAGAATCAGGTCATTCGGACTTCGATAGCCAAAGTTATGATTTTTTTAGTGCTATGATGTTTCTGTGGGTAACAGATTTGACAGTGTCGGTTTAACCTGATTTAAACTCGCTGTTAGAGGAGTTTCCAGAGGGTCTCACCATAACGAAAATGAAGCTAATCCTCTTAGCTTTCAGGAAAACTAAAGATCACTGAATTTGGATGAACGTAGAGAAAGTTATGCTATTTTCTTTATTTCTGTCCAGAAACTGAATGCTGTTGAGCTGCTCTGACTAAAGGGATTGGTAGGGGTAGAAGATGGCTGAATCAGAGGGTCACCCCAACTAGGTTTATTTAGGCAACTTAATTACATTTTCAGAAAGTCTAAGATCATCTCATTTGGACCCTGAGCAGAAAGTTATGAATTTTGAAGTATGCCGTTTGCAGTGACCTATCGCTAGAAATTAGAAAAGTTGAAAATGTTAAAAGTTAGCGATTTGAATGTGATGTTATGTATGGTTTGGTCCAGTAAGCAAGTCTTAGTTTGGGGTTTTATTCTTGTCCAGGTGGTAGCGAGGTCCCAAGGGCAGCACCTACTTCGCGTCCGCCGTTCTCACACGGTTGAGGCAAGTATTCGGGTTAAAATGGAAATTCTTGTTGCATGTCATGATTGAGTTCTGTAATGTTCATTGTTGTCATGTGAAAGTGATGTTGAGATGGCCCTAGTGGTGTTGATGCTTGCATGTTATGACTGCAGTTATTCATAATGCTTCTGTTTTCATGACTAAGGTATATGTTGAATTCTATTGAATGAGAAGAAATAGATGTTATATTCATGCATATTCGAAAGATCTTGAAACTTGGTCATGAGGTGACCAAGTGATTCAGTTGAGGTCCCTGTCAGTCAATGACAGGCTTGAGGTCCCCACATTTATGAAATGTGGGCAATATGTACAGAGGTCCCCGACATTTTGATGACGGGCAAAGGTCCCTATACAAGTTGTTGTATAGGCTCTTGGTCCCCTGTGCTGATGGCATGTGCATGGGTATCCATTGACGGATGAATACCCGCATTACCGGTAAAATGCGTAAAGAGTTAAAGAACAAAGAGTGCATAGCATTGTCAAGATATTTTTAATATTGGAAATGCCATGAGTAATGTTGATTAAAGTTGTTCAAACGGTTATGTCTTTATGATCCTGTAATCTTGTTGATACTTCTTTGAGTCCTATGGCTCATCCTTGCTTTGTTTTGATTTAGGTACTTGGCAAAGACGCCATGCATGGGCGGAGTAGATGATTGAAAGCACGCACCACTTCACAACAATAATGCAATTGTTATTTTAGCATCACATAAGAATAAATAGATCACGAGAAATACCCATAGTTATTTTATGATTATGAATGACGAAATAAGTTATGGATGTGAGAATGGTGTTATTTAATTACCTTCATATGATTATCCCTTATGCATGAGTGTATTGGTTTATGAAATTATCGTTAAATGTTATGTTCACTTGTTAGAAAATTGTTTTTCCTAGATTACAAGAGAAACTCTGTCGAAAATTTGTAAATTCGCTCTAGTTGTTTTTTAGTTTTGGTAGCACTCCAGGCTCGTTCTGAGTTGGGGTGTTACACTAACGGTTATCAATCAGAAATAATGGTGAGTTAACTACAATTATTGCAGAGAATAACTACATATCTTGACTGCTCCGATCTCATAGTTAATAGAGCCTACTGACGAGTGGACCCAGTTATCTGTGGAGAAGTCGTGGAAGGACTCACGACCAGAGGGTAGTCGTAGAAAAGCTTACGACTGGATACTGGTCGTAGAAAGACTTACGACCCAAGGTAATCGTAGGAGAACTTACGATTGCATGGTAGTCGTAGAAATACTTCCGACTATGGGGGTGGTCGTAGAAGGACTTACGACCACTTGATTAGTCTCTTCCTTACCAATGTAAGGGGTATACTTAATAACTGTGTGACGTCATATTTACCGATAATACACAATTGTGAATAAATAGTAAAATGAGGATTATTAGATCCTCGTCAATGCTGACTACCTTCATCTGCACCATATCAACTTTTGATGTGCCCTTTGTACCTGTGCTATAGCCTTCTCTGCCTGCCTCATCACCGTCCCCCGGCCTAGTCATCAAACTTCTCTAGTGCCTCCATCACACGGCACCACTTCCTCTTTCCCAACGATCCCACCGCGTCGCCGAGCAATGCCCGTAGGCTCGGGAAATGGCCGCGGCAGGTTGTGTGGATAACTCCGATAGGAGCAGCATTGATGTCGCCCCATGCCAGTAACAGGGCCCCTTCCTACTCCTGAACTGGCCTTTCAAATGACACGAATGAATTACTTTTGTATATTATCCATATTAGTATAATGAACATCATGTTTCACGACTAAGGGACAACATCAGTAACTCATGCTGGGCTTGCCAAACGTGTTGACACCGCCCGAGGCCTTTGTCTTATCGGCCACAACTATCTTGTTGACGAGAGTGGCCGTGAAGTGTGCGGTGCATGGCGTCTCGATGGCATCGATGTTGTGGACACACCTCAGGTTGTCGAAGTAGTAGATCTATCACATACAATGTACTGCTTTTTAAAATTTGTATTACTAAAGTTGGTTCATGTATTTACTGCATGCAATAAAGTGTGGATCACTTTTACTAGTATGCGCAAGATGTTTTTACTGGAATGTGATGCTTCTATTTACTTGTGAACATGACCTACTTATTTTACTACTTATTAGTGTTCGTTTTACTAAAGTTGATGTTACTACGTATGGTAGACTACGTTTTTGTGTGAGAAAAATTATAGGTGTGTGCGATCTGTTTTACTGGGTTCAAATATTAATAATTGTTGTGGTCTTGCTCTACACATTTTACTGCTTATCAATGTGCAAAATACTAAAATGTAGTGAATAAGTTTATTGTGGAACTTACAAGCACGAAGGTAGTGCATCCGCTGATAGACTTTGTGGTGTTGTACTTCTTGTTGTAGCTGTGGACGGACTCCCGAAGATCGTTAACGACGGCCTAGCACGTCTCCAGAATGAAATTGCACATCTCGAGGTGGATTACCGTCGCTTTGACTGCTACAACGAGGCAACGGGCTACTGAGTCTACCAAGTCGAGACCCCTCGAGCAAGAGAAGAGAGCCTATGGGCGCAATTCGACTTGATTGTTTAGTTGGAGCGTCTTTGGGTGACTCTCGAATGAGCGCATAAATGGGTGGACGTGTTTTGGGCTGCCTACGCTGATCCCGAACCATCCGATGCCGATGATGTCGCCTATGAAGTTTTGAAGACGAGATAGCAGGCTACCTCTGCCACTAGAAAACTTGATAATTTAGGTTTCTACTTTTTTTAATCTTTGTAAGAAGCGACTGGTCACGCTGTTTGGCCATATATAAATACAAAATGAAATATATGGTTTGAACTTGTATTTGTCTATGTTGAACATGTTTACTGAATGACGTGTTTTAGATTACTACCATCACAATATGCGGTCTCGATGTAACGTTACAACGACATCAACTACTGGTTGAAATAAAATCATTTATATTACTCGTGGATATATTCGCTTTTACTATTCTACGAATGCCCATTTATTTCATTGGAACTACTCAGTAAAAAAACTAACACAATTACCTTACATATAGCTAAGGTTTACTATCCTGACACAAACTTTTTACTTAAAAAAAAGAGGTAGCAAACAACGCTAGTAAAAATGGGAAGCTGATTACTATGTACGTCATTATGTTTTACTAACGGACGTATGAGCTCAGAATATCGCATTCCTAAAAAACATGTAGTAAAAGGGATACACGAATTACTGTTAGGACAACAAACAATTTCCGTCAAATTGAGTTTCCCGCATGGATGTGGCGTTTCTAGCCTGCTGAGTATAGTTGGTGGGCTGGTCGTATGGGGATTGCACGCGCATGTCACACCAAGCCTGGGTCATGCGTGTTGGGTTGACTAGGCGTAGAATAACTATTCTATGCTCGGCTACAGAATAGCATATATATATATATATATATATATATATATATATATATATATATATATATATATATATATATATATATATATATATATATATATATATGCATACACACACACGGTAGCGCTATTTAGCACATGCACGCTGAATAGCTTATTCTGCCCGTAGGCTAAAGCCTTAGCCACGCAAGGCAAAGACGACACCATACCCTAAGAACAAAGACCTCCCGCTCGAGATCGGTAGTAAAGCCCGTGTGCGCATCAAAACAATAGTAAAATGGCTCGGTGCTTTCCAAAATCGATGG
This sequence comes from Ampelocalamus luodianensis, assembly GCA_036346255.1. Taxonomy (NCBI): domain Eukaryota; kingdom Viridiplantae; phylum Streptophyta; class Magnoliopsida; order Poales; family Poaceae; genus Ampelocalamus; species Ampelocalamus luodianensis. Next base: position 53,144,942 of record CM070621.1, read on the forward strand.
TAAAAACCTCCAAACATGCGTTCTGTGTCGTTAAATGGTGATGAAAAAATTGATAGTAAAATGATCGCATGTCACCCGTGTCATTCAAAAAATGATTTACTACCACATTGCCTGACAAAGATTGGACTGTGATATACGTGATGCTAGTTTTACTATGAAGAGCATGTCGTCTTGGTGAAAGCGCTTGATGAACTGCGAGATGGACATGTCTTCTGTCATTTTCTTGTCCATGAATGACTCCGCCATGTCTTTTGCAATGGTCTCTATGATTCCATCGCTGGACTGGAGCATAGCAAGGCTGCAGTAAACGCTGTTTGTGTTATCAATAAAACATAAGTGTATGTCCAGTCAAAAATGGGTGAAATAAAAATGGTGTACTATAGTAAATCTATATTGATAGAGTAGTAAAACAACGTTTATGTATTGGTAAGAATGTGGTGATATTAACAGGCCCTTTGAGGCTGTCATCATTGCATATCAACTCCCTCACCTCCATGGCCATGGCGACGAGCACTTTTGGGCACCTTATGTCCTACATGAATGGCGACACCAGCTTGCTGGGAGCCTTTGTCAGCCTCTTTCCAAATGCACCGATGTCGCCAGTGGCCTTTTGGACTAAGTGAGTAATGCTCTTCCCAACAGTGGTCTTCTCCTAGGGCGCCACCTTTTTGGTCCTCTGTAATATCACGTTTAGGTACAGAGAATATAAGGAGATTGAGAGATTCCTTATTTGCCTCGCACAGAAACATGACATAATCTGTAATCATCTTGCAACGTAATTTTCGTGACTGGAATGACTTCGAATGGAAAACCTCATAACTACAAAGTTGTAGATCATTTTCTATAGTACAATTTAGAGTCCTCATTTACCTAATTTGGAGTTCTAAGGTTTGAGATATGGGGCCCGCAAGGCAGGCCGTACAGAGAATCAAGGTCCATGAATCGAGTCAACTTCCAAGGCAAATTTCGTAATGAAGACGGTATTTTAAGAAAAACTCCACAAATAGAAAGTTGAAGTGCTATGAGTTATCTAAATTTGAAGACAAAAATCACTCCATTCCGAGTTCGGGAGAGAAAGTTACGACCTCCAAGTGTTCGCTGCACAGAAATAAAGTAGGAGAACTGGACCTCGGGCCTTTAGCCCAGAGGCCCATGTGGAGGCCGGCCAAGTGGGATAGGGGAGGACGGCTGAAACCCTAGAGCCCCCTCCTTGCCCTTCCTTCCCCTAGAGCCGCCACTCTCCTCTCCATTGACGCCTTGGTCCAACACCTCCTCCTTGCGCTCCATTGATGTCCCCTTCTATGCAAAGAGGAGAAAAGAAGGAGAGAAAGGAAGAAGAAGAAAGGAAGAAGAAGAGAAGGAGAAGAGAAGGAAGAGGGATCGCCATCCGTGGTTCGCGACCTTCAGCGGCATCAAGGGTAACACGTTGTTGTTGTTGGGTAATTAGTCATAGAAGAGTTATCGGGTAGTTTTTGGCTAGGTTGCAATCTGCCTGCTGTTCGTGCAGATTCGTCCAGAAGCTTGCAGGGTTAATTTCATGTGGTTAGAGGCCGAATCAGAGGTTTTGGTCTCCTAGATAATTGTAGGTTATGTTCTTATCTTTCGTTGGCCGCCAAGATCGCCCAAATCCAATTAACGGTCTGGGAGTTATGAATTTTCTAGTATTGCTGTCCTCTTGTTCTGTCAGATTCTGGACAGTCTCTAGAAAACTGGTTAGAACTGCTAATTAAAAGGAGAATCAAGGGACCTCAATATAACGAAAAATGTGGGTAATTTCTGTACCTTTTCATAGAGATAAAGAACACAAGATTTGGATTCTCGTAGCAAACGTTATGGAGGTTTTAGTGTATTGTCCAGAGAACCCGACGTGAATTCTGATGTCTGATAGATTGGTTTGCTAGGGGCAGTAGACGGTAGAATCAAAAGGGCTCCCCAACTAAGTTTATTTAGATAATTTAATTACCTTTTCAGAAAGTCCAAAAACATCTTATTTGAACACCTGAGCAGAAAGTTATGTATTTTCGAAGTTGACAGTCCACAATGTGCGCCAATCTGATCGCTAGAAATTGGGAGTTGGGAAACACTTGGGAGCTTAGCAAGTTCATTTGTGTTGTTCTTTTTGCTCTTGGTTCAGAATGTTGGTCTTAGATTGGGGTATCTTTATATTCAGGTGGGAGCGTGGTTCCAGGGGCAGCACCCTCGTCGTGTCCACCGCTCTCGCACGGTTGAGGCAAGTATTCGGGCTTTAATATATGTATGCTTGCATGATGTGATTGTGGTGTACCTTGATCGTATAGCCATGCTTGCCTGTTTATGAGATGAATTACCGTTTATCTTGATGACTGCTAGTTATGGTTAAAGATTCTCCCGCATGTTGTTAATGTTTACATGTTAATGAAGATGTGTTGAATTCTTGCATATGAAAGATGTTATCATGGTGCATATGCATGTTGAACATGTTGAGCCTTGGTTATGTGGTAACCAAGGTTATATCGTTGAGGTCCCCGTCATGCAATGACGGGCTTGAGGTCCCCACATTCGTGGAATGTGGGCTATGAACACAGATATCCCCATCATTAAGATGATGGGCAAAGGTCACTATACATGTGGTGTATAGGTTTTGGTCCCCGTGCTGAGAGGGCACAGCATGGGTATACAATGACGGTTGTATACCCCAGACACCGATAAAATGCGAAAAGAGATAAAGTTCAAAGGAGCATTGCATTTATTGCATATCATGAGAAAAATGGCTATATTTAGTATAATGTTATTGTGGATTATCGATGCTATGCTAATGTTCTTGTTTTATAGCCTTGTTAATACTTGCTGAGTCTTTGGGCTCACCCTTGCTTAAATGTGTTTTAGGTACCAATGGAAGGAATGACACGCATGGGAGGGAGTAGTTGTTGGATGCACTCACTACCTCACACTCTTAAGGTGGTTGCCACCTAGCTTCAATTTAGAAATAAATAAACTGTTTGATTATCACCCATAGATGGTTTTGGTTTGAGTATCTAATTATCTGTAATAATGAGATTGCCAGTCTTGGTATGTTCATTTGGTTATCATGCGTGATTGAGTAAACTTGATTATGAGAATTTTGTTAAATGCCATGATTTATTGTTGAGCTCTCAATATAGCTGAATAAACAAAGGAGACTCTGCCGAAAATTTGTAATTTGTGCGAGGTTAGTTTAGTTCCAGTAGCATTCTAGGTTTTTTGTGAGTTGAGGTGTTACAGTTGGTATCAGAGCGGGCTTTAGGTCCGTGGTTAATAGAAAAATATTAAATTGACACACATTGTGCAATGAGGTGGGGTTGGGAATTACATTGCTTCCGCATTATTCGTTGTTATGTTTTATTTGTTGAGCAATTGTTGAATTGCCTCGTGCTATCTTTCTTGCCTATGCTATGATATGTTATGACATTCTATATCTATGAATCTATTCTATGATTGTCATGAGATGATCGTGTATGATCATATGTGATTATATTGTTTATGCGTGTCGATAATGGTTGTTAAGAAGTGGAGGCCGTGGTTGTGGCCTTGACTTTGTCGCTATACCACCGCTCGTGGTAGACGATAAAGTAGTTACCCCGAATACCTTAGTTGCGGGAGTTGAGCGTGAGCGTTTTAGAAAGTTGATTTCTTTCTTGACCTCAATCTTGGCAAATTCTTGTTCTGTGGTGGATGATGAAATTCTCTTGGGTTCGTGGTTCATGTTAATTGTTATGTTTCAATGGTCTCTAATGGTTCTCTGAAACAAGTATTATTTTCCGACTGTTGAGCTGTTTTTACTACTTGTGATCGTCCTCAATTGGCATTACTGATAATTCCATGGTTGTTTCTTCTTTCTCATTGGAAAAGAACGACTCATGTATTCGTTTGAAAGTTTGGGTAATGAGAGTTTCTGTTGCAAGTTTGTTAACATGAGAAAGCTTTGGCTCTATGTATTTCTTTTGGATTATTCCGAGTGTTGAAGTTTAATGCATCTCTTTTCGTGGAAATTGTTAAAATCCTTTGTGATGCCTTGTTATGGTTAAATCGAGATTGTAATCAAATAACTCGTTATGGCATGGGTATCAAGTTGAGTCATTGGTGTGGTGCGTAATTAATATTAATTAGCAACCTTGGAAGTAAAATTGATTAAGTTGATGTTGTCTTCTACTAGTTCTTGATGAACTGTATATATGAGTAGCAACGGAGAGTATGTCCATACCTATTTAGAGTCAATAGAGATATTAAGAAGTATAGATCATTGATGAATTAGTCTGATCATTAAAATCGTTTAGGTTGCTAAACTGGTTGGACTCTTTGGTTCCCATGGATTAATTTAAATGTGTGGAAAGGGAAACTAGTGGAAATGCTAGATTTACATATTCCCTAGTATGATTAGTTATTGGACTTGTGAACAACCGGCTGAATGGATTGAATATCGGTGGATCTAGAATTCATGGGAGGAGTTCTATGTAGTTCTTCTATATGGAATGACGCGATGAATTTGGTTGTAGTGTTGTTGAGACTTTTGATGGATAGAAGATTTCGATCTTTGAAGTTTTAGGGTATGTTGCCGAAATCCAAATATGAGGAGGAACAATTGAATATGTGCTTGTAAATATCCATATGACTTGGGAAGAAAAGTAGGTAGCAACTGGATTTCATAATGAAGCCAGTGGATAATAACAATGATTGGAGTATAGCTGTTGTGTGTTGAAGTTTGATGTTGAGCAACACTACAAGTTGAATCAAACGTTATAATAGGTGGCTTATGCCCGCATGATTGTGAAAACATCGGATGATAATGTGTCCTTGATGAAAGATTTTTGGTAGGACCTTTTCAATTGTGTGGTAGACCCTTCTAAACTTAAGAAGTCGATGTAGTAGGGTAGTATGGTTTTGGTATACACTGCTTTGAAGATGGGATGAAAAGGTAGTATGAAACAATTTGGTGAAACTTTGGGGCTTTCTAATGGAATAGTTGATGATAAATATTCATATTCAGAGTATATTATTCTTGATGTTAGTAAGATTATCCGCAAGAGATTGTGACTTGTGTGTGTGGAGATGATTCTTTTAGAAATAAAGTAATTTGATCGTCTTTCGTAAATTGGATTTAGTAAAAGTGTTTCGAGTTTTGCGGTTGTGATTATTTGGACCTCTTGAGTGTTGTGGTGATTGAGTTTGATTCGAGCAAGTGACATGTCGAAAGAATTTTATTGGTTCTTAAGTGGTTCCTGTGATTTGGGTTTTAAGAGCCTATCATGTGTTAAGCTAGCAAAGTGATGTAGTAATCACAGAGAATAACTTTCCTTGTTAAAGGAAGGAGTGAAGTATAAGTACTTGAGATTTAAATCGTTTCGCATTTTGTAGTTTGTTTGAGTGTGCTTGAACCTTATGCAATTGTTCCAAGGGTTTATCAATTTTCAAAGGCCATTACGTTTTCCTCTTTTGTGGTGTGGTATTCGCTTTCAGTAGGGCTTGAGCCCTCGACTGTTGACTTTCTCTTATGTTTTTCGAGTTCTTTGCCTAAGTGACTATTTCCCTTGGTCCGGTGTTTACTTCAAGCAGTAAATGTCTTCATTTGCTTTTTCTTTTGAGGAAGGATCCACCGATTCGTTTCACATTGGTTTTCGAAGTGTTTTTTCAATGTGGTTGTGAGACCTTGGATTGTAAGTTAATCGAGGAGCGTTGAAGGATGAACTAATTTCGTGTGTAATTCTTGGAGAGAATTTTATTGATACAGAATGTTTGCTTTGGAGGCTAAACTGATTGCATTGTTGCAACCATTAGAACCTATGAAGATTTGTGATCCAAGATCCATTGTTCAATTCGGGTGGAACATTAGAATTTTCGAAAGGATGGGGAATCTTACTCGATTTATTAGAGTGTCACGATTGGGTACCTTGCACGGTTGTTGATATGAATTATGATGGTGTTGTAATGAGAGTAGTATTAGCAAAGTAATCTGATCGTTAAAGCGATTAATGAGATAGTCGGGATCGTTGGATTATTGCCAGGAAAGACTTGGACTTAGTAAGTAACTCTCTAAGAGTTAGAATCTTGATAAAGATAATTGGATCAAAGAAATGTTTTCGTGTTGATGTCAATGCGCGAGTATGTTTGGATTGTGAGAATTTTAGGGATTTAATTTGAGGTTTCCCCTATTTTCTATATGAGAAGTTCATGGTAGGACTCTTGGAGTATAGTTTTGGGCTTCGTATTCTTTTTGCTAGGACCTTGAGTCGCCCAATGATTATGTGTAGAGGAAGTAGAGTAAGAGTGGATTCCGAATAATAGGATGATCATTGATAGAACCCTTTTGATGAAGTATATGAATGTGTGTGCTGGGAATTTTGAGTTGTTTATTCTTAAAAGATTGAGGTGATGTGTTTGTATGTGAGATCTATTTTGAGATGCATTGGAAGTCATCTGTCAAATTAATTATGTCGGTAGAGGAGTTGTTGAGAGAAAGTTTGGTGAGTCGATAGAGCCTCTATACAGAGGTGTGGATGATGTATTTCAACTTGAGCATATCGTTGAGAATGCCAAGTTAAGAGAGATGAGTTAGTGTGTTATGCGATGAATTAGAATTCCAAAGGTTGAGAAAAAATTGTTATTTCTAAAAGAGAAACTGAGAAATTGATGCTTCCTCAAGTAGAGACACGTTTTCTTGATTCTTGTTTGAGTTATGTTTTTGACGGATGTCTTTCGCGAGTTGAGCTCGGCATTTATGTTGGCATGTATGATTCTTTCCATTCGGATGGAATAAATGAAAATTTTGATTTGGGCATTCAAGTGTTTTCCCTTTGGCTTTCGTGGACGTTCATTCGCAAATTGCCACATGGAAAGTGGAAATGTTTTCGTGATAAATCTTCGATTTCGGATTTGACCCTTTTGACGGGGAGTTGGTTTTGCGTGGTTACGATGAGAATCCTTTCCTTTAAGTTGACTCTGCTTATAGTAGAATTTGTTCAAAGCGAGTTCGTGCAGTGTCCTCGTTAAAGGAGGTGATCCTTGTTTCGGTGAGGAGTTCGATTGAGAGTTCGAACAAGAGTCCCGTATGATGTATGTAGGATGTCTGGTTTAGTACCGAAGGGAAGGTTGGTCCAAGGTACATTGATTTGATTTTAAAGGTTGGCGTATCGTCAGGACTATCTCGAGCCCATGTGCAGAGTACTCAACGTCTTATAAGTTCAGTGCTGAGTGAGTACCTGAGAGATCCAAAGCTTGAGTTTTTGATACAGCCGTTGGCCAACGAGTAAGACCTTACCTTTGTGTCTTGTGTGTCGAGAGAACCTGTAAAGGTCGCGACGAGTATTGAGGTGTAAGACATTGGTATACATTATGGTCTGAGTGTGATGAGACTTGGGACTTGGAAACTCGCATGCGCGAGCTTTAACCAGAGTTGTTAACGACAGTACGTGTTAATGATTAATAAGTTCAGTTGGTGATCTTTCAAGTAGAATTCGGGGTCGAATTCTGTTTAAGGGGAGTAGAATGTAATATCCCGTTTAGATACAGAGAATACAAGGAGATTGAGAGATTCCTTATTTGCCTCGCACAGAAACATGACAGAATCTGTAATCATCTTGCAACATAATTTTCGCGACTGGAACGACTTCGAATGGAAAACCTCATAACTACAAAGTTGTAGATCATTTTCTATAGTACAATTTAGAGTCCTCATTTACCTAATTTGGAGTTCTAAGGTTTGAGATATGGGGCCCACAAGGCAGGCCGTACAGAGAATCAAGGTCCGCAACTGAGTCAACTTCCAAGGCAAATTTCGTAATGAAGACGGCATTTTAAGAAAAACTCCACAAATAGAAAGTTGAAGTGCTATGAGTTATCTAAATTTGAAGACAAAAATCACTCCATTCCGAGTTTGGGAGAGAAAGTTACGACCTCCGAAGTGTTCGCTGCACAGAAATAAAGTAGGGAGAACCTAGACCTCGGGCCTTTAGCCCAGGAGGCCCATGTGGAGGCCGGCCAAGTGGGATAGGGGGGAGGACGGCTGAAACCCTAGAGCCCCTCCCCTTGCCCCTCCTTCCCCCCTAGAGCCGCCACTCTCCCTCTCCATTGATGCCTTGGTCCAACACCTCCTCCCCTTGCGCTCCATTGATGTTCCCCCCTTCTATGCAAAGAGGAGAAAAGAAGGAGAGAAAGGAAGAAGAAGAAAGGAAGAAGAAGAGAAGGGAGAAGAGAAGGAAGAGGGATCGCCATCCGTGGTTCACGACCTTCAGCGGCATCAAGGGTAACGTGTTGTTGTTGTTGGGTAATTAGTCATAGAAGAGTAATCGGGTAGTTTTGGCTAGGTTGCAATCTGCCTGCTGTTCGTGCAGATTCGTCCAGAAGCTTGCAGGGTTAATTTCATGTGGTTAGAGGCCGAATCAGAGGTTTTGGTCTCCTAGAGAATTGTAGGTTATGTTCTTATCTTTCGTTGTCCGCCAAGATCGCCCAAATCCGATTAACGGTCTGGGAGTTATGAATTTTCTAGTATTGCTGTCCTGTTGTTCTGTCAGATTCTGGACAGTCTGTAGAAAACTGGTTAGAACTACTAATTAAAAGGAGAATCAAGGGACCTCAATATAACGAACAATGTGGGTAATTTCTGTACCTTTTCATAGAGATAAAGAACACAAGATTTGGATTCTCGTAGCAAACGTTATGGAGGTTTTAGTGTACTGTCCAGAGAACCCGACGTGAATTCTGATGTCTGATAGATTGGTTTGCTAGGGGTAGTAGATTGTAGAATCAAAAGGGCTCCCCAACTAAGTTTATTTAGATAATTTAATTAAATTTTCAGAAAGTCCAAGAACATCTTATTTGGACACATGAGCAGAAAGTTATGTATTTTAGAAGTTGACAGTCCATAGTGTGCGCCAATCCGATCGCTAAAAATTGGGAGTTGGGAAACATTTGGGAGTTTAGCAAGTTCATTTGTGTTGTTCTTTTTGATCTTGGTTCAGAATGTTGGTCTTGGATTGGGGTATCTTTATATTCAGGTGGGAGCGTGGTTCCAGGGGCAGCACCCTCGTCGCGTCCACCGTTCTCGCATGGTTGAGGCAAGTATTCGGGCTTTAATATATGTATGCTTGCATGATGTGATTGTGGTGTATCTTGATCGTATAGCCATGCTTGCCTGTTTATGAGATGAATTACCGTTTATCTTGATGACTGCTAGTTATGGTTAAAGATTCTCCCGCATGTTGTTAATGTTTACATGTTAATGAAGATGTGTTGAATTCTTGCATATGAAAGATGTTATCATGGTGCATATGCATGTTGAACATGTTGAGCCTTGGTTATGTGGTAACCAAGGTTATATCGTTGAGGTCCCCGTCATGCAATGACGGGCTTGAGGTCCCCACATTCGTGGAATGTGGGCTATGAACACAGAGGTCCCCATCATTAAGATGATGGGCAAAGGTCCCTATACATGTGGTGTATAGGCTCTTGGTCCCTGTGCCAGAGGGCACAGGCATGGGTATACAGCGACGGTTGTATACCCCGCATTACCGGTAAAATATGAAAAGAGATAAAGTTCAAAGGAGCATTGCATTGATTGCATATCATGAGAAAAATGGCTATATTTAGTATAATGTTATTGTGGATTATCGATGCTATGCTAATGTTCTTGTTTTATAGCCTTGTTAATACTTGCTGAGTCTTTGGGCTCACCCTTGCTTAAATGTGTTTTAGGTACCAATGGCAGGAACGACACGCATGGGAGGGAGTAGTTGTTGGATGCACTCACTACCTCACACTCTTAAGGCGGTTGCCACCTAGCTTCAATTTAGAAATAAATAAACTGTTTGATTATCACCCATAGATGGTTTTGGTTTGAGTATCTAATTATCTGTAATAATGAGATTGCCAGTCTTGGTATGTTCATTTGGTTATCATGCGTGATTGAGTAAACTTGATTATGAGAATTATGTTAAATGCCATGATTTATTGTTGAGCTCTCAATATAGCAGATTAAACAAAGGAGACTCTGCCGAAAATTTGTAATTTGTGCTAGGTTAGTTTAGTTCCAGTAGCATTCTAGGCTTTTTGTGAGTTGGGGTGTTACATCCTCGTTGTGCCCTTTGTCTTTGCCTGCTTGGGATCGGCAAGTTTCATTTTGAGCTTTGGTTTTGCGACGATGTCCTACAGTAAAAAAGTCTCATATTTTACTTATGAACATTTTGTTGTTTACCGTAAAAAATGGTCTCTTGTTTTATTGAAAATATCATGATAAGTTACTACTATGAACCTCATATCTTTGCCGCGCTGGGTCTACCCGGCGGGTCTTTACGCACATCGATAGGCGCCTTCACTGTCTCCTTTGCTAGGAGAGGTGCCTCGGGTGCATCTGTTGCCCCCTCTTTCACTAGTTCTTGCAGTAAAAAAAGAATAATGTTTTATTGTCATGTGTCTAACCAATTACTGTATGTGTTGTCCAATAATATTTCCAGTGGCCCCAGTATGTACCATTGGCACGCTAACACTATCCACGTGTCTCTCCTTGACTTTGCTCACAGTGGTAGGAGCCTCTCCTACCTCCTTTACTAGTGGAGGCCAATCTGAGGCGACTGTTTCAGCCCCCTTTACTAGCCCCTACAGTAAAAAAATGGATCGAGTTACTATCAAAAGTAATTAAAATTATTTCTTTCCCATTCATGTTTTATTGTGTTGTTACCTTCGTATGCTCCTTTACTGTCGGGGAATCTAATGGAACATCGATTGCGCCCTCGTTTACTATCTCCTATGATAAAAAAAGAATAAGATATGAATTATTGTAAAAATGACCAACCATACTTGGTCATATGTATGCGTTTTACTGCATTCAGTACCTCAGTTTGCTCCGAGATGGTGGGTAGTAACCCGTGGCCTACCATAGCCGCTGACTCGTTTGGAGCCTGTGTAGCGAATGCTACGGGGTGTATCCCCAGGATCGCATCGGCTTCGATCGAGTCTATTCTGTTGTCGATGCTTGACTCGAAGTCATCACCGCAAACCTGGCCTACACGACAATAGTAAGCTTAAGCAGTAAATTACTGTGCATTGCTTTAATGTTTACTGTGTTGATATAACACAATTACTGCACGCACCTTACTCGCTTTGTTGTGTTTGCTTTATCATTTTACTGAGTTGCTGCCTTTTTACTATGTATGATGTATCTATTTACTACTAACATCATATTGTTTTACTGTTGTTCGTTCACATACCTTGGGCTCTGTCGCCCTCCGCCTCCTCTGGAGTCAGAGGGAACAACGTCGATGCTCGGGCGTAGACTCCCCCTGGATGCACCGGGGAAGTGGTGATGCTAATGCCAGCACTGGTGCAACGGGGTGGTAGAATCACCGACGCTTGGGGTGCTGGCATGACAATAGGACCCAGCAAAGCCACAAACACTAGTGCGGGGGCTGCCGTCCCCACGATCGAGGAAGGTAGGGTGTGCTATTAGGGACGAGCGGATCAACAGCGTGGGTGTCTCGCATCTGCGGTCGACATCGTGACACGACACGGCTGGGATTGCGGTATCCTACACCGTCTGTGCCGAAGTGTCCGAAAACACTGTGTATCAGCATGGGGATTGAGGTCACGCTCTCCGATGCCTACGCCTTCTTGCTGCATTTTGCCTATTTTGCTCGCTTACGCGGGACACCGATCCGGACGCATCTACCGTCCTGAGCAACTTCTTGATGACACTGACTATCTTCGTCTGCGCCATCTTGATTTTTTGTTGCGCCCTTTGTATCTACGCCATGGCCCTCCCGGCCTCATCATTGAACTTCTCCAGCGCCTCCATCGCTAAGCGTCGTTTCCCCTTGCCCATCGATCCCACCGTGTCATCAAGCAATGCACGAAGCTTGGGAACTACACTGTGGCGGGTTGAACGGGTAACTCTGCAAGTGCGCAAGTGCCGTCACCCTGGGCCAGTAGCAAGCCCCCTCCTTGCTCCTGAACTGGCTATTTTTTTATTTCAAACAATACGAGTAAATTATTGTGGTAGATGATGCACATTACTATAATGAACATATTGTTTTACTGCTGAAAGGGCCAGGTAGAGAAGAACACTCACGCTGAGCTTGCCAAAGGTGTCGCTCCCGTCCAGAGCCTTCGTCGTGTTGGCCGCGACGATCTTGTTGACAAGGGAGGCCGTGAAGTGTGCGGCGTGTGGGGTCTTGACAACGTCAATGCTATGGACACACCTCAGGTTCTTGAGGTAGTGGATCTGTGACGTACAATTTATTGCTTGTTAATGTTCGTATTACTAAAGTTGGAGCATGTATTTACTGCATTTAGTAAGCTACATTATATAAGATCCCTTTTACCGGTATGTGTGGTCTGTTTTACTGGATTGCGATGCTTATATTTACTGTGTTCATGACCTACATATTTTACTGCTTGTTATTGTTCATATTACTAAGGTTGAATGATATTTTACTACGTGTGGTAAGCTACATTTTTGTACGAGTCAAATTACTGGTGTGTGTAATCTGTTTTACTAGGTTGTAAGACTACTATTTACTATGTTCCTAACCTACATATTTTGCTGCTTATCAATGTACAAAGTACTGAATGAAGTGTATAAGTTTACTGTGAAACTTACAAGCACCAAGGCGGCGCATCCGCTGATGGACTTCGTGGTGCTATCCTTCTTGTTCCAGTTACGAACGGACTCCCTAAGGTCATCTATAATGACCTTGCACCAGTTGATGTTGGTGAAGTTGTCTAGATCCTTCTTGAGCAATGCATACTCCCCGATTTTATTGATGTTGGTGGTCGAGAATAGGAGACAACGAGGAAGAAACACCTCATCATCAGAGCTTCTGTACTTCCAGTTTTTATTCGCTCGATCAGCGTCGCGTTCTTCACGTTGGAATTCTGTTGTACCCTGAGCAGTCGCTTCAGCTCGGCCAGGTCGGCGGTCCCTTCAACCTGGGTCACAATCGGCACATCACTGCCGTTGTAAGGGATACCAAGAATGCACTTCGTGGTGTGGGGCATGATTAGGATAGTCCTTCCGCTGCCGGTACTGATAACCACCTTGACTAGGTCTATCTTGTCCATTAGGAAGCACATAAGATCCCTCCTCTCTAATCCCTCGAGGTTAAACTTCAGAAGGCCACCGAATCCCAACCTTGTAATCTCATTCATCTATCCTAATGTCAGCTCGCCGATGGTGGCAACGACAAGTACAGGAGTGCACCTGATGCACGTTGCCAAGGTCCACGCCTCCTATCACCTAGAGCATGCATTCAGTGTAACATGATTTTACTACCGTTGAAGCTAAATAATTACTATAAACATAACTCGTGTTTGCTGTAAAAGTAAAAAGATAAAAATGTCGAGGATATTATCGAATTGCTGTAATATGAATGAGTATTTACTATTATATGTGCACAACTTTACCATGGTAGGCTCGGGCACAGGCTCATCGCGAGGCGTCAAGGCGACAGCGTCCTCTGGCGTGGGCCCCTCTGCCGTCCTCTTCTTGCTCGGCTGTTTCTTCCGAGAAACACCCGCACGAGTGTTTGCGACAGGTTCATCCAATGCTCTTGAGGCGGTGGGTTGGGTTTGGGAAGGGTCCAAGTAAATCTCCAGTCCCGACTGACTGCCCTCGATGGTGACCTTCCTCACCTTGCATGGTGTGTCGCCGGATGTCCTCATTTACTTCCAGAGCGGGGGTACAAAAAGCAAAAAAAAAAATGGGGATCACACGAATTACTGCATGTGAACAATTGTTTTACTTATAATCTAGAGAGAAAAAACTATCCCAAAATGCTCCCGAATTTGGAAGGGAAATAAATCGCCCAGGGTAGAAAGATTATGAAGTTTGGGGTTAATTTACTATGCAGAACTCTACAAAATCCAGTTCACGAGAAAGAAAAACTTCAAACTAAAAAAACAGGGGTATTCTCTAACCTTGCAAAGTGCGGGGGGTGAGAGGGTGCTAAAAACGAAGAGCGCCTCTACTCCTACCGGGAATGCGGGCCGGTAGAGCTCGTCAGAGACCTTGCATTTTTTGTTCCTTTGAGGGTTGAGCGCGCTGCTAGAGAGAAAAATATGATTTTTCGTAGTACAGGGAAACACTGAGATGATGTGGCCGCCACGCACATAATATACGCGACTTCCGCACCCATTCAAAAAAAAGAAGAAAAACCAAACAGTTATTCGGAGTAAACTGGGTAAAAATTACTTCATATTACATGCAGCATTACTGCAACATAACTTTTACTAAAATTCTCGTGTGTGTTTACTATAAGGTACTAGTAACTAATACTGTCACATGTTGATTCCGTAATTACTGTATGTACGAATTGGTTTACCATATTGTGAGTATGTTTTTACTATAAAATTTGAGTGTGAGCAAAGGTTCTATTAAGTGTCACCCAAATGATCTCTTAAGCACATCAATGCCGCTTCGGCTCCCGATGTGTCTCTTCGTCTCACATGTTGAAGCAATTTCTTGTTTTATAAAAATGAACATCCACCACCGAAGATGAATTATCGCATCTCTCTACTCTCTTCGCCCCCTCTAGTACATATGAATAGAAATTACAAAAATGGCTCCCCACACTTCTCCCCGTACGCTGGCGGATGTTATGGAAGGACACTGTGCCAAGAGTGTCCTCCCTCCTCCGCCCGAGGTTATGCCGGGGCATATGATGGCCACGTTCCGCCGTCTGGATGTCCTCCTCCGCTGTGTCTTCCGGGTGGTCTCCAGCTTCCGGCGAGCTAACCTTGCCATCGACCTAGTCCTCCAGAACGACATTGCTCGTCTCCAAGAGGATTACCATCACTTTGAAGGCTACATTGAGGTGGTAGGCAAGGGAATCTACCAAGCCGAGACCCCTTGAGCAAGGGAAGAGAGTCTCTGGGCACAGTTCGACTTGGTTCTTGAGTCGAAATGTCTTTGAGTGACTCGAATGAGCGCATCAATGGGTAGACGTGTTTCGAGATACCTACGCTGGTCCCGAACCCTCCGATGCTGATGACCTCACCTATGAAGTTTTGAAGACCAAGATAGCAGTCTACCTCAGCGACTAGATACTTGATCTTTCACTACTACAGAAAAGGTCTTCACAGACGGTTCAAAAACATCATCACAGATAGTTTTGTGAGTCGTTTGAGTTTATGGGTCTGTAATGACATGAGGTCATTACAGACGGTTTTTGAACCATCTGTGATGCATACTATCACAGACCATTATTAACTCAGAACCGTCTATGATAGTTGAATAACACAAACGGTTTGTAGCTTAAACAATCTATGATATTTGAATAACACAAACGGTTTGTAGGTAAAACTATCCGTGATAGTTCACTATCACAGACGATTTATAGATAAAACCATCTATGATATTCTACTTATGACAGACGGTTGGTGTAACACCCCAACTCAGAATGAGCTTGGAATGCTACCAAAACTAAATACAACTAGAGCGAATTTACAAATTTTCGACAGAGTTTCCCTTGTATAATCTATGAGAATCAATTTTCTAACAAGTGAACATAACATTTAACAATAATTTCATAAACCAATTCACTCATGCATAAGGGATAATCATATGAAGGTAATCAAATAACACCATTCTCACATCCATAACTTATTTCGTCATTCATAATCATAAAATAACTATGGGTATTTCTCGTGATCTATTTATTCTTATGTGATGCTAAAATAACAATTGCATTATTGTTGTGAAGTGGTGCGTGCTTTCCAATCATCTACTCCCGCCATGCATGACGCCTTTGTAAGTACCTAAATCAAAACAAAGCAAGGATGAGCCATAGGACTCAAAGAAGTATCAACAAGATTACAGGATCATAAAGACATAACCGCTTGAACAACTTTAATCAACATTACTCATGGCATTTCAAATATTAAAAATATGTTGACAATGCTATGCACTCTTTGTTCTTTAACTCTTTACGCATTTTACCTGTAATGCGGGTATTCATCCGTCAATGGATACCCATGCTCGTGCTATCCGCACAGGACCAAGAGCCTATACAACAACTTGTATAGGGACCTTTGCCGTCATCAAAATGTCGGGACCTTCAGACAAATTGCCCACATTTCATAAATGTGGGGACCTCAAGCTTTGTCATTGGTAGCGGGGACCTCAATCGAATCACTTGGTCACCTCATGACCAAGTTTCAAGATCTCAGGATATGCATGAATATAACATCTATTTCTTCTCATTCAATAGAATTCAACATATACCTTAGTCATGAAAATGAAGCATTATGAAATAACTGCAGTCATAAAATGCAAACATCAACACCACTAGGGCCATCTCAACATCACTTTCACATGACAACAATGAACATTACACAACTCAATCATGACATGCAACAAGAATTTCCATTTTAACCCGAATACTTGCCTCAACCGTGCGAGCAGCGGATGCGAAGTAGGTGCTGCCCTTGGGACCTCGCTGCCACTGGACAAAAATAAAACCCCAAACTAAGACTAGCTTACTGACCAAAACCATACTTAACATCACATTCGAAATCGCTAACTTTTTAACATTTTCAACTTTTCTAATTTCTAGCGATAGGTCACTGCAAACAGCATACTTCAAAAATTCATAACTTTCTGCTCAGGGGTCCAAATGAGATGATCTTGGACTTTCTGAAAAGATAATTAAGTTGCCTAAATAAACCTAGTTGGGGTGACCTCTGATTCGGCCATCTTCTACCCCTACCAATCCCTTTAGTCAGAGCAGCTCAACAGCATTCAGTTTCTGGACAGAAATAAAGAAAATAGCATAACTTTCTCTTCGTTCATCCAAATTCAGTGATCTTTAGTTTTCCTGAAAGCTAAGATAATTAGCTTCATTTTTCGTTATGGTGAGACCCTCTGAAACTCCTCTAACAGCAAGTTTAAATCAGGTTAAACTGACACTGTCAAATCTGTTACCCACAGAAACATCATAGCACTAAAAATCATAACTTTGGCTACCGAAGTCCGAATGACCTAATTCTTGTCGGCAATGAAAGATAACTACGATACCCACAACTTTCTAGGAGATGCCCAGACCCAAATCTGTCTTTACCTTAACCAAAAACGACAATATATGCTACTGCAGAACACCGATCTACTGTCATCCGAAAATTGGACAACAAGAAAACGACCCAAAACAAAGAACCTCGGGTTACCCTTTGCCAAACGACGAAGGTGCGCTACGCGGATGAAGATCACCACGAGTTCCGGTTGCGGATCCTTCTTCCCTTCTCCTTTCTTCTCTTCCTTCTCCTTTCTCTCCTTTTCTTCCCTTCTTTTCTCTTCCTCTTGGCCGCCACCCAAGGCTTTTCTTTCTTGCTCTTGGCCAGCAACAATGGGGAATTAAGGAGGGTGCAAGGAGGTGGGAGGTGGGGAGGTGGGGCTGCGCAAGGGGAGGGAAGGGAAGGGTCGGCCGCAAGGGAGGAGAGGAGGGGGCGGCCGCTAGGGAGAGAGGAGGGGTTGGTCGGCTAGGGTTTGGGGAGGAGCCCCTGGTCGGCCACCCCATCGGGCCTTGGCCCAGCCCAAGTTGCTGTGAAGTTTCGTTTTCCTCAAAACCTGGTTTTAGCGAAAAAACTAAAGGTCACTTTCATGATTATCAACCGCTCTCAACAAAACCGATAAAACTTTCCAGGATATTACGGTCTCTTAAACAGTAATTCGACCCGAATTCTAAACGTCTCACGAGCACAAGAGAAACCGAGGTGAACACTTAACATACAATGGATACACACGAAGTGAATAATTCGGATAAATCTCGCGCATGCGAGATTCCACTCCCACGTAGCTTCCCGCCTGCGTGACCAAAGTACCTTAACATACTTCAAGGACTTGTTCCTTAGTGCCTTCTCGACTTTTCCAAAATTCTTACCGGCTTGGACTCGAAAGATGATCTTGTTCAATGGTTAAAGGTTCCAATGAAATGTGATGTTTCGATCTCGCAAGTACTTCCTCAACATGGATACATGAAACACGTTGTGCACACCCTCATGGACTCGGAAGGTCCAGCGGTATGCCAACTTCCCAATCCGCCAGATCGCGAATGGGCCAATGTACCTCGGGCTAAGCTTCCTTTGGTACCAAATCTCACTACTCCTTTTGTGGAGACACCCTCAAGAGTACTGGTCACCCACTTCAAATTCTAAGTCTCTTCTCCTTACATCCGCATAGCTCTTACATCGCTTTGAGCTGCTAATAAATTCCCGCTCACTAAGGCTACTGCTCCACCGCCTATTGTACCCAATCCGGCCCAAAGCGCCTTCTCACCCTGACTTCCCAACAAAGGGGTGATCTACACTTACGTCCATACAAAACCTCAAACGGAGCGGCCTTTATGCTTTGGAGTGATAATCTGTATTATAAGCAAATTCGCCAAAGGCAACCGATCTTCCAGCTACCCTTCCAAGATAGGACACAAGTTCTCAACATATCCTCCAAGGTCCGAATAGTGCGCTCTGCTTGTCCATCTGTCTCGAGGGTGAAAAGGTACTCAAACGGAGTTGTGTGCCCAAAGCATTCTCGCAAACTCTCCCAAAACTTGGATACAAACTTAGCATCCCTATCGTAAATGATGGTTTTTGGCACTCCATGCAATCTCACAATCTCACGCACATAGATAGGGCCAAATCACTAGCCGAGTTCGTCGAACAGACAGAATAAAATGTGCGACTTGCTGAACCGGTCCACTATAACCTAAATCGCATCCTTGCCTCGCGGTGAACGAGGCAACGCAACAACAAAATCCATAGAAATATCATCCCATGGCCATTGGGGTACTTCCAAAGGCGCAATAACCCCAGATGTTTATGTTCAGCCTTCACCTGCTGACAAACACCACAAGAAGCTACATAATTGGCAATATCCACCTTCATTCTTTTCCACCAGAAATTCTGCCTCAAATCACGGTACATCTTCGTCTCTCCTGGATGAACAGTATACGGAGTGCGATGTGCCTCCTTTAAAATGTCCTCCTTAACTCCTGCTTTCTGTGGCACACATAATCGTCCCTTGAATCGCAATGCTCCAAACCCATCCAAACTGAAATTCCCTTCCTTTCCTGTGTCCAACGCTTCGACCCTCAAGAAAATGGGTCATTTTGCTGCGCTTCTTGTACTCGCTGTGGAATGGCTGACCCCAAAATCAGCTGTGTCTCGACATGAGCAGTCCCTACATAGCAATACGATATCTCCATACGGTCAAAATCCGCAATAAGACAATCCAAAGTAGCCGGTGTCGCCTTGCGACTAAGAGCATCTGCCACCACGTTAGCTTTGCCAGGATGATACTGAATCGTGAGATCATAATCTTTTATCAGCTCTAACCATCTTCGCTGTCTTAGATTCAAATCCCTCTGTGTAAAAATGTACTTAAGACTCTTGTGATCAGTAAAGATATCACAAGATTCGCCATAAAGATAATGCCTCCAAAGCTTCAAAGCGAACACTCTGTGACCAATTCTAAATCATGAGTTGGATAATTCGCTCATGCTTCTTCACTGTCTAGACGCATAAGCCGTAACCTTCCGCCCCGCATGAGCACACAACCCAAACCAACTCGAGATGCATCGAGTACATCGTGAATCGCTTCTGTGCTCGTGAATAGTAAGAACCGAGCGATCACCAACTTTTCCTTCAAAGTCCGAAAGCTGCGCTCACAATCCTCGCCCCACAAAACTTCACATCTTTCTCGAGTGAGCCGACAACGGCTTGGCAATAATGGAGAAATCTTGCACAAAACGCCGTAATAGCCTGCCATACCGTAAAACTTCTCACTTCCTTGACATTGGTCGGTCTTGCCCATTCAACCATCAGGAAATTTTCCCCGATCGACTGATATTCCTTTATCATTTATAATATGCCCGAGAACCCCACTTGGACATCCGAATTCACACTTTTTGAACTTGGCATAGAACCTATTTTCTCTTAGTGTTTCCAACACCAACCTCAGATGACGCTCATGCTCAACTTCAGTCTTTGAATAGATCAAAATATCATCAATAAAAACTACGACAAAATCATCCAGATACTCATGCAGTATCCTGTTCATAGTTTCCATAAAAACAGCAGGGGCATTTGTTAGTCCAAAAGACATAACTTTGAATTCAAAGTGCCCGTACCTTGTAGAGAACGCCGTTTTCTCAATATCTTCCTTTCGGACAGGGATCTGGTTATAGCCCGACTGAAGGTCTATCTTTGAAAACACCTTTGCCCCTCTCAACTGATCAAATAAGTCTTCAATGCGAGGCAAAGGATATTTATTCTTGATGGTCACCGTTGAGAGCACTGTAATCAATACATATGCGCCAACTACCATCTTTCTTCTTGGTAAACAATACGAGCTCCCCATGGTGACACACTAGGTCGAATAAGATCTTTCGCTTTAGATCATCCAACTGTTTCTTTAATTCTTCCCGAAAGGACGCGCCAAGCGATACGGGTCATGGAAACGGTTGAGCACCGGTATCAAATCAATCCAAACTCCACGGACGAGGAGGGGCATCCCCGCAACTCACCGAAAACATCTAAGAACTCTCGAACCACCGGAACTAACTCTGCAGTCAAAGAGGAACTTGGCTTCCCATTAGTGACAAAAGAAACCCACTCTTCACGACTCGGCTACTGGGATACAAGCTAGCCAACACACAGAGAGAATAAGAGGGGCACTACCTGAAAAACTACCTCAAGCCCCGAAGGTGCTTGCAGAGTTCTGTCTTCCAAAAGCACGAAATAATCGCCGATAGCTATGTAACCAGTCCATACCAAAATAACATCAAATGGCTCCATTTTGTGACCATTAAATTAGCAATGAAATCTTCCCATCCAATGAGATCACACAACCGGATCGATGTAGAGCTAGCAAGAATTCCACCAGAGAATTAACTACAATCGATCGAGATAAAGATCGATACTCAAATTGGCCCGACTAGCAAACTCTAATGATACAAAAGAGAAAGTAGCCCACAATCAAAAAGAACATAAGCCTCCACCGAGTCCACTAAGAGTGTACTGTCACCACATCAGACGACTCGCCACTCGCCGGCATGGCATAGGAAATCACTGCTCATGTTGGTGCGGTAGGAACTCGACACCTCGAAAAGGAGGTGCGGCAATCGCAGGAGGTGCCAAGGCATTGGAACAGAACGGTGCTGAAGGCACCGTGGCCAAAGTACCGGCGGTGGCATCCTCGAGGATGTCAAGATAGGCCGAGGTGACCCAAGACCGAATAGGTGTGGTTGCTAACATCCGAATCGAACCTCGCGAAGACGCCGCCTGTTCGTGCGATGCTGTTCGGTTCCCATTTAATATCATGGCGGGATTCCGCCGACGGACCAATGCCTTGTGGCCCTCCCGACCACAAGTGGCGACAAGATCTCGACCAAGAACACTGACGCCCGATGCTCATTGCCACACTTGAAACATTTCATACCTCGCCTCGAACTGGCGCAACCTAGGCCCACTCACTGCGATCCGAAGTAAAGATGACTGTGGCCTTGTGGTTCTGGACTTGAAGGAATTCTCGCTGCCTTTGAACTTCTTGGAACCGGCTCGTAAATGACCCACTACCTCCTCCAAAATTCTTCTTCGTCGCCACTAGCCCCACCGACCATGGTACCTCCCGTGCACGGTAGATCCTCCCAAGCCGCATCTCTAGCTCCATGCCCCGGCTTGTTCTACTGTGGAGTCAAGTCACGCAATTCTAGCGCTCCCAAGACTGACGAACTCCCGCTCGAGCCCCCGCGAAACCTCTTAGCCTTTTCTCGCCTCATCAGAGCCACTGCGCGGTACAAAGCGGATCGATTGTTAAAACCCGCTTCATATTCCGACACCGTCATCTTACCACGCTTGTAGCTGCAGTGAGACTTCCATCCTCTCCACAAACGATGCCGATAAAACCTCCTCCTAAACTTTTCCACAAACAACTCCCATGTAACAGGCCATGAGCGCGATCCTAGCCGCCAAGACTCTCCCACGGATGTCCGCTGCCCTTGTGAAATGCCACAACCGTGCCCTCATCTCGACGACATCCCCAAAGCACCAAGTGCCTCTCCATGTGACGCACCGGCTGGCGCATCCACCGGAGTGCCCAATCCATCAAAGGTATCATATGCGCGGGCGTTCCACCGATGCAATCCCATAGTAATCGCCGGGTACCACCGCGGGGCCACCAATGGAACATCAACCGAATAACCGAGGAGCTTGATCCCGAGAGCCGCGAAGCAACCTCTTCCTCGACTCGCAGACTTGCTTCACCACCATTACGAACTTGGCGGGGCATTGTGCGGCCTCGCCGACACCCCGGCCACGACCACGACCTCGCCTCTTGCCATCTAAGAACACCACAATAAAACTAACCACAATAAGCATAAGAATAACTAGTATCAAACCTTCAAGAATAATCATACAATGACAATAGCGTAGTGCAATGCAAAAGAAAACCCAATCCCACCCTCTGTGCTTAGTGTGTCAAAATTAATATTTCGATGCCGCGGACCTACAACCAGCTCGATACCAATCAGAACACCCCAACTCGTAATGAGCTTGGAATGCTACCAAAACTAAATACAACTAGAGCGAATTTACAAATTTTCAATGAGTTTCCCTTGTATAATCTATGAGAATCAATTTTCTAACAAGTGAACATAACATTTAACAAGAATTTCATAAACCAATTCACTCATGCATAAGGGATAATAAAATGAAGGTAATCAAATAACACCATTCTCACATCCATAACTTATTTCGTCATTCATAATCATAAAATAACTATGGGTATTTCTCATGATCTATTTATTCTTATGTGATGCTAAAATAACAATTGCATTATTGTTGTGAAGTGGTGCGTGCTTTCCAATCATCTACTCCCGCCATGCATGACGTCTTTGCCGAAGTACCTAAATCAAAACAAAGCAAGGATGAGCCATAGGACTCAGCAAGTATCAACAAGATTACAGGATCATAAAGACATAACCGCTTGAACAACTTTAATCAACATTACTCATGGCATTTCAAATATTAAAAATATGCCGACAATGCTATGCACTCTTTGTTCTTTAACTCTTTACGATTTTACCGTGAATGCGGGGTATTCATCCGTCAATGGATACCCATGCTCGTGCTATCCGCACGTGGACCAAGAGCCTATACAACAACTTGTATAGGGACCTTTGCCCGTCATCAAAATGTCGGGACCTTCAGATAAATTGCCCACATTTCATAAATGTGGGACCTCAAGCCCGCTATTGATCGACAGGACTCAATGAATCACTTGGTCACCTCATGACCAAGTTTCAAGATGCTCGTGGATATGCATGAATATAACATCTATTTCTTCTCATTCAATAGAATTCAACATATACCTTAGTCATGAAAATGTAAGCATTATGAAATAATCTGCAGTCATAAAATGCAAACATCAACACCACTAGGGCCATCTCAACATCACTTTCACATGACAACAATGAACATTACACAACTCAATCATGACATGCAACAAGAATTTCCATTTTAACCCGAATACTTGCCTCAACCGTGTGAGAACGGCGGACGCGAAGTAGGTGCTGCCCTTGGGACCTCGCTGCCACCTGGACAAGAATAAAACCCCAAACTAAGACTTGCTTACTGGACCAAACCATACATAACATCACATTCGAAATCGCTAACTTTTAACATTTTCAACTTTTCTAATTTCTAGCGATAGGTCACTGCAAACAGCATATTTCAAAAATTCATAACTTTCTGCTCAGGGGTCCAAATGAGATGATCTTAGACTTTCTGAAAAGATAATTAAGTTGCCTAAATAAACCTAGTTGGGGTGACCCTCTGATTCGGCCATCTTCTACCCCTACCAATCCCTTTAGTCAGAGCAGCTCAACAGCATTCAGTTTCTGGACAGAAATAAAGAAAATAGCATAACTTTCTCTACGTTCATCCAAATTCAGTGATCTTTAGTTTTCCTGAAATCTAAGAGGATTAGCTTCATTTTTCGTTATGGTGAGACCTCTGAAACTCCTCTAACAGCGAGTTTAAATCAGGTTAAACCGACACTGTCAAATCTGTTACCCACAGAAACATCATAGCACTAAAAAAATCATAACTTTGGCTATCGAAGTCCGAATGACCTGATTCTTGTCGGCAATGAAAGATAACTACGATGCCCACAACTTTCTAGGAGATGCCCAGACCCAAATCTGCCTTTACCTTAACCGAAAACGACAATATATGCTACTGCAGAACACCGATCTACTGTCATCCGAAAATTGGACAACAAGAAAACGACCCAAAACAAAGAACCACGGGTTACCCTTGCCGAAACGACGAAGGTACGCAGCGCGATGAAGATCACCACGAGTTCCCGTTATGGATCCTTCTTCCCTTCTCCCTTTCTTCTCTTCCTTCTCCTTTCTCTCCTTTTCTTCCTTCTTTTTCTTCCTCTTGGCCGCCACCCAAGGCTTTTCTTTTCTTGCTCTTGGCCAGCAACAATGGGGAATTAAGGAGGGTGCAAGGAGGTGGGGAGGTGGGGAGGTGGGGCTGCGCAAGGAGGAAGGGAAGGGTCGGTGCAAGGGAGAGAGAGGAGGGTCTACCGCTAGGGAGGAGAGGAGAGGGGCGGTGCTAGGGAGGAGAGGAGGGGGTTGGTCGGCTAGGGTTTGGGGAGGAGCCCCCTGGCCGGCCACCCTCTGGGCCTTGGCCCAGCCCAAGTTGCTGTGAAGTTTCGCTTCCCCCTCAAAACCTGGTTTTAGCGAAAAAAAACTAAAGGTCACTTTCATGATTATCAACCTGCTCTCAACAAAACTGACAAAAACTTTCCGGGATATTACAGTTGGTAGATGGAGCCATCTGTGATAGCCTCTTCTCTACAAAACCTCCAAGCAGTGGATGCTTTTGCCTTTAAAACCGACTTCATATATATATATATAGTTTGTAGTCCCTCGTTAGCTAACTCGATGTCTGAATTCAGCTAGCTAGCTCGTTCCTTCATTCATCCTAAATGTCAGGTGAACCACTACTACTCTATCGAACCTAACACACTAGAGTGTATGATTTGCTTCATACCAATCCTCCACGGCATGAAGCAAATCGCACATCCCAATGTGTTAGGTTCAATAGAGTAGTCGTGGTTCACCTAGACGTTTAGGATGAACGCCCAAGGAGCAAGCTAGCTAGCTGAATTCAGGCCTCGAGTTAGCTAACAAAGGCTACGAACTATATATATATATATATATATATATATATATATATATATATATATATATATATATGAAGCTGGTTTTAAAGGCAAAAGAAGCCACTACTTGGAGATTTTATAGAGAAGAGATCAAGAACAGAGAAGAGGGTAGCGTGCTCTGGAGGAGGCGACGTGTGCTCGGGGGAGGGGAGGAGGCGGGCTCTAGGAGGAGGGGCGCCGGGTTCTTGGCCTTCTCGATACTTACCGATATTCTTTATCAATTAAATGTGAAGCATGACAGTGAGTGAATACCTCAACAGTTCACTCAACTCTCTCATTATGCTCGAGAGGACGTTGCCACGGATGACGCACGTCAAAAGCATTTCAAGCAGGGGCTCAATCCTGGCTTGAAGGTTCAAGTCGTGGGCAACGACTATACCGATTTTTAGCATTTGGTGAACAAGGCTATGCCCATTGAAGAGTCTCGTCAGGAGCTTGCAGACTCTTATAAAAGGAAGATGACATAGCATGGTGCTCATCAAGGAGCTCCGCAGAGAGCTAGGACAAATGCTCAATACCCTGCTCATTCTGTTCCTCCTGTTGCACTCAGGACCTCTGCAGCGGCATCTCGCCCAGCTGCTCCAGGTTCCCGCAACCCCAGGAACCAGCAACCTAGAAGCAACAATCCTACCGGGGATCACTTGTTTCACCTGCCAGCAATTAGGACATTACACCAGCAAATGTCCACAGAGGCAAGGCCCAGCACTGGCTAGATCCGATTTGGGAGTTGCTCCAATGTAACTGTAATACCCAGATCGTTGGTTCGGCGTAGGTTTTAATTTTTATAAGTGGTGACGCAGAGTCGCCGGTTAATCAATTTATCGCGGGAAAGAAAGAAAGAAAGATTATTAAATTTTGAGTCAGCTTTAGGTTGAATTAAACAATTAAATAGCTGTTAATTAAGTAAAAACAGTAAGGAGAGTGGGCTTACCACCTTGGGCCAGGGGGCCCAAGAGGTGGCCACACCCTTTTTCTTGCCCTAGCCGCCCCTTACCCCTTGGCCGACCCCCTTCCTCCTGTTCCCAAGCCGCCACACCTCCTCCTTGCGCCTCCCCTCAACCAGGTTGCTGCTCCTGCGCCTCCCTTTGCCAAGTTGCTGCCCCTTTGCGCAAGAAGGAAAAGAGAAGAAGGAGAAGAAGGAGAGGAAGGAGAAGAAGGAGGGAAAGGAGAAGAAGAACTCGTGTGGGGATTGGTTCAGCAAACTAGCGGTTCTACAAGGGTAACGAGATGCCTTCCCACTGCTTGATCCATAGTAGATGCGAAACCGATTAGAATTGTTGGTT
Organism: Ampelocalamus luodianensis; assembly: GCA_036346255.1. NCBI lineage: Eukaryota > Viridiplantae > Streptophyta > Magnoliopsida > Poales > Poaceae > Ampelocalamus > Ampelocalamus luodianensis. The sequence goes on from CM070621.1 coordinate 53,171,447, forward strand.
AATTGTTGGGCTGCGAAGATTCAATTCTGTCCAAAGATCTTGCGTGGGTTTTTCGTGTATTTAGAGGCTGAATTTTTAAGATTCCATCTCCTAGAGATATGTGGGATCTGTTGTTATCTTTCAGTAGCCGCAAAGATCACTCGATTCCGAGCTCTGAGTCAAAAGTTATGGTCGATTTAGTATCTGCTGCCGAAATCTGACGAGAATAATCTGTCTGGATATTTCCTAAAATTTGAAAGGGAATTTGGTAGAATCTGAAAGTTCACCCAACTAGGTTATTGTAGGTAATTCGATAACCTTTTCCGATTGATAAAGAACGATCAATTCGGAGTTACCTATTAAAAGTTATGGATATTTTAGTTTTGCTGTTCGATTGTGTAGGCAGTTTCAGATCGAAAGTTCAGACAATGGTTAGCCTAATATTTTGGCCGAATTGGATTATCGTGTCAACTAGAGTATTGTTTATGAGTCAGTTAAGAATCTACAGAAATTGGGTTTACCTCTTTTTGACTTCCTGTTCTTGAGTTATGTCAATTACCGTGCCGCTGTCCACGAACGGTATATGGCAGAAACGTTGTTTTCATTTCAGCTTTGTAAACTCGCTTTGAGTCGTCAAGTAAGTGTTGTAGAATGCCGATTAGTAGCGCTGAGTATATTATCTCTTAATTGAAATTATTTTACCTGTTTAGGAGGTGAAGCCTCAGGTTTAGGAGTATCATCTTTGCCGCCAACGCCGCATCGTGGAAGGCAAGTAAATGTAGCGGTTGTGCTACGGCTTAACCCGTTGTTCTTACTACTTGCACTATGCATGATTGACGAATGTTAAACGATATGCCATGGTTACATGTTTTCTAAGTAAGAATGTGGTAGCAAGATATTAATCAATTGCTATGTTTGGATGAGTTTGGGTAGTATTGTGGTAATTTGCTTAATGAGCCAAATGCGGAATATGAAAATAAACTCAATGTGGACATGTTGATAATTCCTTGTGGTTACGCTCATGATGATCATGTTGTGGTCTATGGTAGAATTCCCTTTAGATCGACTGATTTTGATCTTGGTGAATCGAGTGGGGTTATGTGGTAATAGCTTTATGACACAATGGTATTGTGCGAATGAGACACATGTGGATTATGAGGAAATATTCATGATGAGTATGTTGTTGACCTTCGTGGTTAAATTCTTGTGGTTTATGATTATCATATCATTCATGACATATCATGACATTTGCATTTGTGGATGTCGCCGCTTATAGCCACGCATCAGACGCAGACAACATCGTGCATTGTCAGAAAGACGATGCATACCTTTACCTTGTTGGGTAAAGGTGCGATGGAGCATAGCATACATATGCATTACATTGTGGAAAGATCATTTGCATTCTTATGCAAGATATTGAGGTGAATTTATTTTGCAAACAAACGCAACTTCATAGTTGCAATGTGGAAATTGACTCATGAGAGTCTCTTGTGGTATGAGTAATGTGGTTGTGGTTGTGGAATGGGGTTCGTCCCTTGTGGTATGGTAGAGGTTGTGATTGTGGCATGAGATTCTTCTCTCTTGTGTAATCGTTGATAGAAGTTGTGGATGTGAGAAATAGTAAAGTTATGAGGTAAAACATGTTAATACTTTATTGTCATTAGTAGTGGTAGTGGTGAATAATATGAAGCAGCTTGATCAAGATTCATTGTTAATATTTTACTATCTTTGGTAGTAAATATGGTTGAGGCTATAATTGTGTTCATTATGAGAATTGGATATTGATGCTTAATATCTTTGTAGTTTAATTAGCTTGTAAATGAATGTGGATTCACATTATGGATGTGGACATATGGATACTTTAATGATGTTGTATATTTGTTTGTAGTCCGAATGGCTCATAAAGCTTTTTGTTTGCCGAGATTTTATCTCACCCTTGTTGTTTCTTTCCCCTTTCGTGTGATTCTTAAGCATTCTGGGATGGGTAGAGCGGCACTATAATAATGCACTCAATTCATAGATTCATGCTGTAATAAAGTTGAGAAGAAATTAGCCTAATGACTAGCTTTTCGCGAGTGCTCTGTCGATTTATTATTGATGAATTTGTGGACTACACTTGGTTTAATCTGCTAGAGGTTGTTTAATTATTGAACTTGTTACCGTTATCTTTATTCCCTTAGTTGTTTATGCTTCCGCTTAATGCTTCTTGTCTAGAGATGTTGCCGAATTAATTTATCTTGAAATTATTGGCTAGCTGTAGAGTGGTTTAGTAGCATTCCAGGGTAATGTGGGTCCTGGGGTGTTACAGTAACATCCCAATTTTCAGGCCTTTTTGAAATTTTCAAAATAAAAAGAACCAAGTTGATTTTATTGAATTGTTAAAGCTTAATTTGAAATTCCATAGATTAAAAACAATTCAATGTGAGTAAATTCAACTAAAAAAAAGTTGTTTTATCTGTTTTTCTGGTTTATCTCGAAGTCTTTTTAATATTTTAAAAGTTAAACTAACCATTTGATTTTGTTTAGTCGCAAAAGCTTAACTTGAAATTTAGAAATAAAAAACTATTTAATTTGAATTAATCATACTTCAAATAAATTAAAAAGTTGGTTTATTTGGGTTTTCTGGATTTTACTTGGATTTTAAGTCTTTTGTTGCTTTTTTTGGATTTTAGAAATGGTTTTTCCTTTTGTCCGAAATTAAAATCTACTTTGTTTGCAAAATTAAAAGTTAAAGTATAGTTAAAAGTATTTTTATTAAGTTCTAAATAATTCAAGGGACTTTGATGAATTTTTCTAGAATTTTTAGACTTTTTAGCTATTTTCTAAAAACCTTTTTTCCTTTTGTGATTTCTTTAATCAAAAATCCTTTTAAATCCCTTTTCCAGCTTTGGGCCGAATTATTTCCCTCGGCCCGCTTCACTCCAGTCCCCTAGGCCCAGCCTCACGGCCCGCTTGTGCGCGTAGCCCACCTCCCTCGCGCCTGCGCCTCCCTCGCTTGCCAGCAGTCCGATTAAAAACGAATAGTCTCAATAGCGTTGCACGTTCGGAGGCCCGATCGCCCCACTCGTTGTGAACCGTCCGATCAAGATCGAATGGCTCACCTTCGCAGCAACTCCGCGCGCGCCTCTCTCTCTCTCGCTCTCGTTGACATGTGGGTCCCACCTGTCAGCGCCCCCGTCTCTGGGTCGTCTCCTACCTCCCAACCCGTCGCCGTCGCGTTTGTGCCGTGCGCGTGCGCGCGTTTCGCACGGCCGCATACCTCCCATCCCATCACGTTGCCGCACGCATTGAGGGCGCCGTGCACTACCGCACCTTTTGCCACCTGTTGAGCCGCCTCCCGCGTCCTGTCGCCGCCCCGCACCCACGCGTGTCCTTCGCCGAACCCCATCGCCGCAGCGCACCGTAGCCCCAATCCCCTCCTTCCTGCCTCCCCGTACCTATTTAAGGTGAGCACCAACTCCGCTCGCCCTCCTCTCTCTTTCCCCTCACCTCGTGCTCTCTCTCTCGCTCTCCTCCGTCCCCGATTTGAGCTTCTCGTCGCCGGCCACCATGCGACGCCGCCGCCATTTGCGCCGCCTCCAAGCCTCCTCCGCCGTCATCGTCGTCACCTTCGGGTTCGCAATGCCGAGTGCTACCTCGTGTGCACCTCCTTCCCTAGGAGCCCACTGGAGCGTCGCTGCCGCCTCCACTTTTCGTCCTCGCCGCCGGCCATCTCGTGCCGCCGCGTCCTCGAGACCGTGAGCACCAGCATCGCCGCGTCTCCCTCTTTGCGAAGGTGCCCTCGCCGCCGGCCATCCCCCAGCCAAACGATGGCGACCTTTGGGCCGTGAGCACCGCCGCCTCGGTGCTGACGTGGCAGCCCCATGTGGCGCCACCTCTCGGGCCACATCAGCCCTTTGCTGAGGTGGTTGCCCTGTCAGCGCCGATGTGGCATTTTTGGGTTTTCCCATTGAAAAATAATTTGGCTGGACATTAAAACCCCAGGCTGACGTCAGCTGGCGCAATAAATCTAGTTTCCTTTACAAAATAATTCCAAAAATCAGGAAAACCCCTTTTTCTTGATTTTCAATCTTCCGGAAACCGTAACTTGTTTGTTCGAACTCCGATTCAAGTAATTCAAATTTCTAAATTCATCTAAAATCCTCCTCTTGCTGTTAGTGCAAATTTGGTATTTATTTGAGCTTTATTTGGAGTTGTTTTATTTATTTGGCTTCATTCGAACGTGTAGATTCCGGCGTTTCGGAAGATTTCTCAGACTCGACGACCGAAGCAACTCAACTCTTCAATGAAGGCAAGTTGTAGACCTTTGATCATATTGAACCCATTTTATAAAACTATATTACTTGATATAAACATGCATGGCTAGCTTTATATTAAATGGTTTCGGGAATAGATAATTGCCTAATTGATGTATGCCCCCTTGAAAAATTGCTATCGGTATGTATCCTTGAATGACATAAATCTTTGGACACCATAGAATGGGTTATTTTAGTTGGACATTGATAAACTACCAACATGGGTATCGTATATGCTTAGCCATGCTATAGTTGTGCATTGGGATTCATGATCACATACTCAAAAAAAAATGATTGAATATGACTTAATGAATTATGGAATTGTGGCGCGACCACTGTTATTAAAAGATGTTGTGCCAAGGCTAGGGTGGTCTTTGGCCGGGTTGAACCAAAATGATTTATACTTGGGGGAGTGATCGTGAAGCAAAGGGGATAATTTTGGGATATGGTTGCCTTGCCTGAGTAACAATTAAGGACTTAACTTTGTGCGCCATTGATCTGGGCCATACCGTGCAACCACATGTCTAAGATGGGGTGGATCTGGCCGACTTATTAGCAATATTTTGATTTGGTTCTGTTTGGGTTGCTGAGCGGCGCAAGAGGGGGCCTAGAATGGCAAATCCTTAGCGAACAGAACCGGATCAAAACAGAACTTTGTAAAGGTCTTGTCACGTGCTCTAGAGTGCTCACCTAAGGTAGTGAGTAGTGGTATCGATGAATGACAAACAAACTAGAGAAGTCATGTCATGTGGGTAAAGCTATACAACCTCTGCAGAGTGTGAAACTATTCGAATAGCCGTGTCCCCAGTTACGGACAATGCTTGGTGACTATCACGCGAAGGGTAGTTTTTCTCAAAAAAGTTGTCGTTAGCGTTCGCAAGGTGGTCGTGGACGTTCACGAGTGGTCCAGGGCGTGGACATGGTTTTCACGGGTGGTGATGGAGTGATCTGGGAAGTGAATAGGGTGTTCACGAGCTGTTTCAAAGAACTCGTGTACTTATGTATTAATCTTTCAACTTGAGCTTTACAATCTACTTATGGTATTTTCAGTCAATCCTGCTTTCTGCAAATTAACCATAAAGCTATTCTTGTCAAGCCCTGCATGAGTATTATTTGCATACATTTCCCCATGGCTTGCTAAGTATATTCAAAGTACTCATGGCTTTGCGCCCTCTGTTTGAATCAGTAGATGAGGGAGAACTAGGGAATCCGGAGTTCTTTGAAGGGGAGTTCTTCAAGACCAGGTGTGCTAGGGGACATCCTCCACTCGATAGCCTGTGGGCTTGTCAGATGGCCTCCGCGTTTTGGTGTTGGTCCGCGGCAGTTTCTCTTGCGTTGTAAACTCGGTGTGGCAGACCCTTGTAAAAACTTGACCATAAGGTCTTTTGCTTCTATAAATATTAATTGGTCTGCTTCATCTTTAAGTTTGTTGTATGGTTATGATTTTATCTATGTTGTAACTGTGCGAGCTAGCTGCTGATCTTGGGACTAGCTTAGGATGCACAGAGGGTCCCGGGGTTGCTTTACTTGGGGTCCCGACACATATAAACATGTAATTTCTGTAAGTGAATTAACCAGGAAAAATTGCTCAGTTTTGAATGTTTATGATTGCTTTCAGATGTAGAGTTGCACAAGATGTAATCCTGGCCGTCTCGATACTTGCCAATATTCTTTACCAATTAAATGTGATAACAATAAATTAGACTTTTAAGCTCAAATAATGCTTCACTGGAATGTCAAGAAATAACTTCTAAAACAACAGTTTTATACTTTTAGTCATCAGAAGGTCATTCAACTAACAGTGTGCAGAAATGCTCTATTATCATATTAGCCAATTAGTAACCAATTAAATGAAAAATGAACATAATCACTAATCTCAATAAAATAGCCAATCTGCTATCAGTAAACCAGCAAAAGTACATAACACAAATATCGGAACTAGCTGCTTAGTACAAATTGACAATGAGAAGCAATCCAAATAGCTCAAGTCTGATATTGCTATCACATCAATTTCATAATATGACAATTATCCTCATCAAGCAATTACCAGAGCCCAACACAATACCAAGTCTCCTAGTGCTAGTCAAGATAGATTGAAATACAACTAGCATAGCACACTTAGTAAAGTAAAGCAATTCTGAAAAACAGAAATAACTCACGAAGGGATGGTAAGAACCACCAAGGATGCACTGGACGAGTGCACCTCAGAGCAAGAGAGGAGGCGTGCCGGGCTCGAGGAGAAGGCAACGTGTGCTTGGGGGAGGGGAGGAGGCGAGCTCAGGGAGGAGACGTGTCGGGCTCGAGGAGGAGGTGACGTCGAGGACGACGACAATGGGCTCAAGGAGGGGAGGAGGCACACCAGGCTCAAGGGAGGAGGGGCGTCGGGTTCAGGGAGGTGGTGGCTCGTGCTCGGGGAGGAGGTAGTGGGCTCGGGGGAGGAGGCGTGCTGGGCTTGAGGAGGAGGCAGCGACGGGCTCGAGGAAGGAGAAACTTAATCGTTTGAGTGGGAGGCGTAGGCAAACCCTAGAGTCTGAATATAAATAGCGTTGTAAATCACAAATAGTTCTAAAGTAGAACCATCTGTGATAAAATACACATCATAGACGGTTTTAAAGTAGAACCGTCTGTGATAAATACACATCACAGATGGTTCCAATAGATAATCGTCTGTGATAATAAACATTCTCATATACATAAATGCAAATTCAGAATATATGACACATTCACATATTAGTAAAGAATTAGTTTGAGCTCAAAGTCTGATTTGCAATTTGTCATATTTAATTAGTGAAGAATATTGACAAAAATGACGAGGAATTATATCTGAATATTTGCTAAAACTATGCTAAAATATCTAATTTTATGACAATATGCTTTACTTCAAGTAGTTCGACACTTTTGCAAAGAACTTGGCATACTCATGCCTAATCCTACAGCAATCGCTACAGAAGATGACATAGTCGTCCCACCCTACCGTCACGCTGCATCCGGTGCTCGTGCACTGTTGGCCATCCTCTGGCAGTGCCAACACCCGGCCCTACAGCCCGGCCATCTTCTTCCACGTCGCCGCCTGGACTGTGTCTGTAGCGAGCCTCCAACACCGCTTGCACTCTCGATTGGTCCTCTTGACTGTCTCACCCACCACCGGCGCGCCCGACCTAGCTGATGTAGTACTTTCCAACGTCACACGCCTTACCGGCCGTGTATAGGAGGAGGCCGAGCACGTAGGCCATGGTCTTGTGGCCGGTGACGGGCACCCATTCGAGGTTATCGAGGCCGCGCTGCATGTCCTGGTGTGCGAAGACGAACGTGAGACCAACTGTAACAGCCCTAACTTAGGGTTTGTATTTCAAATGTAAAATTTTGAGGAGAAATAAAAACTTTTGTTGTCTCTTCAAATCATTTGAAAGTTTCTACAATTTTCCCTAGCAATTTCCAAATTGTAGAATTTAATTCTTGTAATTGGAAATTGTTGTCAGCAAATTCTTAGCTTTCAAACTTGTGATCATCCTCTGAAACTATTTTTCCTAGCATCTTGATCATCCTATCTACCTCCCTGAATTATTTCACAATTTTTAGATTTTGTTTGCTATTTCAAATGGCCAAGTCAACTCTGTTTGAAATCTGGTCAAACTCCTGTACAGCAGCTTGTGAATTTTCTCTAGAACAATGCAGTGCATAAAAGTTCTGGAAAAATTATACAAGGTTGTCCTCTGTCCCTAGTAGCTACCATAAAAATTTCAGAAATTTTGGAGCTCAGGAGCTACCTCTAAAAATTCCCAAACCTTCTCTGTCTTTTAAATCAAATTCTAAAAATCTTGTTCCTCGGGCCAACCCAACTCGGGCTCGAGTCCGACTCGTACCACTTGACTCGGTCGCGTCAACTAAGCGCACGCAGCGAGTCAATCGATCGTGACCGTCCGATGCAAATCGAGCGATCCACGTCGCGTCTTAACCGACCTGTCCGAATGCATACATTGATCTCGGCCGTCCATTAGCGATCGAGCGGTCAGTATCTTTCCGATCGAGTTAGACCTCTGGCTCGCACCGCTTCGTCGCCGTCGCTGACATGTGGGCCATTCCTGTCAGGTTCTTCCTCGCCGACTCCGCTGCCTACCGGAGATCGCTGGCGCTCGCGCATGCGTGCCACGCAGCTCGTCGCTGCCACGCCGGGGACGCGTGTCTGCCTCCAGAGGATCGCCCGGAGTCCATCTACCTCCTTGGGTCATCCATTCTTCCTCGCGTTCATTCTTGCGTTTTCTCCGCCCATTTCTTAGCTTCGTAGGAGAAGAACCCGAGCAGCGCCACCACCTCGTTGCCGCTCGTGCTTCTTCAACCCCGTCTTCATCTTCCTTGTTCCTCGCCGCATCCATTTTGCCGTCCCGAGCCCTCGGTGTCGGTGTATCGCCGGAGCGTGTTCATCGTCTCCAACTCCGGCGCTCGGCTCGTGAGCTCATTTGCGCTCTGGTGAGTTTCGGCCGTTACTTGGTTCCTTAGGATCGCACCGATGCCCGAGTCTAATGCGGCTTCATTTTCATCTTTGGTGCATCGTTGAGGTTGTGCGGCCCCTTCTTCTCAAGCTCGGTTTCGCGCGTGAAATTCCGGCCACCTCGAAGCTTTCTTCGTCGGCATGATCATGTGCTTCTTGCTCACGGTGTTGGGGCGAAGCTTGTGCGCACCTTCCGAGTCTTCTAGAAGCTGTAGTGACCTCACCGTGGGGCCGTGTCTTCTTCTCCGCCTCGGCCGTCGTGAGCTCGACTCGGCGACCATTGGCTTCGCATCACCGTCATCGAGTTCGCGAGGGCCTTGCGAACCCGTAGGTACCACTCTTTTGCCCAGAAACCTCACTGGTTTGCTAGATCACCTGCGCGGCCGCACCGCCGTGCCGGTGCTTTCGCCGATGAACCGCCGGTGAAGATTAGTTTAACTCTAATCATGTCTTCTTTGAGTCAGCGATTTGTGGGCCCTCTCTGTGTCGCATTTAGAAATCCTTTAATCCGGCCCGTTATTTGTTCTCTCGAGTCAACGCCATGTGGGTCCATGTTGTCGATTAGGTTTGTGTAGCTCGGTAATATGTTTTCTCTGTTGGGAAGCGTATTTCTTTGTGAGTATGTAGGTTTGCACTTTGGTGGCGAAGACGTATTCTCGAATCACGCCGGCGTCACCTTATGCGCGATCCGCTCTGATCGCGTTTTGCGCGCGGCCCGCTCTGTCGATGGTTGGGGCTAGCCGTGCGTCGGTAGAAGGAGTATTTAGTGCTTTAGTATTTCGAAATGCTTTTACGTTGAATTGTTAAATCAATTAAACTTGTAAATGCATAACTAATTCAATTTTATCCAAATTGCATAAAACGATCTTGTTATTTTCATTTTAAATGTATTAGTTACTAAAATTAGTTTCACCCATGTCTTTGTAGCAAAAATCTGTTAGCTAATAAAATGATGTCTTATGTATCTTCTAAATTAGAAAATGCATATCTTTTCCAATAATTGTCCAAATTCAATGAACCAGTTTTGTAAAATTTCATTTTAGAGTATACTAACTGTTAGGATAGGTTTTATCGCTGGTTCTGTTCATGAAAATTTGTTAAGTAATTAACTAGTGGCTTGTTGTGTTTTTAGCTTAGAAAATTCATAGAAAATTGCTAATAACTTAAAATGATTTGTTCTCTGTTTCTAAAGTTACGTTATTTCATGCTTAGGCTCTTTGTGTGAGTTTTGGCTTGTTTTGATGTTGTTGTATGCTTGAGTTTTGTCGGTGTTATTCGTCCTTATTTCTTTGTTGTGTTCGATCGTTAGGCCGATATTTGCGGCAACCACGAGGACGATCCTCCGCACCTTATTGAGCAACGACATCCGGGCAAGCAGTTTGATCATGTTTAATCGATATTTTAAAGATTAATATTTTGTTTCAATTTGTATGTATGCATTGCTTAATTTGTGTTAAATTGATTAGTTAAATCCGTAATTGCATATCCTGTAGACAAAATATTGATCTCTACTACGAGCCTAGGTTATTTCTTTGTGATTAGAGGTCATTGGATGATCTCTTGTCACTTAGTAGATACGATTTCAACTTGCTTAGACATGCTTAGCTATCGGTAGAAGCAAGCGATTATCGACTTTAGTCAGTAACCTTGATCACACAAAATTTACTACAACTTTATATTTCAGCATTTTGCTATGCTTACTTGCAAAACTAAAACCAAAAACAAAAATGATTTAGACGGGCACAATGGTAAGATTGGTGTGATCTATTGGGTGTGATTGAAAGGTGCAGGGTCAATTAAGGACCGAACATCTTGTGAGTTTTGTTATCCAGCATTTCGTGCTAACCACACTAGAGGTATGGGACCTCTCTTGACCTAGTACTTTGGCGTGTATTGGTCCCGGGTCGCAGGAGGTCGGGAGGGACGGAGGTGGGAGCATGGTAGTTGTCCGAAAAGCTTTATCCCGAGTGGGTAGTTGTCTTTCGGCTTTACCATGTAAGCGTATGGTGTTTCTACCCATACGAGCGGCTCGGAGGTTGATACACAATATTGGAAACGATCTCGTAGGACTTAGTTTGGCGGCATACCTTCGAAGTGTGCTTTGGCTTAAAGCGATGCGAGGTGTGGGTGCAGTGGTACACCCCTGCGAGGTTAAAAACTATTCGAATAGCCTCGTCTAGGTGATGGACACACTTGGGTAAGCTTATCGAGAGTTAGACTACAACATTTAAATTAAAACTTGATGGGTGGTGCGGATGCGGGATTCGTGCTATCGTTGGGGTGGCTATTGGGATAGTCACTTCTAGGTTGTTTATCTTTCGCTTTTGTTATTATTATCCTTCTTGTTATTTCAATCTTAAAAATGAATTGCAAACTTGCCTTTAAAGCTGTATTACCTTATTGCAAATGAAAATTGGCTTTATGCAAATAAAACATATGGCCTCCACTAAACAAGCGCATGTAGTCTATGAGCAGTGCGCTAGTTCACACGTCGATCTTGCGGGTACAAAGACAATCTTTGTACTCGGTGCTTTGCTTAATGTTTTTGTTGCAGAGGAAGAAGGTGAGCCTCGGGGTCCTCACTTACGTGGTCAGTCTTTGTCGCCGTGGGTGGCGACTAGGCTTGGCGGTCGGTCGGATGCCTTGTGGGTTGAAGGCACACCGATTGGCTTTGTTTATAGCCATTTTATGGCGCTTTGCTTCATTGTCTTTCTGTTGTTATTTGTGTATCTTGTGGCGATCGGCCATTATGCATAATATTGTTACTATTTGTTTATCTTCCGTTTGTAGCGTGATGTTTGGACTCTATGTTTAGAATGGAGTTGATGTCTAATTTTGTACCGAGGTGTGTATCTTTGCTTTAGGAAGTATACATATCTAGAGGATCGATTATTTGATTTGTGATGCTAGGACCGGTGGTTGGTTAAGCATTACAAGCCAAATAAGCTGGGGTCCTCTAAAAGTTGGTATCGAGCCATTACGACCGTAGTAACAAGCATAGTCGTCCTTAGGATATTTTAGAAAAGCTTATTTTCAAAGTATAAAAGGGTTTGTGAAAACCTAGGCGATTCTCGATTTTATTCCTTACCTATCTTAGCTTTCTACTCTCATCTTACTCTAATTTAAGTTTTGAAACTTGGTTTCTCTCTTTACCTTTCAAAAGATAGTCACTACGGTGGAATTAGTTGGGAGAACCATGAAGTTTAATCCAACTAAAACTTGTGGGGATAATAGGGTAAGATGTAAAGTGAGTAGTTATGTGTGCGATTTTTGTTGGTGAACTTTATCCCGCCTTGTGTTTGTTTGGGTGCTTGCTGAGAATTTTGGGCTTTCTTGCTCTTAAATTTGTTGCTAACTTGTCTTAGTAAAGCAGGATGGCCGGAGAGCAGCGTGGCGGTCGTGGTGGTCATGATGAGAGCTTCCCCCTCCTCCGACCATGGTGAGGTTCTCGCTCGAGATCGAGCGAAACCGCATGGACCGACAGCGCATCTTGGAGGTTATTGCTAGGAATACCTCCACTCCTGCCGGTGGTGGCGGCCACCGGACTCGCGGGGACTTGCGAGTTCCTCCGTACACGACCGCCGACTTTCTCCGCTCGAGGACCCTCTCGATGCGGACGATTGGCTGCGCATGGTTGGCGAAAGCTCAACATAGCTCGATGCCGAGCGCAGGACAAGGCGCTCTTCGCGTCCCACCGGCGAGGCGCGGCAGACTCATGGTGGGAGAACTATCTCGCCATGCAGCCGCGGGCCATGTGGTCGCGTGGGAGGAGTTGGATCGCTTTTCGTCGGGCCCACATCCCGGATGGCCCGATGAAGCTGAAAAGAAAGAATTCCTCGCGCTCAAGCAGGGCGCAAATCGTGACTGAGCACATGCGAGTTCAATCATCCGCTCGTTATGCTCGGGTGAGGTGGCCTCGAGATGAGGCTAAGCGGGAGAAGTTTATGGATGGCTTGTCAGGAGGCTGCGGGACAAGCTATCCATTGTGGACTTCTCGGACTTTCGTGCCTTGGTAGATAAGGCCATCGTTGCGAGCATAAGGCAAAGCGCTGGCGAGTCCATAGCGCAAATGGGAGCGCGATCGGTCTACTCACACCGGCCTCGTTCGTCCTCGGTGGGCGGCACCGATGGCCGTTCTTTTGCTCCACCGGCGCCGAGACCATCTGCACCGGCTCCTCGCCCACCGCAGGCGTGTTTGACCACGTGCGCTGCGATCCAGCGAGAGCGGTCTCGCAATCCGGCGGCGAGGTGATTTGTTTTTTGCCACAACAAGGGCCATTATGCGAATGCACGCGCCTCGAGTGTTGCAGCGGCCCTCGTCCTAATGGAGGGCGCGGCAGGGAGCGATCACCGCGACGGAAGATTATTGAAGACCCGAGTGCGGCGTGGTCGAGTGAACCACCTTTGGTGAGGAGGCTCAGAGGCGCGGATGTCGTGATTGGTACACTTCTTGTCAATTTCGTCCTGCTGCGGTATTATTTGATTACGAGCATCGCATTCTTTTATTTCAAGATCATTTGCTGCTGCTAGTGGTCTTCTTTGTGTTCCTTTGGGGTTCCTTTGCTCATCGCTCTCGGGTGGAAATGAGAGCGATTCTGATGTCGGGATGTTCCTATCATAGTTGAAGGAGTGGGATTTTTGGCAAATCTCATTACTGCTCGATTCGAGTCGGATGTGATTCTTGGCATGGATTGGTTGTCCCAACACTTGGGGCGGTCGATTGTGCGGGAAGATTGTCTATCTTACCAGCTTTCCGGGTGAGCAAGTCGGGTTTCGCCACGGCCAGTCCCGTGTCTATGTGCATTAGAAGCAAAGCCACCTTGCAAATTCAAGATGTTCCCATAGTATCGACTTTGTGGATGTCTTTCGAAGATTTGCGGGGATGCCTCGGTTCGAGATCTGAGTTTGCCATCGAGTTGTTGCGTGCATCGCTCCGATTTGAAGGCGCCGTATCGGATGCCTCCCAATGAGCTAGAAGAATTGAAGAAGCGGCTTGGTGAGCTCCAAGCAAAGGGTTTCATCCGTCGAGTTCATCTCCTTGGGGTTGTCAGGTGATCTTTGTGAAGAAGAAGGACAAGACTTTGCGTATGTGTGTTGACTACCGTCCTCTCAATGAAGTAGCGGTGAAGAACAAATATCCTCGCCCGCATTGATGATCTTTTGACCGGTTATGCGGAGCTCGGGTGTTCTCAAGATTGATGCGAGATCGGGCTATCATCAAGTCGGATCGGTGAGGATATTCAAGCGGCTTTCACTACTCGTTATGGCACATGCGAGTACACCGTCATGTCTTCGGTTTGACCAATGCTCGGCGTTGTTCATGAACCTTATGAATTCCGTATTCATGGAGTATTTGGACAAATTTGTGGTGGTCTTTATTGATGACATTCTTATCTATTCCAAGATCAAGGCGAGCATCTTGAGCATCGAAGATTGTTTTGGGCAAGTTGCGGGAGCATCATTTGTATGCAAAGTTAAGCAAATGTGAGTTACGGTTGAAGGAAGTGGCATTCTTGGGCCATGTTCTTTCATTTGGAGGCATATTGTGGATCCCGGCAAAGTCGATGTTACGTCTTGGGGCGGCCAAGTCGATCCAACGATGTCTTGGAGTTTTCTTGGTTTAGCGGGCTACTACCGCCGCTTTATCGAGAACTTCTCCAAGATCGCAGCCGATGGTGAATTGCTCAAGAAGGACAAGAAGTTTGTGTGGTCCTCTGCTTGTGAGGAGAGCTTTGGGAGCTCAAGCGATTGACTTGACTCAGTCCTTACTCTTCACGATATCCACAAGAGCTTCGATATTTATTGCGATGCCTCTCGTCGGGGACTCGGGTGTGTTCTTATGCGGGAAGGCAAGCGGTTGCCTATGCATCTAGGCATTGAGACCTCATGAGCTCAATTATCCCACCCATGATTTAGAGCTTGCTGCGGTGGTTCATGCACTCAAGATTTGGCGGCATTATTTGATCGGAAACATTGTGAGGTGTATTCGATCACAAGAGTTTGAAATACTTATTCACTCGGCGGATCTGAACCTCGAGCGAGAGGAGATGGCTAGAATTGATCAAAGATTATGACATGGGTATTGAGTATCATCTGGCAAAGCCAATGTGGTTCTTGATGCACTTGGCGAAAAGTGTATTGCAATACTCGATGATCCAAGAGCGAAGACTTGCATCGCTGCGAAATTTCAGCGTCTCAACTTGGGTGCGATTGAACATGGTTCCCTTGTTGCCTTGGTTGTGCAACCAACTTTGGTGGATCAAATCAAGGCAAAGACGACAATCGAATGATGGTGTGGGTAAAATCAAGCGAGAATATCAAGGGTGGATCACCAAGTGTTTCCACGAAGATGAGCACGGTGTTGTATGGTTTGGCGGCGTCTTGTGGTCCCAAAGGTCCGGAGTTGCGGGATTTGATTCTTCAGAGGCCCATGATTCGCCTTTGTCCATCCATCACGGGGCCACTAAAATGTACCAAGATCTGCGTCGAGATTACGGTGGACTCGCATGAAGCGCGATTGCGTGTTCGTTGCGGATCGGCGTATGTTGTCGCGTGAAGGCCGAGCATCGGCGTCAGCGAGTCTTCTTGACCCTTGCCCATACCGGAGTGGAAGTGGGATTCCGTTGGTATGGACTTCATCAACGGTCTACCCGTACTTCTTGGGGAAGGATGCTATACGGGTTGTTATCGATCGATTGTGAAGGTAGCGCGTTTTACGCGGTGTGTACCGCCCTCGGCGTCGATAAATTGGCGAACCTCTACATATCCCGCATTGTGAGTTTGCATGGTGTGCCACGAACGATTGTGTCGATCGTGGCTCTCTTTTCACTTCTCGCTATGCACGATTTCTGAGGAAGCCATGGGGACCGTCTTTCATTATTTCGACCTATCATCCTCGGTGATGGTCGACGGGCGCGTCAATCAGTGCTTGAAGATATGCTCCGTGCTTGTGTCCTTTCCTATGGGAAGAATTGGGAGAAGTGCCTACCGCTTGCGAGTTCTCCTACAACAACGACTTCGAGCTAGTCTTGGTATGGCACCGTTTGAGGCTTTGTATGGGCGCTGCAGAACCGTTGAACTGGCCGAGGCGGTGAAAGCGGTTCTTTGGCCGATTCCATCAATGAAATTTGAAAGTCAAGTGCGATTGATTCGTGAGCACTTGCGCGTAGCTCAATCGAGCGAAGAGCTATGCAGATCGGCGTCGCCGTGAGTTGAGTTTCCAGCCCAATGACTTTGTGTATCTCAAAGTCTCACCTTTGAAGGGACATCGTCGTTTCGGTGTCAAGGGCAAGTTGGCTCCTCGATATGTCGGGCCATATCGCATCATCAAGAAAGTGGGAGCCGTTGCATACAAGTTGGAGTTGCCGGCTACACTCGAAGGGGTGCATGATGTTTTCCATGTGTCACAATTGAAGAAGTGCCTCCGTATTCCAGTTGAGGAAACACCATTGGAAAATATCGATGTGCAGGAAGATCTGTCTTATCGTGAGCGTCCCGTTCGTATCCTCGAAGAAGCTGAACGTAGAACCAGGAACCGTGTGATCAAGTTCCTTAAAGTTCAGTGGTCGAACCACTCCGAGGATGAAGCCACTTGGGAGCGGGAAGATCGTCTTGAGCGGATTACCCATCCTTCTTCTCGGTGATCGAATCTGGGCGAGATTCTGTAAGGGGAGATTTGTAACAACCCTAACTTAGGGTTTGTATTTCAAATGTAAAATTTTGAGGAGAAATAAAAACTTTTGTTGTCTCTTCAAATCATTTGAAAGTTTCTACAATTTTCCTAGCAATTTCCAAATTGTAGAATTTAATTCTTGTAATTGGAAATTGTTGTCAGCAAATTCTTAGCTTTCAAACTTGTGATCATCCTCTGAAACTATTTTCCTAGCATCTTGATCATCCTATCTACCTCCTGAATTATTTCACAATTTTTAGATTTTGTTTGCTATTTCAAATGGCCAAGTCAACTCTGTTTGAAATCTGGTCAAACTCCTGTACAGCAGCTTGTGAATTTTCTCTAGAACAATGCAGTGCATAAAAGTTCTGGAAAAATTATACAAGGTTGTCCTCTGTCCCTAGTAGCTACCATAAAAATTTCGAAATTTTTGGAGCTCAGGAGCTACCTCTAAAAATTCCCCAAACCTTCTCTGTCTTTTAAATCAAATTCTAAAAATCTTGTTCCTCGGGCGAACCAACTCGGGCTCGAGTCCGACTCGTACCACTTGACTCGGTCGCGTCAACTAAGCGCACTGCGCGCGAGTCAATCGATCGTGACCGTCCGATGCACCGTCGAGCGATCCACGTCGCGCGCGCAACCGACTGTGTCGAATGCATACATTGATCTCGGCCGTCCATTAGCGATCGAGCGGTCGGTATCTTTCCGATCGAGTTAGACCTCGGCTCGCACCGCCGTCGCCGTCGGCGACATGTGGGCCATTCTGTCGAGTTCTTCCTCGCCGACTCCGCGCCTCTGGAGATCGGCTGGCGCTTCGCGCATGCGTGCCACGCACGCTCGTCATTGCCCGCGCAGGGACGCGTGTCGCCTCGGAGGATCGCCGGAGTCCATCTACCTCCTTGGGTCATCCATTCTTCCTCGCGTTCATTCTTGCGTTTTCTCCGCCCATTTCTTAGCCGTAGGAGAAGAACGAGCCTGACGCCACCACCTCGTTGCGCTCGTGCTTCTTCAACCCGTCTTCATCTTCCTTGTTCCTCGCCGCATCCATTTTGCCGCCCCGAGCCCTCGGTGTCGATGTATCGCCGGGGCGTGTTCATCGTCTCCAACTCCGGCGCTCGGCTCCGTGAGCTCATTTGCGCTCTGGTGAGTTTCGGCCGTTACTTGGTTCCTTAGGATCGCGATGCATGCGAGTCTGTCTGGCTTCATTTTCATCTTTGGTGCATCGTTGAGGTTGTGCGGCCCCTTCTTCTCAAGCTCGGTTTCGCGCGGGAAATTCCGGCCACCTCGAACTTTCTTCGTCGGCATGATCATGTGCTTCTTGCTCTGGTGTTGGGGCGAAGCTTGTGCGCACCTTCCGAGTCTTCTAGAAGCTGTAGTGACCTCGCCGTGGGAGCCGTGTCTTCTTCTCCGCCTCCGCCGTCGTGAGCTCGACTCGGCGACCATTGGGCTCGCATCACCGTCATCGAGTTCGCGAGGGCCTTGCGAACCCGTAGGTACCACTCTTTTGCCCGAAACCTCTTTGGTTTGCTAGATCACTGCGCGGCGCACCGCCGTGCGGTCTTTCGCCGGTGAACCGCCGGTGAAGATTAGTTTAACTCTAATCATGTCTTCTTTGAGTCAACGATTTGTGGGCCCTCTCGTAATCGCATTTAGAAATCCTTTAATCCGGCCGTTATTTGTTCTACGAGTCAACGCCATGTGGGTCCATGTTGTCGATTAGGTTTGTGTAGCTCGGTAATATGTTTTCTCTGTTGGGAAGCGTATTTCTTTGTGAGTATGTAGGTTTGCACTTTGGTGGCGAAGGCGTATTCTCGAATCGCCGGCGTCACCTTATGCGCGATCCGCTCTGTCGGCGTTTTTAGCGGGCCCATCTGTCGATGGTAGGGCTAGCCGTGCGTCGGTAGAAGGAGTATTTAGTGCTTTAGTATTTACGAAATGCTTTTACATTGAGCTGTTAAATCAATTAAACTTGTAAAATGCATAACTAATTCAATTTTTATCCAAATTGCATAAAACCAGTCTTTGTTATTTTCATTTTAAATGTATTAGTTACTAAAATTAGTTTCACCCATGTCTTTGTAGCAAAAATCTGTTAGCTAATAAAATGATGTCTTATGTATCTTCTAAATTAGAAAATGCATATCTTTTCCAATAATTGTCCAAATTCAATGAACCAGTTTTGTAAAATTTCATTTTCAGTATACTAAGCTGTTAGGATAGGTTTTATACGCTGGTTACATTCATGAAAATTTGTTAAGTAATTAACTAGTGGCTTGTTGTGTTTTTAGCTTAGAAAATTCATAGAAAATTGCTAATAACTTAAAATGATTTGTTCTCTGTTTCTAAAGTTACATTATTTCATGCTTAGGCTCTTTGTGTGAGTTTTGGCTTGTTTTGATGTTGTTGTATGCTTGAGTTTTGTCGGTGTTATTCGTCCTTATTTCTTTGTTGTGTTCGATCGTTGAAGCTTCGATATTTGCGGCAACCACGAGGGCGATCCTCACGCTGTATTGAGCAACGACATCCGGGCAAGCGATTTGATCATGTTTAATCCCAGTATTTTAAAGATTAATATTTTGTTTCATTTGTATGTATGCATTGCTTAATTTGTGTTAAATTGATTAGTTAAATCAGTGTTTGCATATCCTGTAGACAAAATATTGATCTCTACTACCGAGCCTAGGTTATTTCTTTGTGATTAAAGTCATTGGATGATCTCTTGTCACTTAGTAGATCGATTTCAACTTGCTTAGACATGCTTAGCTATCGGTAGAACTGGGCGGTTATCGACTTTAGTCGGTAACCTTGATCACACAAAATTTACTACAACTTTATATTTCAGCATTTTGCTATGCTTACTTGCAAAACTAAAACCAAAAACAAAAATGATTTAGACGCGGGCACAATGGTAAGATTGGTGTGATCTATTGGGTGTATTGGAAAGGTGCCGGGTCAGTAAGGACCGAACATCTTGTGAGTTTTTGTTATCCAGGCATTTCGGCGTGCTAACCACACTAGAGGGTATGGGACCTCTCTTGACCTAGTACTTTGGCGTGTATTGGTCCCGGTCGCGAGGAGGTCGCGGGAGGGACGGAGGTGGGAGCATGGTAGTTGTCAGAAAAGCTTTATCCCGAGTGGGTAGTTGTCTTTTCGGCTTTACCATGTAGCGTATGGTGTTTCTACCCATCTGAGCGGCTCGGGTTGATACACAATATTGGAAACGATCTCGTAGGACTTAGTTTGTGCGGCATACCTTCGGAGTGTGCTTTGGCTTAAAGGCGATGCGAGGTGTGGGTGCGATGGTACACCTGCGAGGTTAAAACTATTCGAATAGCCTCGTCCTAGGTGATGGACACGCTTGGGTAAGCTTATCGAGAGTTAGACTACAACATTTAAATTAAAACTTGATGGGTGGTACGGATCTGGGATTCGTGCTATCGTTGGGGTGGCTATTGGGATAGTCACTTCTAGGTTGTTTATCTTTCGCTTTTGTTATTATTATCCTTACTGTTATTTCAATCTTAAAAATGAATTGCAAACTTGCCTTTAAACTGTATTACCTTATTGCAAATGAAAATTGGCTTTATGCAAATAAAACATATGGCCTCCACTAAACAAGCCTGCATGTAGTCTATGAACAGGTCTGCTAGTTCACACGTCAGTCTTGCGGGTACAAAGACAATCTTTGTACTCAGGTGCTTTGCTTAATGTTTTTGTTGCAGAGGAAGAAGGTGAGCCTCGGGGTCCTCACTTACGTGAGTGTCTTTGTCGCCGTGGGTGGCGACTAGGCTTGGCGGTCCGGTCGGATGCCTTGTGGGTTGAAGGCACTGCGATTGGCTTTGTTTATAGCCATTTTATGGCGCTTTTGCTTCATTGTCTTTGTTGTTATTTGTGTATCTTGTGGCGATCGGCCATTGTACATAATATTGTTACTATTTGTTTATCTTCCGTTTGTAGCGTGATGTTTGGACTCTATGTTTAGAATGGAGTTGATGTCTAATTTTGTACCGAGGTGTGTATCTTTGCTTCAGGAAGTATACATATCTAGAGATCGATTATTTGATTTGTGATGCTAGGACCAGGTGGTTGGTTAAGCATTACAAGCCAAATAAACTGGGGTCCTCACACCAACGATGAAGCAGACCTCTAGGTTGCCGGTGCTGGCCAAGTGGTTGACGACGGCGCGGTAGCGCTCATTGTCTAGCCACTTCATCGCCTCCTCCCGCTCTAGCACCACACGCCTCCCCACAGCGTGCTCCTTGGATGCCTTGTACATGGCCTTGCACGTGGCTCGTTGGCTATAGAGGTCAGCCATGGGCTGAGGAGAGCTCGCGGCCATGCGGCCGACGATGTCAACGACGACTTCATGAGGAAGAGCGACGGCGATCCCCGACCTCCTCGCCTTGGTCCTCGCCGTCATGCTTCACGTGCTCACCATGGCGCGCGATCGATGGAACTAGCTAGCTACGTACATATTGATCAATACCATGCATTCTCACCATGGCGCGCGATGATCATTCTTATAAAACAAGGAGTAACACCAGTGCGCGAGACGAAGAGACGCGATCGCGAGATGAAGAGACGCATTGTAACGTCGATGCACGAGACGAAGAGACGCATCGTAACATCGGCGCACGAGACAAAGAGTTGCATTGCGTGGGAGCCAAAACATTGAATTATCATAGACGGTTATATTTAAAAACTTTTTGTAACATCTTTAATCACAGATGGTTCTTCTTTAGAACCGTCTAGGAATTATCACATACAGTTCTTATTCAAAACCATATATGACGTCTATAATCACAGATGGTTCTTATTAAAAACTATCTATAATGAGGCCTCTAGCTTGAGTTGTAAAAATAGAATTACTTTCCCTGAGAAGATAGGAAAAGGAGCGTCAACTGTATTTATAAAAAACAATTTCTGAAAAGACGGTGATGCTTTGGTTATCAACGATTTATTTGGAGCAGATTCTAATAAATCCTATCCGTCGGTCTTCCATTTTTATTCGTTTAATCTTACTACAAGTTGTTGGCCTATAAATAACCATTAGAAGGGTAGAACTAAGAAAAAAATCACTCACAAACTTTCCATCTTTTCTTACTTCCATTTCTTCTTAAAGTTTTCATCTCCATACCCTTCTAGTAAGACAAAATTCACGAACAAATTGACTTTTTGACCACCGTGGAAAGAACAAAATCCATGGATGACTTCAATTAAGGTGATCAGAAAGTCAGTTTGGTCTATGGATTTGAAGTCTTCAAGAAACAAGGTCCCTATCGGATTACGTATCTTCTAGTAGAAGAATAATATCCCTACGATCAAGTGAGCATTTCACTGACTATGCTGTGTAACTTCCGATCAAGTGAAGTGTACTTCTGCTTTCTTCTGTTGATTGGAAGTTACACATCAAAGACAGTGAAGTTACACTTACGGAACAAGGTGCCTACCAGATTACGTATCTTCTGCTTTCTTCTGTTGGAGATCAACTTCGACCACTTTAAAAGATAAATCTCGAGGAACTGGTCAGAATCGACTAAACAGTTGTTTCTCAATACAGACGGTTCTAATAAATAACCGTCTGTGAATTTAGTAATATCATATATGGTTCTTCAACATGAACCATTTGTGATACTTCTCAGATGGTCTTCAACATAAACCGTTTATGATATTACCTCTTCATAGACAGTTTTTAGCATAACTAGTAACATAAACAGTCGCTAAACCAAAATCATCTGTGATTGTATTTAATACTGACAGTTTTGGTATACCGTTTGTGATGAGGCATCCCGTATTAGCCTTTTTGTAGTTGTGCAGCTTGAATCTCGGGGTTGAGATTTCTTTAATGGGGGAGGTTTGTAACATTCCAATTTTTGAGCTCTCAAAAATCTTTTGTGTAGATTAGGTTTTTGAAAAATTTCACCAAATTTCCTTGAACTAATAAAGCTTAATTAGGAATTTTTGAAAGTAAAACAAATGAATATGATTAATGTAAACTTCAATTAAATAAAAATAGTGTTAGTTGGGTTCCTTGTGTTCCAAGGATTTCCCTGAATTTTCTTGTAATTTTTGGAGTTCGTTTGGTATTTATTTGAGCTCTTTTAAATTTCTAGCATTTTCTAAAATCATAAATCATTTCTAAATCATTTTCTCACGTGGGCCGAATCCGATCAGCCCACTCTGCTTTCTCTCTTCCCTAGCCCATTGCTTCTCCCCTTAACCCGGTTCGTCCCGGCATCACCCGTTTCCCTGCCCCCGCTAAGCCGCCTCGCCACCCGGGCCCACTCTCAGCTGCGCGCCGTGTCGCCCGTGTGCTAGCCTCACCATCAGCCGCTCCCCTCGCCTGGCCCACCTAGTAGAGCCGCTGCCACTGCTCATACACCACCCAAACTCCTCCTTTGCATTACTCTCGGTGTCCGTGCCACGCACGACACTTGAGGCTATAAAAGCCCCAAGGATCCTCGTGTTGCTCCTCCCTCGTCCTCCTCTCTTTGTTGCAGTAGTCGCTGTTGCCGGAAACTCCATTGTGCGTCATAGCCCCGTTCTTCTTCGAGTTCGATGCCACCCTTGTCGTCCTCGTTCTCCTCTGTCGAAGCTCCTCGGACTGAGTCCCTTCTCCACCGGCTCCGCCTCAATGTCCTCCACGCCCATCAGTTGGAGCTCCCGAGCACCCTGTTGCCATCTTCATCTCCTTCTTCCTCGTGTCCGGCCATGCTCGTGACAGCTGAAACATAGCCAATACAATCCTTGTCGCATCGGTGAGCACCTCACAAATCCCTTTGTGTCACCATGTGTCCCACATCCAGATCTACAATCTCCAACTTTCGATTTCGGGTTTTGATCACCATGCGTAGAGATCTCGTCCATCTTCTCTCTCTCTGGCCACCGCCCCTTCGCCACCCGATTCCACCATACCAGTGAGTCTTCGCCATTCATCAACCCCACCATCTCCTTCTCAGCTTCACATTCTACACAGTGCTCCTCTCTCCATCACTAGAGCTTCGTTGCAATGCCTCGCCACCGTGCAACCTATCGTCGTTGCCTCTTCTATCGTGTCGTCGCTCACCCAAAGTCGTTGCTGGTGATGTGGATTGCATCATTGCGTTTGCCTCCTCGCCCTCATCCGAACGTGCCCCTCCTTGGCCACCGCTGTGGCTGCTGCTACCAGCAAGCCGTCAGGCTGAGAGCGCCGCCGCCATGTCAATGCCATGTCGGCGCCACCTCACTACCACGTGGGTCTCTCCGTCCTCCATATCCACCACCTCATACCACACATGCACCGCGTCTGCACCGTCCACCGCATAAGCTACCTTGCCATGTCATCGCCATGTCACCCGCTACCTCAGCTCCACCTCAGCACCCGTGCACACGTGGCATGCCATGTGTATGCTTGCGTGGTATACCCTGAGACCTGAATCCGCATAGACTTAGTCTACCATGAGTCGATCCACTTACATGTGTACCCCACATGTCAAAGCGCTATGCCATAGACCCAGTTCGTCGTGAACCATATCGCTATTCCGTGGACATGGTATATAGACCAATGGCCCCACATGTCAGCCCCTCATCCTTTTTTTGGGATTCTTTTTCCTGATTTTTCAATTCCAGTGGTCCCACTTGTCATCCTCTTAGTATTTTCCAAATTTCCAAAAATAAATATTCTAGGAATATTAGTCACGCGCATTCTCTCTCTTTTATTTTTCAGTATTTGCCTTCCCGATCAAACTCCCGAGAGCTTGTTCTTCCTCATACGAACTTCAATTGAACCCATTCAAGTTTCTAAATTCATCTAAAATCAAGCCCTACCTTCCAGTACTATTCAAGTCCAATTTAGAGTTTATTTGATTTATCATTTATCATTTTGTTTGTATTTACACATTCTCTCTCGTTAGACGTGGATGTTTCGGAAGTGTTCGAAGGAGATGAAGGTCTAGGAAGTCGAAGATCGAAGATAAAAGAATAGCACCATTGCTATAGCAAGGCAAGTTGTGCTTTGATCATATTGCGCCCTGTTTTATAAAACTACTTTGAATCAAACTATTGCATCGCTAATTCAATTATCAAATGCTTTATTTATTTTGCTATTAGTTATGCAACCTACTTATTTATATCCACCTTGTGAATTGTATTGTGATGATCATTTTTCACCCTAGCTTGGTTAAATTACTAGCTAGTTGGTGTTATCATAGTACCAACGTGGGTTGGTTAGTCACGATTAGTATGCTTAGCCTTGTGATAGGTCATTGATATCATTTTGAAATATTAACCTCATACTTGATTAAGTGATTAGGGAACATCTTTGTAAAACATTGTGTGTTATATGTTGTCACCTGTTGATGGCATGTGTTGCGATTAATCAACAGGGTAGGAAAAGAAGATTTAGACTGAGGTGAGTGGAAATGTCTTTGTGCTTGGGAGTGTGTGAATCTTTGTGACTTAGTATAGTTTGGTAGTCTCGCCTTGGTCAATTAAGGATTTAACTTTGTGTGTTATTGAACTAAGACATATCGTACTAGCACAAGACTATTATGGGATATGCCTTGCTTAGTAAGTTATGGAATCTCGACATTGACTACTCAAGAAGTAGGTTAAGTGCTTTGTGGTGGGTTGAGGTGTGGACTTTTTCTTAGTGATGGGTCACATCTATGGTTGGTTCGCCGTTTACGTGTCCAATGGTGTGCCTCGAACCAACATGCTGAGTGAAGTTTGGTGCCAACTATATGCACATCGGGAGGGTCAATTGTCGAGATGAAGTTTACGAAAGGTTTTGTTATGATTTACTATGATCAAGTAATCGTATCTTGTGGGTAAAGTTGTACAACCTCTTCAGAGTGTTAATAACCTATTCGAATAGCCGCATTCTTGGTCATGGACATGCTCGATGATTTACCCAAAGGGTAGATTTTATAAAAACAAAGTGGGAGAGAAGTTGTGTGAAAGAATTTGGATTAAGCTATGTGAACTTTGTGAAAACTTGTATTACTTATTATTACTACTGTTTGAACTTATGTTTTCAATCTATTATTCATATTCAAATGTAACTGTTGCTTTTTTGCAAAATAATAGTAGAAGCCATATCCTTTAGAATAAGCTATCATCTATAATTACATTTTGTGGTACAACTTGCTTAGTACTCCATGTGCTCAACATGTTATAAAAAAATATTTCTCAGTTGATAAAAACTACATCAATTCATCGTTGGTTAACAAAGTCTACTTGAAAGATCGTAGAGAGCTAGGTCGCACTACCCTAGTCGATTGTATGTAAGTATATGGATGTGCTACACTAAAATTATTATGTTTCCTTGCGCTGTAGCTTATTTGAGATATTTGCCTTCTAAGGCATTAATTGTAATTCTAAACTTCAACATTAAGGTCGCTACTCTGATTATTGTTGTTATTTGTATATTTCTTAGTTATCTTTTGCATATGAAATGATATTTCATCGATGTTGTCATTGTGTGCACTAGGGTGATTATGGACTAGTGCAGTATACACAAATTGTTCGGATTTGCATATTCGGGTCCCAACAATTAGGCATCAAGGAAGATGCTCCTTTTGCAATCATCTGAACAAAATTAGTTGCATCAGTCCTATTCTTTTTTTACTGGTTATTCAATAGTTCCTTAATCATGTAGCTTTATTATTCCACTACAATATGCTCTTTTGTGTTAAGCTAGTATCTTATAATTTCTAAAAGTTGCCTTTTGTGAGATGTTACAGACTCATAGGAGATGTACCGGTGTCTTCAATAGTTTTATGTCGCATATGTGACCTTGCATTCTTTAATGGTTTTGCGTTTATCTCAGATCATATGGAATTTCGCTCATATAGTTTTGTACACACAACAATTGGCTACAAAAGATGCATGCAAGATTATTCAATTTGATGTGAAGATTAATTCCCTGGAACTTGAGAAATGTTTGTTTCTTATGAGTTTAGTCATGTTTGTGTACAAAATTTTATAGGCAATCTATAAGAAAATAGAATTGTATGCAATATGAGATGCATAGTAGCAACTGGTTTGAAGAATTGATTGTATGCCATGTTTGTATGGACAATTATTATTGTATTTTTTTTGCTATGTAGTACTAGAGTTTGTGACAAATCAATTGCTTTGTGTAATGTTCTCTGCTGTGTACACTAAATATGTAACATTTTGTATTTCGTATGAACGGATGCGTGAAAAATTCAAAGTAATGGTCCCTGTATGTAACATTTTCTATTGTATACATGGAAATTGAGAATTTAGTATATTTAATGCTTAAAATTACATTTGTATGCGAATGTGAAAAAATAAACCAAATCCACTTGTAATGTCCCTTAAATGTGCGATTCACCTTCTAAAATGTGATCTTTTACATTGCAAAATATTGCTCAATTGTTTGTGATTTAATGAAATTAAGTAGCTTAATCAATATTTTTGTAGAAAATAAAAAAATATTTACGCTAATCAGCACACAAATAAGCCTTCGGAACCTTTAAGGGTATTCCAGATATTCATCATTCATCTACAGCTGCAGTAGCCAATCAACTCAATAAAAAGCCAGGTTGCCAAACGACATCTTAAAAAAAAAGCTAAAACTACCCGCTACATCAACCCAACAAAAAGCCAGGTTGCCAAATGACATCTTAAGAAAAGCTCTAAAACCACCTGCTACGGCTGCTTTTCAGCCCAGGAAACCAAAAACAATTTTTAGTAAAACTACAACTCCCCAGATAGGGCCTAAGTGTAATGTGTAGAGGGACCAGCAATGGCAATCAAGTGGTCGATCTTACATGTGGGTGAAAATCATTCTTTGTTTGCTCAAATTGAATTGAAAATTGAAAGTAGGGCGTCGCAAAAATAAAAGGAAATTAAAAGTAGGGAATAAAGATGTTTACGTTTCAGAAAATTTCGAGAAAGCTGAGTTAAGGTTGTTGATCTGAATCCTCCACGGACCTGCGATAACACAGGGTGACAGTGGGTCCCACGCACGAATGGGCCACGTGCAACCAGAGAGAGAATCAGAACCCACAACCTGGTGGGCCCCGGCCCAGTACCGACGACCGCAGATGCGAGAAGACCAAACCACGCCTCAATTCCTCCCTCCCTTCTTTCCTTCCCATCCCCGAACTTGTCATCCAAGCCAGCCGCCACTCCTCCCTCCTCCTCCCTAGGGTTCCCCCGCCGCCGCTCCCCTCCCCTCCTCCCCTAGGATTCCCCTGCCGCCGCTGCCACCGCCGCCGCCGGAGGATTACGTGCCGATGGGAACGCCGGAGACGTCGCGGGAGCCGTGCCCGGACCGCATCCTCGACGACGTGGGCGGCGCCTTCGGGATGGGCGCCGTGGGCGGTTCCGCCTTCCACTTCATCAAGGGAATCTACAACTCCCCCAACGGCCATCGCCTCTCCGGCGGTGCCCAGTCCGTTCGCATGAACGCGCCGCGCGTCGGCGGCAGCTTCGCCGTCTGGGGCGGCCTCTTCTCCACGTTCGACTGCGCCATGGTCTACGCGCGCCAGAAGGAGGACCCATGGAACTCCATCGTCGCCGGAGCCGCCACCGGAGGCCTCCTCTCCATGCGCCAGGGCCTCCTCGCCTCCGGCAGATCCGCGCTCTTCGGTGGCGCCCTCCTCGCACTCATCGAGGGCGCCGGCATCATGCTCAACCGTGTATTGGTCATGCCACAGGACCTCCCGCCGATCCCCGGGGAGGATCCCAGCCTCCCCGCCCCCGTCGGCTTCCTGGGGATGCCGCAGGCGCCACCCGTTGTGGTTCAGGAGGTCGTGGTCCCTGATTCGGGCTCTACTGGGTGGTTGGGGGGCTTGTTTCGTTGGAAGCAGGAGGAGAAGGTCGCTGCTGGTGGTGGAGACCGCAAGTCGGAGATGTTGGAGAGCTTAGATACGCCCAGCGCGCCCATACCCACCTTTGAGGACAAGTGAAAAAGGTGTGGTTTTTATTCGAGTTTGGTTATGGTTTCGCTAATTGATGTAGATTTAATTTGCTTTCGTGGATTGAGGTTTGCGCTGTTGTTATTTAGGTAGGAAAGATATGACCTTCTATAGATTTGAGTTAGTTCTTGTTGTATTAGTTTGTACTATAGTTCAATGGTTAGGATTAGGTGCTGTGGGATCAATGCCACTGTAGATGGGCACAAAATTGTTCCTTCCGATTCAATTATCCAAGTCAACAGTCAAACTTACATAGTGTTTCGGCTCTGCCTTACTCCCAATGAGCAGATTGGTCTCAATGGTGATATCAATGAGGAAGTTTATATCGTGCTCATTTGTTATACTGGAGGAGATGTGGTGTTGCATTTCTGATTTGTA
The DNA here is from genome assembly GCA_036346255.1 of Ampelocalamus luodianensis. Classification (NCBI taxonomy): domain Eukaryota; kingdom Viridiplantae; phylum Streptophyta; class Magnoliopsida; order Poales; family Poaceae; genus Ampelocalamus; species Ampelocalamus luodianensis. The sequence goes on from CM070621.1 coordinate 53,200,190, forward strand.
CCGTAATTGCTCCAGTCCAGTACCACATCATCAAGGCCTCTTCAGCTTATCCAATGGTTCATGCGCCACTGTTGGTACATATGGTGTGTTGATGTGTGTACCACATATTGGCAGTCACCTTTTCCATTTAGCCATTTGGGGGCTTCCTCTTCTATGCTTTTGATTGTATGCTCGGCAGAGGTGGGATCCTGCAATTGTATTATAACTGGACAACATTCTATGTATCAGGGAATGCTTTTATTGCCTGGTCATCACTGTTCGATGCTGCTGCTTTAGCTTCATTGTTGTTGGTGCAATCATCCTCAACCTTGTCATTGCCTAGCAGTGTGTTCAGCTAATGCGAGCCAACAGCCCTGGTCTTGCTGCTGTTACCACTGACTAGAGTGCTGACTGGTTTTGTGCCATCCCCACAGCCTATTTCAGTATTTCTAGCGACGATTTAGGAAACTTTGAAACTTCAGTCAGCCACTTGTGGGTGGCTAGAGGATTGTATGTTAGGAAGGAGGCCAATGAAGGAAACACAATCAGGGTAGCACATAATCAGTATATCTTTGATATGTTTAGCAAACTGTTGCCACTTACCATCAATTACGTTCAAGTAACCATGGCTGTCACGGCGTGCTTGGCGACCACGGCGCCTGAGAGGTGCCATGACACCATGGTGTCCAAGCGGGCGCCATGGTGTCCTCAACGCGAGCTAAGGCAAGCAGAAGCAGAGGAGGAAGCAGGGGAGCGGCGGCAGAGGAGGAAATAGAAGCAAAGGAGGAAGCAGACTAGTAGAGGTAGGAAGCAAATGAGGAAGCAGGGGAGTGGCGGCGCAGCTGGAGGGAGGGAGTGACGGTGCGGGAGGGAGTGGCGGCGGGCCGCGGGAGGGAGTGGAGGGAGGGAGCGGAGGAGGGAGACAGAGTACCTGGGGGCCGGCGGCCAGCGTGGTGAGATGGTCGGAGATGGCCAAGGCGAGGTGAGCCTCCGCGGTGTCCCCTCCCCACCGCCTGGACACCAAGGCGATGCCGTGACAAGCATGCAAGTAACGGTGTAAACATGGTTGTGTTGCATGTGGGGGTACACCTTTTTCCTTTGTTATATTAGAGTTCCTTTCTTTATGTTCTGCCTGATATTTTTGGGACGATTTTGTTAAGTTGCAATTAATTTGCAACTTGCATGTCCTTTAAAGAGTTTTGTTTTAATGTGGATGTGGGCTACTTATATATATTTATGTTTGCTTTAATAGGAGAAAACACATACTGTAGAAGTATCACAAAGTTTTACAGATGGTTTCATGATGGTTGAATTGTCCAGTCCTTGGTTTGTTTTTTGGTTCACACACCATACTTTGTTCACTTGTTAATTTTTATTGTTCTGTAATGGCTCCTGTGAATGGATTTTGTGAATTAATTTTGCTTTGACAGGTTTGTGATGGTATAAATTGGAAGGTTATTGTTGAACTATATGTCCCAGTAGAGATGATGTATTGCATCAATTTGGAATGACCTGATCAGGAACAATCAAATTGCTAAGAAAGTGCCTTAAACTTCTAGTTATAGTGACACTGGTGATTTAGCTTTTCTGTTTATAAACAAGAAAATTCTGAAATTTATAAGTTAAATATTAGGAAATAATAAAGATAAAACAATATTTGGAAAATGTCTTTCAACCGATTACACTAAAGGAAAAAATCATATTGGATGATGTCAGAATGATTGCAATATATACCGTGTTAATTAAAATTATTTTGCGGGGTGTCATACTTATAGGCACTGCTGTACAAGCTATTAAAATTCTTGAAGTTTACTTGAGTCTTGTTTTTATGAGTAAAACTAATGGAATCTTTCAAAATTAGAAGAAAAAAGACTGAAAAAATCTATACCGTTGATTGTAAAAAGAACAGGATAGCTGATGTTATGAAATAACATACGGGCAGATCATATTTTAAAGTATTTGATTTTGGAGAACTTAGCATCTGACGTAGTTTATGGGACTAGTCAATTTGCTTCAAGCATGAATAGAATCAGATTTCTGCTCAGTACAACTGTGCTGTGCATTTTGGTACCTTTTTATACTGAATTAGCTAATTTGGAGCTCGCCAATGTCATAGACTGCAAATACTGCTCTGTTTACAATTACTGCATCAAGTATTGCATCTGCTGTTAACTGTGAAGGTACAATCTAGCAGAAACTCTAGTTGTTTTTCTGATTCTTGGATTAGGTCATTAGGGAGATAATATCTGTTGATTACTTGATTCTGTCAGGTAATTTGTTTTTATTTTTATTTTTTTAGGTCTGTTAGCTATGAAGGTTGTGGTATTTTTAATTGGATCCACTAATGATGCATTCCTGATAAGGCTGGTATTGATATGAACAAGGCTCCTAACTCCAAACTTTGATGTGTTTCATCGCCTGAGAAATTGTATTTACTAGAATTTAAGTGCCTGAACTATGAGAATATCTAATATTTTTTACAATTTCCAAGGTTTCATCATACATGGTGTGTCCTTGTCTTTCTGTTGCTGAGTCAGTTAACTGTCTGAGAAAGTCAAGTATGTTTTCATGTGTGAATTGGAATATTTTTGTGTGTGCACATGCTGTAGTTGTCGATTCATTCCACACTACAATTTTCTGGCTTGCTGTCACCTGTGATGACTGTTTCAACAAGGGATGCGTAATGTGCATGCAAACATTGGAGTGTGTTCCCTTACCATCCATTGATTTTTTTCCTGTTGACTTAATATCCTTCAAGCTCATGAGTTCTGTTTTCTTTTTCCTGTTGTGTAGATCAGATCATCCTACAACTGCTTGCAAGGGATATCAGATCTTTCAGTATGGAGCAGAAGTTTCAAATGACTTCTAAGGCCGAGGGGACAATGGGTTGTTAGATAACACCAAGCTTATTCTTGAGTTCCAGGACTAATTGATATGAGCGACTCGCTAGGATCACATAAATGTTTTGACAACCTGCTTAATTATATATAAGTTATCTTAATGTTATGAGATTTTACTTATTATAGTATGCTCTACCGAGAGCGAAGTAACTCGAGATGTCTTAATTCCTTAGGTAGGTGTCTATAGAGGTTCAATTTTGAATTGTGAAATTGAGATTCAGCGAGGTTTATTTGTTCTCAGTACGCCTTTGCCTATCCTTTGCCTTTGTTCTGTTGGCACTCGTATTTCTGTCATACTGTGTGCACATGGAGTTGCTGCCGCCAGGAAGAGACTGCTGCTCCATATATTATCTTAGGTTCTGATTCCATTATGTCGATACAAGTTGACTTGCCTAGCTGCCGCTTCTCTATTGTATCAGCCGTATTCGATTGTGGAGAAGGCCAATTGTTGTTGTGTACTGTAACGTCCCAAAATTCGAATTTTAAAAATCTTTTGTGTAGTTTAGGTTCTTGAAAAATTTCACCAATTTTTCTTAGTTTAATAAAGCTTAAATAAGAATTTCTGAAATCAAAATTATTTAATTTGATTAATGTAAGTTTCAATTAAATCAAAACCAATGTTATTCATCTTCCCTGTGTTCTAAGGATTTTTTTTTTCAGAATTTTCTTGGATTTTTTAAAGTTCATTTGCTATTTTTCCGCCATTTGAAATTTTAGCATTGTCTTTTATTTGCCATTTGAAATTTTAGCATTTTCTTTTATTCAAAAATCCTTATTTTCTCTTTCTTTCTCTCATGGGCCCAATTTTGTTTGGCACATTCCGCTTCCTCTCTTTTTCGGCCCATTCCTTCTCTGGCACAACCACCTTTGCCATGACACTTACGCCTCGGCCCATCATCACCGTAGTCACACATGCGCTTGGGCCATCGCCTATCTTTGTGTTGCTCACGTGTCGCCCGGACATCCCCTCCACATTGTCGTCGCCACTCGGTGTAGCACGCCTCCCAAGGCTATAAAGTAGCCGCCTCTGTGCGCCCTAGCTTCGTCTTGTACAACCGCCTCCAGTGCACTAGACAACATCTGTCAGGAAGCCTCCGTGCGCTACCGCGCAAGTTCATCTTCCCTGAGTCCGACACGACATTGCCTTGCCGTTCTCCGCTGATGAAGTTCCTCGGGACGTCCCGACTGCGTCACCTTGACCGCCTAGACCTCCTCCGTTGATTGCCGCCATCTTCTTGAGCCCCCGAGTTCTGGATTGGTGGCGCCGTCTTCATCTCCTTCAACTCCAGTTGCGCCTGTGTCACTAGAATCGTTCCTCCGCGTTCCCCTCTTCTTCGGTGAGTTTCTTGCCAAACCTCTCACGTCATCTCGTGTTCTAGCCCTTGATCTACACTTCTATTCTTTTGATTCTGAGTTTGGTTCACCAGGAACGAATATCCCTTCCCTCTTTTCTCCTTTTCGGTCGCCACCCTTCTACGTATCGATGCACCGCCACCGGCGAGCTTCGCCGCTCATAAACCCCACCATCACCTTCACCATGCCGTGTTCTACCTCATGCTCCTCTACTCTTCCCCAAAGCTCCATTGCATCACAGTCGCCGTCGTAGCTGAGCCCACACCGCCACCTTTCTCCTCAACTCTGGCGATGGCCGTCAATCCCCGCCACCACATCTACATCACCGTGATCACCTTTGTATGCTCTTCCCGTTCCACCTCTCCACTGCCTCCGCCATGGACGCTAGCTCCGATGACCAACGGGTTCAGTGCGCTGCCGCCTCGTTGGTGATGTGTCGACGCCACGTCAACGCCATATGACCTCTCTGTCCTCTTTGGTCGCCATGCGCACGCTACACAAGCATTGCTACCACCTAAGTCGCCATCCGTGCATCACCCTAAACCCAAACCCGTATAGACCTAATCCACCGTGAGCCAACTCATTTACATGCATGCCCCGCATGTCAGTCAATCTTAGTCAACCCTAGCTGCATGGACCCGGTTCACCGTGAACCTCTCTCTTGCCATGGACATGGTCCATGGACCTGTGGTCCACATGTCAATCTCTTATCCATTTTTTGGAATTAATTTAATTCTTGAAATTCAATTATCTAGTGGGTCCACGTGCCATACACTCATCCATTTTCCAAAAAAGTTTGAAATGAAATATTCCAGGAATATTCTGTGGACCCCACCTGTCAGTTTCTCTCTCCCTTTTTCTTTTTTAGCATTTTCTTTCCGATCAAAGTTCTGAGAGCTTGTTCTTCCTCATACGAACTCCAATTGAACCCATTCAAGTTTTTAAATTCATCTAAAATCAAGCCCTACCTTACTATACCATTCAATTTCACTTTGGAGTTTACTTTGATTTGTCTTTTTGTGCTTTCTCATTAGACGTTGATGTTCCGGAATCATCTAAAGGAGTTGCGTCAAGGAAGTAGAAGATCGAAGATAAAGGAAGAACATCATTGCGATAGCAAGCCAAGTTGTACCTTTAACCATGTTGAACCTAGTTTTTCAAAATTATTTTGATTCAAACTATTGCATGTTATTTCAATTATTTAATTCTTAAATGCTTTGGGATTAGCTATACACGGATACACCTACTTGATTATATCCACCTTGCTCATTGTATTATCATGATCATTTGTCACTCTTGCTTAGTTAATTACTAGTTGGTATCTTCATAGCACCAATGTAGGTTGGTTAGATACGATTAGTAGGCTTACTCATGCAACGGGTCATTGATATCATTTTGAATTGCAAATCTAAACTTGACTTAGTGAATATGGAATACTTTGTGGAAAGGTGTATGCAGTATGTTATCAATTGTTGATGATATGTGTTACACTTAATCAACAGGGTGGAAAAAGATTTAGACTGAGGTAGGTGGATGGAATTGTGATATGGTGGAGCTGTATGCGTTTGGGAAAATATGAATGCTGATAACTGGTAATAGTTTGACAGTCTTGCCTTGGTCAATTAAAGACTTAAATTTGTGTGCCATTAAACTGAGCCATAACTGTACGACCACATGCCTGGTATGAGACAGACCTAACTTAGTAAGTTATGGCGCCTTGACATTGACTACTCACTGTAACATCACAATTTTCTGAGTTTGAAAATCTTTTAAATAGTTAGTAGGAAGAAAAGTCACCATTTGATTTTATTTGAATTTAATTCAAAAACTTAATATTGGACTTTACAATAAAAAACATTTTATGTGAATAATCCCAACATGAACAATAGCCAAAACTATTTTATTTGGATTCTATGTGCTCAGACATATTTTCCAAATTTTTCTGAGTTCATTTGCTATTTTCTATTGCTTATTTGAATTTCTGGTAATTTATAAAATAGAAAAGCTATTTAAAATCTCAGAAAACCCTTCGGGCCGAATTCCCTAAACCCGGCCCATTTTCCCTCCATTCTTGGCCCAATCCGCGTGCGATCCATTTCGCTCGCCGTAGTATCGCCTCACTGACAGTGGACCCCACTGTCGATCTCTCTGCCTCTTCTCTCTCTCTCTCCGAGCGCACCACTCATCCTCCACCGTGCGATAAAAAATGGATGGGTGGATGCGCGTGATCTAATCGGGTCTGTATATGACCCAATTTTATCAACGATAATATCTGCATTATGAGCGAATGGGCTCTTTGTTCATATCATTACTGTTCTTAATCTCAGTTGGGAGTTGCTGTTACCAAATAAAACCTTCCTTTTAGCCAAAGTCCAAAGACTTATTTAGAATATTTAAAGGAATACAAGCTAAAACTTGTATTATGACTGGGAAGTATTTTTATTAAAGCCTAGATAAATTATCTTGGCTAAAAATATTTTTGTTGCATTTTTTTTTAGAAATTATTTGGACTTAAAGAAAATTTATTGTCTTTAAATAAATATTTTCGGCCTGAAATAAATGTTTATGTATTTTACAAAGTGAAAATGTGGTTTATAAAATTTATCTGGGAAATATATTATCCCAGTAGCTTACAGTAAAAATTTCATGATTTTATAAATTTATTTGCTATTTTTAAAAGCCCAGTCAAACCTTTTACAAATTTGAATAGAATTGGGTCAACCAAACTGGTCTAAACCTAGCCCTAGTACTGTAGCGACTCGCAGCTTCGTGGTTGAGTCCAACTCAGTCCTTTTGGTCCGGCTCTGTCACGTCCCAACGCGAGCCCAAAACTCCACGCGTGATACGAGCCGTTGATCTTCAATCGAACGGGCGAAGCTATAACACTCCACGAGCTGTCCACGTACGCATCTTAATCTCCGCCGTTGGATCTTGATCTAACGCGCGAGATCAGTGTATGCAACCGGACAACTCCGGATCCTTATTCAATCTCCACCGTTCGTTTTTAATCCAACCGTGACGCCCTTTTCGTTTTAAACTTAAAGGCGCGCTTTTATCTCAGCCGTTAGATTCAAATCCTACGACTTTTCTCTTTTCTGCGTGTTATAAAGCGCGCTCCTGCGGGCGTTGGATCTTCATCGTGCGGTCCAGTTAGTGTATGCATTCGGACGACTCGGATCCCGCACTGTCGTGGCCGTTCGTTTTGATCCAACGCGTGCTTATTCAATTTGAAATCGAGGCGCGTTTATGCGGGCCTTTGGATTTCAATCCTCGGCACACCTTTTGACCGTGGGCCTTTAAAAGCCCAAAATCGGTGGATCGTTGGATTTCGATCGGGTGGCCCAGCGGTGTATGCAACCGGACCATCGGTTCAATTTCCAATCTCGGCCGTAGGAAGCCCATCTAACGGCGCGCGCCGTGCACTTAAGTGGGGTGGCGTGTATTCCTTTAAGTGACCGTTGGATTCTAATCCAACGCCCCTTTGAATGTGACTGCGGGTTACGCGAAGACTACATTAAATCGCGGCCGTTCGGTGAGATCGTGGTCCACATTGAACAATCTTGGTTGATCGCTTTAAACACTGTCTTCATCGCATTTGCCCATTTTTAATCGGACGGTTGTTGTTCTTTTCGCGTTTTAGGAGCGCATGCAGTTGTGTTGTCAGTGGGACCCACATGTCGATTGGCTCTTATCTTCTTCCTCTCTCTCAGTGATCTCTCTGAATGAGGAGAGGAATTATCCCAAAGTTTTTGCAACTAATTTTTGGGATAATTAGCCTAAATGGACACCTCATCAAGCTCTAGATTTTCCCAATCATCCTGTAGCTCAACTCCCTTATATATAAACCCTAGATTTTGGAGCTGCGACCATTGTTGACCAGAAGCTCACTTTCCTCCATTCTTTGTCGGTGGAGTTTCTTGCTTCTATCCTTTGCTTATCTACCTTAAGCGGCTTTACTTACAATAAAGATTGGTTATCTTTTGTAGGTCAAATCGAGTTGGTTTCTCTCATCCATCATCATCGGTTTTTAGAGTTTTGGTATCTTTCCTATCTTGGTAAGCCAAAACCCTAGTTTCAATATCTTGAGCATCCTAGGAACCTTAGAAGCTGCTGTGAATCATTCTTTTAAGCATCGGTAGCTTCAACGGCTTTAAAGCGAAAAGTTGATATTATACCTTTTGGTTTTTCATGTCATTTTCAAGACCTAGGGTTCTTCTGTCAACTTATCATCTTATTTAGGTTTTGACTAAACCCTAGCGACATGACAAGTTGATCTTTCAATTCTTGTCATCATCTATTTTGACTCTAGCTGAAATATGTCTGTTCTCTTGTCGGCTCAACCGACAAAATAGGATTTTGCTTTAGCTTTTGTAATCTAACTAATTAGGGTTAGACTAAGGTTGGTTTGGGATATTAATTACCCTAAAAGATCATGCTAAGATTCATTTATGAACTTTTGCATGATCTATACTTCTTTTTCCGAAAATTGCAATGCGTCTCATTTTGACTCTTTTCAAATCAAAGCGGAACTTTGCAATAAACTCTAGTTCTGTCTTTTGAAAGCAGATAAGCTATATTATATGTTATTATCACTATTATGGGTAGTTATGGCTTAAGCATACTGTAATCATGCATTTCCAGATTGATCATGCATATTTCTTCCATTTTGGACTTATTGTCAGTTTTGATATTTATTGGATTTATTTGCTCTTTATAGAATCTGGTTCATTTGAAGTTTTTGAATCTACCTCAGAACAGTCTGAACCTGCAACCGAAGTATACTACTACCAAGGCAAGCATCCTCTTTGCACCATATTGAACCCAGATTTTGTACAATAGCTTTTACAAATCCAGTGATATCTGTGCATGCTATTTTTCTGAAAATACAAAATGTAACTTGTAGTAGCTAGCTATAACCTGACATGGTGGATTACCTTAATTATGACCATACACTCAACTCTAGTGTAATCTTGTATACTATATGGTCTATTTTGAGATCTGGCTTAGATATGCAGTCTAGAGATTTTAGAATTTGACAAGCATATCTTGTCAAACATGGCAATCACAACTGAACTATTGTTATTTTAAACTCTTTGTCCAGTTTCTTTAAATCAGTCTTGTATTTAAACTTCAAATTGATCTCGACGAGAGGAAGCTAGTGATGGTGCTTTTGTGCACGAGATTGGGTTTTGTGGTGGACTTGTCAGGGTTAATTAAGGACCGAACTCGATTATTCAATTCAAGTCCCCACGTACTTCCACATGTAGTGTATGGTATTTGTTTGATTAAGTAAAATGTTGAGACTATTGAGTTGGAAACAGAGAGTAAGGATATGTGTATTGACCTTGCATGGCATAGATGCTTAGGTGCGAGGACTACGTTTTATGCCATGTGAGCTTGTATGTCGATGTCGGATGTTCTTAGGAGGGTGAGGCGTATATGTGCCTCGTCGCATATCACGATACCTTAATGGTGCCGATAGCATTCTACTATGGGTAGGGAACCCAATTAGCTTTAAATTGTTTGGATCGGCATTCTTGACACAACATGTGTGCCCTGTGGTTAGTAGGTGGTATAGCCTACACTAGTGGGATCGATTCACACATGGGGGTCCAACTCAATAGTGTTGGCTTGTTGAAAAATACCAAATCTTAGTTTCCCGGTCGGCATACCAAAGGAAGTATGTCATCATTCGGAGGCATCAGAAGGCAACGGGCTAGCTAAGTCATGTGGTTAAAGATGTACACCTGCAGGTATAAACTGTTCGAATAGCGTGTCCACGGTCATGGGCGATAACTTGAATTGATGTCACTGTATAGCGGTTTTGATTTTTAAAATATGGTTTTGGTTTGTTTTTGGTGTGCATGAGGATTTATGCCTTTATCTTGCTCACAATTATGTCATTTACTTACTTTTTAGTTAAACTTTGATTTACTAAATTGCTTTATCAAAATTTAGCTTTTGTAGGTTAAGATGTATCGCTTTGTGCAAATCAGAACCTTTAAACCTTCTGTTGAAACCTTATGCATATATAAATTCTACTCCTTTGCGTAGGCTCTAATCAACATTTTTTTTAGTTTGTGTAAGACTTGCTGAGTACCTTCTGTACTCAAGGTGCTCTCACCTATTGTTGCAGGTGAGGATGGTTATCTTTATGAAGTACCGTTAGCGCACGATCGAGGTGGCTCTTGAGTAAAGCTACTTCTTACCTCCACGCAATTGCTGCGGTGGATGAGGCCATTGGTGGACACTAAGTTTTTGTTTTGCTTCATTGTTAGACTTTTAAAGTGACCAAGTCACTTCCTATTGTAGTACTAAACCGAATGATGTAAACTTATGTTTAATTATGCCAAGGTATGACTTGTATGTGTATGATGCAATGTTGTTGAAGGATATATATGCAATGGTCGTTGATCCCAGGAACCATTGTGGTACATATATATCAGGAATCTGTTTATTGAAATTGTTACTTGTTAAATTCATACCTTTAGCATGATCTTTAATTAAGGGGCAGCACTGTTCCTTAATTAAGAATTGTGTTCTTGTATGAATTTAATTAAGTACATTTACAATAAACAGGGGTCCTCACAAAAGCGTTGGTATCGAGCATCGTTACTGTAGGTTAGAAGTAGCATGGTAGAAGTTATTAGAGAGTCTTCGATAAAACTATTTTCAAGTAGTAGTATAATTTTGAAAGCTTAAGTATGACATCTTTTATTTCTTATCTTCCTTAATGTCAAATCTTGTCCCAACTTTCTGTTGATTTATTTAACAGTGAATTGTTTCTTACCCTGTCCTTTTGTCTATAGATGAGTGGGTGGTACTTGGTCAAAGAGACCCGGGCAGAGGATGTTGATGGATTCCCAGCCCTACTTTGGGACATGATGTGGCGATCCAATTTCACTTACCAACCGGAGTACGCCATCTATCGACGAGACCGAGGACCAGGGATGGAGGAGTATCGTGCCTTCATCAATGTCATCGCTAGGCATGTAGCTGGCAGTGTTCCCTACTGGGTCCAAGCACTTGCCACCTCTGAGGCTATGGCAGTTCAGGAAGTTGCAAGTAGGATGATGAGCCTTCTTCGTCATGATTTGACGGAATTGTCTCAACCACCCTACGACCACTTCCCGAATCAAGGTCCTACCAGAAGTGAGCATGTTCGATGAGATACGGTTTGGCGAAGACCTCAAAGCGACGGTTGGCGAGGATGGTCGCATCATGGACCAAATCCATCATTTGTATTGTGAGGAGTTGTGGGAAACTCGGCATCGCCTTAATGAGGCCAGAGTACTGTGAGGACCGGAATATTTAACTAGTAACACTTAACCTCCAAATGGTTCTAGCATTACTAATTAAACATTCTAAGCCTCGATGGACATATGTTTCCCAATTGCAACATATGCACATCATCACAAAATTACACATCATTTCCATACAACATATATCACTAAGTTCAACAACGACATAAAGTAAAGTTATTACAAAAGAGAGCCGAGGCCAAATAGATCAATATACAAGAATGACAATGAAGCAAAAGCGCCATAAGATGGCTAGAACAAAAGTCGGCCAGGTTAGCCACACACCCACAAGGCAACCGGCCAGGGCGCCAAGCTAGTCGCCCATAGCTACCACAACACAGACTCACAAAAGTGAGGCCCTTCTGCTCACCTTCTTCCTCTGCAACAAAACAATTAAGCATAGCATGCGAGTACAAAGATTGTCTTTGTACCCAAGAGGCGACGTGTGGAATAGCGGACCTATTCATAACTACATGCAAGCTTATTTAGGTGGAGGTTGTATGTCTTATTTTGCATGAAGCCAACTTTATTTGCAATAGTGTAATACATTTCAAAAGCAAGTTTGCAAATCTGTTTAGTTATCAAAGCAATGAAGTCTGAGATACATACGAGTAACCACAGGAAGTGACTATCCCAATAGTCACCACAACATAACACGAATCCCGATTCGTACCACCCATCAAGTTTTAATTTAAAAGGTTGTAGTCTAACTCTTGAAAGACCTTGCCAAGCGTGTCCATAACCTAGGGCGAGGCTATTCGAATAGTTTTAACCTGCAGGTGTACCAATGTACCCACACTTGAGGCCGCCTTTAAGCCACACGCACACTCCAGAAGGTATCTTTGTACGGCTAAGTCCTACGAGACATTTCCAATCTTGTGTATTAACTACGAGCCGCTCATATGGATAGAAACCCATATGCTTACATTGCAAGCCAGAAAGACAACCACCATCACGGAAGCCTTCGGACACTACAATGCTCCCACCATCCCTCCTGCGACTCCTGCGACTCGAGCCAATACACGTAAAGTACTAAGTCAAGAGAGGTCCCATACCCTCTAGTGTGGTTAGCGCTAAAATGCTTGGTTTAGTGTAACAAGATGTTCGGTCCTTGTTGACTTAGGCACCATTCCACCACACACGAGAATCACACCAACATACCATTGTGCCCAAGTCTAAATCATTTTGCTTTTAGTTTTAGTTTTCACAAGTAGACATGGCACAAGGTGGAAATCATAAATCATAATAAGTTTTGTGTGACCAAGGTTATCGACAAGTCGATAACCGCCCATTTCTACCGAAGCTAAGCATGGCTAAGCAATTAATTCGCAACTACTAAGTGACAAGAGCCCCTCCACGAACTCTTAATCACAGCAAGTAACCTAGGCTCATGGTAGTAGAGGATAATCATTTGCTAAGGAAATGCATCTACTAGGCCAACTATTAAAACAAAGTAGCAATGCATACATAGAATTTGTAATCAACATAAATACTTAAAATACTGGGATTAACATGATCAAACTGCTTGCCTTCTTGCTGTTGCTCAATTTGTTGCGGAGGATCGTTCTCGTGGTTACCGCAAATGTCGAATCCTAAGCGAAAGGCCAAAAAGAACCAAGAACAACCAATAAGACGAGCAACACTTAAACAAAAGAGTAAGCAAAAATTATCCAATGCGATGAAACTTATACACAAGGTGAAATACGAATATACCAAGGCATAGGAACTGGAAAAACCTAATTTGGAATTGCGGTGCAAAAGATATTACCTAAAAACACATTTTCGGCCATAATTAGCACTGTAGCAAAAATATTTTCTAGAGAGATTTTGAAGCTGAAATTTTTATGGTAGCTACCTACTGGTATAGAGGTAACCCATATAAAATTTCAGGTCATTTGGAGTTAAAGTGATTTAGTTATGATTTTTCTAAGATGCAAAATTGGCATAACGCACTTTCCAGGAGCATAAATATGTTCAAAACTAATTTTACAGTGAAGTATACCAACAGAGGGTTCTCTAGAATTTATCATATATATTTTGCGATTCAGAGAATTACTTGTGCATTTTATAAGCCTTCCAGAATTTTCTAAATGCTGAAAATAGGTACTAAATCATTAATCAAGGTTTCTGCTACAATCTTGGGCCTACCATCATTTTTACATTAACATTGGGTTAATAACAAATTTATCAGAGTTGGAATCATTCATTTTGGACATACACGAGCAAGATATGCATTTTCTAAAGTTTTATTCATTTTCTGGAATATTCAAAATAGCGAAACCAAGTTATTCCTAGTTATACAATTTTACGCTCTTTGGGCGTGCTTAAATCCATTTTATAATGAGCTAAAGTGATAACATAATTTATTACAGTTGGAATTAACTAAAAAGCGATTAAAATGAATTAGTTATGAGTTTCTAAAGTTTTTATATCATTTTCAGTTGATAAACAATTGCTTATCGAAATACAGAACAATCCAATAAAAAGGAAATGACGTGGACAACCCCACAACCCTTGATCTAACATCCTACGGCTTACGCGCCGAAAATAGCGCCGCGCGCGAACTTAAATGAAACCACCGTTGGATCAACATCCAGCGGCTCACACGAGTGTATGCAGCGGGACGGTGCGGTTGTTGGGCCAATCGGCCGCAGATCGGCGGATGGGCGGCCCGAGCACCAACAACCGGATTGTCCGATTGCACACGATCTCGACCATTGATCGCAAGATCGGCGGCCCGGGGCGGCGAGGAACCGGATGGTCGAATGCATGCAAGATCCGGGCGCGGATCACAAAATGGGCGGCGGCTATAGATCGAAGTTCAAAAGAAGTGCGGCGAGTGGGACCGCATGTCGGTGACTACGAGTCACGACGCAGCGATTTAACCCACGTGCACGGTGCTGGTCCCACAAGTCGGCGACCGAGAGAAGGTTTCGGCGAGATTAAGTGCCGACATTTTTATTAATCAATGATTAAGCATTAATGATGTCGGAGCGATTGTGAGTGAAGCAGATTGATTTAAGGAGATTGGGCCCGGTCGGTGGCTCAATAATAATGATTAAGACACAATTAACAGCTAATGATTGGTAATTAATGTGTCCTAATGATCCGACAGCGGGAGCTTCTCGGTGACAAAACCGAGTGGCTTTGCGGTGGTCGCCGCGACTCCGTGTGGCGCGCCACAAACTATCAAAATGGGTTCGCAATAGTGTTGCGGACCCTTGATGTGACCTCGCGGTGGAAGTGCAGAGCAGCCGGCGAGCCGAAAACAAAGATGAAGGCCGACACGGCAAAACACGAAAATAGCAAAATGCTCATTGCGGTCAAGGAAGCGAGTGCCATGACTTCTAGGGACTATATAGGAGCTACCTTAGCAGAGAGGAGCTTCAAAGATGGCGGGAAGACTTGAACACGATGAAGTCCAGGGAGCCGAAGAAGATGAAGTGGGAAATGAGGTTACGAGCAAAATGAGTGGAACCACATCATTACCACAGCTTCATTATAGCTCAAAGAGGCTCCAAAAGCAAGTAATTGCAAAAGAATCCCTTCTGATTTGGAGAAGAAAGGGGGTGAAACCAACGAAAATCTCCAAACTTAAAATTGAGTGATTCTGTGAATGCAACCCAAAATCGAGTTAGGGGAAATATAAAGGAGGTTGAGGAGTTCAAAAGGGTGCAAGAAATGTTGAGGATGAACCACTGGACACCAAGGCCGCCATTGGAGCTCTACGGCCAACAATGGTGGTTTGAAGGTGAGCGGTGTTCTTGAGCTCAACACAGAGAATAGCTAGGTGTGGTGCAAAAGAACACCAGGAGGACCTAGAGGGGCAATTATATAGGGGAAGGATTAGGGTTTCGATCAAGGACATGAGCCCATGGTGAGCTCGGTTCATGGCGCGGTCAAGGACCAAGAAGTGATGGGAGCAAGTGAGCACGGTGACCATGGAGGAGAAAGCCTGTTGCGCATTAAATGCATTGCAGAGAGACGTTGACGAAAGCAACTTGAGGTGACACCACAAGCCCCCCATGCTCTCTCTTTCTCTCTCCGCCAGGCGCGCGCGCTTTCGAAGAAGCAGAGGAGGAAGAAGAAAGAAAAACGAGCGGTGACCGTCGGATCGAAAATGGGCGGTCACGATTAAACAAGTTCACGGACGGTCGATTGCTCTCAAGGATGCGGGCGGTTGGATTGAGATCCAACGGTCCCAATTGATTAAGCAAGCGGAGGGTCAGAATGCTCACCGCGAGCGTGGGCCACGCGATCTGAATCCAACGGCTGATATCGCACGCGCGTTTTAAACCGCGGCTCGGTGCAGTTAGGTGGTTTAACCGAGTCAAGTGGCTCGGACTCGAGCCCAACTCGAACCCAATGAATAGTGAATTTGGTTTTAGGTTTTAATTAAGCTGAGACTTTTGAGGATTTATTTGGGGTAGCAAAATAACTCCAAAAATTCTGAAATTTTACAGGAGCTTGCTGACTGAGACATTGACCTTGTGTAAAATTTTCAGAGAGTTTTATGCCGCGAATAAATCTCCAAAAATTCTACAAGGCTCTGTTTCAATGTTTGGTGAGAGTCAAACAGGTTTGATCGCCTCTAAAAATATTCAAACAATTTCTAAAAATTGTGGAATTTTTCAGAGGGTCACATACCATCCCAAGAACTTAGGAAAAATGTTTCAGAGGATGATCAAAACATTTGACCAGAATGTTATAGAAGAGACAAGATTTGGTTCAAAAGACTTGTGACTTTGCATTTCCATAAGTCTTGTACAATACTTGTGCAATACAAACAGAAACACATGATGTAAGAAAAAGTTTTAATTTCTACTCATTTTCTTACATTTGAAACACAAGCCCAAAATTTGGGATGTTACAACTCTCCCCTTACAAGAATCTCGGCAGAGATTAGTTTACTCGGAGAAGAAAGAAGGAAAAATGCACGCAGGCGATCTTCTCGCTCCCAAGTTGCTTCATCTTGAATGGTTTGACCACTGAACCTTAAGGAACTTGATGACACGGTTCCTTGTTCTCCGTTCGATTCCTCAAGAATCTGAGCAGGATGCTCGCGGTAGGTCAAATTCTCCAGTACATCGAGAACCTCCAATGGAGCTTCCTCGGTTGGGACACGGAGGCACTTCTTGGTGTGAAACATGGAACACATCATGCACACCCTCAAGTGCGGTGGTAGCTCCAATCATGCTGGCGCTCCAACTTTCTCGATGATACGGTAAGGCCCAACATATCGAGAGCCAACTTGCCCTTGATGCCATGGCGATGGCCCTTCAAGGGTGAGACTTTGAGATACACAAAGTCATTGGGCTCAAAGCTCAACTCACGGCGACGACGATGCGCATAGCTCTTACTTGCACGGGTGGGCGTGCGCGGATGCTCGCGGATCAAGCGAACTTGACTCGGCCTCATTGATCGAATGCGGGCGGCGCGCTCACGATCTCGACCAGTTCAATGGGGTTGCATCTCCTCCCATACAAAGCCTCAAATGGTGCCATGCCAAGATCGGCTGAAAGTGTTGTTGTAGGAGAACTCGGCAAAAGGTAGGCATTTCTCCACTTCTTCCCATAGGAAAGAACACAAGCACGGAGCATATCTTCCAACACTTGGTTGACTCGCTCCGTCGACCATCGATCCCGAGGATGAAAGGTGTCTTGAAGTGAAGGCGGGTCCCCATAGCCTCTTGCGGACTATGCCAAAACCGCGAGGTGAAAAGCGCACGATCGAAATAATCGTCTTGGCACACCGTGAAGACTCACAATCCTCGAGACATAAAGTTCGGCCAAAGGCCCCCACGAAGCCGAGTCTTGACGGGAAGGAAATGGGCCACTTTAGTCAACTTTGTCGATCCACGACCCAAATAGCATCATTCCCTTTGGGCGAGCGGGGCAATCCGGTGATGAAGTCCATGCCAGCGAATCCACTTCCATTCTCGCAGCGGCAAGGGTGAAGAAGACCTGGCTGGGGCGATGCTCGGCCTTCACCCGACGACAGACGTCGCCGCTTTTCGACAACGAACACGGCAATCTCGCGCTTCATTCGGGTCCACGGAATCTCGGCGAAGATCGATACATCTTGGTAGCCGGGGTGAATAGACAAAGGAGAATCATGGGCTTGGCGGAGAATCAAATCCGCAATTCCATGACCTTAGGGACCACGGCGTTTGCCCAAACCACACAACGCCATGCTCATCCTGCGAAAAGCACTTGGCTATCCCATCCTTGATGTTACGCGATCGGCTCACACCAACATCATCTGCTGCATGCGCCTCGATTTGGTCCACCAAGGTTGGTTGCACAACCAATGTAGCAAGAGAACCGTGCTCGGTCAAACCCAAATTAAAGCGCTGAAATGCGAAATGAGAGCGGTGCTTGCTCTTGGAGCATCAACATGTTGCAATACACCTTCCGATCGAGTGCATCCATAGCGACATTGGCCTTGCCGGATGGTGCTGAATGCCCATGTCATAGTCCTTGATCAATTCCAACCATCTTCTTTGCACGAGGTTGAGATCTTGGGTGAACAAGTACTTCAAGCTCTTGTGGTCGAATACACTCACAGCGGTTACCAATCGGTGTCTGCCAAATCTTGAGTGCATGGACCACTGACCAACTCCAAGTCATGAGTAGGATAGTTGAGTTCATGAGGCCTTAAGCGCCGCGATGCATAGGCCACAACCTTGCCCTCCGCATAAGAACACAACCAAGACCACGACGAGAAGCATCACAATAGATATCGAAACTCTTGTGAATATCGGGAGAACAAGCACGGGGTGAGGTCAACCGCTTCTTGAGTTCTGAAAACTCACATCACAAGCAATGGGCCACTCAAACTTCTTGTCTTTCTTGAGCGGTTCGGTCATAGGCTTGGCAATCTTGGAGAAATTCTCGATGAAGCGGCGATAGTAGCCACCAAACCAAGGAAACTCCGCACATCGGTGACCGACTTGGTGACCCCAAGATAGCACATCAACGACCTTGCTAGGATCCACGACCACACCTCCTTTGAAAGAACATGGCCCAAGAACGCCACTTCCTTCAACGAACTCGCACTTGCTGAATTTGGCATACGGTGGTGTTGCGCGGCTTGCCCAACACAAGTGAAGATGCTCGACATGCTCTTCTTCACTCTTGGAGTAGATAAGGATATCATCGATGAATACCACCACAAACCTATCCAATTACTCCATGAATCACGAGTTCATTAGGTTCATGAATAAGCGGGAGCATTAGTCAAACCAAAAGACATGACGATTGTACTCGTAAAGGCCATAACGAGTAGCAAAAGCCGTCTTAGGAATATCCTCGGCCGATCGACTTGATGATAGCCCAATCTCAAGTCAATCTTGAGAAGACTCGTGCTCGGTCAATTGATCGAAAAGATCATCAATACGGGGCAAAGGATACTTGTTCTTACCGTCACCTCATTAAGCGGACGGTAATCAACACACATGCGCAAGGTCTTGTCCTTCTTCTTCACAAAGATAAGCTGGACAACCCCAAGGAGATGAGCTAGGGCGGATAAAACCCTTCTCTTGTAGCTCACCCGGTGCTTCTTGACTCCTCCAACTCATTAGGAGGCATGCGATATGGCCTCTTAGAAATAGGGCGATGCAGGGCAGCAACTCTATCACAAACTCGGATCGCGAGCAGGAGGCATCCTGGTAAATCTTCGGAAAGACATCCGCGAAGTCACACACGGTGGGGCGTCGCGAATCTCCAATCTTGGCTTTGCTTCAAGAACATAGAGATGGGGCTCTATGGCTGGCGAAAACCCAACTGTTCTGAAGGGTGGTGAGATAGACAATCTTCTGGCTGTCGATTTGCCCCAAGTGTTGGGACAGCCAATCCATGCCAAGAATCACATCCAAGCGCGCGAGTCGAGTAGAATAAGATTCGCCAAGAACCCTACGCCGATGTGGATGGGAACATCGGCATACAGTCGGCTCTCATTTCCGAACCGGAGAGCGAATCAGCGGTGGAATCCCTGAGGAGGAACAAGTGAAGCCCACAATCAACGACAAAGACCTCGAAATAAAAGAATGCGAGGCCCCGAGTCAAATAAAGCCGTAGCGAGCTGCAAGTTAACAAGGAGTGTACCCAACACCACGTCGGGCGCCTCTGTGCCTCCTCGGCCGAGATGTGGTTGACTCGGCGCTCCCCAAGCCCGGTCTTACGGTCGGTGGGTGACCACTCCCTTGCCGCGTCCTCCATTGGGGCGAGGCGCTCGATCTTCTTAGGACAACTACTCGCGTAGTGGCCCTTGTCGTGCGATGAAGCGGTGGCGTCGGGCGTGGGGTTACTGGGAACACCTGCTGGCTGGGTCGCGGCGCGCGTGGCGAGTCACGGCTGCGAGAGGCGTGGAGGCGGTGCGAAGGCCTCGGCGGTAGGGAAGCGAGGGCGGGCCACCGTGCGGGTCCAACACGAGGGACGAAGCGAGGCGGCTGTGCGACCGCTGGGCCTCCACTTGCGCTTGCGGGACTCGCCAGACGCTCTCGCCTTGTGCTCGCGATGATGGCCTTGTCCACCAAGGTGCAGGAAGTCGGGAAGTCCACAATAGAGAGCTTGTCCTGAAGCTCCTCGGACAAACCCTCCATGAACTTCTCTGCTTGGCCTCATCGGTGGCCACCTCGGCGGAGCGTACCTCGCGAGATGGTTGAACTTCGTGGAGGTACTGGAGTCCACGAATCTGCGCCCTGTTTGAGCGCAAGGAACTCCTTCTTCTTGACTTCATCGGTAGGCGGGGACATGGGCCGACGGAAAGGCGGCGGAACTCCTCCCACGAGACCACGTGTCCCGCGGTGCATGGCGAGGAAATTCTCCCACCATGAGAGTGCCGCACCCTCCAGCCCGATGGGATGCGAAAAGTGCGCTCCGCTCACGGGCGAGCAGCGTTGAGCTTCCGCTCAATCGAGCGCAGGCGATCGTCTGCGTCCAAAGATCTCGGACCGGGAGAAGGTGGGAGGCGATGCGGAGGAACTCCGCAAGTCCCCACGAGATTGGTGACCACCTCGGATCCGAGGCACGAGAGAGTGGAGGTGTTCTGGCGATAACCTCCAACACCTGCGGTCCTCCGAACGATTGCGTTCGATTTGCATGAGACTTCGCCATGGTGGAGGAGGAAGCTCCTCATCGGGACTACCCGGTTGATTCCGGCGCTCGTGTCCCACCGGCCATCACGATTTACTAAGACAAGTTAGACACGGTTCAAGACCCAAGACACGAAATCCAAACTTAGTTAAAATGACCAACGAACAGCCACAAAGAACATGAGATCATAAGTCACGAATCCACTTCCGAAGCGACTAACCCGCATGGAAGAGCAGTAATCGTTTGAGAAGACCCAAATTTCAGAACTAAAATCTGGCTCAAAACAGTCCAAAAACCACGGTACAACCACCTAATAGAGTATAGGCATTAGCTAAACTCATATCACTTCTTACCCTTTCATTCCCGCAAGTTTTAGTTGAATTTACCTCTCATTTCCTACCTTAATTACTCACCACTAGCTAGCTGTCCAGATCTCTTTCTCCAAGCTCTCATGGTTCTCCCAAACCCAAGTTAATCGATAGAGACTAATTTTTGAAAGGAAGAGAGGAACAACTTTTTCAAAACTTAAGTGAGAGTAAGGTGAGATGAGCAAGCTAAGATAGGTAAGGAGTAAAATTCGAGAACTTACTTAAGTTTTCATAAACTATTTGAAAGTAAGTTTTCAAAGTATCCTAGAGGCGACCAAGCTAGGGGTTTCTACGGTCAGTATGGCTCTGATACCAACTTTGTGAGGACCCGGAATATTTAACTAGTAACACTTAACCTCCAAATGGTTCTAGCATTACTAATTAAACATTCTAAGCCTCGATGGACATATGTTTCCCAGAATTGCAACATATGCACATCATCACAAAATTACACATCATTTCCATACAACATATATCACTAAGTTCAACAACGACATAAAGTAAAGTTATTACAAAAGAGAGCCGACCGGCCAAATAGATCAATATACAAGAATGACAGCGGAAGCAAAAGCGCCATAAGATGGCTAGAACAAAAGTCGACCGGTTAGCCACACACCCAAGGCAACCGATCGGCCGCCAAGCTAGTCGCCCATAAGCTACCACAACACGACTCACAAAAGTGAGGCCCTTCGGGCTCACCTTCTTCCTCTGCAACAAAACAATTAAGCATAGCATCGAGTACAAAGATTGTCTTTGTACACTTAAGCAGCGTGTGGAATAGCGGACCTATTCATAACTACATGCAAGCTTATTTAGGTGGAGGTTGTATGTCTTATTTTGCATGAAGCCAACTTTATTTGCAATAGTGTAATACATTTCAAAAGCAAGTTTGCAAATCATTTAGTTATCAAAGTAACTGATGAAATCACAGATACATCGAGTAACCACACAGGTGACTATCCCAATAGTCACCACAACATATACGAATCCCGATTCGTACCACCCATCAAGTTTTAATTTAAAAGGTTGTAGTCTAACTCTTGAAAGACCTTGCCAAGCGTGTCCATAACCTAGGGCGAGGCTATTGAATAGTTTTAACCTGCGGGGGTGTACCAATGTACCCACACTTGGACCGCCTTTAAGCCACACGCACACTTAGAAGGTATCTTTGTACGGCTAAGTCCTACGAGACATTTCCAATCTTGTGTATTAACTACGAGCCGCTCATATGGATAGAAACCCATATGCTTACATTGCAAGCCGAAAGACAACCAGCCATCACGGGGAAGCCTTTGGACACTACAATGCTCGGCACCATCCCTCCTGCGACTCCTGCGACTGGGCCAATACACGCCAAAGTACTAAGTCAAGAGGTCCCATACCCTCTAGTGTGGTTAGTGCGCTAAAATGCTTAGTTTAGTGTAACAAGATGTTCGGTCCTTGTTGACTTAGGCACCATTCGAGTCACCCGAGAATCACACCAACATACCATTGTGCCCAAGTCTAAATCATTTTGCTTTTAGTTTTAGTTTTCACAAGTAGACATGGCACAAGGTGGAAATCATAAATCATAATAAGTTTTGTGTGACCAAGGTTATCGACAAGTCGATAACCGCCCATTTCTACCGAAGCTAAGCATGGCTAAGCAATTAATTCGCAACTACTAAGTGACAAGAGCCCCTCCACGAACTCTTAATCACAGCAAGTAACCTAGGCTCATGGTAGTAGAGGATAATCATTTGCTAAGGAAATGCATCTACTAGGCCAACTATTAAAACAAAGTAGCAATGCATACATAGAATTTGTAATCAACATAAATACTTAAAATACTGGGATTAACATGATCAAACCGCTTGCCTTCTTCTTTGTTGCTCAATTTGTTGCGGAGGATCGTTCTCGTGGTTACGCAAATGTCGAATCCTAAGCGAAAGGCCAAAAGAACCAAGAACAACCAATAAGGCAGAGCAACACTTAAACAAAAGAGTAAGCAAAAATTATCCAATGCGATGAAACTTATACACAAGGTGAAATACGAATATACCAAGGCATAGGAAGCTGGAAAAACCTAATTTGGAATTGCGGTGCAAAAGATATTACCTAAAAACACATTTTGGCCATAATTAGCACTGTAGCAAAAATATTTTCTAGAGATTTTGAAGCTGAAATTTTTATGGTAGCTACCTACTGGTATAGAGGTAACCCATATAAAATTTCAGGTCATTTGGAGTTAAAGTGATTTAGTTATGATTTTCTAAGATGCAAAATTGGCATAACGCACTTTCAGGAGCATAAATATGTTCAAAACTAATTTTACAGTGAAGTATACCAACAGAGGGTTCTCTAGAATTTATCATATATATTTTGCAGATTCTGAGAATTACTTGTGCATTTTATAAGCCTTCGGAATTTTCTAAATCTTGAAAATAGGTACTAAATCATTAATCAAGGTTTCTGCTACAATCTTGGGCCTACCATCATTTTTACATTAACATTGGGTTAATAACAAATTTATCGAGTTGGAATCATTCATTTTGGACATACGAGCAAGATATGCATTTTCTAAAGTTTTATTCATTTTGGAATATTCAAAATGGCGAAACCAAGTTATTCCTAGTTATACAATTTTACGCTTTGGAGCGTGCTTAAATCCATTTTTATAATGAGCTAAAGTGATAACATAATTTATTACGATTGGAATTAACTAAGCGGTTAAAATGAATTAGTTATGAGTTTCTAAAGTTTTTATATCATTTGGTTGATAAACAATTGCTTACGAAATACGAGAACAATCCAATAAAGGAAATGGCGTGGACAACCCCACAACCCTTGATCTAACATCCACGGCTTACGCGGCGCGAAAATAGCGCGCGCGAAACCAAATGAAACCCACCGTTGGATCAAGATCCAACGGCTCCTGCAGTGTATGCAGCGGGACGGTGCGGTTGCTTAGGCCAATCGGCCGCGATCGGCGGATGGGCGGCCCGAGCGCACCAACAACCGGATTGTCGATTACACGATCTCGACCATTGATCGCAAGATCGGCGGCCGGGGCGGCGAGAGCCGGATGGTCGAATGCATGCAAGATCGGGCGCGAGATCACAAAATGGGCGGCGGCTATAGATCGAAGTTCAAAAGAGTCTGCGGCGAGTGGGACCGCATGTCGGTGACTCACAGTCACGACCGCAGCGATTTAACCCGTGCGACGGTGCTTTGGTCCCTAAATCGGCGACCGGAGAAGGTTTCGAAGCGGATTAAGTGCCGACATTTTTATTAATCAATGATTAAGCATTAATGATGTCGAACGATTGTGGAGTAAACGAGATTGATTTAAGGAGATTGGGCCCAGCGGTCGGTGGCTCAATAATAATGATTAAGACACAATTAACAGCTAATGATTGGTAATTAATGTGTCCTAATGATCGGCAGCGGGAGCTTCTCGGTGACAAAACCGAGTGGCTTTGCTTGGTGGTGGCGGCGACTCGGTGCGGCGGCGCCACAAACTATCAAAATGGGTTCGCAATAGTGTTGCGGACCAGCGATGTGACCTCGCGGCGGTGGAAGTGCAGGCAGCGGCGAGCAGAAAACAAAGATGAAGGCCGACACGGCAAAACACGAAAATAGCAAAATGCTCAGCTGCGGTCAGGAAGCGAGTGCCATGACTTCTAGGGACTATATAGGAGCTACCTTAGCCGAGAGGAGCTTCAAAGATGGCGGGAAGACTTGAACACGATGAAGTCCACGGGCGAAGAAGATGAAGTGGGAAATGAGGTTACGAGCAAAATGAGTGGAACCACATCATTACCACAGCTTCATTATAGCTCAAAGAGGCTCCAAAGCAAGTAATTGCAAAAGAATCCCTTACTGGGTGGAGAAGAAGGGGTGAAACCAACAGAAAATCTCCAAACTTAAAATTGAGTGATTCTGTGAATGCAACCCAAAATCGAGTTAGGGGAAATATAAAGGAGGTTGAGGAGTTCAAAGGGTGCAAGAAATGTTGAGGATGAACCACTTTGGACACCAAGGCCGCCATTGGAGCTCTCACGGCCAACAATGGTGGTTTGAAGGTGGCGGTGTTCTTGAGCTCAACACAGGAGAATAGCTAGGTGTGGTGCAAAAGAACACCGGGAGGACCTAGAGGGCAATTATATGGGAAGGATTAGGGTTTCGATCAGGACATGAGCCCATGGTGAGCTCGGTTCATGGCGCGGTCAGGACCAGAAGTGATGGGAGCAAGTGAGCACGGTGACCATGGAGGAGAAAGCACATTGCGCATTAAATGCATTGCGAGAGAGCGTTGGCAAAGCAACGAGGTGACACCACAAGCCCCCATGCTCTCTCTCTCTTCTCTGCCATGGCGCCGCGCGCTCGAAGAAGCAGAGAGGAAGAAGAAACGAGAAAAACGAGCGGTGACCGTCGGATCGAAAATGGGCGGTCACGATTAAACAAGTTCACCGGACGATCCGATTGCTCTCAAGGATGCGGGCGGTTGGATTGAGATCCAACGGTCCCAATTGATTAAGCGCGCGAGGGTCGAATGCTCACACGAGCGTGGGCCACGCGATCTGAATCAACGGTGATATCGCGCGCGTTTTAAACCGCGGCTCGGTGCGATTAGGTGGTTTAACCGAGTCAAGTGGCTCGGACTCGAGCCCGACTCAACCCAATGAATAGTGAATTTGGTTTTAGGTTTTTAATTAAGCTGAGACTTTTGAGGATTTATTTGGGGTAGCAAAATAACTCCAAAATTCTGAAATTTTTACAGGAGCTTGCTGACTGAGACATTGACCTTGTGTAAAATTTTCAGAGAGTTTTATGCCGCGAATAAATCTCAAAAATTCTACAAGGCTCTGTTTCAATGTTTGGTGAGAGTCAAACAGGTTTGATTGCCTCTAAAAATATTCAAACAATTTCTAAAAATTGTGGAATTTTTCAGAGGGTCACATACCATCCCAGAACTTAGGAAAAATGTTTCAGAGGATGATCAAAACATTTGACAGAATGTTATAGAAGAGACAAGATTTGGTTCAAAAGACTTGTGACTTTGCATTTCCATAAGTCTTGTACAATACTTGTGCAATACAAACAGGAAACACATGATGTAAGAAAAGTTTTAATTTCTACTCATTTTCTTACATTTGAAACACAAGCCCAAAATTTGGGATATTCTGATGCACACTTCTTGGAGTCAACATGAGCCGCGTTCCTGTAATGTGCTTTATGGTGACAACGAGACCTCCACCATTCTTCTTTGCACCACCTCTTTACCGACTTCGGGCGTGGCGGGTGCGTGCTGTTTATGGACAAGTCGCCAAGCCGGATATTGCGACTTTCCTCGCACTCTGCGGTGCACCTCACGGAGGTCATCGACCCTTTGTTGGGTTCCCGAGGCGTCTTATTAGTCCGTTGGATCTGGTGATCTTTGGTTCCCTGGAGCTCATCTTTTGAATGAGTTCGGTGAACTTCAAGGGATCTTTACGCTAGCACCTCGACGATGAACCCTCGCGGTGAGTGTCTTCGGTTTAGTAGTTGCCCTCAAATAAATTGTATGTAATAGGGCGTAGTATTTTGTATAGAGTATGAAAGTTTAACTTTCGGTTTGTAATCGACATTATGGCCGACTATAATGTAAGATGGAACGAAATTTTGTTGTATATATATGAAGTTTACGGTTTGGTGTTAACTTGAATGCATAACATAACATGATGCATTATATATACGATATTTGTTTCTTTTCTAATTGCAACCTTGTTTGTGTTTGCGAGTATATCCTTGTTATGTTGTTAACCATGGTGTAGTAACCGGATGACAGGACCTACTACTCGTCTTGCAAAGCGCAACAAGGGAGGAGCATGTCGACTCCGTGCCTCATTCTCGGGAGGGCCGGCCCGAACCCTCCGGCTCTCAAGGTCCGCAAGGTGGTCCTCGAAGAGGAGCTTCCTCCACCACCTTCAATGGCCGAGCGTGCTCATGCAAATTGAGCGCAACGGATGGACGAGACAGCGCATCTTGGAGCGGTGCGCGCAATACTTCTTCTCCTATTGCACCAATCGCCGAGCGGAGGCCACCATATGCGAAGCGGTCTTGCGACTTTCGCGGACTAACCCGCCGGTGTTCTCGATTCTCGAGGATCCTATGGAAGCGAGATTGGCCGGACCATTGAGAAGAAACTTTTGATTGCTCAATGTTCCGAGAGGAAAAGGTTCTTTTTGCCATTATCAGCTCGATGGGCCAGCTAGCATATGGTGGGATAACCTTCTTGCCATTCAACCTGCTGGACATGTCCCTACTTGGTATGAGTTCATGGAAGCTTTTCGCGAAGCTCATATTCCTGAGGGGGTCATGATGATCAAACAGCAAGAATTTCTCGCTCTCAAGCAAGGGCGAAAGTCTGTGACCGAATATCTTCATGAGTTCAACTTCTTAGCGGATATGCCACGATGATGTTTCGTGACGACCGTCGTGAAACCGGTTTTGAATGGGCTATCGAGGAGTTGCAGATGGTGTAGCTTTGCATGACTTAGAATTTCTCTCAATTGGCCAACAAATCAATTGTGGCGAGTAAACAAGGCATTGGATGAGTCACGCAAGCGGCGGACTTCTCGGTTTGTTCTGGTGGCGGCTCACGAGGCCTCGTATGTGGTTGTCTAGACCACCACGAGCACCAGCTCCATTTTCACCAAGGCGGCGGTGTTTGCCCCCGTCCATCTCCTCCCACGGTCGATCGGGACGGTGGAAATCAGCCCGTCCATCAACAATGTTAACCCGAGGGTTATCATTTTTATTGTGGTTGTCAGGGCATTATGCCAACAAGTGTGTGGCAAGCGGCAAGGATTGCCTCTGTTCGACCATACCAGCGCTGTTCGCCAGCCCCTTCGCGAGGCCTCCTATTAAAGCGATCGGCTCGATTCGTAGGCATGTGAACGAGATCAACTCTTGAAGAGGCTGGCGATACACGAAGTTGTTATGGGTATGCTCCTAGTTAATTTCAGTCCGATTCTTGTTCTATTTGACTCTGGAGCATCTCATTCTTTGTTGGCAATCATTTTGTTGCTCAACACGATTAGACATGCATACCCTCCAACCATCTTTTATTATTCAATCACTGGGTCGGTTTTAAAACCGTCGGATCTCTAATGGGGTCAACATAACAATCCTTGGGGTAAAGTTTTTAGCAAATCTAATTGTGATTGACTCTAAAGGGTTGGATGTCATTTTGGGTATGGATTGGTGTCCAAGAACCGAGTCAAATCAATTGTTCCCAACGGTCTATTTCTATGACCAATGCTGACGGCATTCAAGTTGTTTATCATTCTAAAGCAATTGGCTCTCATCTTTGTGCTCACGAGTTGATACCACTCCTTCTTTGGAGTTAGTACCAATTGTCGGTGAGTATGTTGATGTTTTCACGAAGACCTTCGGTTTGCCACGGATCGGGAAGTGGAGTTAAGTAATTGAACTAGTTCCTGGAACCGGCCCGATATCTAGAAGTCCTTATCGAATGCCCGTCAACGAGTTGGTTGAATTGAAGAAGCAACTCGGAGAATTGCTTGACAAAGGATTTATTCGACCGTGCTCCTCACCTTGGGGATGCCCGGCAATCTTTGTCAAGAAAAAAGACAACACTTTGCGGATGTGTGTGGACTACCGTCTGTTAAATGAGGTCACTATCAAGAACAAATATCCTCTGCCGCGAATTGATGATCTTTTTGACCAGTTGGTTGGTGCCCGCGTCTTTTCAAAGATTGATTTGAGGTCGGGCTATCATCAAATCAAGGTTAGAGCTGAGGACATTCCTAAAACAGCTTTCTCTACTCGTTACGGTTTATACGAGTATCTTTGTTATGTCCTTTAGTGCGACCAATGCGCCGACCTATTTCATGAATCTTATGAATTCAGTGTTCATGGAATTCTTGGATAAATTCGTTGTCGTGTTCATTGACGACATTCTTATTTATTCCAAGTCGGATGAAGACCATGAAAAACATTTGAGGCTCGTGCTGGAAACACTTCGTCGGCATCGATTATATGCTAAGTTCAGCAAGTGTGCTTTCTGGCTCAGAGAGGTTGCATTTTTGGGGCATGTGTTATCTGAAGGAGGCATTGCTGTCGATCCAAGCAAGGTACAAGATGTACTAAATTGGAAGCCTCCCAAGAGTGTCTCAGAGATCCGAAGTTTTCTTGGACTTGCGGGTTATTACCGTAGGTTCATTGAAAATTTCTCCAAGATTGCTAGACCTTTGACTCAGCTCTTGCAGAAAGGGAAGAAATTTGAATGGTCAGCTAAATGTGAAGAGAGTTTTCGGCTTTTGAGAACTCTCTTGACTAAACTCGATTCTTACTCTTAGGATGTTCTTAAGAGCTTCGACATTTATTGCGATGCATCTCGCCATGGACTTGGTGTGTGCTTATGCAAGAAGGCGAGTTGTGGCATATGCATCCCGGCGGATTGCGCCCTCATGAAGTTAATTATCCTACTCATGATTTGGAATTGGTGCCGTTGTCCATGCATTAAGGATTTGGCGACATTACCTTCTTGGTGTCGTTGTGAGATCTATCACGATCATAAAGCCTAAAGTACATATTCACTCAATCTGATTTGAATATGAGACAAAGAAGATGGCTTGAACTGATCAAGGACTACGACATGGGTATTCATTATCATCTGGTAAAGCCAATGTTGTGGCGGCGCTTTAAGCAGAAAGTCGCAATGCAAGCGCATATCTTCTCTACTAGGAAAAGATTTGTGTGCTGATTTTGGCGCTTAAGTCTTGAATTGGTGGGAGCGGGATTCCTCGCTGCATTACATGTGGAGCCGACATTAGAATCTCAGTTATGGAGGCCTAAAGCTGATCTTGGGGTGGCGAAATCAAGGAGAATATGAAAGCGAGTAAAGCCAGCGAATTTTACGAAGATGATCGCGGTATGATTCGATATCGCAATCGTTTGGTAGTACTGCGGATCCTCCATTGAAGAGTCTAATTCTCGGGAAGCTCATAATTCCAAGTTTTCTTTGCACCACAGGAGTACCAAGATGTACCAGATTTGAAGAAAATATTTTGGTGGAGCCAAATGAAGAGGCAAATTACTCGATATGTTCTTTGAATGTGATATTTGCCAAAGGGTTAAAGCTGAACATCTGAAGCCAGCTGGTACCCTTCAGCCTTTGCATATTCCACAATGGAAGTGGGAAGAGATCGGTATGGATTTTGTTACTGGTCTTCCCAAGACTTCCAAGGGATCTGATGCTATTTGGGTGATCATTGATCGTTTAACTAAAGTGGCTCATTTTATTCCGGTCAGGACCGATTTCAATGGCAAGCAATTAGCATAGCTTTATATTGCGAGAATTTTTTGTCTTCATGGTGTTCCTAAAGTCATTGTTTCCACCGTGGTCCTCGGTTCACTTCCCATTTTGGAATAGCCTTCATCAAAGCTATGGGGACCGAACTCTCTTTCGATCTTGCTTATCATCCTCAAACTAGTGGTCAAGCGAGAGAGTGAATCAAGTGATGGAAGATCTTCTTGAGCCTATGTCTTTGTCTTATAGCAAAGATGGGAGAAATCTTTGCCATATGTGGAATTTTCCTACAATAATAGCTACCAAGCAAGTATTCAAATGTCACCTTTTGAAGCCTTGTATGGGAGAGCTTGTGAGACTCAATGAATTGGTGCGAGTCAGTGAAAGGTCATTCTATGGTCGAGACTTAGTAAAGGAAGCGAGAAGAGCAAGTTAAATGCGATTCGAGATTGTCTGAAACCGCAGATCTCGTCGGAAGAGCTATCGCGACCATCGTCGTCGTGAATTGAGCTTTGAGGTAGATGACCATGTCTATCTTAAAGTGTCACCCATGAAGGGCACTCATCGTTTTCAGGTAAAAGGGAAGCTCGCACCTCGTTATATCGGACCCTTCCGAATAATTGCCAAGCGAGGAGCTGTAGGTTATCAATTAGAACTACTGAATCACTCTCGTGATGCATGATACTTTTCATGTGTCTCAATTGAAGAAATGCCTTCGTGTTCCTATTGAGGCAGCTGCTTATGAACATCTTGATCTCCAACACGATCTTTCTTATCAAGAACAACGGTGCGTATCCTCGACACAATGGAGCGCGGGACAAGAAATCGTCTTGTCAAGTTCTTGAAAATTCGATGGGCTAATCATTAGAGGATGAAGCCACTTGGGAGCGAAGATCGTCTGATTGAGCACCCCATCTTTTGTTGTTTAGTACTTTCCTTTGAATCAAGAAAGGAAAGTTTAAACAAAGCAATGTGAACAAAGATGTAATAATAACACTATGTTGTTATGTAAGATTCTTCTTTGTTATCTTTGAAGGAAATCAAAACAACGGATGTTGAATTTCCTCATAATTCCTTTCCATTTCACTTCCTCTGATCTTAACTTGTTCCAAATCTAGGGGCGAGATTTTCTTAAGAAGTAGGTTTATATGACCCCAATTTTATCAATGATAATAATGCATTATGAGCGATAATGGGCTCTTTGTTCATATCATTCTTATTCTTAATCTCGATTAGGAGTTCTTTGTTACCAAATAAAACCTTCCTTTTAGTCAAAGTCCAAAGACTTATCTAGAATATTTAAAGGAATACAAGCTAAAACTTGTATTATGTAGGAAGTATTTTTATTAAAGCCTAGATAAATTATCTTGGCTAAAAATATTTTGTTGCATTTTTTTAGAAATTATTTGGACTTAAAGAAAATTTATTGTCTTTAAATAAATATTTTAAACTGAAATAAATGTTTATGTATTTTACAAAGTGAAAATGTGGTTTATAAAATTTATCCGGGAAATATATTATCCTAGTAGCTTCTGATAAAAATTTCATGATTTTATAAATTTATTTGCTATTTTAAAAGCCAGTCAAACCTTTTACAAATTTGAATAGGATTGGGTCAACCAAACTGGTCTAAACCTAGCCCTAGTACTGTAGCGACTCGCACCTTCGTGGTTGAGTCCAACTCAGTCCTTTTGGTCCGGCTCTGTCACGTCCCAACGCGAGCCCAAAACTCCACGTGTGATACGAGCCGTTGATCTTCAATCGAGCGGCGGCTATAACACTCCACGAGCTGTCCACGTCGCATCTTAATCTCGCCGTTGGATCTTGATCTAACGCGCGAGATCGATGTATCAACCGGACAACTCCGGATCCTTATTCAATCTCCACCGTTCGTTTTAATCCAACCGTGGCGCCCTTTTCGTTTTAAACTTAAAGCGCGCTTTATCTCGGCCGTTAGATTCAAATCCTCGACTTTTCTCTTTCTGCGTGTTATAAAGCCGCACTCCTGCGGCCGTTGGATCTTCATCGTGCGGTCCAGTTAGTGTATGCATTCGGACGACTCGGATCCCCGCACTGTCGTGGCGTTCGTTTTTGATCCAACCGCGTCGCTTATTCCAATTTGAAATCGAGCGCGCGTTTATGCGGGCCTTTGGATTTCAATCCTCGGCACACCTTTTGACCGTGGGCCTTTAAAGCCCAAAATCGGTGGATCGTTGGATTTCAATCGGGTGGCCCAGAGCGGTGTATGCAAGCGGACCATCGGTTCAATTTCCAATCTCGGCCGTAGGAAGCCCATCTAACGGCGCGGCGTCGTCGCACTTAAGTGGGGTGGCGTGTATTCCTTTAAGTGACCGTTGGATTCTAATCCAACGCTCCCCTTTGAATGTGACTGCGGGTTCTGCGAAGACTACATTAAATCGCGGCCGTTCGGTGAGATCGTGTAGTCCACATTGAACAATCTTGGTTGTTGTTTTAAACACCTGTCTTCATCGCAGCCGCCCATTTTTAATCGGACGGTTGTTGTTCTTTTCGCGTTTAGGAGGCGCGCACGGCTGTGATTGTCAGCGGGACCCACATGTCAGTTGGCTCTTATCTTCTTCCCTCTCTCTCGTGATGCAGATCTCTCTGTAAACAGAGGAGAGGAATTATCCCAAAGTTTTTGCAACTAATTTTTGGGATAATTAGCCCTAAATGGACACCTCATCAAGCTCTAGATTTTTCCCAATCATCCTGTAGCTCAACTCCCTTATATATAAACCCTAGCTTTTGGAGCTGCAGCCATTGTTGACCACTGAAGCTCACTTTCCTCCATTCTTTGTCGGTGGAGTTTCTTGCTTCTATCCTTTGCTTATCTACCTTAAGCACTGGCTTTACTTACAATAAAGATTGGTTATCTTTTGTAGGTCAAATCGAGTTGGTTTCTCTGTCCATCATCATCGGTTTTAGAGTTTTGGTATCTTTCCTATCTTTGGTAAGCCAAAACCCTAGTTTCAATATCTTGAGCATCCTAGGAACCTTAGAAGCTCTTGTGAATCATTCTTTTAAGCATCGGTAGCTTCAAGCGGCTTTAAAGCGAAAAGTTGATATTATACCTTTTGGTTTTTCATGTCATTTTCAAGACCTAGGGTTCTTCTGTCAACTTATCATCTTATTTAGGTTTTGACTAAACCTAGCGACATGACAAGTTGATCTTTCAATTCTTGTCATCATCTATTTTGACTCCTAGCTGAAATATGTCTCTGTTCTCTTGTCGGCTCAACCGACAAAATAGATTTTGCTTTAGCTTTTGTAATCTAACTAATTAGGGTTAGACTAAGGTTGGTTTGGGATATTAATTACCTAAAAGATCATGCTAAGATTCATTTATGAACTTTGCATGATCTATACTTCTTTTAGAAAATTGCAATCATCTGTTTTGACTCTTTTCAAATCAAAAGCTGGAACTTTGCAATAAACTCTAGTTCTGTCTTTTGAAAACAAGATAAGCTATATTATATGTTATTATCACTATTATGGGTAGTTATGGCTTAAGCATCTGTAATCATGCATTTCAGTTGATCATTCATATTTCTTCCATTTTGGACTTATTATCGGTTTGATATTTATTGGATTTATTTGCTCTTTATAGAATCTGGTTCATTTGAAGTTTTGAATCTACCTCGAGCAGTGCAGAACACACTTGGCAAAGTATACTACTACCAAGGCAAGCATCCTCTTTGCACCATATTGAACCCAGATTTTGTACAATAGCTTTTACAAATCCAGTGATATCTGTGCATGCTATTTTTCTGAAAATACAAAATGTAACTTGTAGTAGCTAGCTATAACCTGACATGGTGGATTACCTTAATTATGACCATACACTCAACTCTAGTGTAGTACTGTATACTATATGGTCTATTTTCAGATCTGGCTTAGATATGCAGTCTAGAGATTTTAGAATTTGACAAGCATATCTTGTCAAACATGGCAATCACAACTGAACTATTGTTATTTTAAACTCTTTGTCCAGTTTCTTTAAATCAGTCTTGTATTTAAACTTCAAATTGATCTGGACGAGAGGAAGCTAGTGATGGTGCTTTTGTGCACGAGATTGGGTTTTGTGGTGGACTTGTCCGGGTTAATTAAGGACCGAACTCTGATTATTCAATTCAAGTCCCCCACGTACTTCCACATGCGGTGTATGGTATTTGTTTGGTTAAGTAAAATGTTGAGACTATTGAGTTGGAAACAGGAGAGTAAGGATATGTGTATTGACCTTGCATGGCATAGATGCTTAGGTCTGAGGACTGCGTTTTATGCCATGTGAGCTTGTATGTCAGTATCAGATGTTCTTAGGAGGGTGAGGGCGTATATATAAATTCTACTCCTTTGCGTAGGCTCTAATCAACATTTTTTTTTAGTTTGTGTAAGACTTGCTGAGTACCTTCTGTACTCAAGGTGCTCTCACCTATTGTTGCAGGTGAGGATGGTTATCTTTACGAAGTACCCGTTAGCGCCGATCAGACTTGGTCTACCGTGAGCCGTGTCTCTGACATGTGGGTCCCACATGTTAGTGTTTTCTTTTTATTTATCTCTTTTTCGAAATCCTAAGGGCTGACGTCATGCTTGCGCAATAATCTGATTTTTCTTTTAAGAAATAATTCAGCAAATCCAGAAAATCCAAAATTTGGGTTTCTTTAGATTTTCAATCTTCCAGAGCCCATAACTTTTGCATCCGAACTCCGATTGAGCCCATTCAAATTCCAAAATTTATCTAAATTCGAGCTCTATTTATCTGAGATTTTTATTTAATTTTTGGAGTTTGTTTTGCCTCTGTTATTTATTTGGTTTGTTTATTTGTCTCGGTTGCGAGTAGACGTCGATACGTCGGGGAATTTTGGAGAAGAAGGAGCACCTCAAGATCAAGACCAGTACTTAGACCTATTCCAAGGCAAGTCATACCTTTGATCATCTTGAACCCAGTTTTCAAATTTAGTTTGTCTCAAAGTACTGCATTCTATTTTAATTATGTATTTAAATGCTTTTGGGAATAGTTATCATCTAAATTGTTATCATCACCTTGACTTTGTATGCCATAATTCCTTGTCACCCTAGATTGGTTATTAGTTGGTAATATTGTAGCACCAACGTGGGTTGGTTAGATGCGAGTACAATTGCTTAGCCATGCTACGAGTCTCACATCTCATTGTAGTTGCAAATATTGAATTTGACTAAGTGACTATGGAACTTTGTGTAAAACTGTGTGTGCTATGTGTTATTACTTTGTGATAGCATGTGTTGCACCGAAACCAATTGGGTGGGAAAGGATTTAGACTGAGGCAAGTGGTGGATACTTCGTGATATGGTGGACTTTGTGAACGAGAATGTAATCTTTGTGATCTAGTTAGAAAATGGAAGTCTTGCCTTGGTCAATTAAGGACTTAACTTTGTGCGCCATTGAACTGAGCCTTACTGTACGACCACATGCCTGGTATGGGACGGGCCTAACTTAGTAGGTTATGGATTCTTGGCATTGATTACTCAGGTGGTAGGTTAGGCTATGGGTGGAGGTGTGTACTACAAGGTAGTCGCATCACGGGGCGGTTCGCCGTGTCCCTGTCCAGCGGTATGTGTTATGCCAAAGTGCTCCGTTTGGGTTGGCATAGCGGTTTGTAAGCACATCGGGAGTGTCAATGTTAAGATAAAGTTTCTGAACCGTTTTGTTATGATTAGTGCTTGCAATACTAGTTGTATCGTGTGGGTAAAGTGTACAACCTCTGCAAAGTATTAAATCAATATATTCGAATAGCCGCGTCCACGGTCATGGACATGCTCGGGGATTTCACACGAGGGGTAGTTTTCATAAAATGTTCGGATAGGAGCTATGTGATCTAAGTCATGTGGCTATGTGAAATAATCTGCTTAGCTTTGTGTCTTTGTGAAAATAATTGTTAAATTAATATTGTCTATTTGTTTTGAAATGCATTTCAACCTATTATTGTATTCAACTGCAAATGTTGCTTTTACGCAAAAGAACCACAGAAGCCTTTTCTTTTGGAATAAGCCTGCATCTATAAATTACATTCTGTGGTATGATTTGTGAGTACGGTTGTGTACTCACGCTTGTTGTAAAACTTGCGCCCAAACCTACAGAAGAGGAGGAGTCTCACGCTTTGCTTTGAGGAGGAGTTCGCGAAGGTTCTTTGATTGTTAAAGTCGGATCGATCGGTTGCTGTGGTGAATTGATTGGATCTCGTTGAAGTTATTTCGTTCATTGCTATTTTATTCTCTGTTAGTACTGTGTGGCTTAATAAGTGTAAACTCGACCATAAGGTCAAAACCCTTATTTGTTATTCAAACTAATCGTTTACTTTATTTATCGCTTGTATGGATGGATATTCACCTGTGTTGACACTGTGTGCACTAGCGTGATCCTGGACTAGTGCATTATACACAGAGGGTTCCAGAATCGTAATTTTGGGTCCCGACAGAGGTGGTATCAAAGCCATACTGACTATAGGTCTTGACCTTAGTTAGATCGGCCGTCTTTAGAGTGTCCAAACTATTTTCTAAAGGAAAAATTAACTTGCTAGGCTAAATAATTGCTTAACTCTCCTCATATTGCTATAATCTTTTCTCTCCCCGCAGTTTTTAAGTTGCTCTTACCCTCCCTTCGTCTGTCTTGATAGATGCCTCGTCTCCAGAGCTATGGTGAGCGCATAGGAGGATATGCCGCCGGGCTTTGGAAGTTGCTTTAGGTTCTTGGAGGCTTTGATCGTCCGTTGTACGTCGGCAACAACTAGACTGTGAACGGTCAAAACCGTGGAGTGATCTGTCGCCTGACGATCTACGCCAGGAGGAACGATAAGGCGAGCCAACCTTCGCACATCTCTGTGAGGAAGATCACTTGGCTGGAAGGCATCCAGGAGTCGTCGCGCTTGGCCATGCTTCGTATCTGCAACATCTACGCATGGGAGCTTCAAGACACAGTCTTCCGTTACCACCCCATAGCTGCAGCCGTGGATTTGCCAGCACGCTACCCGTCCACAGAAGAAGAGAGCAATGCTACAGTCGTGCACCTCGCCCAGTTTGCAGCTGCCCATGAGGAAGCATTGGAGAGGACTATCACAGAGCTGGATCATGTCTATGAAGCTTTACAGAGAGCTGAAGAAAAGGTCGCCACTCTGCAAGAGATTCTCTACGACCAGGATGACGAAGAAGAGGAACACCCTGAGGAGGATCCCGAAGAAGACCCAGAGGAAGGCCCAGTTGAGCCAGAAGAAGCCGCGAGCTAGAGGAGCAGTTGAGCGGTTGCAGGAGCGCTGTTCGCTGCACGATTCGTGGCATCGGGATCGGTTGCCAAGATCTTTGGCTCACTCCGAGTCTGATCGTTAGGGCGTCGCCGAGGCTGTGGAGGCTTTCTCGAGTAGTTCGTCTTAGTTTCAGTTTTTCAGGCTTAGCTAGTTTCAGCTTAGTAAGTCGCCCTTTAGGCGGTAGTTTTGTGTGCTTAGGTCGTTGTTTCTTTTGTGTGCGAGTATGAGCTGCAAAGCCCCTTAGGCATTTGTTGCAGCCATGCTAAGACTCTAATTAATAAAGGTATTTCGTTTGAGTTTCTCGAGCTGTGTTTTGTTGGGTTTAACCTACCCCCTGCTTAGTTCTTAACTCATCTTGTACTTGCTACCTTATCTAACCCATGGAGCTTCATCAGATGGTTCAAACTCGTCAGACTGCTGCAAGTGGTTCCGGCACCCCAACGCCGAGAAGCAATGAGCAACCAGCCGCAGGAGCAGTTCCGCCACAAGCACCCCCGATTGACTTGCAAAACTTTGGAGCTTTCATGGCAGCGCAGACTCAGCTGAAGATTCCAGAGTGGAAGTGGGAAGAGATCGGAATGGATTTCATTACCGGTTTACCCAAGACCCAGTCGGGTTACGATTCGATCTGGGTTTTAGTCGATCGTTTGACCAAGGTCGCCCATTTCCTGCCAGTCAAAACCACGTACTCAGGAGATCGTCTTGCGGAGTTGTACATGGCCAGAATTGTCAGCTTGCACGGTGTTCCCAAGAAGATAGTATCAGATCGAGGATCTCAGTTCACCTCTTGTTTTTTGCAGAGTTTGCATGAAGCATTGGGTACCCATCTGAATTTCAGTACTGCGTATCATCCACAGACAGATGGACAGACTGAAAGAGTTAATCAGATATTGGAAGATATGCTAAGAGCTTGTGCTCTAGCTAATACTACCCAATGGGATAAAAGTCTACCATATGCAGAATTCTCGTACAACAATAGTTATCAAGCCAGTCTGCAAATGTCACCATTTGAAGCTTTGTATGGCCGTGCCTGCCGAACCCTGTTGAATTGGTGAAACAAGCTGAGCGTTCGATTCGCCCGGACATTTTCAAGAAGCAGAAGAGCAAGTGGCCATGATCAGAGAAAGATTGAAGATAGCTCAGTCCAGGCAGAAGAGCTATGCGGATAACCGTCGTCGTGATCTCAGTTTTGAACCCGATGATTTCGTTTATCTTCGAGTGACTCCGCTCAGAGGTGTCAAAAGGTTTCATGCCAAGGGAAGCTTGCCCCTAGGTATGTTGGTCCGTTCAAGATTTTGGAACGCCGTGGAGAAGTTGCTTACGAGTTGGAGCTACCGCAGTCGTTAGCAGGAGTGCATGATGTCTTTCATGTCTCGCAACTAAAGAAGTGCCTTCGTGTGCCAGAAGAACAAGCCCCGCTAGAATCAATTGACTTGAAGGAGGATCTCACCTACAAGGAGCAACCAGTCAAGATTTTGGATGTCGCAGAGCGCCTCACCAGGAGCAAGACTGTTCGTTTTTGCAAAGTCCAGTGGAGCAACCATTCGGAAAGTGAAGCAATGTGGGAACGTGAAGAAAGGCTGAAAGCCGAGTTTCCTACCCTTTTCTCTAGCTAGCCTGAATATCGGGGTCGAGATTCCTTTAAGGGGGGGGAGGTTTGTAACATCCCAATTTTCTGAGTTTAAAAATCTTTTAATAGTTAGTAGGGAGAAAATTCATCATTTGGATTTATTTGAATTTAAATTCAAAAGCTTAATATTGGACTTTACAATCAAAAATATTTAATGTGAATAATTCCAACTTGAACAATAGCCAAAACTATTTTATTTGGGTTCCTTGTGCTCAGATATATTTTCTAGATTTTTCTAGAATTTTTCTGAGTTCATTTGCTATTTTCTATTGCTTATTTGAATTTCTGGTATTTTCTAAATTAGAAAAACTATTAAAACCTCAGAAAAGCTCTTGGGCCGAAACCCAACCCAAACACTCCTTCGGCCCAGCTTTGTTCACCCCACCCGCGCGCGCGAGCCCGCCTCTCAGCGGCGGTGGTCCCGCGTGTCGACCTCCTTCTCTCGCCGCGGGGCGCGTTAAACCTTAGCCGTCCGATTCTCCTTGGCGGTCCGATGGAGTTGTCTTTGTTGGGCGACTCAAATGTACCATTGACCGTGAGCGTGCGATCAAGAATGGATGGTCCAATGGCGTTGTGCCTTCGAGCGACGACGCCCCATTGATTTTGGGCCGTCCGACGATCTCGGCGGTGACTCTCTTATCCGATCGTGCGCGTGCGTGGGCTTTCAACGCCGGTGGGCCCGCCGTCTTAAATCTCGAAGTCGGCCGTCTCGCGACGCGCCGCCTCCGTCCTCCATTTCTGCCTTCTAGAAGCCTCGTCCGACAAGGGGACTTCCTAACCAGAACCTTCTAGATTTTAGTACCAAACTCAATCTCTATCTTCTCCGCATCTTTTGGGATAAATATCATATCCCGATTCTGTTTTATCTCTGTTTTCCTCGCAAGTTCATCTCGGACTCTTTTTAGGGTTCGCCGGCGCACGCCGCCCTAGCCCCTCCCGGCCCCTATAAAAGGCACACCCGGGATAGCATTGACGTCGCACCAGAACCCCTCAACCCATTGCGCCGCTTAAGCCTAGCGTCGCGCAACTCGAGCTTTAGGGTTTTGTCGCGCGGCGTTCTTCTTAATTGCGCGCCACCGGTGACACCACGCCTCGTGGAGTGCACCATTGTAACAACCCCAACTTTATGAACAGTAATAAAATGTTTTACGAGCGAGTAATGAGGTCTTTGTTCATAGCATCACTGTTAATTTTTACAGATTGGGCATTATGTTGCAAATAAAAACTTTCCCTTTCTAGCCAAAAATCCAAAGCCCTTCCTAAAGTTCAAAGGGAATGAAACCAATGCTTGTATTTTGACTGGGAAATATTTTTATAAAAACCTAGATCATTTATCTCGGTTAAAAATAATTTTTGTTAAATTTTTAGAAATTATCTTGACTTGGAGAAAAATATTTGGCTTTAAATAAACCTATTCGGCTAAGGTAATTATTTATATATTTTATAAAGTGAAACTGTGGTTTTAGAAATTTATTTGGGAATTATATCATCCCAGTAGCCTCCTGATAAGATTTCATGATTTTCCAAATTTATTTACTATTTTTAAAGCCCAGTCAAACTTTTAAATATTGGAATAGAGCCTGGTCAACTATTCCGGTCTAAATCCAAGTTTAGCACTGTAGCGACTCGAACCCAATGAGATTGAGTCCAACCGGTGCAAGTTGGTCCGGCTCAGTCACGTTCGGGCGCGAGTCCAAAACCCCTCGCGTAGTGTGAGCCGTTGATCTTCCATCGAACGGGCGGTGCTACGACGTTACGTGGGCCATCCACGTATGCGCCACAATCTCCACCGTTGGATCTTGATCGAGCGATCGAGAGAGGTGTGTGCAATCGGACCACTCCGGATCCCCTCTTGATCGCCACCGTTGGTTTTAGATCCAACCGCTCCACCCTTTCTATTTTGAATTTAAAGGCGCGCAGTCGTCGTGGGCCTTTAGATTCAAATCCTACGGTGCGCCTTTTTGACCGCGTGCAATTAAGGCCCAAATTCAGTGGACCGTTGGATTTTAATCGTAGGTCCCATATCGTGTATGCATTCGGACCATCCGGTTCCTTTTTCAATCCTGACCGTAGAAAGCCCATTCGACGGTGCCGCGTCATTACAATTAAAAGTGACGTGTATCCTTTTTGCTTGATCGTTGGATTTCAATCCAACGCCTCTCTTTGAATGTGAATCCCCGAAATCCCGAAGTGTCCCTTTAAATCTCCATCCTCCGTTTGAGATCGCACAGCCCATATTAAATGGTGCCGGTTAGGTTTTCTTAATGTCTAGTTCTATCGCGGCCGTCCATCTCTGATCAGACGGTTGAGATTCTTTCGCGTTTTAGGAGGCGCGCGTGACTGTGGCTGACAAAGGGACCCACACGTCAGATGTTTGCCTCTCTTCCTCCTTGCCTCTGTGCGCAGCCACTGGTTCTGTGAACCGAGTACAGGAGTTATCCAAGAATTATGCAACTAATTTTTGGATATTTAGCTAAGTGGACACCTCATCAACTCTAGACACTTCCCCTTTGCCCTGTAGCTCAACCTCTATATATAAACCCTAGCTTTTTCACTGCTGCCATTGTTGACCACTGGAGCTTTTCATCCTCCATTGCCATTCAAGTGGAGTTTCTTGCTCCTTCACTTTGCTTATCCATCTTAAACCCTGGTTTCACCTTGTAATAATGGTTTGACATCTTTTGTAGGTTAAACCGGAGTTTATTTCTCTGTTGATCACAATCGGTTTTAGGGACCTTCGGTGCTTTTCTCACCCTGGTAAGCTAAGCCTGTGGTTTTTGTCATCTTGAACACCTTAAGGGCCTTAGAAGCTCTCATGGATCATTCACTTGTACATCAGTAGCTCCAACTTTCTTTAAACTGAAAAGTTATTTTTATAACTTTTCGATCTTTCATATCGTTTTCAAGTTCTAGGGTTTCTCCTGTCAATTTATCATCTTGTCAAGGTCTCAGTTGTATCCTGGTAGCATAATAAGTGGTTCTTTTAATTCGTGTTATCAACTAGTTAACTCGGTAGCAGAATTTCATCTCTGTCATCTGTTGTCGGCTCAACCGACAACTTTGGTTTTTCATTAGTCTCTGTAATTTGACCTATTAGGGTTAGGTTAAAGTTAACTTGGGTGTTAATTACCCTAAAAGATCAGTCTAAGCTCCATCTTAGAATCTTTTACTTAGTCTATTTTCAATTAACCTGAAATCTGCACTCTGCCCTGTTTCTGTTCTTTTCAAAATCTGAAAACTATAACTTTGACCTAAACCCTAGTTTCTATCATTTGAAAACAGTAGGTGGTAATAT
Organism: Ampelocalamus luodianensis; assembly: GCA_036346255.1. Taxonomy (NCBI): domain Eukaryota; kingdom Viridiplantae; phylum Streptophyta; class Magnoliopsida; order Poales; family Poaceae; genus Ampelocalamus; species Ampelocalamus luodianensis. Next base: position 53,242,704 of record CM070621.1, read on the forward strand.
GGATTGTTATCTTTATTGGGGTATGTATAACTTAAGCATGCTGTTAAACATGCATTTCCATATTGATCATACATTTTCTTTCATTCTGTACTTGTTGTCAACTTTGGTATTTATTGGCTTTTATTGTCTCTTCTTAGAATCTGGTTCTTCTGAAGTGTTTGAATCTATTTCTGAGCAATCTGAGCCTGCGCAAGAAGTTTATTATTACCAAGGCAAGCATCCTCTTTGCACCATGTTGATCCCAAAGTTTGATACAATAGATTTTCAAAATATAGTGACATCTGTTGCATGCTACTTTTCTGAAAATACAAATTGTGATCTTTTAGTAGTTAGTTATGACCTAACATTGTGGATTACCTTAATTATAACCATACCCTCAAACCTAGAGTAGTACTGTATACTACAAGGTTTATTTTCAGAATTTGCTTAGCCATGCAGTCTAGATAACTTTGAGGTTTGGCAAGGTTATCTTGTCAAACATAGGCACCCCCCCCAAATGAATTTCAGTTATTTTAAACTCTTTGTCCAGTTTCTTTAAATCAGAATTGATTTTTAAAATCTCAAACCGATCTGGACAAGAGGAAGCTAGTGGTGGTGCCTTGTGCACGAGATTGGGAATTGTGGTGGACTTGTCTGGACCTATTTAAGGACTGAACTCTGATTATTCGATTCAAGTCCCTACGTACTTCCACATGCAGTGTATGGGCGCTGTTTGGTTAAGTAAAGAGTTAATGCTATTGAGTTGGAGACAGAAGAGTAAGGATATGTGTATTGATCTTGTATGGCATAGATGCTTTGGTCTTTGGACTGCGTTTTATGCCATGTGAGTTTTATATCGATATTAGATGTTCTTAGAAGGGTGAGGGCGTATTTTTGTTCCATCGCATGTACGTACCTTAAAGATGTCGATTGCAATCTAATATGGGTAGCGAACCCAGTTCGTATTTCTTTTGTTTGGGTCGGCATTCCTGACGCAACATGTGTGCCCCGGTTAAGCAGATGCTATCAGTCGTTGTTTAGGCGACATCAGTTCACACATGGGTATCCAACTCAATAGTATCAGCTTATTGAAAAATACCAAATCTTAGTTTCCCCGGTCGGCATACCAAAGGAAGTGTGTCATCATTCGGAGGCATCCGAAGGCAACGGGCTAACTAAGTCGTGTGGGTAATGTTGTACACCCCTGCAGGGTATCAAACTATTCGAATAGCCGTGTCCACGGTCATGGACGATAACTTGAATTGATATCACCTGTATAGAATTTTGTTTTCAAATGCGGTTTGTGTTCTAGTTCAGCATGAGAGAATTCATGCATTGTACTGTTTATATTTACTTTTACTTACTGCTTTAGTCCAATTCGATTTATTAAATTGCTTTATCAAAACTTAGCAATTGTAGGTTAAGATGTATTGCTTTACGCAAAATTGAACCAATATGCCTTCCTGTTGCAACCTTATGCATGTATATATGCCTTTGTATAGGTTCTAACAAACACATTCTTTTAGTAGTTTGTATAAGTCTTGCTGAGTACCTTCCATACTCAAGGTGCTATAACCTATTGTTGCAGGTGAGGACGGTTACCTTTATGAAGTGCCCGTTAGCGTCGATCATGGTGACGCTAACGAGTGAAGCTATTTCTTTCCTCCACGCAATCGCCTGCGGGTGGATGGGGCCATTGGTGGTTTTATCGTTTATTTTGCTTCCGCTGTCAGACTTTTGTAGTGACCAAGTCACTGGATATTGTAGTACTATACCAAATTGTAAACTTATGTTTAATTATGTTAATGTATGACTTGTATGTGTATGATGCAATGTTGTTTTAGGATATATGTGCAATGGTCACTGATCCTGGGAACCATTGTGAGACATATATCCGGGATGCCTAAATATTGGGTTTGTTTCTTATTAAATTTATGCTTCTAGCTTGATCTTTAATAAAGGGGCAGCACTGTTCCTTAATTAAGCATTGTGCTACAGTATAACTTTAATTAAGTACACTTCCAATATCCCGGGATCCTCACAGCGTTGGTATCAGAGCATACGTTGCCTGTAGGTTAGAAATAGCATGGCCGAAGTAATTAGAGAGTCTTCTGATAAAATTATTTTCAAGTCAGTAATATAATTTCGAAAGTTCAAGTATGATATCTTTTATTTCTTACCTTCCCTAGTATCAATTCTTGTCCCAACTTTCTGTTGGTTTGTACAAAGTGAATTGTGTTCTTACCTTGCCTTTTGTCTATAGATGAGCGGGTGGTACTTGGTCAAGGAGACCCGAGCTGAAGAGGTGGATGGATTTCCGGCTTTGTTGCGGGACATGATGTGGCGAGCCAACTTCACTTATCAGCCGGAGTACGCCATCTATCGACGAGATCGAGGACCAGGGATGGAGGAGTACCGCGCCTTCATCAACGTCATTGCTAGGCAGGTAGCGGGCAGTGTCCCATACTGTGTCCAAGCACTTGCCACTTCTGAGTCTATGGCTGTTCAGGAAGCTGCTAGTAGGATGATGAGCCTCCTTCGTCATGATTTGACGGAGTTGTCTCAACCACCCTATGATCACTTCCCGAAGCAAGGTCCTAGAGCAGAAGTGAGCATGTTTGATGAGATACAGTTTGGGGAAGACCCTCAGGTGCGACAGTTGGCGAGTATGGTCCGCATCATGGACCAAGTCCATCGCTGCCTTGTAAGGGAGTTGTGGGAAACTCGGCATCGCCTTAATGAGGCCCAGGAGTACCTTAGGCTTGGAGTCAACATGAATCGCGTTCCTCGTAACGTGCTTTATGGTGACAATGAGACCTCCCCTGCTGCTGCTGCACCACCACTTTATCGACTTCCAGAAGTACCCGGGTGTGTTCCTGTTTATGGGCTAGTGCGTCAAGCTAGGATGACTGCAGGTTTTCCTCGCACTCTGCGATGCACCTCCTGGAGGTCATCAGCCACTACTAGGATCTCCGAGGCGTCTCATCAACCCATGGGATCCTATTGACACGGGTTCCCCTGGAGCTCATCTTCTGAATGAGTTTCCGGTGAACTTTAACCGTGATCTTTATGCTAGCATCTCGACGATGAACCCTCGTGGATAGGTGTTTTGTCGTCTAGTAGTTAACCCTTAAATAAATGTAATAGGGTAGTGGTGCTTTGTAAAGCATATGTAAGTCAGACTTTTGGTTTGTATAATGACCATAACAGCCAACTTATATATGGTAATGGGACCGAAACCTTTTTGCTGTATGTTTGGAGTTTATGATTTTGGTGTTGAGCTGAATGCATGTCATAACATAATGCATTGTTAAGTATAGTATTTGCTTCTTTTCTATTTATAATCTTGTTTGTGTTTGTCCGAGTATATCCTTGTTATGTTGTTAACCATTGTGTGGTAACAGGATGACAGGACCTACTACTCGTGCGCAGACACAACAAGGGAAGGGCACCTCAACTCCAGTGCCCCATTCTCAGGGAGGGCCGACTGAACCCTCTGGTTCTCATGGTCCGCAAGGTGGTCCCCAGGAAGAGGAGCTTCCTCCACCACCCACTATGGCTGATGTGCTCATGCAAATTGAGCGCATCAGAATGGACCAGACGCGCATATTGGAACAAATTGCGCACAATACTTCTTCCACTACTACACTAGTCGTCATAGCGGGAGGTCATCATGTGCAGGGAAGTCTTGCTGAATTTTAGCGGACTAACCCGCCGGTTTTCTCCAGCTCACAAGATCCAATGGAGGCTGAAGACTGGCTTCGGACTATTGAGAAGAAGCTGTTAATTTCTCAATGTTCCGAGAGGGAGAAGGTCCTTTTTGCCAGTTACCAATTGGATGGGGTGGCTAGTATTTGGTGGGATAATCTTCTTGCCATTCAGCCCGCTGGACACGTCCCTACTTGGGATGAGTTCATGGAGGCTTTTCGTGAAGCCCATATTCCTGAGGGAGTTATGATGATCAAGCAGCAAGAATTTCTCGCTCTCAAGCAAGGGCGGAAGACAGTGACTGAGTATCTGCACGAATTCAATTTCTGGCGGATATGCCCTCGATGATGTTTAGTGACCCCGTTGTCGGAACCGGTTTTTGAATGGGCTGTCTGAAGAATTGCAGATGGCTGTAGCTTTGCATGACTTCCGAAATTTCTCCCATCTTGTCAACAAAGCTATTGTTGCTGAAAGCAAGAGCAAGGCTTTGGAGGAGTCACGCAAGCGACAGAGGACTACTCAGTTTGTTCCTAGTGGCAGTTCGCCGAGGCCTCGCATGTGGTTGTCTAAACCTCCACGAGCACCAGCTCCTTTGTCACCGAGGCCAGCGGTTTTTGCACCTCGTCCATCTCCTCCCACTACTCAACCGAGGCCTAATGGCAATCGGCCCCATGCGGTTGTCAATGTTAGGCCGGGGGTGATTTGCTATCATTGTGGGCGCCCAGGTCATTTCGCTAACCAATGTTATGCAAAGGCGCGTGGGATACCACCTATTCAGCCATCTCCAGCTGTAGTGCGTCCTGCACCGCCTTCCTCGACAATGGTCAAGTCTGACCCAGCTCCAGTCCGAGGTCATGTGAATCAGATTACCGCTGAAGAAGCAGTTGATACTCCTGAAGTTGTCTTGGGTATGCTCCTAGTTAATTCCAGCACTGCTACAGTTTTATTTGATTCTGGAGCATCACACTCTTTTGTTAGTAGGCAGTTTGCTGCTCAACATCAGTTAGTGGTGCATCATCTTCGTCCACCCCATATCATCCACTCACCTGGATCAGTCTTTATGACTGATCAAGTCTGCCGTAATGTCAATATAAATATTGAAGGGGTAGACTTTTGGGCGGATTTGATTGTGATAGATTCTAAAGGGTTGGATGTTATATTAGGAATGGATTGGTTATCTAAGAATCTTGGGCAAATTAATTGTGCCCAAAGATCCATTTCTTTGACTAATGAAAGCAGCACCTCAGTCATTTTCCAATCCAGGACAGTAGATTCTCGTCTTTGTGCTCAACAAGTTGATATCACCCCTTCCTTGGAGTTAGTACTAATTGTTTGTGAGTACGTTGATGTCTTTCCTGAAGACCTTCCCGGTTTGCCACCAGATCGGGAAGTGGAATTCGTAATTGACCTAGTTCCTGGGACTGCTCCTATCTCCAGAAGTCCTTATCGAATGCCTCTCAATGAGTTGGTTGAATTAAAGAAGCAACTCAGAGAATTGCTTGACAAAGGGTTTATTCGACCGAGTTCCTCACCTTGGGGATGCCCGGCTTTATTTGTCAAAAAGAAAGACAATACTTTGAGGATGTGTGTGGATTACCGTCCGTTAAATGAGGTCACTATCAAAAACAAGTATCCTTTGCCTCGCATTGATGATCTTTTTGATCAGTTAGTGTGTGCCCGAGTCTTTTCAAAAATCGATTTGCGGTCGGGCTATCACCAAATCAAGGTTAGAGCTGAGGACATCCCTGAAACAACTTTCTCTACTCGTTACGGGTTGTACGAGTATACTGTCATGTCCTTTGGTCTAACCAATGCTCCAGCCTATTTCATGAATCTGATGAATTCAGTGTTCATGGATTTCTTGGATAAGTTCGTTGTCGTGTTCATTGACGACATCCTTATTTATTCCAAGTCTGACAAAGACCATGAGCGACATTTAAGGCTGGTGTTGGAAACACTTCGACGGCATCGATTGTATGCTAAGTTTAGCAAGTGTGCTTTCTGGCTTAAGCAGGTTGCATTTTTGGGACATGTGTTATCCGAAGGGGGTATCGCTGTCGATCCAAGCAAGGTACAAGATGTACTAGATTGGAAACAGCCCAAGAATGTTACTGATATCCGAAGTTTTCTTGGGCTTGCGGGTTATTACCGTAGGTTCATTGAAAATTTCACCAAAATTGCAAGACCTCTGACTCAGCTTTTAAAGAAGGAGAATAAATTCGAATGGTCAACTAAATGTGAGGAGAGTTTTCGACTTTTGAGAACCCTCTTGACTAAAGCTCCAGTCCTTACCCTCCCAGATATTCAAAAGAGCTTCGATATTTATTGTAATGCATCTCGCCATGGACTTGGTTGTGTGCTTATGCAAGAAGGTCGAGTTGTGGCATATGCATCCCGGCAGTTGCGACCTCATGAAGTTAATTATCCTACTCATGATTTGGAATTGGTGTCGTAGTCCATGCATTGAAGATTTGGCGACATTACCTTCTCGGTAATCGTTGTGAGATCTATACTGATCATAAAAGCCTAAAGTACATATTCACTCAGGCTGATTTGAATATGAGGCAAAGAAGATGGCTTGAATTGATCAAGGATTATGACATGGGTATTCATTATCATCCTGGCAAAGCCAATGTTGTGGCGGACGCTTTAAGCAGAAAGTCACAGTGCAACTGCATGTCCTCTTCGCCTACGGCCAAGAATTTGTGTGCTGATTTTCAGCGCCTAAATCTTGAAATGGTGGGAGAAGGTTTTCTCGCCGCATTAGAAGTGGAGTCCACGTTAGAAGCTCAGATTCTGGAGGCCCAGAAAACTGATGCCGAAGTAGCTGAGATCAAGAAAAATATGAAGGCAGGTAAAGCCAACGAGTTTTCTGAAGATGACCGCGGCGTTCTTCGGTATCGCAATCGTTTGGTAGTACCTGCAGATCCTCAACTGAAGAGTCTAATTCTCAAAGAGGCTCATAATTCCAAGTTTTCTTTACATCTTGGAAGTACCAAGATGTACCAGGATTTGAAGAAAACATTTTGGTGGAGCCAAATGAAAAGGCAAATTACTCAGTATGTTGCTGAATGTGATATTTGCTAAAGGATTAAAGCTGAACATCTAAAGCCAGCCGGTACCCTTCAACCTTTGCCTATTCCACAGTGGAAATGGGAAGAGATCGGAATGGATTTCGTTACCGGTCTTCCCAAGACTTCCAATGGATCCGATGTCATTTGGGTAATCATTGACCGATTAACAAAGGTGGCTCATTTTATTCCTGTCAAAACCACCTTCAATGGCAAACAACTAGCAGAGCTTTATATTGCTAAGATTGTCTGTCTTCACGGAGTTCCAAAGGTCATTGTTTCTGACCGTGGCTCTCAGTTCACTTCTCATTTTTGGAATTGTCTTCATCAGGCTATGGGGACTGAACTCTCTTTCAGTACTGCTTATCATCCTCAAACTAGTGGTCAAACTGAGAGGGTGAATCAAGTAATGGAAGATCTCCTTCGAGCCTATGTGCAATCCTATAGCAAAGATTGGGAGAAATCTTTGCCATTTGTGGAGTTTTCCTACAATAATAGCTACCAAGCAAGTATTCAAATGTCACCTTTTGAAGCCTTGTATGGAAGATCTTGTAGGACTCCATTGAATTGGTCCGAGTCTTGTGAAAGATCATTCTATGGTCCAGATTTGGTGATGGAAGCAGAAGTGCAAGTTCGCCTGATTCGAGATTGTTTGAAAACTGCTCAGTCTCGTCAGAAGAGCTATGCTGACCATCGTCGTCGTGAATTAAGCTTTGAGATAGATGATCATGTCTATCTTAAAGTGTCACCGATGAAGGGCACTCATCGTTTTCAGGTGAAAGGAAAGCTAGCACCTCGTTATATCGGACCCTTCCGAATTATTGCAAAACAAGGAGCTGTAGCTTATCAATTGGAACTACCTGAATCCCTCTCTGCAGTGCATGATACTTTTCATGTGTCTCAATTGAAGAAATGCCTTCGTGTTCCTGTTGAGGCAACTGCTTATGAGCATCTTAATCTTCAACCTGATCTTTCCTATCAAGAGCAACCAGTGCGTATCCTTGACGAGATGGAACGCAGGACAAGAAATTGCATTGTCAAGTTCTTAAAAATTCAGTGGGCTAATCATTCTGAGGATGAAGCCACTTGGGAGCGCGAAGATCTGATACAGATTGAGCACCCCCATCTCTTTGCTGTTTAGAGCTTGCCTTTGAGTCAAGAAAGGCAAGGTTAAACAAAGCATTGTAAAAGAAGATGTAATAATAACACTATGTTATTATGTAAAATCTTTCTTTGCTATCTTTGAAGGAAATCAAGACAACAGTGATCGAATCTCTATACAAATCCTTTCAAGTTTTCCTTTTGCCGCAATTTCTACCTTTTCTAAAATCTCGGGGACGAGATTTTCTTAAGGGGGGTAGGTTTGTAACAGCCCCAACTTTATGAACAGTAATAAAATGTTTTCTGAACAGTAATGAGGTGCTATTCATAGCATCACTGTTCATTTTTACAGATTGGGCATTATGTTGCAAATAAAAACTTTCCCTTTCTAGCCAAAAATCCAAAGCCCTTCCTAAAATTCAAAGGGAATGCAAGCCAATGCTTGTATTTTGACTGGGAAATATTTTTATCAAAACCTAGATCATTTATCTCGGCTAAAAGTAATTTTTGTTAAATTTTTAGAAAGTATCTTGACTTGGAGAAAAATATTTGGCTTTAAATAAACCTATTCGGCTAAGGTAATTATTTATATATTTTATAAAGTGAAACTGTGGTTTTAGAAATTTATTTGGGAATTATATCATCCCAGTAGCCTCCTGATAAGATTTCATGATTTTCCAAATTTATTTACTATTTTTAAAGCCCAGTCAAACTTTTAAATATTGGAATAGAGCCTGGTCAACTATTCCGGTCTAAATCCAAGTTTAGCACTGTAGCGACTCGAACCCAATGAGGTTGAGTCCAACCGGTGCAAGTTGGTCCGGCTCAGTCACGTTCGGGCGCGAGTCCAAAACCCCTCGCGTACTGTGAGCCGTTGATCTTCCATCGAACGGGCGGTGCTGCGATGTTACGTGGGCCATCCACGTATGCGCCACAATCTCCACCGTTGGATCTTGATCGAGCGATCGAGAGAGGTGTGTGCAATCGGACCACTCCGGATCCCCTCTTGATCCCCACCGTTGGTTTTAGATCCAACCGCTCCACCCTTTCTGTTTTGAATTTAAAGGCGCGCAGTCGTCGTGGGCCTTTAGATTCAAATCCTATGGTGCGCCTTTTTGACCGCGTGCAATTAAGGCCCAAATTCAGTGGACCGTTGGATTTTAATCGTAGGTCCCATATCGTGTATGCATTCGGACCATCCGGTTCCTTTTTCAATCCTGACCGTAGAAAGCCCATCCGACGGTGTCGCGTCATTACATTTAAAAGTGACGTGTATCCTTTTTGCTTGATCGTTGGATTTCAATCCAACGCCTCTCTTTGAATGTGAATCCCCGAAATCCCGTAGTGCCCCTTTAAATCTCCATCCTCCGTTTGAGATCGCGCGGCCCATATTAAATGGTGCCGATTAGGTTTTCTTAATGTCTAGTTCTATCGCGGCCGTCCATCTCTGATCAGACGGTTGAGATTCTTTCGCATTTTAGGAGGCGCGCGTGACTGTGGCTGACAAAGGGACCCACACGTCAGATGTTTGCCTCTCTTCCTCCTTGCCTCTGTGCGCAGCCACTGGTTCTGTGAACCCAGTAGATGAGTTATCCAAGAATTATGCAACTAATTTTTGGATATTTAGCTAAGTGGACACCTCATCAACTCTAGACACTTCCCCTTTGCCCTGTAGCTCAACCTCTATATATAAACCCTAGCTTTTTCACTGCTGCCATTGTTGACCACTGGAGCTTTTCATCCTCCATTGCCATTCCAGTGGAGTTTCTTGCTCCTTCACCTTGCTTATCCATCTTAAACCCTGGTTTCACCTTGTAATAAAGGTTTGACATCTTTTGTAGGTTAAACCAGAGTTTATTTCTCTGTTGATCACAATCGGTTTTAGGGACCTTCGGTGCTTTTCTCACCCTGGTAAGCTAAGCCTGTGGTTTTTGTCATCTTGAACACCTTAAGGGCCTTAGAAGCTCTCATGGATCATTCACTTGTACATCAGTAGCTCCAACTTTCTTTAAACTGAAAAGTTATTTTTATAACTTTTCGATCTTTCATATCGTTTTCAAGTTCTAGGGTTTCTCCTGTCAATTTATCATCTTGTCAAGGTCTCAGTTGTATTGTGAGGACCCAGAATATTTAACTAGGAACACTTAACCTCCAAATGGTTCTAGTGTTACTAATTAAACATTCTAAGCCTCGATGGACATATGCTTCCCAGAATTGCAGCATACGTACATCATCACAAAATTACACATCAATTCCATACACATACATCACTAAGTTCAACAATGACATACATAAGGTAAAGTTATTACAAAAGAGAGCCGACCGGCCAAATAGAACAATATACAAGAATGACAATGAAGCAAAAGCGCCATAAGATGGCTAGAACAAAAGTCGACCAGGTTAGCCACACATAACCCACAAGGCAACCGGGGCGCCAAGCTAGTCGCCCATAGCTACCACAACCTGACTCACAAAAGTGAGGCCCTTGAGCTCACCTTCCTCCTCTGCAACAAAACAATTAAGCATAGCATCGAGTACAAAGATTGTCTTTGTACCCGCAAGGCGACGTGTGGAATAGCGGACCTATTCAATAAACTACATGCAAGCTTATTTAGGTGGAGGTCATATGTCTCATTTGCATGAAGCCATCTTTATTTGCAATAATGTAGTACCTTTTAAAAGCAAGTTTGCAAATTTATTTTGTTATCAAAGTAATGATGAAGTAAAGATACATACAGGTAACCACAGAAGTGACTATCCCAATAGCCACCACAACATAGCACAATTCCCGATTCGTACCACCCATCAAGTTTTAATTTAAAAGGTTGTAGTCTAACTCTTGAAAGACCTTGCCAAGCGTGTCCATAACCTAGGGCGAGGCTATTCGAATAGTTTTAACCCTGCAGGGTGTACTAAAGTACCCACACTTGGACCGCCTTCAAGCCACAAGCACACTCAGAAGGTATGCCGCCCGACTAAGTCCTCTGAGACATTTCCAATCTTGTGTATTAACTACGAGCCGCTCGTATGGGTAGAAACACCATACGCTTACATTGCAAGCCGAAAGACAACCAATCCCATCCGGGTGAAGTCTTTCGGACACTACTGTCTCCCAACACCATCCCTCCTGCGACTCCTGCGACTCGGAGCCAATACACGCCAAAGTACTAAGTCAAGAGAGGTCCCATACCCTCTAATGTGGTTATGCGCTAAAATGCTTGGTTTAGTGTAACAAGATGTTCGGTCCTTGTTGACCGGGCACCATTCATCACACCCCACAATCACACCATCTTACCATTGTGCCCAAGTCTAAATCATTTTGTTTTTAGTTTTAATTTTCATAAGTAGACATGGCACAAGGTGGAAATCATAATACATAATAAGTTTGTGTGATCAAGGTTATCGACAAGTCGATAACCGCCCATTTCTAGAAGCTAAGCATGGCTAAGCAATTAATTCGCAACTACTAAGTGACAAGAGCCCATCCACGAACTCTAAATCACAACAAGTAACCTAGGCTCATGGTAGTAGAGGATAATCATTTGCTAAGGAAATGCATCTACTAGGCCAACTATTAAAACAAGGTAGCAATGCGTACATAGAATTTGTAATCAACATAAATACTTAAAATACTGGGATTAACATGATCAAACTGCTTGCCTTCTTGCTTTGTTGCTCAATATGTTGCGGAGGATCGTTCTCGGGTTACATGCAAATGTCGAATCCTAAGCGAAGAGGCAAAAGAACCAAGAACAACCAATAAGACTAGCAACACTTAAACAAAAGAGCATGCAAAAATTAACCAAATACAACGAAATTTATACACAAGGTAGAATACCAATATACCAAGACATAGAAAGCTGGAAAAACCTAATTTGGATTTGTGGTGCAAAAGATATTACTTAAAAACTCATTTTCGCCATAATTAGCACTTTGTAGCAAAAATATTTTCTAGAAAGATTTTGGAGCTGAAATTTTTATGGTAGCTACCTCTGGTATAGTGGTAACCCATATAAAATGTTAGGTCATTTGGAGTTAAGATGATTTAGTTATGATTTTTCTAAGTTCTACAACTAGCATATATCATTTCTCGGGAACATGAATAAAGACAAAGCCTAGATCAAATCAAAGCATGTCTACTGAGCCAAATTTACAGTTGAGTTTGCTTAGTTTGCAACTACAGAGAGGAAGTTATGTATTTTACAACTTTTCCATGAATTCCTAGACATCATTTTTCATTAAACAAGATCATGTTGTTTAAATCATTTTCTGCTACAAAACAGGGCCTAATTTCATTCTCAGATTAAAGTTCATACTATAACCAAGCTACAGCAACTGGAATCATTCAAAAAGGAGTTAAAATGACAAAGTTATGCACTTTTGAAATTTGAAACAGCAAAAGACTTAGGAAACTTTGAGCTCTCTGGAGGTCCAAACGAATGGAAGACAAGGAGAGGTTGTGGGCGTCGATCTTGCATCGCAGGCCATGGACCTCGAAGCACTGGCCTGCGGGAAGACCTCCTCCCGCTCTGGGAGGTGCGGACCGTTGAGATCCGATCCAACGGGCCACGACGGTGCATGCACGGCGCCGCGAGAGGAGGTCCTCGCGCCTAACGGAGGTCGTGGACCGTCGGATCAAGATCTGGCGATCCCGAGCACTAGGGAAGTTCCTAAGACTAAGCCTACTGAGGAGGTCTAGCCGTTAGATCTAGATCTAACGGTCGAGCCGAAGGGAGGTCCTAAAGCTACGGATCTAAGCGGAGGAGGTCCTCAACGGTCTAGATCTCGAGAGGAGGTCTTTAGCGGATGCGATCAAGCGAGGAGGTCTGGGCGGTTGGGATTTAACCGAGGAGGTCTTGGATGGCCAAGATCTGCTCGGGAGGTCCTAAGCGGTAGTGATCTAACGGAAGAAGATGCGGGCGGCTCGGATCGAGGCCTAAGGAGGTCTGGCGGTTGGATCGGCGCGAGGGAGGTGCAGCGCTAAGGATTTTACAAGCGAGATCTAGCGCTCGGATCTAAACCGGGAGGTCGTGAGCGGCTAGGATTGAGCCTAAGAGGTGCAGCGGGGTTGTCTTTATAAAGACCGGGATGACTTTTACAAAGAGGACCCCAAGGGTGGTCTGAGGTGGTCTTTGCAAAAATAGCCAAGGAAGGTCTTTTTGCAAAGACGACCCAGGGTGGTCTCAGAAAAATGACCGAGGAGGTCTTTTACGCACGGAAAAGATCTAAGCGGCTAGGATTTAACGGGGTGGTCCTAGGCGGTTAGGATCGACAAGGGAGGTCTTAGCGCAAGATTAACACGAGCCGGATCTAACGGCCAGAGCTAATCCCGGGAGGTCTTTAAAGGCCGAGGTGGAACTAGGAGGTCTGGGACTTAGAAATTTCTGCGGAAACCCACCTCGGCACGGATCTAACACAGGGTGGTCTAACGGCCGAGATTAAGCGAGGGGAGGTCTTACACTTACGGGTTTTCACGGGAGGATCTAAAGGTCGAGATCTAAGCGTGGGGAGGTCTTGAGCGGCTACGAATGCACAGGAGGTGGGGCTTTAGAAAACACGCCGGGCTGCGGCAAGACAGCATTAATGGACAACCTCGGACAGCCATTAATACTAATCATTTACCTTACAACTCGTGTCAGAGTAAGGCGCGGCAAAACACCCGAGTTTAAAGAAGAGCTCGCGCGGTGACATGGACCACGCCGGCGAAACCAAGGGCACCACTAAACTCATAAAAACCCGCGGACCTCTGGGGCTAACCTTCGGCGGCGGCGACTCGAAACGCCGCGAGCGAGAGGGTAGTAAATAGGTTTTCGACAACACCGTCAACACTAAAAAGGCTTGCTACGTTTTAATCTAGCTAAACCCCGAGCTCGAAGGACTAACGAGGACTCACGGGGCCAAGGTGAGGTCGGAGGAACTTCGGAGGAGAGGTCGGCGCCGAAGGGGTGCTCGATGGCGGTGGTGCTTGCGGAGTTGGGGAAGGCGACCGGCACAACTCGAAAGCAAGTCCCCAGATCGTCCACCTCTGTAGAGGTTAAACAACACAAGTTAGGGGACTTGAGTGACCAAGAGAGCAAAGTAACAGCCAAAAAAAGGTAATGAGGAACCACTGGGCCGGAGGTCTTCAAGGAGAGCTCCAAAGTGACAATGGAGGCGAGGGAGGTGGTGGTGTTCTTGGTGCTTGAGTTTGGGCTCACCCTCACGACGAGAGAGTCTAAATGGCACCAAGTGATGGGAAAGAACAGGAGGAAGGAACCACGGCTATACATAGCGGGCGCTTGGACAAGGCTAGGGCAAAAGCCCACTGTGAGCAAAGTCCATGCCCTGCCATGACTTGCTAGATTTGACAAGAGCGGTAGGTAGGGAAGACTTCTAGGGCTAGGCTCGACACATTTAATGCATGGCGAGAAAGAGGCGTTGGGAAGGACCAAAAGTGACGGCCACTGCTCCCAACTGCTCGACACGACGACACACGCGGGTGCGGGAAAACCATGGCGACCGGACCTCCGGGAGGTCGTGAGGAAGAGAGCGAGTGAAGGAGAGGTCTGGGAGGTCTTAGGAGGCGATTAACTCGGGGTGGTCTGGGCGTCCCGGATCACCCGCGCAGAGGAGGTCCGGCGCGAGGGAGGTCGGGGAGGTCGTGAGCCACACGATCCCCATCCGCGGCCGCTTAGCGCGCGACGAGTCCGAGCCCGAACTCGGTGAGCTTGACTCGGCCAGAGCGATTGGCCGGGTCGGACTCGGGTCGACTCGAGCCCAGTCGACTCGATCCCGTGGTTCAAACACGAGTCTCAACAAGAGCTGATCTTGGGAGAATTATTTGAGGCGACAAACCAACTCCAAAAATCATGAGATTTTACAGGGGCTTGCTAGCTGAGTTGATTACCTTGTGTAAATTTTACAGAGGTTGTTGTGCTACACATTTTCCTCCAAAAATTTGACAAGGTGCTGGTCCTCTGTTTGACCAGATTTGGATTTGGTTTGACTTGCCTCCAACAGCATCCAAACAATTTCTAAAATTGTGGAACCTTCGGAGGAGTCACATACCAACCCAAGAATTTAGGAAAAATATTTCCAGGAGATTATCACAAGATGGAACAAGGATGACTAAGAAGAAAAAGATGTGGGTCGAAATGACTTGTGATCTTTGTATTCCCATAATCTCTTTACAACAATTGTCCAAAGCACACAGGAAATACAAGATGTAAGAAAAAGTTTTAATTTCCCCTCATTTTCTTACATTTGAAACACAAGCCTAAAATTGGGATGTTACATGTATCCTGGTAGCATAATAAGTGGTTCTTTTAATTCGTGTTATCAACTAGTTAACTCATTGGCAATTTCATCTCTGTCATCATTGTCGGCTCAACCAGACAACTTTGGTTTTCATTAGTCTGTAATTTGACCTATTAGGGTTAGGTTAAAGTTAACTTGGGTGTTAATTACCCTAAAAGATCAGTCTAAGCTCCATCTTAGATTCTTTTACTTAGTCTATTTTCAATTAACCTGAAATCTGCACTCTGCCCTGTTTCTGTTCTTTTCAAAATCTGAAAACTATAACTTTGACCTAAACCCTAGTTTCTATCATTTGAAAACAGTAGGTGGTAATATGGATTGTTATCTTTATTGGGGTATGTATAACTTAAGCATGTTGTTAAACATGCATTTCCATATTGATCATACATTTTCTTTCATTCTGTACTTGTTGTCAACTTTGGTATTTATTGGCTTTTATTGTCTCTTTTTAGAATCTGGTTCTTCTGAAGTGTTTGAATCTATTTCTGAGCAATCTGAGCCTGCACAAGAAGTTTATTATTACCAAGGCAAGCATCCTCTTTGCACCATGTTGATCCCAAAGTTTGATACAATAGATTTTCAAAATACAGTGACATCTGTTGCATGCTACTTTTCTGAAAATACAAATTGTGATCTGTTAGTAGTTAGTTATGACCTAACATTGTGGATTACCTTAATTATAACCATACCCTCAAACCTAGAGTAGTACTGTATACTACAAGGTTTATTTTCAGAATTTGCTTAGCCATGCAGTCTAGATAACTTTGAGGTTTGGCAAGGTTATCTTGTCAAACATAGGCACCCCCCCAAATGAATTTTAGTTATTTTAAACTCTTTGTCCAGTTTCTTTAAATCAGAATTGATTTTTAAAATCTCAAACCGATCTGGACAAGAGGAAGCTAGTCGTGGTGCCTTGTGCACGAGATTGGGAATTGTGGTGGACTTGTCTGGACCTATTTAAGGACTAAACTCTGATTATTCGATTAAAGTCCCTACGTACTTCCACATGCAGTGTATGGGCGCTGTTTGGTTAAGTAAAGAGTTAATGCTATTGAGTTGGAGACAGAAGAGTAAGGATATGTGTATTGATCTTGTATGGCATAGATGCTTTGGTCTTTGGACTGCGTTTTATGCTATGTGAGTTTTATATCGATATCAGATGTTCTTAGAAGGGTGAGGGCGTATTTGTGTTCCATCGCATGTATGTACCTTAAAGATGCCGATTGCAATCTAATATGGTTAGCGAACCCAGTTCGTATTTCTTTTGTTTGGGTCAGCATTCCTGACGCAACATGTGTGCCCCGGTTAAGCAGATGCTATCAGTCGTTGTTTAGGCAAGATCAGTTGACACATGGGTATCCAACTCAATAGTGTCAGCTTATTGAAAAATACCAAATCTTAGTTTCCCGGTCGGCATACCAAAGGAAGTGTGTCATCATTCGGAGGCATCCGAAGGCAACGGACTAACTAAGTCGTGTGGGTAAAGTTGTACACCCCTGCAGGGTATCAAACTATTCGAATAGCCGTGTCCACGGTCATGGACGATAACTTGAATTGATATCACCTGTATAGAATTTTGTTTTCAAATGCGGTTTGTGTTCTGGTTCAGCATGAGAGAATTCATGCATTGTACTGTTTATATTTACTTTTACTTACTGCTTTAGTCCAATTCGATTTATTAAATTGCTTTATCAAAACTTAGCAATTGTAGGTTAAGATGTATTGCTTTACGCAAAATTGAACCAATATGCCTTCCTGTTGCAACCTTATGCATGTATAAATTCTATGCCTTTGTATAGGTTCTAACAAACACATTCTTTTAGTAGTTTGTATAAGTCTTGCTGAGTACCTTCCGTACTCAAGGTGCTATAACCTGTTGTTGCAAGTGAGGACGGTTACCTTTATGAAGTGCCGTTAGCGTCGATCATGGTGGCGCTTAACAGTGAAGCTATTTCTTTCCTCCACGCAATCGCTGCGAGTGGATGGGGCCATTGGTGGTTTTATCGTTTATTTTGCTTCATTTGTCGGACTTTTGTAGTGACCAAGTCACTGGATATTGTAGTACTATACCAAATTGTAAACCTATGTTTAATTATGTTAATGTATGACTTGTATGTGTATGATGCAATGTTGTTTTAGGATATATGTGCAATGGTCACTGATCCTGGGAACCATTGTGAGACATATATCCGGGATGCCTAAATATTGGGTTTGTTTCTTATTAAATTTATGCTTCTAGCATAATCTTTAATAAAGGGGCAGCACTGTTCCTTAATTAAGCATTGTGCTACACTATAACTTTAATTAAGTACACTTCCAATATCCCGGGATCCTCACAACCGCCGTCATCGCCGTCACCCGGGCTACCTCCAGAGACCACCCACGCCACCTAGACCTCACCGGAGCCCCCGTCCGACAAAACCCGAAGCAGCTCCGCCGCTCAACCCTCGCCGTCGGCCGTCTCCGTCGACCTCGACCACGGAGTTGCACCCAGAGGTTCGCAATAGCGCCCTCTACACGCCGGTACCACTCACCGCCGGTGGATCGCCGCCGTTCGCCGTTGTCGTCGGTTTCCGAGCGCCGCCGTTCGTCGGTCTGACGTGGCCGTCCACGTCGGTAGCCACCTCAGCGGCCGCGCCTGTGTGTCATCCCGAGTGGCAGCCGCGTTAGCATCCCCGTCATCTGACACGTGTGCGCCAAGTCGTAGCCGGTCGGCGGCCGCTGGCGGCGTGCGCGCGGGATTGGTCGGCTCGAGTCCACGTGCGGCCGCGGTCTCCAAATTCCGAGGCTCGGTAGACCTAGTCTACCGTGAGCCGTGTCTCTGATATGTGGGTCCCACATGTTAGAATTTTCTGTTATTTCTTTAATTCACGAAATTCCCTGCTGACGTCAGCATTGCGCAATAATCCG
The DNA here is from genome assembly GCA_036346255.1 of Ampelocalamus luodianensis. Classification (NCBI taxonomy): domain Eukaryota; kingdom Viridiplantae; phylum Streptophyta; class Magnoliopsida; order Poales; family Poaceae; genus Ampelocalamus; species Ampelocalamus luodianensis. Next base: position 53,260,769 of record CM070621.1, read on the forward strand.
ATTTTTCTGTTAAGAAATATTCGGAAAATCTAGAAAATCCAAATTAGGGTTTCTTTTAGATTTAAAACTTCCGGAGCCCATGACTTTTGCATCCTAACTCCGATTGAGCCCATTCAAATTTCTAAATTTATCTAAATTCAAGTCCTATTTATCTGAGATTTTTATTTAATTTTTGGAGCTTGTTTTGCCTCTGTTATTTATTTATTTTGTTTGTTTGTGTCTCGTTTGCGAGTAGACGTCGATTCGTCGGGAAATTTTGTGGAAGAAGGAGCACCCCAAGATCAAGACCAGTACATAGACCTTTTCCAAGGCAAGTCATACCTTTGATCATCTTGAACCCAGTTTTCAAATTACTTTGTTTCAAAGTATTGCATTCTACTTTAATTATTTATTTAAACGCTTTTGGGCATAGTTATCATCCAATTTGTTAATACACCTTGGCCTTGTATGTTCTATTTCCTTGTCACCCTAGATTGGTTTATTAGTTGGTAATATTGTAGCACCAACGTGGGTTGGTTAGATGCGAGTACCATTGCTTAGCCATGCTACGAGTCTCACATCTCATGAAAGTTGCAAATATTAACTATGACTAAGTGACTATGGAACTTCGTGTAAAACTGTGTGCTATGTGTTATTACTTCGTGATGGCATGTGTTGTACTAAAACCAACTGGGTGGTAAAGGATTTAGGCGAGGTAAGTGGTGGAAGCGTGTGATATGGTGGAAGGCGTGTGCATGGGAATGATGATTTTGTGACTTAGTTAGAACATGGAAGTCTTGCCTTGGTCAATTAAGGACTTAACTTTGTGCGCCATTGAGCCGAGCCTTCTTGTGCGACCACATGCAGTATGGGACGGGCCTAACTTAGTAAGTTATGGATTCTCGCGATGTTGGTGGATAGGTTAGGGTGTGTGTGAGGTGGAGGTGTGACTACTTGGTGGTTGCATCGCGGGACGGTTCGCCGCTTCCACTGTCCAATGGTGTGTGTTATACTAATTCTATGTGAGCTGGTATAGCGGGAAAGCACATCGGGAATGTCAATGTTTGAGATGAAGTTTCCGAACTGTTTTGTTACGATTAGTGCTTGCCACACTAGTTGTATCTTGTGGGTAAAGTGTACAACCTCTGCAGAGTGTTAAATCAATCTATTCGAATAGCCGCGTCCGCGGTCATGGACATGTTCGGGGATTTCACACGAGGGGTAGTTTTCATAAAATATTTGGGATGGGAGCTGTGTGACCTCAATCATATGGCTATGTGAAATAATCTATTTAGCTGTGTGTCTTTGTGGAAACAACTGTTAAATTGTTATCATTTATTTGTTTTGATCTGCATTTCAATCTATTATTCGTATTCAATTGCAAATGTTGCTTTTATGCCAAAGAACCACAGAAGCCTTTTCTTTGGAATAAGTCTGCATCTTAAATTGCATTCTGTGGTATGATTTGCGAGTACGGTTGTGTACTCACGCTTGTTGTAAAACTTGCGCCCAAACCTACAGAAGAGGAGGAGTCTACGCCTGCTTTTGAGGGGAAGTTTGCCGAAGGTTGCTGATCGTTAAGGTCTAGATCCCAGTTGGTTGCTTGTGGTGAATTGGTGGGATCTACGCTGGAGTTATTTCCGTTCCGCTGCTGCTTTATTTTTGTTAGCCCTGCGTGGATTAATAAGTGTAAACTCAACCATAAGGTCAAAACCCTTATTTGTTATTCAAACTAATCGTTTACTTTATTTATCGCTTGTGTGGATCGATATTTACCTATGTTAACACTGTGTGCACTAGCGTGATCCTAGACTAGTGCAGTATACACAGAGGGTTCCAGAATCATAATTTTGGGTCCCGACATAGTCCAGTCACCTAGAGCAAGGCTAAGCTCTAAAGTGGGATGTTTAGGAGCTAAGTTACTGATAGCTGGAGTTGAGTTTCTAGCCAACCTAATCGTACTAGATACCCAGACCTTAGATGTCATTCTTGGCATGGATTGGTTATCCAAGCATAAAGCCGTGCTAGATGGTGGCCGCAGAGCCGTAACAGTCGAGGATACTAAGGGAAACAAGGTAGAATTTCTAGCCACCTCAGTCCGTGATGGACATCTGTTGTTAAACAGACCGAAGACCCTTTCCTTAGAAGAAGTACCAGTCGTCAGTGAATATCCAGATGTGTTTCCAGAAGAATTACCAGGAATGCCCCCGGACCGTGACATCGAGTTTGTCATCGACCTAGTGCCAGAGATAGCACCAATTTCAAAGAGACCTTATCGGATGCCAACCGATGAATTGGTAGAGATGAAGAAGCAGATAGAAGAACTTCTTGAGAAAGGTTTCGTGAGACCTAGTTCGTCGCCATGGGGAGCACCAGTGTTGTTTGTCAAGAAGAAAGATGGAAGTATGAGGATGTATATTGATTACCGTTCCCTCAATGAAGTTACCATCAAGAACAAGTATCCACTACCCCGGATTGATGATCTGTTTGATCAGATGAAAGGAGCCGGAGTGTTCTCCAAGATCGACCTGCGATCAGGTTACCATCAGCTGAAGATTTGTCCTAAGGATATACCGAAGACCGCTTTCTCAACGCGGTATGGACATTATGAGTTCTTAGTCATGTCCTTTGGTCTGACTAATGCCCCTGCATACTTCATGAACATGATGATAAAGTATTCATGGAATATTTGGACAAGTTTGTAGTAGTGTTCACTGATCATATTTTGGTTTACTCCAAGACGGAGGAAGAACACGTCGAACATTTGAGGATAGTCTTGGAAAAACTCAGAGAGCATCGGCTGTATGCCAAGTTCAGTAAGTGTGATTTTTGGAAGAAGGAAGTTGATTTCCTTGGTCATGTGATGACAGCCGAAGGAGTAGCAGTTGACCCCGGTAAAGTTAAGGCAGTATTACATTGGGAGCTGCCCAAGACTGTAACTCAGATCCACAATTTCTTGGGAATGTCAGGTTATTACCGCCGTTTCATTGAGGGATTCTCATCAATTGCTAAGCCTCTTATGCAATTTTTGAAGAAGGAGAAAAAGTTCACTTGGACTCCAGCCTATGAAGAAAGTTTTCAAGAGTTGAAGGAGCGTTTGACTTCAGCCCCAGTGCTGATTTTGCCAGATATTCGCAAGGATTTTGATATCTATTGTGATGCTTCGTATCAAGGATTAGGATGTGTCCTGATGCAAGAAGGAAGAGCCGTCGCTTATGCGTCAAGGCAATTGAGACCTCACGAGGAGAATTACCCTACCCATGATCTGGAATTAACTGCTGTAGTGCATGCCTTAAAGATTTGGCGTCATTATCTCATCGGTAATCGTTGTGAAGTCTACACAGATCATAAGAGTCTGAAGTATATCTTCACCCAATCAGATTTGAACATGAGGCAGAGGAGATGGTTAGAATTGATCAAGGATTATAACATTGGAATCCACTACCATCCCGAAAAAGCCAATGTAGTTGCAAATGCTCTGAGTCGTAAGAGTTACTACAATGCTTTGGAAGTAAAGGAAAGTTGCCCAGAACTTTATGAAGAATTTCAGAAGCTAAGGCTAGAAGTTGTGTCTGAAGGATTTGTTGATTTGAGAGTGCAGTCTACCTGGAGCAATGATTCGTGAAGCACAATCAAAGGATCCCGTGTTGTCATACATCAAGCTCAAAATGGCAGAAGGGAAATTCAAAGATTTTACCAAGGATGATCAAGACATACTCTGGATGAATGGTCGTATCTGTGTACCAGATATTGATGGGTTGAGGCAACTAGTCTTAAAAGAAGCCCATGACTCAAAGTATTCGATTCACCTTGGAAGTACTAAGATGTATCAGGATATTAAGGCTAAATTTTGGTGGCCAAATTTGAAGCGAGAAGTCGCAGAGTTCGTTGCCTGTGCGGCGTTAAATCGAAGGTAAAGGCGAACACGAGAGACCGCGGGTTTGTTGCAACGTTGAAGATTCCAGTGGAAGTGGGAAGAGATCGGAATGGATTTCATTGCGGTTTACCCAAGACCCAATCGGGTTCACGATTCGATTTGGGTAATAGTCGATCGTTTGACCAAGGTCGCCCATTTCTGCCGGTCAAAACCACGTACTCGGGAGATCGCCTTGCGAGTTGTACATGGCGAGTGTCGGTTTACGGTGTGCCCAAGAAGATAGTGTGAGATTGAGGATCTCGGTTCACCTCTCGTTTTGGCAAAGTTTGCATGAAGCATTGGGTACCCATCTAAATTTGATCTTGCGTATCATCCACGAGACAGATGGGCGGTGAAAGAGTTAATCGATATTGGAGGACATGCTAAGAGCTTGTGCTCTAGCTAATGCTACCGTTGGGATAAAAGTTTACCGTATCACGAATTTTCGTATAACAACGATTATCAAGCTAGTGCGAGATGTCACCATTTGAAGCTTTGTATGGCGTGCTGCAGAACCCCGTTGAATTGGTGAAAGCAGTGAATGTTGGTATTCGGTCGGACATCATTCGAAGCGAGAAGAGCAAGTGGCCATAATCAGAGAAAGATTGAAGATAGCTTAGTCCAGGCAGAAGAGCTATGCTGATAATCGTCGTCGCGATCTCAGCTTCGAACCCAAGGATTTCGTGTATCTTCGAGTCACCCCGCTCAGGGGTGTCAAAAGGTTTCATGCCAAAGGGAAGCTTGCCCCTAGGTATGTTGGTCCGTTCAAGATTTTGGGCAGCAGTAGGAAGTTGCTTATCGATTGGAGCTACGCGATCATTAGTGAAGTGCATGATGTCTTTCATGTCTCGCAGTTGAAGAAGTGTCTTCGTGTGCCAGAAGAGCAAGCCCCGTTGGAATCGATTGACCTAAAGGAGGATCTCACCTACAAGGAGCAGCCAGTCAAGATTTTGGATGTCGCAGAGCGCCACACAAGGAGCAAAACTGTTCGTTTTTGCAAGGTTCAGTGGAGCAACCACTCAGAAGGAGAAGCAACGTGGGAGCGTGAAGAGGAGCTGAAAACCGAGTTTCCTAGCCTTTTCTCTAGCTAGCGTGAATCTCGGGGTCGAGAATCCTTTAAGGGGGGGGGGTTGTAACATCCCAATTTTCTGAGTTTGAAAATCTTTTAAATAGTTAGTAGGAAGAAAAGTCACCATTTGGTTTTATTTGAATTTAATTCAAAAGCTTAATATTGAACTTTACAATAAAAAACATTTAATGTGAATAATCCCAAGATGAACAATAGCCAAAACTATTTTATTTCGGTTCTATGTGCTCAGACATATTTTCTAGATTTTTCTAGAATTTTTCTAAGTTCATTTGCTATTTTCTATTGCTTATTTGAATTTCTCGTAATTTATAAAATAGAAAAGCTATTTAAAATCTCAGAAAACCCTTCGGGCTGAATTCCCTAAACCCGACCAATTTTCCCAACGCCATGGCCCAATCCGCGTGCGACCTAGCTCGCCCATGTTGTGCCTTCTCGCCTCCGTGACAGTGGACCCGCTATCATTCTCTCTACCTCTTCTCTCTCTCTCTCCGAGCGCCCCGCTCATCCTCCACTGTGCGATCAAAAATGGATGGCTGGATGCGCGTGATCTAATCGGGGGTCCGAACGTCCCATTGATTGTGGGCCATTCGATCTTGGATGGATGGTCAGATCTTCAGAGTCCGTTTCGCAGCCGCGCCGTTTCGCACGCGCCCGCGCCCGAGCCGCCGTCGCTGACATGTGGGCCCCGTCCACCACATCATCGTCGTCTTCGACGCGGACTCCACCTTCCCTCCGAGTTCTCCGCCGCCGCGTCATGTTCTTTGCAGACACGCCTCCCGGGGCTATTTAAGGCCCGAGGACCCTCGTGCCCGCGCCCAAGTCGCGCGCCTCGAAACCCTAGCGCGCCCCAGTCGCCGCCGGGATCCTAGCCGCCGCCGTCTTGGCGCGGCCGAAGGACCTCGTTGCCGCTGCCGCCGTTCCAACCCTCCCTGTCGCCGTTGGACGCCATCTTCGGGATCGCCGCGTCGCCCGCATCTCGGAACCGTCGTTGTCTTCGCCGGGGAATCCCTCCAATGCCGTCGCCGTCGAGCCCGAGCCTCAGCCTCCGCCTTACCGTCGCCGCCGGTCACCCTCGTCCAACCCGAGCACCCGTGAGCACACCATTGAGATCCCCGCATCCCCCTCTACCTCCCGGTACCGTCCGCCGCCGCCGACGAGGAGCCGTCGTTCGCCGGGACCCTCGGTTCTGGAGCCTCCGCCGTCATTTAACCGCCGCGTCAGCGCCACCTCGGCGCCATGTCAGCACCCTCGATGACGTGTCGCGTGTGTGGTGTCCAGTCAGCGTCCATGTGCACGCGTGCGTGTGCAGTCCACCAATCTCCAGATCCCGAGGCTCGGTAGACTTGGTCTACCGTGAGTCGTGTCTCTGACATGTGGGTCCCACATGTCAGTGTTTTCTTTTTATTTATCTCTTTTCCGAAATCCTGAGGGCTGACGTCATGTTTGCGCAATAATCTGATTTTATTTTAAGAAATAATTCGAAAATTCCAAAAAAAATCCAAAATTAGGGTTTCTTTAGATTTTCAATCTTCCAAAGCCCATAACTTTTGCATCTGAACTACGATTGAGCCCATTCAAATTCCAAAATTTATCTAAATTTGAGCTCTATTTATATGAGATTTTTATTTAATTTTTAGAGTTTGTTTTGCCTCTGTTATTTATTTGTTTTGTTTATTTGACTGTTTTTGAAGTTTTAAAAGAAAAATAACCATTTGGATTTTTCTGGTAAAGTTAAAGCTTAATATGAATTTTCAGAGTTCAAAAACAATTTACTATGATTAATGTCAACATCAACTATATTAAAAATTATTTTATTTGGATTTTATGTGCTTGGATATATTTTCTAGAATATTCTAGAATTTTTTCGAGTGCATTTGCTTTTTTCTAAGTTTTATTTGCCTTTTCTGTTATTTTCTAAAAAGAAAAACTAATATAAATCTCAGATTAATCTTCTGGCCTAATCTCCCGCCTCAGCCCACTTCTTCTCTTTCAGCCCGGTCCTTCCTCTCTATTTCGGCCCGTGCCTATTTTTCCTTCCCACGCCTAGCCACAGCGCGCCCGACCTTGTTTCTATCGGGCCCGTTCTTCTTTGGTGCGCACGTGAAGGCCCGGCCGCTCAACCTTTCTGCGCGAGCAGCCCAGCCGCCTCCGTGTTGTTTTAGCTCAACCGAGCCAACCTTTTCCTTGCTCTCCTTGCCGGTGGACCCGTGCCGATCAACCACATGATCTTCGTCTCCAAACGTCCCCGAGCTGGACTCTTGTTCTGAGTCCCCTCTTTCGACCCTATATAAACCTGGTCCCTGCGTCAAAAGCTTCGCCCGAGTCTCCTCCCTCAAAATCCTAGGGCGCCGCCTCCAATTCGTTCTTCGTTTTGCCGGATTTCGCCCGAGTGTCGCCGCTGTTGAAGTTTCGTCTCCACCGGAGTTCTCCGCCGTTGGTCCATCTCCGACCGTGATTCTTCTTCCGCCGGGTCCGCAATAGCGAGAGCTACGCGGTGCCTCCACCATCTTCGGCCGAGAATCAACACAGTGCTGTTGTCGGGCTCGTCATCAAAACCGATCGCTGGCCATCTTGTCGATCTAAACTCCAGTGAGCTTTCTCGTCCACCTCCGGCCTCCCAGAGGTGTTCCCTGTGATCCTCGTGTCGATGCCGACTCGGTGCTCCCTCTCGTTTTCTGCGGAAGCCATCTAATCGCGAGGGCCGTTGCACCTGACGTCCCCTTCGCCACCAAGCTTGTCACCGCCGTCACCTCATCACCGGAGTCGCCGAGCTACCGCCACCAGGAGTGTCGCCTTGTACGTGGGATCCCGTTTTACACCTCAGTTGCACCTTCCTCTTGATCGTTGTCCATCGCCACCAAGGTCCTTACCGCCGGCCAAGAGCTCTAGTGCCCTCTACATCTCCTTCGGTTTTTCTCTCCGCTGATGTGGCCCTCCAAATCAGCATGCCACCTCATCTTTTGTGCCTATGTGTCACTCATGTGGCGTCCTCGTCATCCCCAAATCAGCAACCATGTGGCACAACCACATCCCACCAAAGCCATTAGCCCATAAACCTAGTCCACGGTGCACCCTTTCCCTAACTCATGGGTCTCATCTGTCAGGTGGTTTTCGTTCTGTCCGAACATTCCTTGCTGATGTCAGCTTACGTCATAATTATCTTTTCCTTCAGAAAAGTAATTCAGTAAATCTATAAATTCTGATTTTTAGTATTTCATGTGATTTCAATCTTCCAAAGCTCATATCTTTTGCATCCGAACTCCGATTGAGTCCATTCAAATTCCTAAATTGATCTAAATTTGAGATCTATTTATTGGAAATTTTATTTAATTTTTGGAGTTTGTTTGCTATCTATTATTTATTTATTTAGTTTATTTTCTTATTTTTGCGAGTAGACGTCGATACTTCGGGAAGCTTTGAGAAAGGAGTAGCCTACCAAGATCAAGATCAATCCCAGGATTTATTCCAAGGCAAGTCGTGGTCCTTTGATCATATTGAACCTGTCGGAGTTTTAGAACCGATCTTACGTAAAGATTGTTTGATTCGGGTGGTCTCCACAATTGATCACGCAGACGAGAGAGACACGGACATTTTTATACAGGTTCGGGCCTTCTCAGGTGAGAATAATAACCCTACTCCTGTGTATCTTGTATTAGGTATATGGATTACAATCAGTAGAGGGTCTTACTAACTGTCTTTCCAAAAAGCCTCTCCTCACTATCTCTAAAAGATACCTATTTATACTATACTGTTGGGGCAGTTGTCGTTCCAGGCTAATTAGGCTCATTATTGCGTAATAATGAGAGTAATTACCAGAGTAGTAACCCCCCACGCTGTTCAACGGTTATCAATCAGAGATAGTGGGGAATTATCTGTAGTTGTTTCGGGTATAACTTCGTAATTTGACTGCTCAGGCACTCACTAGTTAATGGGCCTTCTCACGGGTGGACCCAGCTAATTGTGAGGATGTCGCAGCAATGCTAATCATAGCAGAACTTACGATTAGGGGATAGTCGTAGAAAGAGCTTAGGACTGAGTGCTGGTGGTAGAAGGCTTCTGACCGGACGTGTCGTGCGAGGACTTACGATTACATTATAGTCGTAGAAATACTTACGACTAGGGGGTGGTCGTAGAAGAGCTTACGACCACCTAACTTACTCCTCCCTTATAACATTAAGGGGTATACCATGTGACGTCATATTACATGATCATGGAATAATAAAATGAGGATTATCATATCCTCGTCAGAACCCATGATTTTAAAAGTATATTGTTTTATACAATTGCATACTATCTTTATACAAATTGCTTTGGGTTAGTTATTACCAATTGTCATTATGCCTCCATTGATTATTTGAATGCCACGAATCCTTTGTCACCTTAGGAAGGGTAATTTTACTTGGACATATTTATATCGCCAACATGGGTATCGTATTGATGCTTAGTTCAGCTTAGTTACGATGGGTTTGTCATCACGTGTGTCTTAATAATTGATCTTGACTTAATGAGATATGGAATCGTGGTGGTGAGCCACTCTTGTTAAAATTTGGGAGCCATGACAGGGTATGTCATTGGTTTTGGTTAAACGAAATGGTTTTCGCTCGGGTGAGTGGTTGGTCGATAGTGGGGATGTGGATTGAGCATGTTGTGGGTTTGTGGTAGTCTCGCTCTGAGTAACTTGTCAAGGACTTAATCTTGTTCAAGCCCTGCATGAATACTATTTACATACATTTCCCCACGGCTTGCTGAGTACATTCAAAGTACTCATGGCTTTGTGCCCTGTGTTGCTTAATCTCCACAGAAGAACAAGGAAACTCCGAGTTCTACCAAGAAGACCATGAAGGTTTTGCGGATTAGGATGCGTTCTCCACTTGATTGCTTGTGGGCATGTTGATTGGCCATTTGAAAAGTTTCGTTCCGCTGCAAGAGTTTATTTGTTTCTTTAGCCCTGCGTGGCAAGTTAAGTAAACGTTGACCATAAGGTCCAGTTATTATTATTATTTGATACCTTGAGATCTTTTTAGTTAAATCAAATAAATGGATGGTATTTCATCACTGTTTGCCTATGTGAGCTAGCTACTGATCTAGGACTAGTTCAGAATACACAGAGGGTTCCTCAGATGTATTTTCGGGTCCCGACACAGGTGGTATCAGAGCCATATCGACTGTAGAACGCAACCTTAGTTAGCATGGTCGTTTTAGCTAAAAGTTTCAAAATTTATTTTCTAAATCAAATCAACTTAACTTGACTTGAGTGGTTGTTTTTTTCTCATCTCTTCTGATTATATTCTCATCTCAGTCTATTCTATTCTTATCCTTCTCTATTTCTTTTTCTCATCTTGTGCCAGAGATCTTGTCTCTTGCCTTTGCTGAATGTTGTTTTACAATCTTAAATTGACTTTCTCGCCTCACTAATTTCTCTCGTCCGGAAGAAAGAAGTCAAATCATCGGCGATCGTCCAGAGTATCTTCGTCGCTTCGTTCCAGGTGTTTTGAAGAGCCTTTGTCCTCTAGTTTAGATTTGAAGCCATCTTATTAGAGTTCAGTAACGTGTTGGATCGTTGCTGCAATAGGTCTTTATTTGGGTTGTGTGTAAGTGGGAGCTGCAGTTTTGCTGTCAAGCATTATGTTGCAGTCACACTAAGGCTTTAATTTGAAGAGTTTAATTGTGCTTTCATAGCGTTTCAGCTATGTCTTCTTGTCTTTGCCTTTGGGTATAATCTGTTTCCCTAATTAGGTTGTTTCCATCTACTCTATGTTGTCTATCTCATCTATTGTGCTATTCCCCCTCATCTACATTGCTTGTCTATCTTACCTGTTAAACCTATGGAGGATTATCGCAGATGGTTGATACTCGCAATACTTCGAGCCGTACTCAGTCAGGGGATGCCAATGCCAATGCAAGTGACCAGTCACCAGCCCCTAGAGCCACAGAGCCAAACATGGCACAACCTCTAGCATCTCAGACGCAATTCATGAGTGCAATGATGCGAACATGAGCGCCATGATGGCGCGACAAAGTCGGACCGCTTGTTGCAATAGTCAACTTGTTGAACCAAAGCGATCGAGAATGGTCGAATAATCAGCGGCGGTACATTCCGCGCTTGATTCATCATCATTCCAAGCTATCAGAGTTTATGAGGACTCGTCCACCTACGTTTTCTCATTCGTCAGAACCTTTGGACGCAGAAGATTGGCTTCGTTCAATGGAGAAAAAGCTCGCCATTGCTCATTGCAATGATCGTGAGAAAGTTCTTTATGCTTCACACGGTTAGAAAGTGCGGTAGCGAGAATGGTGGGAGAACTACACCGACTCATGGGAATTCTCACGCTATCACTTGGGAGGAATTTTCCACAGCGTTTCGTCAAGCTCATGTCCCTGATGGTATAGTGGAAATGAAGAAGAATGAATTTTGCGAACTACAGCAAGGAAACATGTCTTTGGGTGAATATCTCAACAAGTTCACTCAACTTTCTCGCTATGCTCCAGAAGATGTTGCGACGGATAATGCGTCGAAGCGATTCAGCGTGGACTCAACCCCAGTTTGAAAGTGCAAGTGGTTGGAAATGATTATGTGGATTTTCAACATATGGTTGATAAAGCCGTACTCATAGAAGATTCTCGTCGTGAGTTAGATGAATTTCGCAAAAGGAAGATGATACAACACGGAGTTCATCAGAATCAGCTCCAGAGAGCCAGAACCAATGCTCAGCAGCCTTTTCGTACCAATAATTCATCTACCGGATTCAGAACCCCCGCACCAGTGTCTCATGCAGGAAACACAGGGATTCCCAATGTCAACAATAGCAACAATAATCAACCTCAAGGGAACCCCAACCATGGCGCAGGAGTTACTTGTTACAACTGCCGTCAGACAGGTCATTATGCTAACAAGTGTCCGCAGAAGCGAGGGCTGACACCAGTCCCTTTCAATTTGGGAGCTACACCAGCCAGGACTTCCTTGCCGGGAGCAGGAAGAGGGGTGCCTCAGACTCCGAATCAAGCCACCAGGACTCCATCAACTGTATCCAGAGGAAGGCTGAACCATGTCACTGCAGAAGAAGCACAAGCAGTTCAGAACATCGCCTTTGGTAAGTCTTCAGGTTAGACCTCCGTCATAACCTATTCTTTAGTCAGCCCGAATCTCGGGGACGAGATTCCCTTTTAAGGGGGGTAGGTTTGTAACATCCCAAAATTTGGTCTGTTTTTTATGTTTTAAAAGAAAAATAACTATTTGGATTTTTCTGGTAAAGTTAAAGCTTAATATGAATTTTCAGAGTTCAAAAACAATTTAATATGATTAATCTCAACATCAACTATATTAAAAATTATTTTATTTGGATTTTATGTGCTTGGATATATTTTCTAGATTTTTTCCGAGTGCATTTTCTATTTTCTAAGTTTTTTTTTTGCCTTTTTTGCTATTTTCTAAAAAGAAAAATGTAACATCCCAATTTTGGTCTTGTGTTTCAAATGTAAGAAAAACAATAGAAATTAAAACTTTTTCTTACAGCATGTATTTCCTTTTGGGCCAATCAATTCTTGTACAAGGAATTATGGAAATACAATATCACAAGTCTAGTTGATCCAAATCTTGGCATTCCAAAACAATCTTGTCAAATCTTATGACCATCCCTGGAAATATTTTCCTAAGTCTCTGTGATGGTATGTGACCCCTCTGAAAAATTTCACAATTTTTAGAAATGGTTTGAATATTTTTAGAGGCGATCAAACTGTTTGACTCTTAGTCAAACATTAAAACAGAGCCTTGCAAAATTTTTGGAGATTTATTCACAGTATAAAAACCTCTGAAAATTTTACTCGAGGTAAATATTTGAGTTAGCAAGCTCCTGTAAAAATTTCATAATTTTTGGAGTTAATTTGCTACCTCAAATAAATCCTTCAAGGTCTGTTCTAATTTTAAAGTCAAGCGTGGTTTCTTATTTGCTTGGGTTGAGTGGACTCGGGCTCAAGCCATTTGATTCGGTCGATCAACTAAGCGCCGAGCCACTCTTTAAAGCGCATGTCGATCTCGACCGTTGGATCGAAATCGCGCGACGTGCGCTGCGTGTAAGACCGGACCTTAGGTTGCAAGATTGATTGTCAGCCGTTAGATCTCCATCCAACCGTCGAGATGCCGAGACTTTCGGACCCTCGGTTGCATTTTGAATCGAACCGTTGGATTAAGATCCAGCGCTCGCGTACCCGCCGTTGTAAATAAGAGTTTGCGGCGTGGAGCAATCGGGCCGTTCGTTTCTAATCGTGGGCTCGCAACCTCCCGTTGTGTTTTAAAGCCCGTGGCGTGGCACTATCTCGGCCGTTCGTGTCTCATCCAGCGGTGTGAATCGCCCGAGCTTTGCGCTGGTCATCTTCAACCTCCGCCGTGCGAAAGCGGTGCAAGGCATGGGGTGTCGTTTCATGCTTCCTCGGCCGTCCTAGTCAGCGGTGGAGGTCGTGGGAGACATGATCGGCCATGTCATGCCCTATTTCACCGGCTATCATCTTTTTCCTTGTCGGTGTGCGTGGTGCTTTGTGTTTTGCCGCTTGAAAGAAGTGTGGTGCAAACCTAACACTTTCATGGCCTTATAAGCACCCAAATCCCTTCACAGGAGTTTCTTTAGACCACCATCAAGCTTCATTCCCAACATTGGAGCTTAATACCTCAAAAATGGCAAATCGCCATTGTTGACCCGTGGAGCTCCATCGGTGTTCTTGGTGTTCAGTGGTCCTCCTTCGTGTTTCTTTGCCCTAACTTTATCCCTTTATTATCTTGAACATTTCCCCTCACTTAATCTTGGATTGATTCTCGGGAATTGTCAATTTGGGGTTTGTTCAAATTCGTAGAAAAGTGAGTATCGTCTTCCTCGGCTCGGTGAGTGCACCACTTCCTCATCTCTTGCTCTTATAAGCTTACGTGGATCATAATGAAGCTATATTGATGCTAGTATCACTCATGTGCTCGAGTGTCATTTTGGGTTTTCTTCTCGAGTCCGCGAGCTTCACCGTGGTCAAACTTCTCAGGCCATCTTTGAAGCTTCGTCCTTAAGGTAGCTTCTTATTAGTCATAGAAGCTTTGGCACCGCTTCCTTGGACATGTGGAGCTTTCGCTATTTTCATGTTTAGCGATAAAGCTCCGTTTTCATTCCGGCTAGCGGCGTTCGATCCTCGCCGGCGGCGAGAATGCTACCATTAGGTTCGTCTTTGCTATTGCGAATCCATTTTGGGTCTTGTTCACGCTTGCGCGCGCGGTGTCGCCGGCGATTAGCGTCAAAGGCGATCGGGACTTTGCGACCTGAGCTCCGTTTCGTCGACTCATTAGGACACATTAGTACCAATCATTAGTTATTAATTGTGTCTTAATCATTATTATTGAGCCAGCGACCGGTGGGCCCAATATCCTTAAATCAATCTACGGTTCACTCCGCCTTTGTTCGACATCATTAGTGTCTAATCATTGCTTAATTAAATGAGTCGGCATTTAATCATTGTCGAATTAACCTGCGGGTCATTATTTGGTGGGCCGCGGGATTAAAATCAAATTCCGGTAGTCTTTAGTGTCTAGTTAATGATCATCATTAGTGGCATTAATTGTCGCCCATAGCCATCCCTCTCGATCATTGTCCGGTGGGCCGGTGCTGCTGTGCGTGGGTTAAACGGCGCATGTGTGCCTCAAGGTCGGCGGTGGTCCCCGCGTGTCGGTCCATCTTTTGAACTTGATCTTTAGCCACCGTCGATCCCTTGATCAACGGCCCGGTCGTGAGGGCATTCGGACCCTCGGATGCCTTGATCATTCTTGGCCGTCGATCTTGCGATCAATGGTTGAGATCGTGTGTGCTGTCGGACAATCCGGTTGTTGGGCGCTTTGGACCGTCCATCTGCCGTCTGCGGTGGGATTGGCCCAAGCAACCGCGCCGTCCGGTTGCAAACACTCATGTGAGCCGTTGGATCTTGATCCAGCGGTGGGTTTCTAGTGGCTTTCGCGGCGGGTGCATTGTTTTTTGTGCGTGAGCGTAGGATGTTAGATCGAGGTTGAGGTTGTCCCGTCATTTTCTTTTTATTGGGTTGTTCGTATTTGGTAAGCATTTGTTTATCAATGAAAATGATATAAAAACTTTAGAAACTCACAACTAATTCATTTTAAGCTGCTTTTGGTTAATTCCAATCGTAATAAATCATGTTATCATTTTAGCTTATTATAAAAATGGATTTAAGCACGTTCCAGTAACAGAAAATTGTATAACTAGGAATAACTTGGTTTCTGTCATTTTGAATATTCCAGAAAATGAATAAAACTTTAGAAAATGCATATCTTGCTCTGTGTATGTCCAAAATGAATGATTCCAACTTTGATAAATTTGTTATTAACCCAATGTTAATCTAAAAATGATGGTAGGTCCAAGATTGTGTGAAACCTTGATTAATGATTTAGTACCTATTTTCAGCATTTAGAAAATTCTGGAAGACTTATAAAATGCACAAGTAATTCTCTGTAAATGCAAAATATATATGATAAATTCTAGAGAACCCCTCTGTTGGTATACTTCACTGTAAAATTAGTTTTGAACATATTTATGCTCCTGGAAAGTGCATTATGCTAATTTTGCATCTTAGAAAAATCATAACTAAATCATTTTAACTCCAAATGACCTGAAATTTTATATGGGTTACCCCTATACCAATAAGTAGCTGCCATAAAAATTTCAGCTTCAAAATCTTTGTAGAAAATGTTTTGCTCTGATTGCTAATTATAGTAGAAAATGTGTTTTTAGGTAATATCTTTTGCACCACAAATCCAAATTAGGTTTTCAGTTTCTATGTCTTGATATATTCGTATTTCACCTTGTGTGTAAATTTAAATCGCATTTGGATAATTTTTGCTTGCTCGTTTGTTTAGTTGTGGCTCGTCTTATTAGTTGTTCTTAGTTCTTTTGCCTTTCGCTTAGGATTAGACATTTGCGGTAACCCGAAACGATCCTCCGCAACAAATTGAGCAACAGCAAGAAGGCAAGCAGTTTGATCATGTTAATCCCGATATTTTAAGTATTTATGTTGATTACAAGTTCTATGTATGCATTGCTACTTTGTTTTAATAGTTGGCCTAGTAGATGCATTTCCTTAGCAAATGATTATCCTCTACTACCATGAGCCTAGGTTACTTGCTGTGATTTAGAGTTCGTGGATGGGCTCTTGTCACTTAGTAGTTGCGAATTAATTGCTTAGCCATGCTTAGCCCGGTAGAAATGGCGGTTATCGACTTGTCGACAACCTTGATCACACAAAACTTATTATGATTTATGATTTCCACCTTGTGCCATGTCTATTTATGAAAACTAAAACTGAAAACAAAATGATTTAGACTTGGGCACAATGGTAAGATGGTGTGATTTTAGTGTGGTGGAATGGTGCCCGGTCAACAAGGACCGAACATCTTGTTACACTAAACCAAGCATTTTAGCGTGCTAACCACATTAGAGGGTATGGGACCTCTCTTGACTTAGTACTTTGGCGTGTATTGCCCTCGGGTCGCGAGGAGGTCGCGGGAGGATGGTGTTGGGAGCATTGTAGTGTCAGAAAGACTTCACCCGTGATGGGATTTGTTGTCTTTCGGCTTGCAATGTAAGCATATGGTGTTTCTACCCATCGAGCGGCTCGTGGTTGATACACAATATTGGAAAAAGTCTCGTAGGACTTAGTCGTGCCAACATACCTTCTAAGTGTGCTTTGTGGCTTGAAGGCGATCTGAAGTGTGGGTACATTGGTACACCTGCAGGTTAAAACTATTCGAATAGCCTCGTCTAGGTTATGGACACGCTTGCAAGGTCTTTCAAGAGTTAGACTACAACCTTTTAAATTAAAACTTGATGGGTGAGTACGAATCGGGATTCGTGCTATGTTGTGGTGGCTATTGGGGTAGTCACTTCCGGTGGTTACTTGTATGTATCTTTATTCTTGTTATTTCAACATTAAAAACAGATTTGCAAACTTGCTTTTAAAATGTATTACATTATTGCAAATAAAGTTGGCTTCATGCAAAATGAGACATACAACCTCCACCTAAATAAGCTTGCATGTAGTTTATGAATAGTGCTGCTATGCCACACGTCGAGTCTTGCGGGTACAAAGACAATCTTTGTACTCGGTTGCTATGCTTAATTGTTTTGTTGCAGAGGAGAAGGTGAGCTCGAGGGCCTCACTTTTGTGAGTGTGTTGTGGTAGCTTATGGGCGACTAGCAGCGGCCGGTCGGTTGCCTTGTGGGTGTGTATGGCTAACTGGTCATTGTTGTTCTAGCCATCTTATGGCACTTTTGCTTCCATTTGTCATTCTTGTATATTGTTCTATTTGGCCGGTCGGCTCTCTTTTGTAATAACTTTACTTTATGTATGTCGTTGTTGGACTTAGTAATGTATGTTGTATGGAAATGATGTGTAATTTTGTGATGATGTGCATATGTTGCAATGCAGGAAACATATGCCCATCGAGGCTTAGAATGTTTAATTAGTAATGCTAGAACCAATTGGAGGTTAAGTGTTGCTAGTTAAATATTCCGGTCCTCACAAAGTTGGTATCGAGCCATCTTGACCGTAGAAACCCCTAGTTTGGTCGTCCCTAGTATATTTTGAAAACTTACTTTCCTAATATCAGTGCTTTCCTGAAAATCTTAAGTAAGTTCTCAGCTTTTACTTCTCATCTATCATAGTTTGCTCATCTCACCTCATTCTAAACTGAATTTGAAAGCTGAGTTTTCCTCTCATCTTCTTTCAAAAGATAGTTGTTTATCGAGTAGATTGGTTTTGGGGACATCATGAGAGTTATAAAATAAAAAGTATGGCTGTCTTGAGAAGATTAGGAGCTGCTGGGAGCTACAAATTTCGGCCATAAGTTGAATGGAGAAATCTGGACAGCAAGCAAGATAATTTCTGGACAGCCAGCATTTAGGTAGTAAAAGTGCTGAAATGAGAGGTTAATTCCACTAAAAACTTGTAGGGTTAACAGGGTAAGAAGTGATATGAGTTAGCTTAGTGTCTAACCCTCCTGTAGTATGATTTTCACCCTGTTCCTAGCTGTCTCGAACATAAGTTAGTGCTCTGAAATTTGTCTTCCTGAAAAATTGATTACTCGTTTTTCCATACGAGTTAGTCATAACAGGAAGATGGTTGTTATCTTTATGACCTTGCTGCAATTTTATGTTGATACTTGAGCTTTTTAAGTGGTTAGTAGTTTCTTTGTCTCCTGTTCCGGAGATGTGTTTTAACCTATTTTTGTGGAGCAGGATGACAAGAACCACCATAATGATCGGTGGTGGTTTCGATGAGGAGCTTCCCCTCCTCAGACCATGGTCGAGGTTCGGCTCGAGATCGGCGGAATCGCATGGACCGGACCGGATCTTGGAGGTCATTGCGAGGAACACCTCGCTCCGCCGCCGCTGCCGGGATCGGAGGTGGTGGCCACCGGTCTCGTGGTGGGCTTGCGGAGTTCCTCCGTGCTCACCTCCTACCTTCCCGGTCCGAGGACCCCTTGGGCCTTGACGATCGGTCGCGTGCGGTTGAGCGAAGCTCAACGTTGCTCGATGCCGAGCAGCGAGGCGGGCGCACCGCATCCCATCGGTGGAGAGTGCGGCACTCTCATGGTGGGAGAACTTCCTCGCCATGCGACTGCGGGACACATGGTCTCGTGGGAGGAGTTCGGTCGGCTTTCCGTCGGGCCCATGTCCCCCGGCCCGATGAAGCGAAGAAGAAGGAGTTCCTTGCCCTCAAGCGGGCGGATCGGTGGTGAGTACCTCCATGAGTTCAACCATCTCGCGAGTGCGCTCTGTGAGGTGGCCACCGATGAGGCCAGCGGGAGAAGTTCATGGAGGTTTGTGCGAGGAGCTTGGGACAAGCTCTCTATTGTGGACTTCCCGACTTCCGGACCTTGGTAGACAAGGCCATCGTCGCCGAGCACAGAGCACAAAGCGCCTGGTGAGTCCCATAGCGCAAGTGGGAGGCCCATCGATCTGCGCGAGCGGCCTCACTGCGTCCCGTGTTGGGCCCACACGGGGCTCGTGCTTTGGCTTCACCACCGCCGAGGCCGTCGGCACGATTGCTCGTCCCCGCGGCGTGTTTGACCACGTGCACTGCGACCAGCAGAAAGCTGCGCTCGCAACCAGTGCGATGTTACGCCGCTGCAACAAGAAGGGCCATTATGCTGCGATTGCCCTCGAGAGGACGGGCAGCCCCTCGTCCTAATGGAGGACGCGGGAATGGTCACACACCTGACCAGAAGGTGATCCAGAAGACCCAGGGTGTCGGGAGCGGCCGAGTCAACCATATCTCAGCTGAGGAGGCACGGGGCGCCCGGCGTGGTGTTGGGTACGCTCCTTGTTAATTTGCATCCTGCTGCAGTTTTATTTGACTCTGGAGCTTCGCATTCTTTTATTTCGAGGTCTTTTGTTGTTGATTGTGGGCTTCACTGTGTTCCTCTGGGGATTCCACTGCTGATTCGCTCTCCGGGTTCGGAAATGAGAGCTGACCAAGTATGCCGGGATGTTCCTATCCACATCGAAGGAGTGGGATTCTTGGCGAATCTTATCCTACTCGACTCGGCGCTTGGATGTGATTCTTGGCATGGATTGGTTGTCCCAACACTTGGGGCAAATCGATTGTGCCGGGAAGATTGTCTACCTCACGATCCTTGGTGAGCAGGTTGGGTTTCGCCACGATTGCGAGCCCCATCTTTATGTCCTTGAAGCAAAGCCGGCATTGGAGGTTCACGACGTCCCCACTTGTGCGCGACCGCGGATGTCTTTCTGGAGACTTGCCGGGATGCCTCTGTTCGAGATCTGGAGTTTGTGATCGAGTTGCTGCCCGGTACCGCCCCTATTTCTAAGAGGCCGTATCGCATGCCTCCTAATGAGTTGGAGGAGCTAAAGAAGCAATGGGTGAGCTGCAAGAGAAGGGTTTTATCCGTCCTAGCTCATCTCCTTGGGGTTGTCGATTATCTTTGTAAAGAAGAAGGACAAGACCTTACGCATGTGTGTTGATTACCGTCAGCTTAATGAGGTGACGGTAAAGAACAAGTATCCTTTGCCCGTATTGATGACCTTTTGATCAATTGGCCGAGCACGAGTCTTCTCAAGATTGACTTGAGGCTGGGCTATCATCAAGTCGAGGATCGGGGCGAGGATATTCCTAAGGCGGCTTTTGCTACTCGTTATGGCCTTTACGAGTACACCGTCATGTCTTTTGGTTTGACTAATGCTCTGCTTTATTCATGAATCTTATGAACTCGGTATTCATGGAGTATTTGGATAGGTTTGTGGTGGTATTCATCGATGATATACTTATCTACTCCATGAGTGAAGAAGAGCATGCGAGCATCTTGACTTGTGTTGGGCAAGGCTGCGTGAGCACCATTGTATGCCAAATTCGGCAAGTGCGAGTTACGTTGAAGAAGTGGCATTCTTGGGCCATGTTCTTTCAGTGGGAGGTGTGTTTGTGGATCCTAGCAAGGTCGGTGATGTGCTATCTTGGGGTCACCAAGTCGAGTCACCGATGTGCGGAGTTTTCTCGGTTTGGTGGCTACTATCGCGCTTTATCGAAAATTTCTCCAAGATTGCGAAGCCTATGGTGAACTACTCAAGAAAGACAAGAAGTTTGAGTGGTCCGCTGCTTGTGATGTGAGTTTCGGGAACTCAAGACGCGTTGACCTCATTGATGCTTGTTCTCACGATATTCACAAGAGTTTTGATATCTATTGTGATGCTTCTCGTCGAGTCTTGGTTGTGTCCTTATGCGGGAGGGCAAGGTTGTGGCCTATGCATCGCGGCGATTAAGGCCTCATGAACTCAACTATCCTACTCATGACTTAGAGTTAGTTCGTGGTCCATGCACTCAAGATTTGGCGGCATTATCGATTGGTAACCGTTGTGAGGTGTATTCGACCACAAGAACTTGAAGTACTTGTTCACCCGGCGGATCTGAACCTCGAGGCAAAGAAGATGGTTGGAATTGATCAAGGACTATGACATGGGTATTCGGTACCATCGGGCAAGGCCAATGTCGTTCTTGATGCACTCGATCGGAAGGTGTATTGTAACATGTTGGCGCTCCAAGAGCAAAGAGCCTACCTCATTTCGAATTCCAGCGCCTCAATTTGGGTTTGGCCGAGCACGGTTCTCTTGCTACATTGGTTGTGCAACCAACCTTGGTGGACCAAATCAAGGCGGCACATGTGACAGATGCGGTGTGAGCGGATCAAGCGAACATCAAGGATGGGATGGCCAAGTGCTTTTCAGAGGGCGAGCATGGCGTTGTGTGGTTTGGGCAGCGTCTTGTGGTTCCTAAGGTCATGGAATTGCGGAATATGATTCTCGCGAAGCCCATGACTCTCCTTTGTCTATTCACCGGGGCTACCAAGATGTATCGGGATCTTCGTCGAGATTCGGTGGACCCGAATGAAGCGCGAGATTGCGAGTTCGTTGCTTGAGTGCGGCGTGTGCGATCGTGTGAAGGCGAGCATCGGCGTCGCCAGTCTTCTTCAGCCCTTGCGGTGCGCGAATGGAAGTGGGATTCCGTTGGCATGGACTTCATCACCGGATTGCCCTTTCGTCAAAGGAATGATGCTATTTGGGTCGTGATCGGCGGGTTGACTAAAGTGGCACATTTCCTTCTGTCAAGACTTCGGCCGTGTGGGGCCTTTGGCGAACTTTATGTCTCGAGGATTGTGAGTCTTCACGGTGTCGAAGGCGATTATTTCGATCGTGGTGCACTTTTCACCTCGCGGTTTTGGCATAGTGCGCAGAGGCTATGGGGACCGCCTTCACTTGATCTGACCTTTCATCCTCGGTCGGCGGCGGACGGAGCGAGTCAACCAAGTGTTGGAAGATATGCTCGTGCTTGTGTTCTATCCTATGGGAAGAAGTGGGAGAAGTGCCTACCATTTGCTTGAGTTCTCCTACAACAACAGCTTTGAGGCGGTCTTGGCATGGCACCATTTGAGGCTTTGTATGGGAGAATGCGAACCCCATTGGTAGTGGAGGCTGGTGGCCAGCGATTTCGGCGATTCGATCAATGAGGCCGAAGCGAGTTCGATTGATCGCGAGCATCTGCGCGCACGGCCCACCCGATCGGACAAAGAGCTATGCGGATCGTCGTCGCCGTGAGTTGAGCTTTGAGCCCAATGACTTTGTGTATCTCAAAGTCTCACCCTTGAAGGGCCATCAGCGTTTTGGCATCAAGGGCAAGTTGGCTCCTCGATATGTTGGGCCTTACCGTATCATCGAGAGAGTTGGGCGATTGCATCTGATTGGAGCTACCGGTGCACTTGAGGGTGTACATGATGTGTTCCATGTTTCACACGAAGAAGTGCCTCCGTGTCCCGTGAGAAGCTCCATTGGAGGTTCTCGATGTGCGGAGAATTTGACCTACCGCGAGCATCTGTTCGTATTCTTGAGGAATCGAGCGGAGAACAAGGAACCGTGCCATCAAGTTCCTTAAGGTTGAGTGGTCAAACCATTCGAAGATGAAGCAACTTGGGGCGCGAAGATGCGCCGTGCAGATTTTCCTTCTTTCTTCTCGAGTAAGCGGAATCTCGGTCGAGATTCTTGTAAGAGGGAGAGTTGTAACATCCCAATTTTGGGCTTGTGTTTCAAATGTAAGAAAATCAGTAGAAATTAAAACTTTTTCTTCAAACATGTATTTCCTTTTGGGCCAATCAATTCTTGTACAAGGAATTATGGAAATACAATATCACAAGTCTAGTTGATCCAAATCTTGGCATTCCAAAACAATCTTGTCAAATCTTATGACCATCCTGAAATATTTTCCTAAGTCTACGTGATGGTATGTGACCCCTCTGAAAAATTTCACAATTTTTAGAAATGGTTTGAATATTTTTAGAGGCAGTCAAACCTGTTTGACTCTTAGTCAAACATTAAAACAGAGCCTTGCAGAATTTTTGGAGATTTATTCACAGTATAAAAACCTCTGAAAATTTTACTCGAGGTAAATATTTGAGTTAGCAAGCTCCTGTAAAAATTTCATAATTTTTGGAGTTAATTTGCTACCTCAAATAAATCCTTCAAGGTCTCTGTTCTAATTTTAAAGTCAAGCGTGGTTTCTTGTTGCTTGGGTCGAGTCGGACTCGGGCTCAAGCCATTTGATTCGGTCGATCAACTAAGCGCGCGAGCCACTCTTTAAAGCAGCGCAATCGATCTCGACCGTTGGATCGAAATCGCGCGCCGTAGCGTGTAAGACGGACCTTAGGTTGCAAGATTGATTGTCAGCGTTAGATCTCCATCCAACCGTCGAGATGCGCCGAGACTTTCGGACCCTCGGTTGCATTTTTGAATCTGAATCGTTGGATTAAGATCCAACGCTCGCGTACCTTTCGTTGTAAATAAGAGTTTGCGGCGTGGAGCAATCGGGCCGTTCGTTTCTAATCGTAGGGCTCGCAACCTCCCGTTGTGTTTTAAAGCCGTGGCGTGGCACTATCTCGGCCGTTCGTGTCTCATCCAGCGGTGTGAATCGCCCGAGCTTTGCGCTGGTCATCTTCAACCTCCGCCGATGCGAAAGCGATTGCAAGGCATGGGGTGTCGTTTCATGCTTCCTCGGCGCCTAGTCAGCGGTGGAGGTCGTGGGAGACATGATCGACCATGTCATGCCCTATTTCACCGGCTATCATCTTTTTCCTTGTCGGCCGTGCGTGGTGCTTTGTGTTTTGCTTGAAAGAAGTGTGGTGCAAACCTAACACTTTCATGGCCTTATAAGCACCCAAATCCCTTCACGAGTTTCTTTAGACCACCATCAAGCTTCATTCCCAACATTGGAGCTTAATACCTCAAAAATGGCAAATCGCCATTGTTGACCCGTGGAGCTCCATCGGTGTTCTTGGTGTTCCAGTGGTCCTCCTTCGTGTTTCTTTGCCCTAACTTTATCTCTTTATTATCTTGAACATTTCCCCTCACTTAATCTTGGATTGATTCTCGGGAATTGTCAATTTGGGGTTTGTTCAAATTCGGCCGAAAAGTGAGTATCGTCTTCCTCGGCTCGGTGAGTGCACCACTTCCTCATCTCTTGCTCTTATAGCTTCGTGGATCATAATGAAGCTATATTGATGCTAGTATCACTCATGTGGCTCGGTGTCATTTTGGGTTTTCTTCTCGAGTCGTGAGCTTCCACCGTGGTCAAACTTCTCCGGCCATCTTTGAAGCTTCTCGTCCTTAAGGTAGCTTCTTATTAGTCCTTAGAAGCTTTGGCACCGCTTCCTTGGACCGCATGGTGGAGCTTTCGCTATTTTCATGTTTAGCGATAAAGCTCCGTTTTCATTTACAGCTGGCGGCGTTCGAGTCCTCGCCGTGCGAGAATGCTACCATTAGGTTCGTGGCCGCTATTGCGAATCCATTTTGGGTCTTGTTCACGCCGCGCGGCGATTGTCATGGCGATTAGCCGTCAAAGGCGATCGGGACTTTCGGACCTGAGCTCCGTTTCGTCGACTCATTAGGACACATTAATTACCAATCATTAGTTATTAATTGTGTCTTAATCATTATTATTGAGCCAGCGACGGTGGGCCCAATATCCTTAAATCAATCTACGGTTCACTCCGCTTTGTTCGACATCATTAGTGTCTAATCATTGCTTAATTAAATGAGTCGGCATTTAATCGTTTGCCGAATTAACCTGCAGGTCGCCGATGGTGGGCCCGCGGATTAAAATCAAATTCCGGTAGTCTTTAGTGTCTAGTTAATGATCATCATTAGTGGCATTAGTTCGTCCCAGCCATCCCTCTCGATCGCTATCGGTGGGCGGTGCGCGTGTGCGTGGGTTAAACGCGCATGTGTGCCTCAAGGTCAGCGGCGGTGGTCCCCACGTGTCGGTCCATCTTTTGAACTTCGATCTTTAGTACCGTCGATCCCTTGATCAACGGCCCGGATCGTGAGGGCATTCTGTGAGGACCCAATTTATTTGGTTTGTAATGCTTAACCAACCACGGTCCTAGCATCACAAATCAAATAAAGCGATCCTCGAGATATGTATACTTCGAGCGATATACACCGGTACAAAATTAGACATCAACTCCATTCCACACATAGAGTCCAAACACCACACTTCCAAGCGGAAGATAAACAAATAGTATAGTTATTACGGACAAAGGCCGGCGGGCCAAGATACACAAATAAACAAGAACGGCAGCGTGAAGCAAAAGTGCCATAAGATGGCTATAAACAAAGCCAATCGGTGTGCCTCCAACCCACAAGGCATCGGACGGACCGCCAAGTCTAGTCGTCACCACGGCGCGGCCTGACTCACGAAGTGAGGCCCCGAGGCTCACCTTCTTCCTCTGCAACAAAACATTAAGCAAAGCACACGAGTACAAAGATTGTCTTTGTACCCGCAAGGCAGCGTGTGAACTAGCGGACTGTTCATATGCTACATGCGAGGCTTATTTGGTGGAGGTCATATGTTTCATTTGCATAAAGCCAACTTTCTTTGCAATAATGATCTGAGTTAAAAGCAAGTTTGCAATTCATTTTAAGATTGAAATAACCGTAAAGATAATAATAACAAAAGCGAAAGATAAACAACCTAGAAGTGACTATCCCAATAGTCACCACAACAATAGCACGAATCCCAGTTCGTACCACCCATCAAGTTTTAATTTAAATGTTGTAGTCTAACTCTTGAAAAGCTTACCCAAGCGTGTCCATCACCTAGGGCGAGGCTATTCGAATAGTTTTTAACCTGCGGGGTGTACCATGTACCACACTTCGGACCGCCTTTAAGCCAAAGCACACTTAGAAGGTA
The DNA here is from genome assembly GCA_036346255.1 of Ampelocalamus luodianensis. Taxonomy (NCBI): domain Eukaryota; kingdom Viridiplantae; phylum Streptophyta; class Magnoliopsida; order Poales; family Poaceae; genus Ampelocalamus; species Ampelocalamus luodianensis. The sequence continues at coordinate 53,286,538 of CM070621.1, forward strand.
TCTTTGCACAGCTAAGTCCTCGAGACTTTTTCCAATATTGTGTATCGACCCGTGCGCTCGTATGGATAGAAACCCATACGCTTACATGGTAAAGCCGAAAGACAACTACCCACTCGGGATAAAGCTTTTGGACAACTACCATGCTCCCACCTCCATCCCTCCTGCGACCTCCTGCGACCGGGACCAATACACGCCAAAGTACTAGGTCAGAGAGGTCCCATACCCTCTAGTGTGGTTATGCGCGAAATGCTGGATAAAAATTCACTCACAAGATGTTCGGTCCTTAATTGACCGGGCACCTTTCGATCACACCCAAAAGATCACACCAATCTTACCATTGTGCGCGTCCAAATCATTTTGTTTTCATTTTTAGTTTTGCAATTAAACATAGCGAAATCTTTGAAACATAAAGTTGTAGTAAATTTTGTGTGATCAAGGTTACCGACTAAAGTCGATAACGCTTGATTCTACCGATAGCTAAGCATGTCTAAGCAAGTTGACCGGATCTACTAAGTGACAAGAGATCATCCGATCTCTAATCACAAGCAAATAACCTAGGCTCGGGTAGTAGAGATCAATATTTTGACTACAGGATATGCATCTACTGATTTAACTAATCAATTTTACACAAATTAAGCGATGCATACATATAGTTGAAACAAAATATTAGACTTTAAAATCTGGGATAAACATGATCAAAGCGCTTGCACAGTTGCTGTTGCTCGATATAGTGCGGAGGATCGTCCTCAGGGTTGCCGCAAATATCGAAGCCTAACGATCGAACATAACAGCAAATAAGAACGAATAACACCAACAAAACTCAAACATACAACAACATCAAAACAAGCCAAAACTCACATAGCAGCCTAAAGCATGATATAACAAAATTTTAGAAATAGAGAACAAATCATTTTAAGTTATTAATAATTTTCTACGAATTTTCTAAGCTAATAAACACAACAAGCCACTAGTTAATTCTTGAACAAATTTTCATGAGCAGAAGCGATTGCCTAAAACCTAACCTGATAATTAGCACACTAAAAATGAAAATTTACTGAGTTGGTTTCTTTGGATTTGGACAATTATTGATAGAGATATGAATTTTCTAAATTGGAAAGTACATAATACACCAATTATTCAATAACAGATTCTAGCTAACGAAACATGGTTGAATCTAATTTTGGTAAATATTACATTTAAAATTAAAATTAACGAACTGGTTTCAAGTGATTTGGAGAAAAATTGAATTAGTTATGCATTTTACAAGTTTAATTGAATTATGACTCAACAGAAAACATAAAACGAAATACTAAATCATTTCGAAATCTATAATGCACTCAACCCATTTCGCACCACAGCCCGGCTAGCCCCCTGCATCGGCGGGCCGCGAAAATCTCGACCAAAACAACCGGCCGCGAAAGTGGCGTCGGCGTATTCTAAGAATCGTCTTGGCAACGAACGTAATCCTAATACACATGCCCGGCAAAAATACGCTTCTCAATAGAAGCGCATTTGAAACCTCGCAATCCTTAAGCGACATTATGGACCCACATGGCGGTGACTCAGTGCAACGCAGGCGGATAAAAAGATTTCCTAGACGCGATTAACGAGAGAGGCCCACAAGTCGGTGACTTCGGCTAAAGCGAGGTTAGCGCTAAATTAATTACCACCGGTGGTTTCTGGCGGTGCGCGAGGGAGCGGCGGCGCGCCGCGGCCGTCTACGCGACCTAGTGGGTTTCAAGGCGGCGGCGATACCTTGAGGCCGCAAGGACTTCGCGAACTTCGGTGGCGGTGTTGCGGATCCCGATGGTTGCGGAGATGAGCTCACGGCGGCCGGAGGCGAGAAGAAAGCACGGTCCACGCGGAGAAGGCGTCACGGACTTCTAGAAGACTCGGAAGGTGTGCTTAAGCCGCCTCAACAACGGGGCAAGAAGCACCGCGATAACGCCGACGAAGAAAGCCCGAGGTGACCGGAATTTTCACGGCGGGCCGAGCTTGAGAAGAATTGGTCGCGACGCCCGCGCGATGCACAAAGCGTAAACAAGCCCACCGTTAGACTCGGTGCATCAATGCGATCCTAAGGGACTAGGTGGCGGGTGGAAACTCACCAGTCGCATAAGCGAGCTCACGGATCGAGATCGCGGAGCGAGGCAGCGATACCGCCCTTGGTGATCCTGGGCGCCAAGGACCGGAATAGGCAAAATGGGCGGCGAGGCAAGAGGAACACGATGGTGCGATCATTGGCTCAGGGCGGCTCGAAGCGGCGGCGCTACGCTCGAGTTTTCTCGGCGAAGCTAAGAAATGAGCGAGAGGCGCAAGAATGGCGGCGAGAAGGAATGGGCGACCCTATGAGGTAGATGGACTTGAGCGATCCACGAGGCGGAACCGCGCGTCCACGGCGTGGCGGCGGCAGCGTCGTGGCACACATGCGTGGCGGCCGTGAGCTCCGGTGAGGCGCGGAGAAGAGCGAGGCGAAGGCGGCGGTGAGGCCCACATGTCGGCGGCGACATCGAAGCGGTGCGAACCAAGTCAAGTCTTGGCGCGAACCGGCGGTTAGACTCGATCAATATCGCACCAACCGTTGGATCTAAAGCGGACGGTGGGATTGGTGTATGCATTCGGACGGTCGGTTGCGCCGCGGCGTGGATCGTTCGATCTTCATCGGACGGTGGCGACCATCGGCGCGCGGTGCAACTAGTTGGTTCGGCCAAGGCCAAGCGGTGCAGAGTCGGACTCGAGCCCGAGTTGAGTTCGGGCAGAGAGCAGTGTTTTACGATTTGGGGTTTTTAAAAAGGTGAGAGAGTTTGGAGAATTTTTAGAGGTAGCTCCTGAGCTCCAAAAATTTCAGAAATTTTTATAGTAGCTACTAGGGACAGAGGACAACCTTGTATAATTTTTCCAGAACTTTTATGCAATGCATTGTTCTAGAGAAAATTCACAAGCTGCTGAACAGGGAGTTTGACCAGATTTCAAACAGAGTTGACTTGGCCATTTGAAATAGCAAACAAAATCTAAAAATTGTGAAATAATTCAGGGAGGTAGATAGGATGATCAAGATGCTAGGAAAAATAATTTCAGAGGATGATCACAAGTTTGAAAGCTAAGAATCTGATAACAACAATTTCCAATCACAAGAATTAAATTCTAAAAATTGGAAATTGCTAGGGAAAATTGTAGAAACTTTCAAATGATTTGAAGAGACAACAAAAGTTTTATTTCTCCTCAAAATTTTACATTTGAAATACAAACCCTAAGTTAGGGCTGTTACACATTCGGACCCTCCGGATGCCTTGATCATTCTTGGCCGTCGATCTTGCGATCAATGGCTGAGATCGTGTGTGCAATCGGACAATCCGGTTGTTGGAGCGCTTTGGACCGTCCATCTGCCGATCTGCGGCTGGGATTGGCCCAAGCAACCGCACCGTCCGGTTGCAAACACTCATGTGAGCCGTTGGATCTTGATCCAACGGTGGGTTTCTAGTGGCTTTCGCGCGGGTGCGCTGTTTTCGGCGCGCGTGAGCCGTAGGATGTTAGATCGAGGGTTGAGGGTTGTCCACGTCATTTTCTTTTTATTGGGTTGTTCTGTATTTCGGTAAGCATTTGTTTATCAACTGAAAATGATATAAAAACTTTAGAAACTCACAACTAATTCATTTTAACTACTTTTTGGTTAATTCCAACTGTAATAAATCATGTTATCATTTTAGCTTATTATAAAAATGGATTTAAGCACGTTCCAGTAACAGAAAATTGTACAACTAGGAATAACTTGGTTTCTGTCATTTTGAATATTCCAGAAAATGAATAAAACTTTAGAAAATGCATATCTTGCTCTGTGTATGTCCAAAATGAATGATTCGGCTTTGATAAATTTGTTATTAACCCAATGTTAATCTAAAAATGATGGTAGGTCCAAGATTGTAGAAACCTTGCTTAATGATTTAGTACCTATTTTGACATTTAGAAAATTCGGAAGACTTATAAAATGCACAAGTAATTCTCTGTAAATGCAAAATATATATGATAAATTCTAGAGAACCCTCTGTTGGTATACTTCATTTGTAAAATTAGTTTTGAACATATTTATGCTCTGGAAAGTGCATTATGCTAATTTTGCATCTTAGAAAAATCATAACTAAATCATTTTAACTCCAAATGACCTGAAATTTTATATGGGTTACCCTATACCAATAAGTAGCTGCCATAAAAATTTCAGCTTCAAAATCTTTCTAGAAAATGTTTTTGCTACAGTGCTAATTATGGTAGAAAATGTGTTTTTAGGTAATATCTTTTGCACCACAAATCCAAATTAGGTTTTTCTAGTTTCTATGTCTTGATATATTCGTATTTCACCTTGTGTGTAAATTTAGTCGCATTTGGATAATTTTTGCTTGCTCGTTTGTTTAGTTGTGGCTCGTCTTATTGGTTGTTCTTGGTTCTTTTGCCTTTCGCTTAGGATTCGACATTTGCGGTAACCAGAAACGATCCTCCGCAACAAATTGAGCAACGACAAGAAGGCAAGCGGTTTGATCATGTTAATCCCGATATTTTAAGTATTTATGTTGATTACAAATTCTATGTATGCATTGCTACTTTGTTTTAATAGTTGGCCTAGTAGATGCATTTCCTTAGCAAATGATTATCCTCTACTACCATGAGCCTAGGTTACTTCTTGTGATTTAGAGTTCGTGGATGGGCTCTTGTCACTTAGTAGTTGCGAATTAATTGCTTAGCCATGCTTAGCCGGTAGAAATGGCGGTTATCGACTTGTCGACAACCTTGATCACACAAAACTTATTATGATTTATGATTTCCACCTTGTGCCATGTCTATTTATGAAAACTAAAACTGAAAACAAAATGATTTAGACTTGGGCACAATGGTAAGATGGTGTGATTTTTGGTGTGGATGGAATGGTGCGGGTCAACAAGGACCGAACATCTTGTTACACTAAACCAAGCATTTTAGCGTGCTAACCACATTAGGCGGTATGGGACCTCTCTTGACTTAGTACTTTGGCGTGTATTGCCCTCGGGTCGCGAGGAGGTCGCGGGAGGGATGGTGTTGGGAGCATTGTAGTGTCGAAAGACTTCACCCGTGATGGGATTTGTTGTCTTTCGGCTTGCAATGTAAGCGTATGGTGTTTCTACCCATACGAGCGGCTCGTGGTTGATACACAATATTGGAAAAAGTCTCGTAGGACTTAGCCGTGCGACATACCTTGGAAGTGTGCTTTGTGGCTTGAAGGCGATGCAAGTGTGGGTACATTGGTACACCTGCGCAGGTTAAAACTATTCGAATAGCCTCGTCCTAGGTTATGGACACGCTTGGCAAGGTCTTTCAAGAGTTAGACTACAACCTTTTAAATTAAAACTTGATGGGTGAGTGCGAATCGGGATTAGTGCTATGTTGTGGTGGCTATTGGGGTAGTCACTTCGGTGGTTACTTGTATGTATCTTTATTCTTGTTATTTCAACATTAAAAACAGATTTGCAAACTTGCTTTTAAAATGTATTACATTATTGCAAATAAAGTTGGCTTCATGCAAAATGAGACATACAACCTCCACCTAAATAAGCTTGCATGTAGTTTATGAATAGGTGCGCTATGCCACACGTCGGTCTTGCGGGTACAAAGACAATCTTTGTACTCGGTTGCTATGCTTAATTGTTTTGTTGCGAGAGGAGAAGGTGAGCTGAGGGCCTCACTTTTGTGAGCTGTGTTGTGGTAGCTGCAGGCGACTAGCTTGGCGGCGGTCGGTTGCCTTGTGGGTGTGTATGGCTAACCTGGTCATTGTTGTTCTAGCCATCTTATGGCACTTTTGCTTCATTGTCATTCTTGTATATTGTTCTATTTGGCCGGTCGGCTCTCTTTTGTAATAACTTTACTTTATGTATGTCGTTGTTGGACTTAGTAATGTATGTTGTATGGAAATGATGTGTAATTTTGTGATGATGTGCATATGTTGCAATTTTGGGAAACATATGCCCATCGAGGCTTAGAATGTTTAATTAGTAATGCTAGAACCAATTGGAGGTTAAGTGTTGCTAGTTAAATATTCCGGGTCCTCACAAAAACTAATATAAATCTCTGATTAATCTTTAGGCCTAATCTCCCGCCTCAGCCCACTTCTTCTCTTTTAGCCCGATCCTTCCTCTCTATTTCGGCCCGTGCCTGTTTTTCCTTCCCACGCCTAGCCACCCGAGCCGCGCCAGCCTTGTTTCTATCGGGCCCGTTCTTCTTTGGTGCGCACGTGAAGGCCCGGCCGCTTCAACCTTTCTACGCGAGCAGCCCAGCCACCTCCGCGTTGTTTTAGCCCAACCGAGCCAACCTTTTCCTTGCTCTCCCTACCGGGGGACACGTGCCGATCAACCACGTGATCTTCGTCTCCAAACGTCCCCGAGCTGGATTCTTGTTTTGAGTCCGAGTGCATCCCCAGGCGCAACCACCGGCTCCCTCTTGGATACTCCCCTCTTCCGACCCTATATAAGCCTGGTCCCTGCGTCAAAAGCTTCGCCCGAGTCTCCTCCCTCAAAACCCTAAGGCACCGCCTCCGATTCGTTCTTCGTTTTGCCGGATTTCACCCGAGTGCCGCCGCTGTTGAAGCTTCGTCTCCACCGGAGTTCTCCACCGTTGGTCCATCTCTGGCCGTGATTCTTCCTCCGCCGGGTCCGCAATAGCGAGAGCTACGTGATGCCTCCACCATCTTCGACCGAGAATCAACACAGCGCTGTTGTCGGGTTCGTCATCAAAACCGATCGCTGGCCATCTTGTCGATCTAAACTCCGGTGAGCTTTCTCGTCCACCTCCGGCCTCCCAGAGGTGTTCCCTGTGATCCTCGTGTCAATGCCGACCCGGTGCTCCCTCTCGTTTTCTGCGGAAGCCATCCAATCGCGAGGGTCGTCGCACCCGACGTCCCCTTCGCCGCCAAGCTTGTCGCCACCGTCACCTCATCACCGGAGTCGCCGAGCTACCGCCACAAGGAGTGTCGCCTTGTACGTGGGATCCCGTTTTACCCCTCAGTTGCACCTTCCTCTTCATCGTTGTCCATTGCCACCAAGGTCCTTACCACCGGCCAAGAGCTCCAATGCCCTCTGCATCTCCTTCGGTTTTTCTCTCTGCTGATGTGGCCCTCCAAGTCAGCATGCCACCTTATCTTTTGTGCCTGTGTCACCCATGTGGCGTCCTCGTCATCCCCAAATCAGCAGCCATGTGGCACAACCACATCCCACCAGAGCCATTAGCCCATAAACCTAGTCCACGGTGCACCCTTTCCCTGACTCATGGGTCCCATCTGTCAGGTTGTTTACGTTCTGTCCGAACATTCCTTGCTGACGTCAGCTTACGTCATAATTATCTTTTCCTTCAGAAAAGTAATTCGGTAAATCCATAAATTCTGATTTTCAGTATTTCATGTGATTTCAATCTTCCAGAGCTCATATATTTTGCATCCGAACTCCAATTGAGTCCATTCAAATTCCTAAATTGATATAAATTCGAGATCTATTTATCTGAGATTTTTATTTAATTTTTGGAGTTTGTTTGCTCTCTGTTATTTATTTATTTGGTTTATTTGCTTGTTTTTGCGAGTAGACGTCGATACTTCGAGAAGCTTTGAGCAAGGAGTAGCCTACCAAGATCAAGATCGATCCCAGGATTTATTCCAAGGAAAGTCGTGGTCCTTTGATCATATTGAACCCATGATTTCAAAAGTATATTGTTTTATACAATTGCATGCTATCTTTATACAAATTGCTTTGGGTTAGTTATTACCAATTGTCATTATGCCTCCATTGATTATTTGAATGCCATGAATCCTTTGTCACCTTAGCATGGGTAATTTTAGTTGGACACATTTATATCGCCAACATGGGTATCGTATTGATGCTTAGTTGAGCTTAGTTACGATGGGTTTGTCATCACGTGTGTCTTAATAATTGATCTTGACTTAATGATATATGGAATCGTGGTGGTGAGCCACTCTTGTTAAAATTTGGTAGCCATGACAGGGTATGTCATTGGTTTTGGTTAAACGAAATGGTTTTCGCTCGGGCGAGTGGTTGGTGGATAGTGGGGATGCGGATTGAGCATGTTGTGGATTTGAGGTAGTCTCGCCTGAGTAACTTGTCAAGGACTTAACCTTGTACGCCATAGAACTGGGCCTTAACCGTACAACCACATGTCCTGTATGGGCGGGGCCTGGCTGACTAATTAGCAATGTTTTAATTTCGGTTCTGTCATGTGAAGTGTGAGTCGTGGAAAACGTATTCTCATGGTGGCGCAAGAGGGGGGCTCTGTCTGGTCGGAAAGACATTCAGTGTTGCAACCTTAGCGAGGCGGGCAGAACTGGGTTGAGAAGGAGCTTTGTAAAAGCCTTGTGATGATCACTTAGTCATGCGCCTCTGAGCGTGAAATGCCTGACATTATAAGTTGATCTATCTCTTGTGGGTCAAGCTGTACAACCTCTGCAGACTGTAAAACTATTCGAATAGCCGTGTCTGCGGTTATGGACGTACTCAGGGATTTCACACGGAAGATAGAGTTTCTTCAAAAGTGTGTCGAAGTGTGGATGAGAAGTTCACTTGTTGAATATAATGTTCGTTTAGTGAACGGGTAATTCACTTGGTGGTTTGTGCCGATTGGTGAATAGGGGATTCACTTATCGTTGGTTTGGTTGAGAGTGAATGGGAAGTTCACTAGTCGTTCAAAACAATTGTTTCTTTACTTATTATTGTTTTCAATTACGCATTTCAATCTATTTATTGTATTTATCGTAAATGTTGTTTTATACAAAAGAGCCATACAGACTAACCTTTGTTCTAACCCTACATGAATACTATTTGCATACATTTCCCCACGGCTTGCTGAGTACATTCAAAGTACTCATGGCTTTGCGCCCTGTGTTGCTTAATCTCCACAGAAGAACCAGGGAACTCCGAGTTCTACCAGGAAGACCATGAAGGTTTTGCGGATTAGGATGCGTTCTCCACTCGATTGCTGTGGACATGTTGATTGGCCATTTGAAGAGTTTCGTTCCGCTGCAAGAGTTTATTTGTTTCTTTAGCCCTGCGTGACAAGTTAAGTAAACGTTAACCATAAGGTCCAGTTATTATTATTATTTGATACTTTGAGATCTTTTTAGTTAAATCCAATAAATGGATGGTATTTCATCACTGTTTGCCTGTGTGAGCTAGCTACTGATTTGGGACTAGTTCAGAATACACACAGGGTTCCTCAGACGCATTTTCGGGTCCCGACACAGGTGGTATCAGAGCCATATCGACTGTAGAACGCAACCTTAGTTAGCATGGTCGTTTTAGCTAAAAGCTTCAAAATTTATTTTCTAAATCAAATCAACTCAACTTGACTTGAGTGGTTGTTCTTTTCTCATCTCTTCTGGTTCTATTCTCATCTCAGTCTATTCTATTCTTATCCTACTCTATTTCTTTTTCTCATCTTGTTCCAGAGATCTTGTCTCTTGCCTTTGCTGAATGTTGTTTTACAATCTTAAATTGACTTTCTCGCCTCACTAATTTCTCTAGTCCAGAAGAAAGAAGTCAAATCATCGACGATCGTCCAGAGTATCTTCGTCGCTTCGTTCCAGGTGTTTTGAAGAGCCTTTGTCCTCTAGTTCAGATTTGAAGCCATCTTATTAGAGTTTAGTAACGTGTTGGATCGTTGTTGCAATAGGTCTTTATTTGGGTTGTGTGTAAGTGGGAGCTGCAGTTTTGCTATTAAGCATTATGTTGCAATCACACCAAGGCTTTAATTTGAAGAGTTTAATTGTGCTTTCATAGCGTTTCAGCTATGTCTTCTTGTCTTTGCCTTTGGGTATAATCTGTTCCCCTAATTAGGTTGTTTTCATCTACTCTATCTTGTCTGTCTCATCTATTGTGCTATTCCCCCTCATCTACATTGCTTGTCTATCTTACCTATTAAACCTGTGAATGATTATCGCAGATGGTTGATACTCGTAATACTTCGAGCCGTACTCAGTCAGGGGATGCCAATGCCAATGCCAATGCAAGTGACCAGTCACCAGCCCCTCGAGCCGCAGAGCCAAACATGGCACAAATTCTAGCATCTCAGACGCAATTCATGAGTGCAATGGTGCAGAACATGAACGCCATGATGACGCAGCAAAGTCAGACCGCCGCTGCAATAGTCAACTTGTTGAACCAAAACAGTCAGAATGGTCAGAATAATCAAGCAACAGCTGTTCCGCCGCCAGTTCATCATCATTCCAAGCTATCAAAGTTTATGAGGACTCGTCCACCTACGTTTTCTCATTCGTCAGAACCTTTGGACGTAGAAAATTGGCTTCGTTCAGTGGAGAAAAAGCTCGCCATTGCTCAATGCAATGATTGTGAGAAAGTTATTTATGCTTCACACCAGTTAGAAGGTACAGCCATAGAATGGTGAGAGAACTACACCGCAGCTCATGGGAATTCTCATGCTATCACTTGGGAGGAATTTTCCACAACGTTTCGTCAAGCTCATGTCCCTGATGATATAGTGCAAATGAAGAAGAATGAATAGAGTTTGCTAGATATTCTTGTTAGGGGCTGTTTCCTGCAGTATAAAGGATCAGCCGCACCAGCTTAAAAGGGAATAAGAAAGTTATTCAATCTTCCTCCCTTTTGCTCCCTATCTATCTCTATTGTTCTTACGCTTGCGATCGCTTCTCTGGCATTTCCTTCTCTCGGCTATCAACCACGACGTCTGGCCGGCGACTACCATCGGCGTTACCCGCACCACACAACTACAATCTGCGATCGAGACCTGGCTGTGACAACTTTGTATCAGAGCATCCATCCTCGGCAGACATGAACGTAGACTTGGAAGCACAACTATCCAACCTCACCGAACAGCTAGCACATCTAACAGTGGCCATGAAATATACCACCACCGCCGTGACGACCATGCAGGGACAAGTCACCGGCATGCACAATCGGGTAGCAACGCTGGAAAAGAAGACTGGCGATGGCTTGCTATTTCCACCGCCGGGCGCATCCGCATCAAGCAACACATCCAACACCGCAGCGGCGGTTCACGACCACCACGCTATCACCGATCGGAATTTCCATCGTATGATGGCCAAGATGATCCATTGGGATGGTGAAGCAGCGTGAGCAATTCTTTCGAGGACGAAGACCTTGAGGCGGGCCGGGTATGGCTCGCCTCATATCACCTAACCGAGTTGCTCAACAATGGTATTTCCGTTAGAACGGGATGAGGCGAGCCAAATTGGCGAAATTTCAAGGACTATGTCAACCTCCGTTTTGGGCCGTCAATTCGCCACAATCCACTCGGCGAGCTAAAAGCTCTGCATCAGACAGAAACCGTGGAAGAATACCAACGCAAGTTCTTGGCAATCTTGTGCCGTGCAGAAAACCTCCAGCCGTGACAACAAGTACAGCTATTCACCCCGGGCTTGGTCGAGCCAATCAAGACCGACGTCGAACTCGAACCCGCTAGCCTTGGATGGCCATGGCTCGCCGAGCGCGTTTGAACGGCGTGTAGTGGCAGCCAAGGAGGTCGCCTTGCCGCCACCTCGGACATTACCAACCCCGCGCGCAGCAGTACCGACCGGAGCGCGGACACTAGCCACGACCACACCGGTGGCATTGGGGCCACCCCCGAAGACACTTCCAGCTGAGGGGTTGTCGGCTAATGTGTGGCACCCCCCAATGCGTCGGCGCATCCTTACACCAGAAGAGATGGCAACTCGCCGTGAGGCGGGGCTCTGCTTCAACTGCGATGAGCGGTTCACGCCCGGCCATCGCTGCAAGCTTCTCTTTCTGTTACTGGCACCCGAATGAGGACACTGACGAAGACACCCACGATGATGACCCGGCCATCTCCCTGTATGCCATCACGGGAATCCAGCCCCGCAACCAGCCACACTATGCAGATGCATGTACGTCTCGCTGGGGTTTCCCTCATGGCCCTTCTAGACACGGGATCTACTCACAATTTCATTAGTCAGGAGATGGTGCATCGTGAGGGCATTCGACTTCTAGCAAACCGCGACATGCAGGTCAAGGTCGCCAATGGGGACCGCGTTGGGAGTTCGGGCCTTGGGCGTGGCCTACCCTTGGAGGTGGGCAATGAGAAGTTCGCAATTGACTGCTACGCGATCCCTCTTGATGAGTTCGATCTAGTCCTCGGCATACAATGGCTGGAGACACTAGGGCCCATCTTATGGGATCTCTCCACCAAAACGATGGTTTTCTGGCACGACGACCACAAAGTTACATGGCAAGGATTGGGCAGCAAACCAACGTCATCCCGAACATTTACATGCACTGGCAATTTCATGGAGGAGCTACTCGACGAGTTTACCAACATCTTTGCCGAACCCAGCGGGTTGCCACCCAACCGAGCTCATAGTCACCACATACATTTGCTCCCCGAGACAACACCTGTGGTAGTAAGACCATACCGATACCCGCAGTTGCTCAAAGATGAACTGGAGAAGCAATGTGAGGAGATGGTGCACCACGGGCTGATCCGTCCAAGCAAATCTCCTTTCTCCTCGCCAGTGTTATTGGTGAAGAAACGCGACAGCACTTGGTGATTCTGCGTCGACTACCGTGCGCTCAATGACAAGACAGTCAAAGATAAATTTCCCATTCCCATTGTAGATGAGCTCCTTGACAAATTACGGGGCGCCAAGTACTTCACCAAGCTGGACCTTCGCTCTAGGTACCATCAAGTGCGAATGCATCCACCGGATATCGAAAAAACGGCGTTCCGCACACATGAAGGGCTCTTTGAGTTCGTTGTTATACCTTTCGGCCTAACTAACGCGCCTGCCACCTTTCAAGCCCTCATGAATGACGTCCTCCGACCCTACCTACGCCGGTTTGTGCTTGTCTTTTTTGACGATATTCTCATATACAACACTTCTTGGTTGGACCACTTGCGGCAGGTTAGGATGGTGCTTCGTCTACTCCAACAGCATATGCTCTTCCTTAAGAGGTCTAAGTGCCTTTTTGGGGGAACATCGGTCGGCTACCTTGGTCATGTCATCAGCAGCGACGACGTCGCCATGGATACACAAAAGGTCCAAGCGGTGCGCGACTGGCCTACACCGCAAACAGTTCGGGCCTTGCGTGGTGTAATACCCCAAAAATTAAATCGGGAGAGAATAATTAAAATCAGGGGAATATTTTTTTAGCAAAGCGATTGAACAGGACAAAGAGGGGTTTTAATGTAATACTCCAATTTATTCTACGAAAGAAAGCGTTCAAAAGAGAAATTAGACATAAAAGGGGGTTTCTGCAGTTTTTGGCAACTTGGGCCTTGGGCCTTGGCCTAGGAGGCCCATGAGAGGGTCGTGCCACCAATAAAAGGAAGGGGAAAACCCTAGATGCACTGTAGCTACAGTGCCACACCGCTTATGTACACGCCATCGTAGCACACCTCTCCTCCATGGTGGTGCCCCCTCCATTGGTGCCTCCCTTCCTCGCCGTCGGTGCTCCTGCTGCCGATCAAGTGAAGAAAGGAGAGGAGATCAACTTCGTGGGGAGAGTTCATCATCTTGCTGCGATTCTACAAGGGTAACGTCGCGTGTTCTTCGTTGTTTGATGCGTAATAGTTGCGGTTGATGTCGTTTGGTAGATTGATTTGCGTCGGTTTATAGAGTATCGTAATTTGGTAGTATTGCGAGGTTGTGAATGGTTATTCTCGATGACGTGGTTTAATGAGAGTGAGATTACAAAGTAATCGAATTGTCATGTCAATTAATGGGATAATAGAAAATGTTGAGTAATGTCAAGAGTGATTTGGTTTTGATTGAGTAACCTTCTAAGAGTTATAATCATTGTAAAGGTACTTGGGTCAAGAAAATATTTTCATGAGGATATTAATAAGTGAGTATGTGGAATTATGGATTTTTAGGGATTTAATCGAGGATTTCCTATCCTTTATATGAGAAGTTAGTTGCAAGAGTCTTGGAGGTTAAATGTGGACTTTGCATTGTTATGCTAGAACTTTGAGTCGCCCAAAGATTATGTGCAGAGGAAGTAGAATAAGGGTGGATTGCGAGCAGTTGGGATGATCGTTGATAACACCCTTCCGATGTAGTACATGAGAGTGTGTGATGTGGAATCTGAAATGTTTGTCCTAAAAAGGGTTGAGGTGATATGATCGTGAGAGATCTAATTTGGGGATACTTTGAGTGCCATCGTCAAATGAATTCTATCGAAGAAGGGAATCGGTTAGAGAATGTTTTGTGAAATCATCGAGTCCCTCTTCAAAGGTGTAGACAAGGCGTTTGATTTGGGCTTGGCGTTGAGATCGCCAAGTTAAGAGTAACAAGTTAGTGTGTTGTGCGATGATTGGGATTCCATAGCTTGAGGGAAATTTTGGTCCTAGAAGAGAAAGCTGTTAAATTGATGCTTCCTCAAGAAGTGAATTGTTTTCTGATTTTCGTTTAAGTTCTATCTTTGTTGACCTTTGTCTTTTGCAAAGTTGAGCTTGGCTTTATGTTGGTATGTGTGGTTCTTATCGGCCCGAAAGAATAAAAGAAATGTTGGATTTGGTTATTCGAGTGATTTCTCCTTTGGCGGATGTGGTGTTTATTTGCAAATTTTCTAATTTGAAGGTGGAAAGATTTTCGTGATGAATCTTGATTCGAACTTGACTCTTTTAGTCTTGAGTTGGTAACACTTGGTTGCGATGATAGTCCTTCATTTTTTCAGTTGGGCTATGTCGGTGTAAGAGTGTGTTTAAAGCGAGTTCTGTTATGTGTCCCTCGTTAAAGGAGGCGATCTTTCTTTGGGTGAAAAAGTGCGCTTAATAGGTGGAACAAAGTTCGATGTTCTATGCACATGTTGCGTGGTTCGGTACCACTAGGGGTTGCCCAAGGTACATTGGGTTGTTTTCGCTAGTTGGCAAAACGTTAGGACCGTAGTGAGTCCAAGCGCGAAATGCGCATCGTCTTGTTTGTCCCAGTCTTTGAGTGAGTACCGAGAGGTCGAAGTTTGAAGTTTCGTGGAAGTCGACCTTTGAGTAGCATCCGTGCGTTGTTAGAGAGGTCGAGCGAGTCTTTGAGGCACAAGTCGTTGGTTTGTGTCAAGGTGCCTTTGTCCCATTAGCCCGAGAGGAGGCGACTTGGGAATTGGAGTCTCGCATGCGAGCTTTATCCAAAGTTTTTCACTAGCGGTACATAGTAATGTTAGTAAATCTTTTAGCAATGATTTTTTTGTGTTGAGGTTGAATAGAATTGGTCGAATTGCATTTAAGGAGGGTAAATGTAATACCCCAAAAATTAAATCGCGAGAGAATAATTAAAATCGGGGGAATATTTCTCTTAGCAAAGCGATTGAACAGGAGAAAGAGGGGTTTTAATGTAATACTCCAATTTATTCTACTGAAAAAGCGTTCAAAAGAGAAATTAGACATAAAAAGGGGTTTCTGCAGTTTTTGGCAACTTGGGCCTTGGGCCTTGGTCCAGAGGCCCATGAGGGGTCGACCACCAATAAAAGAATGGGGGAAAACCCTAGATGCGCTTTAGCTACAGTGCCGCCGCACTGTAGCATGGCTACTGTAGCACACCTCTCCTCCATGGTGGTGCCCCCCTCCATTGGTGCCTCCCTTCCTCGCCGTCGGTGCTCCTACTGCCGATCAAGTGAAGAAAGGAGAGGAGATCAACCGTGGGAGAGTTCATCATCTTGCTGCGATTCTACAAGGGTAACGTCGCGTGTTCTTCGTTGTTTGATGCGTAATAGTTGCGGTTGATGTCGTTTGGTAGATTGATTTGCGTCGGTTTAATAGATCGCGTTCTGTCCAGATTATTGCACGGTCAGTTTCGGGTGTTTAGAGGCATAATTAGTAGTTTTAGTCTCCTAGAGTTATGTAGATAATGTTCTTAGCTTTCAGTGGCCGCCAAGAACGCCAAAATCCGATTAACGGTTAGAAAGTTATGAATTGTTTAGTGCCGCTATCTGGTTAATCTGTCAACATTCTGACAGTCTGTAGAAAACTGAGTTAATCTATTATTTAAATACGAAATTAGAGGATCTCAGTATAACAACAAATGTAGGTAATTTCTACACCTTTTCATAGAGATAAAGAACGCAAGATTTGGACCTTCGTAGCAAAAGTTATGGTGGTTTTAGTGTACTGTCCAGAGAAACCGACGTGAAAATTGTTGTTCTGTAGGTTGGCTTGGTAGAGGCAATAGTTGGCATAATCAAAAGGGCTCCCCAACTAAGTTTATTTAGGTAATTTAATTACCTTTCCAGAAAGTCCAATAACATCCTATTTGGACTCCGGAGCAGAAAGTTATGTATTTTAGAAGTTGACTGTCCGCAGTGAACACCAAAAGCGATCGCTAGAAATTGGAAGATTGGAAAATGCTTGGAAGTTTAGAGAGTTCAATTGTGTTGTTATTTATGCTTTTGGTCCAGTATGTTGGTCTTAGATTGGGTTATCTCTATGTTCGGTGGGAGGCGAGATCCGGGGCAGCGCCACTTAGCGTCCACCGTTCTCACAGTTGAGGCAAGTATCAGGTTATTGTATTATTATGCTTGTATCTTTGGATGTTGTTTGTGTTTGGGTCATAATAGCCATGAATGGATGATATTGTGATGAGTACCAAATTATCTTGGTGGTTCCAAGTACTCTGTTTGATAGAGTAATTATGAATTGTTTGACAGTGAGTGCTATGTTTTGATACATATTAGCTATGGTTAGTTGATAGTGTGATATGTTGATTAAAGATGGTAAATGCTTGTGATATGAATGATAGAAGTATGAATGAGTTAAATTCATAAGTGATATTGCTGAGGAGGTATGATTATGATGATTCATGATGTGTGCATATGCATCATGTTGACAAAATAAAGACTTGGTCATGTGGTGACCAAGCATTTGTTGAGATCCCGTCATGTATATGACGGGCTTGAGGTCCCCACACTTGTGGAGTGTGGGCTTGAGGTCCCTTTACTTATGGAGTATTGGGCAATTGGTCCCTGTGCTTGCGAGCATAGGCATGGTATGCGGCGGCGGTCGCATATCTGCATTACACGGTGAAATCGACAAAGAGTGAAAGAGAAAAGTTGCATTGCATATTCGCATACATACCTCATGAGATATGTTTTTGTGTAAAGCTTTGGAATGGAATGTTGATGATGTAAATGTGAGATTAATGTTTCATTATTGGTACTTCTTTGAGTCTTTGGACTCACCCTTGCTTTTGTTGTGTTTTAGGTACCACTTGCAAGAATGACATGCATGGGAGGAGTAGACTTGAGTTGGACACACTACCATCCACCTTAAAAGTTGATAAA
The DNA here is from genome assembly GCA_036346255.1 of Ampelocalamus luodianensis. Lineage (NCBI taxonomy): Eukaryota > Viridiplantae > Streptophyta > Magnoliopsida > Poales > Poaceae > Ampelocalamus > Ampelocalamus luodianensis. Next base: position 53,303,838 of record CM070621.1, read on the forward strand.
TTTTTAGTTCATACTTTAATAAAGGAGCAACTGCTTAGAGATTGTTTATGATTATGCTTCATGCATTGGATTAAGTGTAATAATGATGGGTAGTGTCTTTTGGATATCTCTGGATATGCTAGTTGCTTTCATGTTTTGAATGCTTATTGATTATCTTGAATGTTGGATTAATTATATACGTTTTATTCAAATATTGGAACCTCCTCGTAGTTAATAATACTGAGGAGGTTCTCGCAAAAATTGGTAGGATGTTTTGGCTTAGAATTGTTTAATGTTAGTTTGGTAGCATTCGGGCTCAATCTTGGTAGGGTGTTCTGATTAGTATCGAGCGGGCTTTAGGTCCGTGGTTAATAGGAAAAAATATTAAATTGACACCTTGTGCACAATAGGTGGGGTTGGGAATTACATTGCTTCCGCATTATCTGTTGCTATGTTTCATTTGTTGAGCAATTGTTGAATTGCCTCTGCTATCTTTCTTGTTGTTAATCTATGAAATGATATGTTATGATATTCTATAACTATGAATCTATTATATGATTACCATGAGATGATCATGTATAATCATATTTGATTATATTGTTAATGCGTGTCGGTGATAGTGGATAAGAAGTGGAGGCCGTGATTGTGGCCTTGGATTTTGTCGGGTTATACCACCGTTCGTGGTAGGCGAATAGAGTAGTTACCCGAATACCATAGTTGCGAGGAGTTGAGCGTGAGTGCTTAGAAAGTTGTTTTCCTTCTTGACCTCAATCTTGGCAAATTCTTGTTCGGTGGTGGATGATGATTTTCTCTGGGTTCGTGGTTCATGGTAATGGTTGTGTTTCAATGGTCTCTAATGGTTCTCTGAAACAAGTATTGTTTTTATTTGTTGAGTGTCTTTACTACTTGTGGTCGTCCTCAATTGGCATTCTTGATAATTCCATGGTTGTTTCTTCTTTCTCATTGAAAAAGAATGACTCATGTATTTGTTTGAAAGTTTGGGTAATGAGAGTTTACATTTGCAAGTTTGTTAACATGAGAAAACTTTGGCTCTATGTATTTCTTTTGGATTATTAGAGTGATGAAGTTTAATGCATCTCTTTTCGTTGAAATTGCTAAAATCCTTTTCGATGCCTTGTTATGGTTAAATCGAGATTGTAATCAAATAACTCGATATGGTATGGATATCAAGTTGAGTCATTGGTATGGTGAATAATTAATATTAATTAGTAACCTTGGAAGTGAAATTGATTAGGATGATGTTGTCTTTTTCTAGTTCTTGATGAGCGGTATATATGAGTAGTGATTGAGAGATATCAAGAAGTATGGAACCTTGATGAACTAGTCGGTCATTAAAACTGTTTAAGTTGTTAAATTTGTTGGGTTTTTGGTTCCCATGGATTAATTTAATTGTGTGGAAAGGAAAAAATTAGAGGGAATACAGATTTACATATTCCTAGTATGATTAGTTATTAGAATTGTGTACAACCGGTTGAGCGGATTGAATATCGGTGGATCTAGAAATTATGGGAGGAGTTCTATGTAGTTCTTCTATGTAGGATGACGTGATGAATTTGGTTGTAGTGTTGTTGAGACTGTTGATCGATAGAAGATTTGATTTTTTGAAGTTTTAGTGTATTTTTGCGAAATCCAATGTGAGGAGGAGCAGTTGAATATGTGCTTGTTAATATCCATGTGATTTGGGAAGGAAAGTAGGTAGCAACTAGATTTCATAACGAAGCTTGATTGATAACAACAAGGGTTGTCGATAAGCTGTTGTGTGTTGAAGTTTGATAATGAGCATCGCTAAAAGTTGGTGATATGATATAATAGGTGGCTTATGCCCACATGATTGTGAAATAATTGGATGAACTTGTGTCCTTGATGAAAGGGTTTTGGTAGGAGCTTTTCAATTGGGTAGTAGACCCTTCTAAACTTAAGAAGTTGATATAGTGATGTTGTATGATTTTGGTATACTCTCATTTTGAAGATGGGATGAAAAGGCAGTATGGAACAAATTGGTGAAACTTTGGGGGCTTTCTAATGGAATAGTTGATGATAAATATTCATGTTCAGAGTATATTATTCTTGATGTTAGTAAGATTATCTGCAAGAGATTGTGACTTGTGTGTGGTGATGATTCTTTTAGAAATAAAGAAATTTGATCGTCTTTCGTAACTTGGATTTTGTAGAAGTGTTTCGAGTTTTGCGATGGTGATCAATTGGATCGCTTGAGTTATGTGGTGATTGAGTTGCTTTGAGCAAAGTGACATGTTGAAAGATTTTATTGGTTCTTAAGTTATTCCTACGATTTGGTCTTAAGAGCTTATCTTGTTTAAGCTGGCAAAGTGATGTAGTCATCACAGAAAATAACCTTCCTTGTTAAAGGAATGAGTCAAGTATAAGTAATTGAGCTTTAAGTCTCGTTTCGCATCTTGCGTTTATTTGAGAGTGCTTAAACCTTATGCGATTGTTCCATAAGAGTTTATCAATTTTCAAAGGGCATTACCTTCTTCTCATTTGTGGTTTGGTATTCGCTTTCGGTAGGGCTTGAGCCTCATCGTTGACATTCCTTATGTTTTTAAGTACTTGGCCTAAGTGTGCTTTTTCTTGGTCTTGTGTTCTTTGTGGGTGGCACATGTTTTCCTAGTTGATGAAAATTGATTCCATTCGCTCTTTCTTTTGAGGAAGAATCAACCTATTCATTTCACTGAGTCTTTTGAGGTGTTCAATAATTGTAGTTGTGAAACTTGGGTTGTAAGTTATTCGATGAGCATTGGAGGATGAAATAATTTGTAATATAGTTCTTTGAGAGAAGTCTATCTCAATGGAAGATTGTCTTATGGGGTTAAACTGATTACATTGTTAAAGCTAGTAGAACCTATAGTGATTGTGATCCAAGATCTTTTGTTCACTTCGGGTGGGACATTAGAATTACTGAGAGTATGAAAATCTTGATCAATTTTATAAGTATCGTAATTTGGTAGTATTGCGAGGTTGTGAATGGTTATTCTCGATGGCGTGGTTTAATGAGAGTGAGATTACAAAGTAATCGAATTGTCATGTCAATTAATGGGATAATAGAAAATGTTGAGTAATGTCAAGAGTGATTTGGTTTTGATTGAGTAACCTTCTAAGAGTTATAATCTTTGTAAAGGTGTAGGGTTTATATGACCCCAATTTTATCAACATAATAATCCGCATTATGAGCAGTAATGGGCTCTTGTTCATATCATTCTCGTTCTTAATCTTAGTTGGGAGTTCTTTGTTACCAAATAAAACCTTCCTTTAGTGATCCAAAGACTTATTTAGAATATTTAAAGGAATACAAGATAAAACTTGTATTATGTAGGAAGTATTTTTATGAAAGCGTAGATAAATTATCTTGGCTAAAAATATTTTTGTTGCATTTCTAGAAATTATTTGGGCTTAAAGAAAAATTTATTGTCTTTAAATAAATATTTTCGACTGAAATAAATAATTATGTATTTTATAAAGTGAAAATGTGGTTTATGAAATTTATCTGGGAAATATATCATCGGTAGCTACAATAAAAATTTCATGAATTTATAAATTTATTTGCTATTTTAAAGTCCATCAAACCTTTTAAGTATTTAAATGGAGTGCAGTCAGCAAACCGGTCTAAACTCGACCCTTGCATCAGAGCGACTCGGTCTCACGTGGTTGGGTCCAACCCGGTCGCGACTTGAGTACGGCTCGGTCACGTCCCAACGCGAGCCCAAAACTCCACCGTGATTTGAGCCGTTGATCTTCAATCGAGCGAGCGGCTATAACACCGTGAGTGTCCACGTGTACACTTTAATCTCCACCGTTGGATATTGATCTAACGCGCGAGATCGATGTATGCAACAGGACAACTCGGATCCTTATTCAATCTCCACCGTTCGTTTCTAATCCAACCGTGGACGCCCTTTTCGTTTTAAACTTAACGGCGCTTTTATTTCAATGGTTAGATTCAAATCCTACCGCTTTTCCCTTTTCCGCGTGTTATAAAGCCCGCTCCTGCGGGCCATTGGATCTTCATCGTGTGGCCCGATTAGTGTATGCATTCGGACGACTCGGATCCCGCTGTCGTGGCCGTCCATCCTTGATCTAGCGGTATCGCTTGTTTCTAATTGAAATCGAGCGCGCGTTTATGCGAGCCTTTGGATTTCAATCCAAGCGCTCCTTTTTGACCGTGGGCCTTTAAAGCCCAAAATCGGTGGATCGTTGGATTTTAATCGTGCGGACCACATGGGTGTATGCAATCGGACCATCCGGTTCCATTTACATCTGGCCGTAGAAATTGAATCAACGGTCTTTGAGCCATCGCATCTAAAAAGAGCGTGTATATCTTTTAGCTGCGCGTTGGATTTCAATCAACGCCCGCAGTTGAAAGTGGACCTCAATGAATCCTTTAAAACTCGTTTTAATCCCGATCGGTAGATCTAGATCGTGAGTCCATATTAAATGATCCGATTCAAATCATTTAATCTATCTATTTATCGTAGCCGTCTATTTCCAATCGGACGGTGACATTTGTTTGAGCTCTCACGAGTTGCGCGGTGAGGATGACAATGGGACCCACATGTCGATTAGCTCTTATCTTCTTCCTCTCTCTCTGTGCTGTGATTTCTGGAAATCAAGGAGAGGAATTATCCCAAAGATTTTGCAACTAATTTTTGGGATAATTAGCCCTAAATGGACACCTCATCAAGCTCTAGACTTTTCCCAATTATCACGTAGCTCAACTCCCACATATATAAACCCTAGTTTTTGAGCAGCGACCATTGTTGACCACAAGCTCATTTTCTTCCTTCTTGTGGTGGAGTTCTTGCTCCTATCCTTTGCTTATCCATCCTTAAGCATCGGCTTTACTTACAATAAAGATTGATTATCTTTTGTAGGTCAAATCGAGTTTGTTTCCCCATCCATCATCATCGGTTTTGAGTTTTTGGTATCTTTCCTATCTTGGTAAGCCAAAATCCTAGTTTTGATATCTTGAGCATCCTAAGAACCTTAGAAGCTGCTAACAATCACTCTTTTAAGCATCGGTAGCTTCAAGCTGTCCTTAAAGCCGAAAAGTTGATATTATACCTTTTCGGTCTTTCTGTCATTTTCAAGACCTAGGGTTTTCTGTCAACTTATCATCTTATTTAGGTTTTGACTAAACCCTAGCGACATGACAAGTTGATCTTTCCATTCTTGTCATCATCTATTTTGACTCCTAGCTGAAATATGTCTCATTCTTTTGTCGGCTCAGCCGACAAAATAGCTTTACTTTAGCTTTTGTAATCTAACTAATTAGGGTTAGACTAAGGTTGGTTTGGGATATTAATTACCCCAAAGATCATGCTAAGGTTCATTTATGAACTTTTGCATGATCTATACTTCTTTTCGAAACTTTGCAATCATCACTGTTTTGGCTCTTTTCAAATCAGCGGGACTTGCAATAACTTCTAACTTCGTCTTTTGAAAGCAGTGAGTTATAATATGGGTAATTATCACTAATATGGGTAGTTATGGCTTAAGCATCTTGTTAATCATACATTTCTTTATTGATCATGCATTTTCTTGATCTATACTAGTTGTCGTTTTGGTGTTTATTGGAGTTTATTATCTTTTATAGAATCTGGTTCTTAGAGGCTTTTGACAATATTTCGAACAACTGAACACCTTATGAAGTGTATTACTACCAAGGCAAGCATCCTCTTTGCACCATATTGAACCCAGTTTTGTACAATAGCTTTTACAAATTGGTGATATCATGCATGCTATTTTTCGAAAATACAAAATGTGACTTGTAATAGCTAGCTAAAACTGACATGGTGGATTACCTTAATTATGACCATACACTCAACTCTAGTGTAATCTTGTATCTTGTATGGTCTATTTTGGACTTGGCTTAGATATGCGATCTAGAGATTTTAGAGTTTGACAAGCATATCTTGTCAAACATAGAATCACAAGCGAGCTGTTGTCATTTTAAACTCTTTGTCCGTTTCTTTAAATCAGTCTTGTATTTGAAATTCAAATTGATCTGGACAAGAGGAAGCTAGTGATGGTGCTTTTGTGCACGAGATTGGGTTTGTGGTGGACTTGTCAGGGTTAATTAAGGACCGAACTCGACTATTCGGTTCAAGTCCCCACGTACTTCCACATGCGTGTATGGTATTTGTTTGGTTAAGTAAAATGTTAGGACTATTGGGTTGGAAAGCAGAGAGTAAGAATATGTGTATTGACCTTGTATGGCATAGATGCTTTGGTCTTATGACTGCGTTGTATGCCATGTGAGCTTGTATGTCGATGTCGAGATGTTCTTAGAAGGGTGAGGCGTATATGTGCTCCGTAGCATATCGATACCTTAATGGTGCCGATTGCATTCTAATATGGGTAGTGAGCGATTCGCATTTAATTGTTTGGATCGGCATTCTCGACGCAACATGTGTGCCGGTTAAATAGATGCTATCGATCGTTGTTTAAGCGGGATCGGCTCACACATGGGGTCCAACTCAATAGTGTTAGCTTGTTGAAAAATACCAAATCTTAGTTTGCCGGTCGGCATACCAAAGGAAGTATGTCATCATTCGGAGGCATCCGAGGGCAGCGAGCTAGCTAAGTCATGTGGGTAAAGATGTACACCCTGCAGGTATAAAGCTATTCGAATAGCGTGTCACGGTCATGGACGATAACTTGAGCGATATCACTGTATAGAAATTTTGATTTCCAAAATGTGGTTTCGGTTTATTTTCGGTTTGCATGAGGATTCATGCATTGTCTATTTACAATTATGTCATTTACTTATATTCTAGTTAAACTTTGATTTACTAAATTGCTTTATCAAAATTTAGCTTTTGTAGGTTAAGATGTACCGCTTTGTGCAAATCTGAACCCTTAAACCTTCTGTTGAAACCTTATGCATATATAAATTCTACTCCTTTGCGTAGGCTCTAATCAACATTTTCTTTTATTAGTTTGTGTAAGACTTCTTTGAGTACCTTCAGTACTCAAGGTACTCTCACCTATTGTTGCGGTGAGGATGGTTATCTTCTGAAGTACAGTTAGCGCCGATCGGGTGGCGCTAACGAGTAAAGCTACTTCTTACCTCCACGCAATTGCTGCGGGTGGATGAGGCCATTGGTGGACACTAAGTTTTTGTTTTGCTTCCATTGTTAGACTTTTAAAGTGACCAAGTCACTTCCTATTGTAGTACTAACCAGAATGATGTAAACTTATGTTTAATTATGCCAAGGTATGACTTGTATGTGTATGATGCAATGTTGTTGAAGGATATATATACAATGGTCGTTGATCACAGGAACCATTGTGGTACATATATATCAGGAATCTGTTTATTGAAATTGTTACTTGTTAAATTCATACCTTTAGCATGATCTTTAATTAAGGGCGTACTTGTTCCTTAATTAAGAATTGTGTTCTTGTATGAATTTAATTAAGTACATTTACAATAAACAGGGGTCCTCACAGCGTTGGTATCGAGCATGCATTGCTGTAGGTTAGAAGTAGCATGGCGAAGTTATTAGAGTCTTCTAATAAAATTACTTTCAAACGAGAATGTATTTTGAAAGTTTAAGTATGACCTCTTTTATTTCTTATCTTTCTTAATGTCACTTCTTGTCCAACTTTACATTGGTTTATTTAAAGTGAATTGTTCTTATCTTGTCTTCTTGTCTATAGATGAGCGGTTGGTACTTGGTCAAGGAGACTCGAGCGAAGATGTTGATGGGTTCCCAGCATTACGGGACATGATGTGGCGCTCAATTTCACCTACCACGGAGATCGCCATTTATCGGCGAGATCGAGGACCGTGGATGGAGGAGTACCGCGCCTTCATCAACGTCATCGCTCGGCATGTAGCGGCGGTGTTCCCATCGTGTCCAAGCACTTGCCACCTGCGAGGCTATGGCGATTCGGGAAGCTGCGAGTAGGATGATGAGCCTTCTTCGTCATGATTTGACGGAATTGTCTCAACCACCTATGACCACTTCCGAATCAAGGTCCTACCTCGAAGTGAGCACGTTCGATGAGATACGATTTGGGAAGACCCTCGAGTGCGGCGATTGGCGAGGATGGTCGCATCATGGACCAAATCCATCATTGTATTGTGAGGAGTTGTGGGAACTTCGGCAGACGCCTTAATGAGGCCCAGAGTACACGCTTCTTGGAGTCAACATGAACCGCGTTCCTCGCAGCGTGCTTTATGGTGACAACGAGACCTCTCGCCGCCGCCGCTTTGCACCTCTTTACCGACTTCCAGTGGCCGGGTGCGCGCACTGTTTATGGACAAGTCGCCAAGCCGGATATTGCGAGTTTTCCTCGCACCTGCGGATTGCCCCTCCGAGGTCATCACCATCTGTTGGGTTCCCGAGGCGACTCATTAGCCCGTTGGATCTGTTGATACTGGTTCCCTGGAGCTCATCTTTTGAATGAGTTTAGGTGAACTTTAAGGGATCTCTATGCTAGCACCTCGACGATGAACCCTCGTGGTTGAGTGTCTTTTAGTCTAGTAGTTGCCCTTAAATAAATTGTATGTAATAGAGGCGGTAGTATTTTGCACTGAGTATGAAAGTTTAACTTTCGGTTAGTAATCGACATTATGGCGACTATAATGTAAGACTGAACCAAGAAATTTTGTTGTATATATATGAAGTTTCGGTTTGGTGTTAATTTGAATGCATAGCATAACATGATGCATTATATATACGAGATTTGTTTCTTTTCTAATTGCAACCTTGTTTGTGTTTGCCGAGTATATCCTTGTTGTGTTGTTAACCAAGGTGTGGTAGCAGGATGACAGGACCTACTACTCGTCTTAAGCGCAACAAAGGGAAGGGTATGTCGACTCCACACCTCATTCTCATGGAGGGCCGTCGAGCCTTAGGTTCTCGTGGTCGCAAGGTGGTCCCGTGAAGAGGAGCTTCCCCACCACCTTCGATGGTGATGTGCTCATGCAAATTGGCGCAATCGAATGGACCGACAGCGTATCTTGGAGCGATTGCGCGCAACACTTCTTCTCTGTTGCACCACCGCCGAGCGGAGGCCACCATGTGCGAGGTAGTCTCGCCGACTTTGGTGGACTAACCCGCCGGTGTTCTCTAGCTCTCGAGGATCCCATGGGCGAGGATTGGCCGGACCATTGAAAAGAAGCTACTAATTGCTCAATGTTAGAGAGGAGAAGGTCCTTCTTGCCGATTATCGTTGGATGGACCAGCTAGCATATGGTGGGATAATCTCCTTGCCCTTGGCACTTTGGACATGTCCCTACTTGGGAGGAGTTCGTGGAGGCTTTCGCAAGACTCATATTCTGAGGGGTCATGATGATTAAGCAACAAAATTTCTCGCTCTCAAACAAGGGCGAAGTGCGTGGCGAGTATCGCATGAATTCAACTTTCTAGCAGATATGCTCGATGATGTTTCGTGACCTTCGTCGTCGAAAGCAGGTTCTTGAATGGGCTATCTGAAGAAGCTGCGGATGGTTGTAGCTTTGCTTGACTTCCGAATTTCTCTCATTTGGTCAACAAAGCCATTGTGGCGAAAGCAAGAGCAAGGCATTGGATGAGTCATGGCGGCAGCGGACTTCTCGGTTTATTCACGGAGGCAGCTCACCAAGGCCTCGCATGTGGGTATCCAGACCACCGCGAGCACTAGCTCCATTTGTACCCAGGCCTGCGGTGTTTGCCCCTCGCCCATCCTCTTCCACTAATCAACCAAGGCCTAGTGGAAACCGACCACGGTATTGTATTGTCGGGCCAGGGGTTATATGTTACCATTGTGGTCGTCCAGGGCATTTTGCTAATCAGTGTTATGCCAGGGCTCAGGGGATACCACCTATTTCCCCTTCCCCAGCTACTCTGCGTCCTGCACCACCTTCACCGACTGTGGTCAAGCGACCGACTGTTCGGTTCGGCGGGTGAACAGACATCGCCGAGGAGCGGTATCCTCTGAAGTTGTTCTTGGTATGCTCCTAGTTAATTGCAAGTATTACTCTTGTTTTATTTGATTCTGAGCATCCCATTCATTTGTTAGTAGGCGGTTTGCTACTCAACATCATTTAATTGTGCATCATCTTCATCCACCTCATATCATCCATTCACCGATCGGCCTTTATGACTAGTCAAGTGCGTCGTAATGTCAATATAAATATTGAGGGTGTAGACTTTTGGGCTGATTTGATTGTGATAGATTCAAAGGGTTGGATGTTATCTTGGGAATGGATTGGTTATCCAAGCACTTTGGGCAAATTAATTGTGCTCACAAGTCCATTTCTCTAACTAATGAAAGCGCACTTGATCGTTTTTGGTCCGGGATGATGAGTTCTCACCTTTGCGCTCACCAAGTTAATACTACTCCCTCTTGGAGTCGGTACCAATTGTTTGTGAGTATATTGATGTCTTTCTCAAGACCTTCGGCTTGCCACGGATCGGAAGTGGAATTTGTTATTGAACTCGTTCTCGGGCTGCTCTATATCTAGGAGTCCTTATCGAATGCTGTCAACGAGTTGGTTGAATTGAAGAAGCAACTCGGAGAATTGCTTGACAAAGGATTTATTCGGCCGAGCTCCTCACCTTGGGGATGCGGCAATCTTTTTCAAAAAGAAAGACAATACTGCGGATGTGTGTGGACTACCGTCCATTAAATGAGTCACTATGAAGAATAAGTACCCTTTGCCTCGAATTGATGATCTTTTGATCGGTTGGTTGGTGCGAGTCTTTTCAAAGATTGATTTGCGATCGGGCTATCATCAAATCAAGGTTAGAGCCGAGACATTCCTAAAACAGCTTTTTCTACTCGTTATGGTTTATGCGAGTACGGTTATGTCCTTTGGTCGACCAATGCTCGGCATATTTCATGAACCTTATGAATTCGGTGTTCATGGATTTCTTGGATAAGTTTGTTGTCGTGTTCATAGGCGACATTCTTATTTATTCAAGTCGATAAGGAACATGAACAACATTTGAGGCTTGTCTTGGAAACACTTCGTCAGCATCATTGTATGCTAAGTTTAGCAAGTGTGCTTTACGGCTCGGAGAAGTCGCATTTTGGGACATGTGTTATCTGAAGGAGGTATTGCGGTTGATCCAAGCAAGGTACAAGATGTACTAAATTGGAAGCCTCCCAAGAGTGTCCCCGAGATCCAAGTTTTCTTGGACTTGCGGGTTACTACAGTAGGTTCATTGAAAATTTCTCCAAAATTGCTCGACCTTTGACTCACTTTTGCGAAAGAGAAGAAATTTGAATGGTCACTAAATGTGAGGAGAGTTTTGGCTTTTGAGAGCTCTCTTGACTAAAGCTCAGTTCTTACTCTTAGGATATTCGTAAGAGCTTTGATATTTATTGCGATGCATCTCGCCATGGACTCGGTTGTGTGCTTATGCAAGAAGGCCGAGTTGTGGCATATGCATCTCGGCGATTGCGCCCTCATGAAGTTAATTATCCTACTCATGATTTAGAATTGGTGCCGTAGTCCATGCATTGAAGATTTGGCGACATTACCTTCTAGGTAATCGTTGTGAGATCTACACCGATCATAAAGCCTAAAATACATATTCACTCAATCTGATTTGAATATGAGACAAAGAAGATGGCTTGAGCGATCAAGGACTACGACATGGGTATTCATTATCATCTGGTAAAGCCAATGTTGTGGTGAGCGCTTTAGCGTAAAGTCACAATGCAGCTGCATATCTTCTCTTCTGAGAAAGACACGTGTGCTGATTTTCGCGCTTAAGTCTTGAATTGGTGGGAGCGGGTTTCTCATTGCATTACAAGTGGAGCCTACCTTAGAATCTCAGACTGGAGGCCCGTGCGATGCCGAGGTAGCGAGATCAAGGAAAACATGAGCGAGTAAAGCCAACGAGTTTTAAGATGATCGCGATGCGATTCGATATCGCAATCGTTTGGTAATACTCACGATTACGAATTGAAGAGTCTAATTCTCGAGAAGCTCATAATTCCAAGTTTTCTTTGCATCCCGGGAGTACCAAGATGTACCAGATTTGAAAAATATTTTGGTGGAGCCAAATGAAGAGGCAAATTGCTCGATATGTTGTTGAATGTGATATTTGCCAAAGGGTTAAAGTGAACATCACGAAGCCAGGTGGTACCCTTCACCTTTGCATATTCCACAATGGAAGTGGGAAGAGATCGGTATGGATTTTGTTCTTGGTCTTCCCAAGACTTCAAGGATCGATGCCATTTGGGTGATCATTGATCGTTTAACTAAAGTGGCTCATTTTATTCGGTCGGACCGATTTCAATGGCAAGCAATTAGCGAGCTTTATATTGCGAGAATTGTTTGTCTTCATGGTGTTCCTAAAGTCATTGTTTCGACCGTGGTCCTCGGTTCACTTCCCATTTTTGGAATAGCCTTGGAGCTATGGGGGGTGAACTCTTTCAGATCTTGCTTATCATCCTCAATCTAGTGGTCAAACCGAGAGAGTAAATCAAGTGATGGAAGATCTTCTTGAGCCTATGTGCTATCTTATAGCAAAGGCGGGAGAAATCTTTGCCATATGTGGAATTTTCCTACAATAATAGCTACCAAGCAAGTATTCAAATGTCACCTTTTGAAGCTTTGTATGGGAGAGCTTGTAGGACTCCATTGAATTGGTGCAGTGCCGTGAAAGATCATTCTATGGTCCAGACTTAGTAAAGGAAGCGAGAAGAGCAAATTAAATGCGATTCGAGATTGTCCGAAAATGCACGTCTCGTCGGAAGAGCTATCTCGACCATCGTAAATCGTGAATTAAGCTTTGAGGTAGATGACCATGTCTATCTTAAAGTGTCACCCATGAAGGGTACTCATCGTTTTGAGTAAAAGGAAAGCTCGCACCTCGTTATATCGGACCCTTAGAATCATTGCCAAGCGAGCCGTGGCTTATCAATTAGAATTACTCGAATCACTCTCGCAGATGCATGATACTTTTCATGTGTCTCAATTGAAGAAATGCCTTCGTGTTCCTATTGAGGCAAGCGCTATGAGCATCTTGATCTCCAAACGATCTTTCATATCAAGAACAACCGATGCGTATCCTCGACACAATGGAACGCGGGACAAGAAATCGTCTTGTCAAGTTCTTGAAAATTCGATGGGCTAATCATTACGAGGATGAAGCCACTTGGGAGTGAAGATCGATGCGCATTGAGCACCCCCGTCTCTTTGTTGTTTAGTACTTTCCTTTGAATCAAGAAAGGAAAGTTTAAACAAAGCAATGTAAACAAAGATGTAATAATAACACTATGTTGTTATGTAAGATTCTTCTTTGTTATCTTTGAAGGAAATCAAAACAACAGATGTTGAATTTCCTCATAATTCATTTCCATTTCACTTCTTCCTAATCTTAACTTGTTCCAAATCTCGGGGACGAGATTTTCCTTAAGGGGGGTAGGTTTGTAACAGCCCCAATTTTATCAACAGTAATAATCCGCATTATGAACAGTAATGGGCTACTGTTCATATCATTACTGTTCTTAATCTTAGTTGGGAGTTGCTGTTACCAAATAAAACCTTCCTTTTAGCCCCATCCAAAGACTTATTTAGAATATTTAAAGGAATACAAGATAAAACTTGTATTATGGTGAAGTATTTTATGAAAGCGTAGATAAATTATCTTGGCTAAAAATATTTTTGTTGCATTTCTAGAAATTATTTGGGCTTAAAGAAAAATTTATTGTCTTTAAATAAATATTTTCTACTGAAATAAATAATTATGTATTTTATAAAGTGAAAATGTGGTTTATGAAATTTATCTGGGAAATATATCATCCCAGTAGCTTACAGTAAAAATTTCATGAATTTATAAATTTATTTGCTATTTTTAAAGTCCCAGTCAAACCTTTTAAGTATTTAAATGGGTGCAGTCAACCAAACCGGTCTAAACTCGACCCTTGCCTTTGAGCGACTTCGGTCTCACGTGGTTGGGTCCAACCCAGTGCGACTTGGTCTGGCTCGGTCACGTCCCAACGCGAGCCCAAAACTCCACACGTGATTTGAGCCGTTGATCTTCAATCGAACGGGCGAAGCTATAACACCCCGCGAGCTGTCCACGTGTACACTTTAATCTCCACCGTTGGATATTGATCTAACGCGCGAGATCAGTGTATGCAACCGGACAACTCCGGATCCTTATTCAATCTCCACCGTTCGTTTCTAATCCAACCGTGACGCCCTTTTCGTTTTAAACTTAACGCGCGCTTTTATTTCAAATTGTTAGATTCAAATCCTCGGCTTTTCCTTTTCCGCGTGTTATAAAGCCCGCACTCCTCTGGGCCATTGGATCTTCATCGTGTGGCCCAGATTAGTGTATGCATTCGGACGACTCCGGATCCCCGCACAATCGTGGCCGTCCATCCTTGATCTAGCGGTATCGCTTGTTTCTAATTGAAATCGAGGCGCGTTTATGCGAGCCTTTGGATTTCAACCAACAGCGCTCCTTTTTGACCGTGGGCCTTTAAAGCCCAAAATCGGTGGATCGTTGGATTTTAATCGTGCGGACCACATGGGTGTATGCAATCGGACCATCCGGTTCCATTTACATCTGACCGTAGAAATTGAATCCAACGGTCTTGAGCCATCGCATCTAAAAAGAGCGGCGTGTATATCTTTTAGGCGCGTTGGATTTCAATCCAACGCCCGATTTGAAAGTGGACCTCAATGAATCCTTTAAAACTCCGTTTTAATCCCGATCGGTAGATCTAGATCGTGAGTCCATATTAAATGATACCGATTCAAATCATTTAATCTATCTATTTATCGTAGCCGTCTATTTCCAATCGGACGGTGACATTTGTTTGAGCTCTACGAGTTGTGTGGTGAGGATGACAATGGGACCCACATGTCGCTTAGCTCTTATCTTCTTCCCTCTCTCACTGTCAGATTTCTCTGAAATCAAGGAGAGGAATTATCCCAAAGATTTTGCAACTAATTTTTGGGATAATTAGCCTAAATGTACACCTCATCAAGCTCTAGACTTTTCCCAATTATCCTGTAGCTCAACTCCCACATATATAAACCCTAGTTTTGAGTCATGACCATTGTTGACCACCAAGCTCATTTTCTTCCTTCTTGTGATGGAGTTCTTGCTCCTATCCTTTGCTTATCCATCCTTAAGCAATCGGCTTTACTTACAATAAAGATTGATTATCTTTTGTAGGTCAAATCCAGTTTGTTTCCCTATCCATCATCATCGGTTTTCAGAGTTTTTGGTATCTTTCCTATACTGGTAAGCCAAAATCCCTAGTTTTGATATCTTGAGCATCCTAAGAACCTTAGAAGCTGCTAACAATCACTCTTTTAAGCATCGGTAGCTTCAACTGTCCTTAAACTGAAAAGTTGATATTATACCTTTTCGGTCTTTCCTGTCATTTTCAAGACCTAGGGTTTTTCCTGTCAACTTATCATCTTATTTAGGTTTTGACTAAACCTAGCAAAGATGACAAGTTGATCTTTCCATTCTTGTCATCATCTATTTTGACTCCTAGCTGAAATATGTCTCTGTTCTTTTGTCGGCTCAACCGACAAAATAGCTTTTTGCTTTAGCTTTTGTAATCTAACTAATTAGGGTTAGACTAAGGTTGGTTTGGGATATTAATTACCCAAAAGATCATGCTAAGGTTCATTTATGAACTTTTGCATGATCTATACTTCTTTTCCAAACTTTGCAATCATCTGTTTCGGCTCTTTTCAAATCTGAAAAGCGAGGACTTTGCAATAACTTCTAACTTCATCTTTTGAAAACAGTGAGTTATAATATGGGTAATTATCACTAATATGGGTAGTTATGGCTTAAGCATCTTTGTTAATCATACATTTCTTTATTGATCATGCATTTTACGTTGATCTATACTAGTTATCGCTTTGGTGTTTATTGGAGTTTATTATCTTTTATAGAATCTGGTTCTTACGAGGCTTTTGACAATATTTCCGAACAACTTTGAACCGCAATGAAGTGTATTACTACCAGGCAAGCATCCTCTTTGCACCATATTGAACCCAGATTTTGTACAATAGCTTTTACAAATTGGTGATATACATGCATGCTATTTTTCCAAAATACAAAATGTGACTTGTAATAGCTAGCTAAAACTGACATGGTGGATTACCTTAACTATGACCATACACTCAACTCTAGTGTAATCAGTATCTTTGTATGGTCTATTTTCGGACTTGGCTTAGATATGCGATCTAGAGATTTTAGAGTTTGACAAGCATATCTTGTCAAACATGGGAATCACAATGAATCTGTTGTCATTTTAAACTCTTTGTCGGTTTCTTTAAATCAGTCTTGTATTTGAAATTCAAATTGATCTCGACAAGAGGAAGCTAGTGATGGTGCTTTTGTGCACGAGATTGGGTTTTGTGGTGGACTTGTCAGGGTTAATTAAGGACCGAACTCGACTATTCGTTCAAGTCCCCACGTACTTCCACATGCGATTGTATGGTATTTGCTTGGTTAAGTAAAATGTTAGGACTATTGGGTTGGAAGCAGAGAGTAAGAATATGTGTATTGACCTTGTATGGCATAGATGCTTTGGTCTTATGATGCGTTGTATGCCATGTGAGCTTGTATGTCGATGTCGGATGTTCTTAGAAGGGTGAGGCGTATATGTGCTCGTAGCATATCGATACCTTAATGGTGCCGATTGCATTCTAATATGGGTAGTGAGCCCATTCGCATTTAATTGTTTGGATCGGCATTCATCGACGCAACATGTGTGCCGGTTAAATAGATGCTATCGATCGTTGTTTAAGCGGGATCAGTTCACACATGGGGGTCCAACTCAATAGTGTTAGCTTGTTGAAAAATACCAAATCTTAGTTTTGCCCGGTCGGCATACCAAAGGAAGTATGTCATCATTCGGAGGCATCCGAGGGCAACGGGCTAGCTAAGTCATGTGGGTAAAGATGTACACCTGCAGGTATAAAGCTGTTGAATAGCCGTGTCCACGGTCATGGACGATAACTTGAACCGATATCACTCAGTATAGAAATTTTGATTTCAAAATGTGGTTTCAGTTTATTTTCAGTTTGCATGAGGATTCATGCATTGTCTTGCTTACAATTATGTCATTTACTTACTGTTCTAGTTAAACTTTGATTTACTAAATTGCTTTATCAAAATTTAGCTTTTGTAGGTTAAGATGTACCGCTTTGTGCAAATCTGAACCCTTAAACCTTCCTGTTGAAACCTTATGCATATATAAATTCTACTCCTTTGCGTAGGCTCTAATCAACATTTTCTTTTATTAGTTTGTGTAAGACTTGCTGAGTACCTTCTGTACTCAAGGTACTCTCACCTATTGTTGCAGGTGAGGATGGTTATCTTTACGAAGTACCCGTTAGCGCCGATCAGGGTGACGCTAACGAGTAAAGCTACTTCTTACCTCCACGCAATTGCCTGCGGGTGGATGAGGCCATTGGTGGACACTAAGTTTTTGTTTTGCTTCCGCTGTTAGACTTTTAAAGTGACCAAGTCACTTCCTATTGTAGTACTAACCCGAATGATGTAAACTTATGTTTAATTATGCCAAGGTATGACTTGTATGTGTATGATGCAATGTTGTTGAAGGATATATATACAATGGTCGTTGATTCTGGGAACCATTGTGGTACATATATATCAGAATCACATTTATTGAAATTGTTACTTGTTAAATTCATACCTTTAGCATGATCTTTAATTAAGGGGCAGCACTGTTCCTTAATTAAGAATTGTGTTACTGTATGAATTTAATTAAGTACATTTACAATAAACCGGGGGTCCTCACAGGTACCTCCTGAACTTTCCCAACTGAGATGGAGTTGACTTGAGTACGAACGACCCTCAGGTCACGATGTTTCGCAGGTGCATGTGATCGAATCACGGGCCGCGAAAAGAAATGAGAGGTTGCTGCAATCTTCTTGGGGCAACTATTGGCATAATGGCCCTTGTTGTTGCAAAAGAAACATGTGATCTCCGCAAGAACCCTCTTCTGACCCTTGCGAAATACCTTTATCGCTCTCCCTCTGCCCCCAGCAACAAGGGTTTTGCCGACCATCGCCTGAAGGTCGGGGAAGCCATAGACTGCTAACTTGTCTCGCAGCTCCGTAGACAAACCATCCAAGAACTTCTCTTGTTGGGCGGCATCGGTGGCGGCGAGTCTTTGATGATCTGCGAAGAATGCTGTTGTAGTTCTCTTGACTTGGTAATCACCCTGTTCGAGACTACACTCCTTGGGGTAATGATCATTCCTCGCAGGAGAAACAAGTGACTTTGGCAGTCGGACATTTTCCGGGTGGGTGGCTTTGGTCGCAGTTCGGACAAGCTGTAGTACACTCGTTGTTGTAGTATCCTTCCTCACCACAGCAGGCAAACCTTAACTCGCCTCGATTGACAATCTTGGCGGCGTGTCTCTCCTCACCAAGGTCACAGCAAAAGGAGGTAGTTGCCATTCCTGTGGCAATGGGAGCAGACTCATCACAATCGTCGGTGGAGGCGCGCGTGAGTCTTGTCCGGACATTTGGAGACAGGAGATCTCCATTCCGCCACACTGTCGACCTAGTCCGCTCGGCTGCCCGCACATCCTGGTATGAAGAGATGGGTTAGCAACGCAACCCGAAAACTAGAAGCTGAACGACGCGAAAGAGAGCTAAGGACTAGGGAGTCCTACTGAAAGTTGGGTGGGGATAGGTACTAAGATGGACAAGGGACAAGCCCGAAACTGAAAACAAGGGAAAACAATTAACATCTCTACCAAATGAACTCCAGAAGCTTAAAACCAGCACAAAAACCAATGCAAGATCTCAATTTACAGAATCAACTCCCTGGTATGACTAACTCGTATGGAAGAACGAGCAATCAGTTTAGGAAAGTAAAATTTCAGAAATCATCCCTTGGCTTAACACAGCTAAAAAGCAAGGTAAAATCACCTAAATGAGGGTTAGACACTAGCTAACTCATATCACTTCTTACCCTTTTATTCCCTACAAGTTTTAGTTTGGATTAACCTCTTATTTTTAACACTATTTACTAATTAAGAGCTAGCTGTCCAGAATTTCTTGCATGCTGTCCAGATTTCTTTCTCCAAGCTCTTGGCCGAAATCTTCACTTCCAGCATCTCCTAATCTTTGCTCCAAAACAACCAAGTCTCAATTTAAAGCTCTCATGGTTCTCCGAAAACCAATTTAATCGATTAAACAACTATCTCTTAAAAGAAGATGAGAGGGAAAACAATTTTCCAAATTTAACCAAGAATAAGGTGCGATGAGCAAGCTAAGATAGGTAAGAAGTAAAATCTGAGAACTTACTTAAATTTTCATAAACCATTTGAAAGTAAGTTTTCAAAATATCCTAAAGGCGACCAGCTAGGGGTTTCTACGGTCAGTATGACTCTGATACCAACTCTGTGAGGATCCGGATATTTAACTAGTAATACTTAACCTCCATATGGTTCTAGCATTACTAATCAAATATCCAAAGCCTCGATGGACATGTGCTTCCTGCACTGCAAAGACATGCTCATCATCACAAAATTATACATCATTTCCATACAACATTTAATACTAGTTCAACAACGACAAACATAAAGTAAAGTTATTACAAAAGAGCCGATCGCCAAATAACACAATATACAAGAATGACAATGAAGCAAAAGCGCCATAAGATGGCTAAGAACAAAGTCTACCTGTTAGCCAACATAACCCACAAGGCAACCGACCAGCCGCTAAGCTAGTCGCCTAATGCTACCACAACACAATTCACAAAAGTGAGGCCCTTGGGGCTCACCTTCTTCCTCCGCAACAATTTACATTTAAGCAAGAACAATGAGTACACAAAGGTACTGCAAGATCGACGTATGGAATAGCACCTATTCATATGCTACATGCAAGCTTATTTAAGTGGAGGTTGTATGTCTCATTTTGCACAAAGCCAACTTTATTTGCAATAATGTAATACTTTGAAAGGCAAGTTTGCAAATCTGTTTTTATTGTTGAAATAACAAATAATTAATGATAAATACAAGTAACCACCGGAAGTGACTATCCCAATAGCCACCACAACATAGCACTAATCCCCGATTCGCACCACCCATCAAGTTTTAATTAAAAGGTTGTAGTCTAACTCTTGAAAGACCTTGCCAAGCGTGTCCATAACCTAGGACGAGGCTATTCGAATAGTTTTAACTCAGCAGGTGTACCAATGTAACCCACACCTGCATCGCTTTAAGCCACAAAGCACACTTCCAAGGTATGCCGCACGGCTAAGTCCTACGAGACGCTTTCCAATATTGCATTGACTACGAGAGCCACTCGTATGGGTAGAACCCCATACACTTACATTGTAAAGTCTAAAGACAACCACCATCACTTGGAAGCCTTTGACACTACAATGCTCCCAAGACCATCCTCCCGCGACTCCTCACGACCGGCCAATACACGCCAAAGTACTAAGTCAAGAGAGGTCCCATACCTCTAGTGTGGTTAGCACGCTAAAATGCTTGGTTTAGTGTAACAAGATGTTCGGTCCTTGTTGACCCAGCACTGCTCCAAGCCACACCCAAAATCACACCTTCTTACCATTGTGCCCAAGTCCAAATCCTTTTGCTTTTAGTTTTGGTTTTGCAATTTGAACATAGCATCAAGTCAAACATAGATACATAGTAAGCATTTGTGTGATCAAGGTTATCGACAAGTCGATAACCGCCATTTCTACCGGAAGCCAAGCATAGCTAAGCAATTAATCCAGAAACTACTAAGTGACAAGAGCTCATCCACGAACTCTAAATCACAAAGCAATAACCTAGGCTCAATGGTAGTAAAGGATAATCATTTGCCTAAGGAAATGCATCTACTAGGTCAACTATCGACAATAGTTTAACACAAACTAGCAATGCATACATAGAATTTGTAAATAACATAAATACTTGAAAATACAAGGATTAACATGATCAAACTGCTTGCCTTGCTGGAATTGTTCTTGCTGCAGAGGAGGATTCTCAGTTGAATAAACTCTTCGTAACCTAACGCGAAAATGCGATAAAACCCGATAAGAACGAAGAACACCAAACAAAACTCAACAGCAAAAGATATCCAAATCCCATGAAATTTATACAGCAGTAAGAGGTTGATTTTAGACAATTTTAGGAACAAGAATTACTTTGTTTGGACTTAGCATGAAGAAGTTATGACCTAAACAATTTCTCTCACTAAAAATTCTAATTAAATTAATTACTGCCATCTGCTCATGGCAAAATTTATAGAATGATCTGGAACTTGAAATTTTTATGGTGGGGAGATAAGGTCATCCTAAGAATAGCAAAGTTGAGTTTACTTCATTTGGAGTTGAAATGAATTACTTATGATTTTTCTAAGTTCTAAAACTAGTGGATCATTAACTTCAGTGAGCAAGGATCATATTAAGGTCTATTCTACACTACAAGACATTCCTAGTGGGTTTTAATAAAATTTAGTTTGCTCAGTTTGGAATTAGAGAGAATAAGTTATGCATTTTACAAATTTTCAATGAATTTCTAGACAACCTTTTCACTAAACAAGATCATGCGTTTATATCCTTTTCGCTACATAACAAAGGCCTAAATTTATTCTCGATTAGAGTTTATTCTATAACAGAGCTAAAGCAACTGAATCATTCAAAAGGAGCTGAAATGACAAAGTTATGCACTTTTGAAATTTGAACAATCCAAATACTTTGAAAATTTGAGCTCTCGGAGGTCTAATCAAAGCTTAACGAACGGGGAGGTCGTGGGCCGCTGAGATGAGATCCAACCGCCACGAGCGCAAGGCATGCACAGCGCACGCGAAAATCTCCTCCAAGATCGAGGAGGTCGTGACCGTTAAGATTGGATCTAACGCCCCGACGAGTTGATGCACGCGACGCGCCGCGAGCTCCTCGCGCTTAACGGAGGTCGTGACCATCGATCAAGATCTCGCGGTCCGCAGCTCCCGAGGAGGTCTTAAGGTCAACGTTGAACAAAGAGATCTTAACGGCTCGATCTCCCCGGAGGTCCTGAACGGTCAAGATCTCTCGGGGAGGTCCTGAACGGTTGGGATTTACACGAGGGAGGTCCTAGGCGGTCAAGATCTCTCGGGGGAGGTCCTGAACGGTTGGGATCTCACCGAGGAGTTCATGGGCGGTCAAGATCTACGCGGGGAGGTCCTATGCGACAGGGTTTTAACGGGAGGAGATCTGGACGGCTCAGATACATCTAGGGAGGTCCTGAACGGTTCAGATCGACGCGGAGGGAGGTCCTGAGACTCCGGACCTATCCAAGAAGATCTAACACTCAGATCTAAACCTGGGGAGGTCGTCTACGGCCAGGATTAACTCGAGGAGGAGGTCCGGGGTTTTCTTTATAAAAGACCAGGGGTGGGTTTTTTTTTCAAAGAGGACCCCAAGGGTGGTCTTTAGAGGTGGTTTTTACAAAAAGACCACGAGGAGGTCTTTTTGCAGGAGTGGTCCTAGCGGCTCGATTGAATTTAAAGAGGTCTTGAACGGCTAGGATCTAACCGTGGAGGTCCTAGCGCTAAGATTTCTCACGAGCCGCATCCAACGGCAAAAGCTAATCCATGGAGGTCTTTAATGGCTGAGATTACTCTAGGAGGTCCTGGGACTTAGTGGCACGCGCGATATGCTAACGAGACAACATTAATGATCGGCCAGACAACATTAATGCCAATCATTAAACTACGTAACCCGACCGAGCACGACACTCGCAAAACTCCCGAGCTAAGGAAAGCTCACCGCGGCGACGTGGACCACGCGGTGGGAACCAAGGGTACCGTTATGCTCACAACAACATCGCGACCTACCAAAGCTAACCCTGACGACGGCGACAACGTAACGCCGCGAGCCGAGAGGAGTGGTGAACAAATTTTCAAGCTAAAACCGAAAACATGAAAAGACCCGCTACGACCTAACCTAACAAATGCTCGAGCTCAAGGAGGCTAGAATGAACTCACCAGGCCAAGATGAGGTTCAGAGAAGCTCTGAGGAGAGGAGGAAAGCAAGGAGGCGCCCGGTGACTGTGAACTTCACGAGACGAGGAAGAAGGTAGGGACAACCATGAAGAACAGATCCCCACAATGCCTCCCCGAAACCAACCGATTTGGTTAGAAAAGATGCCCCAAGGTGGCTAATTGAACAAGTGGGCAAGCTAAGGTTGCAATTAAACCACTGGAGCTCAAGCTTCGACAGGGAGCTCCAAGGTCGACAATGGTGGCAAGGAGGGTGGTGCTCTCGGGTGCTCAAGTTTGGGGCTCACACTCATAACCGAGGGAGTCCAAGCAGCAACCAAGAGTAGGAAAAAGAAATTGGGGAGGGCCTTGAGCTAGATAAAGCCGGGGAGCTCGGACAAAGGTGTGGACAAGTCCCACTATGAACAAAGTCCATGCTCCTGCCATGGACTTGCTAGATTTGACAAGGGCAGGTGTAGGGGATGACTTCTTTTAGGGTAAAGCTTTGACACAATTAATGCGTGGCAGAAAGGAGCCGTTGACAAGGACAAAATGTGACTTATCATCGCTCCCAATCGCCCGGTCCTCACACACACAAAGCGCATGAAAACCATGATGACCGCACTCGTGGAGGTCGGGAGGAAGAAAAACAGAGCCGAGGAGGTCCTAGACGTCCCAGATGCTCGGGGTGGTTCTGGACGTCCCAGATTTCCCGAGGCAGAGGAGGTCTTCGCGGCGAGGAGGTCCTGGGGAGGTCTTGACCACCGGATTATGATCTACCGGCCGAGAGTGCCCAAGAGCTCACTCAGAGCAATGGGAGGTCCGGGGCATTGATGGAATCCAACGCCCAAGGGAGCGAGCCCGAGGAGGTCTAGAGGGCCGGCTCAACCGAGTCCAATGGCTGGGTCAGACGCAGACCTGAATTTGGGTTTTAAATTGACCAGAAATTTGGGGATTTATTTGAGGTAGCAAACTTACTCCAAAAATTATGAAATTTTTACAAGAGCTTTCTGACTTAGGTATTGACCTCGTGTAAAATTTTTAGAGGTTTTTATGCTATGAATTTTTCTCCAAAAATTCTGCAAGGTACTGGTTCATGGTTTGACTAAGAGTCAAACAGGTTTGACTGCCCTCTAAAAATATTCAAACAATTTCTAAAAATTGTGAAATTTTTCAGAGGGGTCACATACCAACCCAAGAACTAAGAAAAAATATTTCCAGGAGATGATCACAAGATTAGCCAAGAATGTTTTGGAAGACTAGGATGTTGGCCAAAATGACTTGTGATTTTTGTATTCCCATAACTTCTTTACAAAAGTGGGGTAAGGCATACAGGAAATACAAAACGTAAGAAAAGTTTTAAATTTCTACCCATTTTCTTACATTTTGTGAGGACCCCAGTTTATTTGGTTTGTAATGTTTAACCAACCACCTGGTCCTAACATCACAAATCAAATAAACTGATCCTCGGGATATGTATACTTCCCAGAAAGCAGTATACACACCCCGGTACAAAATTAGACATCAACTCCATTCCACACATAGAGTCCAAACACCACACTTCCAAACGGAAGATAAACAAATAGTAACAATATTACGTATATAGCCGACTGTGCCAAAGATACACAAATAACCGTAACGACAATGAAGCAAAAGCGCCATAAGATGGCTATAAACAAAGCCAATCGTGTGCCTTCAACCCACAAGGCATCCGACCGACCGCCAAGACTAGTCGCCACCCACGGCGACAAAGACACTCACGTAAGTGAGGACCCCGAGGCTCACCTCTTCCTCTCGCAACAAAAACATTAAGCAAAGCACTCGAGTACAAAGATTGTCTTTGTACCCGCAAGATCGACGTGAACTAGCGCACTCGATCATATGCTACATGCAAAGCTTGTTTAGTGGAGGCCATATGTTTCATTTGCATAAAGCCAACTTTCATTTGCAATAATATAATACGCTTTAAAGGCAAGTTTGCAATTCATTTTTAAGATTGAAATAACAATATGATAGTAATAACAAAAGCGTAAAGATAAACAACCTAGAAGTGACTATCCCAATAGTCACCATTAACAATAGCACGTAATCCTGCATTCGCACTCACCCATCAAGTTTTAATTTAAATGTTGTAGTCTAACTCTTGAAAAGCTTACCCAAGCGTGTCCATCACCTAGACGAGGCTATTCGAATAGTTTTTAACCTCGCAGGTGTACCATCGCACTCCACACCTCGGATCGCCTTTAAGCCAAAGCACACTTCCAAGGTATGCCAGCATAGCTAAGTCCTACGAGATGCTTCCAATATTGTGTATCAACCTCGAGCCGCCGATGGGTAGAAACACCATACGCTACATGGTAAAGCCGAAAAGACAACTACCCACTCAGATAAAGCTTTTGGACAACTACCATGCTCCCACCTCCGTCCCTCCCGCGACCTCCTCGCGACCGGGACCGATACACGCCAAAGTACTAGGTCAAGAGAGGTCCCATATACTCTAGTGTGGTTAGCACGCCGAAATGCTCGGATAAAAATTCACTCACAAGATGTTCGGTCCTTAACTGACCCGGCACCTTTCCAATCACACCTAAGATCACACCAATCTTACCATTGTGCCCGCCCAAATCATTTTTGTTTTCATTTTTAGTTTTGCAATTAAACATAGCAGAAATGTCAAACATAAAGTTGTAGTAAATTTTGTGTGATCAAGGTTACCGACAAAAGTCGATAACCGCCCAGCTTCTACCGATAGCTAAGCATGTCTAAGCAAGTTGACCCGATCTACTAAGTGACAAGAGATCAGCCAACACCTCTAATCACAAAGAAATAACCTAGGCTCGTAGTAGAGATCAATATTTTGTCTACAGTGATATGCACTACGGATTTAACTAATCAATTTAACACAAATTAAGCAATGCATACATACAGCTTGAAACAAAATATTAGACTTTAAAATACTGGGATTAACATGATCAAACCGCTTGTTCGATGTCGTTGCTCAATAAGGTGTGAGGATCGCCCTCGTGGTTGCCGCAAATATCGAAGCTTCAACGATCGAACACAACAAAGAAATAAGGACGAATAACACCGACAAAACTCAAGCATACAACAACATCAACTCAGCCAAAATTCACACAAAGAATTAAACAAGATATTACAAATTTTAGAAACAGAGAACAAATCATGTTTAGGCTTTTATGAATTTTCTATGAATTTTCTAGGAATTTTCTAAGCTAACAATACACATGAAAACACTAGTTAATTACTTAACAAATTTTCATGATCAGAAACAGTGTGTAAAACCTACCCTAATAGTTAGTATACTGAAAATGAAATTTTACAAAATTGGTTTCATTGAATTTGGACAATTATTAAAAGAGATATGCATTTTCTAATTTAGAAGATACATAAGACATCATTTTATTAGCTAACAGGTTTTTGCTACAGAGACATGGATGAAACTAATTTTAGTAAATAATACATTTAAAATGAAAATTAACAGCACTGGTTTTATGCAATTTGGATAAAAATTGAATTAGTTATGCATTTTACAAGTTTAATTGATTTAACAGTGCAACGTAAAAGCATTTCGTAAATACTAAAGCACTAAATACTTCTTCTACCGACGCACTGGCTAGCCCTACCATCGACAGATGGCCCGCGCGCAAAACGACGATCAGAGCGGACCGCCCGCATAAAGTGACGTCGAAGGCGTATTCTAAGAATACGTCTTTGACATATCAATGCGCAAACTTAACCTACTCTCACAAAGAAATACGTTTCCCAACAGAGAAAACACATTAAGAAAACTACACAACTCCAACTGACATCATGGGCCCACAAGCAGAGACTCAAGGTGAAATATAACGGTTGGATTAAACGATTTCTAAACGTGATTAGCCAACAGGGCCCACAAGCAGAGACT
Organism: Ampelocalamus luodianensis; assembly: GCA_036346255.1. Lineage (NCBI taxonomy): Eukaryota > Viridiplantae > Streptophyta > Magnoliopsida > Poales > Poaceae > Ampelocalamus > Ampelocalamus luodianensis. Next base: position 53,330,714 of record CM070621.1, read on the forward strand.
CAAACTAAGCAAGATTGGAGTTAAACTGATTATCACCGGCGGTTCACCGGCGAGCACGGGCACGGCGGCGCTGCCGCGCAACTGATTTTGCAAACTAGGAGGTTTCTGGGCAAAAGAGTGGTACCTTCGGGTTCGCAAGGACCTCGCGAACTCGATGACGGTGATGCGGAGCCCAATGGTCACCGGAGGCGAGCTGGCGGCGAACGGAGGCGGAGAAGAAGACACGGCGCTCGCGGAGAAGACGCTGCGAGCTTCTAGAAGACTCCGGAAGGTGCGCTTAAGCCGCGCCAACACCGTGAACAAGAAGCACACGATAACCCGACGAAGAAAGCTCGAGATGGCCGGAATTTCACGGCGGCGAAGACCGAGCTTGAGAAGAATGGGTCGCGACGCCCGCAGCGATGCACAAAAGGCGTAAACAAGCCCACCGTTAGACTCTGCATCGCATGCGATCCTAAAGGACCAAGTGACGAGGTTAGAGGCTCACCGTAACGCAAACGAAGCAGGGGCCGCTCCAACCGGAGTTGAGACGACGAACACGATCCCGCGATACACCGACACCGAGGGCTCGGATGGGCAAACGGAGGCGCGCCGAGCGTGGATCACAGCCGTGCGGTCGCGGGCTCGAGGGCGCGCTAACACGGCGGCGCTGCTCGTTCAACTCCGCCGAGACAAAGAAACGCGGAGAAAGCACGAGGAAGCAAGGAGAAAAAGTGGGTGAGCTCGGGGCTTTATGGAGTCACGGCGATGCCTCCAGCCGGACACGAGGGCATAAAGGTGGCAGCGACGAGGTACGCGTGGCAAACATGCGTGATCGCCGCAGTGCTCGTGAGACGCGAGAAGACGAGGACGAAACCGACAAGTGGGACCCACATGTCGACCGACAGAGCAAAGCGTGCGAGCCGAGGTTCTACTCGATCGGAAAGATGTCGACCGCTGGATCCGAGATGGACGGTCGAGATTGATGTATGCATTCGGACAGGTCGGTTGCATACGCGACGTGGATCGTTCGATCTTCATCGGACGGTCACGATTGATTGGACTCGCGCGCGGTGCGTTTAGTTGACGCGACCGAGTCAAGTGGCGCGGTCGGACTCGAGCCTGAGGTTGGGTCCGAGCCCGAGGAACAGTGATTTTAGTTTTTGATTTAAAAGACAGAGAGGGTTTGGGAAATTTTTAGAGGTAGCTCCTGAGCTCCAAAAATTTCGAAATTTTTATGGTAGCTACTAGAGACAGAGAACAACCTTGTATAATTTTTCCAGAACTTTTTATGCACTGCATTGTTCTAGAGAAAATTCACAAGCTGCTGTACAGGAGTTTGACCAGATTTCAAACAGAGTTGACTTGGCCATTTGAAATAGCAAACAAACTCTAAAAATTGTGAAATAATTCAGGAGGTAGATAGGATGATCAAGATGACAGGAAAAATATTCCTAGGGATGATCACAAGTTTGAAGGCTAAGAATGTCTTGACAACAATTTCCATTCACAAGAATTTAATTCTAGAAAATGGAAATTGCTAGGGAAAATGTAGAAACTTTCAAATGATTTGAAGAGACAACAAAAGTTTTTATTTCTCCTCAAAATTTTACATTTGAAATACAAACCCTAAGTTAGGGCTGTTACAAATCTCCCCTTACAGAATCTCGCCCGAGATTCTCGATCACCGGAGAAGAAGGATGGGTAATCGCTCGAAGACGATCTTCCCGCTCCCAAGTGGCTTCATCCTCTGAGTGGTTCGACCACCGAACTTTGAGGAACTTGATCACACGGTTCCTCGCTCGCTCAGCTTCTTCGAGGATACGAACGGGCGCCACGATAAGATGATCTTCCGCACATCGATATTTTCCAATGGCGTTTCTCTACAGAACACGAAGGCACTTCTTCAATTGCGATACGTGGAACACATCATGCACCCTCAAGTGTAGCTGGCAAGTCTAACTTGTAAGCAACAGCCCCACTTTCTTGATGATGCGACACGGCCCGACATATCGAGGAGCCGCTTTGCCCTTGACACCAAACGACGGTGTCCCTTCAAAGGTGAAACTTTGAGATACACAAAGTCATTGGGCCGAAACTCAACTCACGGCGACGCCGACCGCATAGCTCTTTCGCTCGGATCGAGCCACGCGCAAGTGCTCACGAATCAATCGCACTTGACTTTCACCTCATTGATGGAATTCGCCAAAGAACCGCTCTCCCGCCGACCGGTTCAATGGGGTTCGCGCCCCATACAAAGCCTCAAACGGTGCCATACCGAGACTAGCTCGAAGCCGTTGTTGTAGGAGAACTCGCAAGCGGTAGGCACTTCTCCCAATTCTTCCCATAGGAAAGAACACAAGCACTGAGCATATCTTCAAGAACTTGGTTGACTCGCCCGCTCGACCATCACCGAGGATGATAGGGTGAATGAAAGAAAGACGGTCCCCATGGCTTCCTCGTAAATCGTGCCATAGCCGAGAAGTGAAAAGAGAGCCACGATCCGACACAATCGCTCGTGGCACACCATGCAAGCTCACAATGCGGGAGATATAGAGATCCGCCAATCGATCGACACCGAGAGTGGTGGCATCGCGTAAAATGTGCTACTTTCGCAATCACAATAACCACCCGTATAGCATCCTTCCCCAAGAAGTACACGGCATCAAAGTGATGAAGTCCATACCAACGAATCCCATTTCCACTCGTATAGGCAAGGGTCGAGGAGACCGCTGACGCCGATGCTCGCCTTGACACGACAAAGATATGTCACATCCGCCACGAACCCGCAATCTCGCTTCATGCGAGTCCACCGTAATCTCGACGCAGATCTTGGTACATCTTGGTAGCCCCGGATGGATGGACAAAGGCGAATCATGGGCTTCCGGCGATCAAATCCCGCAACTCGGGACCTTTGGGACCACGAGACGCCGCCAAACCACACAACACCGTGCTCATCCTCTCGGAAACACTTTGCCGAACCATCCCCGATGTTCTCGCTTGATTTTACGCACGCCATCATCCGATTGCCGTCGCTTGATCTCGATCCACCAAGGTTGGTTGCACAACCAAGGCAGCAAGGGAACCATGCTCAACCAAACCAAGTTGAGACGCTGGAATTTCGCAAGCGCAGTTGTCGCTCTGGATCATCGAGTATTGCAATACACTTTTCGCTAAGTGCATCAAGAACCACATTGGCTTTGCTGGTGATGATCGAATACCCATATCATAATCTTTGATTAATTCTAGCCATCTCTCTCGCTCGAGGTTCAGATCCGCCGAGTGAATAAGTATTTCAAACTCTTGTGATCGGAATACACCTCACGCGGTTTCGATCAAATAATGCCGCCAAATCTTGAGTGCATGAACCATCGCAGCAAGCTCTAAATCATGGGTGGGATAATTGAGCTCATGAGGTCTCAATGCCTAGATGCATAGGCAATCGCTTTGCCTTCCCGCATAAGAACACACCGAAGTCCCCGACGAGAGGCATCGCAATAAATATCAAGCTCTTGTGGATATCGTGAAGAGTAAGGACTGAGTCAAGTCAATCGCTGCTTGAGCTCCCGAAAGCTCTCTCACAAGCAGAGGACCACACAAACTTCTTGTCCTTCTTGAGCAATTCACCATCGGCTTTGCGATCTTGGAGAAGTTCTCGATAAAGCGCGGTAGTAGCCCGCTAAACCAAGAAAACTCCGCACATCGCTGGATCGACGGCCGGCCCCAAGACGTAACATCGCCGACTTTGTGGGATCCACAAACTATGCTCCACTGAAAGAACATGGCCCAAGAATGCCACTTCCTTCAACCGAACTCACATTTGTCGAACTTTGCATACACTGATGCTCCCATAACTTGCCCAAAACAATCTTCACCGCCAAAGATGCTCGCTTCATCTTGGAATAGATAAGAATGTCATCAATAAAGACCACCACAAATTTGTCCAAATACTCCATGAATACGGAATTCATAAGGTTCATGAACAATGCTGGAGCATTGGTCAAACCGAAAGACATGACGGTGTACTCGTACAGGCCATAACGAGTAGTGAAAGCCGTCTTCGGAATATCCTCACTCGATCCGACTTGATGATAGCCCGATCTCGGATCAATCTTGAGAACACCGAGCTCCGCATAACCGGTCAAAAGATCATCAATGCGGGCAGAGGATATTTGTTCTTTACCGCTCACTTCATTGAGAGGACGGTAATCAACACACATGCGCAAAGTCTTGTCCTTCTTCTTCACAAAGATCACCTGACAACCCCAAGGAGATGAACTGGGACGGATGAAACCCTTTGCTTGGAGCTCGCCAAGCCGCTTCTTCAATTCTTCTAGCTCATTGGGAGGCATCCGATACGCGCTTCAAATCGGAGCGTGCACGGGCAGCAACTCGATGACAAACCTGTGTCTCGAACCGAGGCATCCTGTGCAAATCTTCAGAAAACATCCTCAAAGTCGATACTATGGGAACATCCCGAACTGCAAGGTCCGCTTTGTCTCTAATGCACATAGATGTGGCCCCGCACTGCGCGAAAATCCGACCGCTTGTTCAAGGGTCGGTAAGATAGACAATCTTCTCCGCACAATCGACCGCCCCAAGTGTTGGGACAACCAATCCATGCCAAGAATCACATCCAAAGTCGTTGAATCGAAAGTAATGAGATTTGCCAAAATCCCACTCCTTCAACTATGATAGGAACATCCCGACATCAGAATCGCCTCTCATTTCCGAACCCGAGAGCGGATGAGCAAAGGAACCCCAAAGGTACACAAAGGAAGACTACTAGCAGCAAAGAAATGATCTTGAAATAAAAGAATGCGATGCTCGTAATCAAATAATACCGCAAAGCAGGACGAGAATTAACAAGAAGTGTACCCATCACGACATCCGCGCCTCCGAGCCTCTCACCGATAGATGGTTGACTCGACCACGCCGCACTCGGGTCTTCGACAACCTTCCGTCGCGGTGATCGCTTCCCCGCCCGCGCCCTCCATTAGGACGAGGTCTGCCGCAACACTCGAGGCGTGCATTCGCATAATGGCCCTTGTTGTGGCAATAAAACAAATCACCTCGCCGCCGGATTGCGGAGACCGCTCTCTGCTGGATCGCAGCGCACGTGGTCAAACACGCCCGCGTGGGCGAGGAGCTGGTGCAGATGGTCTCGGTCTTTGGTGGAGCAAAAGAGCGGCCATCAGTGCCGCCCACCGAGGACTAACGCAGGCCGTGTGAGTAGACCGATGCGCCTCCCATTTGCGCTATGGACTCGCCCGCTTTCGCCTTATGCTCAAGCAACAATGGCCTTATCTACCAAGGCTCGAAAGTCCGAGAAGTCCACAATAGATAGCTTGTCCCGCAGCCTCTGACAAGCCATCCATAAACTTCTCCTCGCTAGCCTCATCTCGAGGCCACCTCACCCGAGCATAACGAGCCAAGTGATTAAACTCGATAGATACTCCGTCATGCACTTGCGCTTGCTTGAGCGCGAGGAACTCCTTTTTCTTCACTTCATCGTGCCATCCGGGATGTGGGCCCGACTAAAAGTCGACCGAACTCCTCCCACGCGACCACATGGCTCGCGGGCCGCATGGCGAGATAGTTCTCCCACCATGAGAGTGCCGCGCTCAAGCCGGTGGGACGCGAAGAGCGCCTTGTCTCGCGCTCGCATCGAGCTATGTTGAGCTTTCGCCAACCATGCGCGAGCCAATCGTCCCATCGAGAGGGTCCCTGAGCGGAGAAAGTCGGCGGCCGCAGACGGAGGAACTCGCAAGTCCCCGCGAGTCCGTGGCCGCCACCACCGCAGGAGTGGAGGTATTCCTAGCAATAACCTCCAAGATACGCGTCTCGTCCATGCGGTTTCGCCGATCGAGCGAGCACCTCACCATGGTCGGAGGAGGGGAAGCTCCTCATCATGACCACCACTGATCGCCACGCTGCTCTCCCGCCATCCTGTTTACTAAGACAAGTTTAGCAACAAATTTAAGAGCAAGAAAGCCCAAAATTCTCAAAGCAGTCTAAACAAACACAAGGGTGATAAAGTTCGACCAACAAAAATCGACACATAACTACTCCCTTTACATCTTACCCTATTATCCCCACAAGTTTTAGTTGGATTAAACTTCATGGTTCTCCCAAACTAATTCCACCGGTAGTAACTATCTTTTGAAAGGTAAAGAGAGAAACCAAGTTTCAAAACTTAAATTAGAGTAAGATGAGAGTAGAATAGCTAAGATAGGTAAGGAATAAAATCTGAGAATCGCTTTAGGTTTTCATCAACCTTTTATACTTTGAAAATAAGCTTTCTAAAATATCCTAAGGACGACTATGCTTGGTTATTACGGTCGTAATGGCTCGATACCAACTTTAGAGGACTCCCGCTTTATTTGGTTTGTAATGTTTAACCAACCACCGGTCCTAACATCACAAATCAAATAAATCGATCTCTGGATATGTATACTTCCTAAAGCGATACACACCCCGGTACAAAATTAGACATCAACTCCATTCCACACATAGAGTCCAAACACCACACTTCCAAACGGAAGATAAACAAATAGTAACAATATTACGTATATAGGCCGGCTGTGCCAAAGATACACAAATAACGTAACGATAAATGAAGCAAAGCGCCATAAGATGGCTATAAACAAAGCCAATCGGTGTGCCTTCAACCCACAAGGCATCCGACCGACCGCCAAGACTAGTCGTCACCCACGGCGACAAAGACACTCACGTATGAGGACCCCGAGGCTCACCCTCTTCCTCTCGCAACAAAAACATTAAGCAAAGCACCGAGTACAAAGATTGTCTTTGTACCCGCAAGACTGACGTGAACTAGCGCACTGATCATATGCTACATGCAGCTTGTTTAGTGGAGGCCATATGTTTCATTTGCATAAAGCCAACTTTCATTTGCAATAATATAATACAGCTTTAAAGGCAAGTTTGCAATTCATTTTTAAGATTGAAATAACAGAAGGATAGTAATAACAAAAGCGTAAAGATAAACAACCTAGAAGTGACTATCCCAATAGTCACCATTAACAATAGCACGAATCCCGCATTCGCACTCACCCATCAAGTTTTAATTTAAATGTTGTAGTCTAACTCTTGAAAAGCTTACCCAAGCGTGTCCATCACCTAGACGAGGCTATTCGAATAGTTTTTAACCTCGCAGGGTGTACCATCGCACTCCACACCTCGCATCGCTTTAAGCCAAAGCACACTTCCAAGGTATGCCGCACTGACTAAGTCCTACGAGACTGCTTTCCAATATTGTGTATCAACCTCGAGCCGCTCGTATGGGTAGAAACACCATACGCTACATGGTAAAGCCGAAAGACAACTACCCACTCAGATAAAGCTGACAACTACCATGCTCCCACCTCCGTCCCTCCCGCGACCTCCCGCGACCGGGACCGATACACGCCAAAGTACTAGGTCAAGAGAGGTCCCATATACTCTAGTGTGGTTAGCACGCCAAATGCTCGGATAAAAATTCACTCACAAGATGTTCGGTCCTTAATTGACCCGGCACCTTTCCACCACACCTAAGATCACACCAATCTTACCATTGTGCCCAAGGCCCAAATCATTTTTGTTTTCATTTTTAGTTTTGCAATTAAACATAGCAGAAATGTCAAACATAAAGTTGTAGTAAATTTTGTGTGATCAAGGTTACCGACAAAAGTCGATAACCGCTCAGCTTCTACCGATAGCTAAGCATGTCTAAGCAAGTTGACCGGATCTACTAAGTGACAAGAGATCACCCAATGACCTCTAATCACAAAGAAATAACCTAGGCTCAGGTAGTAGAGATCAATATTTTGTCTACAGGATATGCAGCTACGGATTTAACTAATCAATTTAACACAAATTAAGCAATGCATACATACAGTTGAAACAAAATATTAGACTTTAAAATACTGGGATTAACATGATCAAACTGCTTGCCTGGATGCTGTTGCTCAATAAGGTGCGGAGGATCGTCCTCAGGGTTGCCGCAAATATCGAAGCCTAACGATCGAACACAACAGCAAATAAGGACGAATAACACCGACAAAACTCAAGCATACAACAACATCAACTCAGCCAAAATTCACACAGCAGCCTAAACAAGATATTACAAATTCTTAGAAACAGAGAACAAATCATGTTTAGGCTTTTATGAATTTTCTATGAATTTTCTAGGAATTTTCTAAGCTAACAATACACATGAAAACACTAGTTAATTACTTAACAAATTTTCATGATCAGAAACAGTGTGTAAAACCTACCCTAATAGTTAGTATACTGAAAATGAAATTTTACAAAATTGGTTTCATTGAATTTGGACAATTATTAAAAGAGATATGCATTTTCTAATTTAGAAGATACATAAGACATCATTTTATTAGCTAACAGGTTTTGCTACAGAGACATGGATGAAACTAATTTTAGTAAATAATACATTTAAAATGAAAATTAACAGACTGGTTTTATGCAATTTGGATAAAAATTGAATTAGTTATGCATTTTACAAGTTTAATTGATTTAATACCAACGTAAAAGCATTTCGTAAATACTAAAGCACTAAATACTTCTTCTACCGACGCACGGCTAGCCCCACCATCGACAGATGGGCGCGCAAAACGCGACTGTGAGGATCGCTGCGATAAAGTGACGCCGGCGATTCTAAGAATACGCTTTGACATATCAATGCGCAAACTTAACCTACTCACAAAGAAATACGCTTCCCAACAGAGAAAACACATTAAGAAAACTACACAACTCCAATCGACATCATGGGCCCACAAGCAGAGACTCAAGGTGAAATATAACGGTTGGATTAAACGATTTCTAAACGTGATTAGCCAATGTGGCCCCTGGCGAGACTCAAACTAAGCAAGATTGAGTTAAACCGATTATCACCGGCGGTTCACCGCGAGCACGGTAACGCATGGCGCCGCGCAAGAACCGATTTTTGCAAACTAGGAGGTTTCGGCAAAAGAGTGGTACCTTCGGTTCGCAAGGACCTCGCGAACTCGATGACGGTGATGCGAGCCCAATGGTCACCGGAGGCGAGCCGCGCGAACTGAGGCGGAGAAGAAGACACGGCGCCATGAGAAGACGCCGCGAGCTTCTAGAAGACTGAAGGTGCGCTTAAGCTTCGCCTCAACACCGTGAACAAGAAGCACACGATAACTCCGACGAAGAAAGCTCGAGATGGCCGGAATTTCCACGCGCGAAGACCGAGCTTGGAGAAGAATGGGTCGACGCCGCAGCCGATGCACAAAAGGCGTAAACAAGCCCACCGTTAGACTCGCATCATCGCGATCCTAAAGGACCAAGTGACGAGGTTAGAGGCTCACCGTAACGCAAACGAAGCAGGGGCCGCCCAACCGGAGTTGGAGACGACGAACACGATCCCGGCGATACATCGACACCGAGGGCTCGGGATGGGCAAACGGAGGCGGCGCCGAAGCGTGGATCACGCCGCGCGGTCGCTGGCTCGAGGGCGGCGCTAACACGGCGGCGCCGCTCGGTTCAACTCCGCCGAGACAAAGAAACGCGAGAAAGCACGAGGAAGCAAGGGAGAAAAAGTGGGTGAGCTCAGGGGCTTTATGGAGTCACGGCGATGCCTCCTAGCCGGACACGAGGGCATAAAGGTGGCAGCGACGAGGTACGTGGCAAACATGCGTGATCGCCGGTGTGCTCCGGTGAGACGCGGAGAAGACGAGGACGAAACTGACAAGTGGGACCCACATGTCAGCGACAGGAGCAAAGCGGTGCGAGCCGGAGGTTCTACTCGATCGGAAAGATGCTGACCGTTGGATCTGAGATGGACGGTCGAGATTGATGTATGCATTCGGACAGGTCGGTTGCATACGCGACGTGGATCGTTCGATCTTCATCGGACGGTCACGATTGATTGGACTCGCGCGCGGTGCGTTTAGTTGACGCGACCGAGTCAAGTGGCGCGGTCGGACTCGAGCCTGAGGTTGGGTCCGAGCCCGAGGAACAGTGATTTTAGTTTTTGATTTAAAAGACAGAGAGGGTTTGGGAAATTTTTAGAGGTAGCTCCTGAGCTCCAAAAATTTCGAAATTTTTATGGTAGCTACTAGAGACAGAGAACAACCTTGTATAATTTTTCCAGAACTTTTATGCACTGCATTGTTCTAGAGAAAATTCACAAGCTGCTGACAGGAGTTTGACCAGATTTCAAACAGAGTTGACTTGGCCATTTGAAATAGCAAACAAACTCTAAAAATTGTGAAATAATTCAGGAGGTAGATAGGATGATCAAGATGACAGGAAAAATATTCCTAGGGATGATCACAAGTTTGAAGGCTAAGAATGTTGACAACAATTTCCATTCACAAGAATTTAATTCTAGAAAATGGAAATTGCTAGGGAAAATGTAGAAACTTTCAAATGATTTGAAGAGACAACAAAAGTTTTTATTTCTCCTCAAAATTTTACATTTGAAATACAAACCCTAAGTTAGGGCTGTTACACATTTGAAACATAAGTCTGAAACTTGGGATGTTACACGTGTCCATAGTTATGGACGTGTCTGGGGATTTCACATGAGAGATAGAGTGTCAGAGTGTGAATGGGAAGTTCACTTGATGTGCTCACGACTCCAATTTCTGCTGCTCAGTTGAACAGTATCAAGTTGCTCAGGTGTTCTTCGCCCAAGAGTACGATGAAAGCTTTGCAGATTAGATGTGTTCTCCACTCGATTGCTTGTGGGCATGTTGATTGGCTTCCCAAGTTTTCGTTCCGCTGTAAGGGTTTATTTGTTTCTTTAGCCCTGCGTGGCAAGTTAGTAAACGTTGACCATAAGGTCTAGTTATTATTACTACTATTTGTTAATTTGAGATCTTTTTAGTTAAATCGAATAAATGGATGGTATTTCATCATCGCTTTCTTGTGTGGGCTAGCCGCTAATCGGGACTTGTTCGTAATACACTGAGGATTTCTGAATCGTATTTTTTGATCCTGACAGAGGTGGTATCAGAGCCATTTGTCTATAGAACGCAACCTTAGTTAGCATGGTCATTTTAGTCAAAAGCTTCAAAACTTATTTTTTTAAATCAAATCAACTTAATTTGATTTAAGTGGTTGTTCTTTTCTCATCCACTCTAATTATTTTCTCATCTCAGTCTATTCTAACCTTATCCCTTATCATATTCTACTCTTCCTCATCTTGTCCTAGAGATCTTGTCTCTTGTCTTTTCTGAATTTTGATTTGTAATCTTAATTTGACCTTCTTATCCTGTTAATTTCTTTAGATGGTTCAAGCGTATTGTGACCAAAGAGGAGATTGGCCTAGAGTTCTTCAGTGCTTGTTGCAGAGTTTGGGGACATGCAGAGGTGCAACTTACTTCACCAAGGAAAAGAAAGTGAAGAGGCACAGAATCGGATTCGAGTCAAGGGTATATTTCATCATCAGGATTGGAAGCCACATCCGTCACCACAGCAAGAAGTGCAACAACAAACTCGAGGACATTTTAGTAGTCAAAGTTGCCCCAAAAGCCGTTCGAAGGATTTGCAGATTTCACCGGATCAGTTTGACCAAGTTGATTCGGAAGCATGTGATGCAAGTTGCGCGGTGCTAGTTGTTCTGAGCTAGAAGAAGAATTGGAAGAATTTTCACTCCATCGCCAATTCCATTGTGTCACCTACTCTACCAACTCCAAAGAAAGGCATCCAATCACCGCAATCATCGGAGTATCTTCGCCGCTTGTTCCAACTTTTCGCCTAGAGTCTCCACCGTAGTTTCCAACTCATGGGTGTTCTACAATGATTCGGATCAAGAGTTTGAGGAGTCTCGCGTTCACCCATCCGGTGGGAGCCATCATATTAGAGTTCTTAGTAGCTTTTTTAAATCGTTGTTGCAATAGGTTTTTTTGTTGTGTGTAAGTGGGAGCTGTAGTTTTGTTGTCAAGCATTATGTTGCAGTCACACTAAGGCTTTAATTCAAGAGTTTAATTGTTCCTTCATAGCATTCCACTATGTCTTTTTGTCTTTTGTCCATCGGATAATCTAATTTCTCCTAATTGTTGTTTCTATCTTGTCTATCCCATCTATTGTGCTATTCCTCTCATCTACATTGCTTTTCTATCTTACCTATTAAACCTGTGGAGAATCATCATAGATGGTTGACACTCGCAACACCTCAAGCCGCATCATCCGATGATGCCAATGCCAATGTCAATGCTAGTGGCCACCCTGGTACCGGAGTCGCAGATCTAAGCATGGCACAATTTCTAGCAGCTTAGACTCAATTCATGAGTGCGATGATGCAAAATATGAACACTATGATGACTCAGCAAAATCAGACCGCTACGACAATAGTCATCTTGTTGAATTAGAATAATCAGAACAATCAAGCAATAGCTGTTTTGCTGCCAGCTCATCAACATTCCAAGTTATCAGAGTATATGAGGACTCGTCCGCCTACGTTTTCTCATTCCTCAAAACCTTTGGACGCAGAAGATTTGCTTCGCTCTATTGAGAAAAAACTTGCCATTGTTGAGTGCAATGATCGTGAGAAAGTTCTTTATGCTTCACATCAGTTGGAGGGTACAGCCGTAGAAAGGTGGGAGAACTACACTGCAGCTCATGGGAATTATGAAGCTATTACTTGGGAGAAATTTTCAACAACTTTTCATCAAGCTCATGTTCCAGATGGTACTGTGGAAATAACAAAGAATGAATTTCGTGAGCTACAACAATGAAACATGTCTTTCAGTATCTCAACAAGTTAACTCAACTTTCTTGCTATGCTCCAGAAGATGTTGCTAGAGATAATGCACATCAGAAGCGATTCAAGTGTGGACTTAATCCTGGTCTGAAAGTGCAAGTTGTCGAAAATAATTATGTGGATTTTCAGCACATGGTGGATAAAGCCGTACTCATCGATGATTCTCGTCGTAAGTTGGTTGAATCTCGCAAAAGGAATTTGATGCAACATGGTGTTCATTAGAATCATCTACAGAGAGCTAGAACCAATACTCAGCGGCATTTTCATCCTAATAATTCATCTATCGGATTCAGAATCCCTACACCAGTATCTCATGCAAGAAACTCAGGAATTCCCAATGCTAATAACAACAATAATCATCAACCTTAGAGGATTAACAATTCAACTGCAACAGTTACTTGTTACAACTGCCATGAGACAGGTCATTATGCCAACAAGTGTTCGCAGAAGCAAGGACCGACACCAATTCCTTTCAATTTGGGAGCTACGCCAGCCAGGACTTATTTGTTACGAGTAGGAAGAGGAATGCTGTAACACCCCGGCTTAACAAAAGCCCAAAATATCACCTACAACTACTATCACTACTAATTTTAATCATTAAACAAGAATCATTGTCAGCTAGACTTAAATAATAATCATTCTACCAAAAGACAAGTCATAAATTTTAGCAACTTAAATTCTATAAACCGAATGGAATAATTAACACATAACTACTTACTACTATCAACACTGGCAAAACTATCTAGTCAACAGATAAGCTTAACATCTAAGCATGTAACCAAGAGTTAAATAGGTAATACAATGTCCATAGAAAGCAGAACCATGCGAAAATAGAAATTCCACAAGTTAACCATTTATTACATTTAAATTTACTAACTGAACTTTAGCTAAGTGAAATAAATGTCTAGTGATGTGAAGTGCCCAAAATTGCTATCATTCCATGATCTATTCCCTCCCGATGCATGTCATCTTCAACGATCACCTAAAATGACAAATAACAAGATTGAGTCCAAGACTCAGCAAGTACAAGTCAGAATAGCCATACACAAGCATCATTTCATCAACAATACATCTTCATCACAAAACATACAATTAATTTCTCATGAGTGCAATGCAATGCAATGCAAATCATGCTCATCCCACATCTTCTCTTCTGCATATACCGGTATAGCGGAGTGTTACATCCGTCAGTGTTCATTCATGCCCGTATTATCAAATGCGGGGACCCATTGCCCATATCTTAAATCTGGGAATCTCAATGCCCACTCCTGTGGGTATATCATGCCAACATGCATGCTTGATATGAAATAAAATGAACAATCCACAATATGTTTTCATAAGAATTACCAATTATCGATCATCATAAACACAATGTGAAATAAACATTTTCATCATACTTAATCATATTAAGCACGCATCAAATCAACAATATTGCCCAACACACAATATCGTACTAAAAATTGTACTTGCCTCAACTGTGTGATGAGTGACGACGAGAAGAGGGCTCTAACCCTGGTCTCACACCACCACCTGACATTCATAAAACAGGCTAACAATATCATCTAAAAGTACACCACATTGTAACAAAACTAGATGTAACACCCTGGCCAAACGGAAGCCAAGATGCCACCTAATTACTCTAACAATCTACACATTGCGGAAGAATAAGAAATAATTAAATCAACCAAATGACAGCATTAACATAAACATGACGTGATGAAGGTATCTTTCCTTCACCTTCTAAGTTATTTAATACCGATAATCAATAAAGAAGATTCACATGCAGTAATAAATCAACGTCATAGTGGAGAAGGTGCCCTTCCTTCTCCAATTATAGTTTAGTTATTACAGTTCAATCATTAACGAATGAAATATGGAACTAAATTTAGTCTTGAACATGAATTTGATGTTGTGAACAAGTAGTGCGTGTCTACTCCCTCCCAAGCGAGCCAACATCAGGGGTTACCTAAAAGAAACAAACAACGCAAGAGTGAGTCCACGACTCAGCAAGTACAGTGAGAGAGACAGAATATATATATATATAAACAGGATTTCACCATTTAAGAATGCGAGCATTGAATCGATTGAGTACTTAAGAAATACTTGAAATGCATGAATGAAATCAAGGATGGACTGCACACATGCTTATACCGGTATAGCGAGTGATACACCCGTCGGTGTTCACTTAAGCCCGCATCTTAACAAAAATACGGGGATCCACCCCGTATGAAGAACGTTTCATACGGTGTCCAAAGTTGCCCATTCGAATTAATGGGTCTTACATGCCCATCCTGGAATTGATGGGTCTTTCAAATCCACTCCCGTGGACGGGACATGACAATGTCCAACATTGCCCACATTGGAATGGTGAGACTTGAAATCCACTCTCGTGGATGAAATATGCAAAAATGAATGCATAACATGGATTGAGAATATTGAAAGACATGATATCTAAATATGGATATAACACATATATCAAAACATAAACAATCCACCTTCTCATGTATTATATGGAATCACAACAGTATCATAAAAACATTCACCAATCACAATCGATAAAGGTGGCAAGGTACTTGCCTTCCACGATGCGACACGCTAGCCGGCAAAGATGGTTCTCCTAGATCTGAGACTCCACCTCCTAAATAAATAAAATAGCTACCATAAGGACATGATAAACCCAATACTACTAATCGGTGTTCTACCCCGCTACCCTGACAACTCAGGTCTAAAACAAAAGCTGAAACTGAAAACAACAATTTCTGTCATAACTTAATTCTGGACAGCGGCACGGTAATTGACATATCTTAATATCTGGAGGTCAAAAAGAGGTAAGCCCAATTTCTGTATATTCTTAACTGACTAAACTACAAAACTCTAGTTGACATGGTAATCCAACTCGGCCAATTTAAAAGGCTAACAGTTGTTTGAAATAGCAGTACAGAATCTGTCCGAACATAATAAACAGCAGTACTAAAACGTCCATAACTTTTAAACTACAACTCCGAATTGAGTTTTCTTTATCAATCTGAAGAGGTTATGAAATTATCTACATTAACCTAGTTGGGATGAAACCCTGATTCGTCAATTAACATACACCTATTTTAAAAGACAACTTAAAAGGTAATTCTCGTCAGAAATCTGGACAGCAGATATTAAATCTATCATAACTTTTGACTCGAAAGTCGGAATGAGGTGATCTTGGCGGCCACCGAAATCTAAGAGCATCCTTTAACTATCTCTAGGAGACCAGAATCCCTAATTCTGCCTCCAAGCACACGAAACAGGACCCGAAATAATCTGGACAGAACCAGCTTCTAATCGCAGCGAGTCTGCCTAATCAAATATGTATCCAAATCACGTCTACCAACAATCAAACAACGAGGCTCGCAACGTTACCCTTGCTGCAACCAGGAGTAGGGGAAGAACCCTTGGTGATGATGATCTTCCTCCTTTCCCCTCCTTTGGCCGAAGCAACCAGCAGCCCACCTTGAATCTCATAACACCAACCGCGGGAACCTCGGAAGGTTGGTTGGGGCAGCACCACAAACAGGAGGAGCAGCCATGGGGAGATGGGGCGGCTCCAAGGCAGGCGCAAGGGAGGAGAGGAGGGAGGGTGGCGCCAAGAGGGAAAAGAAGGGAGGGGTTCGCCAAGGGAAGAAAAGGGGCTAGGGTTAGCACCAAGGGGGAGGGGCGCATGGGCCTAGGCCCATGGCCGGCCAAGTGGCCTGGAAAGGCTATCCGGAGGCCCAAAACCCTAAACCACTCCGAACACCGAAAAATTTAGCTAGCCGAAAATTCCCCGATTAAGATCTTTCTTTCCCGAAGAAAAACAGGGTATGACATTCTACCCCCCTTAATAGAATTCGACCCCAAATTCTACTCACGAAACGGACACAAGAGCAGAAGACTAAGGAATTGAAAACATAAATTTAACACGTACCAGCAACAAATAGGTCTGGATACTGCTCCCGTATGCGAGATTCTAACTCCCAAGTGGCCTCTCTCTCAGATTGATGAGACCAAAGAACCTTTACATACTTCAAGGTCTTATTCTCGTAACCCGCCTCGACTCTTCTAGAATTTTCACCGGTCGGGACTCAAATGTAAGGTCCCGCTCAAGGCTCAACGGCCCAATGGAATTGCATGCTCGTGGTCAAATAAGAACTTCTCAACATGGACACATGAAACACATTGTGAACTCCGCCATAGATTCGGAAGATCCAAACGGTAAGCCAAATTTCCAACTCTTGCCACAATCGAACGGTCCAATGTACCTCGGGCTAAGCTTCCTTTGGTACCAAACGCATTTATGCCTTTGGTAGGCGAAACTCGTGAGGACTCGTCACCCACTTTGAACTCCATTCTCGCCTCCTAACGTCCGTGTAGCTCTTCTGTCGGCTTTGAGCAGCTAACAAATTCTTTCTAACTTCTGCCACTCTTGCCACAGCTTGTCGGACCCATTCTCGACCTAAGATCGCCCGCTCTCCCACCGCATCCCAACACAACGGGATCTGCATTTTACCATAAAGAACTTCAAATGGTGCAGCTCGAATACTGGAGTGATAACTATTATTATAAGCAAACTCTACCAAAGCTAGATGGTCTTCCCAACCTCCTTTCCAAGACATAACACAACATCTGAGCATATCCTCAAGCGCCCAATGGTGCGCTCGATCGACCATCGGTTTGGGGATGAAACGCGTACTAAGACGGTTGTGTGCCCAAAGCATTCGCAAACTCTCCCAAAACTTGGAGACAAACTTAGCATCTCGATCCAAACAATCGTCTTTGCACCTCGTGCAACCGCACTATCTCTCGCACATAAAGAGGAGCTAAATCACTTGCCGTGTTAGTCGACGATAGGAATGAAATGTGCCGACTTACTAAACCGATCCACTATGACCCAAATAGCATCCTTTCGCAGCTGCGTGCGCGGGTAATCCAACTACAAAATCCATAGAGACGCCATCCCATGGCCACATCGAACCTCTAAGGGTTGCAACAACCCCGCTGGTCGCTATGCTCACCTTAACCCACGGCAAACTCCACATGATGCCACATACCGAGCAATATCAACTTTCATCCTTTTCCACCGTAAACTCTTCTTCAAATCCTTGTACATCTTGGTCTCACTGGATGTACAGATACTGGTGCGTGCGCTTCCTTTAGTATCTCATCCTGACTCGTGCCTTCAGCGCACACATAGTCGACCTTAAATCGCAATGCACCGACTCATCTATACCAAGTGGCCCCGCTTGCCCTCATCTAGGCGCTTCTCACACGTCAAACATCCGATCAAGTCATTGTGCTTTCCACACTGATCCGAATAGTTGACTCAAGAAGCAAACGGTTTCGATTGGGCCGCACCGCAAAACAAAGGAGATATCCATACGCCTAAATCAGCAATGAGACAATCGAGAGTAGGAGGTGTCGCTTATGCTCAGTGGCATCGGCTACAACATTTGCCTTGCCCTGATGATACCGAATGGTGAGATCATAGTCTTTATCAACTCCAACCATCTCCTTTGCCTCAAGTTTAACTCTTTCAGGTAAAGATGTATTTGGACTCTTGTGATCAGTGAATATATCACAAGATTCGCCATACAAATAATGACGCCAAATCTTCAAAGCAAGAACCACTGCAGCCATCTCTAAATCGTGAGTAGGATAATTCTACTCATGCTTCCTCAACTGTCTCGATGCATAGGCAATCACCTTGCCATCTTGCATGAGCACACAACCAAGTCCAACTCTGGATGCATCTGAATAAATTGTGAAACGCTTTCCTGGCTCAGGAAGAGTAAGAATTGGAGCGGTCACCAGCTTATCCTTCAAAGTACTGAAACTGCGTTCGCACGCCTTTGACCACTGGAACTTGATACCTTTCTGCGCACAATTGGGACAACGGTCTCAGCAATGGTAGAGAAACCTCCACGAAACGCCTGTAATACCCAGCTAAACCCAAGAAACTCCTTACTTCCTTGACATTTGTTGGTCTCTTCCATTCTACCATCGTTGAGATCTTGCTAGGATCAATCAAATGCCATCTTGATTGATTACATGGCCCGTAAAGCCAACTCGTAAATCCGTAATTCACACTTTTCAACTTGGCGAAACGGTGCTCTCTTAAAGTCTCGAGAACCACCCTCAAGTGTTGTTCATGATCCTCCTCTGTCTTGGAATAAATCAGGATATCATCAATAAACACCACCACAAAGTCATCAAGATACCGGTGCAGCATACTGTTCATAGCTTCCATGAACACTGCAGGAGCATTTGTTAGTCCAAATGACATAACTTTATACTCATAATGGCCATACCTCGTAGAGAAAGTCGTCTTCTCAATATCTTGTTCCCGAACTCGTATTTGGTTATACCCTGACTGAAGGTCAATTTTAGAGAATACATTGGCTCCCTTCAGCTGATCAAAAAGATCCTCAATACGGGGCAAAGGATATTTATTCTTCACAGTGGCCTGATTAAGAGCCCGGTAGTCCACACACATACGCCAACTGCCATCTTTCTTCTTAGTAAATAGAACAGCGCACTTACGGTGAAACACTACGCTAATCATACCTTTGGACAGCAGGTCGCCCAACCGCTTCTTCAACTCCTCTTGGAAGGGTCGTACAAACGATAGGGAGACATCGAATAGGTCGGGTTCCCAGCACAAGATCTATACGAATTCAACTTACGCCTGGAGGCATCCCGGAAGATCCATAGGAAATACATCAGGGAACTCATTTGCCACCGGTATTTCTTCAATGCACAAGGAAGATTCAGTGTTCTCACCGAGAGACCAAAGCAACCCAATGGTTGAGATATGACGATCGGAAAATGATCAGCCAACATCGACAAAGATTCAAACGGCGACCGCCTTGAAACACCGCCGCCGACGGAGCCAACAAAGTTACTATTTTCCGTAGCAACAAATCTTAGCACGGAATCAGATAACCAGTCCATACCCAAAATGTCGCCAAAAGGCGACAATCGAATCACCATAAGGTTGGCGTGAAGTTCTCATCACCAATAGTAATAGAACAGCCAGGACACGCTGTGGAGCTAGAAATAAGACCCCTGAGAATCGACCACCACAGATTCGGATATAAACCGCACTCTCAAACCCGCCCTTCTATCAAATTCTAAGGACACAAAAGAATAAGTAGCCCCTGAATCAAACAGTACAAAGCCTCAAACGAGTCGACAAGCAATGTACCTGTTACCACGTCAGGTCGGCTCACGGAATCAGGGGTAGGCATGGCGTAGACTCCCAATGGCGCCGGGGCAGTGGACGCGCCAACACTACGCGAGGGGTGAACAGGAACTGCTGAAGGTGAAACATACGAAGGTGGTGCAGACGGAACGGGGTTCCAGTAGAACCCTGCAGGTGGCGCAGGAGTAAAAGCTGCAGGAGGAACCCATCCCAAGGAAGCCGAGGCACCGAGGAGGCTAGAGTCCAACCGAGCCCCGAGGTGTACCGAATTAGATATCGCTGGATTGTTTCCACTTGATGATACTAGCTGGATTTTTCTTACACATCGACAACTTGTGGCCCTCCGACCACAATGACGACACGTGCCTCTGAAAGAACACTCTGAAGATCGGTGACCCTCACCACACTTGAAGCATTTCATTCCCTGACCTGGAACCGGGCGCATCTGCAGAAAAGTCGAAGATGAACGTGGCGCCGATGAAGAAGACTGCCCCTGCTGACCTGAACGAGAGTGATGACCCCCCTGAAACCTCTTGGAAGCAGGTCGCTGAGAAGACCCACCTCCACCTCCAAAGCTCCGCTTCTAGCCACTGCCAGAACCTCCAACAGAACAAAGGCCACTAGCCGCTGCAAGGTCGCAAAGGGGATTCTCACCAACTCCATTCCTCTAGCTTGCTCAACCACCGCATCAAATCACGC
The DNA here is from genome assembly GCA_036346255.1 of Ampelocalamus luodianensis. Taxonomy (NCBI): domain Eukaryota; kingdom Viridiplantae; phylum Streptophyta; class Magnoliopsida; order Poales; family Poaceae; genus Ampelocalamus; species Ampelocalamus luodianensis. The sequence goes on from CM070621.1 coordinate 53,351,356, forward strand.
AAGACGATGCCCCAGACCGCGATACTCCTGAACGAGGCCCCGACGAAACCTCTTGGCCTTCTCCAAATCATCATTGGCTACCGCTGGTACAAAGCGCACTGTGTCGTTGAACTCACCATACTGACATCGACCTATGACCTCGAAGTCAACGCGCCAGAGATCGCCCATCTTCTCAACGGCGAATCCGGATAGTACTTTGCTCAATTGCCCCACAAAACTTCCCAAGTAATCGGTCCTCTGACCGGGTCCTAGCGCATGTAACCCCTTCCCACCGATATCGCTTGGCCCTTCAGCTTGAAAGGCCACAAAACGAACCATTTGCACCGAAGTTCATCTCCAACGCATCAAATCGCCGCCCATGTACCGAGCCAATCTGCCGCTCAATCGTACCCCATCAAAAGTGTCAAGTCGGCGACATCCACTCGCGAGACTTATCCTAGTCTCGTGGAACCGCCGCAACGATCGACTCTGAACGGAGACAAAGAAGAAGAAGAAGCAGCGAAGCAGAAGCAGCAGCAGATGAGCCGTCAGACCGCCGACGAGCCGCCGCTCTCCTCTCAAGATTTCAATAATTATAGCCAACGCCGCCGGGCATCCACGGCGGCGCAGCTTGAGCTTCATGGCTGGGTGAGCAATCGAGGCAACCTCTCGCAGCTCCACCGCAGCCTCCCGCGAGGTCGCAGAAACAACCGACCACGCCCACGATCGCGACCACGGCCCTGCAGACGACCACGCCCTCTACCTCTCGCCATCTAAGAACACCACAACCAACAAAACTAAACACTTAACTTAGCATTCTGTAAGAAGCACGAAACTAAACAACAATTGCACAACAAATAAAGCATAACAACCGAAATTGCGGAAACAATGAATTACCCAACCCAACCTACTGTGCACAGTGTGTCAATTTAATAATTTTATTTTAACCACGGACCTAAAGCCCGCTCGATACCAACCGTAACACTCGCCAAACTAAGCCAAGATGCCACCTAATTACTCTAACAATCTACACATTGCGGAAGAATAAGAAATAATTAAATCAACCAAATGACAGCATTAACATAAACATGACGTGATGAAGGTATCTTTCCTTCACCTTCTAAGTTATTTAATACCGATAATCAATAAAGAAGGTTCACATGCAGTAATAAATCAACGTCATAGTGGAGAAGGTGTCCTTCCTCTCCAATTATAGTTTAGTTATTACAGTTCAATCATTAACGAATGAAATATGGAACTAAATTTAGTCTTGAACATGAATTTGATGTTGTGAACAAGTAGTGCGTGTCTACTCCCTCCCAAGCGAGCCAACATCAGGGGTTACCTAAAAGAAACAAACAACGCAAGAGTGAGTCCACGACTCAGCAAGTACAGTGAGAGAGACAGAATATATATATATATATATAAACAGGATTTCACCATTTAAGAATGCGAGCATTGAATCGATTGAGTACTTAAGAAATACTTGAAATGCATGAATGAAATCAAGGATGGACTGCACACATGCTTATACCCAGATAGCGAGTGACACACCCGCTCGGTGTTCACTTAAGCCCGCATCTTAACAAAAATGCGGGATCCAACCCCGTATGAAGAACGTTTCATACGGTGTCCAAAGTTGCCCATTCTCGAATTAATGAGTCTTACATGCCCATCCCGAATTGATGGGTCTTTCAAATCCACTCCGCGGACGGACATGACAATGTCCAACATTGCCCACATTGGAATGGTGGGACTTGAAATCCACTCTCGTGGATGAAACATGCAAAAATGAATGCATAACATGGATTGAGAATGTTGAAAGACATGATATCTAAACATGGATATAACACATATATCAAAACATAAACAATCCACCTTCTCATGTATTATATGGAATCACAACAGTATCATAAAAACATTCACCAATCACAATCAATAAAGGTGGCAAGGTACTTGCCTTCCACGATGCGACGCGCTAGCCGGCAAAGATGGTTCTCCTAGATCTGAGACTCCACCTCCTAAATAAATAAAATAGCTACCATAAGGATATGATAAACCCAATACTACTAATCGGTGTTCTACCCCGCTACCCTGACAACTCAGGTCTAAAACAAAAGCTGAAACTGAAAACAACAATTTCTGTCATAACTTAATTCTGGACAGCGGCACGGTAATTGACATATCTTAAGATCTGGAGGTCGAAAAGAGGTAAGCCCAATTTCTGTATATTCTTAACTGACTAAACTACAAAACTCTAGTTGACATGATAATCCAACTCGGCCAATTTAAAAGGCTAACAGTTGTTTGAAATAGCAGTACAGAATCTGTCCGAACATAATAAACAGCAGTACTAAAACGTCCATAACTTTTAAACTAAAACTCCGAATTGAGTGTTCTTTATCAATCTAAAAAGGTTATGAAATTATCTACATTAACCTAGTTGGGATAAAACCCTGATTCGTCCATTAACATACACCTATTTTAAAAGACAACTTAAAAGGTAATTCTCGTCAGAAATTTGGACAGCAGATATTAAATCTATCATAACTTTTGACTCGAAAGTCGGAATGAGGTGATCTTGGCGGCCACCGAAAGCTAAGAGCATCCTTTAACTATCTCTAGGAGACCAGAATCCCTAATTCTGCCTCCAAGCACACGAAACAGGACCCGAAACAATCTAGACAGAACCAGCTTCTAATCGCAGCGAGTCTGCCTAATCAAATATGTATCCAAATCACTTCTACCAACAATCAAACAACGAGGCTCGGCAACGTTACCCTTGCTGCAACCAGGGAGTAGGGGGAAGAACCCTTGGTGATGATGATCTTCCTCCTTTTCCCCTCCTTTGGCCGAAGCAACCAGCAGCCCACCTTGAATCCTTGCGAACACCAACCGCGGGGAACCTCGGAAGGTTGGTTGGGGCAGCACCACAGCAGGAGGAGCAGCCACAGGGGAGATGGGGGCGGCTCCAAGGCAGGCGCAAGGAGGAGAGGAGGGCAAGGGTGGCGGCCAAGAGGAAAAGAAAGGAGGGGGTTCGGCCAAGGGAAGAAAAGGGTCTAGGGTTAGCACCAAGGGGGGGAGGGGGCGCATGGGCCTAGGCCCATGGCCGGCCAAGTGGCCTGGAAAGGCTATCCGGAGGCCCAAAACCCTAAACCACTCCGAACACCGAAAAATTTAGCTAGCCGAAAATTCCCCGATTAAGATCTTTCTTTCCCGAAGAAAAACAGGGTATGACACTAGATAGACAAATTCGCTCCTAATCGCAACCCAAAACGATATTATTCCTTCACGAACACTATTCTGTCTAAAACAGGACAGTCACCTTAGAAAAATCATAACTTTTGATATTTAGTTCCAAAAATCATGAACTCAGACTTTCTGAAATCTACACACATATTCCCATAATTTCTCAGGTGATTGAAAGATCAAATTATTTCATCTAAATCATTGTTTTTAACTCTGAATATAGATCTGTCATCTTTGGTAACATAGACTTAGAAATTCCATAACATTTAATTGGTACATCCAAAAATAGTGATCTAAGACATTTTGGAATCTCCAGAGAAACAACTACCATAATCAATTTAATCTAATTTTTCTACTCTACAACAAACTTTGCTAACTCAACATTTTTCCCCAACTATCCCCAATAGATAGACAGAACTGTATCACATGCCTCAAAATTCCATAACTCCCATTATACTTGTCCAAAAATTAGGATCTTGGACTCTCTGGAATCATTATTTAGTTATCTATCTAAATCATGCAGACCAAAAGTCCAAATTCATCCATTTTCATATTTTAATTTGCATAATTATGTTCGCTGCCTGAAACCCAGAGACTGAACAGACACTCAGATTGTAAAAGTCATAATTAATTATCTAGTTATTCAAATAATACGATCTAATACTTTCCAGAAAGCTATTGAAATTATCTACCTATCCCTAGGAGGCACAAAACCCTCATTTCATATTTAACGAATTCAAATCTACAGATCAATCAGAACTACAGATAATCAATCAACTAACAGCAGAAAACCAAACTGATATTCGACAACAATTTGCATGGAAAAGGAATTAAACTAGCTATCGGGAAAACAAAAATTACCATAGAACCCAACACTGGATCCCACTGAACTCACCACCAGAATCCCCCTTTCCCCCCCTTTCTTCTCCCTTCCACTTCCATTCTTCTTCTTCCTTGGCTAAAACACCCTGGACTCCCTCTTCTCTTGCTCCTGCTGGCAGCAGCACCAACCAGGGATATGATACAGTACCTGGGGGTGCTAGGGTTCGGCTGCCCCCCTTCCCTCATAAGCAGGCTTTCCCCCTTGGGCCAAATGCCATGGGCCAAGAGCCCGCGGCCCAGGTTGTCCTAAGTTTTCTGGTTTTCCCTTCTAAAGTTTTGAATTTTCTCTTTTAATTCCGTCTATTTCCTTTCTATTTCATTTAATTCTCTAAAGTTTAAACGGGATACTAATTGTAACACCCCGGCTTAACAAAAGCTCGAAATGTCACCTACAACTACTATCACTACTAATTTTAACCATTAAACAAGAATCATTATCAGCTAGACTCAAATAATAATCATTCTACCAAAAGACAAGTCATAAATTTTAGCAACTTAAATTCTATAAACCGAATGGAATAATTAACACATAACTAGAACTTATAAAATAGCAAATGCACTCCGAAAAATTCTAGAAAAATATAGAAAATATATCCAAGCACAAAGAATCCAAATAAAATAGTTTTGATAATAGTTGATATTGACATTAATCACATTAAATTGTTTTTGATTCAAGAAAATTCAGATTAAGCTTTAATTTTAACAGAAAAATTCAAATGGCTATTTTTATTTTTAAAACTTCAAAACCAGACCAAATTTTTGGGATGTTACACTACCTTATCTAACCTATGGAGCTTCACCAGATGGTTTAGACTCATCACAATGCTGCCAATTGTTCAGAAGGGATTGAGCAGACCCCAAGAGGAGCAGTTCCACCCCAAGCACCGCCAATCAACTTGCAGAATTTTGGACCTTTCATGGAAGCTCAGACCTAGATCATGTACACCATGATGAACCAAATTCAGAATATGAACAATAATCAGAACAACAACCACCACAATAACGCTGCACCAGCTACTCATGATCATCATGGACCATCCAAGCTTGCAGAGTTCATGAGAACTCGCCCACCCACCTTTGCTGGGAATGTCTCACCAGTTGAGGTTGATGATTGGCTTCATGTCATCGAAAGGAAGCTACTGACCACCCAATGCAGTGATCATGGGAAGGTTCTCTACGCCACCAATCAGATGGAAGGTATTGCCGCCGAATGGTGGGAAAACTTCTGTGCTGCACATGAGACGCCACAGAATATTACATCAGAAGAGTTTTCTTCAGCTTTCGCTAGTACCATGTGCCAGATGGAATAATGGATCTGAAGAAAGATGAATTCTGCACACTCAACAAAGGAAGCATGTCAGTGACGGACTATCTCAACAAATTCTCTCAACTTGCCCGCTATGCAGCGGAAGATGTCCTCACCGACAAGGCTCGTCAGAGTCATTCTCTGAAAGGACTGAGCTCTATACTGCAAGTCAGTCCGATTGCTCACACCTTTCCAGACTTTCAAGAGCTGATCAACAAAGCTCTAGTTCTTGAGCATAAGCGCAAGGAGTTGGAAGACCACCGCAAGTGCAGAATGGCCCAACAAGGGAGTCATCATGTAATACCCGATTATTCGATATAGAATGCTGTAAAGATTAGAGAGAAATTAAGTTAAAATTCAGAATTTTAGGAGAGGTATGGGCCGCCAACCCATATTCTAGAAGAGGGGAGCCGACCATAGTGGCCCAAGGCCCATGAGTGGGCTGGCAGCCCATTACAAGGCAAGGGAGGGGACCAAACCCTAGCCACATATGCTACAGTAGCCGTCGCGCTACAGAAGCCCCACGCTATAGTAGCGCCATGCTACAGTACCGCCGCCGCCAGCGCTACTCCTCTCCCTGGCGCCATCTTCCCTGATGCTTGTGGTCGGCCGTAGGAAGAAGAAGAAGAGAAAGGAAGAGAGAGTAGAAGGAGAACTTCTTCGTGGGATTTGATCAGCGATCTCCGGTGGTTCTACAAGGGTAACGATCGATTCCCCTCGCTGTTTAGGTTGTTTTAGATGCGAATTTGATTACGTTTAGTGGATCGAATCCCTATTGTAGTTAGAACAGTTCTGTCCAGTACCTTGCGCGACGGTTTTTATGTGTTTATAGTTCGAAAGGCAAGTACAATTTATTTATCTTGATTACTATTTGTGCCACTTGATTGATGAATGTGCAATGAGTAACTCCGGTATTTTTTGTTTCCCTTCATAATTAATATACCATGATTATTCGGTAATATATATATACATTCAATGTATTCATTCATTCCTTCTTTCATATACATCCACGGAAGTGGGTAGTGAAGTCCCATTATTCCAATATGGGCAAGTACCTTGTGATTCTTATTGTTGGTGAATGATGGGTACTTGTTGTTTATACGGTTATTTCTATGATCCATGAGTAGATTCAATGCTTTATGTTCATTTCATGTTCGTTAATCCATGTTTAATGAGATGATATCTTTCATTATTCATAATTCATTCCATTCATTCATTATTCATGTTTCATCCACGGGAGTGGAATGTAAAGACCCATCAATTCCAGTATGGGCACGTAAGACCCACCATTCCAAAGTAGGCAGATTTGGATCCCCGTATGAAACGTTCTTCATATGGGCCTTAGATCCCCGCATTTTATTAAATGGGAGCCTAAGTGAACACCGATGGGTGTGTCACTAGCTATACAGATATAAGCAGAAGTGGAGTTCATGCATTTTATTCATTCATATGATTTCTGTTATTCTAAATTCATATTCTATAATATGACTGTCATGTTCCTATTCGTTTATTCTACATTCGAATTCTATTAAGTGACGATATATTCCTATTCGTTCATCCTACATTCGAATTCTATAATGTGATGTTATGTTCTTACTCGTTCATTCTATTACGTTCTTATTCAGTATGGCTCATATTGTTCTGTTGTACTTGCTGAGACGTGGACTCATTCTTGCTATGTTTACTTATTTTAGGTAAACATTGAAGACGACATGCTTGGGAGGGAATAGTCACGAATCATTCATTCACTTCACATTATTCACTTGTTAATTAGACGAACCTGTTATTATCTTTCTTTTGATAATCTTTGGATTGTAATAACTGGAGTATGATGGTTGATGTTATCCTTTCTTAGGATATGATTGAATTGGTAATTGCCTAAGATCTTCGTATAGTCTATTGATATGATTATCATAGATGCCTCTTCATGATTAGGTAAATAGAGTCTGTTATGTTGTTAGATTCTGTTTCAATTCTTATGTTCATTCTATCAATTGTTGATTCTTACTAATTATTAGTTGATAGATGGATGAAAGTATTTCGTATTGTTGATGTATGTTAGTCTTTTAGGTAATATCTTGGCTTCCGCATAGCCAGGGTGTTACAGTTGGTATCAGAGCGGGCTTTAGGTCCGTGGAAAATAAAATATTAAAATGACACACTGTGCACAATAGGTGGGGTTGGATAATCCATTGCATCCGCATTTCCAGTGGTATGTTTCATTATGCTGTACTGTATTGAATTGCTCCTACGCAATCATTCTTGTTGTTAATCTATGACATGTTATGATATTTTATATCTATGAATTTATTCAATGGTTGTTATGAGGTGATCCTGTATATTCATAATTGATTGTATTGATTAAGCGTGTTGATAACAGATGTTAAGAAGTTGAGGTCGGGGTTGTTGCTCTAGGATTCACCAGGTTACACCACCGTTCGTGGAATGAGAATAGGGGAGTAGTTACCCCGAGTACCATAGTTTCAAGAGTTGAGCGTGAGTTGCTTTAGAAAGTTGTTCTCTTCCTTGATTTATGAATTTGGCAAATTCTTGTTCTGTGGTGGTTGATGAATTTCTCTTGGGCTTGTGGTTCATGGTAGTTGATGAGTTTCTATGGGTCTCTAATGGTTCCCTAACGCAATTACTGTTTTTCGACTATTGAGTTGTTTTTACTACTTGTGATCTTCGTCAATTGGCAATATTGATATTTCCATGGTTGTTCTTTCTTTCTTGTTGGAAAAATATGACTCATTTATTCATTTGACATTTTGGGAAATGAGAGTTTTCCGTTGCAAGTTCGTTAACATGAGAAAGCTTTGGCTCCATGTATTTCTTTTGGATCATTCCGATTGTTGAAGGTTAGAGCATCTCTTTTCTGAAGAAAAGTGTTAAAATCTTTTGATGATACCTTGTCGTGGTTAAGTCGGAGATTGTAACCCAACAAAGTTGTTGGGTATGGGTTTCTATTGATCCCTATTCGTTTTTCAGAACCGCTATTGTCTTTCTGACTGTTGAGCTCTCTTTGTTACATGTAAACGTTGTTATTTGACAGGATTGTTCTCTTTTATGTTAGTCCTATCTTTCTTGTTGATATAGGTGACCTGGTTACCCGTTTGGTAGTTTGGATAAAGGAAACTATCTTTTACAAATTTCATTGAAGAAAGTCGAACCCTTTGTAAGGTTTTGTGGAGTTATGCGAGACTGATGTTAATTCTTGTAGTAATTTGATCACCTATAGTGATATTGCTTAAATGGGAATATTTCAAGTTGTGATTTCATAATCTTTTGGGAGCTCATGAATTATGTGGTAGTTGAAATTATTTTAAATAAAATGATGTATTGGAATGTCCTATTGCTTCTCAAGAAATTCGTGTCATTTAATCTTAAAGACTTGGTCTGAGTTCGCAACGTGAGGTTGCAATCAAAGAGAATTATTATGATGATTCCTTTAAGAAGAGAAAATTTGCTTGTTTGTCGTGATATTCCGTAAATGAAAATGTTTCGAGTTTTGTGGCTGAGGTCATTTGGATCTCATGTTTCATGGGTAGTTGATCTATTTCGAGCAAATATGACGTGTTGAAGAATTTTATTGGTTCTTAATTAGTTCTTGTGGTTTGGACTAAAGACCTTATTTCGTTCGTTGTGGCAAAATGTTGTTTTAGTCAAAGGATTAATTTCAGTGCTAAATGAAAGAGTGCATTAGGAGTATTTGAGAATTGGAGTCAAGTTTTGTAACTTGTGGTTATTTGAATCGTGCCTAAACTTTCTGCTCTTTCCGCACAAGAGTTGTCGAGTTTCGATCGCAAAGTCTTTTTTTTTCTTTTCTTATTGTTTGTTATTCGCTATTCCCTTTTTGAGGGATGTGTGCCCTCAACTGTGAACTCTACTTTCGTTTTCCAAGATCTTCGTTATCAAATTATTTCTTTTGGTTTCGTGCTCACTATGAGGAGCAACGTTTTTCTGTGTAACGAAACTTATCCTTGTTCGCCTCTTTCTTTTGAGAACGATCAACAATTTTGTGTTGCAAAGTTTTACAAGGTGTAAGTTGTCAATTGTTTGGTGGTGGTTAAGTGATTATAGGGGTGAGATTTTGCTACCAAGCTATTGGAAGAGTAGTAGAAGATGAATTGGTTTTAACCTATACCTCTTAGAGGGAATTTGAGTCAAATGGAATGTATGGCTTCGAAGTAAAACTGTATAGTGTTATGACTAAGTAGAACCTATGGTATAGTATAGTTCCAGAACTTCGGTTCATGTTGAAATGTTGGGGAGTATCAAATGTATGGAAACCTTGATCAATTTTATAGAGTAACGCAATTGGAAAGTATTGCGATATTGTGTGGGTGATTCATGATGATGTCAATGAGTGAGTATGTCAGAATTGTGGGGATGTTAGAGATTTAATCCGATGATTTCATTATTTGTTACAAGAGAAATTCATTGTAGAGGTCTTGGAGGTTAAATTTGGGCTTTGCATTTTTATGCTAGACTTTTGGTCGCCCAAAGTTTGTGTGTAGAGGAAGTAGAAAACTGGAGTATTCTGAGCGGTGGAATGATTGTTGATAGAACCCTTCTGATGTAGTTCATGAGCGTGTGTACTAAGGATTTTGAGTTGTTTATCCTTAAAAGTTGAGGTGGTGTAATTGCGTGAGATCTATTCTGAGGTACTTGGGGTGCCATCTGTCAAATTAATTTTTGTCAGTAGAAGGAGTTATCTAGAGTGTTTCAGTGAGATCAATAGAGCTTTTCCACAAAGGTGTGGATGATGTATTTGGGTCTGAGCATAAATGTTGAGGATGTTAATTTAAGAGGTTTGAGCTTGTATGATATGTGATGAATTCGAATTCCAAGGTTTGAGAGAAATTTTATTCCTAAAAGAGGCACCGAGAAAAAGATGTTTTCTTGGGTAGTGTTTTTTTATTCTCATTTTAGCTTTGTGTTGTTGGATCGATGTCTTCCGCAATTTGAGTTGGCTCGTGTTGGAATGTACGATTCTTTGCGCTGCATAAAATAAAAGAAGTATTTGATTTGGACGCTCGAGTGATTTCTCCTTTGGATTTCGTGGTCGCTCATTTGCAAACCGCCTAATTAGAAAGTGGAATGGTTTTCGTGGTGAATCTTCGATTTTGGATTTGACCCTTTTGGTGGGAGTTGGCTTTGCGTGGTTGCGATGTGAATCCTTTGGTTTCGTTGGATTCGATTGTAAAGGAGTTTGTATAAAATGAGTTCATCTATGTGTTCCTGCTAAGGAGGTGATCCTTGTTATGGTGAAGAGTTTGATTGAGAGGTGGAACAAGAGTTCCGTCTGCTATGCGTATGTTGTGTGGTTTGGCACCAAAAGGAGTAGTTAGCCCAAGGTACATTGGGTTGTTTTCGCTAGTTGCGGGAATTCAAAAGCTGGCGCATCGATAGGACCGTCTCGGGTCCATACGCGGTGTACGCAGCATTTGGTATGTTCCGTTATCAAGTGAGTACCTGGGAGATCTGGGGTTTGAGTTTTCGTTAATGTCGTGGACCATCGAGTAGGATCTTATCTTCGAGTCTTGTCCGATGAGTGTACCTGGAAATGTCAGGACAAGTGTTATGGCAGACGTTGGTTTACGCGTTGTAGTCTCATCAGTCCGAGAGAGAGGGCACATGGGAGCTGGAATCGCGTATGCGTAAGTAGTATTCGGATTTGTTCATATCGGGTACATGTTACTTGTTATTAATTTTCAGTTGCAGCTGACCTTTCGCGTAGGTCGGTGTGAGGATTCGGGGTCGAATCCTGTTTAAGGGGGGTAGAATGTAATACCCGATTATTTGATATCGAATGTTGTAAAGATTAGAGAGGTATTAAGTCAAAATTCAGAATTTTAGGAAAGGTATAGGCCACCAACCCATATTCGAGAAGAGGGGAGCCGGCCATAGTGGCCCAAGGCCCATGAGTGGGCTGGTAGCCCATTACAAGGCAAGGGAGAGGAGGGGACTGTAACAACCCAATTTTCTGAGCTTAAAAATCTTTTAAATAGTTAGTAGGAGAAAATTCACCATTTGGATTTTATTTGAATTTAATTTCAAAAGCTTAATATTGGACTTTACAATCAAAAACATTTAATGTGAATAATCCCAACATGAACAATAGCCAAAACTATTTTATTTGGGTTCTATGTGCTCAGATATATTTTCTAGATTTTTCTAGAATTTTTCTGAGTTCATTTGCTATTTTCTATTGCTTATTTGAATTTCTGGTATTTTCTAAAATAGAAAAGCTATTTATAATCTCAAAATCCTCTCAGCCTAATCTTTCCGCCCAACCCTATTCCTTGACCGTAGGGCGGCTCATGTGCAGCCAGCCCCACCACCCACAAGCGCGCCTCCCGACATGCGGGCCCCACATGTCGCCCTCTCTCTCTCTCTCCGCGCCGCCGCCGTTCTCCACCGTCCGATCGAGGATGAACGGCTAGATACGCGTGAGGTAACCAGACGGTCCGAATATTCTTTGATTGTGGGCCGCTCGATCGATCCGAGCGGTCGATCGTGAGTCCGCTTCGCACCGCACCGCCGCACGCCGCGCCCCAACCTTAGCCATCGATGTGTGGGTCCCACCCGCCACGCCATCATCGCCTCCGAGTCGGGACGACCGACTCGCGCCGCGCCCGCTTTTCGCCGTTCGTGCCTGGACTCTCCTGTGCCTCCGGGTATAAAGGAGGTAGCCCTCGTCTCCCGACTCCAACCCGCGCACGCCGCCGTAACCCTAACCCTAGCCGCCGCAAAGCTCTGAGAAACGACCGCGCCGCCGCAACTCCGACGAGCTTGTCCTCCGCCGCTGGTGCCGCGCGCGCTTCGCTCGCACCCTCTGCATCGCACGGAGCTCCTCTACCTCCCGTGGCCTTGGTTTCGCGGAAGATCGCCAGAGCCCGATCCCGTTGAGCCCGAATCCTCTCCGCCACTCTTCGCCGCCGCCGCCATGCGACGTTCCTGCACCGGTGAGCACACCGCGTGATCCTCGTGGTCATCCTCTACCTCCGGCACCACCCACCGCCGGTGAAACGCGCCGCTCGCGGAACCCTCGGCCCCGAGCCGCCGCCGTCGTCGGGTCCGACGCGGCACGCCACCGCCGCCACCTCGCCGCGCCGCCTCCGTGCCCTCGTGTCGCTGGCGCGGAGCCACGTCGGCCCACGCAGCGCGCCACGCGGTAGTCCACCGGCCCAGATTCAACCTCGCCAGACTTGGTCTACCGTGAGTTATCTCACCGACATGTGGGTCCCACATGTCGATTTTTCTTTATTTATCTTTTCTCAAATTCGAGGGTGACGTCGTGATTGCGCAATAATCCGATTTTTCTTTAGAGAAATAATTCGAAATTCCAAAATCCAAATTAGGTTTCTTTTAGATTTCCAATCTTCCAAAGCCCATAACTTTTGCATCCTAACTCCGATTGAGCTCATTCAAATTTCTAAATTTGTCTAAATTCAAGCCCTATTTATTTGAGATTTTTATTTAATTTTTGGAGTTTGTTTTGCCTCTGTTATTTATTTGTTTTGTTTGTTTTTGTTTCTGCTTATAGTAGACGCGATCTGCTGGGAATTTTGTGGAAGAAGGAGCACCCAAGATCAAGACCAGTACATAGACCTTTCCAAGGCAAGTCATACCTTTGATCATCTTGGACCCAGTTTTCAAATTACTTTGTGTTAAATTATTGCATTCTACTTTAATTATTTATTTAAATAATTTGGGCATAGTTATTATCCAAATTGTTATCACACCTTGGCCTTGTATGTCATACTTCCTTGTCACCCTAGATTGGTTATGAGTTGGTAATATTATAGCACCAACGTGGGTTGGTTAGATGCGAGTACATCTGCTTAGCCATGCCACGAGTCATCATCATATGTAAGTTGCAAATATTAATTATGACTAAGTGACTATGGAACTTCGTAAAAAGCGTGTGCTATGTGTTGTTACTTCGTGATGGCATGTGTTGCACTACAACCAACTGGGTGGTAAAGGATTTAGACTGAGGCAAGTGGTGTAGACTGTGTGACATGGTGGTCTATGTGATGGGAATGTTGGTCTTTGTGACTTAGTTAGAACATGGAAGTCTTGCCTTGGTCAATTAAGGACTTAACTTTGTGCGCCATCAACCGAGCCTTATCAGACGACCACATGCCCGGTATGGGACGGCCTAACTTAGTAAGTTATGGATTCTCGGCATTGATGTTCGTGTGGATAGGTTAGGCCGTGTGACAGGTGGAGGTGTGACTACTTGGTGGTTGCATCACGACGATTCGCCTTCCCCGCCCAATGGTGTGTGTTATACCAATTCTATGTGAGTGGTATAGCGGTTTGTAAGCACACCGGGAATGTCAATGTTTGAGATGAAGTTTTGAACTGCTTTGTTACGACCGGTGCTTGCTACACTAGTTGTATCTTGTGGGTAAAGTGTACAACCTCTGCAGAGTGTTAAATTAATCTATTCGAATAGCGCGTCATGTCATGGACATGCTCGGGATTTCACATGAGGGTAGTTTTCATAAAATGTTGGGATGGGAGTCAGTGACCTCAATCATATGGCTATGTGAAATAACTGCATTTAATTTGTGTGTCTTTGTGGAAACAATCGTTAAATTAATATTGTCTATTTGTTTTGAATTATGTTTTCAATCTATTATGGTATTCCATTGCAAATGTTGCTTTTATGCAAAAGAACCACAGAAGCCTTTTATTTGGAATAAGCCTGCATCTATACATTGCATTCTGTGGTATGATTTGCGAGTACGGTTGTGTACTCACGCTTGTTGTAAAACTTGCGCCCAAATCTACTGTAAGAGGAGGAGTCTACGCCGCTTTCGAGGAGGAGTTCGCCAAGGCGATCGTGCGTTATGTCCGATCCCATCTGATGCCCGTGGTGAATTGGTGGGATCTACGCCGAGTTTTTCCGCTCACGCCGCTTTATTTCTGTTGGCCTGCGTGGCTTAATAAGTGTAAACTCGACCATAAGGTCAAAACCCTTATTTGTTATTCAAACTAGTCGTTTACTTTATTTATCGCTTGTGTGGATCGATATTTACCTATGTTAACCCTGTGTGCACTAGCGTGATCCTCGACTAGTGCAAGATATACGAGGGTTCCAATCGCACTCGGGTCCCGACAGAGGTGGTATCGAGCCATACCGATCGTAGGTCTTGACCTTAGATAGATTGGCCGCCTTTAGAGTGTCCAAATTATTTTCTAAAGGAAAATTAACTTGCAAAGTTAAGTGATTGCTTAACTCTTCTCATGTCTCTCTCGCTCAACTTTTGCTATAATCTCTTCTCCCCGCTGCTTTAAAGTTGCTCTTACCTGTTCGTCTGCCTTGACAGATGCCTCGCCTCTTGAGCTATGGTGAGCGCGACCGAGGATACGCCACGAGCTTTGGAAGTTGCTACAAGTTCTGGAGGTTTTGATCGTCCCGTCGACGCCGGCAACAACGGACGGTGAATGAACAAAACCGTGGAGTGATTTGTCGCCGACGATCTATGCCGGGAGGAACGACAAGGCAAGCCAACCTTCGCACGCCTCGTGAGGAAGATCACTTGGCCGGAAGGCATCCAGAGTCGCCGCGCTTGGCCATGCCGCGATCTACAACATCTACGCCCGAGAGCTTCAGACACCGCCTTCCGTTACACCCTGCAGCCGTTTGTGGACTTGCCAAAGACGCTACCCGTCCACGTATGAGAGAGCAACGCTACGCCGTGCACCTCGCCCGGGCCGTGGCCGCCAGAGGAAGCTTTGGAGAGGACCATCACGAGTTGGATCATGTCTATGAAGCCTTGCAGAGTCAAGAGAAGGTCGCCACTTACAAGAGATCCTCTACGACCAAGTCCCCAAGAAGAGGAAGACCCCGAGGAGGACTCTGAAGAAGATCCAGAGGAAGGCCCAGTTGAGCCCAAAGAAGATGCAGAGCCAGAGGAGCCAGCGGAGCCGTTGCACCGGGAACGCCTGTTCTCGCTGCACCGAGCCTGTGGCATCAGATCGGTTGCCAAGATGCCGCCACTTCCGAGTCTACACCGCCGAGCGCGCCGCCGTTGTGGAGGCTTTCTTGAGTAGTTCGCTTTAGGCTTCAGATTTTCCAAAGCTTAGCGCCTGGGTTTAGTGAGTCGCCCTTAGGCGGTAGTTTTGTGTGCTTAGGTCGTTGTTTTTGTGAGGACCCGATTTATTCGGCTTGTACTGCTTAACCATCCACTTGGTCCTAACAAGACAAATCAAATAAACTAAGCCTCTAGATATGTATACTTCCTGCACTGCAGATACACACCCGTTACAAAATCATGCATCAATTTCATTCATACACATAGAGCCAAGCAAAAGCAACAAATCGAAAGACATAGATAATATAAAGAGAGTTATTACAAAGAGAGGCCGACTGCCAAATAACACATAAGTAACTAATTTAAACAATGAAGCAAAATGGCCATAAGATGGCGATAAACAAAGCCAATCGGTGTGCCTTTACCCACAAGGCAACCAACCGGACCGCCAAGCTAATCGTCCCAAACACACAAGAACACACCAAGAAAGTGAGGCCCTTGGGGCTCACCTTCTTCCTCTCGCAACAATTAATATTAAGCAAAGCAGATGAGTACAAAACTTGTTTTTGAACTCGCAAGACCGACGTGTGAGATAACAGAACTATAATTAACTACATGCAAGCTTTATTTAAGTGGATGAAGCTCGACTTATTTTCAGATAAAGCAAGTTTTTATTTGCAATAAGGTAATAGATTCAAAGCAAGTTTGCAATTAACTTTTATTGTTCAAATAAAAGAGAGACAATTGCAAAGAATAGATAAATGACAACACTAACCTAGAAGTGACTAATCCATAGTCACCACAACAATAGCATGAAGTACCCCTTCATACCACCCATGTCAAGTTTAAGTTTTTAAAAGGTTGTAGTCTAGTTCTTATGGAAATAACCAAGCGTGTCCATAACCTAGACGAGGCTATTCGAATAGTTTTAACCCCGCAGGGTGTACCAATGTACCCACACGATAGATCGCCTTTCCACCACCACTGTTAGCACACTTCCTTTGGTATGCGTGCATGGCTAAGTCTAACAAGACGCTTTCCAATGGACGATGCTAATTAAGAGCCGCAACCCACGGAGAAAGACACATTAGACAGCCCTAACCGCCCGCTAATGCCCTCCAACACCTCAACACACACACACACACCAGAACACACCCACCAACCAGCTCATAATTAACACCTCCCAAAGTACTTAGTCAAGAGAGGTTCCATATCCCCCTCGTGTGGTTAGCACGCAACAATTGCTTGGATCAATGGCACAAGTAACTCGGTCCTTAGGGACTTAGGCACCATTCCAATTACACCCAACCGATCACACCAACATACCATTGTGCCCAAGCCAAGATATAATTTTTGTTTTCAGTTTTTGATTTGTAAATTGGTAAAACACAAGGGTTGGACATAATGGAATAATATAAGCATTAGTGTGATCAAGATCACCGACTAAGTCGATGATCGCCCAATACTACCGACAACTAGGCATGGCTAAGCAATATTTATTCGAAATCTACTAAGTGACAAGAGCTCATCCAACGAACTCTAATCACAAAGAAATAACCTAGGCTCGGTAGTAGAGGATAATTATTTACCTACAGATTATGCAACTAGAGGATTAACTAATCAATTTAACAACAAAATAGCAATGCATACATAGAAGTTAAACAAAATATTAGACTTTAAAAGTAATGGGATCAATGGGAAATGATCAAACTGCTTGCTCGCTTGTCGTTGCTCAAACTATTGCGGAGGATCGTTTCTGGTTACCGCAAATGTCGGCTTCAAGCGAAAGAGCTAAAACAACCAATAAGACGAGCAACACTTAAACAAAAGAGCAAGCAAAAATTATCCAAATGCGATTAAATTTATACACAAGGTAAAATACGAATATACCTAGTCATAGAAACTGGAAAACCTAATTTGGATTTGTGGTGCAAAAGATATTCCCTAAAAACCTATTTTCGGCCATAATTAGGTATCAGAGCAAAAATATTTTCTAGAAATATTTTGAAGCTGAAACTTTATGGTAGCTACCTACTGGTATAGTGATAAACCATATAAAATTTTAGGTCATTTGGAGTTATATTGAAAGAGTTATGATTTGTCTAAAATGTTTAGGTATTAAACTAAAATATGATCCTTATGATTTAAAAACAAAAACAGTAAAATTTGTGAAACCAATTTTCCTAGCAAATACACTATCAGTGGAAGCTAATCCAATTGGATTCATACAAAATCAACTATAGATAAAAGATATGCATTTTACAAGTTTGCTAAAAGTTCTGAAAAGAAGATAAGTTCACTTGTTTACTATTTTGAAAACGGTTTTCCAGGTTTGATCATGGTCTACAATTATTTTTCTATTTAAGTTCAAGGTATAAGGAAGCTAACAAATTGGAATCATCTAATTTGGATCTATAGTTACAGAGATACAAAATGACAAGACCCTAAAGTGATACTGATTTCTGACTTAGCGAAACCGCAGATCGAGAAAGGGGCGACGTGGTTAACCCACACCGCAGATCTCAGATCCAACGGACGACATTGAACCACGCGCGACGGTTTGAACTATCGCACGAGAGGGAGGCAGCGGTCGTGGACCATCGATCGTGAGATGGACGGCTCACAAGCAACGCGACACAAAGGTACAAAGACGATCTAACGAAAATCCCGCCGCAAATCTAGGGACGAACGGCGACAACGCCACGCCGCGACGCGTTCGGCGCGTCCGACAACGCGCCAAGGCTTCACGGCAAAACGCCGCGACCAAAGGCACGCGCGGGAGTGAATGCCGAAATGGTGCGCAATAGCATCGCGCGCACTCCGTACCACCCACACCGACGGTGGTGGACGAGCGGCGCGCGACGACGAGGCGGCGCGGTAAAGACGGCAACATCGACAAGCAACAAGGAGCTCCGCAGCAGGTTCATTTAAGCGGTGCCCGAGCATCTAGGGACCATCGCGATGCTACCCGAGTGACGCGAGTGCAGAGGATGACCGAGCAGCCCGGCGACGAAGCTCGCGACGGCAACAATGGCGTAACGACGGGAAGATCACCGAGCCACAATAATGAGCCCGCGGATCAAGATAGGTTGCATACCACCCACCGATGCTACCAGAGAGGAATTGAGAGAGAAGACCTCACCGCCTCGAGACGAAGAAGGGTGCTCGCGCCGAATTGGGGAAATCAAAATCCCGTGCTCCGCTGAAGCAACCTGAAATGGAGCGTTTGTTAGCACCACCGAGGTGAGAGGGAGGTGTAGGAGCAAGGAGGGAGCCAGGAACCATCGAGCACGGCCTTCACCGAGAAGCTCCGCGGGCAACAATGGCGGCGAGGAGATTTTGAGCGCTCGGGAGCTCCACATGGGCAGTGAGTGCAAGGAAGAGCTCAAGGGGTGTGTAAAGGAAGATAAGGGAGGACAATGGGGGCTTAAGTAGCCAGGAAGAGCGAGAGAGCACCGTTGTTCGCCTCGGGTTCCCGCCGCTGCGTCGCCCGTGAGCGACGGAGCATTGAGACGACGACTAAACGGGCGTGGAGTGACGGCATTTAATGCGCCGCAGAGAGCCGTTGACGAAGACGGAGGTGACAGGGCATCGCGCACCCACGGCCCGCCATGGCGCAGGCGCGAGCGAGAGGAGGGCGACGACGGCCAGCCGTCCGATTTGCATCCAAGGGCTAACATGCGATCGCGCTGAAACGGCGCTCGCGAACGCCGATCACCGATTGAAATCCAACGGCTGAGAATCAGAGGGCAACCGGAGAAGTCCGAATGCCTACACGAATGCGAGCCGTTCGATGGAGATCCAACGGTCCAGAGCGCGCGCGCCCGCTCGCCCGCGCCGGGTGCAATTAGTTGACTCGGCCGAGTCAGTTGGCTCGAGCCTGAGTCTGACTCGCACCCGAGGAACAGTGCAAACCAGTTAGGGTTTGATTTTTGAACTAAAACTTTGGGGATTTGATTGAGGCATCAAATCAACTCTAAAATTTATGAAATTTTAACTAGAGCTTCCTGACCTTAGGGTTAACCTTCCATAAAATTTCCAGAGATTTTTGTGCACTGGAATTTTCTCAAAAATTTCCAGAAGGTTAAAATAGAGGTTTGACCAAGGTTTGACTTGCCTCTAAAATATTTCAAATAATTTCCAAAAATTATGAAATAATTCAGAGGTGTTACCAAGCAACCTTAGAACCATGGAAAATTATTTCCAAGGGTTTAACAAAAGATTTGACCAAGGAGGTTGTTGACTTGATAAATGAGGCTTTTGATTTTAAATTTTCCAAAATTCTTTTTCAAGAATTTTCAGAAAAGTTCAAAAGCACAAGGATGTAAGAAAAGTTTTAATTTACCCTCAATTTCTTACATTTTAAACACAAGCCAAAATGGGGATGTTACAGTTTTCTTTTGTGTGCGAGTATGAGCTGCAAGGGCCCTAAGGCATTTGTTGCAGCCATACTAAGGCCCTAATTAATAAAGGAATTTCATTTGAGTTTCTTGAGCTGTGTTTTGTTGGGTTTAACCTACGCCCTGCTTAGTTCTCAACTTATCTTGTGCTTGCTACCTTATCTAACCTATGGAGCTTCGCCAGATGGTTCAAACTCGTCAGACTGCTGCTAGTGGTTCCGGTACCCCAGCACCGAGAAGCAATGAGCAACCAGCCGCAGGAGCAGTTCCGCCACAAGCAGCCCCAATTGACTTGCAAAACTTTGGAGCTTTCATGGCAAAGACAGAACTCACCGATGAACACTATGATGACTCAAATGCAAGCTATGAACAACGTAACAACAACAACAACAATCAACAAAGATGGAGCCTCTGACTACTCATGGTCACCATGGACCATCCAAACTTGCAGACTTATGAGGACTCGCCCACCAACCTTTTCTCGACACGCCTCTCGGTGGAAGCGCATGATTGGCTCGAGTTATTGAAAGAAAGTCGCGATCACTCCGCAATGATCGTGAAAAGGTTACGTATGCCACTCACCGATGGAAGGCACCGCTAAATGGTGGAGAACTTCGTGCCGCCCATGAGACGCCACAGATATCACATGGGAGGAATTTTCGCGGTATTCGCTAGTATCACGTGCGTAAGGCATTATCGATCCAAGAAGGATGAGTTCGGCGCTCAAGCAAGGAGCTATGTCGTGTCCGACTACCTCAACAAGTTTTCTCACTAGCTCGCTATGCGTGGAAGATGTAGCCACGACAAGGCTCGCCAGAGTCGCTTTTGAAGGGACTAAACATCGACTATAAGTCGGTTTGATCGCCCATACTTTTCCCGACTTCCAAGAGTGGTCAACAAAGCCTTTGTTCTAGAGGACAAACGCAAGGAACTCGAGGATAACCAGAACGCCGGATCGCTCAAGGGAACCATCAATCACAAAGAGGACAAGAACGGTGCAAGACAGCTTCAATGTGTTTCACCCTGCACTTTGTTCAGAGCACTCGCACCAACTTCAACACTCCGCCCACCGCCGTAACTTCGCAACCCCGCACTGCCAACCCCAATTCGTGAAGCAACCAGCAGAGCGCACTAAAGGTCTCGTTATGCCCGCCGCCACCAGACATTTTGCCAACCAATTGTGCGCAAAGGGAAGAATCACTCCAAGACGCTTCAACCTTGGAGCTACGCCATCCAAGACACCAAAGACCGTGCATCAACCAAGGAGCTTCACATGTTGCCGGTCAAGCCGAGGAGCACCATACCGTGATCGAGGTCGTGTCAACCACGCCACTCGAAGGAGCCCAGAATCACCGGACGTCGATCGGGTAAGTTCTCGTTAACTCGCACCTACATCGCTTTGTTTGATCTCGAGCTCGCATTCGCTTGTTTCGGAATGTTTGCAACCAAAATAAATTGGAAGTTATGCAACTTAAGCATACTCGTAGTCCAATACCGAGCAGAGCTAAGTACTAGAGTGGGATGTTTAGGAGCTAAGTTACTCATAGTGGAGTTGAGTTTCTAACCAACCTAATTGTTCTAGACACCCAAACCCTAGATGTCATTCTTGGCATGGATTGGTTATCCAAGCACAAAGCCGTGTTAGATTGTGGCCAAGAGTCGAATAATCGAGGATGCCAAAGGAAACAAGGTAGAGTTTCTAGCCACCTCGATTCGTGATGGACATTTGCTAGTAAACAGTTTGAAGACCCTTTCCTTCAAGAAGTGTTAGTCGCCATGAATACCGGATGTGTTTCCGAAGAATTACCAGAATGCCACCGATCGTGACATTGAGTTTGTCATCGACCTAGTGCCGAGGACAAGCACCTATTTCAAAGAGACCTTATCGGATGCCACCGATGAATTGGTAGAGATGAAGAAGCGATAGAAGAACTTCTTGAGAAAGGTTTCGTGAGACCTAGTTCGCCGCCATGGGGAGCCAGTGTTGTTTGTCAAGAAGAAAGATGGAAGTATGAGGATGTGTATTGATTACCGATTCTCTCAACGGTTACTATCAAGAACAAGTACCCACTACCCGGATAGATGATCCGCTTGATCGATGAAAGGAGCGGATTATTCTCAAAGATCGACTCGCATCGGTTACCACCACCAAAGATTTGTCCTAAGGATATACCAAGACCGCGTTCTCAACATGGTATGGACATTATGAGTTCTTAGTAATGTCCTTTGGTTTGACTAATGCCCCGGCATACTTCATGAACATGATGAATAAAGTATTCATGGAATATTTGGACAAGTTCGTAGTTGTGTTCATTGATGATATTCTAGTGTACTCCAAGCTCGGAGGAAGAACACGCCGAGCATTTAAGGATAACATCGAAAACTCCAGAGCATCACCGTATGCCAAGTTCGGTAAGTGTGATTTTTGGAAGAAGGAAGTTGATTTCCTTGGTCACGTGATGACAGCCGAGGGAGTAGCAGTTGACCCCGGTAAAGTTAAAGCAGTATTACACTGGGAGCAGCCCAAGACCGTGACTCAGATTCGCAGTTTCTTGGGAATGGCAAGTTATTACCGCCGTTTCATCGAAGGATTCTCATCAATTTCTAAGCCCTTACGCAATTGTTGAAGAAGGAGAAAAAGTTCACTTGGACTCTAGCCCGTGAGGAAAGTTTTCAAGAGTTGAAGAAACGTTGACTTCAAAGACGATGCTTGATTTTGCGATATTCGCAAGGATTTGATATCTATTGTGATGCTTCGCGTCAAGGATTAGGATGCGCCCCGATGCAAGAAGGAAGAGCCGCCGCTTATGCGCCAAGACGATTGAGACCTCACGAGGAGAATTACCCTACTCATGATCCGGAATTAGTGCCGAGTGCATGCTTTAAAGATTTGGCGCCATTACCTCATCCAGAATCGTTGTGAAGTCTACATGCATCATAAGAGTCTAAAGTATATCTTCACCCAATGTAATTGAATATGAGACAGAGAAGATGGTTGGAATTGATCAAGGATTATAATCTTGGA
This sequence comes from Ampelocalamus luodianensis, assembly GCA_036346255.1. NCBI lineage: Eukaryota > Viridiplantae > Streptophyta > Magnoliopsida > Poales > Poaceae > Ampelocalamus > Ampelocalamus luodianensis. Next base: position 53,374,249 of record CM070621.1, read on the forward strand.
ATCCACTACCATCCCGGAAAGTAAAGGAAAGTTACTGCAATGCTTTGGAAGGAAAGTTACTTCAAGGAAAGTTGCCCAGAACTTTATGAAGAATTTCAAAAGCTAAAGCTAGAAGTTGTGTCTAAAGGATTTGTAGCCAATTTGGAAGTACAGTCTACCCTGGAGAAGCAGATTCGTGAAGCACAACCAAAGGATTCCGTGTTGTCAGAAATCAAGATCAAAATGGCAGAAGGGAAATTCAAAGATTTCACCAAGGATGATCAAGACATACTCTGGATTAATGGTCGATCGTGTACCGATATCGATGGTCTAAGACGTATAATCTTGAAGGAAGCCCATGACTCAAAGTATTCGATCCACCCTGGAAGTACCAAGATGTACCAGGATGTTAAGACTAAATTTTGGTGGCCAAATTTGAAACGAGAAGTCGCAGAGTTCGTTGCCTTGTGCGACACCGCCGAAAGTAAAGGCAGAATACTAGAGACCAGCAGGTTCTTTGCAACCAAGATTCCGTAATGGAAGTGGGAAGAGATCGAATGGATTTCATCACCGGTTTACCCAAGACCCAATCGTTACGATTCGATCCGGGTAATAGTCGATCGCCTAACCAAGGTCGCCCATTTCTCGCCACCAAGACCACGACTCGGAGATCGCCTTGCGGAGTTGTACATGGCCGAATTGTCGGGCTGCGGTGTGCCCAAAAGATAGTGTCGATCGAGGATCCCGCCACCTCTCGTTTTTGGCAGAGCTTGCATGAAGCATTGGGTACCCATCTGAATTTCAGTACCGTGTATCATCCACAGACAGATGGACAGACTGAAAGAGTCAATCAGATATTGGAGGATATGCTGAGAGCTTGTGCTCTAGCAAATGCTACACGTTGGGATAAAAGTTTACCGTATGCAGAATTTTCGTACAACAATAGTTATCAAGCCAGTCTGCAAATGTCACCATTTGAAGCTTTGTACGGCCGTGCCTGCCGAACCCCGTTGAACTGGTCAGAGACAGCTGAACGATCAGTGTTCGGCCCGGACATCATTCAAGAAGCAGAAGAGCAAGTGGCTATGATCAGAGAAAGATTGAAGATAGCTCACCCAGCGTAAGAGCTTGCGCGATAATCGTCGCCGTGATCTCAGCTTTGAACCCGAGGATTTCGTTTATCTTCGAGTGACCCCGCTCAGAGGTGTCAAAAGGTTTCATGCCAAAGGGAAGCTTGCCCCTAGGTATGTTGGTCCGTTCAAGATTTTGGAACGCCGTGGAGAAGTTGCTTATCAGTTGGAGCTGCCGCAGTCGTTAGCAGGAGTACACGATGTCTTCCATATCTCGCAGTTAAAGAAGTGTCTTCTTGTGCCAGAAGAGCAAGCCCCGTTGGAATCAATTGAGTTGAAAGAGGATCTTACCTACAAGGAGCAGCCAGTCAAGATTTTGGATGTCGTAGAGCGCCTCACCAGAAGCAAGACTGTTCGTTTTTGCAAGGTTCAGTGGAGCAACCACTCAGAAGGAGAAGCAACGTGGGAACGTGAAGAAGAGCTGAAAGCCGAGTTTCCTAGCCTTTTCTCTAGCTAGCCTGAATCTCGGGGTCGAGATTCCTTTAAGGGGGGAGGTTTGTAACATCCCAATTTTCTGAGCTTAAAAATCTTTTAAATAGTTAGTAGGAGAAAATTCACCATTTGGATTTTATTTGAATTTAATTTCAAAAGCTTAATATTGACTTTACAATCAAAACATTTAATGTGAATAATCCCAACATGAACAATAGCCAAAACTATTTTATTTGGGTTCTATGTGCTCAGATATATTTTCTAGATTTTTCTAGAATTTTTTCGAGTTCATTTGCTATTTTCTATTGCTTATTTGAATTTCTGGTATTTTCTAAAATAGAAAAGCTATTTATAATCTCAAAATCCTCTCAGCCTAATCTTTCCGCCCAACCCTATTCCCGCAAGCCGCTGGCCCACTCATGCAGCAGCTCACCACCGCAGCTCCGCCGACATGCGGGCCCCGCATGTCGACCCTCTCTCTCTCTCTCCGCGCCTGCTTCGTTCTCCACCGTCCGACGAGGATGAACGGCTAGATGCGCGTGAGGTAACCAGACAATCGAATGTTCCTTTGATTGTGGGCCGCTCGATCAAATCAGCGGTCGATCGTGAGTCCGTTCGCAGCCGCACCGCTTTCACGCGCCGCGCTCTAACCTTAGCCATCGACGTGTGGGTCCCACCCGCCACGTCATCATCGCCTCCGAAGTCGGGGACGACCGACTCGCCCGCCGCTTTTTCGCCGCTCGTGCCTCGGACTCTCCTGTGCCTCCGGTATAAAGGGCGTGTAGCCCTCGGTCTCGACTCCAACCGCGCGCCGCCGCGCCGAACCCTAACCCTAGCCCGCAAAGCTCGAGAAACGACCTGCGCGCGCAACTCCGACGAGCTTGTCCTCGCCGTTGGTGCGCGCGCCTCTTCGTCGCACCCTCGGCATCGCACGGAGCTCCTCTACCCCTGGTGGCCTTGGTTTTCACGGAAGATCGCCGAGCTCCGATCCCGCCGAGCCCGAATCTCTCCGCCGCTCTTCGCCGCCGCCGCATGCGACGCGTTCCGTGCACGGTGAGCACACCCGCGTGATCCTCGTGTCATCCTCTACCTCCGGCACCACCCACCGCCGATGAAACGCCGCCGTTCGCGGAACCCTCGCCCTCGGCCTCGAGCGCGCCGTCGTCGGGTCCGACGTGGCACGCCACGTCACCTCCACCTCAGCGCCACGTCAGCGTCCACGTGCGCACCCACGTGGTAGTCCACCGGCTCCAGATTCAACCGGCTCGGTAGACTTGGTCTACCGTGAGCCATCTCACTGACATGTGGGTCCCACATGTCGAGTTTTTCTTTATTTATCTTTTCTCAAATTTGAGGGTGACGTCGTGATTGCTAATAATCCGATTTTTCTTTAGAGAAATAATTCGGAAATTCCAGAAAATCCAAATTAGGGTTTCTTTTAGATTTCCAATCTTCCAAAGCCCATAACTTTTGCATCCTAACTCCGATTGAGCTCATTCAAATTTCTAAATTTGTCTAAATTCAAGCCCTATTTATATGAGATTCTTATTTAATTTTTGGAGTTTGTTTTGCCTCAGTTATTTATTTGTTTTGTTTGTTTTTGTTTCGTTTGCGAGTAGACGTCGATTCGTCGGGGAATTTTGTGGAAGAAGGAGCACCCCAAGATCAAGACCAGTACATAGACCTTTTCCAAGGCAAGTCATACCTTTGATCATCTTGGACCCAGTTTTCAAATTACTTTTTGTTAAATTATTGCATTCTACTTTAATTATTTATTTAAATGCTTTGGGCATAGTTATTATCCAAATTGTTATCACACCTTGGCCTTGTATGTCATACTTCCTTGTCACCCTAGATTGGTTATGAGTTGGTAATATTATAGCACCAACGTGGGTTGGTTAGATGCGAGTACATTTGCTTAGCCATGCCACGAGTCATCATCATATGTAAGTTGCAAATATTAATTATGACTAAGTGACTATGGAACTTCGTAAAACTCGTGTGTGCTATGTGTTGTTACTTCGTGATGGCTTGTGTTGCACTACAACCAACTGGGTGGTAAAGGATTTAGACCGAGGCAAGTGCCGAGACCGTGTGACATGGTGGTCTATGTGATGGGAATGTTGGTCTTTGTGACTTAGTTAGAACATGGAAGTCTTGCCTTGGTCAATTAAGGACTTAACTTTGTGCGCCATTGAACTCGAGCTCATCAGACGACCACATGCCTAGTATGGGACGGGCCTAACTTAGTAAGTTATGGATTCTCGGCATTGATGTTCGTGGATAGGTTAGGTCGTGTGACAGGTGGAGGTGTGACTACTTGGTGGTTGCATCGCGGACGATTCGCCTTCCCCGCCCCCGGTGTGTGTTATACCAATTCTATGTGAGTGGTATAGCGGTTTGTAAGCACACCGGGAATGTCAATGTTTGAGATGAAGTTTTCGAACTGTTTTGTTACGACTAGTGCTTGCTACACTAGTTGTATCTTGTGGGTAAAGTGTACAACCTCTGCAGAGTGTTAAATTAATCTATTCGAATAGCTGCGTCCGCGGTCATGGACATGCTCGGGATTTCACATGAGGGTAGTTTTCATAAAATGTTGGGATGGGAGCTGTGTGACCTCAATCATATGGCTATGTGAAATAATCATTTAGTGTGTGTCTTTGTGGAAACAACTGTTAAATTAATATTGTCTATTTGTTTTGAATTATGTTTTCAATCTATTATGGTATTCCATTGCAAATGTTGCTTTTATGCAAAAGAACCACAGAAGCCTTTTATTTGGAATAAGCTCGCATCTATACATTGCATTCGTGGTATGATTTGCAGTACGGTTGTGTACTCACGCTTGTTGTAAAACTTGCGCCAAACCTACGTAATAGGAGGAGTCTATGCTCGCTTTGAGGAGTTCGCCAAGGCCGATCGTGCGTTAAGGTCCGGATCCCGCGGTTGCTCGTGGTGAATTTGGGATCTACGCTGGAGTTTTTCCGTTCGCCGCTTTATTTCCTGTTGGCCCTGCGTGGCTTAATAAGTGTAAACTCAACCATAAGGTCAAAACCCTTATTTGTTATTCAAACTAATCGGTTACTTTTTTTTATCGCTTGTGTGGATCGATATTTCCTATGTTAACCCCTGTGTGCACTAGCGTGATCTGGACTAGTGCAAGATACACGAGGGTTCCGAATCGCACTGGTCCCGGCAGTGACCAAACCCTAGCAACATATGCTACAGTAGCCACCGTGCTACAGTACCTCCGCCGCCTGTTGCTTGTGGTCGGCCGTGGGAAGAAGAAGAAGAGAAAGGAAGAGAGACTGGAAGGAGAACTTCTTTGTGGGATTTGATCAGCGATCTCCGGTGGTTCTACAAGGGTAACGATGGATTCCCCTCCTAGTTTATGTTGTTTTAAATGCAAATTTGATTACATTTAGTGGATCGAATCCCTGTTGCAGTTAGAACAATTCTGTCCAGTACCTTGTATGACGGTTTTCATGTGTTTAGATTTCAAATTTGAGGATCCCATCTCCTAGAGTTATGTGGGGTTCGTTCTTAGCTTTCAGTGGACGCAAAGATCACTCAATTCTGAGTTACGGTTTAAAATTTATGATGAATTCTTCGCTGCTGTCCCGAAAGTCGGATGAGAATTAACAGTCACTGTATTTGTTAAACTATGATCTAGTTAGAGGTTGATTCAGAAGTCTTGCCCATAACGACTTTTGTAGATAATCTCATTAGCTTTCAGGATTGATAAAGAACACCCCATTTGGATTTGTAGAACAAAATTTATGAACGTTTCAAGTTGACTATCCAAAAAGCATGTCAGATTCTGTCATTAGTTTTGACCCGTGTGCCACATTTTTTAATATGGTGTCCTTAGCTTTCCATAACAGTAAGAATTTTGGGTTTTGGTTAGACCAATCGAAAGTTATGAATATTTCTTTACCGACGTATAGTTTTGCTACACAGATCATGTATTAAACTTTCGCCTGGATGTTATCCTAGGTTTTTGGCCGAATTAGAAGTTTCCCCCCAACTAGACTAACGTGGAGGTTTTCAATACCTTTTTATAGGATCTGAGATCACTCTGTTTCGAGTTTCAGAGCAAAAGATATGACATTTTTTGTACTGCTGTCCAGATTATCGTTCCGCTAGACTGTTGGTCTTATTGTATAGAACAATCTTGTGAACCTTGTGTAGGTAGATGCATTTAAGCATTGCGATTAGTGTCTTATTCGCATTGTATCTTATTCTAGTAATTCAATTGTGTAGGAGGAGAGTGTTTGAGATTAGTGGCTTCGTCCTTGCCTCCTAATGCGTCACAGTTCGAAAGGCAAGTACAATTGATTTGTCTTGATAGCTATTTGTGCCACTTCATTGATGAATATGCAATGAGTACTTCTGGTATTTCTTGTTTCCCTTCATAATTAATATACTATGATTATTCGGTAATATGTTTATGTTTGATATATTCATTCATTCCTTCTTTCATATACATCCACGGAAGTGGGTAGTTGATGTGAGTGTGGCCCTATCTTCCGAAAGGTACTGATATGTCGATTGTGGAGAACACGACGTTGATGATCCAAAGGCTCCGACCAGAACGGATCGAACCCCTCGCAATCACTACACCACCGCTCTGTTGGTTATCAATCGTGTTTAACGCGGTTGACTCGCCAAGAAGGCTATCTCCTGCAAGCGAATCGAGAACACAAGCAAGAGAGTAGAAGATGCAATCTGAAATTGTATTGCGAATAATAATGAAGTTCACAGAGTGGAGTTCCTCAAACCGAACAAACGGCGAAACTGCAAAATGGCAGAATAATCTAAGAAAAACCCCAAATTGGACTAAAGGGCGATGGCTCCTATATGAGGAGGGCGACTAGGAGGCGGAAACCCTAGGCGGGGTACTGTTCACACGGCCATGTTACTGTTCATGTGAATAGTAATAGGCCCCCGGGGGTGGCTATTCCACATATGGGCCATACGGGCCAAGTCAGCCCATAGGACTCGGATACAAGCCTTGTAGGCTAAAGAAAAGGTGACGCAGCACCAAGTAAAGGGTGGCCGAAGCTCTTTGAGTTGGAGGCCACAAATTCTTCATCTCCTTTGGCCATTGTTATTGCCTTCTCCTTCCTTGATGCATATCATCAACTCCTTGCTGTCCCATCTTAGATTCCTAAGCACAAGCAAATCATCTCCATTAGGTAGCATCATAGAGTTCTTAAGTGATACACTCAGCACTAGAAACGAATTTACCTGATAATTTAGTTGACGAGCACGTGCCCGAGTAATTGGACCTTGGACATCATTCATGGTAGTAGCAAGAGGAGTGTTCATATGAGTCGAAGTGATGTCCTCATCATCCTCCCCTTCTTGAATTGGAGTCGTCCTCGACTCAAGCTCATCTTCCGCTCCAAGAATGGTCGAGATCCGAATGTTAAAGGTGGGGCTAACCCCAAAATCTGTAGACAAATCTAACTTATATGCATTATCATTAATACGCTCAAGCACTTTAAAAGGACCATCTCGCACGAGGCATGAGTTTAGACTTTCTCAATTCAGTGGAATCGCTTTACGCAAGTGTAACCACACAAGATCACCGTGTTCAAAAGTAACATGCTTGCGTCCCTGACTACCAGCAACTTTATATTTAGCATTCATAAGCTCAATGTTCTCTTTAGTTGTCTCATGCATCTTAAGTATCAAATCAGCATGTTGTTGAGCATCAAGATTTACCTTCTCCGGTCGAAGAGGCAACAAGTCGATAGGTGCAAGAGGGATGAAACCATAAACAATCTCAAAAGGGCATTTCTTTGTGGTAGAATGCAGCGAGCGATTATAAGCAAATTCCACATGAGGTAAACATTCTTCCCACATTTTTAAATTCTTTTTAAGCACAGCCCTAAGCATAGTAGACAAGGTTCTATTGACTACCTCAGTTTGTCCATCGGTTTGGGGATGATAAGTAGTGGAAAATAACAGCTTAGTCCCCAATTTAGCCCACAAAGTTCTCCAAAAATGACTAAGAAATTTAGCATCACGATCGGAAACTATCGATTCAATACCATGCAAGCTAACAATTTCCTTAAAGAACAAATAAGCAACATTTGTAGCATCATCACTTTTATGACATGGTATAAAATGAGCCATCTTAGAGAATCTATCCACGACAACAAAAATACTATCTCTCCCTTCTTTGTTCTAGCGCACCTAAAACAAAGTCCATAGAAATATCTTCCCAAGGTGTGCTTGGAACAGGAAGAGGCATGTATAAACCATGAGGATTAAGTCGTGACTTAGCTTTTTGGCATGTGGTGCAGCGGGCAATGAAGCGTTCGACATCTCGCCTCATCTTTGGCCAATAAAAGTGGTGGGTCAGAATGTCCTCGGTCTTCTTCACGCCGAAGTGACCCATTAATCCTCCTCTATGCGCCTCCTGTAACAACAAAAGACGAACGGAGCTAGCTGGAATGCATAGCTTGTTAGCACGGTACAAGAACCCTTCATGCACCATAAATTTATTCCAACCCTTTCACTCTTGACAATTAAGCAACACATCTTTAAAATCAGCATTATGCACATATTGCTCCTTTATTGTCTCTAATCCAAAGATTTTGAAGTCAAGTTGTGAAAGCATGGTATATCTTCTAGACAAAGCATCAGCGATGACATTTTCTTTGCCCTTTTTATGTTTAATGATATAAGGGAAAGACTCAATAAACTCAACCCACTTAGCATGTCTACGGTTCAGATTGGTTTGACTTCGAATATGCTTCAAAAACTCATGATCAAAATGTATTACAAACTCTTTGGGACATAAATAATGTTGCCATGTTTTCAAAGTTCGAACTAGAGCATATAATTTTTTATCATAGGTAGAATAGTTCAAACTAGGCCCACTTAATTTTTCACTAAAGTAAGCAACAGGTTTTCCTTCTTGAATTAACACACCACCAAGACCTATGCCACTAGTATCACATTCTAATTCAAAAGTCTTGCAAAAATCAGGTAGTTGAAGCAAAGGGGCGTGTGTCAACTTATCTTTGAGAGTGTCGAAAGCTTGTTGCTGTATGGTGCCCCAAGTAAAAGGAACACCCTTCTTTGTAAGCTCATTCAATGGCAGCGATGGTGCTGAAATCCCAACAAAACGCCGATAGAAGCCAATGAGCCCGAGAAAACTCCACACTTATATGACCGCTTTAGAGGCGCCAATCAGAACACCCCGCCCGACATGAGCCTCGAATGCTACTAAAATTAAATTAAACTAAACTAAACTAAGATCAATTACAAATTTTCGCAAAACCTCCTTTGTATAGTCACTATACCGAGGTTCCAACAATTAATCATGGCATTTATCAATACCTTCATAATCGAGTTCTTTCAAGCATGCAGATAATCTCATAAACATAATCAAAATTTGCTATTCTCATTATTATGCTTAATCAAACTCAAACCATCCATAAGTAATTCTTAAGATTGAGTGGTAGTGCGTGCATCTAAACATCTACTCCTCCCATGCATGGTCTTGCACTTGTACCTAAAACACATCAAAGCAAGAGGAGCCCAAAGACTCAGCAAGTACCAACAAGGCTAAGCAAGTTATCATTCATAGCATCAATAATCCAAGATAAACAATGCACCAAAGTATAGCCTTCATGCTCATGTGAATGCAACTAATGCAATGCACCTTTTCAACTTTATCTCTTTTCGCATTTTATCGGTAATGCTGGGTACACAACCGTCAGATACCCTTGCTTGTGCCCTCCGCACAGGGACCAAAAGCCTATACATCACATGTATAGGGACCTTGCCCATCACTTTAATGACGGGACCTCTATTATTCATAGCCCACATTCCACGAATGTGGGACCTCAAGCCGCCATCTACATGACGGGGACCTCAACTATATGTACTTGGTCACCACGTGACTGTGGCACTGTATGCTCTCAACATGCATATGCGCCATGATAACATATTCATAAGGTGGATTACATCATATTCTCATTATCATGTAAGCAACCTTACTTCGCTATCATATATCAAAACATGCATACATGACCAAGTATCCAACACGTTTGAAACATGCAAATGCTCCATGCCCACGTCTTTCATACCCAAGAATTTAACATGTACATAACAACATGTAAGATTTAGCAACGCCAGGGAAACATTAACCATAGCTTGCATTCATCAAGATAAAGGAAAACTCATTACGCTAACATTCGTGCAAGGCTACATCAAGCAATCACAACAATTTTATCATACAACCGAAAATACGCTATAACCCGAATACTTGCCTTAACCGTGCGAGAGCGGTGGACGCAAAGAGGGCGCTGCCCCTGGGATCACGCTCCTACCTGAACATAAAGATAACCCAGACTAAGTCCAACATACTGGACCAAAAGCATAAGTACAACACAAACGAACTCGCTAAACTCCCAAGTGTTTTCCAATCTTCCAATTCCTAGCGATCGCTTTGGTGATCACTGCGGATAGTCAACTTCTAAAATACATAACTTTCCGCTCAGGGGTCCAAATAAGGTGTTCTCAGACTTTCTGGAAAGGTAATTTAATTACCTAAATAAACTTAGTTGGGGAGCCCTTTGATTATGCCAACTACTACCTCTACCAAGCCAACCTACAGAGCAACAATTATCACGTCGGGTTCTCTGGACAGATCACTAAAACCATCATAACTTTTGCTACAAAAGTCCAAATCTTGCGTTCTTTATCTCTATCAAAAGGTATGGAAATTACCTACATTTTTCGTTATATTGAGGTCCTCTGATTTCGACCTTAACTAGCAGATTCATCCCATTTTCTACAGACTGTTCTAAACTGACAGATTAACAGAGCAGCGATACTAAAAAATTCATAACTTCCTGACCGTTAATCGGATTTGGGTGATCTTGGTGGCCACTGAAAGATAAGAACAAAATCTACATATCTCTAGGAGACCAAACCTCCTAATTCGGCCTCTAAACACATAAAACTGGCGCGCAACGTTCTGGACAGAATTGCAACTTTAACAGACCGACTTCAATCTTGCCAAAACTACTCGATTTCGGATCTACGACTAAACACACAACAACAAACGAAGCTAGTTACCCTTGGCGCAGCTGAAGATCACGAACTCCGGATGGGATCCCGCTTTCTTCTCTTCTTCCTTCTCTTCTTCTTCTTCCTTCTTCTTGGCCGCCACAAAGGGGAGGGGAGGGGAAAAGAGGTGGAGATGCAATGGGGAGGGGAGGGGCTGCTACAGTGGCGGCGCTACAGTGCGTGCTACAGTAGCATGGCTGCCCCCCCTCTACTTGGATGGTTGCCCTAATGGGCCAGGTGTTGTGGGCTTTCACCCACAGCCCAAGTTTTCAGATACGCAAAAATCCCCGAACTTCTGTTAAAACCACTCCTCTATTCAATTCTCCTCCTACAATCTTTCTTCTCATTTAAATAAATATTTGGAGTGTTACATTCTACCCCCCTTAAATGGAATTCGACCCCGAATTCTAACCACGCTCTACACCAAAGAACAATCACAACTAGAATTTACCAACAATACCACACACCTGCTGTGAACAATTTCGATATTGCTCGATATGCGAGACTTCAATTCCCAAATTGTTTTCCTCTCGGACTTTGGGACTAACGCACCTTGATACAACTAATGTATTATACCTCATCACTCGCACCGACCTAACGAGAATCACTCAACGGACATGACTCGAAGATGCGGTATTACTCATCGTCAACAGCTCTTATGAAACCTCACACTCCAAATGCCTCAAGCATTATATCAACACCGGTCATACAAAACGTTATATACCGCTCTAGGACTCGAGACAATTCTAGCAATTGCTATCTTCCAAAATCCCCAACTTCCGAACAAGCCAAATATACTCTAGCCTATCATTCCCTTTGGGGACCAAACCACGTAACTTCAACATAAACATATGTAACTCTTATTTCATCTCTCATCGACCTCTTCATCCTAGTAAGGAGAACCTTTGTTAAGGTGGACGCGCAACACAACTTATTTTAAACAAACTTTAATAATCGAGCTCACAGAAACAAAAATTCACAATGCCACCCACTATTAACCAACTTTCCTCTAAAAACACTCAAATCCAAAATTGAAGATTCATCATGAAAATCTTTTCACATTCCAATTAGGCGCTTTGCAAATAAACACCACATAAGTCAAAAGAGAAATTGTTGGAATGCCCAAATCAAACACTTCATTTATTTTCCGATCAGAAGGAACCGCTTGCCGACATAGGGTCAACTCAAACTGTAAGTGTTCTCCGTCATAAAAACCCAACTCCAACAAGAACCAATAGAACACTTCTCTACTGGAGAAAACATTCTTTTCTGAGATGTTTTTTTTTAAGAAATAAACATTCTCCAAAATCTTGGATTTCCAAATCATCAAACTTACTCCTTCCTCTTAACCGACAACCCCAAAATGATCCTCAAACCGAAAGAACAACCACACTTATCTAGGGGGACTCTATTAATCCACACAAGGATTCTCTAGTCCACTCCTATACCAAAGGAATTATTTTTTGACAACTGGTTCCCAACACCTCAATAAAGATTTTTCACCGCAACCACATCACCTCATTCTGTTAAAGATAATCAACTTGAAATTCTCAATGCACATACTCATTTACTACACCGAAGGATTCTATCAATGATCAATACTATTCGAATCCACTTTTGTTCTTCTTCTTCTACACATAACATTGGGCATTGAGGTCCTAGCATAGAAAGGCAAGTCCAAATTTAACCTCCAAGTCTCCTATAATGAATTTCTGTATGATTGATAGGAAATCCTCAAATTCTTTTACTAACTTTTCACACACTCAACAATAACCTCACCATTAATATCAATATTCCTCACTAACCAAGTAACCGCCAAGACGTTTCATTTCACCAATCTTTGACCTTCACTCAACCACACCAATTAATTTTCAGCTACATGACCACAATATACCCATTCGCAATACCTCACTAATTGACCAAGATTCAAACATACTCAATCACTAACATTAATAAATAAATATATTCTTTGACCAAGATATCCTTAGAGATAATCTAACTCCCATAGGGTTACTCACCGAGGCCGAGTCATGCTTGACAATAGCTCAACAATCCCTGCTATCCCATTAATTAACACGACGATTATATTTTTTCCACACTGCTACTCTCATTAAGCCACACCATCATAATTCTTCTACACAATCTTACCGAGTACCCAATTGCGATACTCTAATAAATTTGGTCAAGATTTTCATACTTTCTAATTCTAATGTTCTGTCAAAATGAACAAAAGATCTTGGACCACATCCCTTTATAGGTTCTACTAGTTGCGACACGTAATAAGTTAGCTCCAAAGACAAACATTCTATTTAAATCGAACTCTCTCCAAGGATTAATCTAATAAATCAATTTACTCAATGCCTCTCAAACAACTTGACACATAAAGGTTCACAAAATCATCTACTAGACCACCACTATCTAGTTGCCAATTCACAACCGAAGGGACTTTACAATACAGTTCGGTTAACCCTTTCTTAGAAAAAGAGGCAAACATAAATCATTTTCAGCATATAGGAAAAACGTTACCACTTACAATAGTTACAAGTTCAAGAGAAACAATCAAATAGAAAAGATCTTAGAAAACAAAAGAGCTGATCATAGTTGAGGGCACACGTTCCACAAGCAAAGTGTATCAAACCTCAAACGAGAATAAAACATTGGTTTTGGGATTCAGGAAACTCTGTTGGGCAAACAAAAAGCTTAGGCAAGAATCGATAAACTGCAAGTTACAAAGCTTGACTTCAAATTGAAATACTCCTACTTCACTCTTTCCTTTAACAAAGAAAACGACTTCCGTTGGTTACAGCATCACCATGCCAACACTAACAAGAAGAGATTTCAAGTCCACAACACATAAACTACTTAGGAACCGATAAAACCTCTCAGCACGTCACTTTGTTCAAAACAATTTCAGCTACCACATCAACATGAGGTCTGAAAGTGTAACACCCTGGCTATCCGGAAGCCAAGATGTCACCTAAAACATCTAACTTACATCCATAATGCGGAAGAACTTGAATCAAGTATATCAACTAAAGACAGCATTAAGATAAACAGGACATGGTGAAGGTATCCTTCCTTCACCTTCTAAGTTATTTAATACTGAACATCAATAAAGAAGGTTCACACGCAGTAATAAATCAACATCCAGGTGGAGAAGGTATCCTTCCTTCTCCAATTATAATTTAATTATTATAGTTCATCGTTAACGAATGAAATATGGAACTAAAATTTAGTCTTGAACATGAATTTGATGTTGTGAACAAGTAGTGCGTGTCTACTCCCTCCCAAGAGCCAACATCAGGGGTTACCTAAAAAAAACAAACAACGCAAGAGTGAGTCCATGACTCAGCAAGTACAGTTATCAATAAGATAATCATTCAATATGAATAAGACGGACTCATCATCGAGTTCGATCACATCACAACCGACATAAATGAAAACATGATATGAATGCTCAAAATCAAAGGAATGGACTGCACACATGCATATATCAGATAGCCGTGAAACACCCGTCGGTGTTCACTCAAGCCCGCATCTTAACAAAAATGCGGGATCCACTTCCGTATGAAGAACGTTTCACACGGGTGTCCAACATTGCCCATCTTGGAGTTAATGGGTCTTACATGCCCATTCGGAATTAATGGGTCTTTCAAATCCACTCCGTGGACGGACATGACAATGTCCAACACCGCCCACATTGGAATGGTGGGACTTGCAATCCACTTTCGTGGATGAAACATGCATAATGAATGCATAGAATGAAATACGAATATTGAAAGACATGATAACAAAACATGGATTCAACACCTATGAAAGAACATAGACAATCCATCTTCTCTCGTATCATACCAAATCACAAAGATGACCATATAAACATTCATCAATCACAATCATTAAGGGTGGCAATGTACTTGCCTTCCACGATGCGACGCGTTAGTCGGCAAAGGTGATACTCCTAAACCCGAGGCTTCACCTCCTAAACAAATAAAATAATTTCAATAAGGACATAATATACCCAACACTACTAATCGATGTTAAACATCGCTTCCCGATGACTCTAGCCATTAATACAAAACTTAAAATGAAATCAACAATTTCTGACATAACTTAATTCTGGACAGCAGCATGGTAATTGACATATCTATTGGTCTGGAACTCGGAATGAGGTGAGACCAATTTCCATGGATTCTTAACTGACATATCTACAATACTCTGGTTGGGCAAAAGTTCAGATTTTGCCTCTAATAAAATTTGGCCCACGGCTCAAATCTGTTGACTGAATTAATAGACAGAAATATCGGCTAAATTAAAATATCCATAACTTTTGTTGTACAACTCCAAATTGGACGTTCTTTAACAATCTGAAAAGGTTATGAAATTATCTACAATAACCTAGTTGGCACGACATTCATATATTGTCTTTAACAAAAAGTGGCACACGGGTCAAAATTAAAGATAGAAACTGACATACAAACTGGACAGACTGTCATACAATCTGGACAGTCACAAAGAAAAGTGCATAACTTTTGATCTATAACTCCAAATGAAGTGTTCTTTATCAATCCTGAAAGCTAGTGATATCACCTTCAAAATTTGTTATGGAAAGACCTCTGAATCACCCTCTAACTAGGCCATAAATCAACCTATACAGAGACTGCTAATTCTCGTCAGGATTCTGGACAGCAGATAGTAAATCTATCATAACTTTTGACTCGAAAGTCGGAATTCAGTGTTCTTGGCGGCCACCGAAAGCTAAGATCAATATCTACAAAACTCTAGGAGATGGACAACCCAAATTCGGCCTCTAAGATCACGAAACAGGCCACGCAACATTCAGGACAGAACTGAAATTCTAACGGCAGCAATTCAATCCAATCAAACTAATCGATTCAGATCTGAAACAACCTAAACAGCGAGGAAATCGATCATTACCCTTGTAGAACCATCGAGATCGCTGATCAAATCCCACAAAGAAATTCTCCTTCAATCCTCTCTTCCTTCCTCTTCTTCTTCTTCCCACGGTCGGCCACAAGCAGCAGGAAAGATGGCGCCGGGAGAGGAGGAGCAGAAGCGGCGAGGCATCGTAGCACGCCGCCATCAGAGCACGGGGCTACTGTAGCACGGCGGCTACTGTAGCAAATGGGGCTAGGGTTTGGTCCCCTCCTCCCCTTGCCTTCTAATGGGCTGCCGCCCACTCATGGGCCTTGGGCCACTATGGCTGGCTCCTCTTCTCGAATATGGGTTGGCGCCCATACTTCTCCTAAAATTCTGAATTTTAACTTATTTCCTCTCTAATCTTACAACATTCGATATCGAATAATCGGGTATTACATTCTACCTCTTAAATAGGATTCGACCGAATCCTCACACCGACTCACGCGAAAGGTCGGCTTGCAACTAAAAATTAATAACAGTAACATGTACCGATATGAACAAATCTGAATAATGCTCGTGCATACGAGCCTCCAGCTCCTAAGTGGCCTCTTTCTGACCGAGGACACCACAACATCTTGACGCAAATCGACGTCTGTCTTAACACTCGTCCCGACACTTCCGGCTATACTCATCTGACGAGACTCGAAGGTAAGATCCTACTCGATGGTCAACGTTGTTAACGAATAACAAACTCGATCTCCCGTACTCACTCCACACCAAATGAAACCAAAAGTGAGTACAACGTGTAGGAATCGAGACGGTCTTAGCGAAACGACAACTATCGAAAATAACCCAATGAACTCAGGTTAACCTTCTCCTTGAAGTCGAACCACACAACAAGCACATAGAGCACGGAAATCTTGTTCCACCTCTCCATTGAACTCTTCACCGAACAAGGATCACCCTCTTTAACCGGAAACATACAATCAAATTCTTTTAAGCAAACTCTTTTACCGCAAACACATCTGAATAAGAAAATTCACATCACAACTATACGTTACCAATCGAGATCAAGAGTAAAATCCGTAAATCGAATTTCATCAAGAAAACCTTTCCACTTTCCAAGTGGCAAATTGCGAATAAACGCCACTAAAGCCAAAGGGGAGATCACTTGAACGCTCAAACCAAAAACTTCTTTTGTTTTGCTGAATTGGAAAGAAGCAAACATGCCAACACAACACCAACTCACCATGTAAGACACCACCAACAACATAAAGCTCAAATGAGTAACAAGAAAACGCTTCAATACCCAAGGTAACATCCTTTTTTTCAATTCCTCTTTAGGAATAAAATTTCTCTCAGACATTGGAATTCGAATTCATCGCATACCACGTGGCTCAAACCTCTTAATTTAACAACCTCAAATTAGGCTTAAACCAAATACATCATCCACACCTTTGTGGAGAGACTCTATTGATGCCAGACAACACTGGACCACTCCTTCAATCGATGACATTAATTTGATAGAAGGCACCAAAGCCCTCAAAAACCCATGCAATCTCATCACCTCCAACTTTCAAGAATATCACATCGATTTTCAGACACCCGCTCATGAACTACAACAAGAGGGTTCTATCGACAATCATTCCACTACTCGAGTACTCCAGTTTTCTATCTCCTCTACACACCAATCTTTGGGTGACCAAAAGTTTAGTATGAAAACGGAAAGCCCAAATTTAACCTCCGAGACCTCTACAACGAATTCCTCTTATAACAAATAGTGAAATCATCGGATTAAATCTCTATGATCCCCACAATCCGATATACTCACTCATTGACATCATCAGAATCACTCATACCACATCGCGATACTTTCAATAGTGTTATCAGATAAAATTGATTACGATTTCCATACATTTGATAATCCCCAACATTTCAACATGAACCAAGGTTCGAACTACACTATACCATAGGTCCTACTTAGTCGAACAATATACGATTTTACCTCGAAACCAAACATTCCATCTCGAATCAACTTCCTCCAAGAGATTCAGTCAAAACCAACTCATCTTCTATTACTACTCCAATAGTGGGTAGCAAAACTCACCCTACAATCACTTAACCACCACCAAACAAACAACAACTTACGAGTTGTAAACTTACAAGACACAAACGGTTGATCCTTTCTCAAAAGAAAGAGGCGAATAAGAACAAATTTCACCACACAGAAAATGTTCTGCTCACAAGTGAGCACAAAACCAAAAGAAATAATCTGTAATAAAGATCTGGAAAACGAAAGTTGAGTTCACAAATGAGGCACGATCCTCTAAAAGGAATAGCAAATAACCACTAATAAGAAAAAAAATGACATTGCGATTGAAACTTGACAACTCTTGAGTGAAAAGAGTAAAAGTTTATGAACAATTCGAATAACTACAAGTTACAAAACTTGACTCAAATTCTCAAATATTCCTATCACTCTTTCCTTAACACCAAATTAATTCTTTGACTAACATCGCTTGCCACAACGTACAAGATAAGATCTTTAGTCCAAACCACAAGGACTAATTAAGAACCAATGAAATTCTTCCATACGTCATATTTGTTCGCAACAGTTCAACTACACAAGAAACATGAGATCCAAATAATCTCACCACCAAACTCGAGACATTTCCAATTACAGGATTTCGCGAAACGCAAGTAGATTATTCTCATCTGAACGATATCACCAACTGTAACACCCTGGCTATCCGGAAGCCAAGATGTCACCTAAGGCGATCAAATTACTATGGGTATTAACATCAATTTCACAACAACAATTAGAAAACACTTCAAAAGACCCACGTGAAAAGAATGAATTGATTCTTTCTCAAAAGAAGAGACAAATGGAAACGATTTTCACCAACTAGAAAACTCATCCACCACTGCGACCGAACACGGGACCAAGGAAGAAACCAATTAAGCAATGAACTTATAGAACATAAGTGGAGTCCACAGTTGAACACTTAAGCCTCACAAGAAGAGAATATCAACCTTAACAGATAAGAACAAATAAGTACTCAAATCAAAGCACTTGCATTATCAAGAACCATTATAACTTTGCAACATATCGCTACTGATAAACTTCATTTACCACATAAAGCCCGAACCCCAAAAGATCATGAATACAAATTCAAATTTGATCATTTAGGAAATATCACCATGAGTGATCAAATTACTACGAGAATTAACCTCATTCTCACATTTTTGACTATTTAATAACATCGACAACATACATAGTACCAAGAATCATCAAACTTTATTACTCCATCCTAAAACTTCCCAAAGGGAACACAAACCACAAGGTTGAAACAAATTTATTATAACAAGACTATGCTAAGCAATAACAATATCACAAGGCACGATATCAAAGACTACTTACGAAATTGTCTACTCCATCGTGGGTGTTGCTCTACACCTTCTTTAGCGCTCAAAAACAAATGATGATTGTATTAATCATGTATGAACATACGGTACTAATTCCATTTGCAAACACATAACCATATATAAACATAGAAATCATTTCAAAACATGATTAAAGATTCACTAACATAATTTTCTACAAACAAGGTTTCCGAATCGATACACCGCACCCATCCAGGTCCTTTATACAAGTTTCAACAATTTTAGCATACCATGGAATAGATAAATCTAGCTCTTATGTAAGATCTATATGTTCTGAACAGATATGGACAATCTTTATTTAACATACAGCATGTATCAAATACAAGGATATTTCAAATTAATCAATTTCACCTTCATAGATGGTAGTTAAGAATAACTGATTTGCACCATGCTAATAACCCAACTTGATAACTCATATCGAACAATCTATTCGCTTAGTTATAACTTCTCATTTTAAGCATGACAAGACATCACAAAAGGATTCTAACACCATCGCAGCAAAGAGAGACTTCAAACCTCAACGCTCAAGTAATCCAAAAGAAACGCATAAAGCCAAAGCTTTCCGTGCAAACGAACTTACAAAGCAGAAACTCTCACTAACCAAGCTATCAAACGAGTAAATGAGTCATTCTTTTTCAATGAGAAAGAAGGAGCAACCAAGAAAACATCAATCTTGCCAATTGACAACGATCATAAGTAGTAAAGCAACTCAACGATCGAAAAGCAATAATTGTTTCAGAGAACCAAGAGGGATCTATGGAAAACCATAACTATCATGGACCACAAACCCGGAGAAATTCATCAACCACCACAGACAAGAATTGCCAAATCGTAAATGAAAGAAGAGAACAACTTTCTAAAGTAACTCATACTTAGTACCAAACGATGATACTGGGGTAACTACTCCTCTAACCACGCATCGCGAACGGTGGTGTAACTCGTGAATCCGGAGTAACAACCACGACCTCCACTTCTTATCATCCGTTAACAACACGCTTCACCAAAATACTCAATTATGAATATGCAGGATCATCTCACGACAATCAAAGTATTAGTTCATAGATAATGAATATCATAGTAGATCATAGATTAACAACAAGAAAGATAATACAAAAGCAACTCAACAATTGCTCAACGAATGAAACATAACAATAGAAATGCGGAAGCAATAGATTCCCAACCCCACCTACTGTGCACAGTGTGTCATTTTAATGTTCTTCTATTAATCACGGACCTAAAGCCCGCTCGATACCAATCAGTAACACCACGCTATCAGGAAGCCAAGATGTCACCTAAAACATCTAACTTACATCCATAATGCGGAAGAACTTGAATCAAGTATATCAACTAAAGACAAAGATTAAGATAAACAGGACATGGTGAAGGTATCCTTCCTTCACCTTCTAAGTTATTTAATACTGAACATCAATAAAGAAGGTTCACACGCAGTAATAAATCAACATCCAGGTGGAGAAGGTATCCTTCCTTCTCCAATTATAATTTAATTATTATAGTTCATCGTTAACGAATGAAATATGGAACTAAAATTTAGTCTTGAACATGAATTTGATGTTGTGAACAAGTAGTGCGTGTCTACTCCTCCCAAGAGCCAACATCGGGGTTACCTAAAAAAACAAACAACGCAAGAGTGAGTCCATGACTCGGCAAGTACGATTATCAATAAGATAATCATTCAATATGAATAAGACAGACTCATCATCGAGTTCGATCACATCACAACCGATTACAAATGAAAACATGATATGAATGCTCAAAATCAAAGGAATGGATGCACATGCATATATGGAGATAGCGGTGAAACACCCGTCGGTGTTCACTCAAGCCCGCATCTTAACAAAAATGCGGGATCCACTTCCGTATGAAGAACGTTTCATACGGTGTCCAACATTGCCCATCTTGGAGTTAATGGGTCTTACATGCCCATTCGGAATTAATGGGTCTTTCAAATCCACTCCGTGGACGGGACATGACAATGTCCAACACCGCCCACATTGGAATGGTGGGACTTGCAATCCACTTTCGTGGATGAAACATGCATAATGAATGCATAGAATGAAATACGAATATTGAGAGACATGATAACAAAACATGGATTCAACACCTATGAAAGAACATAGACAATCCATCTTCTCTCAGATCATACCAAATCACAAAGATGACCATATAAACATTCATCAATCACAATCATTAAGGGTGGCAATGTACTTGCCTTCCACGATGCATGCGCGTTAGTCGGCAAAGGTGATACTCCTAAACCCGAGGCTTCACCTCCTAAACAAATAAAATAATTTCAATAAGGACATAATATACCCAACACTACTAATCGATGTTAAACACTCGCTTCTCGATGACTCTAGCCATTAATACAAAACTTAAAATGAAATCAACAATTTCTGACATAACTTAATTCTGGACAGCAGCATGGTAATTGACATATCTATTGGTCTGGAACTCGGAATGAGGTGAGACCAATTTCCATGGATTCTTAACTGACATATCTACAATACTCTGGTTGGGCAAAAGTTCAGATTTTGCCTCTAATAAAATTTGGCCCACGGCTCAAATCTGTTGACTGAATTAATAGACAGAAATATCGGCTAAATTAAAATATCCATAACTTTTGTTGTACAACTCCAAATTGGACGTTCTTTAACAATCTGAAAAGGTTATGAAATTATCTACAATAACCTAGTTGGCACGACATTCATATATTGTCTTTAACAAAAAGTGGCACACGGGTCAAAATTAAAGATAGAAACTCGACATACAAACTGGACAGACTGTCATACAATCTGGACAGTCACAAAGAAAAGTGCATAACTTTTGATCTATAACTCCAAATGAAGTGTTCTTTATCAATCCTGAAAGCTAGTGATATCACCTTCAAAATTTGTTATGGAAAGACCTCTGAATCACCCTCTAACTAGCCATAAATCAACCTATACAGAGACTGCTAATTCTCGTCAGGATTCTGGACAGCAGATAGTAAATCTATCATAACTTTTGACTCGAAAGTCGGAATTCAGTGTTCTTGGCGGCCACCGAAAGCTAAGATCAATATCTACAAAACTCTAGGAGATGGACAACCCAAATTCGGCCTCTAAGATCACGAAACAGGCCACGCAACATTCAGGACAGAACTGAAATTTAACGGCAGCAATTCAATCCAATCAAACTAATCGAATTCGCATCCAAACAACCTAAACAGCGAGGAAATCGATCATTACCCTTGTAGAACCATCGGAGATCGCTGATCAAATCCCACAAAGAAATTCTCCTTCAATCCTCTCTTCCTTCCTCTTCTTCTTCTTCCCACGGTGCCACAAGCAGCAGGAAAGATGGCGCCGGGAGAGGAGGAGCAGCAAGCGGCGAGGCACTGTAGCACGCCGCCATCTGAGCACGGGCTACTGTAGCACGGCGGCTACTGTAGCAAATGGGGCTAGGGTTTGGTCCCTCCTCCCCTTGCCTTCTAATGGGCTGCCGCCCACTCATGGGCCTTGGGCCACTATGGCTGGCTCCTCTTCTCGAATATGGGTTGGCGCCCATACTTCTCCTAAAATTCTGAATTTTAACTTATTTCCTCTCTAATCTTACAACATTCGATATCGAATAATCGGGTATTACTGAAAGATTACAAACGCGTGACTAGAAGCATTTTCATTTAATCAATGTCAAAGAGCGATCCAATTCCTTATACCAAACATTCAATAGTATCATCATAATCCCTTATCGACAATCTCACTAACAATGAAATAATACACTCCTAGCGAGAATCATCATAGCCTCTTATCCCATCATAAATCTCTCCAAAAGAAACACCTTCAACTATCATTGACAATTGACAATTGTCTCTATCACGTATACAAAATAGGGTCCTATCGCTATTTATAGTCATATAACCATTTATAAACACGAGTCAACATTCCATTTTATGCTCGAGTTTAATTAAGGATTTAATAACATCATCTCCTTTAAACACGGGTTTTGCAAGGTACTACCTCAACATTCATCTAATCGATATACATGTTTCAATCTAGCAATTTAGTATAATCATCAAGTTGTCGACTTATGAAAATTCTGGATTGATATACTGTAAGTCATTGTTCAATCACATCCTTAAACATGACCATCACTAATAGGTAGATTAATCCATTGGAACACATTACTCCAAATTATCCAATAAATTTACCAAATTCCACAATCCTATGATCAGACCAAATCATTAATATCTCACACTTCTTAATATAATTGTGGATTCCTAGTATGTATAGTCATACCATTAAACAAGTTCATCATGTAACTACTCCATGACAACATCAAATCTTTCACTTCACTTCCAAGGATCTTGGTTAAGATCGATTACGCATCAAACTACAGACCCAACTTGATAACTCATACATTATCAATTTATCTTTTATGCGTGGAACCTCTCACATAACACAACAAATATTTCAAAATAGTTTTGATATTTTCTTTCTCAAAGAGGATGCACGAAATTTCAACATTCCAACTACTCCAAAAGAAGTGCATAAAGTCGAAACATACTTCAATGGAGTTGGTAAATGATATCTTCCATCATAAAACTCCAAGCGAATAAATGGGTCAAGTTTGCCAACAAGAAGGTAGAACTCTCTGAAGAGGAACAATATTGCCAATGACAACGTTTACAAGTAGCAAGAATAGCTCAAGAGTCGAAAAGATAATATTTGCTCAGAAACAAATACAAACCAATTGAAACCCATCGATCGCATTGCAACCACTATCCAAAGAAGGTTCATCAACATAAGCGGCTCAATAGTTCGAAAAAACAATGTTCATTTTAAGATTCAAATTAAATAAATGGAAACAAATCGAGTGGAATAAGAACTACTAACCCCAAGAGAAATTTATCAAGCCCAATGGACAAGAGTTAACCAAATTCAAATTCAAGGAAGAGAACAACTTCTCTAATGATACTCACTATCACGCTTGTACTAAGATATCCGAGGTAACCACTTCACTAATCTCTTACTACAAATAGTGGTGTAACTTGGTAAAACCCGGGCCACAACCACAACCTCTCAACATCTATTATCCTCACATATAACAATCATATAATCGGTTAATAAGCAATCTTACTATATTCATATCAACAATTATCAATGCGATATAATAGAACCATAGATGCAATGCAATAACCCAACCCCACCCTCATGCACCGGTGTGTCAAACTTTTAAGTTGATTAGCCATTCGCAAATTTTTAATTAATCTAGTCACCACGGACCTACTGCCCGCTCGATACCTAATCTGTAACACCCGGCCCGACATGAGCACGGAATGCTACTAAAATTAAATTAAACTAAACTAAACTAAGATAAATTACAAATTTTCTAAGCAAAACCTCCTTTGTATAGTCAGCTATACCGAGGTTCCAACAATTAATCATGGCATTTATCAATACCTTCATAATCGTGTTCTTTCAAGCATGCAGATAATCTCATAAACATAATCAAAATTTGCTATTCTCATTATTACAGATTAATCTGAAACT
This sequence comes from Ampelocalamus luodianensis, assembly GCA_036346255.1. Classification (NCBI taxonomy): domain Eukaryota; kingdom Viridiplantae; phylum Streptophyta; class Magnoliopsida; order Poales; family Poaceae; genus Ampelocalamus; species Ampelocalamus luodianensis. The sequence goes on from CM070621.1 coordinate 53,398,760, forward strand.
CAAACCATCCATAAGTAATTCTTAAGATTGAGTGGTAGTGCGTGCATCCAAACATCTACTCCCTCCCATGCATGCTGGTCTTGCGGTTGTACCTAAAACACATCAAAGCAAGAGTGAGCCCAAAGACTCAAGCAAGTACCAACAAGGCTAAGCAAGTTATCATTCATAGCATCAATAATCCAAGATAAACAATGCACCAAAGTATAGCCTTCATGCTCATGTGAATGCAACCAATGCAATGCACCTTTTCAACTTTATCTCTTTCGCATTTTACCGGTGTCACGCGGGTACACAAATCATTTGTATACCCTTGCACGTGCCCTCCGCACAGGGACCAAAAGCCTATACATCACATGTATAGGGACCTTTGCCCATCACTTTAATGACGGGACCTCTATTATTCATAGCCCACATTCCACGAATGTGGGACCTCAAGCCCGTCATCTACATGACGGGACCTCAACTATATGTACTTGGTCACCACGTGACTGTGGCACTGTATGCTCTCAACATGCATATGCGCCATGATAACATATTCATAAGCAGGATTACATCATATTCTCATTATCATGTAAGCAACCTTACTTCGCTATCATATATCAAAACATGCATACATGACCAAGTATCCAACATGTTTGAAACATGCAAATGCTCCATGCCCACGTCTTTCATACCAAGAATTTAACATGTACATAACAACATGTAAGATTTAGCAACGCTCAGGGGAAACATTAACCATAGCTTGCATTCATCAAGATAAAAGGAAAACTCATTACGCTAACATTCGTGCAAGGCTACATCAAGCAATCACAACAATTTTATCATACAACCGAAAATACGCTATAACCCGAATACTTGCCTTAACCGTGCGAGAGCGGTGGACGCAAAGAGGGCGCTGCCCCTGGGATCACGCTCCTACCTGAACATAAAGATAACCTGACTAAGTCCAACATACTGGACCAAAAGCATAAGTACAACACAAACGAACTCGCTAAACTCCCAAGTGTTTTCCAATCTTCCAATTCCTAGCGATCGCTTTGGTGATCACTGCGGATAGTCAACTTCTAAAATACATAACTTTCCGCTCAGGGGTCCAAATATGGTGTTCTCAGACTTTCTGGAAAGGTAATTTAATTACCTAAATAAACTTAGTTTGGGAGCCCTTTTGATTATGCCAACTACTACCTCTACCAAGCCAACCTACAGAGCAACAATTATCACGTCGGGTTCTCTGGACAGATCACTAAAACCATCATAACTTTTGCTACAAAAGTCCAAATCTTGCGTTCTTTATCTCTATCAAAAGGTATGGAAATTACCTACATTTTTCGTTATATTGAGGTCCTCTGATTTCGACCTTAACTAGCAGATTCATCCCATTTTCTACAGACTGTTCTAAACTGACAGATTAACAGAGCAGCGATACTAAAAAATTCATAACTTCCTGACCGTTAATCGGATTTGGGTGATCTTGGTGGCCACTGAAAGATAAGAACAAAATCTACATATCTCTAGGAGACCAAACCTCCTAATTCGGCCTCTAAACACATGAAACTGGCCGCGCAACGTTCTGGACAGAATTGCAACTTTAACAGACCGACTTCAATCTTGCCAAAACTACTCGATTTCGGATCTACGACTAAACACACAACAACAAACGAAGCTAGTTACCCTTGGCGCAGCTGAAGATCACGAACTCCGGATGGGATCCCGCTTTCTTCTCTTCTTCCTTCTCTTCTTCTTCTTCCTTCTTCTTGGCCGGCCACAAAGGGGAGGGGAGGGGAAAAGAGGTGGAGATGCAATGGGGAGGGGAGGGGCTGCTACAGTGGCGGCGCTACAGTGCGTGCTACAGTAGCATGGCTGCCCCCCCTCTACTTGGATGGTTGCCCTAATGGGCCAAGGTGTTGTGGGCTTTCAGCCCACAGCCCAAGTTTTCCGAATTACGCAAAAATCCCCCTGAACTTCTGTTAAAACCACTCCCTCTATTCAATTCTCCTCCCTACAATCTTTCTTCTCATTTAAATAAATATTTGGAGTGTTACACCAACTCTAGATAGCGACGATCTTAGCCTAATCAACTTCAATGCCCTGTGGAGTAACAACATAGCCAAGAAACGATACTCGATCGGTGCAAAAGGTGCACTTCTCAAGGTTACCAAACAAACGTGCATCTCGCAAAGCATTAAAAATAGCACGTAAATGATTCAGGTGTTCTTCATATGACTTACTATATATTAGAATATCATCAAAATAAACCACCACAAATTTTCCAATGAAAGCACGCAAAACTTCGTTCATCAAACGCATGAAAGTGCTAGGTGCATTAGTTAAACCAAAAGGCATCACTAACCACTCATATAGCCCGAACTTAGTTTTAAACGCTGTTTTCCATTCATCTCCCAATTTCATTCTAATCTGGTGGTACCCGCTACGCAAGTCAATCTTTGTGAAAATAATAGAACCACTCAACTCATCTAGCATGTCGTCCAACCTAGGAATAGGATGACGATACCGTATTGTGATATTATTAATGGCTCTACAATCAACACACATACGCCAACTACCGTCTTTCTTAGGAACCAAAAGAACAGGAACAACACAAGGACTAAGGCTTTCTCGTACATACCCTCGGTCCAAAAGGTCTTGGACTTGTCGTTGAATTTCCTTAGTCTCTCCGATTGGTTCTATACGCCGCACTGGTTTGCAAAGCCGCTCCCAGCATTAAGTCAATTTGGTGTTCAATCCTCTAATAGGTGGCAGTCCCGGGTAGTTCACTGAAACACATCCTCATACTCCGCAAAGGTTAGTGATAACAGACGGCAAAGAGCTAGATATATCATCAAGTGAAAATAAAGTGTCTTTGCATATCAAAGCATAACATGGCATATCATTATCGACAATTTCAACAAGATCAGATTTGGTTGCAAGCATGACACGACCCTTTAATTTAATTCCCTCAGTTCTAGAACTAGGTGCCAACTTCTCTTTCTTAGGTGGGAAAATATTCTTCACTACTTGCTGATTTTCAGATTCATGTTCATGTTCTTTCCTCTCATTTGTAGCTATCTCTTTTTCACATTGCACAATTTCAGCAGGTGTCAAAGGTAGCAAAATTATTTACTTTCTTTTGTGCATAAGAGAGTACTTATTACTTCTACCATGATAAGTTGCATCAGTATCAAATTCCCATGGACGACCTAATAAAAGTGAGCAAGCTTGTATAGGCACTACGTCGAAATCAGCAGCATCATGATAGGAACCAATGGAAAAATGCACTCTCGCAGATTGTGTTACCTTCACCTTACCGCTGTTATTGAACCACTGAATGTGGTATGGATGAGGATGTGCATGTGTGGTCAAGCCAAGCTTCTTGACCAAATCTAAACTTACCAAGTTATTACAACTCCCACCATCAATTATGACACGAACACGGCAATCCTTGACGATGAGGAACATCTGAAACAAATTATGGCGTTGTATCTTCTCCGCTTGCTCCATTTGAGTGCTCAGCACTCGTTGCACAATTATGGTCCTATAATTCTCCGTAGCAGCGGTACCTAAAATTTCCTCCCCATCGCTATGTTCCTCCTCTTGATCATCATCATTACCTGCAAGGTTAGCTGCAAGAGCATATTCATCCTCAACATCACTAGCACTTACGTAACCACCGTCTTCTGTCGCAATGTACGCTCGCTGACTGGGGCAATCTTTCATAATGTGTCCCATCCCTTTGCAACGGTGGCATATAATCCCCGTTGTATGACCCGTGGAAGCAACTGATGAAGAGCTCTGCGCTGGTGCCTGCACACTAGTGGATTTGCTCGTCTCGGGTGCGCGTGATGGTGTTGGTGGTGCTGCTAAACGTGCCCTACTCATGGAGGGGGCACCAGACCGGAAAGCTGGAGGTGGGGCTGTCTTGGTTTGCCTCGGCGTCGATCTCGATGCAGACGTACTTCCAAAGTGGCTCCTAGTCCTTTGTTGTCTTCCCTGCAATTCTTTTTCTGCCAAACAAGCAAGCTGGAACAACCTATTGATATCATTATACTCCTTGTAATCAATTATGTCCTGAATTTCACGCCTTAAGCCCCCATAAAAACGAGTCATCTTATCCTCCTCATCCTCAACAACATTACAACGCAGCATGCCTATTTGTAATTCTTGGTAATATTCCTCAACAGATCTATTACCTTGGTCTAAGCGCTGCAATTTCTTATGCATATCACGTTTAAAAGCAGGAGGAACAAATCTAGCACGCATAGCTACCTTCAATCTATCCCATGTATCAGGTGTTAAGCCAGAATTAACTACTTGATTCCACCAAATGATAGCAAAATCTTTAAATTCACTAGTAGCTTGTCTAATTCTATGCACTTCAGGAACTAGATGGGCATTAAATTTTTGTTCAACTGTCATCTCCCAATCTAGATAAATTTCAGCATCATAAACACTCGCAAAAGATGGTATGGTAAATTTAACTTTAGCAAATGGGTCATCATTAACACGAACATTGTGGTGCTGAAAATTATTACCTCCCATACCGTGACGGTTGTGTTGTAGGCGGTGTCGTAGACGTGCATCTTGAGCGTCACGGTTTCGCATCTCATTATCATCTCCCACCTCAAGATCTTGGGCTGCATCATGTTCATACTCGCGTCCATTGTTTGGTAGCTGATTCACCATTCTTTCAAGGCGTGTGGTGAGCGCTGCAATACTATCGTTGATTGAGCGCTGTAATGCGGTTGTAGTAGCCTGTAGCTTTCTGTCAATATCCTCATTAATGGTAGCGAGTTGTTCATCCAAAAGCGTCATGAGTTCCCCCTTTAACACACACTCTTTCTTATCGGACGTCTCACCTGCCATGGTTAGTAGGAAAGAAAGGACAACACAAAGGTATTATCTCTATCAACTACTAGGTGATGGAAGGTAGAATCACACACTCTCAAGTGTCTTACCACACTCTTACAAGTGTTCTTACCAAAGCAAGCAAGAGGTGGTGCAGTGGTGGTGGTTCGTGATACCGTGTCGGCGTGGGTACGATTGCAAGAGGGAACCTATTCTGATCAAGAGTAGGTGGAGCTTGGAAGGCACAATATGTAGCAAAGGATTAGCAATAATCAATTCAGTTAATGCAAGTTGAAAGATTGTTCAAAGTACTTAGCCAATATTGCTGATCCTAGCCTAATCAAAGCTAGCGAATCACCGCCCTATTGAGAGAAGTGTATGTACGCACACGCAACGATCAATGTGACTTGATGTAAGCAATGGAAAGCCTCACAACAAGTGCTAGGATAGACGCTAGCCAACTACTCAAACTTCGTTCTAAGGGCACAAGATCGTTCACGCGATGTAGAGCACAAAAACGGAGAAAATGTGCAACGTAGACGGCCCTCTAGATTGAGCAGATACAACAGCTAGTCTCAAATGATGAACAAGCAAAGTTTTATGTGTCTTATATATACTTTTTTGGAAGGTTTCGACGAGATCTACAACTTTCTCAACTGGACGAACCCCAAATTCCGAAGGCAAGACCGAAAAAATTGCAAAAAATAGAAAATTGAAAACTTACGATGCGATTTTGGGGCTAAAGATGGCCGATTTTGGGGGTCTTGGATTTTCAGATGCGCGTCGTCGATAGCTTCGAAACGAGCACAAGAATGTCGAATTTCGACTTCGTATGCAAAAGTTATGCCCGTTTTACTGAAAGGGTGTCGGAAACGGACTCGAATTCGTTTCGGTTTCAACTTCAAACTGCTATATCTTTTGATCCCGTTGGCCAAACGTGCCCAAATTTTTTCTGGGAGCTGGTGGCTATATCAGGAAGGGCTCCACCAAAATTCACTGCATTTGGCAAAGGTTTGGTGGGTTTGCAATTTTCGGGAAGTAATGACACTGATTTTTCTCTCCTTCTGATTTTTTCTTCTTCTTTTTCTTCTTTTTTCTCTATTTTTTTTTCCCTTTCTCTGGAGTCCGAAACTAACTCTCCCTTTTTTTTTTCTTTTGCAAACCGGAACTAACTCTGTTCTTTTTCTCAACCCGAAACCAATTCTCTACCAAGGTCGGCGGCAGGGAAGTTGTGTTGGCGTGGTGGCAGGGAGATAGTGCGGCAGGGAAGTCGTGGTGATGCTGGTGCGTGATGCAACGGAGCGGCAGGGGAAAGCTGTGGGTGGTTGCGGCCGGGAGCAAGATCACACAAAGATGCAAAATAGACAATGACAAAGCTACGCGAAGGAACTCAAGATGCAACTAGACAGCGACGAACTAGACTCTAACTAAACTAGAAATCAGCAACTGACACGACGATGCAATCAATAATTCAACAAGCAAAATACCGAAATAAAAATTGCAAGGCTCAAAGGGTGATAGGACAGCGGAAGACACGACAAACAATTATTTTGTGTGGCTAATTTTCTGGAGTTCTAGGACGATGAAAAGATCAAACTAAAAGGGAAAGCGAGATTACCTAACGGCAATCAAGCTCGATACCAACTGATGTGAGTGTGGCCCGATCTTCCGAAAGGTACTGATATGTCGATTGTGGAGAACACGACGTTGATGATCCAAAGGCTCCGACCAGAACGGATCGAACCCCTCGCAATCACTACACCACCGCTCCGTTGGTTATCAACCGTGCCGAACGCGGTTGATCTCGCCAAGAAGGCTATCTCCTGCAAGCGAATCGAGAACACAAGCAAGAGAGTAGAAGATGCAATCTGAAATTGTATTGCGAATAATAATGAGGTTCACAGAGTGGGGTTCCTCAAACCGAACAAATGGCGAAACTACAAAGTGGCAGAATAATCTAAGAAAAACCCCAAATTGGACTAAAGGGCGACGGCTCCTATATGAGGAGGGCGACTAGGAGGCGGAAACCCTAGGCGGGGTACTGTTCACACGGCCATGTTACTGTTCACATGAATAGTAACAGGCCCCTAGGGGTGGCTGTTCCACATATGGGCCATACGGGCCAAGTCAGCCCATAGGACTCGGATACAAGCCTTGTAGGCTAAAGAAAAGGTGACGCAGCACCAAGTAAATGGTGGCCGAAGCTCTTTAAGTTGGAGGACACAAATTATTCATCTCCTTTGTCCATTGTTATTGCCTTCTCCTTCCTTGATGCATATCATCAACTCCTTGCTGTCCCGTCCTAGATTCCTAAGCACAAGCAAATCATCTCCATTAGGCAGCATCATAGAATTCTTAAGTAATACACTCAGCCCTAGAAACGAATTTACCTGATAATTTAGTTGACGAGCACGTGCCCGAGTAATTGGACCTTGGACATCATTCATGGTAGTAGCAAGAGGAGTGTTCATATCAGTCGAAGTGATGTCCTCATCAGTAGTGAAGTCCCATTATTCCAATATGGGCAAGTACCTTGTGATTCTTATTGTTGGTGAATGCTAAGTGCTTGTTGTTCATACGGTTATTTCTATGATCCATGAGTAGATTCAATGCTTCATGTTCTTTTCATGTTCGTTAATCCATGATTAATGAGATGATGTCTTTCATTATTCATAATTCATTCCATTCATTCAGTATTCATGTTTCATCCACGGGATTGGAATGTAAAGACCCATCAATTCCAGTATGGCCACGTAAGACCCACCATTCCAAAGTGGACATATTTGGATCCCCGTATGAAACGTTCTTCATACGGGCCTTGGATCCCTGTATTTTGTTAAATGCGGGCCTAATTGAACACCGACGGGTGTCTCACTAGCTATACCGGTAGAAGTAAAAGTGGAGTTCATGCATTTCATTCATTCATATGATTTCTATTATTCTAAATTCATATTGTATAATATGACTGTCATGTTCCTATTCGTTTATTCTACATTCGAATTCTATTAAGTGACGATATGTTCTTATTTGTTCATCCTACATTCGAATTCTATAATGTGATGTTATGTTCTTACTCGTTCATTCTATTATGTTCTTATTCAGTATGGCTCATATTGTTCTGTTGTACTTGCTGAGACGTGGACTCATTCTTGCTATGTTTACTTGTTTTAGGTAAACATTGAAGACAATATGCTTACAAGGGAATAGTCACGAATCATTCATTTACTTCATATTATTCACTTGTTAATTAGACGAACCTGTTATTACCTTTATTTCGATAATCTTTGGATTGTAATAACTGGAGTATGATGGTTGATGTTATCCTTTCTTAGGATATGATTGAATTGGTAATTGCCTAAGACTTTGTATAGTCTATTGATATGATTATCATAAATGCCTCTTCGTGATTAGATAAATAGAGTCTATTATGTTGTTAAATTTTGTTTCAATTTTTATGTTCATTCTATCAATTGTTGATTGATTCTTACTGGTTATTAGTTGATAGAGAGATGAAAGTATTTCGTATTGTTGATGTATGTTAGTCTTTTAGGTAATATCTTGGCTTCTGCATAGCTAAGGTGTTATACATCAGCCCCAGCAGAAGGCGAGAACAGTTCCGCAATAGTTCACCTGTTTTCCGCCACAAAATTCTTTCAAGACGCCTGCGCCTACTTCAGCACCTCGTCTAGTTGCTCAGAACTTTCACAACCCTGTGCCAGTCAACCCCAATCTAGGAAGCAACCAGCAGGATGGACACTTCACCAACAATTGTCCACAGAAGGGGACAGTGACACCTGTCCATTTTAACCTTAGAGAAACACCAGCTAAAACACTAGCACCAAGCATCAAACGAGGAGCACCTCAAGGTACTGGTCAAGCTGGAGGAGCACCGCAGTCCGTGGTCGGAGGCCGTGTCAACCACGTCAATCTGGAAGGAGCCTAGGTAGCACCCAATGTTGTACTGGTAAGTTTCTGGTTAACTAGTACATATATCAGTTTTGTTTGATTCTGGAGCTTTGCATTCGTTTGTTTCTAGAGTTTTGCAACCAAGAATAAATTGAAAGCTATGCATCTTAAGCATACCCTGCTAGTCCAATCGCCTGGAGTAGAGTTGAGCTCTAGAGTGGGATGTTTAGGAGCTAAGTCACTCATAGCTGGAGTTGAGTTTCTAGCCAACCTTATTATCCTAAACACCCAGACCTTAGATGTCATACTTGGCATGGATTGGTTATCCAAGCACAAAGCTGTGTTAGATTGTGGCCGAAGAGCCATGACGATTGAAGACACCAATGGAAAGAAAGTGAAATTTCTAGCCACCTCAGTATGTGATGGACATCTGTTAGTCAATAGCCTGAAGACCATCACTCTGGAAGATGTACCAATTATCCGAGAATATCCAGACGTTTTTCCAGAAGACCTGCTAGGAATGCCACCAAACCGTGACATCGAGTTTGTCATTGATCTAGTGTTGGGAACAGCACCAATGCCAGCTGATGAGCTAGTAGAGATGAAGAAGCAGATTGAAGAACTTCTTGAGAAAAGTTTTGTGAAACCTAGTTCGTCACCCTGGGGAGTGCCAATCTTATTCATCAGGAAGAAAGATGGAAGTATGAGGATGTGTATCGATTATCATTCTCTTACTGAAGTCACCATCAAGAACAAGTACCCACTTCCCCTAATTGATGATTTGTTTGATCAGATGAAGGGAGCCAGAGTGTTCTCGAAGATCGATCTACGATCAGGTTATCATCAGTTGAAAATTTGTTCAAAGGATATACCGAAAACTGCATTTTCAACGCGGTACTGACAATATGAGTTTCTAGTCATGTCTTTTGGTCTGACCAACGCCCCTGCCTATTTCATGAACATGATGAATAAAGTTTTCATGGAGTACTTGGACAAGTTTGTCGTGGTATTCATTGATGAAATCTTGGTTTATTCCAAGACAGAAGAAGAACATGCTGAGCATTTGAGATTAATACTAGAGACACTTAGAGAGCATCAATTGTATGTTAAGTTCAGCAAATGTGATTTTTTGGAAGAAGGAAGTCGATTTTGTTGGACATGTGATGACAGCTGAAGGAGTAGCAGTTGACCCCGATAAAGTTAAAGTAGTATTACATTGGGAACAACCCAAGACAATTACCTAGATTCGCAGTTTCTTGGGAATGGAAGGATATTACCGCCGTTTCATTGAAGGGTTCTCAATGATTGCTAAGTCTCTTACGCAATTATTGAAGAAGTAGAAAAAGTTCACTTGGACCCCTATATGCGAAGAAAGTTTTCAAGAGTTGAAGAAGCGTTTGACGACAGCCCCAGTGCTAATTCTGCTAGATATTCGTAAAGATTTTGATATCTATTGTGATGCTTCGCGTCAAGGATTAGGTTGTATCCTAATGCAAGAAGGAAGAGTTGTCGCCTATGCTTCAAGGCAATTGAGACCTCATGAGGAGAATTACCCTTCCCATGATCTGGAATTAGCTGTCGTAGCGCACGCTTTAAAGATTTGGCGTCATTACCTCATTGGCAATCGTTGTGAGATATACACAAACCATAAGAGTTTGAAGTATATCTTTACTCAGTCTGAGCTGAACATAAGGCAGAGAAGATGGTTGGAGTTAATAAAGGATTATAATCTTAGAATCCATTACCACCCTGGTAAAGCTAATGTTGTTGCTGATGCGTTAAGTCACAAGAGTTACTGCAATACCTTGGAAGTAAAGGAGAATTGTCCTGAACTCCATGAGGAGTTTCAGAAGGTAAAGTTAGAGGTAGTACCTAAAGGATTTGTGGCCAGTTTGGAAGTACAGTCTACCTTAGAGAAACAGATTCGTGATGTCCAACCCAATGATCTTGAGTTTTTGGACATCAAGCTCAAGATGGAAGAAGAAAAATTCAAAGATTTCACCAAAGATAACCAAGGTATACTTTGGATCAATGGATGTATTTGTGTACCAGATGTTGATGGTCTAAGACAGCTAATCTTAAAGGAAGCTCATAACTCCAAGTATTCGATTCAGGACATCAAGAATAAATTTTGGTGGTCAAATTTAAAGCGAGAAGTCGCAGAGTTCGTTGCCTTGTGCAACGTATGTCAGAAGGTAAAAGCAGAACATCAGAGACCAGCAGGTCTATTGCAACCCCTAAAGATTCCGGAGCAGGACTCAATCGGGTTACGATTCGATTTAGTAATAGCAGATCACATCACGGGATAGTTCGGTGTGTTGTACCAAGCGCTATGTTTGGGTGGTATGACGATTAAGTACATCGGGAGTGTTAAGGTTGAGATGAAGTTTCTGAAAGGTTTTGTTATGCTTAGTGCTTGCAACACAGATTATATCGTGTGGGTAAAGTGTACAACCTCTGCAGAGTGTTAATCAATCTATTCGAATAGCCATGTCCGCGGTTATGGACATGCTCGGGGAATTCACACAAGGGGTAGATTTTCATAAAACTTTGGGAAGGGGTAGCTGTGTGATCTAAGTCATGTGGTTGTGTAAATAATTTGTTTAGGTTTTGTATCTTTTGTGAAAACAATTGTTAAAGTATTATTGTTTATTTGTTTACGTAATATTTCTATCCATTATTTGTATTCAATTGCAAATGTTGTATTTCTGCAAAAGAACCACAGAAGCCATTCCTTTGGAATAAGCCTGCATCTATACATTGCATTCTGTGGTATGACTTGCGAGTACGGTTGTGTACTCATACTTACTAAATCAAATCAACAGAAGAGAAGGAGTCATCGCCTACATTCGAGGAGGAGTACTACGAAGGTGTTGATCATTATGTGTTGATCCCAGTCATTGCCTGTGGTAAATTGATGGGATTCTGCGGAAGTCTTTTGTTCTGCTGCTGCTTATTTAATTATTGCTAGCCCTGCGAGGCTTAATAAATGTAAACTCAGTCATAAGGTCAAAACCATTATTTGTTATTCAAATTAGTCGTTTATGTTATTATTCGACTTGTGTGGATCGATATTCATCTATGTTGATATTGTGTGCACTAGCGTGATCCTGGACTAGTGCAGAATACACAGAGGGTCTAGAATTGCATAATTGGGTCTCGACAGTAAGCCTCCAAGTAATGACACACTTCCTTTGGTATGCCGGTTGGGGAAATCAAGACTCAGTATTTTTCAGCAAGAAGATCTTATTGAGTTGAAACACCCATGCGAGACGAAATCTCGCTTAGCACAAGCTACTGATAGAACATGCTAAACGGGGCACGCAAGTTGTGTTGGGAATGCCGACCCAATTAACAGAAATAAAAATAGTGTTCCCTTGCACATTATGGATTGCAATCTGTAACACCATGGATATTCGAAAGCCAAAGTGCTACCTAAAGACCTAACATATAACCATACAGCGGAATAATTTCAACAAAAATTCATCAACTAAGTTACAAAAGATCAACATCTTTTAGAACCTAAGCAGGTATTAGAACTGAATCCAACAGTCCACAAATTCCAAATATTTAAGTCTACTGAATCCATTAAGAAAATCATATCCAACGAATGATTAGGGAACATAAGTAGTTATTTAAACAACCTTAACATAGAGAAAGTTATCATATCATCCACATCTAAGTTTATTTATTACAGTCCATCAATTATTGAAAGAAAAACAGAATCTAATTCTTTTATTGAAGCTGGTGTAAGGTGAAGTTAATGAGTAGTGCGTGTCTACTCCTTCCCAAGAGGAACATCATCAACGATCACCTAAAAATAAATAAACAAAGCAAGAGTGAGTCCGAGACTCAGCAAGTACATGGAATAAATTGACATACAACCAATATGGACAAGTCAACCTCTTCACAAATTCTGAACATACCACGAACGAATATTTAGGAATGCATGAAATGAATGAATGTAATCAAAGGATGGACTGCACACATGCTTATACCGGTATACCTAGTGAGACACCCGTCGGTGTTCACTTAAGCCCGTATTTATCGAAATACGGGGATCCAAAATACCGTATGAAGAACGTTTCATACGGGTGTCCAAAACTGCCCACATTGGAATGGTGGGACTTAACTTGCCCATACTGGAATTGATGGGACTTTAGACTCCACTCCCGTGGACGGAACATGAACACGGATGCATGAATAAACTTATGAATAATGACTAATATCATCTCCACACATATGAAAGAGCATACGTAAAGAACATAATCATCGGAACCTCTTGTCTACTATAATCTCCACTCCCGTGGATATTCCACTCCCGTGGACGGAACATGAACATTGAAGCTTCTCACATATCAAACAAAACACAATACTAATCATTAAGCATCCAGTGTTTACAAATCACATAAAATCATTGTACTTGCCTTTAGCGTTGCGATGCGTTAGGAGGTAACGACGATGCCGCTAATCTCGGAGCCTCACCTCCTACACCATTTGTAATACCCCAAAAAGTATTCAAAAGGATGTAATCGGGAAGAGAATATTTAATCGGGAGAGATTAATCGAAACAGGAAAGGGACCAAATATTAAATAGTTTAGCAGTGTTTTGAGAGGGGGTTTTTCTGCTAAAGTGGGACAACTTGGGCCTAGGCCTAGGCCCATTTGGCCTTGTGGTGGCCGGCCAAAGGGGGGGGAGGCGCCACCCTCCCCAAACCCTAGCCGCCCCTCCCTTTCCCCTCCTCCCCACTTGTGGCGCCACCCCTGCTCCTCTCCCCCTTGGCCACCTTCTCCTTCCCTATGCGCCTCCCATGGTGTTCATCCTGCTGCCGGTCAAGGAAGGGCTCCGCCACCGGTGTCGAGATTAAAGAAGGAGGAACGCTCGGGAGGTAGATCGGTCAAGAAGAAGAAAAGAAGAAGGGTGAAAGGAAGGGGAGTGTTCGTAGGCGTGTGTTCATGGTGCTCAGCAGGTTCTTCAAGGGTAACAGATGTCGATCTTCATCTTTTGATTGGTAGTAGATGCGAAATTGCTTAGAATTGATTAGATCAAATTGCTGCGGGTAGATAATCAATTCTGTCCAGAATGTTGTGCGGCCAGTTTCATGTGTTTAGAGACCGAATTAGGAGGTTTGGTCTCCTAGAGATATGTAGATTTTGTTCTTAGCTTTCAGTGGCCACCAAGATCACCCAAATCCGATTAACGGTCAGGAAGTCATGAATTTTTTAGTATCGCTGCTCTGTTAATCTGTCAGTTTTGAACAGTCTGTAGAAAATGGGATGAATCTGCTAGTTCAGTTCGAAATCAGATGACCTCAATATAACGAAAAATGTGGGTAATTTCTATACCTTTTCATAGAGTTAAAGAACACAAGATTTGGACGTTCGTAGAAAAAGTTATGGAGGTTTTAGTGTACTGTCCAGATAACCCGACGTGAATTTTGATGTTCTGTAGTTTGGCTTGGTAGAGGTAGTATTTTGCAGAATCAAAAGGGCTCCCCAACTAAGTTTATTTGGGAAATTTATTTACCTTTCCAGAAAGTCTGAGAACATCTTAATTGGACCCCTGAGAAGAAAGTTATGTATTTTAGAAGTTGACTGTCCGTAGTGAACACCAAATCCATCGCTAGAAATTGAAAGATTGGAAACACTTAGGAGTTTAGCAAGTTAATTTGTGTTGTTATTTATGATTTTGGTCCAGTATGTTGGTCTTAGATTGGGGTTATCTTTATGTTCAGGTGGTAGCGTGATCCCAGGGGTAGCGCCCTCTTCACGTCCACCGTTCTCGCACGGTTGAGGCAAGTATTCGGGTTATAGCATAACTATTTTTTATGCTGAGAGTGTTTGTGTTTTACTCGTAATAGCCATGCATGGATGTTATTGTGATGAGTTCCAATTTATCTTGGTGAATGCAAGTACTCTGATTGAGAGAATAATGATGAATGTTTGATATAGGGTGCTAGTACTTTGATGCGTAATAACAATGTATGCTTTATAGTGTGATATGTATGTTTAAGGATGGTGAACACTTGAGTTATGATTAATTGTTATTCATGAAGGATTGTTCATGTTTGCTAGTATTATGAATATATGTGCTATTCATGGATACTAGAATGCTATGAATGTCATTGATGAGGAATGCTTGAAGTATGAATAAGTTTATTCATGCATATCATTGTTGTGAATCCATATGTATGATGTTTTAAAGTTTTGTTCATGTGCATCATGCAAGAATATTGGAGGATTGGTCATGTGGTGACTATGCATGATCGAGGTTCCCGTCATGTAAATGACGGGCTTGAGGTCCCCACATTCGTGGAATGTGGGCAATGAGTAAAGAGGTCCCTATCATTAAGATGATGGGCAAAGGTCCCTATACAAGTGGTGTATAGGATCTTGGTCCCCGTGCCAGAGGGCACAGGCAAGGGTATCCATCGACGGATGTATACCCCGCATTACCGGTAAAATGCGAAAAATAGATAAAGTTCAAAAGGTGCATTGCATGGTCGCATTACATAAGCATGAAGGATATGTTTAGTGTAATGTTTACTTTGGTATATTGATGCTATGACTGTGAGTTTAGCTTTAGCCTTGTTGATACTTGCTGAGTCTTTGGGCTCACTCTTGCTTTGATATGTTTTAGGTACAACTGGCAAGATCGACATGCATGGGAGGGAGTAGATGTTTGGATGCACGCACTACCACTCAACCTTAAGAATTACTTATGGATGGTTTTGAGATTGATTAATTGTAATAATGAGAATAGCAAATTTTGGTTATGTTTAATAGATTATCTTGCATGCTTGAATGAACTTGAATATGGAGTTTATTGCTAATTGCCATGATTATTTGTTAGAGCCTCGGTATAGTTGACTATACAAAGGAGGTTATGCCAAAAATTGGTATCAAGTTTTAGTTTAATTTTAATTCGGTAGCATTCGTGCTCGTTGTGAGTTGGGGTGTTACAGTTGGTATCGAGCGGGCTTTAGGTCCGTGGTTAATAGAAAATATTAAATTGACACCTTGTGCCTGATGAGGTGGGGTTGGGAATTACATTGCTTCCGCATTATTTGTTGTTATGTTACATTTGTTGAGCAATTATGAATTGCCTCTGCTATATTTTTGTTGTTAATCTATGTTATGATATTCTATATCTATAAATATATTCTATGATTGCCATGAGATGATCATGTATAATCATACTTGATTATATTGTTTATGCGAGTCGTTAATGGTTGTTAAGAAGTGGAGGCCGTGGTTGTGACCTTGGACCTTGTCGTTATAACACCGCTCGTGGTAGACGAATAGAGTAGTTACCGAATACCATAGTTGCGGGAGTTGAGCGTGAGTCGCTTTGGAAAGTTGTATTCTTTCTTGACCTCAATCTTGGCAAAATTGATAATTCCTTGGTTGATCCTTCTTTCTCTTTGGCAAAAATTGACTCATTTATTCGTTTGATAGTTGGGTATTGAGAGTTTCTGTTGCAAGTTTGTTAACATGAGAAAGCTTTGGCTCTAAGTATTTCTTTTGGGATTATTCCGAGTGATGAAGTTTAATGCATCTCTTTTCTGGTGGAAAATGTTAAAATCCTTTTGTGATGCCTTGTTATGGTTAAATCAGAGATTGTAATCAAATAATTCGATATGGTATGGGTATCAAGTTGAGTCATTGGTTTGGTGCATAATTAGTATTAATTAGTAACCTTGGAAGTGAAATTGATTAAGTTCATGTTGTCTTCTACTAGTTCTTGATGAACTGTATATATGAGTAGTGACTGAGAGTATGTCCATACCTATTCGGAGTCAAAAGAGATATTAAGAAGTATGGAACATTGATGAATTAGTCCGGTCATTAAAATCGTTTAGGTTGCTAAACTTATTGGGTTCTTTGGTTCCCATGGTTTAATTAAAATGGTGGAAAGGGAAACTAGAGGAAATGCTAGAATTACATATTCTCTAGTATGATTATTTACTGGAACTGTGTATAATCGGTTGAATGGATTGAATATCGGTGGATCTAGAATTTATGGGAGGAGGTCTATGTAGTTCTTCTATATAGAATGACGCGATGAGTTTGGTTGTAATGTTATTAAGACTTTTAATCGATAGAAGATTTCGATTTTTGAAGTTTTAGTGTGTTTTTGCCAAATCCAAATATGAGGTGGAACAATTGAATATGTGTTTGTTATATCCAAGTGATTTGGGAAGGAAAGTAGGTAGTAACTAGATTTCATAATGAAGCGATTGATAACAACAATGGTTGTCATATAATCTGTTGTGTGTTGAAGTTTGATGATGAGCATCGCTAAAAGTTGAACTGATATGATATAATAGGTGGCTTATGCCCACATGATTGTGAAATAATCGGATGATACTAAGTCCTTGATGAAAGGGTTTTGGTAGGAGCTTTTCAATTGGGTAGTAGACCCTTCTAAACTTAAGAGGTTGATGTAGTGATGTTGTATGGTTTTGGTATACTCTCGTTTTGAAGATGGGATGAAAAAGTAGTATGAAACAACTCGGTGAAACTTTGGGGGGCTTTTTAATGAAATAGTTGATGATAAAGATTCGTGTTCAGAGTGTATTAATCTTGATGTTAGTAAGATTATCTGCAAGAGATTGTGACTTGTGTGAGTGGTGATTGAGTTGCTTTGAAAAAAAAGTGACATGTTGAAGGGTTTTATTGGTTCTTAAGTGGTTCCTATGATTTGGTCTTAAGAGTTTATCTTGTTTTAGCTGGCAAAGTGATGTAGTAATCACAGAAAATAACCGTCCTTGTTAAAGGAAGGAGTGAAGTATAAGAAATTGAGATTCAAGTCACGTTTCGCATCTTGCAGTTTATTTGAGAGTGCTTAAATCTTATGCAGTTGTTCTATTTGAGTTATCAATTTTCAAAGGGCATTACCTTTTTCTCATTTGTGGTTTGGTATTCGCTTTCAGTAGGGCTTGAGCCCTCGACTGTTGATTTTTCCCTTATGTTTTCCGAGTACTTAGCCTAAGTGACAGTTTTCCTTGGTCTTGTGTTCACTGCGATGGCACATGTTTTCCTAGTTGATAAAAAAATTGATTCCTTTCGCTCTGTCTTTTGAGAAAGAATCAACCTATTCGTTTCACCTGAGTCTTTTGAGGTGTTTAATAATTGTAGTTGTGAAACTTTAAGTTGTAAGTTATTCGATGAGCATTAGAGGATGAAATAATTTCATAATATAGTCCTTTGAGAGAAGTCTATCTCAACGGAAGATTGCCTTATGAGGTTAAACTGATTGCATTGTTACAGCTAGTAGAACATATAGTGATTGTGATCCAAGATCTTTTGTTCACTTCGGGTGGAACATTAGAATTACCGAAAGTATGGAAATCTTGATCAATTTTATAGAGTATCGCAATTTGGTAGTATTGCGAGGTTGTGCATGGTTATACTTGATGATGTGGTTTAATGAGAGTGGGATTACAAAGTAATCGAATCGTCATGTCTATTAATGGGGAAATAGAAAATGTTGAGTAATGTCAAGAGTGATTTGGCTTTAAATGAGTAACCTTCTGAGAGTTATAATCTTTGTAAAGGTAAACTGGTCAAGAAAAAAATATTTTCATGATGATGTTAATGAGTGAGTATGTGGGAATTGTGGAATTTTAGGGATTTAATTTGAGGATTTCCCTATCTTTTATATGAGAATTTCGCTGCAAGAGTCTTGGAGGTTAAATTTGGGATTTACATTGTTATGCTAGGACTTTGATCGCCCAAATAATAATAATGATGGATTTCGAATAGTAGGATGATCTTTGATAGAAATCTATTGGTGAAATACATGAGAATATGTGATGAGAATTTCGAGATGTTCATTCTTAGGGGTGAGGTAACATGATTACGTGTGAAGATCCATTTTGGGATGCATCGGTTATCTATCGAGTAATTCGCATCGGTAGAGGAGTTGACTAGAGTATTGTTTCTGTGGGGTCGATAGAGCATCTCTACAGAGGTGTGGTTGATGTATTTCCGTTTGTGCTTAGCATTAAGAATGCCAAGTTAAGAGAGATGGGTTAGTGTGTTATGCGATGAATCGGGATTCCAAAAGGTTGAAAGAAATTTTATTTCTAAAGGAGAAATTGAGAAAAGATTATTTCTGCATCAAACGCTCTCTTGATTCTTGTATGAGCTATGAGTTTATGATGGATGTCTTTCGCAAATTGGGCTTGACTTTGTGTTGGTATATGTGGTACTTATTAGTTCAGAAAGAATAAAAGAAATGATGGATTTGGTTATTCGAGTGTTTTCTCTTTTGGTGGACGTGGTGTTTATTTGCAAAATTTCTAATTTGAAGGTGGAAAGATTTTCGTGATAAATCCTTGTTTCTGGATTAGACTTCTTTTAGTACCAAGTTGGTAACGTTTGGTTGCGATGAGAGTCCTTCATATTCAGTTGGGCTATGTCGGTAAAAGAGTGTGTTTTAAAGCGAGTTATGTTGTGTGTTTCTCGTTAAAGGAGGTGATCTTTGTTTGAGTGAAAAAGTCCGATTGAGAGGTGGAATAAGGGTTCAGTGTTCTCTGCGCTTACTGTGTGGTTCGGTACCACTGGGGAGGGTTGCCCCAAGGTACATTGGGTTGTTTTCGCTAGTTGGAGTATCGCCAGGACTATCTCGAGTCCGTGCGCGGAGTACGTAACATCTTGTCTATTCTGGTATGAGTGAGTACCTGGGAGATCCAGAGTTTGAGGTTTTGTTAACGCCGTCGACTACCAAGCAATATCTCACCTTCGAGTCTCGTCCGATACTTGTACTGGAGAGGTCAGAGAGAGTGTTGAGGTAGACATGGGTATACGTTATGGTGTTTTGGTCATGTCGGTCTGAACGAGAAGAGACTTGGGAAGTAGTCTCGCTTGATCGAGCTTTAACCAAAGTTGTTCACGTCGGGTACATCTTGTTGGTTTTTAATTTTCTAGTTGTGGTTGTTGTTGTTTCTCGAGTAGATGACAGGTAGAATTCGGGTCGAATTGCATTTAGGGGGTAGAATGTAATACCCCAAAAGTATTCAAAAGGATGTAATCGGGAAGAGAATATTTAATCGGGAGAGATTAATCGAAACAGGAAAGGGACCAAATATTAAATAGTTTAGCAGTGTTTTGAGAGGGGGTTTTTCTGCTAAAGTGGGACAACTTGGGCCTGGGCCTAGGCCCATTTGGCCTTGTGGTGGCCGGCCAAAGGGGGGGCGCCACCCTCCCCAAACCCTGCCGCCCTCCTTTTCCCCTCCTCCCCACTTGTGGCCGCCACCCTTGCTCCCCTCTCCCTTGGCCACCTTCTCCTTCCCTATGCGCCTCCTCCCATGGTGTTCATCCCTGCTGCCGGTCAAGGAAGGGCTCTCGCCACCGGTGTCGAGATTAAAGAAGGAGGAACGCTCGGGAGGTAGATCGGTCAAGAAGAAGAAAAGAAGAAGGGTGAAAGGAAGGGGAGTGTTCGTAGGCGTGTGTTCATGGTGCTCAGCAGGTTCTTCAAGGGTAACGGATGTCGATCTTCATCTTTTGATTGGTAGTAGATGCGAAATTGCTTAGAATTGATTAGATCAAATTGCTGCGAGTAGATAATCAATTCTGTCCAGAATGTTGTGCGGCCAGTTTCATGTGTTTAGAGGCCGAATTAGGAGGTTTGGTCTCCTAGAGATATGTAGATTTTGTTCTTAGCTTTCAGTGGCCACCAAGATCACCCAAATCCGATTAACGGTCAGGAAGTTATGAAGTTTTTAGTATCGCTTCTCTGTTAATCTGTCAGTTTTGAACAGTCTGTAGAAAATGGGATGAATCTGCTAGTTAAGGTCGAAATCAGAGGACCTCAATATAACGAAAAATGTGGGTAATTTCTATACCTTTTCATAGAGTTAAAGAACACAAGATTTGGACGTTCGTAGAAAAAGTTATGGAGGTTTTAGTGTACTGTCCAGAGAACCCGACGTGAATTTTGATGTTCTGTAGTTTGGCTTGGTAGAGGTAGTATTTTGAAGAATCAAAAGGGCTCCCAAACTAAGTTTATTTGGGAAATTTATTTACCTTTCCAGAAAGTCTGAGAACATCTTAATTGGACCCCTGAGCAGAAAGTTATGTATTTTAGAAGTTGACTGTCCGTAGTGAACACCAAATCCATCGCTAGAAATTGAAAGATTGGAAACACTTGGGAGTTTAGCAAGTTAATTTGTGTTGTTATTTATGATTTTGGTCCAGTATGTTGGTCTTAGATTGGGGTTATCTTTATGTTCAGGTGGGAGCGTGATCCCAGGTGTAGCGCCCTCTTCGCGTCCACCGTTCTCGCACGGTTGAGGCAACTATTCGGGTTATAGCATAACTATTTTTTATGCTGAGAGTGTTTGTGTTTTACTCGTAATAGCCATGCATGGATGTTATTGTGATGAGTTCCAATTTATCTTGGTGAATGCAAGTACTTTGATTGAGAGAATAATGATGAATATTTGATATAGGGTGCTAGTACTTTGATGCGTAATAACAATGCATGCTTTATAGTGTGATATGTATGTTTAAGGATGGTGAACACTTGAGTTATGATTAATTGTTATTCATGAAGGATTGTTCATGTTTGCTAGTATTATGAATATATGTGCTATTCATGGATACTAGAATGCTATGAATGTCATTGATGAGGAATGCTTGAAGTATGAATGAGTTTATTCATGCATGTCGTTGTTGTGAATCCATATGTATGATGTTTTAAAGTTTTGTTCATGTGCATCATGCAATCATATTGGAGGATTGGTCATGTGGTGACTATGCATGATCGAGGTCCCCGTCATGTAGATGACGGGCTTGAGGTCCCCACATTCGTGGAATGTGGGCAATGAGTAAAGAGGTCCCTATCATTAAGATGATAGGCAAAGGTCCCTATACAAGTGATGTATAGGCTCTTGGTCCCTGTGCCAGAGGGCACAGGCAAGGGTATCCATCGACGGATGTATACCCCGCATTACCGGTAAAATGCGAAAAAGAGATAAAGTTCAAAAGGTGCATTGCATGGTCGCATTACATAAGCATGAAGGATATGTTTAGTGTAATGTTTACTTTGGTATATTGATGCTATGACTGTGAGTTTAGCTTTAGCCTTGTTGATACTTGCTGAGTCTTTGGGCTCACTCTTGCTTTGATATGTTTTAGGTACAACTGGCAAGATCGACATGCATGGGAGGGAGTAGATGTTTGGATGCACGCACTACCACTCAACCTTAAGAATTAGTTATGGATGGTTTTTGAGATTCAGATTAATTGTAATAATGAGAATAGCAAATTTTGGTCATGTTTAATAGATTATCTTGCATGCTTGAATGAACTTGAATATGGAGTTTATTGCTAATTGCCATGATTATTTGTTAGAGCCTCGGTATAGTTGACTATACAAAGGAGGTTATGCCGAAAATTGGTATCAAGTTTTAGTTTAATTTTAATTCCAGTAGCATTCCAGGCTCGTTGTGAGTTGGGGTGTTACACCATTAGTTTACTCAATAAGAACCATGAAGTCAAGACACTACTTGCTACACTTACCCCCACACCCCAACGTTTAACTACACAATTTTACTCCAATTGAACTACATTCCATTAGAAAACTATAATGGGCAGTAATACTAAAATTGACATAACTTTTGCTCTGAAATTCATCACAATGTAAACTTAGGCTTGTTTGAAAGGTAACAAGATTATCTACAACAACCTAGTTGATGGAAAACCCAAATTCTGAATATACCAAGCCCCAAAAGACCGATGAGCATCCTTTGTCAGAACTGCCCGACACTTCTGGGCAGCGGCACGAAAATGGCCATAACTTCTAATTGGCTAAACAAAACTTACAGTTCTTTATCAATATCAAAGCTAAGACCCAGGCCTACAAAAACCTAGTTGGGTGAAAGCCATGAATTTGCAATTAACTTGATCATAAATTAAAAGGCAATTCGACAATTCATTCTCGTTAGGGTTCTAGACAGTCAACTTAAAACGTGCATAAATTTTGTTCTACAAATCCAAATGGGGTGTTATTTATCAATCCTGAAAGCTAATGCGATCACGTACAAAAGTCGTTATGGGCAAGACTTCTGAATAATCCTCTAACTAGGTCAAATTTTAACAATCACAGTGTCTGCTAATTCTCGTCAGAATTCTGGACAGCAGAAACTAAAATGAACATAACTTTTGAGCCGTACATCGGAATTTAGTGTTCTTGGCGCCAAAGCTAAGAACAATACCTACATTACTCTAGGAGACAGACCTCTCAAACTCGGCCTCTAAAATCACAAAACAGGCCACGCAACATTCTGGACAGAACTAACTTTCTATTCGCAGCATTTCGATCTAATCAATTATGATCCAAATCACATCTACCACTAATCAAACGATGAGGATCGGCATTCGTTACCCTTGCAGCAACCAGGAAGACGATGGTTGATCCGCGAAGATGTTCCCCTCTTTCTTGATCAGCAATTCCACGAAACACCACTCCTACCTTCGCGAGAAGCCGGCAACGGGGAGATCGGCACCAAGGGACGGCTCCAGGAGGTGGGGGTGCTGCACTAGGGGCTTGGGGCGGCAGCAAAGGAGGTGGAGAAGGGCTGCAACCAGCAGGGGGAGGCGTAAGATGGAGGGGGAGGGGAGAGGAGGGAGGCGGCGGCCAAGGTGGGGAGGAGAGGGGGAGGGGCGGCTAGGGTTTTGAGAAATGGTGGCACCTCCCCCCCTATGGCCGGCCAGGCCTCATGGGCCAAGGCCCAGGCCCAGGTTGACGGGAAAACGCAGAAAACCCCCTCTCTTCTCCTGATTAAACATTTTTTCAAAAGAAATCTTCTACCGATTAATTATTCTCTCTCCGAAAATTATTTCTAGCACTATCGGAGAATTACATTAACACTCCCTCAATTTGTATTGCACTCTCAAATGAAAGTCGGGATATTACATTCTACCCCCCTTAACAGGATTCGACCCCGAATCTAAACGCCGATCTACACGAAGGAAAACTGCGACTGAGATACTTAACAACGGTAACACGTACCTGTTGCGAACAAAACTGGATACCGCTCGCACAGGCGAGACTCCAGCTCTCAAGTCGTTTTTCGCTTACACTTACGCGACCAATGGCACCTCGATGGATACCAATGTCTTATGCCTCAACGCTCGTTTCCATCTCTCCAAAGATATCGCGGACAAGACTCGGATATGAGGTCTTATTCATTGGACCACCGATCTAATGAAACCTCAAAACTCAGATTTCTAGGTGCCCACTCAAGCACTGAACAACCTGCACAATGTGTACTCCGCGTATGGACCCATGGCGGTCCTAGCGATACGCCAACCTCTTAATCCCTGCAATTGTCGAGAACAAACCAAAGTATTTTGGGTTAACCACCCCTTTGGTACCAATCCACACAACATACGCATAGCACACGGAACTCTTGTTCCACCTCTCAATCGAACTCTTCACCGAAACAAGGATCACCTCCTTTAACGAGAGACACATAACAGAATTTGCTTTGAATAACTCTATTACAAACAGAGTCAACTGAAAGTAAGGATTCCCGTCGCAACCACACAATGCCCACTCGGTACTAAAAGAGTCAAATCCAGAATCGAAGATTTATCACGAAAAAAAAACTCTCCACTTTCCAAGTGGGCGGTTTGCGACTTAAACGTCACAAAAGCCAAAGGACAAATCACTCGAATAACCAAATCAATCATTTTTTTCTGAACTGATCAGAACCACACATGCCAACATAAAGCAAAACTCAATTTGCGGAAGACATCAGTCAACAACACACACTCAAACGAGAATCAAGAAAACGCTTCACTACCGGAGAAAACATCCTTTTTCTCAGTTTCTCATTTAGGAATAAAATTTCTATCAAAACTTGGAATTCGAACTCATCGCATACCACACGAGATCAACCCTCTTAATTTAACCTCCTCAAGTTAGGCTTAATCCGAAATACATCATTCACACCTTTGTGGAGAGACTCTATTGATTCGACTAAACATACTCTAGCCAACTTTTATACCGATGGAAATACTTTGACAGATGACTCCCAATACTGTTGGAGATATGCCCTAGAGGCAATCATATTGATGATGATATTTCGTTGTATCCATGATTTAATAAATGTTCCTTGAATATTGCCTTTGTGTTGATTAACAAGTATGTGACTTGTTTGTGAAACTCTTTACTTGTATGGTTATTCTAAAGTTGTCCCTAGTCGGAGTTCATGTGAGGACACACATGAATGATGGATTAGCACATGTATCGGTTGATGACCATGTTTCACAGGTCATAGACATGGAGATGTCAAACCAATAATGTGGACACATGTTTAGAACATGGGGTTGGACCGACCCAACCTGAGACATAGCAATTATACTTATGGTTCTCTCTACACAATTTGTACGCCTTGTCCTTAGACTTGAGATTATCGCATATACTTGAGATGTGAATCGACCTACTTAGGGGCTATCAAACGCTACTCAGAATCGGGTAGTTATAAAGGGAGCTCGGGTTTGTCATGAAGCATCTTTGCGAGGCATGGTCGATCGAGATGGGATTTGCCTCTCTCACGAGAGAGATATCTGGGCCTCGAGTGATCGGATCCGAAATGCATGGCCATGCTACTTAAGGTTAAGAGTTAACCTAGTAAGGGATTCGGATCACGGGATCGAAAGAGTGGTCACTTGGAGCTCGACCGAATATCGTGAGGCAAAGGGATTGGCATGTACATAATGTTGTGATGGTTCGTCCGATACGATCTTTACGTGCATTTAGGAGTTGGCACGCCTTGCTAGAGGCCGCTACCAACTATTGACCAAGTATGTGTACTTGCGCCATGTCTAAACATACGTGAACCTATAGGGTCACACACTTAGTGAAGCCTAATTCGGATTGGATCCGAATTAGATCGGGCATTGAGTCCTAATGGGCCTCTATTCGTAGAAGCCCATTATAAGGACGCCTATAAAAGGAGGCGGCGCACCGTTGAGGGATGAGTTTTCGTGACATCCTCAAACCCGCCGCCACCCTCCCACGCCCTAGTCGCCGCGCGATCTAGTAGTCCGCGTGTGTCGCTTCTTCCGCACGTGTGGATACCTTTGAAGGCGCCGCATCGTGGCGTTGGGACGAACCGCAAGAAAGGAGCTGACGTGGGGCGCCACGACGAGGACGCAGGAAGTAGTATGACTACTCGCCCGACGCATCGCATCAATCGAGTACGACTACACTGCCCCGACGTGCTACATCAACTTCCGCACCTGCGCGTCTAGTGGTAAGACCGTGATCTATAACTGCAGTGATCTTAGTTTACGGGTAGAATTTTTAATTTGCGCTAGTGTAGCCTACCCGTTGCCCTTCAAATACATCTCAAAATAGCCATCTCAAACAACCACATCACCTCAATCTTTTCAGAATAAACAACTCGGAATCCTCGGCACACACGTTCATATACTTCATCAAAAGGGTTCTATCAATGATCATCCCATTGTTCAGAATCCACCCTTATTCTACTTCCTCTACACATAATCATTGGGCGACCAAAGTCCTAGCATAAAAAAAATGCGAAGCCCAAAATTAAACTCCAAGACTCCTACCATGAACTTCTCATATGGAAGATAGGGGAAATATCAAATTAAATCCCTAAAATTCTCACAATCCAAACATACTTGCGCATTGACATCAACACGAAAACATTTCTTCGACCCAATTATCTTTAAAGATTCAAGCTCTTAGAGAGTTACTTACTACGTCCAAGTCATTTCTGATAATAATCCAACAATCCCGGCTACCTCATTAATCGCTTTAACGATCAGATTACTTCGCCAATATTACTCTCATTACAACACCATCATATTTCATCTGCACAACCGTGTACGATACTCAATCGCGACATTCTAATACATTGATTAAGATTCACATCCTTTCAAAAATTCTAATGTTCCACCCGAATTGAACAAAGTATCTTGGATCACAAATCTCCATAGGTTCTAATGGTTGCAACAACGCAATCAGTTTAGCCTCAAAGGCAAACATTCTGTATAAATAAAATTCTCTCCAAGAATTATACACGAAATCAGTTCATCCTCCAATGCTCCTCGAATAACTTACAACCCAAGGTCTCCCAATCATATTGAATAACACTTCGAAAAAGAAACCCTGTGAAATGAGTCGGTGGATCCTTCCTCAAAAGAAAAAGGCAAAAGAAGACATTTACTGCCCGAAGTAAACATAGGACCAAGGGAAAAAGTCGCTTAGGCAAAGGACTCAGAAAACATAAGAGGGAGTCAACAGATGAGGGCTCAAGTCTTACTGTAAGCAAAAACCAAACCACCAATGAGATGAAGGTATCGCCCTTTGAAAATTGGTAAACTCTTATGGAACAATTGCATAAGGTTTAAGCACACTCAAATAAACTACAAATTGCGAAAAATGACTTAAATCTCAAATACTTTTACTTCACTCCTTCCTTTAACAAGGAAAGTTATTTTCTGTGATTACTACATCACTTTGTCAGCTTAAACAAGATAAGCCCTTAATACCCAAATCACAAGAACCACTTAAGAACCAATAAAATCTTTCAACACGTCACTTTGCTCGAAACAAACTCAATTACCACATAACTCATGATGTCCAAAAGATAACAAACACAAAACTCGAAACACTTTCACTAAAACAATATCATGCAAATGATCAATTTCTTTTACTTATAAAATCATTCAACATTATCATCACAACCACAGTCTAACAATCACACTAATCAACGAAATAATATGCTATTAGCAAGAATCATCATAACCTCTTATCACTTCATGAACTTTTGAAAAGAAACACAATGAATTACTTCATCATGTCTCTAAAATCTAAATAAGATTGCATATACTTGATCTAGGGAAAGCCTAGTGCAAAAACCTCATAATTGAAACAAACTCTTTCAACAAGATGATAATAGAACATGACAATCTCACGAATGTACACCAAGAAATCTCTTATTAGCTTTCATCCATTTAACTCTTATCGACACTGACGCCAAGGTAGTACACACTAAATGCTCTCTAGCCAAACATGGCACAATCATGATCCTAGCTCTGATTGCAAACTCAACAATAGTTATAAGAATAGATTCAACATTCTACCTTATGTTCAGAAATTAGAATGAAATATCTTAAACTTCAATATTATAGGATGCATCAGACAGGGTTTCACAAAGCGATACATCATCGCTCATGTAGTCATTTAGACATATTTCAATAATTTTTAGCATGACAAAAATTAGGTAAAGCTATCATTCGAATAAGATCATCAATATCCAAATAGAAGACAGATTCAAGATGAATATTTATCAAGGCAACATTCGAACACATCCTTAACTTAACCATCACTAGCGGTTAGAATAACCGAAAGAGGACCTAGATTCCAATCCATCTAACAAATTTAACAGATTACTCGATCATAAGGATCAAACCAATTCATCAACATTTCCACACTTCTTAATAACAATGGGTCCTTGAACAGTATGAACAAACTCTTATCTAAAATTCATCAGGTACCAAATACAACGACCTTTTGCATTAGTCAATTCACTTCCATGGATACTAGTTAAGAATAAACTGCTTGCACAAAGACAATAACCCAAATCTGATAACTTATCTCATAACGGTTAATTCATTTAATTAACACCTCTTACTTAAGCATGACAAGACATCACTTAAATGTTTTAACACAATCTTTCAGAAAAAGAGGTATTAAATTTCACAATTGAAAGAATTCAAAAAACATACATAAAGTCAAAGCTTTCACATGATAAAGAACTTGCAACAAAAAAACTTCCAGTATCCAGAATACCAAGCGAATCAATGATTCGCATTCCCCAACAAGAAGGGCAGAACTCCCAAAAAAGATAAATTTCACGATAACTAATATTTCCAAGAAACAACATTAGACCAGCAGTCAGGAGAACAAGTAGCCGATTTATGGAACCAAGAAAGTCCAATGAAAACTCATCAGAAGAAATGTAAAACACTAACTCAAGAAAACTTCATCAAACGCAACTATTACCAGAACTGGCCACATTCAGAATCAAGGAAGAGAATAATATTTTCTAAAGAAACTCACCTCAACACTCAACTATGGTATTCGGGTAAATACTACTCTATTCATTACCACGACGATGGTGTAACCTGACAAAACCTAGGGCCACAACCACGGCCTCCACTTCTTAACATCCATCATCGACACGATTAAACAATATAATCAATTATGATTATACATGATCATCTCATGACAATCATCGAATAAATTCATAGGTATAAGATATCACACCATATCATAGATTAACAACAATAAAAATAGTACAGAAACAATTCGACAATTGCTCAACAAATGGAACACAACAATTGAAATGCGGAAACACTGGATTTTCCAACCCCACATACTGTGCACAGTGTGCCATTTTAATAACTTAATTACCACGGACCTAAAGCCCGCTCTGATACCAACTGTAACACCCTGGCTATTCGAAAGCCAAAGTGCTACCTAAAGACCTAACATATAACCATACAGCGAAATAATTTCAACAAAAATTCATCAACTAAGTTACAAAAGATCAACATCTTTTAGAACCTAAGCAGGTATTAGAACTGAATCCAACAGTCCACAAATTCCAAATATTTAAGTCTACTGAATCCATTAAGAAAATCATATCCAACGAATGATTAGGGAACATAAGTAGTTATTTAAACAACCTTAACATAGAGAAAGTTATCATCCACATCTAAGTTTATTTATTACAGTCCATCACTTATTGAAAGAAAAACATAATCTAATTATTTTATTGAAGCTGGTGTAAGGTGAAGTGAATGAGTAGTGCGTGTCTACTCCCTCCCAAGAGGAACATCATCAACGATCACCTAAAAATAAATAAACAAAACAAGAGTGAGTCCGAGACTCAGCAAGTACATGGAATAAATTAACATTCAACTAATATGGACAAGTCAACCTCTTCACAAATTCTGAACATACCACGAACGAATATTTAGGAATGCATGAAATGAATGAATGTAATCAAAGGATGGACTGCACACATGCTTATACCGGTATAGCTTGTGAGACACCCATCGGTGTTCACTTAAGCCCGTATTTATCGAAATACGGGGATCCAAAATACCGTATGAAGAACGTTTCATACGGGTGTCCAAAACTGCCCACATTGGAATGGTGGGACTTCACTTCCCCATTGTAACATCCCATCTTTTGGACTTGTGTTTCAAATGTAAGAAAATCAGTAGAAATTAAAACTTTTCTTACATCATGTATTTCCTGTATGCTTTGAACATCTGTTGGAAAAAGTTATGGAAATACAAAGTCACAAGTCTTTTTGATCCAAACTTTGAGCTTCCAAAATATAATCATGTCAAGTATTGTGATCATCCTCTGGAAATATTTTTCCTAAGTTCTAGGGATGATATGTGACCCCTCTGAAAAATTTGACAATTTTTAGAAATTGTTTGAATATTTTAGAGGCAGTCAAACCTGTTTGACTTCTAGTCAAACATTAAATCAGGGCCTTGCAGAAATTTTGGAGATTTATTCACAGCATAAAAACCTCTGAAAATTTTACACAAGGTTGATATCTGAGTCAGCAAGCTCCTGTAAAAATTTCATAATTTTTGGAGTTATTTTGCTACCTCAAATAAATCCTCAAAAGCCTCTGTTCTTATTTCAAAACCAAAACCTAGTCTCACTGTGCTTTGGGTTCGAGTCAGACTCAGGCTCGAGCCATGTGTCTCGGTCCAGTCAACTAACTGCACCAAGCCTCTCTTTAAAAACGTGCGGCCATTCTCGTCCGTTGGATCTTGATCGCGCGGCCCTGGTTCGAGTGAACAATCGGACCTTCCGGTTGCTTAATTGAATTTCAACCGTTGGATCCCCAACCAACCGCCCTGATTCACGGAAACGATCGGACCCTCCGGTTGATGGTTTGAATCCTAGCCGTTGGATTAAGATCCAACGTTCGCTTGTCCCTCTGTTGTAAACCACGTTCACGACGTGGGGCAATCTGAGCCGCTCATTTCTAATCCTAGGGCTTGCGCTCTTTGTCGTTGTGTTTTAAACCTCGGAGACGTGGCGCAATCGCAGCCGTCCGATTTGAATCGTAGGGCTCAGGAACGCCCGAGCCTTTCCTCTGGTCATCTTCAACCTCCAGCCGTGCATAAACAGTAGGGGTGATGGCAGTGTCAAATCATGCTCCCTACAGTCGCCCTAGCCGACGTTTAGGGGTATGGAAGACACGCTGAGCCAGGGCATACCCTAATGCACGTCTACTATCTTTTTCCTTATCGGCCGCACCTTGTGCTCGGTGCTTTGCCGCCCGAGAGGCTTGTGGTCCAAACCCTAATGCCTCCAAGGCCTTATAAGCACCCCTTTCACTTCCTGGTATTCCTTTAGACCACCATCAAGCTCCATTTACAGTATTGGAGCTTAACACCTCAAAAATGGCAAGTCGCCATTGTTGACCCGTGGAGCTCCTCTGGTGTTCTTGGTGTTCCAGTGGTTCTCCTTCATGTTTCTTTGCCCTATCCTTATCTATTTACTATCTTGAACATTTTCCCTCACTTAATTTTGGATTTGATTCTCACGAATTGTCCAATTTGGGGTTTGTTCAAATTCGGCCGAAAGTGGTCATCTTCTTCCTCAGCTCAGGTGAGTGCTCCATTTCCTAATTCCTTGCTCATGTGGCTTCTGTGAATCTTAATGAAGCTATTTTGATGCTTTGGAATCACTCATTTGGCTCAGGTTGTCTATTTCGGTCTTTCTTCTCCAAGTCCGGCGAGCTTCCACCGTGATCAAGCTTCTCCGGCCATCTTTGAAGCTTCTTTTCACCAAGGTAGCTTCTTATTAGTCCTTAGAGGCTTTGGCACCCGCTTCCTAGGTCTGCAGCGGAGCTCATTGCTGTTTTCGTGTTTAGCAGTAAGGCTCCCTTTTCATTTTTCCGGCTAGCCGGCGTTCTAGTCCCTCACCGCCGGCGAGAATGCCACCATTAGGTTCTAGGCGTTATTGCGATTCCATTTTAGTTCTTGTTCGGCGCCGCCGCGGCCAGTGTCGCCGGCGATTAGTCGTTAAAGTTGCTCAGGATTTTGCCGGTGCAAAACTCCCGTTTTCGTCATTTGTTTAGGACACATTAATTGCACAGTGATTGCCAATCATTAGTTAATTAATGGTGTCTTAATCTTTGTCGTTGAGCCACTGTCATGTGGGCCCAACATTCTTAAATCACCATGGTGCAATCTCATCGTTCGACATCATTAATGCTTAATCATTGATTAATTAATGTGTCGGCATTAATCGCTGTCGGAAATCACCTCTAGGTCGCTGACCTGTGGGCCCGAGGGGTTAAGGTCAAAATCCAGAAGTCCTTAGTGTCTCCTTTAGGTTTATTTAATGATGATCATTAGTGGCATTAATTCTGTCCTAAACCGCCTCTCGCCGCCGACAAGTGGGCACATGCAGATCGTGCACGTGGTTAAAACAATGCGTGGGTGACTCAAGGTCACCGGCGCTGGTCCCACGTGTCGATGCCTCTTTTTAACTTCGATCGCTGGCCACCGTCCGTTTTCTCGATCTGCGGCCCGGATCTTTGCATGCATTCGGACCCTCCGCTTGCCTCCATCATTCTTGACCGTCGATCTTACGATCAACGGCCGAGATCGTGTATGCAACCGGACTTTCCGATTGTTGGTGCACTCTGGACCGTCCATCTGCCGATCTGCGGCTGGGATTGGCCCAAGCAACCGCACCGTCCGAATGCATACACTCGTGTGCGCCGTTGGATCTTGATCCAACGGTGGGCTCCGATTAGGTTTCGCGCGCGTGCGCTGTTTC
Source organism: Ampelocalamus luodianensis (assembly GCA_036346255.1). NCBI lineage: Eukaryota > Viridiplantae > Streptophyta > Magnoliopsida > Poales > Poaceae > Ampelocalamus > Ampelocalamus luodianensis. Next base: position 53,431,386 of record CM070621.1, read on the forward strand.
CGGCGAGCGTAAGCCGTAGGATTCTAGATCGAGGGTTGATAAGTGTCCACGTCTTATTCTATTGATTGAGTTTGTCTGTATTTCAGTAAGTATTTATTTAACAACTGAAAATGATATAAAAACTTTAGAAATTCATATCAAATTCATTTTAAACCCTTTTTAGGTAATTCCAACTGGAATAATTTCTGTTATCACTAAAGTTTATTATAAAAATGGGTTTAAGTATATTTCAGTAGCAGAAAATTGTGTAACTAGAAATAACTTGATTCCTGTCACTTTGAATATTCCAGAAATGGATTTAATCTTGAAAAATGCATATCTTTTTCTGTATAAATACAATTTGTGCAAAATCAATTTTGTTAAATTCATCAGTTAGTATACTTTCATATGGATTAAGATTTGAGCATGATCATTACTCTGTAAAATGACTTGCATTAGATTTACCCCTTAGAAAAATCATAAGTAAATGTGTATAACTCCAAATTTAGTAAATTCAACTTTGCTGTTATTAGGATGTCATAATCTTCTTGCTATAAAAATTTCATACCTTAGATCATTCTGGAAAATTTTGCCATGAATAGTGCTAATTATTAATTAGGTTGTTGATAAGGCTGAGCAAGAGTATTTTGTCCATATCTTTTGCATACTTAGTCCAAATTGCATGATTCTTGTTCCTATCTTTGTCTAAAATCATTCCCTAGCTGTTGTGTGAGTTTCATTAGATTTGGGTGAATTTTGCTGTTGGAGTTTTATTTGGTGTTCTTCGTTCTTATTTGCGTATCGCCTTTTCGCGTTAGGTTCCGAAGATAATTTTATTGCTGATATTGAGCCAGAGCAGCTAGATCCTGCACTCCGGCAAGGCAAGCAGATGTAGCATTCATTTGATCATATTGTTCCTACTATTTTCAAATTCTAATATGTTGTTTGCAAATTCTATGTACGCATTGCTATGTTGTTTTAAACTATTGTCGATAGTTGGCCCAGTAGCTGCATAATCAGTAGGAAATGTTGATTCCTCTACTACTGAGCCTAGGATTACTTGCTGTGATTTTTGGTTCGCTGGATGAACCCTTGTCACTTAGTAGTTTACGTGTCATTATGCTTAGCCATGCTTAGCTATCGGTAGAAATGGGCGGTTATCGACTTGTCGATAACCTTGATCACACAAACTGTTATAATCTGTATATTTCAGCCTTGTGCTATGTCTAAATTGCAAAACTAAAACTGAAAAGGAAAACAATTTAGGCTTGGGCACAATGGTAAGATGGTGTGATCTTTTGGGTGTGATGGGAATGGTGCCCGGGTCAATTAAGGACCGAGCTACTTGTTACACCGAACCAAGCATTTGTGCGTGCTAACCACACTAGGGGGATATGGGACCTCTCTTAACTGAGTACTTTGGGCTGTGTTAATTAATGAGTCGCGTGGTGGGTTGCATATTTGATTATATGCAACATGGACACGTTTGTGGGGAGAGGAACACCCGTCGAGGCCGGTGTGTCCTGCTCCACATATGAGTCCTTGTGATCCATATTTCGTCGGCAGATCACTAAGGATTAACCCCCATACGTGCGTCTCTTGATTAGCATATTCCATTGGAAAGGGTTCGTACGACTTAGCCGTGCCGGCATACCAAAGGTAGTGTGCTTAATAGCTTGGCAAAAAGGCAGTCTGAAGTGTGGGTACATTGGTACACCCCTGCAGGGATAAAACTATTCGAATAGCCTCGTCCTAGGATATGGACACGCTTGGGGAAGTCTTCCAAGAGTTAGACTCCAACATTTTTAAATAAAAATTGATGGGTGGTATGAATCAGGGATTCATGCTATGTTGTGGTGGCTTTGGGGAAAGTCACTTCTAGGTGAATACTTGTTACTTATGTTTACTCGCTGTTATTTAAATGCTTAAAAACAGATTTTACAAACTACTGTTCAACCTATTACATTATTGCAAACAAAACTTGCTTTGTGCGTCCAAAGAACTATATAACCAGATTCCTTTGAATACAGCTTTCATGTAGCTATGTATAGACTTGTTACTCGTAAGTCTTGCGAGTACATTTTTTTGTACTCACCTGCATTGCTTGTGTTGTGCAGAGGATGATAGTGAGTCCGATGTGATCGAGACGGGGTGCCCGATCTTTCGATGAGATTGATAACTATCGATTTTGGGTGGAGGTGACTCTCGCAATCCGACTACAACCGTACGACGACGCTTGCGCCTTAGCAATCGTTGAACCAACTCCGAGACGTTATTGACCGTGATGGAAGCGCGATCAACCTGAACACGAGGTTCAATTCCTGCGAGCAATCAAAGAACTAGCAAGAATAAGATGTATGCAATCTGATATTGCGAATAAAATTGTAGTATAGATGGTATTGAAAACAAAAGTGGGATCCCGAAGGCTGTCTTGACAGGTGGTCGTCCGACACAACTGAAGAACAGAAGTTTGCACAATGGCTAAACCTAAATTCAACGAAATCCGAGTTCTAGCCAGGGGGACGGCAGCTCCTATATGGGAAGACGACCAGGGTGGCGGCAGTGAAGTGGACGACGCCCTAGGTTACAAGGCCCATGGACCCAAGAGGAGGTGGCGCAGCACCCTTTTTGACTCGGTAAAAAAAACAGACGTAGATTGTTTTGTTTATTGTAGTCAGCTCGGTTGGAATTTGAAGTTGAGGTTGGATCCATTGGAAAGTAGACTTGATAAGCTTTCAATGAAGTCCAAGAACATCCCAAACGGAGTCCGTATGAAGAAGTTACGGCCGTTTGAACTTAGTGCTGTCGCAGTAGTCCGAACTCGAATTCAGAACGAGCCCAACTCGAACTCTTGCTTGGCTCGGACCCAAAGTGACATGATGTCCTCCATTATGCCTCCTATGCTTGTCCATGACTCCACATACCTCTCCTTGGTCCTTTCCCATGTTCCTAAGCACAATTAAATCACTTGCATTAGGTAGCGATCTATTCTCAGTAATATATAACCCTATGAACGAATTCACCTGGTGATTAAGTTGGCGAGCACGAGCTCGAGTAATTGGTCCTTGTAATATTGGTTGTGGATCAGCTGTGTGTGTAGGCGCGGTTGTATCCAAATTAGGGATGTCCTCATCATCCTCCCTTCTTGCATTTGAGTCGCCCTCGACTCAAGCTCATCCTCTTCTCCCAAGTATGGTTTCAAATCTGCAATGTTAAATGTGGACTAACCCCAAAATCTACAGCAGTCAAGTTTGTATGCATTATCATTAATCTTTTCTAACACTTTGAAAGGACCATCACTCGAGGCATCAATTTTGACTTTCTCAATTCAGGGAACCTATCTTTTCTCAAGTGCAACCAAACAAGATCTCTGGTTCAAAAGTTAAATGTTTTCTCCTTGACTACCAAAGAAGTTTATATTTAGCATTCATGCGCTCTATATTCTCCTTAGTTGTCTCATGCATTTTTAAAATCAATTCAAAGACGTTGGTTAGCATCAAAGTTCAATTTATCCAAGATGGAATAGGCATTAAATCAATAGGAGCACGAGGCACAAAACCATAAACAACTTCAAAAGGGCACATCTTTGTAGTAGAATGCAATGAACGATTATAAGCAAACTCAATATGAGGCAAGCATTCTTCCCACAATTTTAAGTTCTTTTCAACACCACCCTAAGCATTGTAGATAAAGTTCTATTCACAACTTCAGTTTGTCCATCGCTTTGGGGATGACAAGTAGTAGAAAATAACATTTAGTCCCCAATTTAGCCCATAAAGTTCTCCAAAAGTGACTAAGGAATTTAGCATCACAATGAAACTATAGTATTAGGCACACCATGCAATCGAACAACTTCACGAAAGAATAAATCAGCAATATTGGCAGCATCATTGCTCTTATGACATGGTATAAAGTGAGCCATCTTAGAAAATCTATCAACAACCACGAATATACTATCGCTCCCTTCTTTGTTCTAGGCAATCCTAAAACAAAGTCCATCAAAATATCTTCCACTAACGCTGAGAACCGTAGAGGCATGTATAAATCATGAGGATTAAGTCGTGACTTAGCTCTTTGACATGTAGTGCAATGAGCAACGTAACACTCGACGTCTCGCCTCATCTTTGGCCAAAAGAAATGATCAGCAAGTATATCCTCCGTTTTCTTCACGCCAAAGTGTCCCATCACCGCCTCCATGCGCTTCGTGAATAACAACAAACGAATGGAGCTAGCTGGAATGCATAGCTTGTTAGCTCTAAACACAAACCCGTCATTAATGACAAATTTGTTCCACGTTTTTCCTTCTTTACAATTCAACAATATATCAGAAATCAGCATCATGCACATATTGCTCTTTAATAGTCTCCAATCCAAAAATTTTGAAGTCAAGTTGTGAAAGCATGGTATATCTCCTAGACAAAGCATCAAGAATAACATTCTCTTTTCCTTCTTGTGTTTTATGACATAAGGAAAAGACTCAATAAATTCAACCCACTTTGCATGTCTACGGTTCAATTTACTTTGACTTGAATATGCTTTAAAGATTCGTGATCGAATGTATAACAAATTCTTTGGGCCATAAATAATGTTGCCATGTTTCCAAAGTTCAAATAGTGCATATAATTCCTTATCATAAGTAGAATAGTTCAAACTAGGCCCACTCAATTTCTCACCAAGTATGCTATAGGTTTACCTTCTTGTAGCAATACGCCACCTAAACCAATTCCGCTAGCATCACATTCTAGTTCAAAAGTCTTATTAAAGTCGTGGAGTTGGAGTAGTGGTGCATGTGTTAACTTATCTTTCAATGTGTTGAAGGCGTTCTCTCATGTGGCGCCCAAACAAATGGCACGCCCTTCTTGGTGAGCTCATTCAATGGTGCAGCGATGGTGCTGAAATCCTTCACGGCAGCGGTAGAATCCAGCAAGTCCTAAAAGCTTCGCACTGTGTGACCGTGTTAGAGTCGGCCAACTCGTATTGCTTCAATCTTGGCTTGATCAACTTCAATTCCGTGGAGTAACAACATATCCAAGAAACGCGACTCGATCGGGTGCAAAAGGTGCACTTCTCAAGGTTACCAAATAAACGTGCATCACGTAAGGCATTAAAAACAGCACGTAAATGGTCAAGAAGTTCCTCTAAGGATTTGCTATATATCAATATATTATCAAAATAAACCACCACAAATCTACCAATGAAAGCACGCAAAACCTCGTTCATTAGTCTCATGAAAGTGCTAGGTGCATTAGTTAATCCAAAAGGCATTACTAACCACTCATATAACCCGAACTTAGTTTTAAATGTTGTTTTCCATTCATCGCCTAATTTCATGCGAATTTGGTGATATCCACTACGCAAATCAACCTTCGAGAAAACAACAGAGCCACTCAATTCATTAAGCATATCATCTAATCTAGGAATAGGATGACGATACCTAATGGTGATATTATTGATCGCTCTACAATCTACACACATGCACCATGATCCATCTTTCTTAGGCACTAAAATGACCGGAACAGCACAAGGACTAAGAGATTCACGCACATACCCTTTAGCAAGCAATTCTTGTACTTGGCGTTGAATTTCTTTAGTTTCTTCTGGATTGGTCCTATATGGTGCGCGGTTGGGCAGTGATGCGCTGGGAATTAAATCAATTTTATGCTCAATCCCTCGAAGTGGTGGCAACCCCGGCGGTATGTCCATCGGAAAGACATCGTTGTACTCCTGCAAAATGTTAGTGACAGCAGGAGGCAAAGAAGAAGGTGTATCCTCAAATGAAAACAAAGCTTTTTGCAAACTAATGCATAGCAAATAGAATTACTAGCATCCAGCCTACCATATCGATTTGGTAGCAAGAAAACTAGCACCTTTCAATTTAATTTCTTTATTCTTCACATGAGTAGATTTAGGTTCTTTCTTTTTATGTTGCTGAAGTTCTTTTGCTACAATCTGATTTTCGCCTTAGCATTCTCCGATTCTTCTCTCTACTAGCTCTAGCAAGTTCATCTTTAACAATTTGTTCAGAGTCATAGGATGCATCACAATTTTCTTTCCTTGAACATGAGAGAGTATTGATTATTCCTACAATGATGCACACAATCGATCGTATTGCCAAGGTCGTCCTAATAACAATGAACAAGCTTGCATAGGAACAACATCGCAATCAACATAATCATGGTATGAACCCATAGAAAAGTTTACTCACCATTCGTGTTACCTTCAACTTACCATCGTTGTTGAACCATTGAATATGGTATGGGTGGGGTGAGGTTGGTCGGCAAAGCAAGCTTCTCCACCATATCCATACTCGCCAAATTGTTGCAACTCCCACTATCAATAATTATGCGAATCGCGTTCCTTGGCAACGCCCTTGATTTGAAACAAATTATGGCGTTGATTTTGCTCAAAGACGAGAAACTTAAGCACTTAGTACGCGTTGCACTATAATGCTCAAATACTTGTCGGCATCTTCGCGCCAACATGTTCCTCCTCATGATCGATTCGTCATAAAGTCCGCAGGTCGGTTGCAAGCATAGCATATGTTTCATCATCAAAATCACTAGCAGAGGAATACCCACCATCATCACGTATGATCAGTACGCGCTTGTTTGGACAATCCCGCATGATGTGTCCATAGCCTTTGCACCGATGGCATTGAATATCCTTAGTTCGCCCCGTCAAGCAATCAAGAGGAAGTTTTTGTAGACGCTTGTGGTGCTGATTTGGTTGCTTCGAAACTCGTGGTCTTGAGTTTGAAGTAGCGGGCGCGCTTGTTGTTGAAGGGTGGCGTGGGGTGCACCGATGGCCGGGGTAGTAGATGTGCGTGGTGTCCATGAGTTTGTGCGACTGCGTAAGAGTTAGATCGTGTCCTCATCCGCGCCCCCGCACTTCACGCTCACTTTGCAAGCAAGATGAAACAATCTAGTAATGGAGTTGTAATCTTTATAGTCAAGGATGTCTTGAATTTCTCGATTCAACCCTCCCAAAAACCTAGCCATTGATGCCTCCTCATTCTCATCTAAACCACAACGCAACATACCAATTTGCATTTCTTGATAGTAGTCTTCCACAGACTTTGTACCTTGTCGTAAGCGTTGCAATTTATTTAACAAATCACGAGCATAATATGAGGGAACAAATCGATGCCGCATAAGCAATTTTAAAGCCTCCCAAGCTGTTAGGTATGTTATTGGGATGTTGACTGGCAATGTTCTTTCCACCAAATAGAAGCAAAATCGGTAAATTCACTAGTAGCGACCCTAACTCGTCTAATCTCGTGAACTTCATGGCAAGCAAATTTTTGATCAACACTAGTTCCCAATTAAGATAACCATCGGATCATATTTACCATTAAAAGAGGGCATAATGAATTTAACCTTAGCGAAAGAATCATCGTGGTCACGCACCTCACGTCGTGGGGGTCTCGTCGCATACCTTGTCGATTAAAAACGCATGGCCGCCGATGAGCTCGATCATTGTTATTGTTACCCATGCCTCTACCACCGGGCAGCGTGGGGAACACCGGTGGATGCATGGGCCATCTCATCAAGGCGCGCCATAATACCGCCAAAGAAGTGTTAGTGAGGCCTTGCGCTCTCTCCATCGCGCGAGCGTGGCGCTTTTGCCTCAATTTGGGCGCCTCAAGTTGAGCAAGTCGCTCATTCGTGACTCGACATCTTCCTCAAGACCCTCCGCACGAAGGTTCATGAGGCGTCGGAAATGTTGTACAATTCCTTCAGACGAGGAGTATGAGATGTATCCTCATCCGAATACTCCGCAGATCCCGCCATTGTTAGCAAATCACAAGTATATGTCCCTAGCAACTACTAGGATGTGGTGGTTCAAAAGTCGCTCACACTCAAGCCTTCTATCGAATTCTTACCAATTCTTACCAAGCAAACAGGGGTGATCGCGACCACCGTGTCAATGTATCTCAAGATTGGATGGAGCGATTGCGGTGAAGATCGCCCACATGCGGTTGTAGAAAAGGTGTAGCCGAAGGCTCAAGTATGGTAGCAATGGATTAGCAACTATCAAATCGAGAATGCAAGTGAAAAATTGTTCAACGCCGTTAGTGCTGGTCCTAGGCTAGATCGGACTAGAGACGCGAGCCTAGAACACAAACGAAAGCACAGCGCGGCAGAGCTAGAGAACGTGGCACACGGTGTTCGGAGGCTCGAAAAAGGATGCCGTCTACACGGGGAACCTTAGAATCACTTAGAGAGGGACTCTGTCAATTTTGAGCAAATTCTGAGAAACTTGATTTTTTCTCGGTTTGCGGGCCCGTTTTGAGGCCCTAAACGACCTTTTTTGGGGTCGAAGTTGCTGCGCGTGTGCCCGATGGCTTACGCGGATCTAAAATCCCCAGATTTCCCAAACTTCTTTTTTGGCTCTATTTTCCCGTTTCCATTCCAACGGATCAAGAATCGCCTCATCGGAGGTCGTATGCAAAAGTTGTGTTTTTTTCTTTTTTTTTGATCGCTGTCGAAGTCAAATGAATCTCGAGGTTTCCTTCGCGTGCGAAAATTAACCTCTTTTTTTCTCTCTTTTTTGTCACAAAGCAAACGAGCTTTTGTTTTTGTTAGGTTTTCCTTGGAGTGGAGGCGGGGAGGATTATAACTTGCCGCGACAGAGGATGGTGGCCACGAAGGATGCGGCAATGGATGGCGCGCGGGTGGTCGTGGTAATGGCTCGTGGTAGAGGCAGACGCGATTGAACCCAACCACAACGGTGCGACCAAACGTGAGTAGAACTCGAAACTCTAAAGGAACTAGACACTAAGACCAAAGAAAGGACACGACGATGCAATCGAAAGTTCAACAATGCAATGCAATCAAAAGAAAGATGCAATGGCGCAATTGGTCTTGGGCAGATAGGTGATCTAATCCTATAGTTTTTTTGGCTTTTTCTCGACTTTCGAAATAAACAACCTAACTCTAACGAAAAACAAAATTCTCACCGAGCAACCTTGGGCTCGATACCACTTGATGGAGACGGATGCCCGATCTTTCGATGAGATTGATAACTATCGATTTTGGGTGGAGGTGACTCGCGATCCGACTACAACCGTGCGACGACGCTTGCGCCTTAGCAATCGTTGAACCAACTCCGAGACGTTATTGACCGTGATGGAAGCGCGATCAACTCGAACACGAGGTTCAATTCCTGCGAGCAATCGAAGAACTAGCAAGAATAAGATGTATGCAATCTGATATTGCGAATAAAATTGTAGTATAGATGGTATTGAAACCAAAAGTGGGATCCAAGGTCGTCTTGACAGTGGTCGTCCACACAAGCTGAAGAAGAGAAGTTTGCACAATGGCTAAACCTAAATTCAACGAAATCCGAGTTCTAGCCGGGGACGGCGGCTCCTATATGGGAAGGCGACCGGGGTGGCGCAGGAAGTGGGCGACGCCCTAGGGGTTACAAGGCCCATGGGCCCAAGAGGAGGTGCGCAGACCCTTTTGACTCGGTAAAAAAATAGACGTGGATTGTTTTGTTTATTGTGGTCAGCTCGGTTGGAATTTGAAGCTGAGGTTGGATCCATTGGAAAGTAGACTTGATAAGCTTTCAATGAAGTCCAAGAACATCCCAAACGGAGTCCGTATGAAGAAGTTACGGCCGTTTGAACTTAGTGCTGTCGCAGCAGTCCGAACTCGAATTCAGAACGAGCCCAACTCGAACTCTTGCTTGGCTCGGACCCAAAGTGACGTGATGTCCTCCATTATGCCTCCTATGCTACTCCACATACCTCTCCTTGGTCCTTTCCCATGTTCCTAAGCACAATTAAATCACTTGCATTAGGTAGCGATCTATTCTCAGTAATATATAACCCTATGAACGAATTCACCTGGTGATTAAGTTGGCGAGCACGAGCTCGAGTAATTGGTCCTTGTAATATTGGTTGTGGATCAATTGTGTGTGTAGGCGCGGTTGTATCCAAAATAGGGATGTCCTCATCACGATGGACCTCACTTTTGTGAGTTGTGCTATGGCAGTTTAAGGGGCGATTAGCTTGGCGGCCCGGTCGGTTGCCCTATGGTGTTATGTGGCTAACCGGTCGTCTTTTGGTTTAAGCCATCTTATGGCAACTTTTGCTTCCGCTGTTATTTGATACTTATGTCATTTGGCCGGTCGGCTGTTCTGTAATAACTTATATTATGTATGTCTTTTGGTAGACTTGTCATATTCTATTGTATGGAATTGATGCATGCTTTGATATGATGTATGTGTGCTGCTTGTTCTGGGAGGCACATATTCATCGAGACGCGGATTATTCTATTTGTGATACTAGAACCAGTGGAATGTTAAGTATTACAATTTTAATAAACCGGGGTCTCACACCCATACTGGAATTGATGGGACTTTAGACTCCACTCCCGTGGAGCTCCACTCCCGTGGACGGAACATGAACATGGATGCATGAATAAACTTAAGAATAATGACTAATATCATCTCCACACATATGAAAGAGCATACGCAAAGAACATAATCATCGGAACCTCTTGTCTACTATAATCTCCACACCCGTGGATATTCCACTCCCGTGGACGGAATATGAACATTGAAGCTTCTCACATATCAAACAAAACACAATACTAATCATTGAGCATCCAGTGTTTACAAATCACACAAAATCATTGTACTTGCCTTTAGCGTTGCGATGCGTTAGGAGGTAACGACGATGCCGCTAATCTCGGAGCCTCACTTCCTACACCATTAATTTACTCAATAAGAACCATGAAGTCAAGACACTACTTGCTACACTTACCTCAACACCCCAACGTTTAACTACACAATTTTACTCCAATTGAACTACATTCCATCAGAAAACTATAATGGGTAGCAATACTAAAATTGACATAACTTTTGCTCTGAAATTCATAAAAATGTAAAATCAGGCTTGTTTAAAAGGTAACAAGATTATCTACAACAACCTAGTTGATGGAAAATCCAAATTATGAATATACCAAGCCCCAAAAGACTGATGAGCATCCTCTGTCAGAACTGCGCGACACTTCTGGGCAGCGTCACGAAAATGACCATAACTTCTAATTGGCTAAACCAAACTTAGAGTTATTTATCAATATCAAATCTAAGACCCAGGCCTACAAAAATCTAGTTGGGTGAAAGCCTTGAATTTGCCATTAACTTGATCATAAATTAAAAGCTAATTCGACAATTCATTCTCGTCAGGGTTCTAGATAGTCAACTTAAAACGTGCATAACTTTTGTTCTACAAATCCAAATGGGGTGTTCTTTATCAATCCTGAAAGCTAATGAGATCACGTACAAAAGTAGTTATGGGCAAGACTTCTGAATCATCCTCTAACTAGGTCAAATGTCAACAATCACAGTGTCTGCTAATTCTCGTCAGAATTCTGGACAGTAGAAACTAAAACGAACATAACTTTTGATCTGTACGTCGGAATTTAGTGTTCTTGATGGCCACCGAAAGCTAAGAACAATACTTACATTACTCTAGGAGATGGACCTCTCAAATTCGGCCTCTAAGATCACGAAACGGGCCATGCAACATTCTGGACAGAACTAACTTTCCAATCGCAGCATTGCGATCTAATCAATTATGATCCAAATCACATCTACCACTAATCAAACGATGAGGATCGGCATTCGTTACCCTTACAGCAACCAGGAAGACGATGGTTGATCCGCGAAGATGTTCCCCTCCTTCTTGATCAGCAATTCCACGAAACACCACTCCTACCTTCGCGAGAAGCCGGCAACGGGGAGATCGGCACCAAGGGACGGCTCCAGGAGGTGGGGGTGCTGCACTAGGGACTTGGGGTGGCAGCAAAGGAGGTGGAGAAGGGCTGCAACCAGCAGGGGGAGGCGCAAGATGGAGGGGGAGGGGAGAGGAGGGAGGCGGCGGCCAAGGTGGGGAGGAGAGGGGGAGAGGCGGCTAGGGTTTTGGGGAGGTGGCACCTCCCCTATGGCCGGCCAGGCCTCATGGGCCAAGGCCCAAAAACGCAGAAAACCCCCTCTATTCTCCTGATTAAACATTTTTTCAAAAGAAATCTTTTACCGATTAATTATTCTCTCCCGAAAATTATTTCTAGCACAATCGGAGAATTACATTAACTCTCTCTCAATTTGTATTGCACTCTCAAATAAAAGTCGGGATATTACACAATCGTATCCCTATGAACACATGATCGCACACATGATGCGCTCACACCACCGTGCTCCAACTCAATAAAACCTTCTTCTTACTTAACCAAGCGACACCCATACACCGTGTGTGGAAGTTCGTATGTTACTTGGATTGACAAACCAATGTTCGGTCCTTAGCAATCCGGACATGTCTTTCCACTAGACCCGATTCTCGTGCACAAAAGCACCCACACTATTAGCTACTTGTCCAGATCTAAACCATTTTTAAATAAACAAAATTTAGACTCAAAAACCAGATTCGATAATCTGGACCAAAAGCATAAAGATAAATCGTTCGGTGTTTCCATGATTGACGAGATAAGTCCGTCAACCGAACTAACGTATCTACTAACTTGTGGCTAAGAATTCATATAAAGAATATAAACCATCACATGATATCTAACTTAAGCATAACTGTATGGAATGATTAAGGATAAACCACAATGATTAGGACATAGCGAACTAGACTTACAAATTATTGATACACCAAAATAGCATGCACGTAATTATCATTGCATTTTAAAATACTAAATTAATCAAAACTGGGATCAAAGTGATGCAAGAGGATGCTTGCCTTGTTGGAAGTCCACTTGTTCACTCTCGGAGGCGTAATTGTTAACTTCGTGCAATTTGGAATCCATAGAGAAAACACGATAGCAAATAAACACCGATAAAGCCGAAAAATCCATACTCGAAAATGCATGAGATTTACATATTAGTGAGATTATGATTTTAGATCTATTTAGGTGAAATTTTAGTTCAATTGGAGTTCAAAAGAATTTCTTACGGATGTTTGAAATTAATTCAATTTCTAGTGTAACAATAATCCTTTCTGAAATTAATTCTAATTTCAAAATTTTCTATAACAGTAATATGTTTAATACCTATGCCAAGTGAATGTACATTAGTAAAGAAAACTAACAAAATTTGTTTCACACAATTTGGTTTTAAAATAAATTAGTTATGAATTTGTGAAGTTTAAAGAAACTTCATGTTGTAAACAATTTCTCGTAGATTTTTATCGAGAGCAAGATCTTATGACTTTTGCTAAGTTCATACTAATGATTTTTACTCTTTAATTGCTTTACTAAATGGTATTATCTACCTCATTGAGTTATTACTATTGTTGATACCACTACGACAAGATAACGCCTACTGATTATTTAGCCAACTGTCAGACAACAAAGTTATTTTCAGTTAATCTTTAATTATCTAGTTTAAACATCTTATATTATTTACTATTCACTTAACTATTTAGCTCGCTACTTGACTGATTTTCAGATTGGGATGTTTCTCTGTCCAAGCATCAAATTGGAGGAATTTCTTAACATGGGTGTTTGTTATCTAAATCTTCTTACTAAAACAATTACTCAATTGATAAACAAAGTGTTGAGTGTTCTACAGGTAAACACAACACTAAGCACTCGATTTGCCTTTTTCTGATCAAACAACCTACTAAAGAACAATTTTCAAAACTAAAGAGTTATTAGCCAAACTTCATTGATTTCAACTTTCAAATTAGCTATTTCAATTGAGTGACCTAGTTGGCATTCACAATATTTACTAGCATTAGACAATTGGTTTTACAAGAGGGTTACAATGACAATTCAGATTTTCTCCTAATCACCTTCCCTTCTCTGTTAGTTTGATCACAATGTTGATTAAGTATTGTCAACGGAGTTCATTCATCAGGCTTAGCCAACAACAATGCTTGTTTTTCAGGTTAGAGTGCTCCTAGTTGGACTCTGAAAACCTTCTCTGGTCAATAGTTCAACAAAAGGATTCTACTGTTTGTTTTGATTAAACCTACTAATGCTTATTCTTCAGATGATTGCCTCTGTTAGTTTAAGGTCCAAGCTCAATTGGAATAATAGCCTTCTAAGGACATGATTTCAGAATTGTTGTCAACCGCTCACTGTCAATAGTAGATTTCATCTAAACACTTTCTCTACTCATGCATCCTTATAAGGAAAATTGTCTGAGTTGAGTTGGTGTTAACACATCTTCTTACAAATTTGAATACTTATTTGCAAAGCAAGGTTTTGAGTGACTTAAAGCTATATACAACATATAGCACTAATCTTCCTTCTTGTCTAACACTCCATCAAAAGAGTTGGTTGCTCTCTGATGATTGCTGAACATTCACCTCCATTAATGATTTTCGATTTGGCTATACATTAAATAGTTGTCCCAAGATTCATAAAATCAAGAACATTTCTAGCTACTGAACTAACAATGCTATAGGTCTATTTGACAAAACTGATTTTATTCAAGTTACTGTTCATACACCTACAACAACAAGATTTTTCAAACTAAAATGCTATTGACTAACCTTCCTTTAAACTCAAACCTCCAATTTGCTAACTCAATTGAGTGACTCAAAAGACAGTCATCCAAACTTGTAGCATTAGACAAAAGATTTTGATGGTTATACTGACATGCTGAACTTTCTTCTAATCCTCTTTTCTTCTCTGAAGAACACTTCATCGAAAGGATTTCACTGATTTTCCAACTAACTAATAGAATTAAGATAAACTCTAACTACTAGAGTTGGTCATGCTATTAGCCCACTAACAATACAACTGTCCATCTAACACCTTCTCTGATCAAACACCATTTTAAGTGAAATTGTCTGAATTGAACAGTTGTTAACTAAACTTCTTTACAAGTTCAAATTTCAAATTTTGCTAACTCACTAAATGATTCAACAGACATTCAAAATTTCAAAAAGCAATAGATTTAGTTGATCCTACTGATAACCCTACTTCTCAGTGAGACAGAAAATAAATGCAAAGAGAGTACAGAGGAGGAGCTACAGGAGCGCGATGTGGAGGCTGGGTCGTGGTTTGTCGCCGATGATTGAGTAGTGGGGAGGTGAAAGCGACCAGAAAAATGGATTGCCCAAGGTCTACTGGAGCTAGGTGAGGTGGCTTTAGGGCTTGGGCTGCACTGTGGCGGCATGGGAAAGCGGCGGCGGTGGTGTGGGAAGAAATGGCGCAGCGACGCACGAGTGAGATTGGGCCTAATTAGGGGAAGCACGAGTACCAGTGGGTTACCTAGAGCACATAGGGGTGGTTGGAGAAGGCAGAGAGTGGCCGAAGCGTGCTAGCCATGGCGACCTGGGGTGGCGTGGGGTGGTCCTCAATGGCGGTGACTTGGGGAGGATGAGAGCCAAATTGAGAAGTTGGGGGAGGTAGAGGGATGCTAGTAGATACTCCTGGAAAGAGGAATTGAGTGGAGGCTCACTGGAGGAGGCATGGCAGTGGCGACGGTGGTTTTAGGCCGACGGTGGACAAGACGGTGATGCGTGGCTCCCCAGTTGATCATCCCCAAAATTGATGGAGGGCTTATGCTTCACGTGGTGTTGAGCGCACCATGACGCGGTCAGCCGAGGAGCTCGGTCCGAGCTTGCCGGAGCGGCCGAGATGGCATAGGGCGGTTCGGCGACTTAGGTGGCTTGGAGCTTGATTTGATCTTGGGGAAAAGAGAGAATGATAAGAGAGGGAGGGAGGTGGACCGGTGCTACTCCTATAGGTGGAGATCAAGACGCTATGAGGTAGGGGTGGCGTGGCGAGCTGCGCGGGCTCAACGGCAAAGGCGTGGCCATAGCCGCCCGCACTAGCATAGGCATGAAGGAGAAACTCCAGTGCGTGGGGCTCACCTGGTCGTAAGGCGATGAGGTGAGGCAAGGCAATGCGGTCAAGCTGGTCGTTTGGGTCTAGTCGGACTGAGTTGGAATTTGATTTGGTTTGACCAAAATGCCATGAATTTGACCGAGTAATTTAAAATAGCAAAAATTATAAAAATCTAAAAATTTTCATAGATGTTCCTGGGACAACATAGGACCCATATAAATTTTCTAAACATATTGTTCATGATTTACTTGCTTATTTTAAAATCATTTACAGGAGATGTTATGAATTTAGTTTGAATTTTTCTCATGGTTAAATTGGACTCCAAAAATTTGATAAAATTCATTGTTATTTATGATAATTATTCTAGTATTTAAATAAATTGTTTTCTAGAGATCTTCATGAGTATTTATTTTAAATTTCTTTTGTGGCTTTAGTTTGAGTTAGATGTTTACATTTGATTTTAAAAAAAATTTCAAATGCATAATTTATGCACATGCTCCAGAAATAACATGAAATGCTTATGAGATGCATCTAAATCCCATTTAATAAAATTGGGGCTTTGACAGATTAAGTACATCACATGCCATTAACAGGTGTCAACATACATCACACGACTTTTCATAACATGTTCTATAATCACTTAGTCAAGTATGAGATTAATATTTTAAAATGATATCAATAACCCATTGCATGGCTAAGCATACTAATTATATCTAACCAACCCACATTGGTGCTATGATACTACCAACTAGTAAATATCCAAACTAAGGTGACAAGAGATCATGGTAATACAATGAGCAAGGAGGATATAATCAAGTAGGTGTATAGTTAATCCCAAAACATTTAAAGAATTAAATAATTGAAATAACATGCAATAGTTTGAATCAAAGTAGTTTTGTAAAGCTGGTTCAATATGGTCAAAGGTACAACTTGCCTTGAAACAAATTTTGAACTTGATCAACTCCTCTTTCCTCGAAAACTCCCAAGTGTCAACGTCTACTGCAAACAAAGCGAAGCCCAAATAAATACAAAACAGAGAAACAAATAAACTCTAAAAATAAATAAAAATCACGGAAGGTAAAGCTTGAATTTAGATGAATTTAAAACCTTGAATGGGCTCAATCGGAGTTCAGATGAGGAAAAATGGACTCTCAAAAGATTTAATTCTAAGAAAAGTGAGAGAAAACACTATTTCGATTTTTTTAATATTATTTCTAAAGGAAGTTCAAATATTGAATCAAAGATGATGTCAAGAATGAATTTCAGAATTAAAAAATCTTAAAAATAGGAAATAGAGATCGACATGTGGGACCCACGGCCTATAGACTGAGTCCATGGGTCCTAGTCTACTGATCTATGGCACACTGGTTCAGGATAGTGTAACGACATGTGGAGTCCACATGTCATAGACACAACTTATGGTAGACTAGGTCTACCTAGGGTTAGGTTTAGGTTTAGGTACGGGTGGCGCTGAGGTGGCACTGTTGCACACGCGTCTTGAACACGTAGGCTTGACGGGGTGACACGTGGTACGGCGGTGAGGTGGTAGCGATACGGCATGGGGCTGACGCGATGTGGACTGGTACTGGCGTGGCACCAGATGGCAGCAAGGTGGCAGACACGTTCGTTGCCACGTCGACGGGATCGATAGTGGACGACGGCTACGACGAACGGCGGCGAGCGGGACACCACCGCAAGCTTGAGCTCCGGCGATCATATCCATTAGCTTAGATGCAGTGATGGAGAACAACAAAGGGGTCAACGGCAGTGAGGGCATTGGCGATGGCTCGGGTTGACGGCTAAACGACGGCGGAGTGCTCCGGCGAGGGCATTGACATGCGCAATGAGTTCCTAAGGTTCGGGCGATGCTCACAGGTCATGCGCAAGACTCAATGGTCGTCGGCGGCGGCTAGAACACTGTGGCGATGGCGCGGCGAAGCGGTGTACGGCCTTGACGGCGCTATGTGCTTCTTTCGGCGAAGATAGTGCGCGCACGAGCGGAACACGCTAAGGCGACCCTAACGGTGTGGACGGCGACAATAGGGACGCCACCCGGAGGTGGAATCAAGAAATCCGAGGTGGTCGCGCTTAGGTTTAGATCTCAAGTTCGGTGAAACGGTGGTGATCTAGGGATTTTGGCTTTAGGGATTGGCGGTAGGGTCCGAGGCGATCGCTTTGACGCCGCACGCCGAGGCTTTAAATAGGTCAGAGCGACGGGGCAATGTGAGTGTCCAAGTTTGTGATGGCGGCGAGTCCAGCTCGTACATGACAAAGATGATGAAGCAGTGCTCAAGGATGGGGTCCACATCGGGGACCGTGGCACAAGAGGGTTTGTGTTGCACACGACGAGACGAGGCGGCAAGTGGGACCAAAGTGGAGAGAGAGGGAAGCGTGTGACGGATTGCAAAGAGGTGGGTTGGAGAGAGAAATGGAAATGGGCGCCAAGAGAGTTTAGCCCACGAGAATTTCCTAGATTTTAAATAG